>OV816031.1:113425762-114746467 GCA_929113105.1 Agrypnus murinus
GATGGAAACTAATAGCCGAATCTGCAACACGTACGAACTCTTACAACATAAAGAGAGTGTACAATACCGACTAATAACGGAATTTACTACTACTATCGGTTGACCTAATCATATTTACACCATTTTTTATTCTAGTTTTAAGTGTATTATATCAAATGCCTGATTAGCGCAGATAGGAAACGTGGTGAGCCTTACGGGAATGCTGCGCAAATGCCTTAGTTTGCTTATATCTACGCTAAATCAGTTATTTTTTTCTTAGCCTAAATGTATCGTTGAAGAAATAAAAAAAAATGTATTTAAACAAAGTTTTTAGTTTTACTAATGTCAATAACTCTCCAAACATAGCGATTTGTAGCAACAGCAGCAGCAAACACATCGATATGGTAAAGAAAGTAAGTTTCGCCGACGCAAGCATGAATAATATACATCATATGATAGTATGGGAGTATGCATACAGACAGGCAAGAAAGGGAGACTGGCAAACACTAGCTCTGGACAGATACCGTTTTCAAACAAGAATACATAATGTTGAAAAGCATCTGTGTGAAATTCTACAAGCTGATCATAGAGACTTTATCTATACGCAGAGATTTCAGAACACAGATTAGTCCGGCTGCAGCGGTGGACCGAGTATAAATACAGGTACAAGCAGTCTCTTCTCTCAGTACCAGATGTTAGTTCACGAAGGTAACGGCTTTGTTAACAAGCTCATAGACAAGCTGCCTATTGAACTACATCTTCCTTCCTATCAGTACTGTGGACCTGGTACTAAATTATCTAAAAGATTACAACGTGGCGATAAAGGTATAAATCCTTTGGACCAGGCGTGTATGCAGCACGACATCTAGTACGCTCAAAGCTCCGATTTGAACAGTAGACATCAGGCAGATCGTGTATTAGAAGAAGCCGCTTGGAAGCGTGTTAAGGCTAAAGACTCTAAATTAGGGGGAAAAGCATCAGCTCTGTTTGTAACCGGTATAATGAAGGCTAAAAGAAAGTTGGGAATGGGCGTAAAGACAAACAAACCGTCGGCGAAAAAGGGTCTCGCTAAAAAGATGATGAAGAAAACTGTCACTTTCAAAGGTGGCGTTTTAAAGAAGCTTGTTGGTGTAGTGAATCGTGCAAGCAAGAGACTCACGGGTAAAGATTTAATACATCATGACCTGAGCGCTGCCAGAAGAATCATTCAAAACGTAGGCGGTCGAAAAAACGTTAAAGTACCCCGAATAATTCCTGTGCCTACAGCTACAGGGGGGTATTTTACCACTCATACCAATTTTTGCTGGCCTCTCGGCTCTCGGTGCAATTATAGGAGGCGCCTCAGGGGTAGCAAAAGCTGTTAACACTGCTAATAGTAATAAGAGACAGCTAGAAGAAACTACACGGCATAATAAAAGTATGGAAGCTATCGCTTTAGGCGGTAAGAACGGGAACGCCCTTTACCTGAAGCCGTATAGAGCTGGCGGAGCTGCATTGTACTTAAAACCATATGTCAAGCGGTCAAAAAACTGAATAACTTGCCTCGGAGACCACTTACAGACCTAGATATAATAAAACATGCTAAAGACATTCCCTATTTTAGAGGTGTCTATATGAGAACAAGTCTACCTGCAACGAAACCTTTGCAATTCGAAAGAGCTATTGTTAATCTTGAAGACGCTGGAAGACCGGGTACTCATTGGGTTGCCTATAGAAAGGATCGAAACGTGGTTTTGTACTATGACCCCTTCGGAGACCTGAGACCACCATCTGAACTTGTGAAATATTTAGGGCCTCGCTGCGCCGTATACTACAACGTAGCCCAAGAACAAAAGTTCAATACATACAACTGCGGACATCTGTGTCTACGATTTTTGTATAAAAGAGAGGTGAAAGTGTAAATCGGTTAAGTATGGCTAGGACCATCACGGTGTCGGTACAGGAAACAGGCTTTCTACGGATCGTATTTATCCACCTATAACACTAGATCACGTGCGTTACGAATACTCACTAGGTTTAGTCGGCTTATATACAAGTCACACGATACGGAATATATACCCAGGCAAAAATAAATTTTATTACGGAGAAAAGGCGATAACTATTGAACCGGGTAGCTACGAGTTGGCTGAAATCGTTAACTATATAAACAATCAAATTAGTGGCGATCCCGAAGAGGGAGATCTACTACTACAAATCAAAGCTAACACTAATACGGGAAAGTGTGAGATTGAATCAGCTACCGAGTTGATTGATTTTACCAAACCCGATAACATAGGATCACTACTAGGATTTAAGAAGCGCGTGCTAGAACCCGGTAGTAGACACGTATCAGATCGAGTTGTCGATATACTTTCAACTCCAAACATCTTTGTAAATTTGACAAAAAATGCATGGGTTTCGACAAAAAAAAAATGCAACAAATATGTATATAATATACTATTAACTAACTAGTAATAACTAAATATTATTAGTAAAAACTTATTTGTTATAAGAATAAGGAAATTTCAATAAATCAAATCATAAATTAAATTTTGTTTCTATTATTTATTTCATCAACATCAAGTTTATTTTATGTATACAGCGATGTATACAGTTATGTTACATTGTTGCATTATTATTACATGGCATTACACGGAGTTTCGCATTTATTGATATAAAATATACAATAAACAATAATATTAAAGCCTTAAATTTTAGGTTTTAGGCATTTTAATTGAATCTACAAACAATTCTTATTTCATCAACATCATAAAATGCACATTGCATATTTTCCGCTCTTTACACATTACCCATGAGATATTACACGAGAATAGCATAAACGATGAAAACATTTGTAAATTCATATTTTTCCCTATTTGCGTGTAAAGACATTATTATAATTATTGTTATTATTATTATTATCCGTACATTGTTCCGTGATTTGCGTTTAAAATTTTAATGCTGAATTAATTATCTTAAATTATTATATGTAATTAAAGTATTAATGACGACGATAATTATTTTAAGAAATCGGTAAAATTTATTAATATAAAATGATAAACCTTGGCTCCCCCTATTAACAATCAGCAGAACGCCCGTAATCGGTAATACAGCTTTCTTCATGATGACGAACCAAATGCCGATAATACAGAATGTCGGTACAAAAATCACGTAAAACGACACTGGCGCCATTTGTTTTCCCCTAGCAACACTAACTCCATTTAGCCATGTGACGAACCAAATGCCGATAATACAGAATGTCGGTACAAAAACGACACTGGCGCCACCTGTTTTCCCCTAGCAACACTAACACCATTTAGCCAAGTGACGAACCAAATGCCGATAATACAGAATGCCGGTAATGCAGATTCCGTACTTAACCACCTAGAGAGAGACAGACAAAAAGTCACCAGATTTAGAGAGAGACAGAGAATCTAGGGTCCCTAGAACTGTCTGGGCCAGGTGGCGCAATACCTACTACTGTTGGTCAATAAAAAGGGACAATCCGGCCCTGGAATACAGAAGAAAATCCATTAAACAAAGTTTTTCATCCAAGAGGGAAAGATCTTCTGGAAAGAAAAGAAATTAAAGATTGTTTAAGACTTTTTTCATTTTAGTTTACTATTTGTAATTTGTTTTTGTCTCTGTATCAATAAAAGTAGCGTTTATTTTGACCAAATTTTTTATTAATTTATTTTCAACATTGATAAAAAACCTTACGTGATAGGGCAAAATGACACTCGGATTTGAATTCAGCAGATCAAAATTATACAAAATCAGATGTCAGATCGAAATCAACTTTCAAAAAGTCAAAATTTTTTGGCCTGTGTAATCAAAAAGATGGTTAACAGAACAATAGGAAGTTTTTAAATGAAAAAAATATTTTTTCTCAAAATTGTTTTATTTTTAGAAAAATTATATGTATGTACGAGATAAGCGCCATAGATTCTCGGCCTGATATAAAAAAATAAACTTGGTAAAATATAATAATTTTTATTTTTCAATATAATCTCCCCTAATGGCAATACACTTATTACAACATCGAATTAATAATTCAATGCCCTTGTAAAAATAATCTGAAGTTATTCCTTCTAAATGTTCAATTACAGCTGCTTGCAACTCGTTCTCGTCCTTAAAACGACGTCCCCTAAGGTCTTTCTTTAAATTGGAATATAAATAATAGTCACTAGGAGCCATATCCGGACTGTACGGTGGATGATCCAATGCTTCAAAGCCGCATTCGCGAATGACAGCTTGTGAAATTGCGGCAATATGAACGGGTGCATTGCCGTGTAATAATCGAACACCTCTTGTCAATTTTCCTCGACGTTTTTCACGAATGTTGTTTCTCAATTTATGCAATAAAGACGCATAATATGTACTGTTAACAGTTGTATTGCGTTCTTTAAAATCAATCAAGTAAAATGCCGTCACAATCCCAGAATATTGTGGCCATAACTTTCTTTGTCGATTGAACGACTTTCGCCTTTTTGGGACGAGGTTCATCGGGTCGTCGCCATTCCATCGATTCCCTTTTGGATAGAGGATCATAATACAGAACTATTGTTTCAGCTCCAGTGACAATGGACTCCAAAATCGGCTTTGGGTCGTCTCCACACAAGTTTAAAGACGAGCGCGCACATTCGACGCGACGTTGACGTTGAACATCAGAAAGGAGACGTGCGGTTCCCCCCATCTTGCATGGTACCCATTTTATTCATGCCCAAATGGTTATGAAGAATTCGGGGAATACTTGTTTCCAAAATGTCAAACATCACTGCTAACTCCTTCTCTTCCAAACGGCGATCTTCTAATGCCATTTCTTCAATGATTGCAACTTTTTGAGGCGTTACCACTTCAATTGGCCGACCGGTGCGCTCATCATCTTCAAGAGATTCTTACCCTAAACGGAAACATTTTGACCACTTTTTTACAGTGGAATATGAAGAAGATAAATCACCATAAACACCGTCTAAACGTTGTTTGATTTGATTAGGCGTGTGGCCTTCTTTTGTTAAAAATTTAATGATCGTGCGGTACTCAATTTTCATTAGCTGCGACATTTTCATGCACTCGTCACGATACTTGAGTGGCTACTAAAATCTATTACGGTTCTAGTTGTAATATATATATATAGTGTGGGCCTCTTACATCTTCAGCTGTAGAAGCCTGGCGGGCCGAGAATTTATGGCGCTTACCTCGTATGTAGCAAGTGGGAAGTAGGTGGAGACAGGTGCAATGTGGAAGAAAGTGGGGTGGCATCAGCAGATTGGGAAGAGCGCTGAGCTACAAATGACCTTGGACAGCTGATGCCCTATGCGGTTAATAGAAGTTGATGGTTAATTGAGTGATGAATAATAATTGAATACTGTCAAAAGCTCGTAGACTTCAACATCTACTGCAGCCAAATATGTGTATTCTGTATAATAACTACTACTGAAATTCATTATTTAATTTCCAAGTGTTTATTTAGAAAAAAAGATTGTAAATTTGAATATAAAGATTAAAATTTATCCAATGCAACCATAATAAAAAAGAAAACAAAAACACACAAATATGCACATGGAAATACTACGAAGATACACCACTATCTTTGATTTCTTTTACGTCTTTACTTTTTTTGGGTGATTGATATTGCTGATAAACATTATTCAAAACAACTTTCTTATAAGTTGTGTTATCTCGTACCATATTTCTACGATCACTAAGCAGTACATTCATTAAACCAGATTTAGCTATGTGCCTTTGAAATCTTTGTTCTGACGTATCCATGTTATTACCAACATGTGCAATTCCATTTACCTGCAAGTCACAAGTCTCTCTATTATACACAACATTCTCATTAACAGCGTTCATAAAATCTCTAGGTATAGTATTCTTTATGATTGTATTTGTATACCGTAATTCTCTACTTTTACTTTGATACTGTTCAAAAAGTCTATTCATATCTTGCAAATGTTCTTGCGTCTGTTTATTATGTTCATCTTTAAGACCTCCAAACATTTTCTGAGCATGTTCAATTTCCTCGTCGAGACCCTTGTCTTTTTTTTGCAAACTAGAATATTGCTCTTGCAAATCAAAATATTCAATTTCCTTTTCTTCTAAAAGTTCTTGTAATTCTACATGTGACCTGTCAAGATTTTTAATTTCTGCAAAAGAACTTTCTAAAAGAAACTCTTGTTCTAGTGCTTTATCAAATAGATCTTGACCACCAATTAGAATTTTATTTTGAATTAATTGTATCTTCTTATTTAATTCATCTTTTACCTTTTCAATATTCATAAATTCAATAGTTTTCTCTCTACGTCTTTCCAGATTATCAGGAGACAAAATCCTACTTCTACTAGTTTTTACATTTTCATCCATTTCAATTTGTTCGAGACATTTTTGTAATTCTCGAATCTCTTGTTCAAAATTTTCTATTAGCCCTTTATTTGTCTGTATGTTGAGTTTAACATGATTTTTAATCAGTTTTGCTAGACTAGCATATCGCAACGTGCATAAACTCTCATCATAATCATTCTCATTCGGACTTATAGTTGCTATCATGGCAGTTTTTGAATTTCCCCCTAAAGAGTCTTGAAGAAGTCGAGTTAATTTTGAATTACGGTATGGTACATGTGTACATTTCTGTTCTACCAATGCAGATATAACATTACTCAACACAAAAAGAGACTGATTGATGCTACTAGCTTCCTTAAACCCAATACCAGTGACTTCACTGTGCTTTAAACGTTCAGATCCAGCAAGATCTACAAGATTTAATTTTGCTGTAGTTGTTGTATTATTTCCTCGATCTTTAGCTTCAATGGTTATTGTAAATATAGCATGAGAACGTGAACTTAAATTGTTCATTGCAGTTGCGCGGGTTACTCGATTAGAATTTCCAAACTGCATTAAGGCATTGATTGCTTCAACAGAGTCCACTGTAAATCCTGTTAAACCCCTCACATATACACCAACATCTACTCTCTCTCTTACTTTAAGCTTTTCATTAGGACAAACAGATAACAAATCGCGAACCTCTTCATTGTAGATTTCTAGATACGTTACAGTTACAATAAAAAACTTTTCCTCACTTGCTCTCGATATTTGACTGAAGATATGGGAAAATGTAATTGGAATTATACCTTTTAACTCATTATCTTTTTGATTTCCGGTCATTGTATAGGTTTTACCACTGCCAGTTTGTCCATAAGCAAAAATAGTACCATTATAACCTTTAAATACCTGATTGACTATTGGTAAAGCTACTTTTTGGTATACATTCATTTGAGTGCAATCACAAGGAAAGGTGCTATCAAATTTAAATACTTTATTTTGTATATTTGGTGATTTTGGATTATTCAATTCAATGACATCGCCTTTCTTGCTGATATTAATAATGTTTTGGCAATTTTGCATTTTTTCTTTCGAGTTTAATGGTCTTACACGAACAACTACACATACATTTTCTGTTTGACATTCAAGTTCCGGATCTTCTAAATTAGGGGCCATTTTCATATTTAATAAAAAGAAAATACAAAAAAAAAAAGGCAATTACATCAAATGTACAATATGACACATTGACAGTGAGTGTCAAAAAAACCCTTATAAAACTAGCTTAACATCAACCTTCAAGGCCAACTGACATGACCTGTTGATAAAGGTAAAATGTGAATTATAGTGTACTGTCTTTTTCAAATCAATTGAGCCATCACTTTGAATGAAAACTACAAAGAAATTGAGCAGTTAAAAATTTCGGAAAAATTGAGAGTTACTACTTGAATATCTAATTACAATAATACAAGAATAGTATCTAATGTGGCAAAGTTAAATACAATTTTATTTAATATGGCAAAGTTACAATGCACTATGGGAGGAATGCTGATATCTCTTGGCCAAAAATACTTTTAGAGTTATGAATAGATTTATATACGTAAAATCAAACATTAGCTATTTAGGATAAAACAAATTATACAGTTTTGCATTATTTAGTGGTTGTATTTACAAAAAATTTAGAAAAACAAAACAATATGATACCTATAACAAAGTTACTATAATTTATATTAAATATACATGTTTACCTTATACAAATTATAATGTAAATTATTACTAAGGTACAACGGGTAGCAACAAAGGTGCAATATAAGAAAAATATTTTACTACACATCTTCTGACTCCAAAATTAAATCATCAAGAGGTTCTATTTCAGATGCAATAATTGTTTCAAAAGTATCGTGTTCTGAAGGTTCGGATTCTTTGTCAGAGTCAGATTCTGATAAAGGTTCTTCGTAAGTAGACATCGAAGGTTTAGGATCTACATTTGGAGTCTCTAATAGGCCAAGAACTTCCTCTGGAAGATATTGAACAACTTTTTCTTTTGTCGTGATTTTAACGAAATAGTTGATAGCATGGGGTCAGATGTATCCATAGCTCTATTAAATATATCAGTTAAATTTGTAATTCTGCTTATTTTTCGAGCGTGAAATTGTCTATCGTGTTTGTAAAGCTTATTCTTGGACTCAGCAGCGTCTTCTCCAAAATATCCTGCAGGAAGTACTGAATTCTTCAGAATTTCACCTCCATGAATCAGAATTCGATGAACTGTAGCTGGCATCGGATACCACGGATATTTCTCCATATATATCTTAGCAGCATTAAAACAAAACGCTTGGAATTTGTCTATACTAAAAGGAAATTGGGACGACAAAGAAATAAGTATTATCCTAAAATTATTTATAAGCGTTGCATCTACACCAGTTGCAATAGCAAAGACTTTAGGATCTTGAAATGCTCGACGGGCAGTATTTCCATCATTTGTGGTTCCACTAGCAGTAGCTTTCGGTAGATCTACACGAAGATTCATCATTTCCCATAGTATGTTTTGCACATTAATTTTTCTTAGTCTAAATTGATCTTTATCTACATCAGCTCTAATCTGCCATGTCTTAATGTCAATTCTATAAGAAATATGTAAAATACACTCGATAAACCTTATCCAAGCGTGTAAAGGACTGATGCCATACTGCAACGAATTATTTTTAGGTTCAAAAACCTTTGATGAAAAATCTGTAATATTTTGAAAGTTTTTTGGCGTGGCACCACAAATTGGACAGGTTTGCATGGAGCCTGTTCCCGTCAATACGTTTAGCACTTTGCCATCTATTAATGTCATATATAAATTAAATTTTACAAGAATTCTTTTATTATTTGATAGAACTATCTCAAAGGGTACCAAACTATCAACTTCTTCATCAAGAGCTTTTTTTTCTTTCAAAATATGATCTTTAGTCTCCTTCACGTACTCTAACTTGAGAGGTCGACAAAATCGTATAGATTGAGGACTGCGATTATTCCATACAATAGTGCCATTTTCGGTAAATAAGCGAAGTGGAATAATAGTAGTGCAAACAAACAATTTTCAATTTCAGAAGACGTTAAAGGCTCGCTAAATTTTTGATTGTAAATTGCTTGACCGCTGCTACTATCAAAACCATAACTAAAAACCATTTCCGTGTGTAGAACTTCTCTTGATAAGGAAGTGAATATATGTAATAAAACCTCTTCTTGCATTAGTGCTACCCTAGAAGCAGTATGTTGGAGAAGATTACATAAAGGTACTTTAGCTATCCTATCAGTAACTGTTAGTCCACTTGGTCTACATTTCAGTTTGTATTCTGCAACCTTCGTGTATGACGGATAAATGTCGGAATTGTGTACCGTATTCAATGATCTTGTATTGCAATACTGCTCTTTACTTAACCTGTTCTCTAATATATATACTAACGCTTCTTGTACAGAAATACCGGGTGATTTTTTAAATTTCTGATCTAGAAAGCCATGACATAATTTTAAAACAAAAGATGCGGAAAACGTAGGGCGTAGTTTGAATCGTTCGATTTGTCACAACTGTCAGATTTCAAAAATGTTGACATAAACATAACCTACTCCAGTGTTGTTCTCGCTTTTGCCGTCTTTTGTGCTTCACTGTTTCCTCGTGTTTTGAATTCCGTTTCGCCAGTTATTATCTCGGTTATTATCAAAAATCAGTCTTTTTCAAAACTAACCTTTCGTTTTTGATTGAACGCTTAGTTTTCAACGTTATTTTGGAGTGTTTTTCATCACAACAAAATGGTGTTCACACAGGAACAAAAAACATTTATGATCGAAGCTTACTTTCGCAATGGTCAGCAAGTTAATGGTAATAAAATGCACACTTTGGTAAAAGCATGTTTCGCAAATGATCACTGTTTAAATATTTATCAATTTGTTTAATAAATGTAAAAGTAAGTAGTCAATTTGTCACATAAATGACATTTGGAATAGCAGTGTGATCAACGCTACGCCCTACGTTTCGGTGACCTTCGATACGGCGTAAAAATCACGACTTACTAGATCAGAAATTTAAAAAATCACCCGGTAAGTGTTGGTTCAATTTTTGGACTGAAAAGGACTTTTCTTATTTTACTGGCACGCGTCGGTAATTTGGTCGTTTCCTTTAAGACAACATCTAAATCTGTTTGACCAGATTTGTGAGCAGCAATACTGGCAGCTTTCACCATTAATTCTGGTTTGTCTTCGTTTTCTTTAGAAACTGCAGCTGCATGTCTTCTTTTAGATCTTTCTGATTTTTCTTGGTATTCCAAATTAGGACGTCCTCGAGCATGCATTTGAGATAAAACTTCCATTGATTTGTATTTTTCAAATGTTAGTTCTTTATTTAACCAATCCTTATGCTTACTTTTAAATGAATCTAATCTTGGCCCGCAGTTTTGCCAGTAGCTTCTCATATTTCCACAAAATATTCTAATTTTTTCACTTATGGCTGTTGAATATGATAAGGGCAAGTCTTTTACTTCTATTTGACTGGTTATATAATTTAAAACAACAGCAGCAGTATCATAGCTTCCTGTCATCCACACGTTAAACAGGTATTCGTATTTAAATGGTAATACTCTAAAAAATTAAGTACAATTTAGAATCCGCAGATTTCAGCAAGAAATAACTATTATGTACGCATGATGTACACTTTACTAATAATTAACAGATATATTTTATTATCATCAAATGTTAACATTTTTTTATAAGCCTTCGTGCATTTTGAATAATATTGCTATTTAACAGACCCAGAACTACTTCACATTTTATGTCTTTTTTATTAGAAAAACAAAAATCAAAATACTTCTAATTATTTAAAGGTACTTACCATCGACATATGAATCCATGCTGAAAGTTTGATGTAACTTGTTTATATAACAACACTG
The DNA here is from genome assembly GCA_929113105.1 of Agrypnus murinus. Classification (NCBI taxonomy): domain Eukaryota; kingdom Metazoa; phylum Arthropoda; class Insecta; order Coleoptera; family Elateridae; genus Agrypnus; species Agrypnus murinus. The sequence goes on from OV816031.1 coordinate 113,436,967, forward strand.
TTTTTATACTGTTAAACTTTATGCACCTTTTGTTGCAATTTCATACTAGGAAATGAGAGTAAAATTGTGGGCACTTTGCTAAGGGTTAGTGTTACCCAGAAATGATTCATCATTAAGACGGGTGGGTTTTTAAACTGGCCCATGTGTTTACAAAATTAGCCTGCTCTTATTTACTTAAAAACAGATGGTGAAAAAAATTCTTTTCGGCCAAGAAATAGTATCATTCAGCCCATAGTGCAATGCCCAGATTAAATTAACTAAACAAAAGTATAATACATTTTTATTGTAATTATAACAAATAAATAAACAAAATCGCCCATAAAGTCAGTGACTGTCTATGGGATTTAAAACAATATTTTATTTAGTGAACAACATTTTAAGATTAAATTTAAGATTATAATAAATATAATAGAAAAAGAGTAAAATGAGACTACTTATGAATAATTAATTAAATAGTTGATATTATGCAAATTAGAATAAGCACTTTCACAATGCAAAATAATTACATATATAATAAATACAATAAATACTGGAAATGCATTCGAAACTATAATAACCAGTCCAATGCTGCTTTAATAAGATGATAGCTATATTATAGGTATATAAAGTCTAAAATTTTATTTATTTATTTTTTTAATTTAATTTAATAAATTTATTTAGAAGAAATTAGAAATTCCTTCTAAACCAATTCTCAATAGGTAACTGCGGACACAGTTTTTAAAAGAATATAATGATCAGCAGGATTCAACTTCAAAAGGCAAATGGTTATAAAATCTAGGTGCTAGGTAATTGTGTGATCTCTGTCCAATAGATTTGGTAGAAAAAGGAGTTTTAAAAGAGTGTTGTTTAAATCGTGTGTTATAACTATGGTCAATTTGAGTCAAAGTTTTATTTTTATATGTATGTAGAAGTACTACCAAAAAATATAATTGACGCGGGTGGAACAATTTGGATTCTTTATAAAGATTAATAGATGAATAAGTCAGGTCTTTGTTAAGAATGATCCTTAAAAATCTTTTCTGAATAGAATACCACTATAATCCGGACCAGCAATTTATTTACATTGGGTTTATTGTAATCTGGATTTAAAGGTTTTGATAATCCCAACTTTCAAATTAATTGTTTTTAGTCCTCAAGTTTTGTTTATAGTAACGAATGCAATGGATATTCAGATGTGTAATTTGATACAAAACTACCATTGTAGATAAAATAAATGATTTTATTTTATTTATGTTTACGTTATATAAATTTGTCTGGCAAATTCTTAACATAAAAAGTCACGTATTTTTTAGAAGTGGTTACATTGCAACTTCACAATTCGTATTAGATACAAAGGTTTATAAGTTAAAAAAGAATTGATACTTCTTTTACGAATTACAACTTTATGTATCTCTGCCATACATAAAAAGATTTTTGGTAAATTTAAAAATTGTTAAATGTTTAAAGACCACATTGTAACTTTAAATATTAAACATTTCCAGATTTGTTACAAAATCTGAAGGATCATATAACAACGTTAGAAAAAACTTTAAAACTTTCGGAATATCCGGAGATGGAAGAAAAGTTGTTTGGATGGTTTTTGATATGTCACCGATATCTTCCACGAAACTTTGGACAAAAAGGCAAAGCATCATTATCCAGTAGTGTGCAGTGCATACGAAACAGTGGAAGCAGTCGCAATGCAACGTAAGCGCTATCACACTCGCACGCACTCATGGTTCCAATGATTCGTATACTCTGCACGCTACTGTGACTTTATTAAAGATGGTTTCAAAACGATGACGTCAGTGCGAGTAAAGATTGGATACTTAATTTTAAAAAGACAATTTGCGTGTGTTAAAAATCGCGGAAGAAAAGCTGTTCAATGATTCGCACGCAGAATGATTCGCCCTTTAAGAAATAGTTGCAAAGCGGTGGCTTTGCAATGGGTAGTAGAAAATTTGAAACAACTATGATGCCGGAAGGTTTAAAAGAAAAATCTATCTAACATATTAAGTTCAAAAAACAGGAAACAAGTAAAAATCACTGCCTTTTTTGGTTAACGATTAATGCAGAATATTATTTCTTGTGTTTTTAGAACAGTTTTTGCGTAAATATTTTTGTAGTTTTTTTAAAATAAATGTTTTGCAGAATGTTTTAAATGCATTTATTTACAAATAAAACATTGTAACTGTAGAGTTACAATGTTAGAGTTACAGTGTTTGTTGTCTGTAGAGACGCGGTAATCTGAAAACCACGATGATTTGGATTGCCCCTGTTTTAATTAGTCCGAATTAGCGAGACTTCACTGTACTCATCTACAGCACTACCCCAACCTAAAATACCATATGATAGTCGTGATTCAATAAGGGCAAGATAGACTTTCCTTAACTCTGTATAACTTAAGATATTCTTTAGCAGTTTAAAACGAAAAAGAGTAAATTGTAACGTTTTCAACAAATTATTAATATGATGATCCCAACGTAAATGTTTATCTATAGTTATACCTAAATATTTAATTGTATTTGTTTCGTCAATTGATGTTTCTAAATCTATATTAAGTTTGTCAAAAGTGGGCAGTTTATGTTTATAAGAAGTGAATGGCAAATATTTGGTTTTATTAAAATTTATCGTTAATATTTTAAAGTTAAACCAGTCTTTTATAAGCCTTAAGTCGCTCTCAGCAGTTGCTCTTACATCTCCCCAAGAATGACATTGGTAAAAAATGGCAGTATCGTCAGCATAACTAACAATCGTCCCTCTAGTGCTCAGCTTATACAAATCATTAACGAAAATACAGAAAAGGAGAGGTCCCAATACTGTACCTTGCGGCACACCGTATTCAATTACACGATTCCTGCCCTTAACGTCCATAATCTGTACAAACTGTGTTCGCTCCGATAGATAACTTTTCATTAATGCTAACGCTATGCCTCTAAAACCAATATCTTCCAATGGATTTATGAGTAATACATGACTAACAGTATCAAATGCCTTAGCGAGATCTAAGAACACACACAGAGGGTTCACTTTTATCTATTGAATCATTTATCATAGATGTTAAATATGCTATAGCATCTTGTGTACTTTTATTTTCCTGAAATCCAAATTGTTTATCTGATATAAGATTAAACTTTTTTAAATATAGATTTATTCTTTTCTTGATGATTTTTTCAAATATTTTTGCCAAGTTAGTAATCATTGAAATAGGTCCATAATTGGATATAACAGCTTTATCACCTTGTTTGTGTAACGGTTTCACAATTGAATATATTATGACCATCTAACCTCTAGCAGTTTTCACTAAAAGTTCTGATGAAGAAATGTAGAGAATCTAATAAAAAAAACTACAGACATATTTTCATATTTGAAGAACAATGCCGCCCAATATTTTTGAAATCCTGTGTCTAGTTAATGCACAATAATAATTTGCAGTAAACAAAACAAGAATTTTTCATACATATGTGGATAGACAGTGGAGATGTGGCAACACTTCATAGCGCGCGAATTCAAATAATAGAACAGAATGATGACATATAATGACTATTATAATAATCTATATTTTATTGTATTAACTAATAATTATATATTTTATTAATCAAATTATATCGAACAATTCAGTCTTCTGCGTTAATAATCAGAATACAAATGTTAATTCGACAAAAATGTTGCAAAATGTAAAATTACATTTTCCAATGTGATCAATACAATTTATCATCATAATCAGAATCTTCATGAAATCAGTAATACAAAGAATACATACTAATATTAAAAATATATTAAACTTCAGCAACTTTTTAGATATTTCTTGAATCTGTTTAGCAGATTGTACTCTTTAGACTATACAAAAGTTAAAAAATAGAATATTCCCATCTGTAATTGCATACGAAATTACAAAACATTCAAACTGTTTCCACTTATATTTTGGGATTGACATTTGGAGGTTAGGATGTCAACTCAAACTCCAAAAGCTGAAACCAAACATTGCTACCAACAAAATCGACGGATTTATTTGCGGTGTTGCCACGATTCTTAACCTATTTACATTTATATTTACACTTTTAACAGTTAAACAAATGCATTCCAATCGACTTAAATTATTTTAATATATACAAATAATTAATAAATGCCATATAGGCATTCATAATAAAATTATTTTGTCCAGTTTTAATAATGTTAATTTATTTTTTTCATCGATTGGTATTTCTTATTAGAGCCTATGTAAAAGCATAGGAGATATTCCCTTGCCCTTCACTCCACAAAAAGACGCTGTATCCTCCTTAATATCTTATGCAAGTGCGAACATATTTACTAAATTTACCAAGTTTTTGCAAAATTCTATCTAAAAATGTACCATTTTTTTACGCTATCTCCAAGATTTTAATGTTTATTTACATATAAAGTAATTTCATTATTTATTAAGATATTCAAACAAAAAATGGAATGTAAATAGAAATGTACGTTTATTTTCATGCTGCCTAAAATTTCACTTTAAGGTCAACGTTTTTTCAGAAAAAAATATTCTGTGGTAGAACCATAACAATTAGGTATTAATGTTTCGAATTGGTGTGTGTAAAAATTACAGCAACAAAATTCAAAGATTTATTTCATGATTATGGAGTTCCACAAAGTAAGGCTGGAAACAATAAACAAAATTCAAAGAGATTAAAGAAAAATATCTTTTTTAAAGCATGCCATGTGGTTCTATGGTTCAAATGTCCCATTAACCTCTCCTTCCTACCCTACTCTGTGGACACAGTTGATTATATTTTTTTATTATTTATTTCTCATGGAATTTTTAGTAGAGTGCTTGGTGAAACTTATTTTACCATCCGTGGGGGTCTCGGGGTTACAAGCTGAAAATTATATCAAATGAAGCTTAGGTCCTAATGGTTCTCAATCCAAAATTTGTCAAAAATCGGACTATGAAAAAGGGCACTAAACTCGAAATTTGAGATATGTACATGGTTGTAAAATAGAGAACAGAAGCATTCATTGGGTTGTATAAAATTCAAAAATAATTTTGTAGAGCATACATTTTTATAATGATTTGAAATTCTAAAATAATATTGGCGCTTTGGGACCAAATACTACAAACAAGTGCATATCTCAGTTCGAAATGCCTCCAAAAACTGTTTCAATTTTAATAAATCTGCAGTTTACAGAAGTTTTGCATTTGTTTTCACTTTCAAATTTTCAGTGTTCGTTATTCTATTATATTGAATTTGTTCCAAAAAGTTACTTTTATCACATATCGGGAATAAATAATTACTCTTTGAAATTAAATGTTGTTGTAAATTGTTCTAAAATAATAAGTGGGAACTTTTAAACATCTACACTCAATACATTTTAGGAAGTTCCTTTTCGCATTTTAAAAAATAAGAACCGTTAACATATTATTATGTACTAACGTACTTGTTTAAACTTCAAGGCATTCTCTTCATTTGTGATTGTCTTCAGTAGTTTTTAGCATTTTTAGTGTTTGATATTTTATTACGTATTTACTCGAAAATAAGACCCCCTTTTTTTCCTAGATTTTTGCTCTAAAATGTGGGAGGGTCTTATATTCGAGTCGGGTCTTATAATCGAGTATAAAAAAATATATTCAATAAAATGTGAAAACAATGAGTGTAACTGAGTAATGTTTACCAGTATTTATAACAAAAATTGTATTACAATACAATAACATCTAAAATAGCGTTCTGTTGTTTAATAATATAACATCTCGCCCGGTTGTCTGCATTTTAGCCGATATTGATGCACGTAAACCTATGCCGCCATTGTGAAACCTGCGATAAGCAAAGTTATTGACTGCAACAACTACAGTAATTACGAAAATTATGAAATCATATACAATTATTGTTAGCTTAGCACCTAGTCAGAATCGCCGTTGTCGTCATCACTCTCTGTAAGATGGTTATTAACCTTTATAATATATATTTTTATTACAATGGTTTTACAAATTTAGCTGGACAACTGACAGGGTCGATATTAGTGAAAAAACCCAGTGATGGCAAAAACATTTCTAAGAAATTCATTTAAGCCTTTCATAGTACCGACGGAAGAATTGTAATAAGTACCTACCTAATTGTTAACAATAGTAGCACCTTAATCTGTCCAGTAAGTGTGCAAAATCTTATTATCTATTGCAGTGACATCTGACCACTTTTTGAATGAACTGCCTACAATTTTGGAAGTTCTCCTGGAATTCAGGTTCAGGTAGTTCATCTGCCCTTGGGCTTTTAAAGTGTAGGTCCCACATGTTGTGTATCTCTTCTCTTTCTGTAATTAGCTCTCCCTTCTCATTCTTGTAGAACATTGTTCTGTTTTTACCTCCTGCTTTGCTTTCTTTTAGACCTCTATCAATCGAACTCTCTTGTTTTCATTTTTCATGGTCCAACTTTTGACAAATCTCGGATTGAGAACCATTAGGATCTAAGCTTCACTCGATATAATTTTCAGCGTGTAACCCCGAAACTCCCACAGAATTGATTTTTAAGCAAGTTTCAGAGCATGGAGCACTCTACTATTTGTTAATTTTTGATAAAACAAAAATTTTATTTTGCAAGTATTAACTCATGCGAAAATAATTTTTGTTTCTATTATTAATCGCAATGAAAATACCAATACACAATATACAGGGCAAATAGCATGTAAAAACACAATTTCTCAAATATTGGCTCCCCTAATTAGTTTAGAGCAAAAGCCACTACAGTAAAGTTGTAGGTAGATCTTATTGAATGATTGTTCAAAACACCCCCACTCTAGCATTATGTGTTAAATAGTTTCTGAGATATAAGTAATTTTCTAGTATAGGAAATTAATACTGTAAATCAGAAATTCGCTAATAGCAATTACCACGTTAGATTTAGACATTAGGTGTACATGCAAGAATTATTAAGCACAATTCTATGTAGCAAAATCACTCATCAGAATGTTACAATTGCTACCGGTGTTGAAATCATAGATGAGAATTCTTCAAGGAATTTATTTTTATAAAATCTTATTAGCCACGACAGCAGTTGTCAAATTATTCTAAAGATTGAAACTTGTGAAAAGTGAATTGAGGATTAGATTACATTGTATAAAATCAACTAATTTTGCTGCAACAACATTAAATTAATGTTAAATATTTCTTTTAGATGTAGAGCATTTAATAAAGAGTTACTATAAATAATGCAATGAATAATTACAGAGGTGACCTGGTTACGAAATGGTAAATCTAAATAAACAAAAATACCTCAGAAAATGCTCCTTTATGAACATTAGCAAGGGTCTTTGATACTTCATAAATCAAACTAATTTAACACGCACATTTATTTGTTGCAATGGATACACTTGGCACAAATTTTATGAGATTCAACAGCATCTTTAATAAAATTGTTAAAAAATGCTGTCATATAGAGCGCTTTTGTCAACCCGTCATCGTGAATATACATATAATATTCCACTAATTTTCTATTTACTAATTCTGCATTCTTTTTAGAGGTCTGAAGACACATTTAAAAAGAATAATAATCCTTTTATTTCTAAATTACAATTTGTAAGGTGTTGACTTAACAATATTTAATACTTTTGTTTTGGCGAGGATTGAAGTAGATTTTTTATTGGTGTATTTTTATTACTTAAGTTACTCTATACTAGGAAGTCGTAAAATTAAAAAAGTGATGACGAAAAAGAACTTTTATTATTGTTTCAGGCATGCATAATCATGCTTCATGATGGTAATTTGTATCCAAAGGCATCTATCGACTTTATATGATATTTCGGCCTCCTCATAACTCTTCATTGCAGTACATTTTGAAAAAAATCTTTCTGATCCCTTGTAGGAAACACGGAAAGCTTTCTAATACAACTTACCAATTTTATGTAAGATTTTTTGTTTTTAACACAAAGACTTTTTGATCAGTATGGAAAGCTATAGGGAAATTGAAAGAAAAGCTCGTATCTACGTCTTGCAGTAGGTTACAACAGCCAGGTTCATCATTTATGATACGTTTGACAATTATCTACAATTACCTTATTTGTACATTTGTGTAAGATTTTTTTTAGGAAAAAAAAAGGATCTTATTTGAGTTATCTTAGAAATGGACCATTTTCAATTCAGCCAGTTTGAAGATTATGCCACTTTCTTTATTTAAAATTAGAAAAATATGAAGTTTATTGTTGACATTCAACAATAACTACTAAAACGGAGATGTAATATCATCATTGCTTTCTTTTAAAGCTGCAAGTATCTTTTTATCTGCGCGCTGCCCCTGAATGTTTTCGTATAGGCAACACATCTAACCATAGTATGAAAATTAGGTAAAATGAGAATGAGGTAGAATAAAAATAAGGTAAAAGAACGCATTTCATAAAGCTTAACTTAGGTTAACAGCTTACTATAACCTAACAAAGTAGTATCGATAGAAAGCCATAGATACAGTACTACCAATATAAGGTAAATAAATATCGGTTCATAATTAAATGTTGAAAAGTCGATTTTTGAATGTGTGCTATACCTCTGGTTAAGGCTAAGTGGAAATTAGTAGTTGCGGGTACAATTATCTTGATAAAGTATCTTATGACGATTGACCTCCAGTTAATGTTAACCAAAGATTGAAAAACCAGTCCTCCATAAAATAGGAATTTAATCCAACGCGTTCCGTACTATAGCAGACCAGATTCTGTACAGCTAAATCAACCTAGCTAATGGAATTATATCAATTCCTATTAAGCAGGAAATCGTACACTGGGGTTACAAACTATCTATAATTGTATATGTTTGATATCTATTAAACTACGAAGACAGGGCATTATTTAATTTCATAGGATACACTATGACCAAAGATTTAATAATTCTTAACATAAAAATTGTGACTCAAAGGAGCTCAATCTAACGGTTCAATGTGAACCGTTGAAGAAAAACATCTTTAGGATTTAGGAATGGGGAATAGATTAAATTAAAGTAGGTGTTCTTGGGATTTACGGCAGCAACATCCTAGTTTTCAGTTTATTACAGTCTTTAAGCTGAAGCAGTTTTGGGTACTCCCGGTAGGATTGGAACAACGCTGCTGTAAATTACGCTAGAATAACCAACCAAGGCTGATTAAAACTTTAAACAAGTGCAGTGGTCCTCCATGCTTCTTATGTATTAAAATACTTATGTTAAATTAGCTTCTTTTTTTAATTCGAACTATTCAACAAATGCGTACTCTCTTGTTTCTCTAAAGACAGTAAAACCACATTTTCTCTTTCTAAAGAACGAAAAATGTTTTGAATACAATAAGCGCAATGCATTACACACATATTCTACGGTGACGTGAGTAGTATGTCCTTCAGATTACCAACTACGTGTTAGTGTATACTGTACACTGTTCGTGGCTCAGTAGTAATCTGTATTATACACTCAAAATAAACGAATTAGTATTGAAGAAAACCTGGAACTGAAAAGAATGATATGGAAGCTTGCAGATCAGAATGATGTTCTGGAATTCCCCAATCTCACAGAAGAATTAAAATTTTTGACAGTTGGTTCTTATCAAATCAAAATGAATCAACTGTACCTTTATGAATAAAATAACATAGTCATAATAGTTATTTATGTATTAAGGGCATAAAGAAGCTTTTATGGCCAGAAGCGTTATTTCTAGCCCGAGGCATCAGCTGAGGGCTAGGAAAAGGCTGTAGGGCCATAAAAGCAAGTTATGCCCAAAATGCATACACTATTTTATGCACAGATTGTTTTTATCTCAAATCTATTATTGTGTAAAAAATATAATTAAATGAGTACGTAGGTTATTTCAAGCCACTGTACGTATACTTATGTGCATATATACGAAGTACGTTACTATAGTTACTATAAAATACTTAATTTCAGCTTATTTTCATTGGTGATAAGTTTACAAATTATATTAAGAACCAATCAAGTTCTACAAATATAGCTCTGACATTTAATTGACGTTTCATTATTGCCCGTCGGATCATAAAGAGGCCCTTGGGGCATAAAGAGATAGTTATGTTTAGATAGATCTATTAATAATAGTCTAATTATAATGCATCTGTGCATAATATTTAAAAGTCTAATGTAGTGGATGATGTCTTTTCACAAAAGGTTTGTATCGTATGATCAAAAAGTCTTTGGATCGCAATAGCCATGGAATGTAAAAACCATCTATATAATTATTTACTTCTATTGCCCATAGTTTTTGTGAACTATATATAGTAGAGTCAATTTCTGCATTAAGTTCTTATTTTTTTACTATCTAAAGATAGAGACTTGAAATATTTTGTAATGAATGATCTTCAGTACTGAACCAATATAAAATGTAATGTTTAAAATGGGGGCACGCGGTTGAAACCCCCATTTTAAACTCCCAATTTAATAACTCGGGAAGTTTTTAACCAAGTTGAGTAAAAACTATGTTGGAGGGATATTTGAGGTCGTTGATTATGAATCAATTGAGAAAATCAGAAAATTCAAAATGGCCGACCCAAGATGGCGGTATTTTAGATTAAAAATGCAATTTACGCCGTTTCTATTGATTTTAAAGAAAAATGCAAAAAGCCAGAAAGTGTTTAGAATGTGATTCTGCATAGGAATACATAGTTTTGGTTACCTTATTATGTAACCCCTTTACTCTCCCCTACTGAGAAGCCCACTAGGGGAGAGTGAAGGGAGTTAAAGAATAAGGTAACCAAAATAGTGTATTCCTTTGCAAAATCACATTCTAAACACTTTTCACTCTTTGAATTTATCTCTAAAACCAATATAAACGGCGTAAATCGCATTCTCAATCTCAAAGACCGTTATTTTAGGACCGCCATTTTGAGTTTTTCAATTCTCTCATTGGATTCATAATCAGCGACTTCAAGAACTCTCCCAACATAAATTTCGCTCAATTTGGTTGCGTTATTAAATTGGGGGTACAAAATGGTGGTCTCAACCACCGGGGGGGGGGGGGCGTGCCCCCATTTTAAACATATTACATTTTATACTGATCCAGTACTGAAGGCATTACAAAAGATTTCAAGTCTCTATCTTTAGATAGTAAAAAATAAGAACTTAGGCATGTTTTTTGCAAAAATTGACTCTACTAATACAGAGTAGTGCCAATGTATCTTGAGTAGTGTTAATGGAGACACAGCCACCTGTGTCAAAAAATACAATGTGCTGACACCAATAAACAGAGCCCCATAGTGCACAGAAAATGTTAGTTTAGCGTACGCTACTATTATTTCTTGTGCTTGCAGTTATTTTAAGTATTACTTAATAACATTTATAAAAAGAACACAGAATGAAATTTATTTGAACTATTATCTATTGACATGACAGTTGTGAAGTAAATGTCAAAAATAATAGAATAATTTCATAGATAGCTTGTAATTTCATGGCAACCGTGATCCAAAGACTTTTTAATCATACTATACAATATTTTTATAAGATGATATGTTCACACTGGAACAAATATTGGAGAAACTTAAATTAAGTAAAGGCAGAGCCTAACCCCAGCTAATTATGCATGAGACACTTTAAAACTCATGGCAGACAGCTCTTGGAAAATGGCTCTATCCCTTGCTTGCAAGCAAACCATCCCTACACTGTTTTGCTCAGACCTAACCACACCTGATTATGCATGAGACACTTTAAAACTCATATCTAATTCTCTATATTTATCCTATAGCTCTATTCCAACAGATTTTATAAACAGTATGTGATAGCCTTGTTGCCTCTTTCTATTTAAAAACGCAGACTTACTAAAGCTGAATAACTTGAACCTCAATACACATCCTTTTAAAATTTCAAACATTTTTATAATTGCAAAACAAAGTAAAAATACTAACAAGTATATAATATATAAAACGTACCTCCATTTCCAGGTACAGAAACAAAGAATTTCACTGCATCCCGGTGACCATGAAAACTCAGTTGTGCATGCGCCATAGTGCAGTAAGGTACGAAACTTCCAGGTATAGGCGGCACTCTGACTCCTGCGCCAGGTAAAATTGTTCCTCGTGGCACTATTGCTGCATTGTTTCCACCACTTTCGCTGAGTGGAACTGAGATTATCACACCGTTACCCGTTCCAATCCACAACCTATTTGATGAGATCAATAATGCTGTTATTCTGACGAAAGAGAATCCCAGCTTTCCTGTTCCTGAATACAAGTAAAAAATTGTAATGCACAAGCTCTCACATGAATTCTTTAAATGTAACATACCTAACATTTTACTAACGTATGGTTCAATATCGACATCTTGAAGATGTTGATACGTATGTGCGTGATATAATCTTAATGTAGAGTCCAATCTGATTGAAACCCAAACACCTTCACCTAGCCATGCTAATTGTCTTACCTATCAAATTAAAAATTATTAAAAAGGCAAATGAAAATACTTATCATGATTACTAACCTGACTTTCTTTTCTAGGATGAGCTTCTAAAGAATGAACCACAGATAGGTTTTGAGAATCTAGAACATGTACTTTATTCCTATAACCACACCACACTTTATCTCCGACTACAGATAAACATCGAACAGAATGTTGAGGTAAACCCAATTGAACTAAATAGTACTTAGATAAATCCCATTGGCCTTCGGGATTTCTCTTAAACACAGCCACGGTTCCATCTGCTAACGCTACAACTACTCTTCCATTTACATGTCTAAAAACAACAAAATTGTATTTTATGTCATTTTTTTAAACATTTTGAAGCTTACACAATGCTTAATACTGCATCTTTTAGTTTCACTGAATGTAAACACTGGTTCCAGTTTGCAACAGCCGAATGGATAAAAAGCATACCATTTTGAGCACCTAACCACATTGTTGCTAACACACTAGACATGACTTCATGATCTGAACTTTGTTGTTCTTCTTGATCGTTATCATCATTTGTTTTTTCATTTTCTTCAACGTTTGCATCTTCAATTGTATCTCCATTCTCTTTTACTGTTGTTCTATCGTTATTACTGTTAATAGCAGCTTCTTCTTCTTGAATTTGCTCATTTTGTTGTTGTTCAGCTTTTGCTGCCATTTGATCTTTTTTATTCATTACTGTATCGTTATATTCCATGTATGTTACTTTGCCAACCTATAAATTAATATTAAGACATTTTTTTATGATCTTGCAAAAAGTCAGTTGTTATACAGAGTGTCCTTGAAATGCTTGTAAACCATCTTCCTCTGCAAGTGATTAACACAAAATTACAGATAACACTTTTTATGTGTTATCACTTTGATCGTTGAATTAAATTATGAGCTATAAACAAATACTAAAAAACTTGTAAATAACATTATTGGCCCTATTTTTAGTGCACTATTATGCTATACAGAGGCGGATCCAGCAAATTATTTGGGGGGGAGAATTTTTGAAAAAATAATTGTTTTAAATAAATAATAATTAAACAAACATTGTTTGTTTTTATCCTATGTATATTTATTTATAAATGTTATATCGTCGGTCTAATTCTAATACCTCGTAACCCACTTTTTTGCGATTTTGGGGTTATGAGCTATTCCCATGGTAAAAAGTGCGCTGAGTCGATTAGTAAACTCCTCGTAAACCACAGGGCTTCCATTTTTATTCTATAACGATTTAAAAAATACCTCGTATCCCAACCTGGTACAGTTTTTGGGATATGGGTAACCCACTTTTTAATAATGTATGCATGCTTAATCGCGCGATAAATTAATACATTTGTCTTTTTAAATTTAATTAACAAAATTTCAGGAATTCAAACCATTTAAAAAAGTTTTGTTTTACATTTGGTGACATTTTCTTGTTCTCCTGAAAAATTGAAATTTGGGGGTTACGAGATATTAGAATTAGACCGACGATATATTGCACAATATTTAATAAACATTAACTACTTTTACATTCAAGATTTATTTAACTATAATACTAAAGTATAGAAGATTAAAAATTGGGGGGGGAATTTCCCCCGTGGATCCGCGCCTGTGCTATAATTATTGTCCAAAATGGTGGTTCCCAGAACCCAGAACTGTCATTTTTAGCATTAACATGGCTGGTGACTAAGATTCTGTTTTTGTTAACTAACCTTTTGTTAAATAAAATTTGTATTCCCTTTTACTGTAAGAGCCATCAACCTTTAAATAAAATTTAACTTTTACTACAAATTTAAGATGATATACACTGCCGTTCATGGAAGTTTGGACACTTAGGCAAAGTTTATAAAATTAATAATAACAAAACCTTTTGTATAGAAAAGTATTATCTGTTTTAAATATTGGTAAATACTAAACCTTAAGGTTTTTCTATATAATTTTATAGATATTTTAAAAGTATTACTGTTTTTATTTAAAAGGTTTAAATTGCCCTATTATTTAAAAGCTATTGTTCACATTTGAACGCAAAGGCAGTAAACCAGCACCTTCTGAGAATTATTTCAAAGAGGTATAATTACACTTTAGCACCCTTAAACCCCCCCACATTACAAATTTCATGGTAAAGTTCAATTCTACTAGCTGCCATTCCCAGAAGTTAGGACAGGTTTAAGAATAATGAAAAATCTTATTGTACGGGGCTTGCTCAATATATATTTGCATGTCAAATTTGCATAACCTAACATTTGTGTGCTCAGTTTAAGCTGGTAAGTTTATTTGTATTGATTAATATGATAAAATTTCTAAATAATTTTCTAAAAAAAACTTCAATTCAACTGCATCTAAACTTTCAAACGGATTGTTTCGATCTTGAACATGCACTTCATACTATCACTTCATCATCCACATCGGAGGGATGTGATAAATCTGAATCAATTTTTTTCAATTTTTCTTTTTCTGTTTAACTAAAATTTTGTAATGACTGAAATAAATCTGTATTATTATTATTAGGTACTTATCAAGATTTAATTAAAACAATGCTAAGAAAGTTTTATTAAGATTTTACAAAAATATTCATATTTAACAAAATGTATATCTTTTGAATATTAATAATTTATTTGATAATCAATTCCAAATATTTTTAACACTATAAAATAATTTTTTGTATTAACTGGTTATTTAAAAATAAAGCAAATTTGGAGGTTAATCGGACTTTAATTGGCCATTTGTCTATGATTAAAATAATCATTCGTTAACGGACCGTTAACAAGCCATTAACTGTCAACTAAGGTTTGTGCAACCCAAATATGTGTTAACGGTCCGTTAACGGTTTGTTATCGTTGACAGCCATCAAAAACTTGACAGGCCGTCAATGAACCGTTAAGGGTTCGTTATAGTTCTAACGGCTTGTTAACGGATGATTAACTTTGACAAGTGTTTGTGCAACCGGGCAAAAGTTTGACATTTTTGACGGCATACGTACTAAGAACATTTTGTTGTACAGACGCTGTTTGTTGTGTTTACATTGAGTTGAAAATTTCGTCTCAGCCAAAAAATATAATTAACACATGAACATTTGTGTGCTATGATTTTCTACGACTTCCTACGTGGATTGTCTCAACAACAGTGCGTCGATTAATTTACTTCAACTTTTGGTGATGAAGACCCACACAGCGCAACTGTATATCGTTGGTTCAATGAATTTAATCGTGGTCAAAGAGTAGATATTATAAGAGGCGAAAGTTGGTACAGAAACCTCAATTCCGAGAGAGATAGAGTAGCAAATCCACTTTAAAGAGCCCATCGCCGAATGTCGGTTACTTTCGGCTCGCTCTTAATTTGTTGCGATGCCATTGGACGGGAGCACAGAAATGCCAAAGATGGATGCTTATTTTCATTCTTTTATACCTATCAAGTCAATTCATTATTCTGTATGTGTTCCGTGAAAGTGTACCCATATTGCGAGAAACAGTTAATGTGTAGTGTGTTTTTTTGGTGATTATGAGAGTTAAATAAACAAACAATTGAACATTTATAGTTGAACCAAAACATGAATGGAGAAAAACGTAAACACCGCGGATGTTTACAAGAACTGTAGGAATACATTTTATTTAGATAACGACATTCACTTCTTTCGATTTCCAAAAGACGATATATTGTGTTAAGTACCGTATTAGTTTAAGATTATTTTTTTTTAATTCTTTAACCACAAAAAAAAAGATGTAATCTAATCTTAAAGCACACCTGTTAACTCATAGTGGCGAGAAACCATTTGAGTGTAATTTGTGTGACTACAAATGTTTTCAAAAGTTACTCAAAGTGTTAGTCTTAAAACACACATGTGTTGGTGAGAACCATTTGAGTGTAATCTATGTGATTATAAATGTTTACTAATGTTTACTGTTTAAAAGACATGTTAACTCACACTAGTGAAAAACCATTCAATAAGTAATTTATAGATTATTAAATATTTTATATTGTTGAGAAAGAATACCATATATGTATCTACCAATCACTTGTAATAAGCTTTTTATGTTTGTAAAACTTTATATACGATAAAGATTTGAATTAAATTGAATAAAGACAACAATTGGTGTATAGTTTTATTAAAATCATCCCTTATATACTGCCCAACTAGTATACATACGAAATTAACAACCCTGGACGTTAGCTGGTTGAGTTCAGGCGTGGTAAATATTTAAATTTGGCGCGCATTTCTGCTGATCCAAGTTAAATAGCCAAGCGTTCCAAGGTCATTTAAACTGAGAGAACAAAGACGCCGCGCGAAGTTTCGCCTCTTATAATATACTACTCTTTGTCATGGTCGTAGTTCTCTGATCTAAAGAAGGTCGTCCAAAATCGGTTGTGGTGCCAGCAAACATTGATTCCGTGCGCGAACTGATAAAGCAAGATCGTTATGTGACTTATAGTGAAATTCAGGCATCCTTAGGCGTTAGTATGACTAGCATACATTCGATATTGCATGAACATTTAGCCGAGAAAAAGCTGGGTGCACATTGGATTCCACATAAGTTAACGGTCGCTCAAAAACGACTTGTGTTGATTGGGCGAAACAAATGCTCAAGAAATGTAACCACGGTGCTTTAAAAAGCGTTTATAGCATTGGATTTATGTGTATGAACCCTAAAGTGAAACAGCAGTCGACTGTATGTATCTTCCAAGATGAGCCAAACCAAACAAAAGTAGTTTGCGCAAGAAGCACTTCGAAGCAAATGGTCACATGTTTTTTTGGAAAACTAGAGATGTCGCAACGTGGTTTTAGAGGAACGTAGAATGGTCAATTCAAAATGGTACACAATGATATGCTTGCCAGAAGTCTTCGGAGAAATAAGAAAAAACGTGTGATGCCGGATCATTCTCCACCTTGAGAATGCGAGCTCACACACATCGTCACAAACAACTGGCTTTTTGAGTACTCAAAACATCGAGTTGATGGGTCATCCCCCATATAGTCCTGATTTGGCACCTAAAGATTTCGTTTTGTTCCCACACATGAAGAGCAAACTGCATGGACGATTTTCAACGCTGGAAGATGTGGTGGATGAGTTCAAAACCCATGTGTTGGAGATACCTGATTCGCTATAGGAAAAATGCTACGAAATTTGGTTCCAGCATATGTAAAAGTGTATTGATCATCAGGGAGAATATTTTGAAAACCAACAAAAAAGTTTCCTACATTAAATTTTTGTTTTTGTTAGTTTTTTCGCAATACATATCTAGCTACCCTCGTAAGAAAATACTTATTACAATACCAGAATACGAAAAATCTAAGCAAACATTTATTTATTACAATGAACGTGGAAAACAACAGAATACACAGACAAATTATTTTTGCTAATAAGATTATAGATTTTTTTCATCAAAAAAAACACCTTTCGCATAGATGACTGCTTAGACTATTCTGGGCATGCGTTTTATTGTATTTTTGAAGAACTACTGCTGGCATCTCCATCCACTTTCTTTGTAGGATTTTCCAAGTAATAAGTGAAAGGGCTCTGGCTCTGAAGTAGGTTCAGGATATTTGGTTGTGATTTGCCTATCAACTTGTTCCTACAATAATTGGATAGGGTTTAAATCGGACGTTTGTGGAAGCCATGTAATAATTATTAGGATACCTTCATCTGCTTGAGCTTGAAGGTGCCCTTGCACAATGCAGAGGTGTGTTTAGGGTCGTTATCTTGCATCATTTCGAAATTAAGACCAATTAAACGTAGACCTGATGGAATAGCGTGTTCTTAGAGGATGTCTCTGTAATTGTCTTTTCTCATTATTCCATATATCTTAACTAAACCACCTGTTCCAGTGAACAAAAAAACAATCCCAACTAACAGGGAACTTCCTCCATGTTCAACTGTCAGTGTTATACAATGCGGCAACATTTTTCCTCCTGGAAATCTTCGCACCAAAACCTGGTGATCTTTGCACCAAAACCCTACGCCTTTGCCTAAAAACTTCGTATTTGGACTCATCGGTCCATAAAACTTTCTTCCAAAGTCCAATTTTTATGGACTTTTATTCACTAGTCTTTTTTGCCTATTTCCATGAAGTTTACGGAACGCTATACATGAATGCAAATTTGCTTCTTGCAACCGTCGCTTTACAGTACTAACCGACACTTTTTCTGTACGAGTTTTATTCAATTCTGCCGTGATTTCTGGTGCCGTTAATCTTCTATTTCTTTTACTAATTATTCTTATTCTTGTATCTTCAGCAGTTGTTGTTGTTCTCGACAGTCCCGGGCGATTACTGTTTTCATGGCTATCTGTTATTGTATACCACTGTATAGCATCACTTACAGTAGATTTGGCAATTTGTAATTTGTTGGAGATGCGATGCATTAAATATCCTTTTTGGTGTTGAGTAACGATAGCTGCTGTTTTATCAATGGTTAAAAATTTCTCTCGTGGCATTGTCACACCTTTACAAACCACACTCTGTCTTTACGCAAACACTTCTTCAGTCTTTAACGATCTTCACTCGAACACTTCTAAAACGTTATTATAGTTGTAGTTTTCAATGAAATTTGGGGTTGTGTGGGGATGCTAAAGTGTATTTATACCTGTTTTAGAAAATTCCCAGAATGTTTTGTTTACTGCCCGAGCATTCAGGCGTGAACAATAGCTTTTAAATAATACTGCAATTTTTAGAATTTTACTTGCAGATGTTGTAAAAATAGTAACACTTGCAAGATATTTATAAAAGCATATTGAAAAATCTTTGTACCTCATTTTCGATATGATAAGATAAACCAGTGAGATAAAACTTTATCATCTCATGTATCATGAAGAATATCAGATTTAAGCTTTGCTTTGGCCACGAGAGCTACTGTGTAAGTGCTGCTATTTATTTTTGAAATGTATTATTTAATATACATGAATAAAAAATATTAAGGATAGCAAAGAATACCAAATCATAATTGCGTGTGGTGCCAGACCACCTGAAAGATCTTAAACGAGCGGCGTCTGCAGGGCGACTGAGATGCAAATTTCTTATGGTCATATTTTTGTTCTTCGCGTTTGATATGATATGATTAATACTTTCTGGCATGGTAAAAAATAGATCAATAATTTCCTATTGTGGCTCTCTATCAGTGAGATTCTAAAATAAGTTTTTCAATTTATTTTATTGATTATTTATTTTTGTACTGTTTTGTTCTACATTTTCCCTAATTAAAAATTAAAGACCATCAGAATAACTCAGTGGCTTGTTTTTTGGGGGGGGGGGGGCTAACAGAATGGAGCCACCTCCGATTTCTTTTTAATAGTCCAGGCCATTTATGCCAAAATCTATGCTATGTGAAAGTATTTTGAATTGGGATTTTTATAGAGTACCCCCCCCCCCAGAGAAAAATTTGCAAATATGCTACTAGAACAACTAAAGTTTCGTTATTTACATAAGCTTGCTAGATAATTCTGTTTTATTAATTGGAGAACCATAGATCAAAGCCTACTAGTCGTA
Organism: Agrypnus murinus; assembly: GCA_929113105.1. NCBI lineage: Eukaryota > Metazoa > Arthropoda > Insecta > Coleoptera > Elateridae > Agrypnus > Agrypnus murinus. Next base: position 113,456,756 of record OV816031.1, read on the forward strand.
AATCATTTTTCACGGTTTTCTTGAAATTCTTCTTATGTAAGAGTATGAACATTTATGATGGTTCAAAAGGGAACAAAATACTCTATCCATTTCAGTAAAAAAATCCCTACCATGTAATTTAAAAAAAGGCCGATGACGTCATCACGCTCACGCCGATTTAGTAAATACAAAACTTTCTCAACCAGAACATAGAGAATTTTATGCCATTTACTAATATATATGGTTTATAGCATTTTACTTGCAGATGTTGTAAAAATAGTAACACTTGCAAGATATTTATAAAAGCATATTGAAATATCTCTAAATCCCCACAGAAAATAATAACATAAGAGTTAAATCTGATGATTTAGTAGGCCAATGAATAATATCTCCATTGGCCGGTTTCACAAAGCTTGATTAAGTTAATATATATGGTTTATAGCATTTTACTTGCAGATGTTGTAAAAATAGTAACACTTGCAAGATATTTATAAAAGCATATTGAAAAATCTTGAAAAGGTTTAGCATTAGCGTCCTCTACAGGGCAATTGAAATGAAAATTTCTTCTGGTCATATTCTTGTACCTTGTTTTTCGATATGATAAGATAAACCAGTGAGATAAAACTTTATCATCTCATGTATCATGAAGAATATCAGATTTAAGCTTTGCTTTGGCCACGAGAGCTACTGCGTAAGTGCTGCTATTTATTTTTAAAGTGTATTATTTAATATACATGAATAAAAAATATTAAGGATAGCAAAGAATACCAAATCATAATTGCGTGTGGTGCCAGACCACCTGAAAGATCTTAAACGAGCGGCGTCTGCAGGGTGACTGAGATGCAAATTTCTTATGGTCATATTTTTGTTCTTCACGTTCGATATGATATGATTAATACTTTCTGGCATGGTAAAAAATAGATCAATAATTTCCTATTGCGTCTCTCTATCAGCGAGATTCTAGAAACATTAAAGATAAAGTAGTTCTTTATTTTTTTTAATTCTCCCACTGATTTTGATTTTCTTTCTCTTATCCTTTTTCCCATTGAAGACCACAAGTTCTCAATGGGGTTTAAGTCCAGACTGTTTCCATTACCTACCTTACTTTTAAAGACTTTGTTGACAAGTGCCCAAAGCCACTTATTGCCATTACGTGGTGCTTGCTACACATAAGTTGAATCTACATCTACAGTCCTTTAAGATATTATTTTTTGAATTTCAACATCTTAATTGATTGCATGTCATTTCGGGAACACCCTGTATAATATGTACATTTCTTTCTACACAAGTTGTCAGTCCTAATTATTAGATACAAATAAGTTATCTAGGGAATAATTGTCACGGTTACAACTGTTTTACAATCATATCTATACGAATTAACGGTCAAATAAAGTTACAAGGAGATGGTAAGATTGGCCCAAAGTAGGTGAGAATGGATCATAGGTGACGTATTAAGTACGTATTGCAAGTGGGAGATGTGAAGCGTTTGTGCCTTTGTTTGGCACCATAGCTAGTGGTTATATTGTACTTTTCTATCATTTTCAGATCTTTCTTCTCTGAAGTCATATATATTTAATTTAATAAATCCCCACAGAAAATAATAACATAAGAGTTAAATCTGATGATTTAGTAGGCCAATGAATAATATCTCCATGCCTACTAATTAACACATTATTAAAAGTTAAATTGTGACCAGGACACCCATCCTGCTAAAACCAGATATCATTATCATTTATATCTGGTATTGTAACTATCGCAGAAATAACGTTAGATTTCCTTCAATGAAAAAAGGTCTTAGAATATGATCAGAAATGAAAAGTCGTCATTTACCCATCATGAGTAGATAAAATTTCATTTTGTCATGCAGGTCCCTAGAAAAAAATCACTTATAGTGCTTTCAATTCACTGCTTTGGGATATTCACAAGAGTGCGCTGCAGGTAGAATCTGTGCTTAATTCATCCATCAGACTTACTTCAACTGATTGAAGTAGAATCTTGCTCTTCATTAAAAGTCGTTCCTAAAGTGCTCAATGTATCTCTAACTTGTAAGAGAGATCAATATTGAGCAATCTGCTTAATTTGTGAAACATAATCTTATATAATAAAATAAACGTGTATTTTTGTTATTATCAATAAGCAACAGTCATTTGCGAACTTATTTAATCATAAAAGCACCAGGAGTGTGTAAAACTAGTGTTAGAATTTCTTTATTGTCAACCATGTACAAAATACATAACCTCACATTGTGAGTGCGAGTTCGAGATAGTGAATTAAAAATATTACTACCAATTTTCTTAGTTAGTTGAACGGCTGTAATTTTCCTCAATAGCAATGCACATCAAAGCATCTACTTGTCTCTAATATTTAGGTTCTACTTTTTGTTTTTACTTGCTGATATGCAATTTTGAAAGTTTTATTACCTTGTATATTTTATTAGTATGATTATTATCTAATGTTAATGTCCTCCTAAATTGACAATGCATTACAATAACTTAATAACATGAATTCAAAGTTTAAATATTTTCCGGCATTTTCTACACTGCTGGTGTCACAATCCTATTCAAGATGGAACACAATTTATTTCCTAGTTACTTACTAGTTCTTTTTATGTTTACGAATTTAAACTAATGCATTGCGAGTAACGTATTATTAAGTTCTTCATATCCCTCACTTGCGCCACCTGATACGATTTCAAACAAATACATCATCTACAAACCGCACTCTCTGACATCTCTATACATCTTTGAATGCTGATACTTACCAAAGATTCAGGATCGACTTCAGTTTCTTCTTTCTTTTCTTCTTTATTATTTTCTTCGTTATTTTTATTATTTAAAGTAGGAGTATTATTACTATTATCACTGGTGTTTTCTTCAGTATTTTTGTTGTCTTTTATATCTTCATTGTTACTACCGTTACTATTATTACTACTAATTTTGGTAACCTCGTCATTATATACATAATCATTACAACTAGCACCAGGAACACTGGCAATACATAAGAGATGATTAGCACATACGCCAAAACTATTTAATATTTCAGCAGGATTATTGGCATCTATAACTGTCACTATACTAGCAGCATGTGTAGATGTACAAATCCATACTAATGAGGACAATTTTGTTTCTAACAAAGCTGCTTCTTTGGATGCATTCAATTCTTTATCTAAACTTTCTAATTCATTCGTTACTACTTTATCTATAATTGGTTCCTCATAATAAAACACACTACCGCCAACCTAGATTTAAAAACAGAAAATTAGAAGCTTCTTAAATTAATTGAAACCAGAAAGATTTTACCATGAGTCCACCATCTTGTGTATAACCTCCCATGAGATTAACACCGGCAGCACACCAGATTTTCATACCTGGCGAAGTTTCCGCTAATGGTCTACAATAAACTGGCACTGGGACAGGGACACCACTACTATTACTATGAGAACTCTTGCTTCCACTGCTACCGGTAGTAACTTTTCCCGGTAGGCTCCACCCATATGCTTGTAGTCGGCCATCTTCTTTACGAACATGCGCTCTAACCTGACGATACTGTTCTCTTCTTTCAACCGCTCGCCTTGCAACCAATCGTTCAGATCCCTGACCTACAACACAAAGTGAATTCATAAAAATATTAAAGCTTGTTATACTTAAATCTACTTACTATTTCTACTGTCAATTGCTGGGATACTTTTTTTTATGTAAAAGAACTGAACATAATCATCTCACTAGTTTTAATTAAAAACACTTTTGCGTAAGAGATAGAAAAGAAATAAAACAAATAAATTCCTAATAAACATTAACGTGTATTTAAAAACTCAACTAGTAATCGATAACAAAACAAACAAAACAAAAATTAACAGCCACAAACAATATTATATTTTAATTGTTTTTTGTTACAGGTACTTACGATAGTAAAACAAATGATTTGATTTTACGACTAGAAAGTTATTTTGTTGTAAAAATAAAATTATGTTGTTAAATAGTGTACTAATTTATTTTTTGGTTCATTTCTATAAGAAACAATCTTTACGTTCTTGATTAATACTAAAAATTATTCCTTGGCAAGTATGTAGTAGTATATTTATGTATGTAAAAATATAAATATGTTAATGCAATTATGCATTTATTGTTAACTATTTGATTCTAATAAACTGTCCCATACTAAGATAAGAGATTCATTTTACCACTTTGAACCTAACCTAAGTTAGTAATTATGACTAGTGATTCTTAAACTTAACATTACATGTTATAATTTACTACATCCAAATGTACTTAATTGATAAATAAATAAATCGTTAGTGCGATGCTTTTTAGATTTTGGAGGTTTGCAAACTACAGTTTAAGAAATACTAGTACAAGTTAGGTTTATAATTCGCTTCTACTTTTGAGGTTGAAATGGTTTGATCAATCTAGTTTTTTAACTGGCCTTTCGATTTGTCGGTTAAAAAAAATCAAAGTTTGTTTTAACAACAGCGACCTTACTTTTACTTCCTGCAAGCTAATCTAAGGCATTTTCTAGCAATCAAATGGTTTAAACCGTTTACTGTTGTATTTAAAATTTGTAAATCTAGCGACAACAGACAGTGATGTCATACACAAGAACAGCGAAACTAAAAAATAAGACCTTAACTTTACTATCGAACTCAGATTTATGAACATGATTTCTGAAACTGATATTTTTTTAAACTTGATATTTGTGAGGTCATCAATTTGACATGAAAATGCAAATGTTCAAAACCAAACAAATATTTACAAAAACATTCATTGCAAAGCAACAACTACAGTTATAAGAAATTCTACTATTTTTCACAACTGTCAAATCTTGAGGTTAGATTTCCAATCTCAATCTTAAAATCTAACCTCAAAATTTGACTAAACTAATAGAATTTATTATAGCTGTGTGAACTAATCTAAAGTTCAAGGTTAAAATGTCAGAAGAAGATAAAATGAAAACTTTTGAAATTAAATAGAGCCTTATTCGCAGAGGAGAAAGGATCTTGATCTCCTAATCAAATAAAGTTCAATTTAATCCCATGTTATACAGGGTGTTTTATAAGGCATGTGCCAGACTTGACCACCACATTTCTGATGCCATTTGGAATAAAAAAAACCTAATAAAGTTTTTTTGATAGTCATATTAATTATCATTAATAAAAATTAAAGTTAACTGTATAAGTGCAAGCTTTGAAATTTTAAAGCCAGACAAACATGACAAGATCACATTTCACTGTGTATTTTTCTAGTCCAAAGCCATAATTTTCAAGCACCCAGCTGTGTTACATTGTACTATTGCAGATTAAATTGCTTCGCTTTACTTACAGAATTAGTGACTGACATCATAAAATTGTATTGTAAAAAAGTTGCAGAATCAGCAATGCAAACATAAGAAAACATAAAACAACTTGTTTTGGTGGCATAACAAATTCTACTGTATGTGCACATTATACCCTTCTTTATTTGCATTTTTTCGAAAACTATATTTCTGAGAAAAAAATGTCATAGGGATTTTTTGTTTGTCTTATCGATGTCTAAGTACTTGCCGCATTTGATGTCCTTATTATAATACACCCTGTATATGTACAATATTTTATTTTTTGCACACATTTAAAAAAATTAAAAACCAAGGTATGCATGACGTTCACGTTTTATCAGATTGCCCTGACCATTGCGAAAAATGGTTGCCATGAATAATACTTTGTTTTAATTTTGTAGTGTGTAGGGGAGTAGATTTTAACTCCCTAGGGATTACTGAATTGTCTTATCAATAGAAAACAAAACAAAATCATACTTTCAATGTATGTAAAAAATGAATATCTTTTTTAATTTTTGATTATTAAAGTACCCTTCATAATTACACTGTAATCTGAAGCAATAAATGAAAATGACTGTTCTGTCCTATCTTATTAGAAGAAAATTATTGGAACAAAAACTAACTGATAAAACCTTAAAAATCCAGCCGAACCAAAGTATTTTTTTTAACAGAAGCAGAACTGAAAGCTAGACCAGACCCTTTATTAGGTGTAGGTCCAGGACCCACCAGCTTTTAGATACGCAACTTATATATCCAGAATTTGTATCCAAGGGTGTTAGCAAATATATTTTAGACTTTTTAATGCTTATTTTGGTGTAATTCATTCTATCACTACACGATAAAGATTCATAATAATAATAATCAGTAGCGCACTCAGAACATTTTTTCAGGGGGGCGGTTTATTTGATTAAATTTGCGTAATATATACTATCTTATTTATTTATGTATATTATTAAGAGAATAAGGAAAATTTCTATGATAAATACAAGAATTTCGGAGGGGGGGTTTGACCCCCAAAACCCCCATGGGTGCGCCACTGATAATAATAGCTAATTTGCCTCTAATAGAAGTTATTTATGCAAGAAATGTTTAGAGTATCCATAAATCTTAATATTTACATATGAAGTTGCATTTTTTGAGGTTATGTTAATCATTTAATTAAATGGAAATGCTAGAACAATCGAGATTCATTAATTATGATCAGGTTTTTAGTGATTAGTATGTAAATTTTTAAAATATTTACGTTTAAAGTTGCATTATTTGGAGGTTATGTTAATGGTTTTAATAGGGCCTTTCGTAGCAACGAGTGCGCATGCTCAGTTGTTGAAACTGCATAGTTACCTAAACGGTTCATAGAGCGCGTTTGAGTCAAAAAAATGATCTGGCAACATTGTCCAGCAGGACATCGTCAACTGTCATTTGAAACAAACACAACAACAAAAAGATGGCTACTTCCTTGCCTTTTTATAGTGTTACTTTAAATGAAAATGACGTGCCTGGTGCTTCATTGGGAAATAAGAGACCATCAGAACTGACAAAATTGCAGCTTCAACGGTTTTTAAAGTGTAGAAATGTTTGTACAAGGGGAAATAAAAACGAACTGATTGTGAGGTTAGTATAAAATTGTTGATTCTTATTAAACATTACTAATGCACATTTTTCTTATGTAACTGCCGAGAATCGCGAATTACTAATGCATGTGCAAGAGCAAGTGCAATATTATTTTTATTATTTTCACCGTTTTCACCATTTAACCTAATACGTTTGACAGTTGTCAGTTAATCGCAATCGCCAATGTTGCCACATTTCTGCAAACATTCATAAAATTCACTTTCGCGCGGCGCATGCGCCACTAATATTTCTGTAACGAAAGGCCCTATTAAACTGACTACACAACCTCCAAAAGATACAGCTTTAAATGCAAATATTTCAAATGTTTATAGACAATCTACAATTTTTTTGCAGAAATAGCTTGTGCTGAATATTAAATAAAACCCTTTCAATCATCAAAGATCTTCTCTGCGTGGGTGATAGATTGCATCCAAACCGAGTAGTTTACAAAAACAACTGTAACTAAGTAACAGTTTAGTACACGCAAGTAGGAATTAAAAACCTAATAACTAGCACTTGCCTTATTCGAAAGAAGTTCACATTTGTTTACTTCGAACAATATGTTAAGGTTATGTGCGGTATTGTCCTGCATGATGAATAAAATTTTAAATTGGGCTTTTTTACTACTGAACTTTACACGTTGTCCTGCATGGGCGACCAATGTGACGAAGCGGACAACATGGGCGAAGCGAGCGAACGGTGGTGCAGACAAAGCGAATTGAAAATGTCTCCTACGTAGCATATTTTTGTAATCGTGAATCGCGCAAACAAAATAAAATACCAGAACTATGATCCCCTAGTCTGGTAAGAATGGGCTTGTGGAACAGACGCAAAATTTGAATGTCCGAGAATACATTTTTAAAATTACACTATCGGTGAAAAGGTCTTCAACAAATATTGTTTCTTTGGAGAGATAAAAAACCCCGCATAATCCTTATGGAAAAGGGTCCTTTGGAAAACTTCACCATTTATATAAGATATTAACAAATTGTTTAAATTTATTTCACAATTATTTTAAAATTAATTTTATTATTAGTTTTCCCTTTTAAAATTAAATTCAATCTACCAAAACATTACCTGCTACGCCGACAATTCAGATGCGACTAACGTGGTGAAGGCTAAATATCAAATAATTTGATCGCGTCAAACGCCTGAAATCCGAACCTGCATTGTTTACTTGATGTTAATAAATTCGTGCCGGCCGCTTCGCCTGCAAGTAGTCGCTCACGTAGGACGGCGTGTTATTTTCAACTAAGAAATTTAGCGTCACACAGAATTTCTTTTTTATATAACAAATTCGCTCGTGATGTATAAAAGATTTAAATGCACTTTGCCATTTATGCTGTTTAAAATTTTTTTTATTCTTTCAGAAAAGTTGAGGACATGAGAAAAGCAAATGAGCTATCTAAATAAAAGGTACTTTCATCAGGAGGAAGGAGTAAAAGGGAAATTGTGAATATATTTAGAAGCTGTTTTATTTGTTGTTTGAGAAACATAATCTTGATATTATGACTTGGCCATCTCGTTCGCTGGACCTCAACTCCATTGAGAAACTGTAGGAACCTCATGTTCATAATGTTTACATAAATTGTCATTAATACAACTCACTGAATAAGTTCAAGATTCAAATTCTAGAGATTTAGAAGAAAACTGAGCTGGAAATCTTGAAAGACTTTTTTTTAATCATTGTTAAATAAATTGGTTTTTAATGAGTGCATCTAAACTTTTGGTACAGCATTTTTAACATTACTAAAAAGAACCAAGTCGGCAGTAGGGCAGAGTGGTTATAGTGGATTTATATTGCTTAACATAGTTAAGTCGAGTTTGTGCCGGTCAAATAGTTAGATGGGTGTACCACGAGCGTAGTGTACTTGCCTACATGGCTCTGCTGCCTCGTCACACACACACACACACACACATCCACTCTGTGGCTCGGTGTGTCCGGCACTTCGACACGGAAAGGTATAAGAAGTTAAAGATTATATATATATAAAAAGAACCAAATGTGTGCAATACCAAAATAAAATTTCTTAGTAGTAGACATAATATTTCAAATCGTTTTAGCCGTTCGATAGAAAAAAAATTAAAAATCATCAGAGACTGTATTTTTGTTAAGAAACAGGCATCTAAACTTTTGACACGCCAATACTGAGCCCCACAAACCTGGTAGGTTTTGTGAGAATTTTCAAACCAGACAGGGCTTTGTCAGTGTTTTCCGAAGTGCAGTTATTTTATTGACACTTATTTTAGTAGAGTTAGACTGCATCAGGCTTTAAAATATTGACTAATGCGGAACTTAACATAGTATAACATCATGGATATAGTAGTCTTTTTATCATGGATATTTTAAACTTAACTTTTGTTAGCTCTTCACATAACAGTGCATAACCAGCTGCACTTTGTATAAATGTAGCTTGATCACTTTGAACCTTTACATTACTTTAAAATATTTCTTATATGAAGTTTTTGAAAAAATGAAAAACTGAATATTACATTTAAAGAACTCTATGCGCAGGTAAGGAATCCTATAGTACAACCAAAAAATGAAGAAAATAAACCGAAGTGAATCTAGCAGCTGCAGACTAGCAGTCGGAGTTGATTGTGAACGAGCCTTGCTCCCAAATTGTCAAATTTAAAAAGTTTTTCACTACTCGAATTATTAATAAAATTATTAAACTACAATTAATAAATATTAATTGGAGTTGTGAAAAATCTTTTAAACAGCAACTAATGTCGTGCATACTTTTGCTATCAGAATGTTATTTGTTAATAGTAGTTTAATAATTAACAATTGGTGTTGTGAAAAACTTTGACAGATTGCAATGACTATTTTTTTTATTTCAAACTGTCTAAATTTGACAATTTGAGAGCAAGGCTCGTTCACAATCAACTCCGACTACTAGTCTGCGGCTGCTAGATTCACTCAGGTTTATTTTCTTCAGTTTTTGGTTGTACTAATAGATGTACGTGACCTATCAGTTATTGAGCAAATTATTCAGTATTCTCAATACTGAATTGAGAATTCAAACATGTTGATGTTATAAACCATCCAAGAATATAATCCTCAAAAGAGTAGAAACTACAAACCTAACCTTAGAAAAAGGGACCTTTCATTAGAGTTATTCTATAAACTCTGTTTACATCACAACCAAACTCAAACATAAATATCTATTATACGAGCCCTGTCTCACTAAAGTTGGCACACTCTATTTTTTGTTATTTAAAGAACACCTCATTTTTCTTGTTGCTAGAGTGAAGTATTGTCTTTGCACTTATTCCATGTTAAGTTTCATGAAATTCTATCGAATGGTTTCCTCATGCTGCCCCTTCAATTCTGATCAATCTGCGGACACAAAGAGGCCGCCTTAGTAAAGTTTTATAAAACGTGACATGAAGTAGGTGCAGAAACAATACCTACCTTATTCTAACATCTTCTAGTCATCTTGAAGACCAAAAGAAATTTTGGGAAAAATATTGTGGGGTGTACTTTGTTTTAAAATATAAAAGATAAATACACAACGAAATATAACAATAAAACAATTTATAATATAGGAGGCTAGTACTTTACTCTAGCAACAAGAAATAGCTACTTCGAAAAATCAAAAAAATCCAGGGTGAAAATTGAGGGGCATCGTTTAACAGAAATAAAAGTGTGTGAATTTCAATGAGACAGGGCTCGTATGTAATAAAATAATTCCTCATTTCCACACGACGTCATATGGTTTCTGACATCAGTAGAGATGACTTTTATGAACTTAAATATGACCATTTGAAATAAATCAAGCTTATAATTCTTTGGATTAACAAAAAGATATATTCTATTATTTTACTAAATAAATAAAAAGCTATTTCTCGCAAAAATAGAACTCAAATGGCCATATTAAAAAACACCATATTATAATCACACAAAATATTCGTTAATATTATTTCTTTGAAAACTAATCAAATTAATTCTGATTAATTAAACTGATAATGGGCGGTCACAATTTTAACAGTCAATATATTCTAACAGAAAACATTAACAGTCATATTATCAACATTTAAATATTTGTGACTTCTATGTATAATAAGGCACACACAAGCAATTATAAGGCCTCAAAACATAAATAGTGGTTGTAACATAAGAAGAAGTAATTCTTGAGATCAACGTCTTGTTAGTTAACAGGAAAAATAAAATAAAAATATTGAGAATTTAACTGGTAACATTTTTAAACTTCATAATTACATAAGATTTGAAAACAGTATTCTCGCCCAAGAATTAATTCTCTTGACTAATTCTACATAAAACAAATAAATGAAATTTCTTTAAATAAAAACAAATTTAAAATTTGTATATAAAACATATATACAGCTTAAAAAAATATATATACAAGTATCACAGGCAATTGACAGCAGTTCGACCCATTACACATCATCCATCACATGCATTTTCACATTATAAAAACAGATCATAATTCCGTACCCAGTTCCGTGTCTAAAAAATCTTGTCCAGGCCTCGGTAATGCTCTGACACCTGGAGCAACTTGATTTGTCGATGCTTGATACCTAAGGTGTGGTGATAAAATAGGCCTTGTTGGTCTATCAGAACTACTAAAAAGGTTACTGAAGAACTTCCATATACTTTGTTTACTTTTTTTATCTAATGTTGGATCGTTACGAGATGCTCTTATCATTTCTGTCCAACGTACAGCTTCTTGTAATTCCATAAAGCGTTCCTGAAAATAGACAAAGTTAATGTTACTCAATTGCCATTTAAACAAAAACAATACCTACTTTATATTGATTACGCTCCATCAACACTCTAGCCATTTCTACCCTAGTGAATCTCTTTCTTTGAGCCATTGGAACATCAGCTTCATCTTCAGCAGATTCTGGTTTATTCTCGTTGGCTTCCCTAAGTTTCTTGAGTTCCTCTTCCAGATCACTCACTCGAGATCGAAGTTTATCTCTTGATATATTTAATGAGTAGATTTCTTCGCGTAGCATTTCAACTTCACCAGTGAGTTCATCTACTTTTACTATGAGATCGTCTTTTACAACATTTAAAGCATTCCTGGATAAAATTAATAATAATATAGAAAGTAAGAAAATTATAGTTTGAAAAATAACTTACTTGGTCGCAAGTAGTTCATTGTTCTCCATGATAAGATTTTCTACTTCTTTTCCCATACCTAAACAGTAAGGCAAATTTTAATTAAATAAATACATTTGATGTATTTTTTAAAAAGTGGTGATTACTGTCGAAAACTTTTAAAACAAACGTAGTGCTTTATGAAATCGGTTGCTATTATCCTTTCACTTAATATAGAAATTTCCATCGCAAGATCAAACAAATTTGCAGACTGTACACAGTAAATCAAAGTTTTGTTAAGAATGTACAGATTAGAGTTGCTGAATAACCCCCTTATTCTGTAAGACTTCGTTGACGAGATAACGAACGTTAAAATATCGAAGTTCGTTATAATATCGAAACTCGTTATTTTGGTATTCTGTAAGACAAATTCTTACGAAAATCGTTATCATGCAATCGATATTTTAACGAAAGCTTCTGAGCTATCGTTATGCGGGAACTGAATGGTATAATTTGTATGATTTAAACACGGTTCAATTAGAAATCAGATTTTAAATTAAATTTCAGAAAAATGACCAGTTTATGTATAAATAAGACTTTAATCGGTTTATGTGTAAAACCCATTATGCAGTTTTTTCAGAAAACAAAAATTCTTGTAATTTTCATTCAGTATCGTTGTGCATGTAGTTTTCTATTTACTAGAATATTTTTATTTTATATTTTTACTTTAAACGTTTTTAAAATAGCTACTGACAAAGAAAAAAATGACAATTGAAATTTGAATAGGAATGATTTACAAATTACGGTCCTGCTTGCACTTGCAACTTCTGTTTTTTTGTGCAAAGTTTAACAAATATAATTTAAAAAAGTTTTTCTGTTTACTTTTTGCAGTTCATTCACCATAACACCGACAGGTTCTTGTAATTTTCATTGGTGATTAGGTACCTTTAAAGTACCTTATACGGGTTTCTATTGTATTTAGATTTTACCGTAAGCGTTTTTAAAATTCGATAAAGTAGGGATTAAGGGATTAAACATAAATTATTGCTTCTGATCTTTTTGTAAAAACTTGAAACGTACCTACTACCTAGGTAAATATTAAAAAAAGAGTTTTAAATATATTTTTATTAGAAAACAATAATAAAAATCACGATATTAATAACATTAACATCAATTTAAAAAAATACAAATTGAATAAACTACACAAATACAATTATGAAAGCCAACGTAGATTTGAGAACTGGCGCGCAAACAACGTGTAGTAAACAGGAACATAACCTCTAATAAATAACATGATCATAGTCATAAACCGATAAACGTACTACAGGAGCCAAAAACATAAATCATTCGTTATACTTGAGTGGACCGCAACGAAGCAGGTTACGAACACAATAACGAATTTCGTTTGGAAGTACACTTCTTATCGAAATTCGATATATATCGAAAGTTACAGAATAAGGGGCTTAGTATTATTTTTAAAAGTAAAGAGTTAGGACACTTAACTGTCATTGTTTGTGGTGTTTTAAGTTCTCAAGTTTCTGTCACTTGATGGATGTTTATTTTTTTAATCGGTGGTTACAAAAGTGAAAGTAAATTTCTTATCTACTTCTGTAATATTTTTATATGATTACAATTTTGTAGTACATATTTATTTGTTTTTATACGGGCAAGTGCCGTAAATTCTCGGCCCGGCAGGCTTCTACAGGTGCCAACATGTTCAAAGTCGGTTGCGTCATAGTTGAACATGTAAGAGGCCTACACTATATACATAATCAAATCAAACAACGTTTAGACGGCATGTATGGTGATTTATGATTCATATTCCACTCTAAAAAAAGTGGTCAAAATGTTTCCGTTTAGGGCAAGAATCTGTTGAAGATGATGAGCGCACCGGTCGACCAATTGAAGCGGTAACGCCTCAAAAAGTTGCAATATTGAAGAAATGGTATTAGAAGATCGCCGTTTGAAAGTTAAGGAGTTAGCAGTGATGTCTGACATTTCGGAAACAAGTGTTCACCGAATTCTTCATGACCATTTGGGTTTGAATAAAATTAGTGCAAGATGGGTATCGCGTCTTCTTTCTACTGTTCAACGTCAACGTCGCGTCGAATGTGCGCGCTCGTTTTTACGACCCAAAAGACGATTTTGGAGTCCATTGTCACTGGAGATGAAACAATAGTTCTGTATTATGATCCTCTATCCAAACGGGAATCGATGGAATGGCGACGACCCGATGAACCTCGTCTCAAAAAGGCGAAAGTCGTTCAATCGACAAAGAAAGTTATGGCAACAATATTCTGGGATTGTGACGGCATTTTACTTGATTGATTTTAAAGAATGCAATACAACTGTTAACAGTACATATTGTGCGTCTTTTTGCATAAATTGAGAAACAATATTCGTGAAAAAGTCGAGGAAAAATGACAAGAAGTGATCGGTTATTACACGACAATGCACCCGTTCATAGCACCGCAATTTCACAAGCTGCCATTTGCGAATGCAGCTTTGAAGCATGATCATCCACCGTACAGTCCAGATATGGCTCCTAGTGACTATTATTTATTTTCCAATTTAAAGAGAGACCTTAGGGGACATCGTTTTAAGGACGAGAACGAGTTGCAAGCAGCTGTAATTGAACGTTTTGAAGGAAAAACTTCCGATTATTTTTACAAGGGCATTGAATTATTAATTCCACGTTGTAATAAGTGTATTTACATTAGGGGAGATTATATTGAAAAATAAAAATGATTATATTTTACTAAGTTTATTTTTTCTATATGAGGACAAGAATTTATGATGCTTACCTCGTATTTAGATTTATTTACTCACACTCAATGCAATAATTTTTAACTGCTTGCTTCTTTAGTTTGCGAAAATTGGCCCACATTCTAGCAGAATTTTATTAAATCTAATTATGCAGTACGATATTTTCATATTGAAAGATTTGAAGGCTATGTAACAACTAAAGCATGCATCTCATCAATTGCATGTATGATCACCACATGACGTTATTTTGTCTAATTTTGTTGCTAAACAATGCAAAATAAAAAAGAATTCAAAAACCAATGAAGACACTAAAAAGTGTACAATACTTTGCGATAGTTTCTGTGTTAAGTGAACAGATAATAGATATTTTCAGAAGCTCAGGTTATACTTACTAATAATAACCTGTTAAATAATAAAAAATGTTCCCCATCAATATGTTGGTATAAAAAAGCATTCAATTATATTTATACAGATACATAGTGTTGGAGGTATCGTTTTCTAGCACACTTATGACTCAAGCATCTCTTATTGAATTAAAGAGATGGATCTAAGGAGTGTGCAAACAACGTTATTAAAAACGATGCATGCAAGAAAATATATATACATAAGATAAATGTTATCTAAAAATCTTATTGTGTAAGAGTTTTGAGTGTTAATTCACTTTTAGGTTAGATTTTAATTAAAGTATTTTAATTCTCAATAATTAAAAGTAACTTAACTTTTGTGGTCATTCTAAATTTAATAATACATGATTTGGAGGTAGGCCTAGAGTAAAAAAGTAGATATTTGGTGAAAAAGTGAAATCACCAAAAATTGAAAAATGTTACTATTTGACATTTACATGCTGTGATTACAATTTTTTATGTACCTTCTAGGATTATTAAAATATATTTTGACATTTTCATGCAGTGTTAATGAAAGTATAAGCTTTTGGGTGGATTTTCGCGCAACAAATTTTCGATATGGCAACATGAAATAATTTTCACTATCTGAAAGATTTTTAAATAAATTAGTACAAATCTGTTTCTTCTAATATGAGAAACATTAAATTAGTTTAACTTACAACCAAAACCATACCTATTTGAAATAACTGTTTTCTAACCTCAATTTAAAATCGTTATAGGTGTTTATATTTATTCAATCTAATTGATATAAAACCATTCAAAAAGAAAAAACACTTGGGCAGAACTGGTAGTGTTCTTATGTATATCCTGTTTGATTACTTGAAGAAAGTTACCCAACAAATGAGCTTGTAATCTGATGAAAGATAATAATAGTTCGTTAGAATTACATAACCTAAGAAATCTTGAGTTTCTGTTGATAATGTAACGATAGTTGATAAATATTTGTGGTTCTATACATTTATTACGAGTCTATCATTAATCAACAATCCGAGAATCAGGATTGGTAATTCAACAGTTCTGTTCAGGTTTTCAGATTGAATAAACGTAAACACCGATGATACAATATATGATAAATAACATTGGTCAAAATGTATTATTAAGGGCCATTTTCACAATAAATCTTAAAGTTACTTTAAAATAAAGTTACAACAGACGGTAACAATAACTTCCATATGCAATCGTACTATTGTCAATAGTAGTCACATTCTAATGCCACTTTAATTTAAAAAAACTTTAAAATTGATTATGAAAATGGCCCTAAGTAGTGGAAGCGAAGCAATAGCTACTTTATATGTTGTCGTCTGTTCGTCAGTTCATCCCTCGGCAGAATAACTCAAGAACAACTTACAATATTGACCTGAGATTTAGCAGGTCAGTTCAGGCTTATTTCGTTAACTAGCCCTGTAGGTCACAAGTTCACAGCACAGCTCATACCAAAATCAAAAGATCAAATGGCAAACATCACTAATACGAGTGCAATTTAAAAAATGCTAGACGAATGCGTGCATAGGTACCAGAAAAATCGAACACGCTCCAAATGTTTTAACAAGGGATGTCTTTTGAAGATTTCTCCCCTCCAATTCACAAAAAAAAGCTGAGTTGTGCACAAGTCAATAATGTAATCTATAGGTCACCTAGAAATCAATGAAGGGCGATATCAAAGTTATAAATGTCAAAAGATTTGATTAAAGATATTGATGTAGTTTCAAAAGTTACTTTAACTGGATAGAATGCTAGAAACAACCTCTTTAACAACCTTTCAGATCAAATAAGATTATACAGAGTCATCAGGGAAGAGTTTACAGTTAAATGATAAAATTTTATGAAAATCATAACGTCAACGAGTTTCCACAATTTATGTTGAGTAGACGATGAAAACTCTATTTTAAACCATGGTTAGAATCATATAAAGGTTATTTTGAGTTCAAGTGGACAAATTTTTGAAAACCGCAATATTAATGAGTTTTCATGTGATATGGTCAGTTGACTAAGTTAAGCTCAAAAGTAGAAACTATTTTAGAAATTAAATTTAAACATTCTTTTCTAATCTGGTCTAATTATTTATATATCAGAAAAAAAAACCTTTAAATTAAATATGCATTTACTTGCACACTCATGAAAAAATAAATATGACTACGAAACAGACATTTCAAACCAGATTCATAAGAATGTGGTGCCAAATCAAAGGCCACTGTGATTATGTAAAAATTAGAAACACTACTATTCTAGTTGACTGAATAACAGAAGTGATTCAATCGCACCACTTCGAATGTAGAATTAATGAAAGTGGGAGAGTGAACACTGAACACACACACGGTTTACGTCAATGACTGCAGCAACATTGCAGATTAGCCTTAATATTAAATGTTACAAGTTGAGTTGATGTCCGTACATCAGAGGGATCACTTTTGGTCCTTGGTATCAGTGGGGAAATGGGGGGGGGGGGGGGGAACTGCAGCGCTTGGTTATTCACACTCTCGTTTATTTATTTGTAAACTAATTTTGGCATGACAATTATTTCTTGCAATTTTCAATATCTCGATTGCAACTGTTTCATTTCAGTCAAGATTCATAAGATTTTAGTATAAACTCAAAAACTAACTGAAAAGATTATTCAGAAATTCATTGATCTAAAAGGTGAAGATTGACCTCGAAGTTGTACAAATTTTAAATGATGACTTTAATTTAATCATATAGTTAACAAATAAATTTCAAATAAAGTCATCTATAGAGACTATTGCCAAAAATTTAATTTAAATCCTTGAACATTGAAAACTACTAATAAACATTTTATAATAAGCAAGGTAAGCGCAACAGCAGTATTAAAAATATTGCGCCTTGTGTGCAATTTCATGCCAATTTGCATTACCAGAAAATACAACAACGGATGCATGCAATTGCATATTTCAACATAAGCAACCCTAAAATGTATACATCTATAAAGCTTCATGTAAAGCATTGCAAATACCCCAGGTTTGTTTTTTTTAGTAGTAAGTAAACAATTCTAACAGCAGATCACCATCAAAAATAAAATAAGGCAATTCTTTTGTAATCATCTTGCCTCAAAAAGGTAATATTATTCTTCATTTTTGTTAACACTCTGTACATAATAGTCATTTGGCAATTTATTTTAAAGTGAATTTAATTTATAAAATTAATAATTAGTTCAGTTACAAAATGAAAATTAAAAAAAAAGAAAAATAAACAACCAATTAAAAATGGGAATAAAGAAAAATAAAACAATGCATGTTATACTAAGATTGAGCCTATATTTTTTTCGAAAATAGAAAAAAATAAATAAAAAATATTTACAGAAATAATACATAACTTTCTACTATAAATGGCAGTTTTAATTGTCACAAATATAACTTAATTGTATTATTACGTAAGGTATGCATCATCGTCAGTCTTTACATACTAGGTAATTAAATATTATATAGTCCAACAAAAATTGCTTACCGAAAAAGTTATCGTTGACTGGATGAGATGGACGAAATGGCCAAGCGTAGCAAAACATAAATAAAAATATTAGTACCAATCTATGCTCTTTATACTTTACTTTTTTTAACACAGTTACAAATCCATGGCTTCATGCAAATTACTTTTTTTCTTTAATTTGTTAAATATTATTAGAGTAATACTGTTTTTGAAATAACAAACATTATGTGTCTTTGTGTTAAATAAAGCCATGCAAAAGTTTCGTCGTTAACAGCATGCAAAATATTAGTTTATAATTACCTGACGATGCATATTCTCCTGGATGTACCCATCCACCTAAAAAGAATATTTAAGAAATTAAGTAAACTTCAGTTTTGGTCTGCATTTTACGTTTCAACAGCATTAATGCAAAACTACTATCATTAATGCTACAGAATAGCAAGATACAAATAGGCAAGTTGATAGCCCTAGGAGAATTGTAATCTAATTTTTCTTTCAATTGAAAACTTTGTCAAAGCGGAATAGTTGTCAATTTTATTTTACATATTAAAATCTTAAATAAATATTTTTCTTTTTTTATTAGAACCTGGCAATTTCTTAATATCAGGTGCATCCAACAACACAGACAACCGCTTAAACAGATAAGAAACGGACGAACGAGTCGTTTGTGATAAACGCGATCACGGACGTTGACCATCTGTACCAAAGTGTAAACAACGAGTAGGGTCGGACTAAGGAATTTAAGTATAACAAATCGAAATTTTTAAAAAATTGAAATTAAATTAATAATTGAATTATAAATTTAAAAAAATCAATAATTTATTAATTAAAAGAAAGTTTAAAACTGATTCTAAAGGGGACAAGATAAAAGTAAGGGGAAAACTTCGGAAGAGTACGGAAAGAAGGGGCGACAACCTCCGAGGAGTAGATCCGAGTAGGCCCCTATCGTATCGTGTTGTACAAAACAAAATGGAGGAAAATAAAAAAATAAGGAAAAATTGGAAAATAAAGAAATTACACTGAAAGACATTATGAATAAACTGATACAAGTAGAAGAAAAAGTCGATACGACAAACAAAAACATGAACAAACAAACTGTGCACATAAAGATACTAGAGGAAACCATAAAATACCAGGAAAAGAAGATAGAAAAACTGGAAAACGAATTAAGAAAAAAAAAACATAATAATTTTTGGAATCCCAGAAAACATAGAGGAAGATTTAACAACCCTAAAAGGAAAAGTAATGGAGATTTTAAAGAAGAAAATGGAGATACAAATTCAAGAAAACGAAATTGATTTCATCAATAGAATTGGAGAACGTAAAGGAAACGTAAACAGACCAACAAAAGTGGGAATAACAACAATACTGAAAAAATGGGAAATAATGAGAAACACAAAGAAATTAGCGGGAACAAAAATAGGAATATCTGAAGATCTAGATAAGAAGACAAGAGAAATGAAGAAACAACTACTCCCATATATGATGGATGCCAGAAAAAAAGGACAAAGAGCGATAATAAAAAAAGATAAGCTAATAATAAATGGTGAAGAGTGGAAGATAGAAGACTTAACAGAAAAAGAGGAGGAAAGTGAGGAAGAAATAGGAAACAAGGAAGCAGAGGAACAAAGGAAAAGAGGTACAACCTCAGAAGAAGAAATTAGTCCATCCCAAGGTGTAACACCAAAAAAGAAAAACTGGGAACAAACAATACTAGCACCCTTCCATGAAGGAACATCAAGAACAAAAGAGGTAGACTTCAATAAAACACTAAGAAACATTACAAGGACGAACAGAAACCAGTATTTCCCAAAAAACTAACAGGAAATGAAAACCGGACAGAAATAAAAAAGACGACGACAAAAGGCAAAGGACAAACGAGAATAATAACGAAGAAGACAACAGAACAGGGAGAAAGTAAAGGAAACAAAGTAGAAAAAATAGGAATAGGAACATGGAATACAAATACAATCAAAGGGAAAGAGATAGAAATTACACAAGAAATGGACGACAACAAAATACAAATAATGGGACTGAGTGAAACAAAGTGGAAAGGAAAAGGAAACAAAAGTTTAACAAACAAACATGTATACTATGCTGAAGTTGACATAGAAATGAGAGCAAAAGAAGGGGTGGGAATAGTTATAACAGAAGAACTAAACAAACGAATAATAAAATGGAAAACAGTACATTCAAGAATAATACTAATCACAATAAAGTTCCAACAAAATATAAACTTTATACAAATATATGGACCAATAGAAGGTACACCAAAAGAGGAAGTGGAGGAATTCTACAACAATCTGCAAGAAACACTGGATGAAGCAAGAGAGGAAACAGAACCAACCATAATAATGGGTGATTGGAATGTGAGAGTTGGGAACGACCAAAACAGGGGAATGGGATGCATGGGAAAGTATGGAGAACAAACATTAAACCGAAATGGAGAGAAAATGATCGAGTTCTGTCAGAGAAATGACCTGCTGATAGGAAATACAATATGGGAACCAGAACTGGAAGATAAATACACCTTTGTTGCAGAAGAACGCAATGCGAAAAGCTTGATAGATTATATAGTATTCACGCAAACCCTAAGAGGGATAGTATTGGACATAGAAATGAGAAAAGAGCCGGAAATAGGAACAAACCATAGGCTAGTAGTAGCAAAACTAAGAGAAACAGTAAATAAGAGTGAACAAGTAAGGTACAGCAGGATAGCATTATATAAATTAAAAGAACCAGAAAGACAAAAAGAATACCAAGATAAGACTAATAAGCGATTTTGTAAACTAATAAACGAAAAAAAGGGGGTAGACCTGGAAACAAAATGGAGAAAATTTAAAGATATAACCTTAGAGGTAGTGGAAGAGGTATGTGGAAGAAGAAACGTCAACAAAAACCTAAAAAGAACAAGATGGTGGACTAAAGAGATAAAAGAAATGATTAAAGAAAAGAAACGGGCATGGAAGAAATACATCCGAACAAAGGACCCAGAAGATAACGAAAAGTACAAAGAAAAAAGAAATAAGGTTAAACAAGAAATCAAAAAAGCGAAAAAGGATAGCTGGAAAGAGTTTGGACAAGAATTAAATGACAAACACAAAGTGGATACAAGAAAGTTCTGGACAATAGTGAAAAGAGTAAGAGGGACTAAAAGAAAAGAAATAAAAGCAATAAAAAATAAACAGCAAGAACGCAAAGTGGAAATAATAGAAATACTGGAAGCATGGAAAGAGTTTTACACAGAAAAATTTGAAGGAGAATTAACTGATGAAAACGAAGAAGAAGAGGATGCAATAGAAATGTCGGAGATAACTAGGGAAGAACTACAGGAAGCGATTAAACAGATCAAAATAGGAAAAGCGAGCGGAGAGGACGAAATAGCACCAGAAATGGTTAAATACTTAGGGGAAGATGGGATAAAATGGCTACACGAAATATTAAAAGAAGCATGGAAATCGAAGAAGATCCCCCGAGGCTGGGAAACAAATTTAATAATACCTATACATAAAAAGAAAGAGACAACAAACTGCGGGAACTACAGAGCGATATGTTTAGCACAAACCACACTAAAACTATACACAAGAATACTGGAAAAAAGGCTGAGAATATATGTAGAACACAAAATAGAAGAAGAACAAATGGCATTTAGAACACGAAGACAGACAAGCGATAACATTTATATACTAAAAACGCTAATAGAAAAAGCAATAGAAGAAGATAAAGAGCTGTACCTCATTTTCATCGATTTGAAGGCAGCGTTTGACACAGTGCACAGACAGACAATATGGAAAAGCCTGGAAAAATTAGAAGTGCCGAAACAATTGATCCAAATAGTAAAAAGCACGTTCAAAACAGTAAGAGGGAAAGTACAAATTGCAGGACAACGCTCAGAAGAATTCGAAATGAAGAAAGGAATAAAACAAGGGGACAGCCTAAGCCCACTCCTATTCTTGATAATAATGGACAGAATAGTAAAACAAACTAAGAAAAAAGAAGACCTGAAAACAACAGTAGGATACAATAAACTAGAACCCATACAAATAAGCAGCTTATTATAAGCAAACGATGTAGTACTAATAGCGGAATCACGAAAGAAAATACAGGATTTATTAAATATCTGGGTAAAAGAAATAGAAGAAATGAAAATGGAAGTAAACAACAATAAAACAAACTTATGATAATAAATGAAAAACAGGTAGAGAGTAAAAACAAAGAAATAAAAAGCAAAAATACAATTCTAGAAAAAGTAACAACATTCAACTATCTAGGTACAATACTGACAAACGATGGGAAAATAGATTCAGAAATAACAAATCAGTCAAATAAATCAACAAAGCTATATTACACACTTAACCATATACTAGGACACAAAGAAATAGACACAGAAACGAAAAAGAAAGTATATAACACAATAACACTTCCCACAATTACATATGCAGCGGAGAATTGGACATTGACGAAAAACATGAAGATAAACGCGATGGAAATGAAGCACATAAGAAAAATAACAGGGAAAACAAAATGGGATCAAGTCAGAAACGAAATATTAAGGAAAGAAATAGAACAAACACCAATACTAGAAAAAATTAAAGAGAAACAGCTGTTATGGGCATGTCACAAGAATGAATAATAACGGACTGACGAAAAGAATAATGGAAGGAGGGAAACCAAGAAATAAGAAGAGAGGAAGACCAAGAAGAAAATGGATAGACCAGATAATAGAATATGGAAAAAATAAAGGGAAGACAAGGGAGGAGATGAACATACTGGCAAGGGAAAGGAGGGCATGGAAGGAATGGATTAAGGAGGACCGGGACTCGCAATCCGACGCCTGAAAGGGCATGAAGGAAACGAGAAAGAAGAAGAAGTAATCTGATCTGAACTTATATTTACACAGAGGTTGATCATATCCTGACCTAGATTCCTCATTTACTGTTTTTAAAAACCTTTTGTAATAAAAAGCTATAAAACGTGCTCCATTTAGCTTTTTCTGCAAAACAATGACTGTCATCGTCTGTTTGTTTAGACTAACCGATCTTCCTTCTAAAACAAGGTCAAGACCTTCAGTTGCAGAATGCAATTATACTTAAACAAGGTTGCCAGATATGGCAATGGTTGTTTCTAAATTACTCGAAAACCTATTAACATAGAAAAAAATTTATTCAGGCTTTTTTGTTCTTTTTGATGTCTTCTATCACCGCTTAAAATTAATGCGTTCTATCTCATGACACCCTGTATATTATATGATTTGTAATATTGTTAACAATCTATATTTGATATCTGTATTATCATTAATAGTTCTAATTAATGTTAAACAAAAATCCAAAAGAATATGGTGAAAATTATAACCAAAAGTCATTTTTACTTAACCTCTACGAAATAAAAGTTTCCTAGGCTTCTTGGATTATAAGTAAGTTGCTTTTTCATGGGTCACTTCATTGTCTCAAAATTAGTTATGGATCTAATAAAATTTTTGCACTACTGACCTATTTTTATTTGTTTCTCCATTTGTTGTTTGCCACAGTAAGTTGAAGTTACTAAATCATTAGTGGCTCCTTTCGTATGACCTTTTTCTTTTAATAACATAAAGCATGGCCTTTCATTAACTTTGCGCAGAAGAAAATACAACAAAAAAGTTAGTTTATTCTTAATTATTTCTATTTATTTAATTACATAATCTACAAATGTATAATAATCAACGAAAAACATAAAATTCAATTATTTACATTTCCTCTATAAAAATTAAGAACCGGGGGACCGAGCGCCTACGGCGCGCGATAATTTATAAATTATAACGTCGAATGCACGCGGCGCGCAGCGCCGCGTGTATCTTTCAAGCTATATTTGCATTTTTGAAAGTTTTATAATTTAATCAAAAAAAATTTACGTTTAAATTTTTGCACTTTTAGAAATTTAGCATTTTTCAACGAAATTCTGTATCTCAGAAACCATAAAAGTAGGAACCATAATTTTTTGGTGTTATTTTGCTTCTCTCAGTCCCCCTAGCTTATATCTAGGTCGCCGCGTAAATTTGATCTTTCGTTCCCGAGATCACAATAACCAACAGACATTGGCGTTTTAATATAGTAGGATTACCTTAAGTTTTAAGTGTTTCATCAAGTTATTTACATAGGTTTCGTCAAAAGTTTTTAACATTTTTTTCCAGTTGGCTTTGAAGTTTTTTTTCATTTTTGGCAATCATATTTTGTTTTCTCAATTTCCCTTTGCAATAAGCCCAAAATTTCTGAACTGGTCTAATCGGGACCATTTGGAGGATTATGGCTTTTACTAACGAACAGAACACCATTTTCTTCATACCATTTTAAAGCATCTTTGGCATAATGGCATGTTGCCAAATCTGGCCAGAATAAAGGCTTTTAATAATAATATGCTTTTTGTATAGTGGTAACATGCGCTTGTTAAGACATGCTCTGATATATATTTCCTTATTCAAAGTTTTGGTTGTGATAAATGGTTCTGTCATTTGACCACAAGAACAAATACCCATCCAAATTAAATACTTTTTAGAATATTTGTCACATTTTTTAAATTTGTATTTGTCGTCAATACTGTTACCATCTTGAAAATTATAAAAGCGTGGTCTGGGAATTTCATTAAAATTGGCATTGACTTATGTTTCGTCATCCATCAATATGCACCCCTGATGTTTTGCTAAAATTTCTTCGTACAACTTTCGTGCCCGATATTTGGCTACCCTGTTTTTTACATCATTTCGGTTTGGCATCTTTTTTACTTTCCTGGTTTCAATTTTGTACTTTCGCTTAATTCTCACAATATTTGAACGAACTGTATTGAATTTTATAGCCATCTCTGTTAAAGAAGCATTGGGATGCGTTCTAAGATAGTTCACCATTTTATGCTCCCTTTTAATGTCACCACGATTGTGTTTTCCTGACCCACTCTGTTTTTTTGTTGTTCCAGTAACCTTAAACTTTTTTATGACATTTGAAACTGTCTGTCATAGCATTTTCACTTTTTTCGCAATGTCGGTGTAAGTACAATTTGGATTTTTCAAATATTCGGAAATGATTATTTTCCAATGCTTTTCTTGTTCAGATGACATTCTGCTAAAGAATAACGGTTCTGTAAAATTAACAATATATCTATTTTCTCACTTGTTTTATCTACCTGTTACAACTGTCAAATTAACAGATACAATCAACACCGATGATTTGTCAAATGTTTTCTTGCGCAAAGTTAATCAGAGACCATGCTTTATTACAATAAGAGATCAGTAAGTACAACTACAACCAAAAAAATCTGGGCGCTTATTTGAGGTTACATAACTTTTTTTGTAAATTTGTTGTTTGTAGATCAGGCTTTTGATCTACTAATATTACTATCGATACACAGTAGAGTCGCCTACCTAATAATTTCCATTGAGGCTTTGAATTTAAGATTTAGAATTTTAATTATGATTCATTGAATAACAATAATCTAAACCTCTAGCCCAGATTTTTTTGGCTGTAACTGTACCTTATCACAAATCAAGAACATTTTTTCTTTTTTCCAGATTTGTTGAAAGCCCTTAACAATAAGTATTGTATATTTTTTGCACTAACAGCACTGTTTGAAAATATATACATAAATATTATATAAACAGTTATAATATAGTCCGGGCGGCGGCAGCAAAAACGCTGTACTCATCGAGTTACAGAAAATTTCAGTTTTGTAGTAACAATTCACTACCAATAGATACAAAAAAGCTTGGTCTGTCAATCCCTATCTTGGTGCGATTGGCGTATCAGGATGACTTTAACCCTCTTTCGGGCTGCACTATCGACTCATTAGTTACAGAATAAAACTATCTTTAATTTCTCGAAAATTCACTCAGTGTAACGAAAAAAAAAGGTCTGCCGCCTGATATCTTGGAGCGTTGCGCAGTCCGACCAAATAAAGTGGTAGATTTTGAAGAGCACTTTTTACCCATCAAGTTACAGCTAAATTTCACGCCAAATTAAGGGAGTTGTGGTGGGATAGTCTGAGCCAAAAGTTATGAAGCTTTGCTATTTTGACAAATAGAAATAATTACATAGTTTTGCTTCAAATAATGGCTCGAACGATACCAGTTTTATTAGAATGCATGTGACAGCAGTTTAGTTATTATTTATATATGTTTTTAATTAATTATTAGTCTTTTTAAAGACAGAGATTAACTTTCGACTGTATAGTCCAAACTTAAGAACGTGAAAATATGACGAAAAAAACGATTATTCTAACCAGAAATTTCATTCAAGTTTACTTTTTTTATTAGTAAAAATAAAATAATATTACTATGTAAACACTAAAAAATAAAGAAATCTCTCTAGAATATAAATAAATTATACGCTTCTAGAGTAGTGAAAAAATGACAACGTTGCCTTAAGTTGGCACCAGTATTTCGTTTATTGTTCTAATGAAAACAGATGAATGCACTAAATGACGTTGACTCAAGTTTCGAGTTTATCTTTGCAAATATATGTATATAAAATGATGGATGAAACACTATTTATTCAGATTCAGTAAAAAAAGTAGCAGTAAAAAATTTCCGAATTATGTATCTTTTTATTTAATACAACCGATTCTGTTTTCGAGATGTAATTACGAACGGCCTGTGGTGCTGCATGTAGCTATATAAAGCATTTAAGTTTCCCACTCGTTTGTCGCAATGCAACATTGTTACTTTGCGAGCTATATCAAGCATTCAATAAACAAATTCTTCGTATTAATTTTCTTTTGCCAAAAGTATCTTTCTAACAAATTTGAAACTTTAACGGTACAATCTTACAGCGTTTTTACGTAAAATGTATTGGTGTCAATTGTTTTTTATCATTCTTTATGAAGTTATTATAATAAATGTATCAATAACGTACCATTTTGCATAAGATCGCGTGTTATTCTCAAATGCAATTTATGCATAATCAAACTTCCTAAACATTAAAGATTTTTCAGAAAATAATTTTGTGCATTAATATCTATCAACTGCACTAATTTCTTTTAAATTTTCATCATTTTTTTCTACAGCCACAACTTCCTTAAAGGTAAAACGTATTACTTTTCAAATTGCTGGTCTTCCAGGTCACAGCCTGGCAGTTTCTTCAGTCCGACCAAATTTATGTGTGAATGTAGTATCGAACGTTACTCACTAATACCTACTACTAACGGTTGTTTGCGCATGCAGTTCATTTTGTATGGCCGTGAATAATTAATTGTAATAATTTAAGTAGAATAATTTTAGTAAAATGAAACTGCTAAAGGTGCGTACAGACCGCCGCGCGAAGCGGCGCCAAACGTTCGCAAATGTTTTGGAGCAACATGCGGTAAAGACGTCCACACTGCTGCAACAGATACAAATTTGTTCGTGTTTGTAAAGGTTCCAGTTTTATTTTTACAGCAACTTGCTATTACTTATTTTCCATTCTAATTATTATTACCAATCTGTCATGAACGAGGAAGATGTAAAAGTTGTTTCACTCATTCATTGTTATTATTGATAATAAATTAATAATGCAAATATCTAAATAGTTCTCCCACGACAAACGTAGTAAAGAAATAGTTTAATAATAATAAATTTTGAACGCACCACACCCACGAACAAAACACGTCCTAACTAGATTTGTTGCAGCAACAAATTTCTTTTGATGTACCGACAGTAACTCGAACCTGTTTGCGTGAGCGCGAAGTAGCACGTTGTGCGCGGTTTGCCGTCCTAACTGTCTATATCTGCAACGTTCGCAAACGTTTGGTGCGGCGGTCTGTATGCACCTTAAGAATAATCTAAATTTTCTTTCTGTAACATAAGTAGGGATGTTTTACGGCGGCGTAATCGTATACGGTGGAGCGAAAGAGACGGAAATAAAAGCTTAAGTTTAAAACCTCAGTTACACAATACCGGTAATTCGTAGGAGTTCTTAAAACAGAGTACTAGAAGCAAGTGTTTCTCAGAGTAGTAGAATTTACGCGACATTCCATGAAATCGTCCTAGTAACTAAAACCTAAGTAATACTAAATGCTTTTTATTTCGGTCTCTTTTGCTCCACCGTATACTATACCGTATACGATTACGCCGCCGTACAACATCACTACTTATGTTACAGAAAGAAAATTTAGATTATTCTTAGCAGTTCCATTTTACTAAAATTATTCTACTTAAATTATATTACCAAAATATTTTTTAATTTTATCTTCTATTTCGTTTAGTCCGCTTTAGTCGCTTTAATATAATCAATGTATTACCACAGTGATTAACAATTTAATTATATTATTGAAAATGTTAAAATATTTATAAAAAAATATATTTTTTCATGTTACAATTATTCACGGCCATACAAAATGAACTGCATGCGCAAACAACCGTTTAGTAGTAGGTATTAGTGAGTAACGTTCGATACTACATTCTCACACAAATTTGGTCAAACTGAAGAAACTGCCAGGCTGTGACCTGGAAGACCAAGCAATTTGAAAAGTAATATGTTTTACCTTTAATTTGGCGTGAAATTTATGCTGTAACTCGATGGGTAAAAAGTGCTCTTCAAAATCTACCACGTTATTTGGTCGGACCGCGCAACGCTCCAAGATATCACGCGGCATACCATTTTTATTTCGTTACACTGAGTGAGTTCGAGAAATTAAAGATAGTTTTATTCTGTAACTAATGAGTCGATAGTGCAGCCCAAAAGAGGGTAAAAGTCATCCATACGCATGATACGCCAATCGCACCAAGATAGGGGTTGGCAGACCAAGCTTTTTTGTATCAATTGGTAGTGTACTGTTACTACAGAACTGGAATTTTCTGTAACTCCATGAGTGCAGCGTTTTTGCTGCCGCCGCCCGGACTAATAGGCAATCAGAATTTGCTAAAGTGCTCAATTGTTGTTTCTATAGTGACCAAACTACATCATATTATCAAGAAATGAATTCCTCTAGGAGACCTTGAAAACTAGTTTTAAAAAATTTATGTCAGCAGTACCTCTGACGATTATCATTTTCTTTTCAATACTTCATGTCCAACCATTTGAGGTTCTTTTTTTATGCTAGCTTATAGTCCTTCTTGCATTTGAGGTTACGTCTTTTAAACACAACAACTAAACCTATTGTTTCAGTAAGAACTGAATGCTTACTCCACGACCTCCTTGATTTGATGTTTTGTTTGAGACGTCAAACGTCGAAATCGAGGAGGTCGTGGCGTACTCAAATCTTAAAATGATTGCACGAAACTGAAAATATTCATTATTATGATGGGGAAAAGCCAGAAAATGTTTATTTTAAACTTAACCTCAAACTGAGATGTGTGAAATGTCGATCAAAAATAATAAAAGATAGTAGTGCTGACAACACAATTTTTCTTTAAATAAATCTACATTACTTTTTTCTCATAAAATTGTATTTTAATGTAATTTAATAAAATTAATTTGTTTGATAATTAATTCGTCTTAGGGCCGAGATTTCCATCTCCTAATAACTTTATTTTACTGTTAATTGTCATAGATATGATTGTAGAAACAATTATAAACGTGACAATTGTTCACTAGATAAATTTATTAGAAGTTGGATATCCCGGACCTTAATTATTAAAAATATCCAAAAATATCTCCATTCATCATTAATTATTATTTAATAGTATATTAAAGAACGAGTTTTATAAGGCAAGATTTATTGCACGAGTCCAAATTTAGAAAACGAGCCGCTTGCGGCGAGTTTTCTAAAGGACGAGTGCAATAATGACTTAAGGTCCAAGTGTACCCAAAAACGTGTGTTATTTGTTTCATAAATAATATAATAATGTGATAACTTTGGTTTTAAGTTAATAGTCTAGGAATGTTAAAAACTTGCTTACCTAACTTGGTTTGGAAAAAAAAATTTTTTATTTAAATTATTTCACGTTATACGTGAAAAATTAATTTTAGAAAAACTGTACATTCAAAATTAACCAAAATTATACCACTTATATTTCATAGTATTTGAACTATTTTCCCAGAATTTTAAGAAAATCGTATGTCTAGCGACTAAATTATTGCCAAAAAACCTGCTTTTTGCCAAAAAAAACTGCTCTTTTTGGCAAAAAGGGGGTAATAGTTTAGTCCCTAGACATACGATTTTCTTAAAATTTTGGGAAAATGGTTCAAATACTATGAAACTTAAGTGGTATTATTTTGATTAATTTTGAATGTACAGTTTCTTCAAAATTAATTTTTCACATATAACATGTGAAATAATTTAATTAAACAATTTTTTTTTCCAAAACAAGTTAGGTAAGCAAGTTTTTAACATTTCTAGACTATTAACTTAAAACCAAAGTTATTACATTATTATATTATCTATTAAACAAACAACACACGTTTTTTGGGTACACTTGGACCTTAAGAAACGAGTTTTTTTATGCTATTTTTTTCTATTTTGCGTCTTTTATTCCCTTTTTAAATAAAAAAATCGCAATTTCAAGATTTTAGGGATTTTTGTGGTAGCTGACAACACTGATGTGACATTTGAAAATTCATTGATTGACACAGAAAACTGAGTGAAGTTTGTGTCAATTTTCTGTTTTTTTTAATTATTTTTTCAATGCTACCAACTTTGAAAAAGTTGGGCTATTAAAGCACTCAAATGAGCTATTAACGCACTGTTTTGGGTGCTTTAACAGCTTTATTATAGACGCAAAATAGAAAAATTTATTTAATAACCTCAACTTTTCATAACAGCGCCTAGTCACATGAATCATAACAGTTCTGTTAATTTGTTGTTGTCATGACAACTATTCAGTAAGTTGAGACTACTGTGACAGTTAACAAAGCAGGAAAAAAATAGCAATATTGGGACTTACCAATAAATATAGACGATGTGGTACAACATCAAAATTCTTCGATATGCGGTAGCTGATGAGTTTTTTAGCGTTTATTTTTGATGATTGCAATTTCGTCAAATATAAATTTAATATTCATGTTAATATTTATAATTTTATTCAGTAAGTTGAGACTACTGTGGCAGCTAACAAAGCAGGAAGAAAATAGTAATTTGGACGGGCTAATAAATATAGATGACGTAGTACAACATTGAAATATCTTTAATATGTGGTAGCTGATGTCATACTCTTTAGCGATTATTATGTATGATTGCTATTTTGACAGATATAAATTTAATATTCGTGTGAATATTTAGAGTTTTAAGTAAAATATTCAGATTTTACAATTTTTAAATGCCAGTAAAATAGAATACTGTATTGATTATTATATATATTGCAACATCGCCACCATATTCTACCGCATAATTACTTTTAACTAAATATCTCGTGGTATTTAGTTAAAATTAAGTGCAGATTGATCTTTGGCTCGTCCCAATAGGTCAGTAGTGCGAAAAAGTTAAATTACAAGATTGTAGACTTTTTAAAAAATAAATTGACAGATAACATTTGGGATTAGTCAGGTTATGTTTATACTTTTTAATTAGTTCTTATTTTTATACGCTGTAAGAAATCTTCAAATCATATAGTAATTAATATTTACCAAATCAGACTATTTTGTCTGTATTTTATAAAATTAACTAAAAGGGTTGTCATGACAGTCTTTTTATTAAACATTCTGAGGAAATTGTATTCATAAAACCACTCCCATAACAAGTTATTACAGAAACATAATAAATTTGATCATAAAACTTTTTTATTGTTTATGCACTCTCGGCACAAATCTCATAAGAAAGGAAAAATTGTTCCCCATCAGTATGTTACTTTAAAATACTCGTTTACTTTTAAATAGGAAATACAGTGGAGGTGTCATATTCTAGCACACTTTATGACTCAAGCATCTTTCATTAATTAAAAGATAGATCTAATAGTAGAGTCAATTTTTGCAAAAAACATGCCTAAGTTCTTATTTTTTACTATCTAAAGATAGAGACTTGAAATCTTTTGTAATGCCTTCAGTACTGGACCAATATAAAATGTTATATGTTTAAAATGGGGGTACGCCCCCTCGGGGGGTTGAAACCCGCATTTTACATTCCCAATTTAATAACTCGGGAAGTTTTCCATCAACTTGAGCGAAATTTATATTGGGGGAGTTTTCGGGGTTTCTGATTATGAATCCAATGAGAAAGTTAAGAAATACAAAATGGCGGTCTTTGAAATTGGAAATGCGATTTACGCCGTTTTTATTGATTTTAGAGCAAAATGCAAAGAGCTAGAAAGTGTTTAGAATGTTATTCTGCATAGGAATACGTAATTCTGGTTACCTTATTATGCAACTTCTTCACTGAGAAACCAACTAGGGGAGAGTGAAGGGGGCTACATAATAAGGTAACCAAAATAGTGTACCCGAGGGGGCGTGCCCCCATTTTAAACATATAACATTTTATAGTGGTCCAGTACTAAAGGCATTACAAAAGATTTCAAGTCTCTATCTTTAGATAGTAAAAAATAAGAACTTAATGCAAAAATTGACTCTACTATAAAGAGCATGCAGAAGTTGATTCTAAAGAAGTTTAAACAGTGATATCAGAGAATTTTGTTTATTTGTAAAATATAATAAGTTCCAATAAATTACCTGTGATATCTGCTCCTTCATCCATATCTCCTAAAGCATCAGAATCCTAGAATAGAAAGAAATGAAATATTTACAATTCAAAAATCTCTTTCAAGATTAATTAAGTGACATACTTGAAAACTAAGCTCCTGGTACAGTGTGTTCCCACTTCTCTGTTCTTTCCTTGTTTGGACTCGTCCTCCTGTATTATTGTTGATGGGTGCCGGCGGTGTAACGGGTGATGTCACCATGCTTTTATGTTCTAAATTAACGGAATCTGTTTCTTGCGCACGCTCTACTGTGCGAACACGGTTTACGTTATCTAATTCACTATGTAAACTAAAAACAAAAAAAACTGTTATCCTACTTATTTAAACTTGTCAAATCATTTATATATATAGCACTGTTACAAAACCATGCTTCATAGTTTTATGTTATTTCCAGAACATTAGTTGAAAGTTTTGATTCATTCTTTCGAAGACTGTACAGAGTGACTAGGGTGGTTCATCTTAGGGTTCCTAAATATGAACTGAGCTGTGTGTTATTTAGAGTTAAGTCACGCTTGTCAAATTTTCCTAGTGACATTTCATATTTTGAAGATATTTATCAGAAGGTTGGTAATCATGAAAATTGGTTTAATAAATTAAACTGTCAGTATGACATTTATATAAATCTGAAATTTGGTACAATTAATACTTTATTAAAAACTGTCGTAAAATTGATGTATATACTATAGTAGTTTTAAAAATTCTCTACAAACAAAATAAATAAATGATAATGTGCACATTAAAAAATTTTACATGCATAAAAATAAACATGACAGCATAACCTAAAATTTATACCTGACAGCTGCTGAATGTTGCCACTAAAGTAAAAAGAGAGAAAAAAAAGTATCTCTGTTTCAGACAGCTTAGTTTTGGCCTGAAAGAGATAGATTTTGACATCTATGTCCTAACTCTAAAATAACACAGTTGAAGTTTTCATTTAGGAACTCTAGTTTATCTCAGTAATCATAAGAGATAGAAGCAAATGAGTGGTATAGTCTTGACACTCATGTTTAATGTCAACAACAAAAATTTGTTACTCCTACCTTCTTTTGTTTTTGAGTTATAACAAAAAAAAGAGCTTTTTCTATAAAAATTTTGACAACCTAACTAACAAGGAAAAGTGTTTTACATGCTGTCTGTAGCATTATTAGAAACAGTACTTTTCTCTCTTTTCAAAAATATATAGCTTGTTGGGCATATTTTGTTTAGTTGTGTAGTTAAAAAACTACTATATTTTACATTTTTAACTTAAACCTATTTAGCAGCCTTTGACAAAACAAAAGCTAAAATAAATTATTTTTCCAACCAAACTTGCTTATTCTGCATGTTTTCTCGTAGTCTGTCTAGAAACTGGGAAAATATCTGTAAAAACTATCTGTTGTTCCAATTAATTCGTATCACTGTATTTGTTGAAACATTTGAGTGTCTTGACAGATTGCTTAATCCTAAATTAGTTTCCAACTAATTTCTTGAGCAAAGAGTGTCGTTTACAAATGACAAAAAGTTGAAGAATTTATTAGAAGTTGCAAAGAATGTTGTTAGATCTAGTGAGGCTTATTTGGCAACATTTCCAGAGAGACAACAACTGCACTGGACAACATTCTCCGTTTACACAGACGTTTCAAAAAGAACAAAAAAGGTACCCCATATGCCGTTTTAAAAGCAATAAGTAGTCACAGTAATAGAAGTTTAATAAACAGGCTATTGTAATAAATGTCCTCTCCAGATATGTAATGACATCTCAAAGGCCACCTTGCAAACGAGTCATTAAGCTCAAGCTCAATTCTGTATATATATTGTGTATAAATTCTTGAGAAAACAATTTTAACTCCTATAATAAATAAATCCTATAAAGTCTCAAAAGTATAATGTTTGTAATTTAACTTTATGTCAATGGTTGAGGTAAGATACACAGCTTTGCTTATAACTCCTACGATTTCTGAGTTACATATGTTGACACGAGAAATATGAAACACCCTGTATATTTTTGAAATTATACAAACTAAAAAATACAACTTTATGCTCAAAATGAAAAATTAATAAATAAAAAGGATCAATTTTCTGTTATAACTAAAAAACAGAAGATGGTAGACAAAATTTTTGTTTTTGCCATGATAGTTGAGCTCTGAAACTCACTTAAAAATGAATTATGTGGGGGTCCCAGGGTCACAAGCTGAAAGTTATACCGAATAAAATTTAGGTTCTAATGGATTTAAATCCCAAACTTGTCAAAGATTAGACCATGAAAAAAGGCATTAACCTCGAAATGTGAGATATGTACATGGCTGTCAAATAAAGAAAAAAGGCATTGTGTTCAAAAATAATTTTGTAACATATACATTTTTATGATTTGAAATTTGTAAATAACATCGGTACTTATGGGACCAAATATTACAAACAAGTGCATATCTCTGTTTAAACTGCCTCAAAACAAATATCTTAGAAACAAACGTCTAAATCGAAAAAAGTGTTTTTTATAAAATTATGGCCTATCTCTGTAAAAGACAGTAATTAATGAATTATATTTTTACGAGTAATTATAAAGAAAATATTCAATTAAATGTAGAAAATGTTACTTTTCAACAAACGTGCTAACGCTGGTCAAGCTGTGGTCATGCGTCTCACTTTCCTACACAGCTTCATGTCACTCAATCACAGCGCTGTAAATGAACGTGTTCAATTTCAATGCATTTTTTTAATTTGTTTTCAGTTTCAAATTTTCAGTATTTTCGTTATTTTATTATTGAAGTTGTTCCAAAAAGGTAAAAGTACATTACCGTGAGGCTGTATCATTTGTTTTCTTCTATCGTTTATGGATACTGAGATATCCTATGCAGACAAGCAATTTAAACCAGCCTATGCAGGATATTTTAGACCAGTGTTTCTCAACCGTGGTCCGCGAATTTCTTTATATTTATTACACATTTTTACAACCTTTAAATGAATTATTACACTGTTTTCTAATGGCAATAATAAAGTAAACAACAGAGAAAACCGAAAAGTTGTCTATCATACAAGGTCGTATGCACTCGTCCCGTGCAACTGCGCATGATCGACGTCAGATTCTGTCAGTTATATTCAATTGGTCATATTGGAAAAATCGTTAATATTATGTAAGTATGTAAAGACATTCATGAAAAAAGTGTTTATTTTTTATAAATTAAAAGGTTTAAAAGTACAAAAAACACTAGTAGTTCAAAGAGCAATTTTTGGAAAAATATTTCTCTCCTTTCTGGAGAAGGAGACCCTATCTCAGACACGCCCCCGGCCGTACGCGAAGCGCACACTCTTAACTGAAAATATACGGTCATTTTATACTATTTGTCCGGGCTTGTTAATAACTAGTACGAGAAATACTATAAAAAAAACCTGCACTTCCTCCCAACTGATATGCAACTTCTCGTCTGGTCCGCAATATAAAGTTAA
This sequence comes from Agrypnus murinus, assembly GCA_929113105.1. NCBI lineage: Eukaryota > Metazoa > Arthropoda > Insecta > Coleoptera > Elateridae > Agrypnus > Agrypnus murinus. The sequence goes on from OV816031.1 coordinate 113,493,321, forward strand.
TATATTGGTCCACAGCATGAATTCAGTTGAGAAACACTGTTTTAGACCATCCATACAGCCTTTATTGTAAGAGATAGAAAAAACTTTTAAATGTAAAAGTTGCAGAATTTTTTCTAAACCACCACAATTTGCCATCGGATGAATTAAATAGCTATTACATTTAATGCATCATCTTTGTGTTTATAAACTTCTTATCAAAATGCCAAGACAGTTTTCCCAAAAAGCAGAAACAATGGTAAAATTATTTATCTACGACTATAGAAAGTTACACATTCCCCACAATCTAGTAACAGTGAAAACGATCAATTGCAAACAATCTCCAAACTGAACGGTAAAGACTGTGAGGTAGGAGTTCTCAACAATCAGTAGTTCCATTAAAACTCCATAGATGTCACCACTTGCAATATTTATAATATTATTGATTATTTGAAACATTAAAAATGTTATAAATTTTAGATAAAGGTTAATTTATTTTGTTTAATTAATATTTTACATTAAATTATATTTTGAATGGAAATCCATCCAGAAAAAATACCAACGGCAGAGCCGGGGAATTGAACTCCGGATCGCCCGTCTAGTAGCGAGAGCGTGAGCATTGAGCTACGGAGACGCTTTTAAATGGCTAGGTTATTTCTCATTATATAAAGTTACAAAGATTATTATTCGATTAAAACGTAAAATTGATTAATTTTTTACATTATTATATAATTGTTAATGTAATATTTATTATTATTGCTAAATTACAATAAAAACATTGAGAACATTTATAATTTGCTACATAATGCAAGAATATGTTGACATTTCGGCGGCAAAGGGGTTAATAACCTTGAAAACCGAATTGGGATTGTTTGTATAAAATTATTTTAGTACATACATATGATTATTTAACTGTAAGTACTAAATAGTAGATTGACTGAAATTATACAGATTGTAAACGAATTATTACTATTGTCTTTACAAATTTAATGTTTACTTTTGTCGTTTTCGAAATTCTAGATGTATCATGAGTGAATCCAATGATGGGAAAATGGGATGTACACTTGTACACCTCCAAACATCGTGGAAGCGGCTCACATTACATCTCTTAATTTATTTCCAGAGATTTCACGTAAAAAATATTAATGCGAGTATAAATTCTAGGTTAAGAGATTGTCTTAGCTGTTGGTGGTTTATTACTTTTTTTTCGTAGATAAAGTATAATGTGTAACGTGAGCAAAAACGCCAATTTCACACTCGTGAGAAATTGGCACTTTTTTGCACTTGTAACACAATATTCTATATTTGAAGATTTTACTCGTAAAGAAATAATACTGAGGCTTCAAAATCGTAGAATTTCTATTACATATATGTCAATTTATAGTATATTAAAAAATCGTGGTGACAATGCTTTAGTAAATGTCCAAAAAATTGTATACACGTACAATACAAACTCCAAATATTTTAACATTGAAGGAAAATCCACCTAGCCAAAATAAAATTGCTAAGAATTCATGCTTCATACTTCTTAATGAACTATTGGGCAAATAATAATTAGAGATTTGCAAAACAAATGTTTTCATAGTAAAGCTGAGTTCATGCTCTTAAAGAACATCACATCAAGAACAGGCAAACCAACTGCCAAAAATTGTACAGAAATTATTTAGCAGGTTCGAAATCTGCACCCTGGGAAAACCAACAAGGTTTTTGTTCACCATGATGCCGCATCATCATCACACACATAAGTAAGAACTACAGCATATGCTCAAGAGCTTGAAGAAAACTAACTTGGGCATCACAATTAATTACTCCCAATTCTGAGATACCAGTCTCAGACAACAGTTCACTCTATTCTTATGGCTTCAGACAAACAGCAGTTTCTTAAGAAACGTCCATCAACGGTAGAAGATTTTTGAAAAATTTTAAATAAAGGGTGCAATCCAATGAGAGGTATATTATGATCGATACTATTCGAAAACTATTTATACCGACTATATATATATATATATAATCTTTAACCTCATATACCTTTCGGTGTCGAGGCGTGAGACACACCGAGCCGCAGAGTGGATATGTGCGTGTGAGACGAGGCAGCGGAGCCATATAGGCAAGTACACTGCGCTCGTGGTTTACCCATCTGAGTCCTGACCGACACAAACTCGACTTAACTGTGTTAAGCGATAGAAATCCGCTATAACCACTCTGCCGTACTGCTGACTTTATACCGACTAACTTAATGATAAATTCAATGATTTGTTATATGATGATCAATTCAAGCAGTTCAGAAAAAATCCTGCTACTTTTATAATTAAAAGTATTTTCTATCTCTTAAAATAAAGGTTGTAAGAGTGGTCCAAAATATATGGAAAAATCCTGTACATTGTAATGCTTGGATAAAATATACAGTTTTGTGAAAGCCTCCATCCAATATTAGTTTATAAAATTTCCTGTTGGTTTTTAAGAAATTTTGCTTGTGCTAAGTGTTTAGCTAAGTTCAATTTGTAATCAGTCTAGATTTAATATTGAAAATGTTGTGGAAAACTGATCTCACAATTAAAAAAAAAATAAGTAAAATTGTTTGTAATTCCCAAAAATAAAGGTATTAATGTAAGAATTTTTTAATTTTTAACTGTACAAACCCTAAGATAATGCTTATCTCCAACACATTACTTTTGAATGTGATAGTACATCTACCAATTGAAAACATTACTTTCTTATTTATCATAATTTATAAACAACGTGCTTATAACAAGATCATAAGAATTTATAATGTGGCACAGAATTTGGGACAAGCAATACATTAACTATTCTGTACTTTCATCTACTATTTTCACCTTCATTTGCATTCATAATTTATCTTACTTATATACTAAACTTTTAAATATAATTAAATCTAAAATTTTTAGCTGCAATTGCAACTTTCCTTTTAGTAAACACATCTCCATAATCTGCATTACATTTCGTTTAATTAAAATACCAAACTATTTATTTAATAATAGAACATTTAATGCACTCGACTATGTATTTTTTGTAAGTTTAAAAATATAGTCTTATATTTAGAAAAATTCAAAATAAGTAACAGAATCTATCTATATTTAAATAAGGAATGTTAAACGCATTTTAGTAAGACAATCTGTACATTAAGAATTAAGTACTCTTTCAAGATTAACAAGAATAAATAAATGACATTCGAAAGGTTGTTTTCTCAAATATTGTTTAAATATCTTCTCGATAAATCATAATAATACACATCCGATCCTGCTCAGGATGTACTTAAAGTTTTATATTACATTTCATATAACATACGACCTTTCCTGCTTGATTTATTTTATTAAACTTGTAGAGGTTTTATTTTACTTAATTTACTACTCTTCAGTAAACAGTAGAAATAAATCATATTATTTATATTCGCAGATAATATTGCATAAATTTTCTAAATCAATGCTATTTTTTAAAACTGGTTTTTCATGTTTTTTTAAATTTACTCTGACTTCATGATTATCGTTTAATAATGAAGGCAAAAATTTCCTTATTATATTTAACATCCCCTTAATAACAGCACGGAGATAATTAATTTGGGTGAAGCCTAAAAAAATGTAGGTGTTATCTGAACTTTGATACCCTATTATCCTTCTAGTGATAGCCTTTGCAAAAGTTAATTTAGATTATTAGACTAGTAGAATGTAATTAATATTATCCTTCTAGTGATAGCCTTTGCAAAAGTTAATTTAGATTATTAGACTAGTAGAATGTAATTAATATTTTAATGTGTTTTAAAGAAGAAAGTTTAATCGTTACACAGGAAATGCGGTTTTTTGAATTCCTTATATTGTATGCAATGTAATTTATAGTTGAATTAAAAGGTTGTTAATTTATGCTATTTCTCAATTAAATAATTTTGGAATTTTTATAATTTACACATCACTCAGCTTGTTATCTACTTACGTTAGAATCTATAAAAAGTTGATAGGACGAAGTTGACCATGAAAATATATAAATTTAAAAACAGCGTTTTCTCCAAAATTTTGTTTCATTTTTTAAATGTTTAGATGTTTTTAACTTCAGTCTTGAATATTCAATCTAAATTGTTACTGTGGCAAATTTAAAAAAATAAATACTTATTATAAGTTGGCTTACAAAAAAAAAAGCACAGAATAAAATAATTTGTGTAATATTTCAGTGTTTAAAACAAGAACATACTATTCAACCAATAAACGTCATCAACATACTGTTAAATTCTCAATGCATATTGTTTATCTTAGCAATGTGTTAATACAAATATAGCCTTATAATTTCACTCATTAATTATCTTTGATTTTATGCAACATTAGTATTTGTTACAGAAAACCTTAATTCCTTCAACTGTGATTTGAATTTAGATAAAAAGCAATGTATGTAGATACTTTCATTTTTACATACCTAGCCACGGTGGGTCTGAAGCAGCTTCAAGTGACGAGAATTTGCACCAAGAATTTTCTTGCAGATTTCGAATCGGTGTATTGAAACAAGCTGAAATCTTCGATTTCAGCTTTTTTCCCCCGAGCCGTTTTTGAAAAAACTCAATTTTTTAAGGTCGAAAATTACTAAAAATCAATGGCGAAATTTCTGATGTAGTTTTTACTCATTTTAATGGGCGTTTCTGTACGAAAATTGCAGGATTTGTATGAATATGTCTATATTTCAAGAATTCAACACCAATTTAAGTATAATCATATGTATGTATATTTATTTATTTATTTAATCAGTATTTTCATGGAAATATGCAGTTTTTTACGAAAAATTAAATGAAATATAACTTTAGAGTGATGTGTAAATGAAAATAAAACGCCCAAACTAAAATGTAGAAAACTTTCTATTCATTACATATGTCTAGCATTATATTCCTGTAATGCCCCAAGTAGTCTATTTGCATATTCTGGATGCTCCTTTGGGACTTTGTAATTGTTCCAGATTTTTTGAAATCAGCATGTACACATTCTATAGGTTGTTTACTATAGAACCCAACTTTGTTGTCTTTTTTTACGGAAATCGGGGATATGAAAGAATCTGCATGGACCTTAAGAGTGATAGAAATCCCTAAGTCTATACAGCTTTCTCTGAATTTCTTCGTCATCTTTGTAACTTGTTTCAGCTCAGCAGAAAAACATGAATTAACCACAGTATTGAAGTCTGAAAAGCATCGAACATACTTTACCATGGAACATGACTTGCATAAATGATCCACCTTTTCTAAAAGTGATTTACACGCATTTCCTGCGAATGCAGGACCTCTATGAACGAATTATTGCATTACGTTGCATTCTTTAGCCCAATCAAAAGCATCTTTTTCAAACTCCTTGAGCATATGGTTATAGCGCGTATTGACAACACCCAATATTAAATGCAATTCGGGTGGTAGAATTAAATCTATGTACTATTTCTGTATCATTCCTATAGTAAAAACCAAATAAGAATAAAGTAGATGGCGCTTCGATCCAAGTTACATTTATACACCTAAAATTTAAAAAACAGCAGGAAATTTGAAATATAATATTGTTTAGTTTTCAAAATATTTACTGAAAAATATATAAACTTTATTTGTGTGATTTTGTACAAGATGCCAGTGTATCTTATGAACAATTTATAAATAGAATTAATAAATAATGCACACTATTATGACACTATAATGTCACTATGATTCGAAAAACCTTAAAAGTTATTTTATATTGGCCGAATATCAACATCTTCGTCTGATTCATTGGGTTGAAACTTTCCTTCCGATCCAAAATTTATAATATTTTTTCTATAATATCCTCTACTACTTTGTCTAAATCCCACCTTCGTTTTTCATTAATTATGTGGTATACCTATGCAATCTTTCAATCGTTCTGCAGTAACAGTAGAAATCCCTTGATTAGGAGGATTTGCTCACGCCAGTAAGTGAATATATTGTATGTATTATTAGCTGCCATGTAATACTACATGATGTTTCACTTGTGCCCATATCAACTCGATTGGATTTAGATTACAAACATAAGGGGGCAATCCTAATATGGTTCTTCCGCCACTTTTCACCATTTCATCAATTTTGACCATTAGGAATTACTTTTCCTATTGGATTTTTTAAGGATTGTCGTTCAGCCATAATTAAAATTGGGTACATACTAAAATATTATTACGTTTATTTAAACTGCAATTAAGATTGTTACATCATACCTGCACAGTAATAAGAATAGCGCCGGTAAGTTATAAAAGAACTATTGTTTTAATAAAAGGATTAAAAATTATAAAGAACTTGAGAAAAACTCGAACTAAACCATAACCTCGAAAATTGTCAGTATTAATATCTTAGACATAGATGCAGCGTTGCCGGATTTTAGGTATCAATCAATGAATTTCCGATTTCCCCTTTCATTTAAAACTTTGTACATTAATTAATAAGCGTTTTGTCACGTTAATTATGAATGTACTTTAATTATAGTTTCTTCTTACACACACAATAAGTTATATTTTCGTAGATGAACTAACGTAAGCCGTAACGTTTGTTGTAGAACTGAAACGGCGCTTTACACATAATTTATGCACAAATTTACTTTTTTAAGTTGTGTGAACGTGCCTCGTATTTTAGCCAATCAACGCGAAGGTCAAGCTTGCCCTATACCTTCCTTCGCTTTATTCTTAGCTGAATTCTACTATAGTTGTAATGATTGGTAAATGCATACAGTTTTCAAAATTCTTAGCACGTGCTTTCTTACTACCGCTTTCTCACCAGGAATTATAATTTATTGGACAAATCGCAATGATTCTGTATTCTCCGCAAATATCTAAGTGATCTTTGTGTGCAGAACACCATGTACAAGTGAAACAATTAGAATGAAACATATTACCTGTAAGAACATTGGCTAATTTTTAATCGGTTGTTATCGTCGCCTCATATCTATTTATTTGGAATAGTGACCATAACATCGCTTTATTTCATAATTTTCTTGGGTATGAGCAACAATTCCAAGCAAAAATAACTTTTTGACGTCAATGTCCTTAAATTTAGCCGTCTTGCTGGTACCCTTGTACGTATAAGATTCTTTGTTTTTCTCCACTAGTTGTTTCGTCATCAATCGCTTGAACCGAGACAAATTTTTAAAAATCCACCACCACGGTCAATGGCGAATTTTAAATGCGTTTCACTAACACTTCTTTTTTCATAAAAAGGCCTTTAATACCCTGCAATAAATTAGCGTTTCTGTACTAACATTTCTCTTATTATTCTTTTCCGTATGAATTACATTACAATCTTTAACAGTAAAATAATTGTCTAGTGAATGTCTCGTGACACGCAATTTTCCCTTCAAATTTGATTCAAACATTTGGCTACTTCTAGTGGAAATACGAAGAGCTCAAGCAACACCTACAACAGCATTATTGGAAAGCGCGAATCCCGTTCCAATTTTCAAAACATCTTCCGCAACGATAGGCTCATGTATATTCTTAGCATTAAAATTAAAAGCTACTTTCAGTGGTTTCCCGCACTTTCGAGACAAACTAATTTCAGCACATGGTTCTTGAAAAATAATCATATTTGTACAGAACCTGCACTTTCTATACAGAAATGCCCATTAAAAGGAGTATAAACTACATCTGAAATTTCGCCATTGATTTTCCGTAATTTTCGTCCTTAAAATTGAATTTTCTCAAAAACGGCACGGGGAAAAAAGCTGAAATTTTTTATTTCAACTTGTTTCAATACTCCGATTCGAAATCTGCAAGAAAATTTTTGGTGCAAATTTTCGTCATTTGAAGCTGCTTCAGACCCACCGTGTAGCAAGATTAAAATACCAGTAAAGAGTGATTTATTATTATATTAAATTAAATTTTCATCACAAAATTTGTAAGTTGTATTTTGATATAATTAAAATTGTGGCCAGGGGAGACTTCATAACACATTTTCTAGGAAAACTTTTTATACATTTAAGTAAAGGTGAACATAAACTGACGTAAAATATCACATATTTTAAAAATAAATTCTGCATGAAATGTAAAACCTCAAGTTTTAACTTTTATATGTATATTTATTTATTTATTTGTTGGGTAATTATACATTGTGTCGAACAAAGAAGCTATGTAAAGCTTGTGCTTGCTCTACAACACGATTTTCAGATACGTCCAATTAAACAACAAACCGAAATATTTAGTTATTTTGTTGCACTGTTACAAATCTGCTGTCATCTAGAATTCACTTAAATTAAATTCTTCACATTTCAGGAAATTTTATATTTTAAACAACATTCTTAAAACATAAATTCTTGCACTCCACTGTCCAAATCAAAATACTTCTTCAAATGTTGTTAATTTTCTAATTATTTTGCTCCAAAAATTAACTTTACAATTTTTTTACATACATTAATTTTTGACATATATAGAGGCTGTTTCCTAAAAAACGTCTCAAGCCATAATTCCACTATTTCCGATGGTCCGATTTCAATAAACCAAAAATCAGATAAAATGGCTCTATAGTCTAAGTGTAATTTTTTTTTAATTTAATAAGGTAGACAGTATTTTTCTACATTCAATCATGGGTTGCAGATTATGATTGCTGTGATTATTTCATTCTACTTCGTTTTTGACCAATCGCAAGGCTTTATTTTTTGGATTACAGCGATAATTTGATAATTTTTTATTGTCCTTTTCGACTGTTTTTATCTTCGTGAGAACGCTGAAAACTAGTGTCACATGTGTCCCATTTTTTACTTTCATGTCAAATACTAATCTTTATGTTAATAAGTAGATGCTTAAATAAACAACTGTATCATGAAATAATCTTACCGAATTACATGCTCGTGCTTCTGAAATTATCTGTTGTAATACTCAAGTTGATTAAAACGCAACACTCGTGTCATTTTTTGACAAATTTCTCTCCGTTGCACGTCGGGAAATTAAAACGTCAAAAAATGACACTCGTGGTTGCTAATCAACGTTCGTATTACAAATCGATAATTTCGAAGCACTCGTGTAATTACAAGTGATAATTCTTTGGAAAAAAAAAGATAAAATAGTTGTATCAGCATTCAGTTAGATTTATTACGAAATTTTCAAGTGTGCCATGGAAAACACTGATAACTGTGTAGTTTTTCTTGAACTTTTCCTTAAAAAGAGTTTAAACTTTTAGATTATGTCGTTAGTTTTATTGAAATATTTTTGTAATTGTAATTGTTTTTCAATTTTGTTTAAACACCTTTCTAATTATTTTTTAAATTTTGTTTAATAATTCTTCCATTTCTTCATTTGTTCTTCTATACCATATAACATTGTTATCTTTTCTTCGTCCATAAATTTTTCGTATTATTTTCCTCTCGAAACTTAATTAGTAAGTTGGTGTCTTTATTATTAAGGGTCCAATATTTCACTACCATATGTTATCGTTGGTTTAACTACTGTATTATACACTTTAGTATTCTAGAGGTTAACAATTTTTTATATTTATACATTATTTTGTATGCTGTGTTAAGGCCAAGATTCGCTATAGCCTAATATATTTTGCAACGAAGATAAAATAGTTAGAAGTGAGACACACATAGCTGACTAATAAATGCTGCATGTATTTGCAGATCTAACTTGCAAGCAAAATTTAATTGCTTCTAACGTGAATGAGTCAGAATTATGTTGTGACTGAAATATGATATACACTGTTACAATGGAATGTTCATTTTAGTTTTAATTCTGTGTATAGATGGTAATAATACTATAATGCACCTAATATTTAATTAAAATAAAAATAAAATATAATGTTATCAATTATCAGGAATATCTCTTATTTTTTTATTTTATTTTATTCACTTAATCCTATTGCCAGATTAGAGCACTAAATCTCGTAGGTCGACAGCTACCTAATACGTAGAATCTCGTTAATTCGAAGTCAAAGGGAGTGAAAAAAAATTAATGAATATTCGAATCAAGGAATTTTTTGAAAATTAACCAATGCGCTCTCGCCACATTTTTTTAAAAGACAAATTACGTCTTTCCTTAAATCGATTTAACCAACCACTGCTGCACTTAAAATTGTTAATCTTTAAAATTCTTGAAAATTCTTCCGTCTTGTTAAGTAACACAAGTCCATTTACCGCGATGTTATCGCGAACTTGTTTAAACCACCTTAACGCACATTCTTCTAATTCACCAAAACGCGGTTCTCGTAGACGTTTACTGGAAACACAAATTTCGTTAGAATTCCAAGATTTTCTCTTTGTTCTTTAAAATTGTGGAAGGCGTATTCGGTTGAATTCTAAATTCTTTGGCTAGATCATTTTCTTTTCACTTCTCTCATCGAATGTCAAAATAGATTTAAAATGTCAAAAAGTACACGGACAAGATCAAAGAAACAAACCGAATGCCATAATCTTCTTTAACAACAAATCAATTAAAAACTAAAAGGTTTACCTACTTATTTTGGGATTTTCTAAAAATTTGTTTAACATTTGGTTTTATAACCGGATGGGTAATGAAAAGGAGCCGCAATGAATCTTCCCTTAATCCTTTCTTTGAAACCTGTTTACTGTCACCGGCTACTTACTGACACATTTATTGTTTATTTAGGCACCTTAAATACATAATAACATATTGCACCCCTATTCTATTTCAGGGCTGTACCGTTTTAGTGGGTTTTGGTGTGAATACATCATTTTAAGAGTATTATTTCTGAGTTGTACTTGAATTTCCCTAGCAAACCAAGTTAGTAAACCAACGGTGAATGTAAGCACAGCCCGACGGTAACAACAGTACTGGTATAGTTTTCGTGATAGTACTACATGTTTTATAAGTAAGTGTAGCAAGTATTAATATAGAGCATAGTGTAATTATCGTGTAGTCTATTTTAGTGTAACGTAGTGAAGTGTAACAAATACTTATATATCATATTGTACGTGCAATTTATTTATGTAGTTAAGATTATGCCGCGATTAACGCTATCAGCTCGAAAAAAGAGCATACGTAGAAGAATGCAAAACCTTTCTGGTTTTAAAAAGTCTGCCCAAAAAGTTCAATCAGCAGAATTTGTTCCTGTTGATCAACATTCAATTTCATTAGATCACACTTCAACTTCATTAGATCAACCTTCAACTTCAACAAGTCAACTTTCAACTTCATTTGATCAACTTTCAGCTCCATCACATCAACCTTGTACTTCCACTAGTAGTAGCCACAGCCCAGAGGAAATTCCACCTACTTATACTACTGACGTTGAAAATGAGGTGCTTAATGTTCAAAAAGAGCACGAAGATGTCAGTGGAAGGAGAATTGTGGAAATTAGTAATTTCTTTAATGCCATTATACGTTTTCCTCATGTTGGATTGTTTTCGTGTAGAAATGAACATCTGAAAATGGTTTCCGAGCAAAGAATTGGTCTGCAAAGTAAAATTGTTGTTCAATGTGAGATGTGCGGAGTTAATACTGTTATATCAACTGACTGTAATGATCAGGCAATGGATATAAACAAGGCTGCAGTTCTAGGAAGTATCACAACAGGAATAGGATACTCAGAATTGAAGGAAATGTTGGCTACTTGCGATATTCCTTGGATGGGCCCAAATCTTTATGCAAAGACAGAACAACTTCTTGCTACTTATATTGAAGAAACGGCATGGGAATATATGGAAAAAGCTGCTTTAATAGAATCCCGTTTAGCAATTGAAGAACGCCAAGTTGATTCGGACGGCATTCCATTCATTACTGTGATTGCAGATGGAGCGTGGAGTAAAAGATCCTACAGAACCAACTATAATGCAGCTGCAGGAGTTGGCGTTACGACTCCATGACGCATCCGTCAACCGAAATATATTGCGGCGGGTCGCAGCTATAGGAAATCAAAAACATTGCTTTTCCTTTAATCGGTTATCGTGCGTCCGACGCAAACGTCAGACGCGTATAGGAAATCCCACCTTAAGTTATCGTAATACATTTATCGATTTTATGTGGATCTGTTCATTATATAACTGTTATACTAATAAAATATACAAGTTATGTCACAATTTAAATTCCATGCAACGACCCTATTCAAATCTTGGATTAAAATTAATATTTTCCTTGATTTTAATCATGATTTAACATGGATAAGTAAAAAAGTGACCATTAAAGAAAGGTTGTTCATCAGTAGCTTTGTGGAGGTAATTTATCTTTAAAAGCTGCTTCCATATCTCTGACATCGCACATTTCAAGAAATCTAGAAACATTCTAAAGAGTCCATTCTTGTTCATAGGTGCAGTCGATTATTAAACGAGAGGGGCCGGCGTGGGTTTTTACTGAGTTAGCTATGGAGATCAATCTATTGAATCAAAAAATGATATTTGTATCTAATTTATTGATGATATAATGGACGGCTTTAAGTATGTCAGTTTAAAAATCAACTTACGTGAAAGTCTTCATAGACTGCAAGTAGGAGAAGACTGAGTCTTCTGTCAGGATAATGATCCAGAGCATTCATGCTAGAATAAGAATGGCTATTATATAATATGTCCAAACAGCTTGATTCTTCTCTGGATTTAAATTCAATAAACACTCATGGCAAGAATTAAAATGACAAGAGCAACTGGATGAGGAAAACTAAGGCAAACAATTATCAAAGAACGGCAGAAAATGCCAAGAATCGTTATTCAAGATTTCTATGGATTCTATGCCTCTACGACTTAAAGCAGTTTTAAAAGCAAAGAACTGAGGGTAATTCCAATGAAATGTAAACCTGGACACCAAAAATTCAAATTTAACAAACAGGTGTAAAACATCATCAGCAAATATTATACAACATTGCAATTTCTAAAGTTTAACACTGTACAGTTGCGATCATTCGCTAAGGAACAACGACAAAATTATAACCGCTGATTTTTCAGTTTTTTGTACAATGTACGCTGTAACTCGACCTGATTTATGAACTAGGCAATTAAAATGTTAAAGAATGATATGTTCTTGAATGTCATATAATTAATTTTCATTTACATTGTACAAAAAACTAGAAAATCGGCGGTTATAATTTAGTCATCGTTCCTTAGGGAATGATCGCAACTGTACATATTCGCTGTTATTTGCTCAAATGACAATTGGGCAAACAAATAAATTGTAACAGATGGAAAAGTGTATTAAAAGTGTAAACTGCTAAAATATTAAGTTATTTCCTTTAACAAACAAGAATTAAATTATTCTGTAGTTTAATTGTTCAGCATTATTGCGTATACACCCAAAATGATATCAAATGATACCTTTAACAATTATTTATCTATATGAATAGAAATTTTGAAAAATTTAGATAAATTTTATTGAAAGTTTGTTTGAATAAACTAGAATTTGTATGTTGTTAGTCGGGTTATGTTGGTCACACTCAGATTTGTATTGTAATGTAATTTTATGAAACTGTTACAGTTCTAAATTCACATTTCAAAATAATTTGATAAGAATATATATTAGCAAATACACTCGAGAAAAAAAAACGCACCACTTGAAAACGCACCAAAAATACCAAAACTTCAAACCGTCATAACTTAGCGGATTTTGGACGAAAATGGATGAACCTTTGAGTGCTAAAAAGTTTAAAGTGTCTAGTTTAAGGACGTGTGAGCGAATGTTACGTTTAAGCTTTTCCGCTCCCCGCCATCCCCCAAAGAATAAAAAATGTTTTTGATTCAAAAAATGTCAAACTTTAAAAGCTTGTACGGTGTACCAAAAAAATTGTGGACCCAATCGACCGCCAGGGCAATAAAGTTCAGCCCTTTTTCTGTAAAGTTCTCAAAACTTCGAGTGCCTACGATGACTTGGCGCGAAGTTATGAATTTTTGAAATTTACCCTGCATTTTGTCGGAAGTCTTTCGTCTTCTGCCAGCGACATTATTACCGGTGGAGTTTTTTAATTAATAAAAACATTTTTTTATTAACTTTAATTTTTTTAACGTGTAACCGCCGACAACAGCGTTACCCGATGTGCACCATGAGGAGGTTGTCGGTCGCATTTTACACATCGTGTGTGTGTCGCATGCTAACTCCTACCTCCAAAAGAGCAACAATTCGTGCACGTTGAATGCCCGTTAATTGTGGCATTGTAACGCTTCGAATAACTCTGATACTGATTAATTTCAACATTAGTAAAATAAAAATCAAAACATTAATTTAGGCACTTGCACATCAGTAACGTTGTCGGCAGTTACACGTTAAAAGAATGAACGTTAATAAAAAAATGTTTTTATTAATTAAACATTTTTCAAAATTTTTTGAAGTTGGAAAAGAAAAGATTCAAACTCAACCGGTAATAATGTCGCTGGAAGAAGAGGAAAAACACCCGACAAAATGCAGGGTAAATTTCAAAAATTCATAACTTTGCGCCAAAAAATCGTAGGCACTCGAAGTTTTTAAAACTTGACAGAAAAAGGACTGAACTTTATTGCCTTGGTGGTCGATAGGGTCCACGATTTTTTTCGTAAGCCGTACAAGCTGTTAAAGTTTGACATTTTTTTAATCAAAAACTTTTTTTTCTGCGGGCGGTCGCGGGAGGCGGAAAGGCCTTTACGTAACATTCGCTAGCACGCCTTTAAACTAGACACTTGAAACTTTTTAGTACTCAAAGGTTCATCAATTTTCTTCCAAAATCCGCCGAGTTATGACGGTTTGAAATTTTGGTATTTTTAGTGCGTTTTTTTTTCCTCGAGTGTATATTCTCAACATATAAAAAATAATAAACAATTTAAGAGCAGTCAATTGAAAACGATATTAGAGAAATTGAAAAAAATAGACGGCCAGTTACGCTACGTTGTATTCAGTTTATGTTAGTCACACAGTTTTAATAACAAATGAGCAAATTTAAGTTCATGTTTTTTTCTACACAAATATGTGAATCTAATCATTACATAAACATTAGTAAACAACAATTGATTCTCTTAATTTTAAATGTTTTGTGTCTAAAATCTACCTACGACTGTTATGTTAGTCACACTGGAATTACCCGGGAGAATGTTGTTAAGTACTAATTAAGTTGATCAAAATAAACAATTAATTAAAATCTTAAAATTTATTAAACTGTATGTAGGTTTTCATGAATTGTTTGATGTTTCATAATCTGTTTTTATGTTAGTGTTACATGTGTTTATGGTTTAATAATAATTGTTTTACAAATAGAATCTTGTTTAGTAAATAAATTCTTTGCATTAAGCCTGGATTCCATTACTCATGTCTGTATTTGACAAATATTCACCATTCGTGGGTATTTGCCAAGTAGTAGAGAACGGTGTTATTCATACAAATATTCGCCACTTGTCCTTTTCCATCGGTTGTCGGTAAATATAACACAAATCAAAGATTTTATTACTTGACAAATATATTCTTTAAAAATGTTTATCTTCAAGTACAAATGTTTGTCAAATATGCAAGTAGCGAGAGCAGTTACACAAGTATTCACTTGTTTACTTGACAAATATCCACAAATGACGAACATTTGCCAAATACACGAGTAATGGGATCAAGGTTTTAACCAAAGTTGTCAGTCCATATACCTTTATTAAACTGTGAAAGCTACTTTATGAGAATATGTCTGTCAATCTGGAACACAATTATCTCTGAAAGGGTTCAATATTTTACAATGAGGTGTTGGGGAAATAAATTATATATAGGCTTTCTGGCATCATCAAGTTTGTATTTTTTACAATCTTTCTTGACGCATTATATAACCAAAAAATTAATTTGGTTTTGTTTCATTTATTGGATGGCATTAATAAACCTGCTAGTAAACATGACAAAAGTTAATTTTAGGTTATATGACAGCTGCATGTACATATTATAGCGTTTTAAATTTATACGCACTAATAATGCCCTGGCACCGAGCAAGTTCTGAAATAGTGCAAATTAGCACGAACACCGAGTATATAAAAACGTACTATAAATGGAACGCACACGTGTCAATAAACAAAACAACCTAACCTCAACTCTATGAAACAACACGAGCTCTGAGCTGTTTTTATTGTACAATAAATATTTGACACATTACATTGCTCTACTACATTATAGTTAGTTCTTCTTCTTGCCAGAAACTTCTAAATAAACGATCACAACCTAAAATCAGCAGATGTACTAGCCACAGCACAAGCCTTCCACCTCGTGATAAAAAACAGCACCAGTTTCAGTCTGTGCAGTATCAGTGCATATAAATTGAAAACACTATTAGTCTAATAATTGACGTTTGAGGTTATGGAGTTCATTTATGTTCAGATAGCAAATTGGTTTTGATTCAGGGACAGGCAAGAATAGCTGGAAAATCTTGCACACAAGTATTTAATTATACAGTGTGTATTAGATACTTTGTATCTGCAATAATAAAATTTATTTCATTTCGTATTTCAAACAATTGTTTATATACCACAATTAGTAATATAAAGTATATTTTGATCTCCGTTGTCAATAACACCGCAGTTCAAGACGTTCTTGATCTCCATTGTTGTTGGCAACGTAAATAATTTGATGTTGCATTATAGCCACACGTGGCATGCTGCTTTTTATCTCCTTGGTTACGCGTATGATGACACAGACAAGGCAACTTGCTTCTTTATGCAATAAATTTGGATGAATTTTAAAAGGGAGAAATTAGGATTGAAATACGAAATAAAATAAAACAACTTATGCAAAACGGAGATCAAGCTTCTTTAAATCCTCGAAGATGTTATAACGCTTATAATACATCTTCTTGGATTTAAAGTATCGCTTGATCAATTACAGTGAAACAGACGACAATGAAAGGAGTAGGCACTGTAGATAATTTGACAGTCCTTAAAAATGAAATGTCAGCACTCGCAACACAAAATCACTTGTGTTGAAAATTTCATTAAATGCAACTCCATCATTCAAGTTCAGCGGTGTGAATGATGTTCCTTTTCAAAGTTTCATTAACATCTGGCTTCGAATATGGTGCAATAATGAGCCCATTGCAAATAGAAAGTCTGCTGGTATGCCTCAAAAAGAAACCAAACAAAGGGTAGATGAAGTATTCCTACGAAGATGAAATCGATCATGCAGTACCATTAAATTTATCGGCAAACAAATATACACAGAATGTTAAGGAAACTCAAGTTCTATCCATATAAAATATCAGTTGCAAATAACTTAACCAATGGGAATAAATAAAGTCAGCTGGAGTTTTGTCAAAATTTCTTTCAAATAGTGAATAATAAACTACAAATTTCACAACACCTTTTCATAGGTGACGAAGCTCATTTAGTGTGAATAAACAGAATTATCGTTCCCAACACTCACCAGAATTAACAATTTGATTTGTAGTTTCAGCATCAAGAAAATTGGTCCTAATTTTTTTTTAGTAAATGGTGAAATAGTCATGGTAAATTCAGAAAGATGTCAAATATGCTTGAAACCTTTTATATGGAAAATCCTGGATCCGTCGCTGAAGGTGTCTAATGCATTTTGGTTGATCACTATATTTTATTCAAAAACAAAAACAATAAATTTAATATGCATACAAAAGATAGCAAATTTATTTTTTAAAAACCAAAAGATAACCTCCATTTTCATTTATAAACTCGTGAAGGCAGCACAATGCTTTTTCCAACATTTCAGCAAGAATTGCAGCGATTATTTCATAATTTTTTTTTAATTCTTGGAATATTCAGGCTTGCATACAGTAATTACACACTGGTTTTTAAATAACTCCACAAAAAATAATCTGGTCATTGAGCAGAGTACATTTCTGAAGAACAAAATCAAACGATTGGAAAAAATTTCTTTTAACACAACCATGATTTATGAACCTATAACTCTCCATAATAAGTATCATGCAGTTCTTAAGGCCTAAAGAATGCTTAGAGGATTTAAGAGTAGCAGTCTGCTGTGTCCCATATCTCCAACTACTTGAAAAAAGGAAGGCCTGATGATGTATAATGATAAAATTGTACACCAAACTGTTACCTTCAGTAAATGAAGAGGCTTTTCATTGGTTAAGCAAGAATTTTCCTATTACCCAATAGTACAAGTTCTGTTTGTTCATACATCTATTAAATGTGGCTTATAAACATTAAATTACAGGTACAGGATCATCTTATGGGAGCCACTCTGCACATTATTTGTAAATTTGAAATCTTATTTCGGGGCACACAGTCATTCTTTCATAATTCATTATTTTTGTCCTGTACATTATGCAGGGGCAGATTGGCCAGTCGGGAAATTGGGATAATCCCAAGAGGCCTTTGTATAAACGAAATCCGAGGCCGATAGTCTCTCAATTGATACAGATAAATATTATAAAGAAACTTTATTTTTCCTTGTAGTAAAAAATATTTCTTAGCGTTTATGAGTCGGCAGGTAGTAAACTTTATTGCTTCACCCCATTGCGATACAGTGTATGTTAGTTGACACACAACTTGGGAATCCGGGGTATAATCTTTTCTTATTAAGTTATAAGTTCGGGAAATGACCGTTTTTAATTTTAATTTAAGAATATGTAGTAATACTTAAAAATCCACATTTTCCAAACTAATAAGTAAAAATTATAGTAAATCGGAAGAAACATCTGACGATACCAGCTGAAGATGAATTAGAAGCCTTTTTAATAATATCCACCAAAAGAAAACCTAACCTAATAATCCTCATTGGTTACTTTGGCAGGTGTCACCAAACCTGAGTTTCAAAAACTAGTTTTCTAGTAACCTAACCTAACCTAACTTAACCTAAGCTAAGCTAACAATCCCCACTGGTTACTTTGGTAACTTTGGTGAGTAGCACCAAACGGTGCAGGGAGTTTTACTAACTTGTTTTCTAGTAACCTAACCTAACCTAACCTAATCTAATCTAACCGAGCCTAACCTAAACTAATCTAACCGAGCCTAACCTAAACTAATTTTTTCGCCTACCTGATCAGAAAGTGCTTTCTAAATGTTCTGTTTTGAGGGCAGTTGAGGCTTCTTTGCGGGCCTCTTATGTCAAACTTTTTACTGCCCTCTTATGTCAAATACATAACCTCTATACTACTACTAGATGAAAGCACGATGTATTTATGTTAAGTTGGAGATACTGTAAAAATTGAAATTGTTTTTTAAATTGTCATACTTTGACCACTCCTGTGCATTATCCTAAAAGATTTTAATCAAAAAATGAAATCATTAGTTTTTAACATTAAAAATATAACTCATTCGTAAAACTTTTAGCAACAGAATGTGACGGAAAATGTAATCTGAAACATATTTTTACTTAACCTTTAAAAATATAAAAAACATACGTCAAATTTTTCTAGGCTTCTTAGATCATAACTTTGATTTTCATGTCTTCGTCGATAAATTTGTCATTTGTTTTTTTCTTTTCACAGTGTCATTGTAGTATGTATAAATGGAAGTGGTGGCAATTAATTAATAAAAAGAATTGCAATAAATTATACAATGATAGACAACAATAACGACATTATTGAAAGCGATGCGTTCAGCTGTACACCACCTGAACTTCGAGAACAAGCTACTGTCTTTTTATATATTTTTTATTATTATTTGGACAACAATCCTGTCTAGCGACCTAGCCAGTACTAGAGTTCCTAAATGAAAACTTCAACTGTGTTATTTTAGAGTTAGGACGCGGATGTCAAAATCTATCTCTTTCTAGGCCAAAACTAAGCTGTCTGAAACAGAGATACTTTTTTTCTCTCTTTTTACTTTAGTGACAACATTCAGCAGCTGTCAGGTATAAATTTTAGGTTATGCTGTCATGTTTATTTTTATGGATGTAAATTTTTTTAATGTGCACATTATCATTTATTTATTTTGTTTGTAGAGAATTTTTAAAACTACTATAGTATATACATCAATTTTACGACAGTTTTTAATAAAGTATTAATTGTACCAAATTTCAGATTTATATAAATGTCATACTGACAGTTTAATTTATTAAACCAATTTTCATCATTGCCAATCTTCTGATAAACATCTTCAAAATATCTTCAAAAGCGTGACTTAACTCTAAATAACACATAGCTCAGTTCATATTGAGGAATCCTAGCCAGTACTAAAGACTAAAAAGTCTAACAGTGCGACCGTGCGAGACGCGAGCTGTTCGCTGTAAGCGCCCGCATGCATAAGAAATGTAGCAAATGCATCTACTATAAATTGATCTAGCTCATACTAATTAAAAATCATATCCTGTTCCTTTTATTTAGCAATAATAATAAAAACATTTACTATTAGGCCATCTTGTATGTAATGTAATGATTATTAGGTTAATTTAGTTCATTCATTCCCTCTAACATATGCCTATTTAATTTACTAAGAAGTTACGTTACTGTTTAACTTTTGGAATTCTTTTTTAAACTTTCAAACAGGTAGGCAAAAAACTTTTGTATGTCACTCGGACCGAAAAGCATTTGTAGCCCTGAGAACTGCGGGCTACAAATGCTAATTTTCTGCCCTTGAGACAAAATACTATAACCTAACCAAAGCTAAGCTAACAATTCTCATTGGTCACTTTGGTAAGTATCGCCAAACCCTTGAGTTTCAAAAACTCGTTTTCTACTAATCTAACCTAATTTAACCTAACCAAACCTGATAACAAATCATCGTTGGTTATTATGGTGAGTATTTTCCAAAATGGTGCAGTGAGTTTCAAAACCTTGTTTTCTACTAACCTAACCCAATCTAAATTAACCTAACAGTGTCATGAAACTCACCAAAAACATCACTGATTTAAATGTGTTATTAATTAAAATACATATAGATTTCCAATGAAAACAGTTTATCCCATAGACTTAACATAGGGAGCTGAAACTGCGAAAGTTTTGAATGGGGTATTTCCGCACCTTGGGACCAGTGTCATTAGACTCAGCTCGAATATTTTGCTTTGTGTTTTGCCATTTTTATATTTTGTAACTGATTTTTTATATGGTTTATGTTTATTAATAAATACTTTTTTTTGTGTATTTGCACCCCACTTCTTTTTTTTTCCTAGCGACGCCCATGATCCTAATTTAAGTAGTATAGTTTTATAAAATCAATATTTTAATTATTTCTTATTTTAATTATTATTTTTAAACAAAATTTAATAATTTTTTCTTTGTTTTTTATTGTTTTCATGGTAAATTGTATAAGCAAACAATTTACCTACGACTTGAGCAATAAAACGTGAGGTCTGTGTAGCTCAATTTCCCAGGCCGGTGAAACATTCCTAATCTGCCCAGACATTATGTTCCATAAAAAAACAGTCCTACACGGCCTGAACACGTGACTGCAGAGTCTGGAATGCAATTATTTAGCCAATCAAATTTTAGAGGGCAGTAAAAAATTACGTCAGTTCATATGCGATACTTCTTGAATTAATTCCAAGTAGTATTATCACCTACCATGGAAAAACAAGTAGTAGCATGTACACATTCTGGTCTGTGCTGGTTTGCCGTATCAAAAATGTCCTATTACATTATCCTCCACCTTGTTAATAATTTAAAACAAAAACAGTAAATTTGATGCCAAGTAACATAGTATTAAAAAAAATAACTAAAATAATGTTTATTGTTTTCTGCCTATTGATAAAAAACTGCATTTGTTTATTTTTGTTGCTGGAACAGAGTTTGGTCACATAAGGTTGAGATCTAAAAGCACAGCCTTTCAGTTCAGAGTTGAAAAAGCAAATTCTTATCAGAGCAACATCATATCTACAAAAGAAGCAACTTTGTAATTTAATTTCTACGAAAAAGTGTCAGTAAAACAGGGAGTGGACAATAACAGATCTAGATATTTGACATTTGTTTATTAGGTTATGTTTGTTTGTGTATACTACCTAACAACCAAAGACAAGAAGAATTATAAATGATTCACTTATTTCTTAATATCATTGTAATTAATCAGTCTCATTATAATCTAAATAATTCTGAAAGTAACATAACCTAGATTTTTCACAAAAATTTCACTTTCTAAACAGCCAAAAATCAAAGTTCAAGCTCTTTAGTTGACCTATTTAAATAAACTAACAAAGAATAAAAATAAACCTACCTAGGAGAAGAATGAGTACTACTAATTGGTGAAGTTGGCACACTATCGACACCTTCAGCTGCACCTTCTAATGAAGCAAAACCAAAAGAGATAGGTCCCGAACTGCGTCCCATATTCAGTCTTCCGGCATTTATTCTACCAACTTCTGCTCTTTCGTTAGCCAACTGCTGTCCAGACAATAACAACTTCGTTCGTTCTATATAATCCATGTGTGTTTTAAAAAGTTCGGTATATCGTTCGTGTAATTTCGCGTATTCCTTTTTTAATTCGGTCTCTCTTTCTTCTAACCGTCCAGCGTGTTCCATTGAATTTTTATGTTTTAATTCGAGCATACGTACAATACTTTCCAGAGCTTCCAGTCTAGCTGAAAGCTCCTTGCGTTCGGCTATAAATAAACAAAACCATTTAGAACTCTCAATTACATTTTCTTAAAATTAACCTACCATCAGCTGCATCTTCAATTTCCAATAGTTTTTGCTCCGATGTTTTTCTGGCTCCTTTTTCTCTCTCATATTGTGTAACTAGCTGTTCGTTGTCTTCACGTAGTAATTCTAATTCAACATCTTGTTCCTGTCGATGAAATAATAGCAGCTAATTGCAATTAGGTATACACTTATTTATTTAAAAATAATTTACCTGATTTGCTTGATATGCAGCATCAAGACATTCTAATACATTAACTAATAATGGCATTAAACTTTTCACAACATCCTCATCGTATCGTGCGATCATGCGTTCAAATTCCTGATAAATACTACCAGCAAGGGATTGAACTTTCTCAGACATGACAACATGTGAATCTTCATGTGTCCCATAGATGGTTTCATTACCAATTCCTCCACCTGCGTCTTGCAGTTCCATTATTGAAAGTGAACCTTTTTAAAACACCTCTTTTTACTCTGCCAACACAGTAATTATAGAACGAGTCATCACAGTTTTATACGCTCTTCTTAATAAATAATAAATCGCAAGATTATTTTGAAATACATATGTGTAAAGTAATTTTTGGTGTAGGTTTCCCTGTTGCACTTTTTCGTTACACCCACTGGCTTTTTTTTTGACAAGCCCTGTCACATATCGTCAGCTGAGCCTGCAACCATCTTTTTCACTACTCTTCCTTTTAATACTTTTTGTTTCTCTATTTCATTAGATTTGCGCAGCGGAATACGCAATGGAACTGCGCATTTGCACCAATAAATACGCGATTCGCCAGAGGTGTATCCGATTATTTATTGACACCAGTACCGTATTTCGATGGATTTTAATAATTCTACTTTATGATTCAGAGTAGGCTTTGCTTTTTTATAACAATGTAGATATTTGGTTAGGAACTTTATCTGATGGTTAATCATCATTGTAGAAACAATAATAATAACTTATTTCTATTTTGCGTCTATAATAAAGCTGTTAAAGAGAATTTATTCGATATATATGCGGTTATTTGATAAAAAATGTTTATCGGTACATACATGCAAACCTGAGTTTTATTTAATTTATTTTATCTATGGAAATACTTTTTCAACAACACTTCCAAGATATTTCTGTAAATGAAAATGTGGTCAAACGCGTTTTATCCATCTTCAAAACATTAACATTTCTACATTCGTACAATAATTTTAAATATAATAATAATATAGTATATCATTTACACGCTCGACTGCGAGTGTATTACACTTTAAAAGACGTTAACAGAAATTTTAAATCATCCAAAAGTAGTAAAAAGATAATTGTATTGAAACATAATTAACAATAAAGTTTTCGTTTTGTAAATGAATATTCAATTATGTACGTTAATTTAAGTTCAGTTAATAACAAACTGATTGTTCAAAGGCGTCAATTAATTTTGTTGATTCAAACAATTCTATTTCGTATTTTATTGAATACGTTACTGGATATTATCTGCAGGCGATGTCGACCGATCAACTCCGGTGCACTACTTCGTTTATGGGCGTGATATTCGAAGGTGGATTAATGAAATCAATAGTGCCGCACGCAAGTAAACCTACTGACTGTTATATATACTGTGCCTATGGACTGAAGATGATCTTGATGAGTTACTCTAAAAATTACAAAGTCATTCAGTAGATGTAAATGCCAGTATTAGCCAATCATATAAATTTGTACAAGAAGGTGAACAGCGGATAAGAACAATTGGCGAAGAAGAAACAACAGAAATGTGTATAACTTGGTGGAAGAAACAAATGTAATAATATATGTAGAAAATGTAAGAACTTAGAATTGAATAACGTTACTACAATGCCTTGTAACGAACAGGAAAATGACAAAAACCTACAAGAAACAGATCAACAAATTATTTGCCTTAATTGCGAAAATCAGAATACCACATGTGTTTTCAATGGAATAGGTATGTCGAGATGTTCTTGCAAATATCTCCCTCCTAATGACTAATCACTAAAACAATGGATTTGTACTTTTCATGATTTCCAAAGCATCGTTTGTAGTGTTTGATTTGCCATTTTTCGGAAATATCTATTTGAAAAGGGGCAGCTTTGGCAAATTCGAGAATTGATACAAAGTTGATACACTTTGAAAAAAAAAACATGATTTTTTTTCATTTTCTGGGGTCTTACAACAAGCAAAACTTTTTATCAAGAATGACATTTTTCGAAATGTCAAAATAATAAAACTAAAAATAAAAATTTTTCTCCTCTTGTGAACTCAATCCGTGGACACACTGTATGTATACCCTTGTAACTTAATGTTGTTTCATATTCCATAGGGCTGATAGCGACTTTTATACCTCAATACATTCATTTATAAAAGCCCTTTCGTCAGTTTTAGATGCATTATATTTAGCGGTCGTGAAAATGAATTAATATTGTGCAATAGTATCCACAGACAGGCTAATATTTTACACATTGCGCAATAATTTCAAACAGTTTTAGATTGACACAATATATTGCGCAATCTTTCAATATACGCTCCAGACGATCAATAATATTGCACAATATTATTGAGCGTCTAGGGGCCGCTTAATAAAATAAGCAGATATTATAAAAAGTATGTACAGCCTCTTCCACATGATAAAATCAAGAGACAAATCTTAAGAAAGAAATTGTACACGCTACACCAGATTACAAAACACCCCATGATCTCACAGCCGAATACACATTTTATTCAGAATTATTTATTTGCCTCAAAATTTGTATATCGACTAACCAAGTTTCAAAGAATCGAAATTTCATTATCTCTAAAATTCTAAAGTTCAGTATTTTAGTTTCATTCATTTAAAGATTAAATATCAAGAACTGAGACATTCAAAGTTTAATTTCTAAGTTTCTAATAATGTAATCTAAATCGATAATCTAAATTTTCAAAGTTTCAGTTTCCAAGTTTTCATTTTAAACAATAATGGAATGTTTGGAAGTTTCCAATATAATGACGCCCAGAACATATTAATGTAAACTACGGATATGAGTTGAAATCTAAAACGTGACATCTGTGACTTGAATTTTAAATTTCTGAATTTTAGAACCTTAAGAGTGAGACTTTACAATATAAACTTCTTAAACTGCATTTTAAAACTATGTCGGTTTTAGACTTAAGGAGGTTACAGCGGATCTTTGCGGGGTGAAGGGCAAGGGGATATCTCCTATGCTTTTACATAGGCTCTAACAAGAAATACCAATCGATGAAAAAATAAATTAACATTCTTAAAACTGAACAAAATCATTTTATTATGAATGCCTATAATGCATTTATTAATTATTTGTATATATTAAAATAATTTAAGTCGATTGGAGTGCATTTGTTTAATTGTTGAAAGTGTAAATATAAATGTAAATAGGTTAAGAATCGTGGCAACACCTCAAAGAAATCAATCGATTTTGTTGGTAGTAGTGTTAGGTTTCAGCTTTCGATTGAGTTGACATCCTAACCTCCAAAAGTCAATCCCAAAATATAAGTGGAAACATTTTGAATGTTTTGTAATTTTGTATGCAATTACAGATGGAAATATTCTATTATGCAATCTGCTAAGCAGATACAAGAAATATATAAAAAGTTGTTAAAGTTTAATACATATATTTTTAAAATTAGTATGTTTGTATTACTGATTTCGTGAAGATTCTGATTGTGATGATAAATTGTATTCATCACATTGCAAAATGTAATTTTACATTTTGCAATATTTCCGTCGAATTAACATTTGTATTCTGATTATTAACGCAGAAGACTGAATTGTTCAACATAATCTGATTAATAAAATATATGATTATTAGTTAATACAATAAAATATAGATTATTATAAGTCATTATATGTCATCATTCTGTTCTGTTATTTGAATTCGCGCGCTATGAGGTGTTGTCACATCTCTACTGTCTTTCCACATATGTAGTGAAAAATTCTTGTTTTCTTTACTTTAAACTATTATTGTGCATTAACTAGACACAAGATTTCAAAAATATTGGGCAGCATTGTTCTTCGAATATGAAAGTATGTCATTTTAGTTTTTTATCAGATTCTCTACATTTCTTCATCATAATTTTTAGTGAAAACTGCTAAAGGTTAGACTGTCTCCATAAGAGCCCATGTTAAATTCTGGATTTTATTTTCCATTTTTCTCGGTAATGGTACACAAGAAAATTATAAAAAAAAGCTACCGAATAGAATAAGTGTCAAAGAACTCGAGGTTTAAATTTCACGTCATTCTCTACATTTTTACATTTCGCTGTATCCTCCTTAAGCTTCATTTTTAATCCTAAACGTTTACAGTAAATACCAATTCCGTTGGAGGAAGATTCTTGGAATGAACGGAAAGGAGATTTCGAATCCCTAGAACTAACCGACAGGTAGAGACCCCATCGTTTACAATCATGTAGCATTCTAGGGATAGCTTTCACTATGTGACAGATGACGTTTCGTTCCAAGAATCTTCCGCCAACGGAATTGGTATTTACTGTAACATTCTGCTATTTTTAAAGTTTTCGAATATTGTATCTCTGAAATTTATAATTTTTGAGATTTTAAAACATAAGACGAAATTCTATAATCGATACCTACTTTAAAAACTTTTGTAATGCTGAACTTGTAATTGTGAACCTCTAAAAGACTTCTGTTTGAGACTTGAGAAATGACACAGTATTGGAATTATAAATTTCGAATTATAAAGTTATGAATTGTTTTTGTTCACCTTATAAGCGTAAATTTTACATTTTTTCCATATATCCAACCCTGCTGTATGAATACCGTGTGTCACTGAGGGTTATTATTTTACATACGTAAGTTACTTTATGTCGTCTACCATCTTACTAAATTTCACGAAAATCTGAGATGGTCGGGTTGAAAAGTTCATTTTTCTTGTGATGATTTGGCATGGAATGACCCGAATGACATTGAAACAACAGTATTTGACCTGACCCAAAAAAAACCAATAGCAGATTCGTGATCTTCATACCAATAAGTTGTAGAAAAACCATATGAAAACCTTTCGTGTTGTACAGTGTTATCAATCTTCAAAAATCAGTTGTTATCTTCTTTGCGAATAAAGCCTAATACATTTTTAACTGACAATATTAACGTAGCGATTGGTGGGATCCCTATTCCTATCAAAAAAGAAGCTAAAAGTTTAGATTTTAATTTACAGTGTGTGTCGTAAAGTTGGATCCACATTCCACATAAGAAAATTCTTTCTATTCTGATTGGAAACAACTATGCAGGGCAACTCTCTTTCCAGAAATACTTGAAATACGCCATGTCAAAGTTGACAGGTGAAATTATAGGTAGGTATCTGTTAAATTCGCAATTTTCTAAATCACGAAAAATGACCTTATTTGTTAAAATATGGAAAATATTTTATTAATAATAATAATAATAATTGCTACAACCCATAGCCTGGAAACCAGACCCCAGAAGCTATAAGCTTGTGCGGGTGGGAGGGGGCGATTATTATTATTACGTAGGCAGTAAGAAAAAATGTTTCTAACGTCATTTTACGTTCATATATCTAGTTTGAACAAGATATCCCAACATAAGGAAAATGTTTTTTAACATTTTTACACCCCATAACTGACTATTTTGAAATCATTAAATAATAGTTTATGATAGAAAAGTGTCAAAAGTGAATGTTTATTTTGCAAAAAGAGAAGTTTGGCCCAAGACGTGCCAGCAGAGTTAGTAATCTCTTCGAACAAAATAAATTCACTTTTATCACGTATATCATACATTATTTTTTCTACAAACCCTATTAAAGGGGTTAAAAAATGATAAAAATACAAAATTGCAATGCAAAGATCGAATGGCTTATAATTACGAACGAACATCTATCAGAACAACCATTGCTATTACCACAATAACAATTGTTGTTATGGTAATTTATTTATTGAATTTACTTTTTACACTCGTGTCTAAAGTATTACTCTAGATATCGCTTTAGATACTAGTGGCATAAAATGATATTTTCGACTCACGACAATACAAAAAGTCAAAACTTTTGCTTTTAATAGGGTTTGTAACACTTTAAAGGAGTGGCAAAGCAACAATTGCATAGCAGATTTTGCTAATAATATCAAAATATGAAATGAAACTTTCTGGACGATTTTCCAATTTAGAAGAAAACTAGGATAATGTGCCCTACGGGCCTAAGCACTTAAGTATGATAGAAATAGCATTTATCGATTTTTTTTAAAGTAGGTCATTATTTACATGACCTACATAAATCTCCAATCGATTCCCTATCGATAGAGCACATATTAGTACCAAATAGCACTCAATAGCACTAAATAGTACGATAGAATCAGCATTTATCGATTTGTTAAAACATAACCTAATTTAAAAAATTTTTTAAAACATAACCTAATTTAAAAATTTTTCGGTCGTTCATTATCCTCGGCAAATTACGCGTCGAATGAGCCCAAGCCCATCTCTCTAGCCCTTATAGAACGCGAGAATTGGGCTCGGACACACATACAAATCATTAACTTTAGTAGTATTGGATAACGGATAATTTTAATCCTTTGTCAGTTTGAATAATACTAGTTAATACCTTCCTATGTGAAAAATCCATATAAACTCTCGCATAAATAAAAGTATTCAAGCACTGAAATTAATCTATCCCCATAGACAAATTTTAACTACGGAAACAACAAAGACCTTGCATTGTTATTCACTTATTTTATCTAATTTTTTATGCTGTAGCGAGATTTACGATGGATAAATAAATCCATTTATTTAATATTATACTGTATATTTATTTTTGTTGTATTTTTTAACTATTTACTAATTGTGAAATAAATAAGGATTAATAAAAAGTTTCAATAAATTGTTTTAAATAAGTTTTACTATTTGCTAATTAAAACTTACTTCTTACAAAATACGTTACGCATGTGCTCAAAAGGATATTTATTAATTAAAATTCCCATTCTCTATTCCATAGAAATATTTTAATTTTAAATTTATTTCTAAGAAGGAAAAGAATGAACGAAATATTATACACTTATAAATAGAGTTCTAATAAAACATGTACATTTATCTCCAATATTTTTTTCTGTCAGAATTTCTTTATATAAACATCACAACTGTTCGAATTACAAATACGAATGAAGCGCCTCTAGTGGGAAAATACCTTAACTTCTTATCTCTGCTTGGATATCTTTTTTAAAATTAGGAGTAACTGTATAAATCGCTGTCAGGAACATTGCGCACTTTGTTAGAGTTCATCACAAAATTCAGAGGTGATAGCGACATGCAGTTTTCATAAACACATTCTCCATTGAATTTCCAAGGGGTTGACATATTTCTAATTTTCGACAAATTTCTAAACTTGTAGAAAATAACAATCTAAAGTTGCCGAAGTTTGAAGGGCTCTCTATCAATTATTACAAAATATCCACCCTTGAAAAATATGTCAAGCCCTAAGTTTATCCTTTATCTACAATTTAAGACCTCGAGCAAATCTTCATCTCATTCCTGAAGGTGTGTGAACTCTAACGAAAATTGGTCAGAAACGACACTTTCAGCACGTAATGAAGCGCGGCCTTAAGAAAATCAATCTCTGAGCTTATACATGTTCTAGAACATGTATAAGCTCAGAGATTGATTTTCTTAACAAACTTTATTTCCCAATTTTCTCTGGTAATGTGAGAAAGCCTTACGTTACTGAGTTAATGTCACATCAGTATTTCTCAACTTTATCGCAGATGTTCTGAAGATGTACCATTCCTAGAGTCGATCGAGTAAACACACTGTCTGTGTTTGTCTGTGATACAACGCCACGGGTCAGTCCTCCAGAGCTTTTCGTCATCAACAGTGTTTGTTGTCTTTGGACCAAAACTTTTATGTGCGCCTGATGGTGAAATATCCTTTAGTCTTGAATTAAAACAACTAAATAAATGATAAAAGAAGTGCATACAGACTAGCATCATTCTGTGGACAGAGACAAGATGAAGAGTCCAGTTTCCCATTCTCTCCTAGCTGTGTCTTGGCAACTATTTTGGGTTGAGAAGAGTCGTTCTGCACCCAAAGTGTAACCAATTTAATCTACTAAAGTGCACGGTGGCGCACCAAGGTCGAAAACATTTTTCGGATTTTTAATAAGAACCCTTATAATATAAAACTGTAGGAACGAACATAATCATCTATCACATACGACCGGGATGGGGTCTCAATATGGCGAAGTAGGTGTTTACGGTTTTGTAATCAGATATTTCCATTGGTGGTTCTCGCTGTCACGAAATGCGCACATAAACTACATAACCTCAATTTTAAAACATAGTATTTTGAAATTAATTTTATAGAATATAAATTTTATATTTTAAACAAACGAATACTTACTAATGAAATGTAATTCCCTTCTTCGTATTTGTCGGAGTTTGAGAGAAAAGCAGATTTAGGTGATGTCTAATGGCGAGTGTCATATCCGTCGCTTTTAAAGCTCATTGCGCCGGGTAGTTACGCTCCTTCCTACAGTTTTATATTCTAAGTAAGAACTCCAACATACAACAAAACATGTCGAAAAATCAAAACTACCTGTTCTTTTGTGAGGTAAGGCAACAGATTGACTGCACTAGTTAGGTTAGCAATTAATAGAACATTCCAGGACTTATAATGTAAATAACTATATACCGTTGACAATGAAACAAAAGACGCAAATTACATATTTATTCTAACAAATTTTCATTTTTATTTAATGCTAAAGACAAATCTCGCACGATATCATGAAATCGGTAAAAATTTTAATGTCATAATAAATTTCAAAACATACAGTTTCGGCCTACTACAATATTAGATACATTATATGTATCTCTTACGAATGAATGGAATCATGGCTAGGTAAATTTCTAAACTAAAGATTTTCCTCCAATAACAAGCAAGCAAACAAAAACGTCTCTCCTAAATATTTTATCTAATCTCATTGCTTGTTATTGGAGAGATCTTTAGTTTAAAATTTTACCTAGTCATGATTGCATTCTATCTTTGTTGTGCTACCCATATTGTTTATGTCTTCCTTGTTGCACTCATTAATATTGGTATGTTTAGACTGATTTTCGGATAATCTGTATAATTTTGGCCCCATTGGTATTTCAATGTAACAGAAAAATATCGCGTTTCGGTAATCGAGAAATAAAGACTGTAAAGAAAAAATTTATTGAAGAGGGCGTAATCATTTATGGTATCAATCATTTGTATTACAACGGGGTCTAACATTGACACTTTTCATTATCGACTACAATTTAGATGATTTTACTATCAACGATGCCAAAAACTCATATTTATATGCAGTATTCAGATGCTTGTAAAATCAGAACTTCAACAACTGTTCCACAAAGTTCATGGTATTTTTTGTGGAACGAATTTTGTTCAAATATTGTTATTCAAAAGCCAAAGACAGATTTATGTGTTGCCTACCAAAAATCAATCACGTCATATAGTCATTTAAATAATCTTTCCAATGACGAGCAGTTCGTCAAGGCATGCTATGTGACACATTTGAACACACGACATCATGAAATCGGGCATTTACATTTTGAATTGTTCTTTTTTATATTTCAGTATATATTGAGCAAACACTTCGAAATTGTAACATAAGATATAAAGAACATGTGCGTTGTTACAGAAATGAACATCCAGAAAAATCGAATTATACCAAACACCTTTTAGAACAAATCACACAATGACACCCGAAATTTTTTTTATCAAATTCCTACATTTTTGTAATAAGCCAAATTAAAATTTTATAAGCTTTTGAGATATACAAACACTAACTCAGGGTACCTTTACTGAATGAACAGATTGATCTCAGTAATTCTTCGTTACTGGAACTGTTAGATATTTAGTTTTTTAATATTTTTATCCAATGAGTAATTATAAACCCTCGACATCTCATTTGCTGTGAATCATAAAACGTATGTGTTTTATTACTCCACAACAATAATTTTTTGAACGTCAAATAAATTACATTAATTGTCAATGTCAGTACAGCTTGCTAGCATAGTATATAAAATACCTACGTTCTATCTTTCACAGCAACCGAGATGTCTACAGTTTATAATCACTCGTTAGTTATCTATTTTTTGTATTTACATTAGCAACATATTTGTTTATATAAAATAATAAAAGTTTGAAAAATTATTTTCAAACGTTGGACGACTATGCTCACAAAATTTCAAAATGATGTATATGTAAATCACAGACAGCACCCTAAGACAGACTGTTTCGAGCTATTGGCTCTCATCAGTTAGGGGTAGCTGCCCGTGATTCCCATACACATCATTCGAGCTTATATACCAGCTCGGAAATAACATTAACACTGACAAATAATACCGGTGCCTCCTGTAGGAATCAGTCGTCCAACGTTTGAAAATAAATTTTTAAACTTTTATTATTTTATATATGTGAATACTCACATTAATAAAACACTATGTGTTTTAAATTTTTATATTTTACATTTTTGTGTAGTATTTGTTTATATTTATATTACCTTTGATAATGACAGCTTAGCTGGCGAAACATTCGTTAAGTAGCTTATAATAAATTGGTAATAGCATATTACATGTTGAATTGGTAAAGGAAATCTTTATAAGGCAAGCAATATTTGCGTGACGCACCGTCTCGGTCAAACAATATCGCGAGGCTTGGAAACTTTCTCAACCAAACATGTATACTATTTTATTCACAATCATTAGACTTAAATAATCAAAATAAAAATTAATTATACATTTTAAAATAAATTTTCTGTAAACTGTCATTTTAACAATAAATTACAATCAGCGCCATTTATCGACCAAAAGAAATTTCAAGTAAGGTTTCATTATTCACCACTAGATGGCAATGTATGCTCTTAGTATATTAAAATTGGAAATTAATTCCTTGGTATTTATTAAACATAAAATACAAAAAAAAATAAAACTATTAAATCAAAATTTTATATTTAGCGTTAATTACATTTATAAAAACCTAAATTGAAATCGCAAAAACGTCTTGTTTTAAATAATTAAAAAATAAAAGTTGACCAAGACTTTACTGGTCAATTTTACAGCATGTAAAATAATTGTTAACCACTTTACTGTTGCTGTCTAGTTTACTTTCTACGATTTTTAGTCTATCGATTGTGAAAAAAATAGTATGCATGTTTTGTTGGTAAAGCTTCCAAGCCTCGCGATATTGTTTGACCTCAACGTACTGTCTCAGACAAACAATATTGCTTGGCTTCTAAAGCGATCCTTTACCAACTCAACATGTACTATACTATTACTAATAATTTTGATTTATTTCATGATTATGAAGTTTTAGTAAATAGGGCTCGAAACAATAAACTTTAAGATGTTTTTCTTTTTAGATTTTAAGATAGATTAGTTAAGATTTTGGGTTGGCAACTTTTAATAAAATTTCCAACATTTTGTAGGAAAGATCTCTTAAATTGTAAAAATCTCACAATCGAAATTCAGCAACATATAATGGGACAATACAGCTAACTCCAACCATAGTTGTGCAGTTAAGTTATTAAAAAAAAACAGATTAGGAAACAATCCACGTTATTATTTAGATTAATATTTCTTTTATTGTCAATTTATTTCTTAAACGATATTAAAAAACCACTCTTCAGATAAAAAAAGAAAATTTACTAAACTAGAATTCTAGTTGGAAAAGAGAAATCATGAAATAATTTCACAATAAAGTCTACAATCCTCTTATTAATTAATGTATCTAGGAAGTATAATTTAATTACCCACTAACCTAACATTATTATCGACAACTTCTATATTACTAATTTTCTTTAAATGTTTTTTAAATTTACGTGATACTTTTACACTAGGTTCTATTCCAACTATTGAATGATATAAATTTAAGACTTTCTTTTCTAACTTTTCCAATGAAATATTCTTTTTTCCATTTACAATTTCTAAAATCTTTTCTTTAAAACAAAAACCACAAGATTTATCAGAATCTAGCGTTTGATCTTCATTCTGATTTAGTTCATCTTTCCTTTTCTTCTCTTCTGAAACTTCATTTTCAATATTAGTATCTTTCAGTTTCCGTTTCTTTGATTCCTTGTTAACTGTCGAAGGTACTCCATTTTCTAAGTGTCCATTTTCGGTTTTTATTTTCTTGTTTTTCAAAACTTCAACACCATTTTTTATGGTTTCTTGACCATCTCTGTTTTGAGAATTTATATCATTTGCAGAGTTTGCAGCTTTCTTCTTCTTTTTCTTTTTTGAAACCTCTGTACCATTCTCTGTAGTTTCTTGAGCCTCTTCATATCTTATATTTGCATTTTCAGTTTTAGAGAGGTCTTCAGTTTTTCTTTTCTTCTTTTTCGACACTTCTACATTCTTTTCTGCAATTTCTTCAGACTTCCCCTCAGTAGCATCTTCATCTGCATTTTTAGATTTTCTCTTTGCTTTCTTTGAACCATCTTCTGCATTATCATTAGTTTCTATTTTAGGTGGTTTATTAGTGGTATCATTAGTACTATTTTCAATCTTCGATTTCTTCTTCTTCTTCTTTGATTTTTCTGTGGAGTCCGTATTAGCAGAATCTTCTACAATGGGTGTTTCACTGGTTATTTCACTCTCAGATTTATCTAAATCTTTCTTCTTCTTCTTCTTTTTATTTTCTGTAACTGCTTCATTTGTAGAAGTTTCTGATCCATTAATTTCCTTTTCAACAGCCTTTTCTTCTGCATTTTTAGATTTCTTCTTTCTCTTTTTTGGAGGTTCCTCTAGATTTTTGTCTTGATTACTTTCAATACTTTCTTCTGATTTATTTGAACTCTTATCTTCAGTACTTTCATCTCCGTTTATTCCATTTTCTTGTTGCCCTGTACTTATTTTGTACTTTTCTATCATGTCCCAGATTTCTTCAATGTCTTTATTGGATGCTTTATTTCCAGAAGCACTTTTTACAAAATTCTAATAAACATAATTACATAAACACAAACGTTTAAATACATAAGTTGGCCAATACTCACAGCAAATTTTATTTTCTTTCTAGGTACATTAGCAGCATTGGACATAACTGTAAATATTTGCCGTTGACTAGGTTTCACATTAAGGTTAGACTCAATGACAGATTTTATAATATCAGTCCATGATTCCTGCTTAACATCTCCCTTTTTAATGATTGGTTTCGTAAAAGAACCCTTGGCTGCGTAACGTTCTTGTTCAGTTACACATTTCACATGAGCTACATATTCCTCGTCCCTTTCATAAAATATATTACTTTAGATTTTTATTATCCTATACTATTTTTATTAACATATAGAATGTCTATTTTAGTACTTACTTGAAATCTTTAAAGCAATCCACGCATGTTAATGACTTTGGTGCCTTTCGACAAGTAAAACTATAATGCTTCTCGACTTTTGGCTTTTGCAAACTCTCGCCGCAAATGTTACACGTAAATACGACCATTTTTAATATAGAATATATTTATTTAATCGTGCAGAAGTTGCTGTATTATTACTACTCCGTACCAAGCAGTACCCCACGCGGATCGATAAAGAGTGAGGTTAATAAGATTAGGGTTCATTGTAGCTACCACCGCAATTATGAGACATATGAACTACTGACATGTGTTATACACAGACTTACAAAAGATGTTTATAATGTCTGCAACAAACGTAAACTTAATTTAAATACAATTTTAAAATCAATAGCTTGAAGTTTCGACTAATCAGTTAGAATTAGTTAACGGCTGTTTGTTTAAATATTGAATATTTTTAGGTACTTTGTCAATTAAAAATTTGACAGTTTTTAGTATATACCTACCTATATTTCGATTAATTTTATAATTTTCATCAGGATATAACTGAAGGGTCGGCCATAGCAACGTTGTATGTAACATTTTGCCAAAATTAAGTGTTGCCATAATAGACGGAGAGCCAGCGACAAAAATAGTTACGTCATTTGTTTAAGAAAATTTTTGATGCCAGTGTACTGTCTTAACATAGGTAAACTTTCAGGATGTTTAGGAAAGTATATTTATTATCTATGGTTTAGGAGGTATGTCAAAATGGTACGAAACGAACAAACATTTAGTAGAATTTTCCTCATTTAATGCTAAAGCTACAGTGAAAATTTCAATCCGACCGACTAAGCCGTTTAAAAGTTATTGAAATTTAAATAACTGTAATTTTACATGTGCTCTTATGGAGATTCGCTCACAAAATAGAATAAAGTCATTTCAATTACAGGAAAAAAAGCTACCAAGCTTCCCAAATTTTTATATTACGTAACTTGAACCCCATAGAACTGATTTTGCATAGTTTTATAAACATTCACTAAACGGTTGTTGTGCCAATTCAGCAAAGTAATTTATTATTATTAGTTGTTTAAAATGTGGGACTTCCGCTATTATCCAATACTATTTCGTTCTATAGAGAGGTTACAAAACACTGAAAATATTTTGGAAGATGTTGTCCTCAGCTGGAAACGTTTTACGTAAATCTGTTCTAGTTTGACAAACATGGACGAACTGGCGTTTCCATGTTTTTTTTTTTAATAATTTGTTTCTATTTTGTTTTTTATATTTTTTGACTGATGATAATTTCTTCATATTTTCTGATAATTAAATACGTAAAACCTTAAATAATTCTTTCTATTTGCGTTGCGAAAAAAGATTTATTTAAATATTGAAAACAGTAAAACTTTATTTTTTTAAATTATATCAGTGTTGAACAGCTGTTCTTAAAATGTCTTATTTATATAAAACTTATTTACGCGTTTAGAAAACAACCCGCGTAGCGGGGAGTTTTCTAATGAGGACAAGTGTACTAAAACGTGTTATGAAACGAATACTTTATACTATTTTTTCTATTTGCGTTAGTTCGTTATTAAATAATTAAAAAAATTACTTAGTTTTAAATAAAATTTGTTAGGGATATTTTGGTAAGTAGCATAGCAGTTCGCAACACTAGAAATTATGCAATTTTGTTTTTTATATAACCTTGCTTAACTTTAGGTAATCCGCGCGACGTAGAAATTCCCATTCTTATCTCATACACACAACGCCCGCTAAGCAGCAGGACCTCGTTCAAATTTGCCAGGTATATTATACGTACTGTTGAAAATTATTATAAATTCAAAGTAAAATGTATGCCAATATATTTGTGACATAAATAATTGCTACTTAATGAATTAAAAACTTGGATGAAATAAGAATAATTATATTTCATTTCATAGAATAAATACCTTATTTGTCGAAGAAATTAATGAGGTATAAATTCAATAGTATTTTCAGCAAAGAATGATTTTTGTTAACAAAAATAATTATTCATTGGATATTTTGGATATTATAACTTATAAGGTAAAGATATATGTATAATTTTATAAAATTTCAAAAATTACAATTTCGTTAATAATAAAGTAAAAACTGTTACGCCCTTATTAAGACTAGTTAGTATTCGGCGCATTTATGTAGACTGCAATACTAGTTTTGCAAGCGTTGCATTCCAGTTATAAGAGTTCACTGCGTAAATAACATAAGTTTGACATTCTAAGAACAGCTGTCTAACAGTGATATCAACTTAAAAAAATAAAATGTTACTGTTTCCAGTATTCTAAAAAATTTCATTAGGACACGCAAATATAAAAAGTATTAGTTTCATAAGACACGTTTTTAGCGTACGCGTCTGTGACGGTGCTTTAGGAATGCTTTAGTGAATCTGTACTTTATTTCTTTTTCTTTTGGAAATTAAAGACTTCGATAGTGAATGTATGTATGTATCTATTAATTCTCTTTTACAATAACAACAACATAAAAACAACTGAACATATGAAACCTATGTTACTATGACGCAACATTCTCCCTCCTGTAATTGCCTCCAATTACTTTATTATTTGGCTTGTTGGCCTGTCTCTTGCTTGTATTCTTGTCTTCTGACTTCTAAGATGCATAATTTTGTCAATAGCCGTCGATAGGTGCCTTTGGACGTTTTCACGTCCACCACTCGTACTACGTTATCTGTTTTGCTAGGATATAAATCACTCACTATACCTTTATCTGGGTCAACGACCACAACAACATCGCCTATTTTAATGGGGTTTTGATTTTTACACCACTTTTGTCTTTTGATTAAGTTGGGTAGGTATTCCTTTAACCATCGTTTCCAAAACAGTTCTGCTAAATGTTGAGCAGTTTTCCATTTATTTAAAAGGTGTAGATCTTGATCGGTTGTCTTTATATCGGAAAATTCCAAATACTTTGGCCCCATTAAGAAGTACTTAGGTGTTATTGCTTCGGCATCTTCGGAATCAAGAGGAACATGAGTCAATGGTCTACTATTAATTATCATTTCAACTTCTGTTAATAAAGTTCTTAATACATATTCTTGTGGATACCTTTCTTTGAGAATTTCATATAAACTCTTCCTTTATACTTTGTATTAATCTTTCCCACGAGCCACCCATGTGGGGAAATAAAGGGGAACAAAATACCCATTTGGTATTTTGCATAGTCATATTTCGAATAATTTTGTTTTGGTCGAAATCCTGCAGTTTATTGTGAATTTCTCTTTCTGCTCCTTTTAGATTACTACCATTATCTGAGTACAATACACGAGGAAAACTTCTTCTGCATCCAAATTGTCGATACATGTGAAGAAAACTGTTGGTTGTTAAGTCCTATGCAACTTCGATGTGTATAGCTCGCGTTGTCATACAGGAAAATAAAACTCCATATCGTTTTTCTTTAGATCTTTTTACTGTTACTTCTATTAGTCCGAAATAATCTAATCCAGTTTTCACAAAAGCTCCGATTGTTGGTTCTATTCTGCAAGATGGTAATTGTCCCATATACGGTGGCTTTGGTACAGCCCTCTTGTTTTTACAATTCTGACAGTTTTTCCAGATTAATTTTACAGCTTGTCTCAAACCAAAAATCCAAAATTCCTGTTTTAAATTATTTATAACAGTTTCTTTGCCATGGTGGTATACTTTTTCATGTTCGAAGTTTATTCTAAGTTTAACGTATGGATGTTTTGCATTTAAAATAATAGGTCTTTTCATGGCTTCATCAAGTAATAAGGAATTCTCCAATCTTCCACCCAGTCGAAGTAGTCCTTTTTCATCTATAAAGCAACATAATTTATAAAGTTTATTATGTTTAGGTAATTCTTTGCCAGATTTTATTAAGTTAATTTCTTCTTTGAAACATTCTTGTTGAATTCTTTTGAATAACAGTACTTGCAGGGACGAACCTAGAGTTTTTTTGGAGGGGGTTAACCTTAAAATTGCCAACTTATTACAATGAAAATACCAACTACTAGTAGGAAAATTTTTTTATTTGTACCTAACATTATATGAAGCAAAATTAGTATTTTACACAAATCTTACTTTTATTTAGAACTCTCCAACGTGTATGCAATTAGATTAAATTTTAAAAAATAAATTGTTTTAGACACATTTTCTTATCTTCTCATTTTTCTCAAATTGTGAAATTGCCAACTCTCGCTCAAAATTATCAACTTTGAGGGGGGAGCTTCCCCTCCCATGGGTTCGTCCCTGAGTACTTGGGATTCTTCTATTTCTTCTGGGGAAAGTTCCAAACATGTTTTTGTTGTGGTTCTACAATTTTTGATAAATCTTAACATCCATGCAGTACTTCTTACTAATCGGAACCATTTTGAGAATCGACTTGGATCAGGTGTTGCATCATTTAAAGAATTTGTTTCGGAAGATACAATATTAATATATTCTCTCTTTATTTCTAATTCTTCTGTACGTCTGTATTCTGAAATTGATGATCTTTCCACAATTTCTCTGGTTTATATAGAAATTCTGCTCCTTCTAACCATCT
Organism: Agrypnus murinus; assembly: GCA_929113105.1. Taxonomy (NCBI): domain Eukaryota; kingdom Metazoa; phylum Arthropoda; class Insecta; order Coleoptera; family Elateridae; genus Agrypnus; species Agrypnus murinus. The sequence continues at coordinate 113,533,512 of OV816031.1, forward strand.
CTTTCCATTTATTGTTTCACTGTGTTTTATTTTAGTGGCGTCGTCAGCTACATTTTCCAAAGTAGAAATGTATCTCCAGTCTTCAGGATTGGTTAATTCTTGTATTTCCCCTACTCGCTGACCAACAAATACTTTGTAGTTTCTAGAATCAGATTTTATCCAGTAAAGGACAATCTTCGAGTCACACCAAAAAACGGTTTTCTTTATTTTTAAATTCAACTCCTTTTTAATAAAATGAAACATTCAAGCGCCCATTAAAGCTGCTTGTAATTCAAGTCTGGATATGAAAATGCATTTTAAAGGGGCAACCCGAGTTTTGGCAAATAAAAATGATACCTAAATATTACAGTTCTTTTCAGTTCTCAAATAAATTACTGCTGCCATCGCCTTCTCTGATGCATCTGTAAAAATATGCACACATATATCCTCGCTGTAATCTAGATGATAAAATAAACAATAAATGAGCTAGAAAGATTTAGTAGCGGAACAAACTGATTTTAATTAAAACTAAATGTAAAATCAGCAATGAAAATCTGTTTGTTCTAGCATGTCACTTAATTTTTAGCAACTTTTACATTTAGTTTTAATTAAAATCAGTTTGTTCCGCTACTAAATCTTTCTAGCTCGTTTATTCTAACATCTAGATTACAGCGAGGACTTTGCATAATTCTGTTTTTGGTAGAAGGATAGTTTAGACGCGAGCATGACAAGTCTCAACTTACTGCAAATTCTCGAGGTATTTGTATATTGAGATATAAAATTAGGCCATTCTAAAGGATCTCCATTAAATATTGGTAATTCTTTTATAATTAACTGACGTGACATCATTTGCTTCACCAATCATATTCTTTGACTCATTTGACTGACGATTTATATTATTTTGGCCATTTCTTGATGTTGATTTTATTTTCGTAGAATAGTTAGACTTATGACTCATAATTCCAAATTTTACTTGATTCTGAATATTTATATCTGTTTGATTAATCCATTCTTGAATTCTTTTCCTCTTCATACTTTCATTTTCTGTTGACAATTTACTTGACACAAGACTTCTACTATGTTCTTCTTTTTCATTAATATTGTCACAAACGGAATTATTTTAAATGCAATCCTTTTTGTAACATTTCAGCTTGCATTCATTTAGTGCAAATATTATCAAGAATAGTGCGATAGCCACCCACATGCCGCCACGCGCGTCTATACGATCTGCATAGCCTTGAGAATAATTTATACAGTTTGTATCTCATTAGAATAATTTATACAGTTTGCATCTCATTATATATTCATGTATTCTTCGTATCCCACTTAATTTATTCAATTATTCAGTAAAGCTTCCGCCTTCAGCAGTATATAAACCCGCTTGTTTTGGCTTGAAAATCAGTCTGTGCCAGGACTCACCAGAAGCCTCATCAAGAAACAAGCGGGTAAGTGTCTTTTGATTAATTATGGCTTAGTTGAGTGGGTTGCGCTAAGACGCCCACTCTCTGCAAAATTATGGGAAGTTGTGACCAGGCTCCCAGCTTAGTTATTATTAGTATATAGTTGTTTCATACGACTTGTGTTTATTTTCTCTCTACCTCTGACTACGTCCTCCAGTCACGAAAACCCCCACGTAACAATATCTGCCATTTTCAAAGCAAGTTCTAAATCTAATAATTCTTGGGCTAACATAATCTTCTTCTTTGCTGTTTCTAATTTAGCTTCTAATATCTGTCTCTCAACTGTTGTATGGGATTTCAACGTTTTATCTTTGATTGAAATATTTTTAGTAGTTTCAATTTCTATTATCTTGCTTTCATCTGTATTAATTTTATGTTTTTCCTTTAATCTTTCACTTCTTCTTATTGACATTTATTTTGACTTTTTTGCTGAAATTGTAAAAAAAAAATATCTTCCAAGTGCTGTTCTTTGTAGCTTGAAGGACCAAATGTGACGGTGCTTTAGGAATGCTTTAATGAATCTGTGCTTTATTTCTTTTGGAAATTAAAGACTTCGATAGTGAATGTATGTATCTATTAATTCTCTTTTACAATAACAACAACATAAAAACAACTGAACATATGAAACCTATGTTACTATGACGCAACAGCGTCCACGTTTTTTTAAAGGACAAGTGCGCTAAAATATCTTATGAAACGAATACTTCATACTATTTCTTTTATTTGAGTTACTTTGTAATTATTTAAAAAATACTACTAATAACTTAGTTTTTAAATAAAATTTGTTAGGGAGGCTTTGTTAAACTTTTTTAAAAAGTTAGCAACACTGAAAATTCTAATTCTGCATTTGTGTTTCACATTTTAGAACGAAAATAAGTTTGACATTTTAAGAACAGCTTTTCAACAGTGATATCAACTTTAAAAAATAAATGTTACTGTTTCCAGTATTCTTTTGGTCGTTTTCTAAACTTAGACGCGTGCCCTAAAAACGTGCCTTATGAAACTAATTTTTACTATACTATTTTGAGTTTTATTTTAAATATTTTGCATATACAATCCCGAGATTGATCCCGGGATTCTGGGATCCGAAAATTTCAATCCCGAAATACCAAAGGATACTTTATTACATTTTTGTCTATTTGATGTTCTAGAAAGTTGTAGTAGTAGCGATGAAGTGGCACTAATAATAGGAAGAGATGAAAAAAGACCAAGAGTAACAATTATTTTGATATTGTTAAAGAATATTATTAGGTACATTTATTTTCAATTTAAAACAATTACATTTGATTTTCATTGTCAAAAGTGAGGTTAGGATTGTTATTAGTGTTACACCCACGTGATAACGCTCAAAGGAATATTGTCAAATTGGCGGTCGGTAATGCGATCACGTGACTGCACTAGCGCTGATTAAACTGATTCGGATTTTCGGTGCATCCAGTCAAACTCAACATAAGTTTGACATTTTTAAAACAGCTGTTCAACATTGCTATCAACTTTAAAAAATAGAATATTACCGTTTCCAGAATTCTTTTGGATATGTAAAATGCGTGTCTTAATGGCCTCATTTGGACACGCAAATAGAATAGTATATTTTCATAAGACACATTTTTAGCGCACGTGTTCAAAGTTTAGAAGCATTTAGAGATGCTAAAACGTCTTATGAAACGAATACTTTATATTATTTTTTCTATTTGTCCTTTTGAAAACTTTCCCTATGCCGTTTTCTAAACTTGGACGCGTATGCTAAAAACGTGTCTCAAAAAAAAAATACTTCATACCATTTTTTCTATAGTATGAGCAAAAAGTAACTTCATCCTTTGGAATTTTGAAGTCATGTGTATTACAACACCAGCAAATTATACAAAATAATCAGAGTCCTTTGACAGTGACAGTTGTTTATTTATTTATTTAAACAATTACTCAACAGGTACAAGACCCAATTCTAGAGTAAGAAACTTAACGTATACACAATAATAAAACAAAAGATATTAAATTATACTATTGTAGTAGTAATACTAAAAAAAAGAAAAAAACAACTATAAATACTATACCTAACATTTCGTTCTATAAGCCCATCAATGTACATCAACAGTCGAAAAAAAATAAATAAAAAAAAAGAGGTATAACTACAGAATAAATAGTTTAATAATAGTGCAATATTAAAGTAAAGTCTTTAGATATGAAAAAATTTTGTTTTTAAATAATCTTTCATTCAAATTATAATCACAATCCTTACTAATTGCATTATATGCTTTATAGATTCTCATAGGAGATGACATCATTATATTTGTAGAAGCCCTAGGTAAATAAAAGAATGCAGTATTTTTATTATTTAGTCTTGGAACAATGATATTCAGGTTACTTAATAATTCACTACAATCTATTTCATAATTCAATAGTTTATGTACAAAGCAAAAACTTAACAGTTGCCGTCTATCTTCCAAGCTCAACATATCGAATTGACGTAAAAGTTCCGAAGTAGGATTTAAAGAGGTATTTTAAAAATTTTCTTTGGATTTTTTCTCTCCTCAACGTATTTGTTGTAAAGTGGGGACCAGGAGACACAGCCATATTCCAAGATACTACGTACTAGTGCAAAAAATAGTGATTTTAGGCCTCAATATTAGTGAACGATCTACAGTTCCTTATAAGGAAACCTAACATACGTGAAGCCGAGTTAGTTATATTAGCATTATGATTAGAAACGATAAGTCAGAAGTTATTGTAACACCTAAATCTTTTATTGAGTTGGTTTTTTCAAGAATCTGGTTGTTGAGAACATAATCAAAAATTTCGGGTATTTGTCGCCGAGTGACTGTCATTATCTTACATTTTTTTAAATTTAAGTGCAGATCATTTTTTTCACACCAGTGGTTAATTTGTTCCAAATTGTTTTGCAATACTGCAATGCTTCGACTATCTTCAATTATTGAATATATTTTCAGATCATCAGCAAATATTTGTTTATTCACAGTTATAAATTCAGTTATGTCATCTATGAAAATTAGAAATAAAAGAGGTCCCAAATTTGTCCCTTGAGGTACCCGTGAAGTAGATAAAAAATGCGTAGATTTAAATCCATTGTACTGAACAAATTGTGTACGTCCTATTAAATAAGAATGAAAAAATTTAATTAGATCATTGGTAAAGCCAAATGCATGCATTTTTTTCAATAGAAGCAAATGATTAATTTTGTCGAATGCTTTGGAGAAATCTGTAAAAACAATATCAACTTGTTTCCTATTGTCCAAAGCATTTGACAAAAACTGTAAAAAGCAGCATAAATTTGTGTTGGTGGACCTTTTACTCATAAATACATGTTGCTGTTCAGAGAGCCTAACCTTGGGATATAGGTATTTATAAAGAAGCATTTCGAACAATTTTGAAAAGCCGCAAATTAATGACACTGGTCTATAATTTGTAATATCATTAGCTTTACCTCCTTTAAGAATAGGACACACTTTCGAATTTTTCCAACAATCTGGAAAGCTATTCTTTTGTAACGCTAAATTAAATATTTTGCATAGAGTAGAAAGAATTACAGCACAATCTTTTACTATGTAACTGGGAATTCCATCGGACCCACAGGATTGCTTGGGTTTGAGTTTTTTTGCAATTTTTATTATATCAGCCTCAGTAAATTGTGGTAAGGATATACAAGTGGAGTTACTAATTGTAATGTCAATATTCTTATCTAGGGACTCAATGTAAACACTGCTAAAATATTCTGCAAATCCTGAGAGGATTGAGTGTGGATCATTTAAATTTTTGTTATTGTATATCATTGATCCTGGTATGCTAGAAGATTTTCTTTTATTGTTTATAAAGTTCCAGAAATATTTTGAATTGTTCTTAATTTGATTCTGTAAATCGTTAACATAATTGAGGTATGCATGTTTAATTTTAGTTTTAACGTTTGCTCTTAAAGTTTTAAAATTGTTAAAATGACCTATGCCACTGGCCTTATACTTTTTAAAAAGTTTATGTTTAGTTTTAATATCTTGAATAATGAATTGAATAATGTTGTTATTAATTTGATATCATTTTCTGGTGTTATAATACACACGAGTTCAAAATTCCAAAGGCACCTTTGATGGAGTTACTTTTTGTTCATACTATATTATTAGTGTTAATTTGTAGGTAATCGTTTAAAAAAAATAACTTAATTGTAAACAAAATTTGTTAGGGATACTTTAACAGGTTTGATAGTTTGCAACATTGGAAATTCTAATCCTGCATTTGGTTTTTAAATTTGCGTAAATAAGTTTGACATTTTAAGAACAGCTGTTCGACAATGATTATTTATCAACTTTAAAAAATAAAATGTTACCGCTTCCAGTATTCAACTAAATCTCTTTTGGACGTGCAAATAGAAAAGAAAATAACGTAAAATATTAATTATTTTTGAAAGTACATACGATCGGCTTTTAGGCTATTAGGGGCACGGTACGGTTTATTTGTACATTGTGATAAGGCGCGTTATCTATCACAACAACCGACTCTGCTGGCAAATTAGGTATTAATTTTTCCGTGACCCATTTTTCATAATTTGATGAATTCATTTCATCATGGTAATCTCCTGACTTACTTCCAGATTTAAAAATGTTGAGGCAGTTTGGAATAAAACCCATGCTTCCACCTGCATGAATTATAATTAAGCGTTCCCCTTTTGAAATATTAGCAAGTAATCCATTATTACTGTCGTCACTCCAACTTTTTGATATAGTGTGGCCACTATGGATGTAAGTTTCATCTAAGAAAACAATAGGACGCTGCTGTTGGCGAAAAAACTTAATTTTATTTAAAGTCTATTCTTAAAGCACGAATTTCACTTTTTTCAATTAATAGTTTACGATTATTTTGAGTATGGCGCCACTTAAACCCCAGCTTCTTTAACACTGTCCGAAGAGAAGACACTTGCCCCTGCCACCCCAAATCATTGGGAAGTGTTTCTTGTAAAGCAGGAAGCGTAACTCTGCAATTTTCTGTTTTATGGAAATTATAGATTATACGGCGAAAATCAACCAACTCATAATCTTCAAGTGCGGTCACGTTACACACACGACTTCGTTTTTTTCCAGGACTTTTAAATAATCAGTCTCAGATTCAGGCAAGGTGTTACCTTCCTTAATAATCCTTTCGATAGTCCTTACGGATACTCCAGTAGCACTTGACACTTTTTCTTTAATTCCCTTGATACACTGATCTTCGTTTTGAGATTTTATCCATTTGTAAACGTTAAAAGCCATTTCGCGCGCTTGACTGTGAAGAATTTTTCCGCGTAAAGTTGACGACATAGTTATAAAACTGATAAACTAAATTACAGATCGGCTGTTTCAAACAGCTGGTACTACTACTTGCACTAACAATAATGCAATGTGCCTTAAAATCCATTTTTAACGCTATATATATCTCATTACTTAAATTTCCCAAAAGAGAAAGCATAGTTAACGATTATTATCAAATCTGAGTACTCATACTACCTATTAACATTCCTCGAACAGTATTTGACTCGCTTACGCAAATTATACATTACTGTATATTTATTTGTTTATTGTCGAGATCCGGTCATTCTTGTGGGACTAGGTTTGCTGGCCACCCTATCAAATGTTTATTTTCATTACCGATTTTACTTCTCTTGTTAATTATAATTAAAAAGAAGCGCTACTGAATCCTTTGGGTTTCAGTTTTGCTCAATATATTTCATCTAGGGAAATACTTTTCCAACAACACTTCCAAGATATATGCATAAATGAGAATGTGGTCAAACACATTGTAACCATATTAAAATCGTTAACACTTATACATCCCTGTAATAATTTTAAATTATAATTATAGTATATACCATTTATACGCTCGACTGCGAGTGTATTCCGCCTTAAAAGATATAAATGGAATTTTAAAATTTCAAATGACCAAAGGGAGTATAAAAATATTATTATACCGGGTGGGGCAATAGTGTGGGGAAGTCCGATAGCTTCTAAACGGTAACAGCTAGAAAAATCGTTCTAATACGAATGTAGAACTAAACACTGATGGTCGATAACTGCGAGAAATATACACTTTGCATACGTGCACAACAATTGCTAGATGCTTTGTTGTGTTGAACAAAAACAACCAACACACTTGACAACTAAATAATTGTTTTTAATTGTGTACTTCTTGCAGTTTTTTCTCAATAAATCAGAAGTGGTTACAGCTAGCTATAGGGCGTATATACAAAAAATGTTCGTTATTTAATTCTGCATCACAAAGATACAAAATATACAGGGTGTTCCATTTGAAAAAGTTGTGAATTTTAGCTTTGAAGTTCTCTAAATTTAAAAATTAATTTTGTACACCCTGTACATGATGGGTCCATTTTCTTTTAAAGAAGAGCACCCTACAAGCCCCTGCAACAAAATCCCTACTTAAATCCGTCTTCACAGTTGCGGCCGTGAAAGTGGTAAACTGTTAAGTGGGATAATGTAAAATTCAATTTTTTTGAAAAAAAATTTGTAACTTCTAAACCGGTCATTAGATGGCGCTAAAATTTTAGATATGAATAAACCTGCCAAGAGAGGTGTTAAATATGCAAAAATATTTGCAGCATTCTATTAAAAAAAAATTACCTTAAGCGTGCCACACTTTTCTCTAGATGCCCCTCTATCCACTGTTTACATCTGTATTAGAACGATTTTTCTAGCTGTTACCGTTTAGGAGCTATTGGACTTCCCCACACTATTGCCCCACCCGGTATGTAAACATATTTAACAATAAAGCCTTCGTTTTGAAACTTTTTTGTAAATAAATGTTGGATTATGTATGTCAATTTAAGTTCAGTTAATAAAAAAAATATTGTTCAAAGGTGTTAATTAATTTTGTTGATTCACACAATTCTATTTCCTCTTTTACTATACCACTATAACAAAAGTCTTTAGTGTATACAAAATCTACTCGCCACATCATTTTACAGAATACATCCCTGCCTCTTGATTACTAGCATTCTCAGGCGATGTCGACCGATAAACTTCGGTACACTGCTTCGTTTGTGGACGTGATATTCGAAGCTAGCTTATCAACATCAAAGTGCCAACATGCAAGTGGACCGATTGGTTGTTATTTATACTGTGGTTATACGGTATTATAGATTACAGAGTTGATTATCCCCTACTTTGAAGCTTGCTCTTATCACGAGTTGACTACCTGATAACATCATCGCTGTAGATATATGTTTCTTTCTATCCCAATAGTAATTCTTTGTTCTTTTATTAACACAATTTTGTTACTTACTTCTTTTATTATCAATAAATAAATGAGAATACAGAATTATTATTCTTATGACAGAATTCAACAAATAATCTTAAATCTACTACTACATTATATGTAAAAAAAAAGTCCTTAATGAAACCTAAATATGATAACATCATAAACAAACCACACATACACATGTTTGTATGTAAAACTGGAATGAGAACTTATTCGTATTTTTATTAGCATTTGCTAAATTGCTAAAGTGTCATAAAATTAAAAGGTCATAATACACTAAAATTAATAAGAGTTCATAGTTTCTTCAAGCAACAATTCTTCAATTTAAGCAAACCAAGGATTTCCAGTTTCAAACAGGCTTCATTAAATTTTTTGATTTCTATAATACCATTCTTAATAATTATAAGCAAATCCACCATTTGATCCACCTCCAAATCCGCCTCCTCCTCCTCTTCCTCGGCCACCAAAACCACCACCACCACCTCTATATCCACCATTGTTTCCATAACCACTTCCGCCTCCTCCAAAACCGCCTCCTCCAAAACCACCTCCTCTTGATCCTCCATATCCACCTCCTCCATATCCACCACTTCCTCCTCCTCTGCTATTGAAACCACGTCGGAATTTAGGTGGAGGTCCTCCGCCTGATCTTCCCAAAGTATGCCCCCTTGGAGGTCGTCTATCTGTTTGATGAGCGTTTGGTTTTTCTAAACCAAAACTACCTGCATGCAATTTGCATAGCTCTTTAATAAGAGACACAACTTTTTCATCAACGGGACTCATTTCAAGAACCTGTTCAGGTTCCTTTGCAGCACGAACAACCAGACTTTCTAAAGCTGGTCTCAATGCTAAAATTTGTGAAGCAATCATCGGATCCATATCGAGATTTATCCAGTTGTCTAGTCTCACAACGTTGTCAACCTAAGAAATGTTAACATAATAAAAAGTGACAAATTGTTAAAGATATATGACATACCCATTCAACTTTTCTAGAACCAAATAAAAGCAAGTGTAATGGTGTCACCATAGACATTTGCTTACAAGATACAGCCCGGGTACGAATCTTTTCTCCGAATACAAAGAACGGATATGTGAAATGTTGCTCGAAATTGCTGCAGTTTACTGACGTTTTATGTATCAAAGCTGCTTTACCTTCTGTTGTCAAAACCTTTCGTTTTTCCTTATGATAACAAACATTGGGATATAAACCCATGCACATGAGAGCCATGACCATATCTAATTTCGGATCGTCGCCAACAGTTTCCATATGTACTGGTGCCATGGTATCCTCAGGAAAACCAACTGACGTTAATATATCTTGAAGCTGATGCTTTGCCTCCCATGTCACACGTAGAGTAGGCATACTTACACCCTTGTGTTCGCAGAATCGCGCTTCTTGTTCTTCTCCACCTTGTCTAGCTCGATCCCATAACTGTAACAGTCAATAATTGATCATTTCTTGATTAAATTTAACCATACCGATTAGTTTAACTTACTTCAAAACCAGTCAACATTGCAACATGATCTGAAAATCTATCACCAGCTAACGACCTTTGATGATAACTCAGCCTTCTTTGTCCTCCTTCAAGGATGAAAATTTCAGAAAACGTTGAAGAATTTGCTGCCATTGTTGCAAGAGCATCGCCACACATGAATATACAACCCATTACCATCATTTTACCAAGACGTGGTTCGATCGGAAGTTTGGCAAGTATACGACCTAGAGGCGTTAATTCATCATTCTTATCTAAACATTTCATTTCTCTTAACATAACCTAAAAAATTAATATTGTTAATAAATTATACTATAATAATCAAATTATTAAACTTACTTCAGCTTCAATTACAGCATCTAAGGGAGGTGGTTCGATAGCTTTACTTAGAAAATGCCCAACTGCACCTAACCTTAATAATTTAATACTCAACGCAATCTCGTGTAGAGGTGATCTAAACATTTCGGGTGTCATATGCTCGTCTAGCTTGTCAAAGCGTGCACGTGAACACAAATGGAAACACATGCCAGGTCTGACACGACCTGCGCGGCCTTTACGTTGTTCTAGATTCGTACGCGATGCCCAAACAGTCGCGTAGCTGATCATATTGTTGTGTGAAGTGAATAGTTTCATTTTGGCTTTGCAGCTGTCAATTACGAAAACTACATCGTTGATTGTTATTGATGTTTCGGCTATATTTGTGGAGAGAATGACCTGAAAATAACAAACAAAAATATACCTTTTTCATTATATAAGGGTTATTTTCACAAAGAAGGAAAATTTCAGTCACGCCTAGATAACAAATACTAATTTTTTGTATCGTTGTTTAAAACCCATCAATTATTCTAAAAACAAATTTCCTTCATTTAAATCAGCACAATTGTTTTTGATAATTTGTTTACCAAATTAAATAGGAATATATTTAAAAATGTCTTACTAGCTCACGCGTTACGTCACGGAGATCAAAAGATCCATTGCGCGTTTTAAAGTGAAACAAACTTACCATGAATGATTCCTGTTATTTAGTACTATATAGTTGTTACTATTTTTTTTTTACAATATTTTATATCAATAAAGATTTTTTGCATGAATTATGTGTGTCACGAAAATACGGTGGTCCGTGAGAAGAAAATTAAACTTTTTGCCAAAATTCATTCCGGGATTGGTATTAAGTTCGCATTATTAGCAGTGCATCTAGTATGGTTGATAGTTAGTGTTGCATATGTTTTTACTTGTCAATTACACAAGTCTTTGCAGATATTTATTTTTATATACAGGTAAGAATAACAGCGTACATTAATTATGCCATATCCAGTCATGTTTTTTGAAAAGAAGCTATGATATATTATGTATTGCATATAATTAATATTAGTAAACGGGAAAATGTAAAACCTAACCTCAATTGGCAGACATTGTAGCATTCAAGTAGCGAGCAACTGAACAAAATGCAGAAAATTCCATTTGGTCACTGTCCAGTCGGTTCCGTGACCGTGTTGGACCCTCTGAGACCGAGTGGACTATTATAGGACTTATTCTCGTTCACGTAACCGAATGGAATTAATCTGGGCTTTTAAAGCTAGGCCTGGTTGTTTAAAATGTCATTTGACTACAGCCATGTGTTTTGTTTTCTCTTGCAGTCGAAAAAAATGGCTCGATCTAAAGTGACAGAGAAAGAAAAATATGAGAGGCAGAAGAAATTAGCCTGGGAAAGAGAAAAGAGAAGGAGAGCGAATTTTACAGAAGAACAGTTGGAGATGAAAAGAGCACAACAGATCGAGAGCACTATTGGAACTTGAAGATCAAAAACAAAATAAAGTAAACAGTGGATAGAACGCCCAGAGAACAAAGAATGCGAAAATTATGGAGAGAGAGCAAACAGAAATGCCGAGCAAAGAAAAAAAAAGGTTGAGAAAGCCGTAATATCTAATACACCACCTACCAATAAAGAAGGTAATGAAGAGGTCAATGAAAAAATGAAATCGGCACAAAAAAAGAAAGGAAGAAAGCAAGTGCGAACAGATTGTGCAAAAGCATATAGGGTAATAGATAAACAACCAAGGAAGTTAAAGTAGGGGGAAGAGGCACGATGTAATTGCTGGGCTGTAAAAGTGAAGCCTGCAGTGGAGTAAGGGGACTACAAATTTGACAGCACACATGTAAATACAATGCAGCGTTGGGTTCAGTAAATTGTTTAAAATACTATTCAGGACACCGTTAATATGAAACTCTTTTATTTTTTCCATTAATTACTTTAATTTATTTGTCACCTTAATTACAATTATTAAATTGAAATACATAATCGTAACATTTCTAAGATATTTGCAAATTCTGTAAAAAAATGATTATTTCTAAATTTTTAATTTCAAATTTCACGATTTTTGATTATTATCTGTATGTAAGTAGTTTTTACATGTAAACGCCGCGCCGAGTGATTCCCCTAAACGGACAATAACTCCGCCAGTACGAATTTAAAAGTTTACTGCGTACCGATGACAATGCATTTATACTTCATAAACCGTTTTAGAGATGGTTCTCTGTAATTATTTAATTAAAAAAAGAACATTTTTATACAATACGTGATAACACTCCCAATATTCCCCAGCTTCTGGCCAGAAAATTTAGTGATAAAACCGTTTTCCTTTCGCAAGAGAAGAAATTTCGAAGGAAAATAAATTAAAAATATTTGGATATAATGTGCAATCAATACGAAATAAAGCAAATGAACTTGAAGCGTACCTTATTGACAAGTCTGTAAACGCAGATGTCTTATGTTTAAATGAACATATGGTTGCAAATAAATGAAGCCGAGATTTTTCACATTAATGGTTATCAATTAGCAACATCATATGCAAGAGAAACTACAACTGGAGGCGGCACAATGATACTAGTAAAAAAGGATATCAGGTTCTCAGTTGTTGACAATTTAAAGGTTATACCTAATTAATATTTACCATTCCCCATCGGGGAACTTTGATAATTTTTAGCAACAATCAATAATATTTTGGTTTATATATCACAGAAAAATAAATCTATAATTATGATAGGTGATTACAATATTCATTTTAATGAAGACTCATATCAGAAAAGTTTATTTATTGATTTATGTAAGAGTTTTGGATTGAAACAGACAGTTTTTGCTCCTACTAGAGGTAAAAACTGTGTGGACAATATCTTTACTAATATAAATTCAAATTTTAGAGCATATGTTGACAATCCTCTTTTGTCTGATCATAGTGCAGTTATTATGGATCTAAATTTTCCAGTAAATACAGAGAAGATAAAAACAAAGAGGATTAAATACCAACCAATTACTTCCGAAGGTCGTTACAAATTCTATAATATTATTGATCGAGCGGACTGGTCGTTTATTGAAAATTATAGGTTGGATGCTAATAGTAAGTTTAAGGTGTTTCATGATGTAATTACCAATGCCGCAAATCAGTCTTTTCCAGAAAGGTATATTAGTAATAAATGTAATGGTATTTATAATAGAGACTGCTGGTTTACTGATCATTTGCGAAACATTCGTGAGCAATTACGCTTCTTAATTGAACAATATAATATGACTCCATCAGATATATTAAAAAGTAATATTCATAAATTAAGAAAATTCTATCGTCAATAACTAAAAATAGCCAAAATTGAAAATAATAACAGATATATGATGAAGTCAAATAACAAGACAAAATCAGCATGGTCTATTATCAAAAATTTTCAAAACAAAGCAGATAAGAAGGAAGAAAACTTAGAGAGTTTATCTTCAGATGATTTTAATAAATTTTTCACTACCATAGCAGACAATATTCACAAAGATTTAATTGGCAAACATGGACAGTTCAATTCATATGGTATAAATCAGAATAGTCTAGTAAAAAGGCCATTAAATAACTTTAAATTTCACAGGGTATCCCTTGTACAAGTTCGAGATGCCATTATTAGCCTAAATAACAAGAATAGTAAAGATATTTATGGTCTAAATGTAAATATGATAAAATGCATAGCGAATATTATTTATATTCCTCTAGCAAAACTAATTAATGAATGCATTGAAACAGGAATTTTTCCTGACATTTTAAAGTTAGCCAAAGTAAATCCCATCTTTAAAAAGGGTGATAACACCAACCTTTCTAACTATCGACCAATTTCTTTAGTACCAATACTTTCAAAGATTTTTGAAAAGTGTCTAAAGGCCCAGTTAGTTGATTTTTTTGAACAAAATGACTTGTTTTTTAAACAACAATATGGATTTAGATGTAACTCTTCCACTGAAGATGCCATAATTAACTTTGTCCAGCATACAATACAATGCTTTGAACATGGGGATTTTGTTAGGTCCACATTCGTAGACCTAACAAAAGCGTTTGACTGTGTTCATCATACAAATTTAATAAACAAGCTATCATATTATAAATTTGAATCTACAAGTTCCAAATTAATAGAATCCTATTTATCACAAAGACAACAAATTGTAGTGCTTAACGATTGCTCATCTGAACCTTTATTCATTAACCACGGTGTCCCCCAAGGCTCCATATTGGGACCTATTCTGTTTCTAATTTACTTTAATGACATACAGTCAATTTTACATAACTCAAACGAGATCAGTTTGACTCTGTTTGCTGATGTCTGATAAACTCCTAGAAAACTTATTTACTAAATCTGACAATGCTTTTAAATTATTATCTAAATGGTTTGCAGTGAATAGCTTATCACTAAACAATGAAAAAACTCAAAATTTAATTTTTACTCTACATGATATAGGAGACAATTCAAATCCAAGTAGTATAAAATTTCTCGGTCTATTATTAGATCCAAAATTATGTTGGACTGAACACATAAATTACTTGGCATCCAAACTTTCACAGACTATTTACTTAATCAGAAATCTAGCTAATAATGTTTCACCAGATATTTTAAGAATAGTATACTTTGCACTTTTTCAAAGTTATGCCTCATATGGCTTAATGGTTTGGGGCCATTCCCCATCAACTAAAAGGATATTTGCCCTTCAGAGAAGGATTATCCGCATCATTGATGGTAAAGGATACAGAGAGGATTGTCGAGACTCCTTTCGTAAATTATGCATCTTAACTTTACCATGTTTATATATTTACAAATGTTTAATTTACGTCAAGGTAAATCTTGAAAATTTTGTAAAAGTTAGTGATATTCACAATCACAATACCAGGAGTAGCAACAATCTATATATAAATTTCTTTAGACTTAACAAATCTCAAATTGGTCCAAATACTTTGGCTTTTAGATTTTTCAACATCTTACCAAATGCAATTAAATTTATGAAATTAAATAAAATTCAAAATAACTATAAAAAATTACTTAATTAAAAAAAGTTTTTATGATTATCAGGACTTCATAAACCACGAGTTTCATGTGTGCGACTCCTAGTACTGAGATGATACATATGATAGCCAAATTGTTAATTGTTAAATTATTACTTACTCTTATACTGTTTATTGTTGGTTTTGTGTTCTTGTAATGTTATATATTTTTATTGTAATGTTATATACTTTTATTATTCTATTTTATAAACATTGAAATACATTTTCTCTCAAATTCTAAGACATCTGTAAGTACTTTTGTATATTAACAGGAAATAAATTATTATTATTATTAATATAAATACAAATTAAGTACTACGGACCTGATGTCCGAGTAAAAAGTTATTAATGACGCAAATTTAAGGAAAAACTACTTAATGCTTCATGTGCACACCTCTTGTGCCACCTCCCCCTATTTAAACTTCCTTGTAAACAACAAAAACGAATAGCAGAACTAGAGAGACAGATTTGGAGGCTGCATCAGAAGATATCTAGACAAAACCGTAAAGTAAGGGAGGCGGCTTCTCCATCACCAAATAAACAATTACAAACACTTATCGGAAAAGAAAAAGTGTCTCTTCAAGTTAAGAGACGGCTATTTTTGGGCCTTGCCCTGCAAAAGCAAGTAGCAAGTCAGCTGAGCCTTGCAGGGAAGAAAACAAAGCAGCAATAGCTATTGTGCAAAGCTATTGTGCAAAGCTATAGGAAATAAAATGCTGAAAAAGTACCGAGTACGAAGTTTAACTTATTGCCTTACAAACTAAACAAGAAGCTATATAAATACAGAACCATTCAAGTACGTCAGAGAAAAAAGAAAAAGTGTAGGGTATAGAGCGAAAGCTATTTTGAAAAAGTTTTTCGAAGATTGACTATTAGCAGAATGTGCCCGGGCAAAAAAGATTTTGTAAAAAATGGTAAAATAAAAAAACAAAGGAGAATCTTATTGGACACGATGTTAAACCTTCATAAAAGATTTTTAAAGGAAAGCCTACTTAAAATGTCTTACGCTTCTTTTATATGGCTGAGACCATTTTGGGTGACCTATCCAAAGCAAGCCGATAGAGATGCGTGTGCCTGTGAGAAACACAGCAATATAGAATTCAAGGTATCTGCATTAAAAAATGCCCATGTAATTCAGGAGAACAACATTCATCAAGTCGTGAAAAACACTGTTTGCTCTATCAGAAATAAATCCTGTATGACGGGTATTTGCAAAGAATGTGACTGGAAGGAATTCAATTTTTCATAAGATTCTGACTTTGAAATGTATAAAAAAATGAAGTGAAAGACGTAAAAATTGCAAATAAAGTAAAGGAAATTGAGAAAGTTTCGGATTTAGTTGAAAATCTCAAGAAAGAATTAAAGATTTTCAAGAAACATCAGTTTGCGGCAATGCATCAAGCAAATAAATGTAAGAAAAAGAGAGAAAATTCAAAAGATGGGGAGCGTGTATTTGATTTTTCTCAGAACTACGTGGGAAAATACTCGAAAGAGGTACAGGCTGTACACTTCAGAGCATCTAAGCGCCAAGTGTCCCTCCATATTGGTATCTTGCATGCTGTACAGAATGGCCAACTTTGTACTACGTCATTTTGTACCCTAAGCGACAATGTAGACCATCAAGCTCACGCCGTCTGGGCCCATATGGTTCCAATTTTAAGACGCGCGGCTTCACAATTCCCAAACACTACGACAATTCACTTTACATCTGACAGTCCGTCATCTCAGTATAGCTTCACAATTCCCAAACACTACGACAATTCACTTTACATCTGATAGTCCGTCATCTCAGTATAGAAATCGAATAAATCTATATTTGTTTAAAACAAGTGTGCTTACCTATTTTAAAAACTTGAAATGGATGACCTGGAATTTTTACGAGCCAGGTCATGGTAGGTGGACCAATGGATGGTGTGGGAGGTTTACTAAAAAGAATGGCTGACCGTTATGTTGCTAATGGAAAACGACTTAACATGTGCCTCTGACATTGTTTCTGCAAAGACAGAATTTCAATGCAGCTATTTGTAATTAATCCCAAGGCAATCGAGACATTAAAAAACGAAATTGCATCAATGAACATCCCTTTTATAAAAGGGATTACAAATGTGAGACAAGTTACATGTTTTCATGGATACCTATATGTCTGATCTGGTGTGTGTGTGGTGGCCATGTGCAAACAGTGTAATTTTTGCTCTGTAAACAAAATAATATTACAAAATTAATATTGGATAAAATCTTGTAATTAAGAGCTAAACAAGAAACTAAAAGAATTTTTAATAAAGTGTTGTGTATAACACAAACTTTTTCGAATAAAACATTATAAAATTAATACCATAACCAAATATTACAATTTTTCTGTTTTTAGATAAGAATTAAATTTGATAAGGCTTGATGTTAAACAAAATCATTCATATTAACCTAGAAAAGTAGACAACCAACAAATCATGGCTGCATCTGAGAAGGAAGAAAATTGGGATTTCCAAAAGCTGAGTGAGTTAATAGCTAATTTCAAACAGGAGATGGTTGCGCAACATAATGAATTGAGAGATGATATGAAGAACATAAAAGAAGAACTAACTCTAGAAATTAAACAAAGTAATGATACAATAACAAATGCAATTACAGTAATAAAAGGTGAACAAGAAATCTTGGCAAGTAAATTAATTAACCAAGGGAAACGATTATTATTTTTGGAAAGAGAGCAGCATAAGAAAGATTTAATTTTTCATGGAATTAAGGCAGAAAAACAAATAACTACAATGATTTGGAACAGATAATACTAACTGTTATAAATCAACAATTACAAATTAATTGTGAAGAGAGAGATATTGAATTGATTAAGCATATTAATCCGAAAAAATTAAACAGTCCTCTATTACTACGTGTGGTAAATATGAAACTGAAATATCAAATTTTTGGAAAGAAAAACTTACTTAAAGGTACTAAAATAGGAGTAGACGAATATTACCCTCCAAATATATTAATTGAAAGAAAAGAATTAAAACCTATAGTGAAATATTTAAGAGAAAATGGAAAACATGTAGTACTGAAGTATAACAACCTAATTGTGAATAATGAAAAGTTGCATAGTACAGAAATACTTCGGCTATTAAAGGAACTATAACTCGGGACGCTGAACAGATATAGTAATTAAAACCGCCTACAACTACCCCCTCTTTTTAACAAAACCTTTCTATTGGTAGCATTCAAATATACCGCTCAAATTGAAAGGCATGTTTACTTGTACCAAAAAGATATCAATTCGTTTACTGTCAAACTGTCTTACTCACGAACTTTTAATAACATTTTTATTAAATTAATAAAACTGCAATTTTTTAAAATGTATGGTTATTATTTATACTAGCATCTCTCAAAGTGACATTCTTTATAATGAATTAACAATTCATATGCAAAAATGTTTTATTGTAAATGTCACTTTCACATAAAACCAATCAGAACAATCTGTGCTGCCTTGATTTTTTTTGTACTATATCTATTCGGCGGCCCCAGTGTAGAAACGAGTAAAAAAAGATATCGTTCAGAAGAAGATCAAAGTAACACATTAACAAGTGTACCTACAGCTAATCCTATAAACAAGAAAAATAAAGCAGAATTAATACAAACAATGTTAGCTCCTTTCACGCCTAAGGATCCTGTTCGAGATAGAAATTCTTCTAGAGCTCGCAACAATTCCATAATTAAATAGCAATTAGAGTTAAACAAGAATGATCCTATGACAACAACACATGCTATGGCCACGGACAAGACAATAGATTTAATAGATTCTAGGGAAATCATAAAGACTATACCCACTTTTCCACACACACTACCTTTGGATAAAGATAATAAGAAGACAAACTCAAAGCTTGAAGACTCTAGAAGGAATGGGGTGCGAAGAGCTGATAACTCAGCCACTCCTATCTTTGTCTCTATCAATGAAATGGCAACGAAACAAAAAGCAAGCAAACAAAACAACAACCTTAATTTAAATATGAAAACCAGAACTAGAATTTGAATGTTGGAATGTAACAACATTATTAGAGCCAACACGATTACATCAATTAATACAAGAAATGAGTAGACTGAATATACTTATACTTGGTTTAAGTGAAATTAGGTGGTCTGGCAGTGGCGAGTACTGTTGTAGTAATGGAAGCATTCTAATCTACTCTGGTAAACCAGATAATGAGAAAAAAATGTATGGAGTTGGAATCTTACTCTCTAAAGAAATTAAAGGAAGTTTACTAAAATGGGAACCGGTATCAGATAACAATACGCCTTTACACTCAAGTACGTAATTTAACAATAGTACAAGCATATGCCCCCACTGAAGTTTCAAAGAAGTCCAAAGAAAAGAAAAATTTTTATGAACAATTAACAAGTACTGTAAATAAAAGTCCTAAAGGTGATATCATTATTTTATTGGGCGACCTAAACGCCAAAGTAGGTCGTGATAACAAAGGCTTTGAGGAAGTCATGGGCTCGTACGGCATAGGATCAAGAAATGAAATTGGTGAAATGCTGTTGGGTTTCTGTATGATGCATGATCTAGTTATTGGAGGTACCTTATTTAACAATAAGGACATACATAAGATAACCTGGGTATCGCCTGATAAAAAAACAAATAATCAAATAGACCATATTTTAATAAGTAAAAAATGGAAAGGCTCATTACTGCAAGTCAGGAATAAGAGATCAGCAGATATATCGAGTGATCATCACTTATTAGTAGGAGAGATAAGGTTAAAGGTTGCTAGACCAGCTATAAAATATAAACATATCAAATTTAAAAAACAGAAATACAACATAAATAAACTAAATAACTCTAGGGTAATAGAAAAGTGGAAGAACAGATTGGAAACGACATCTGAAAATCACCACCAATCAGGTAAAACGTCACAAGAAAATAGATAGGAATATATTAAAAGCAGTATTCACAGAAATGCAGAAGAACTATTAGGAATAAAAAGGACTCAAAACAAAGAGTGGATATCAAATGATACATGGAAGCTTATTTTGCTTAGAAGAGGTATAAAAGAAAAAATAAATGCAGCAAAAACATTACATGAAAGGCAAGTGCTAGCAATGGAATATTCAGAGGCCAACAAAAATGTTAAAAAAAGTGCTCGTAGTGATAAAAGAAAATGGATTAATAATCTTGCCACATTGGCTCAAGAAGCCGAGGAAAATAAAATACCCCAGAGAATTATATCGAATAACTAAGCTATTGGCTAACAAGCAATACAGAAAGGAACAACCACTTAAAGACAAAGATGGAGACTTCCTAGACCTCTCAAAACATCAACAAATTAACCAAGAAGACTATGCGAGACAAATGCTAATTTAAAACTAGACATTCAAACAGGGGAGCCAACAGTACAAGAAATAATGCAAGCGATACAACATTTGCGCAATAACAAAGCAGCTGGAATTGATAATATACAGGCCGAATTATGGAAAGCAGATTGCGAAAACTCAGCTAAATTACTACTTCCCGTTATCACAACTGCATGGAAAGAGGAAATTGTTCCCACCGAATGGAATAATGGGGTGATATACAAAGTACCAAAAAAAGGAAATCTCCAGGAGTGTGTAAATTGGCATGGACTTACCCTAAACTGCACGGCTTTGAAGATTTTTGAATACATAATTCATCAACGAATAAACACTGCTGCTGAACCTTTCCTATGTGTTCAACAAGCTGGTTTTCGTCCTGGAAAATCCTGTGTGGACCATATCAATACCCTGCGCATAATTCTGGCACAAGCAAATGAATTAAATATTCCAATATGTCTACTGTTCATAGATTTCAGGCGTGCTTTTGACAGCCTGAAGCATACTCAGATCTGGAATATCCTACAACAGTATGGAATACCCACCAAAATAATAAATATTATTAAATCTTTATATACAAATGTAACATGCCAAGTTATGCACAAAGGTTTTCTCACAAACAAGATTCCCGTAAAAGTAGGAGTTAAACAGGGAAGCATTTTATCTCCTCTTATATTCATTATCTGCCTTGACTATGTTTTGAAGGAAGCTGTGAATAATACGAATGGGATTATGTGGGACCATATAAGCAATCTTAAACTAGCCGATTTGGAGTATGCAGATGATGTTTGTCTTATATCAAATACAGCTACTGATATGAAAAAAATGTTGAACCAACTTATTATTTCAGCAGCTAAAGTGGGGCTACAAATTAATACAGAAAAAACGAAAATGTTAGTGAATAACAGAATACAGCCGAGACCTGCCTTAAGTTACGATGGACAGCCAATAGAATTAGTTGAAAAGTTCACTTATCTCGGAAGCATACTGAGAAAGGATGGAAAGAGTGTTTGGGATATTGACAACAGACTAAATAAAGCAAGATTAGCTTTTAACTCACTCAGAACTATATGGCGGTCAACACAAATAAATAAAAGTGTTAAAATTAAAATCTTTAATAGTTGTGTAAAATCTGTGCTTCTTTATGCTAGTGAAACTTGGGAAATGACTGAAACAATACGCTATAAAATACAAACAGCACTAAATAAAATGTTACGGTTTATTTTAAGAATAGTGTGGCCTAGAAAAATAACTAATTTAGAATTATGGAGGATAAATAAACAGAAACCCATAGATATGGAAATAAAAGAAAGATGTTGGAATTGGATTGGACACATTAAGAAGGCCTACAAATGACATCACCAGAAGAGCCTTAGATTGGGTGCCTATTGGGAAAAGACAAAGAGGCCGTCCTCCGATGTCATGGAAGCGAACCCTCTTACAGTATATGAAAAACTCAAACATAACCTGGAATGAAATTAAAAATATTGCCCAAGATAAGAAGAGATGGAAAAGTTTCAATGTCAGCCTCTGCTCCGCATAGGAGTTTTAGAACCCTTATATATATATATATATATATGTCTGATCTAAGCTTCTTTTGTTTCAACTGTCAGCCATCTGTATATTGTGACCATTATACAATATGAGAAATTTCCAAAATGCAACTTGATTACGATAGTGACAATATATTTACAATACCATCTAGGGCTGTAAACATCCGGATATTTTAAAAATCCAGTTAATCCGGATTTAATGAATCCGACATCTCAAGTTCGGATATCCCAATACTTCGGATTTGAAGTCTGGATTTGACAACCAGATTTTTTTTTCTGAGATTACAAAACCATATACAGTCGAACTTCTTCGCTAAAAAAAATTCGCTATAGGGAAATTTTGTTATAAAGAAATATCACCTTTTGTAAATATTATTTTAATGCTTTCATTTTAATTCGAGTGATTCCGCAAACTGTAATGCCTTGTGTTTAATTAATTGTGATAATGGTGCATTTTTGTCGCGAATTAAATGCACCCACTTTAAAACTGCTTCATCAACGGCATCGTAAACATAAGTTCTAGCACGTTTTGCTGTATGTTTACCAACTGATTTTAAAATTGATTCACAATTTTTTATTAGTCGATAAACTACTGGCAGGAATTCCAAACTTTGCCGGGATCTTTTTTTGCCTATTTTGTATACAGTTATCAATTTCCCGCAACACGTTGATTTTCTCAATAATGGTTAAATACTTTCGCTTTGATTTTTTTTGTACTCTAGTGTAGAGCTGTTCTCTAACAAAACTAAAGTTACAATAAAAATTTGCAATGCAAGTTTTGAACTTTATGTAAATGCTAATTGCATTTTAATCTTTCTTAGAGGGGTGGAATCTCCATTTAGACAAGTAACAATGTGTATAATGCATCGAAGTTTAATCTTTCCTAGAACTCTCATTCGATAAATTTCCGGAACTCCCTTGAAAAAGTAAGAATGTAAAGATAAACCAGTTGTAAACCTTTTAATGACAATTTTAATCCTTAGAATTTCCATTTAAACAAATTTACAAAATCCTTTTATAAGGATTACAGGTTTTTAAAAATGTGTGCAGGCTTCTTGGAAGATGGCTAAATTTATAATCTTTTACTGCTGCTAAGAAAGAAAGATTGATGCATAATACATACATTTACCTGGAAAAATTTATTTTAGTTTGGACTAAAAAATTCGTTAAATAGAAATTTTACTTCGTTATTTAGAGACACTTTTATATGTATTTTTTCTAAAAGGACAGTGTACAGCACAAAAATTTGTTATATAGAGAAATTCGCTATATAAAGTTCGTAATATGGAAGTTTGACTGTATTACAATAAAATTACAATATTAATTTATTTGATATAATAATGTATCTCAAGGAGGGAATTCAACAATGTTGTTCTTCCATTCTCCCCTTGTATAATTTAAGCAAAATAATATTAATGTATTGTGAGAGAACTTAATGATTACAATTATAATTTCTAATAAAAGTAAAGTTGAGTAAATATGAGAATAATAGTAATAATAATAATATCAGTATTGACCGATTGCGAAGTGGTACATCAATGACGATCTGCATTGTATTACTTAATCAATGTTTTTTTGAATTGTTTAACTGATAATGTCTTGAAAGATGAAGGTACATTATTGTAAATTTTTGCGACATTGTAGCTAAATGATCGCTCGTAGAATGTGGTATTATGCTTGGGGATAGTCAACAGACCTCTATGTCGCACATTTATATTGTGTACATCTGTTCTATACCTTATCTTATTATATAAATAGGGTGGCTGCCTATTGATTATGATGTTATGATAGAACGTTGCAGTCTGTATGTAACGCCGTTGTTTCATATTAAGCCATCCAGTCTCTACTAATTTTAAAGATATATGTTATAGATATTTGAAGTCCGGATTTGAAAACCGGATTTGAACTTGGTATATAATAAACAGTTTTCATTTTTAAATTAAAATAGTTTGTCTCTAGTGAAATTAGTTACCATTTATGGTAACAATAAATAATTGACAAATAGTCATTGCAATTGACTAAGTCCTACCAAAAGCCAAAAATAAAAAAAAAAATATAGTTGTTCCAATAAAATCTTAAAAAGCCTTATGTGGCATAAATGTTTTTAAAAGTCGATTAGTTTAAGTCTAGATTAGTGACGGTTTTTTTAAATTTCTAACATGCACAAAAATTATTACTATAAAATCTAAGTATCAAGATAAAAATAATTAATACGCCTAGATGTAGCAGGTTATCCATATAATACGTCACATTGAGAAAGTAAGATAGTCATTAGGGTGTCCGTAAAATAATTAGTCGACAAAATAAATACTCAATTAAAAGAATAGAAAATTGTATATTTTGAGCACTTTCGACTTAAAATTGTCCAAAGAATACGCTCTTAAGCTATGGTCATCGAGTCACGGGACACCCTGTATATATAAAATAGTTTTTGATTATCCAACATCGGCTAACGGTTCGACATCACCTTAATGTATATCTGAACTTGAAATACATTTTTCACTATTAGATATGCATTGCACCAGGATTCCAATGAAATCCGGATTTCAAATGAAATCCGGATTCTATTTAGAATCCGGATATCCGAACTTGAAATGTCATATTATCCACAAATC
The DNA here is from genome assembly GCA_929113105.1 of Agrypnus murinus. Taxonomy (NCBI): domain Eukaryota; kingdom Metazoa; phylum Arthropoda; class Insecta; order Coleoptera; family Elateridae; genus Agrypnus; species Agrypnus murinus. The sequence continues at coordinate 113,558,533 of OV816031.1, forward strand.
CCGATTTCGGATATCCAGATTTAACTTGCAGCCCTAATACCATCTACAAATAAACTTGCTAAAGGAAAAATTTTGCAAACAGAGGATATTTATTCATCTTCCAATGACGAAGGATCATTCCCTTGGGAAAACAACGCCCAGACCTTCCTCTTCCTCTATGAAAACTCCCAGATCCTCAACTTCTACAAAATGAACCCCTGGACGCTCCTCAACTTCTGCAAAATCAACTCCTGGACCATCTATTTGTACAAAATCAACTCCCGGGAGTTCAACTTCTGCAAAATGAACTCATGGACCCTCAACTTCAACAAAATCAACACCAACGTCTTTCCGGTCATGTCTACGTCTTAGTCAGTCACGCATATGAAGTTATCGATATTCCAGTTATTAATGAAAAATAAATAATTTTTTACGATTTGATGACATAAATGTTTTTGAATCATTTTATTTGAGATGTTGTAATTTTCTTAGATTTAAGTAAAGAATATTTGAGTTTTTGAGACGTCAAATCGTGACCGATTGTAATAAACCGATAATTTTTAAAAATATTTTTGTGACAAAAGAAAAAAAATTAATTTTCGTTACTTTCTCCGAAATCTACATTTAAAACAGTTTTATTGTGGGTAATATAAAATTCTTTTTCTCGATCATAACCTGTAATTTTACTCAAAATAACATGAATGACCGGATGGACGTTTGCAGATGTGTCATCTATGGAAACTTTTCAAGATAAACGCAACAATTAAAATTTCAACTAAAAACAGTTTTTGATAATGTCCTACTAAGAAAGCAATAAAAAGTTATTTCTTCATATTCTTTGTTTTTTTTTTAACAAACCTCTCTCTTTGTGAAAATGACCCATAAAAGCGCATTTAAACTATAGTTAACTGCTTAACAGTTTAATTAAATAGAGCTATTATTATTAGTTAGAACAGTTATCATTTCCAAAACAGCCTAAATCTGTAGTATCATAAAGCAAAGATTGAAATTAAGATTTAATAATATTCACACCTTTGTAACATGTGACGGAACCGGTTCAAACACACGTTTCTGATCATCACGTGGTAAATGCGAATGAAGTGGTAAAATGCAATAATTTCCTCCGCCAAACACAGGATGCTGTTGTAAATGTCTCATCATTTTAAATATAAGGTTCCAACCAGGAAGGAATACAAGTACAGCACCATCGATATTCAAACCTTTGATATAATTTAACAACGCTTCAAGCAGTTCGAAACTAACTTCTTTTTCACTTAATTTTTGTATTGCATTCTTTGTCTGTTCACTATAGTTCCCAGTTGTAACCTAAAAATAATGTTAAATTTAAAAATGTAACACAGAATAGATATTTTTGTATGGACCTTATTAAGATTTTCTTCGGGTTCCTCTCCAGGAAGATTCTCATCGTCATCATTTTTGTTTTTACGTTTCCGCGTCTCCAATGGAGGAGCAAATTTTGTTAATTCAACACAATCCTCCAAGAAATACTGCTGAACTGGAAAAGCACGTCCAGCTATTTCAATCACAGGGCAATCATTAAAATATTTAGAAAATAATGTTGTATCGATTGTTGCAGACATAAGGATAACTCTTAAATCTGGATAAGTGTGAATCATATCACGCAACACCACCTAAAATGCAATTAATAAATAATTATAAATGTTTTTTGGTTATCTTAAAGTACTACCATAATAAAATCACTATTAACATCACGTTCATGAATTTCGTCGACAATGACGTGACTGACGCCACGCAGTCCAGCTTCTAGTTTTCTTAGCAGAACTCCCACAGTACAAAACATTATCGATGCATAAGGACGTGGTAATGCCGATTCAAAACGGACAGAATATCCAGTCGACTCTGCAAGCTGTTCACAACGTTCAGTTGCAACACGCTCGGAGACTGATACAGCAGAGATACGTCTAGGTTGAGTTACTGCAATGTTGCACCAGGCACCTTGACCAGATGCGATGTAATCATCAAGAATGAATTGACACACTTGAGTTGTTTTACCTGAAATAAAATTAAATTAGTTTCATGTTTTCAAAAAGAAAATTTATACATTAGTGTGTCAATTATTACAAAGAAAAAGAAGAAATTATCGAATACAGAGAAGTTCCAAATTATCATTTAACCTAGAAACTTTACCGCAACATGAACAAGTAGCCGTAAAATACAGGGAAACAATCTCAGAAAATGTTAGAAAGAGAAAGCAAAAAGAAACAACAGAGGAAGAAATAAGTGAAGAAGGAAAGAAGAAAGCATGGTATGATTAGGGCTGTGCCTAATAATCGATTAATTGATTAATAATCGAATAATCGGATCTTCGATTGTTTAAAATAATTGATTAATAGATAAATCAATTAATCGATTGCTTTTTTAATCGATTTTTATTATTGATGTTCATAATTGCACAACTCTAGTTGCTTCTCAAACTTTTTATTATTGATGTTCATAATTGCACAACTCTAGTTGCTTCTCAAACTTTGGTTGAGACATTGGCACAACATTGATGATGTGTGATGTATTACTCGTAATCATATTAGTATGTACAGGGTGGCTACGAAAATTGGAGTCATTTTTCTTCAAATTGCCAAGAGATGTCGCCGTTTTTACAAAAAAATTGCGGTTCTAAAAACTATATTTGATTAAATGGCAACATGGAATTCAATTTCGTGTAATTGTCAACAATTGTCAAACTATTGTCAATAATTGTCCATTATGAATTTCAATGTTGAACAGCTAATAAACATCGTAAAATGGTATTATCTTTCTAAAGAAGGTCGCTCTGGTAGAATTGCAGCATTAAGAGTGCAGGATCGTTGGCGTGTAACATATCCTAATCAGCGACAACCAACGATTGGTGCGATTATTAAAATCGTTAAAAAGTTTGAATTGCATGGGGATGTTAAAAATCAGCATAAGAACAGGAGTGGCAGATCCAAATATGTTGTGACTGTTGAAAATGCAGCTGAAATCCACAACCGTTTGCTGGAAGAACCAACAACATCTCAGAGGCAACTTTCAAGAGAGTTTGGGATTTGCAGACGATCGATACAGAAAATTATTGGTGAGATTGGATTAAAACGTTATCGACCAAGGTTAGTGCATATTTTGAACGAAGATGATCCCGATCGAAGATTACAATTTTGCGACGAATTTCAGAGTTTGCTGGTCGATGAAGTTGATCCAAATTTTTTGCTTGATCGTATTTTGTGGTCTGATGAAGCTAAATTTCATTTGTGTGGTCGAGTTAATCGCCATAATTGCGTTTATTATTCTGACGAAAATCCCCATGTAACCATTGAGAAAGATTTTAAATCGCCTGGAATAAACGTTTGGGCTGGAATTTGGAGTGGAGGAATTATTGGCCCATTTTTTATTAACGTTAATATTACTGGAGATGTTTATTTAGCTCTGCTCGTAGAACAAATAATGCCAGCTATTTTGGTACACTGTCCTCTGGATATAATTCTGCAACAAGACGGCGCAACACCTCATTATGCTGTACAAGTTCGAGAGTTTTTAGACGATCATTTTCACCAGTCTTGGATTGGTCGAAGAGGTCCGATAGAATGGCCTGCGAGGTCATGTGATTTAACACCGATGGACTTCAGTGTTTGGGGAATTGTGCGGGATTTGGTATACCTCTATAATGCTTTTGAGGACTTGGAAACTTTGAAGGTGATGATTGAAGAAGCATTTCAAACGTTCACTCCTGAATTATGCAGTAAAATTTGTAGATCTTTTCAAAGGAGACTAGAATTATGTACAGAGAATGGTGGTCATCAATTCGAGCACCTTATGTGTTAATATTAGGTAGTAGATATTTTTGTTGCATCGCTTTCCATTATGTTTATGTTATTTGTTTTTGAAACCGTTCGTTAGGTATTTAATTTTAAATAAAATATTTCGAAATTTTTGAAGACGCAATTAATTAGCTACATTGTTTGAAAGCATGGTTACGTTACGTAAGCAATGTTGCCATCAATTTCATTTAATTTCTTCTTGTAGTTCCCTCTTTTGGGCAAAAGTGGAAAAGTGATTCCAATTTTCGTAGCCACCCTGTATAAGAACAAGGTATGATCAGAGTACCAAACCGGGACCAAACACAACACACTGCATGACTGCACACAAATTGAAGTGGATTTTTAAAAATATAATTTATACCGGGTGTCCAAAAAGTGTGGAAACGCTAGAATTTCTCGAGAACAACACATTATGACCGATTCCAAAAAGAAAAAACACATGTTGCTTTATTTTTTGAAACCTATTCAGTCATGATATGCAAACATCACCCCCCCCCCGAGGGGTGTGTGTGGCGAATGCAAATTGTGAAAAGTTAAGTGGGAACACCTATTTTTTATTGCACTTTTGCATTCTCCATAAAAAACTGTTCTCAAATTGCAAATTTCGCCCCCCACCCCCGACCTCACTAGGGGGTGGAAAGAGGGGCAATTGCACATGTCCGCAGAAAAACGATCTTTTTTTTTCCTCCAAATTTTTTTTGTGATTTACAAATTGTCCGCCACCTTTCACTTGCCCCCCGCCCCCTCCGCTGGAGGTGGAAATTTTGGAGGAAAAAAAGTAAAAGATCTTTTTTCTGCGGTGATGTTTGCATATCATGACTGAATAAGTTTAAAAAAATAAAGGAACGTGTTTTTTCTTTTTGTAATCGTATGTGTCGTTCTCGAGAAATTCAAGCATTTCCACACTTTTTGGACACCCGGTATATTTGTAATTTGAAAAAACAAAAAGTCTGTTAATAGTATCCGTTTTTATTTGTCTCAAGACTTATGGGATGACTATGTATAATCGAAAAATTTGAGAGCCAGAGGAAATGCCTTAAGCCTGGAATTCAGTAATAATATGTCCACTGCAAAAAAAAAAGAAGGCAAAAAGGAGACAAAACGGTATGCGAGAATTTACAGATGAATTGCGTGACTAAACAAGATTCTAAGTGAAATAATAATTACAAAGCTAGAACCAATAAAGGAAAAGGTGGTAGATTACCAATGCGCATTCAGGAAAGAAGAGATCTACCCTGGACCAGATCTTTACACTACGGAAGATAATGGAAAAAAGCTATAAAAAAAGATCTTGATCTATTTTACTTATTTATAGATTTTAGTCAGGTATATGACACAGTTCTAGTAATTAGTCTATTTAATTTGACATTGGAATAGATAATATCACCTCAAGGGACAAATTTAGGCCCTCTTTTATTTCTAATTTTCATAGATGACATAACTGAAGTTATAACTGTGAATAAACAAATATTTGCTGATGATCTGAAAATATATTCAATAATTGAAGGGTCGGCTGTAACAACGTTGTATGTAACTTAAGTAATTTGAAGAGCAAACACGAACTGACAACAGACTACAATGCTATTACACGGCATACTGGAAATTCACGCTTTCAAAACTAGCATTCCAGGGGTCTGTTTAAGAATAGTTTATATCTCTATGACACCAACAGCTTCCAATAGGGACATACTAACATCGTTTTATGGAAATACTGCATTTCAGCAAAAAGTTACATTCAACGTTCTTACAGCCGACCCTTCAATTGAAGATAGTCAAAACTGTGCAGTATTACAAAACAATTTGGAACAAATCTACCTCTGGTGTGGGAGAAATGATTTGATATCCTGCATTGGGATAGCCTAAACAATGTAAAATGATATGTATTAGTCTGCAGAGTTGACAGGAAATTCGAAGAACGTCAGAGTTAAAAACACGAATATTGTTCAAGGTCAAGTATTTTATAAATGATCATATATTATCGTAATAAGTATTTTTATTATCATAAACTGCAACTATCATCAAACTAATTATTTTTATTATCAAAAGCTTATTCAAAGACGTTTTGTTTTAAATAAAATGAATCGATGATAACAATTGCTCATATTTAACAAATCGTCCTTTAATTTAATATTAATTTACCTAATTTTAACAATCTTTATAAAGAATGTTCAAAATGTACTAAATTAGACTGCAAGCAAACTTCTAAACGTCTTCAAAAGTTATTCCAGAAAGAGTGGAAATTTAAGTTGTGTTTTATTTACGAATTTAGTCAAGATCAACAATCTGCTTTGGAGTATTTTGTGGCATAGACACAATCGTGCTTTATTGATAAATTACTTCAAGTTCAACAAAACTACAATCCTCAACATTATTAAGGTGAATGTTGAGTAGAACCTGCAGGACCGGACTCAAAACTTGTACCTTAAATAACTTGGAAAGTAAGCATTTTAGAAAAAAAGTTTTCTGTACACATCATCAAGTATCTCATATTCAAATATTGTTTGTTATGTTGGAGACACCCTGTATAGAAGTTTGTAACATTAACGTTTGACTGTATATGAATAAACCTTAGTAAGGCTACACTTAGATGCACTGAACATCTGCAACATCAAAACTCTAATAATAGTGTATTAGTATGTTGTAGTAAGCATAATAGTAATAACATGTGAACATTAGTTCAAGTTGTCAATTGAACATCAGACATATTCAAACCATACAGCAATGTGTAAAATCTTATAAAACAAAGCCAGTACCATTCACAAAGTTAATGGGTAATTTATTATCTAATCGTATTACTCTGACATGATACATTGTAGGCTTAACTACATGTGACTGATTCAGGTAATGCAACTTTGCAGTTGGGATAACAAGACAATAAAGTGATCTGGTGGTGTGTATATAAGGTAATTAGTATACAATTATAATACTAATTTTTTAAAAGCTTTAAAAAGTAAGATGGCTACTACAAGTGGAAAGGTTTAATAATTAATGTCAGCTAATGGCACAAATTTTGTAGATGCACAATCTTAAAATTTGCAAATCGAAAGCATTTAAATCTGACATACTAAAGTCACTCAGCTGATGAAAAAGTTTAAATGAATTTAAGAAGTCAGAGTCAAAAATTCAAACATCGAAAATGTAGCAGCGTATTAAGTTCGATAGAATTAATCATTCACGTGAATAAACGGTGTTGAATAAAATATATTATCTTGTTATTGTAAAAATATAAAAAAATACCTACCACAACCAGTGTTTCCTCTAATAATAATAACTGGATGTTCGTTTATGGCTTCCATAATTGCTCCTCTCATATTAAAAACGGGCAACTTTTGTCTCTCATCAACACTTTTTTGTAAAGCAGAATCATTTTGCAGCTTTCTACGTGATTCCTCTAACAACTGTTCACTTAAGTCCTCTAAAGCTGCTGTAGCAAGTGGTCCTTCATCAATATTACATCCGGTCCATGGATTCCAATTAGGTTGTGGTGGCGACCATGGTACAACACCAGCAGGTATAGGATTCGATGGGATAAAATCATCCAAAACATGCAAACTTAAAAGTGAAACAGGATTATCTCCTTCAGATTTTATAGGAGCTGGTTCCACATCTAACTCTTTCAAGCAATCTCGAATTTGGTCTTGAAGATCGGGTGAAATTTTTACTTCATAAGGTTTCATTTCATCGCCACTCTTTAGCTTTTTTAATGACCCAGAGAAAGCTTCGATAACTCCAAGATGGAATAATTGTCGAACCAATGATAATGCACAGCTTTTACTTGCTGTTTGTTTGTTGGATCCAGTGTCACGACCGTGAATCGTACGGCCTAGTTGTTTTACGAAAAAGCTCATTTCAGCAACAAAGCTCCTGAAAGGATTAACAAAATATTTTATAGTTAGCTGGGAAAACGAGAAAACAAATACTTACGTGCGCAGAATTATGCATTACAGTTGAAAAGCATCCCTTTTAACATCCTACAGAAAAAAAACAAAAAAATGTACAGCTGCTTTTGTTGTTTCATTATTTTCAACTATTGTCACCTCTGGTTGTTTTGTCAATCAAAATGTAATACAGTGAAGCAAGCTAAAGATTATTAAGATAGCTTTGCCCTGTATTACAAAGACATTATGAGTAAGTTTGAACATTGATCAAATAGATGCCTTTTTACGTTTTTGTTTCTGATAGATTTACAAAGTAGAAAAAAATATTATTTGTGGTTATGTAGTTACATAACATAACCTAATTTTTTTTTTCTGTTTTGTAAAGATTTTATATTATGTTCAATATTCAGACTTGTTAATCAAGATTATAAGCTTCTCTATTTTTTTGACGATATATCACAACATGTCTGTTAAGTGGTCGACTGTTCTAATAATGATCGTCAAAATAATAATTCAACTAATGTCATAGGCTTCCAGCTGTACATTCTTCTGCTTTTTGTTGTTCTTACTATTTTACATGATTTATTAAATTTGTAAACGAACTAAACAAGCGTAACAAATCTAACAAATCAATTAAAAAAAACAAAATATCTAAGGATATTTTACACTCAAAAAATCATTCTAGTGGAGTAGGCTATGAATCTACATTACAGTAGGCATTTACATTTATTTAACCCAGAAAATCTGAATAGAACTGTCAAATTACACCAAACAATAAACACTTTGGTAAATTTAATGTATTATAATAAGCCATAGCAAGCTCTGATCTTTTTTCATTTTTTTTTCCATGTTATTTTTTATATTATGTCCTGGGTGATTTCAGACAGGGTGTGAAGTGCATTTTTGAATGTTTTATATCAATCAGAATAATCAAACTGAATAAACGTAAATGCCTGTAACATGATAAGTAGATGACATTCAACTTGAATGAGTTATTTATGTTATGTTTAAAATTTCTAGTCAAATTTAAGGGCGTTCTTTTTCAAGTTCCAATCAACTGTTTTTACTCCTCAACTCAGTTCCGCATTCTGTTATTCTAGAAAAAAAAAACCTAAAGCGTCACTCGCTTTAAACCCGATGCATGCCATTAGCTGTTGTTTTTTTAAAAACATTAAGGTCCAAGTGTACCCAAAAACGTGTGTTATTTGTTTCATAAATAATATAATAATGTGATAATTTTGGTTTTAAGTTAATAGTCTAGGAATGTTAAAAACTTGCTTACCTAACTTGTTTTGCAAAAAAAATTTATTTAAATTATTTCACATGTTATACGTGAAAAATTAATTTTAGAAAAACTGTACATTCAAAATTAACCAAAATAATACCACTTATATTTCATAGTATTTGAACTATTTTCCCAGAATTTTAAGAAAATCGTATGTCTAGCGACTAAATTATTGCCAAAAAACCTGCTTTTTGCAAAAAAAAACTGCTTTTTTTGGCAAAAAGGAGGTAATAGTTTAGTTCCTAGACATACGATTTTCTTAAAATTTTGGGAAAATAGTTCAAATACTATGAAACTTAAGTGGTATTATTTTGATTAATTTTGAATGTACAGCTTCTCCAAAATTAATTTTTCGACTGTAATTACACGAGAGGTCTTTTTTTGTCCGGATAAAATTGATTTTTTTAACGATAATTTGGTTGCTTGGTAAATTGACGATACAAACCACCTACGATAAAAAAACGAGTCCGAAGGACGAGTTTTTTTATCTGGTGGTTTGTAGAGTCAGTTTACCAAAAAGAAACCAAATTAGAGTTTAAAAAATCAATTTTATCCCGGAGAAAAAAACCTCGAGCGTAATTCGATGAGATAATTTAATGAATAATAAAAAGGAATAACTAGGTAAATTATGAAGAAGTCAAGAACACATTTATTAACTTGAAAATGACAATTATTAAAAACAATAATCAGGTTCGAGAAAGTTAGCCATGGAAGTTTAAACACATTTTATCCAGATGCAAAGTTAGGGCTAACTTTATCCGATGTCAAAGTGACAAATGTATCGCGGCTTATGGGATTTTTTATACATGAATTAAATTATCGACTGTAATTACACGAGAGGTCTTTTTTTGTCCGGATAAAATTGATTTTTTTAACGATAATTTGGTTGCTTGGTAAATTGACGATACAAACCACCTACGATAAAAAAACGAGTCCGAAGGACGAGTTTTTTTATCTGGTGGTTTGTAGAGTCAGTTTACCAAAAAGAAACCAAATTAGAGTTTAAAAAATCAATTTTATCCCGGAGAAAAAAACCTCGAGCGTAATTCGATGAGATAATTTAATGAATAATAAAAAGGAATAACTAGGTAATTATGAAGAAGTCAAGAACACATTTATTAACTTGAAAATGACAATTATTAAAAACAATAATCAGGTTCGAGAAAGTGTGCCATGGAAGTTTAAACACATTTTATCCAGATGCAAAGTTAGGGCTAACTTTATCCGATGTCAAAGTGACAAATGTATCGCGGCTTATGGGATTTTTTATACATGAATTAAATTATCGCGTATAACATGTGAAATAATTTAATTAAAAATTTTTTTTTCCAAAACAAGTTAGGTAAGCAAGTTTTTAACATTCCTAGACTATTAACTTAAAACCAAAGTTAACACATTATTATATTATTTATTAAACAAACAACACACGTTTTTTGGGTACACTTGGACCTTTTACAAGTTTTTTTCTACATAAATTATTTAAAAATTATAAATACAGTTAATTTACAATTATAGAGTTAAAATGAAATGACAGATGCAGGAGCTGCACAAATATGAAAAGAATACAGAACTTGCGCAGTACTCTCATGTGAAATTCCCTGCGTTCTAGCATTATGTTATCGTTAAAACTTCCGTTTCCAGATCATGAAAAAGAACGCAACTTTTATGTGCAAATGCAGAATACAACCAAAATCAGGAATAACTTTATATCAATGCAATTGTATTAGAAAACAATTGTAGAAACAACTTTCCATTTGTAAAATATCCTTCCAAATTCATTTCCATTTCATTAGAAACAAATGTAGATTTAATAGAATTGGGCAAAGCAATCACTTTTATTTGCAAAGTTAATTGTTTTGCTATAAAATAATAAAATACATCTTTTATTCATTACTACAGACACCAAAGTTAGCAAAAGATAAAGTTTGAGGTTACTTGGTACAACTTACTTGGTATGATCCGGACCAACAGGTGTATATTTATAATCAGAATTAATCTTATTTGCTTGCATAAACTGATGTAGTTTTGATTTAGCGTTATCGATAGTCCAATTTCCATGAATCTGTGCATTCACATCCAAGTCTTCTGCCTCTTCCACTCTTTTCTGCTGCTGTACTCTATCCATGTAATTCCATTGTCCATCACGTTGATCTTCACCACCTAATGGACGATAGGCTTCACCCAAACTTGCCGGACCCATTCCTTCTCGAAACACTGAACGCTGTGGTCCCCCCATTTGAGGCGGTCCCATTCCTACACAAATATAATCATAGCAATTTAAAAATATCGGGTTTTTAATAAATAGCACAAACCTTGAGATGAAGCTCCATTATCAGCACCTCCAGTAAGTCCCAAATCCGTCGGTACTTCCTTAGCATTAACATGGCCTTGCCTAACCAAGAAACTGACAAAATCGCGGGCAGCGTTACTCTGTGCATCTTTTTTATTCGTGGAATTTCCAGCACCAACGTAGCTGTATTCAGCAACACGTACTTCGCATAAAAATCTCTGTCTGTGTTTAGGACCTGTGGTAGTTTGAATAATAAAATCAATCAATAATAAAAACATGGGGTGTGTTGTATACCTGTTGGACGAATTTCGAACTGAGGTTCTGCTTTGTTTTTCTGGCAGAACTGATGTAGGAAAGACTTTATATCGCCCATTTTTTTATGAATCTATCATACAATGTGTAAAAATACTTTTATATTTCGTCAACCGGTAAATAGAATAATGATCGCGACAAAGACGACACAAACCAATGCGGCGATAAACACGACACAAACCAAAGTGGCGACGGCGACCGTTAACAAAAGAAGGTGAAATGTTAGCGTTGCCAACAGTAATGTTTAAAACAGAGTTGCTAACAGAAGATTACAATTTCCCCCAGGTTTACTTGAAATTTCCGGTTTTCGAACAATTTAATTTTTTTAAACCTCATTTTTAATAATTATAAATATTTAATATTAGTGTAATTTTATTATAAGAAACATATATTTACTTATCATATTATTATTACTGTATTTTTATTATTTTATAAACAGACATTTTTAGTTTTGTCGCGTCTATAACTATAATAATAGTTTCCGTTCTCATTCAGAACAAAATATTAATTCATAGAATTTATTTTAAAAACCTTAGAAAGAAAACAAATATGTTCAGATAAGATGTTTTATAACTCAATCAAGTTTACAAGAATAATAATAGAAAAATGCCTGGTTTAAAAGTTTTCTAAAAATTTTATTCTTGGTCTTTCCAAAAAAACAAATTTTCCTAGTTTTTAATACAATGTTGCCAGTTGCCACTAATGGACAAGTAACTCTGTGGTTAATGTGGAACACGACCTTCTAGATTTCACGAGACAAAGTCTCTTATCCGGCCTGGGCACTTTTACGATTTCTCATATAAACTTTGTTTCTGAGAAAACGCAAAATTTCGCCGTTTTGGCGCTAGCTGACACGCTGTTGTTTATTTGTCACTTGATGATGTATAGGTTAAATAACTCTTACAAATGTCAAGTGTTGCATGTTTACGTAAATATTTTGGGAATTAATTAAATCAATTTATATAATGAAATTAATTATGTTATTAAAATTAATTTACAAGTTTAATAACACTATTAAATTAAAATTTTATAACTTTCCGTGAGCTGAGTTTAGGATATAAAGTGAGCAGTAAGTACATTATCTGTTCACGTTTTTGCAATGTTTCTGTTTGCCAAACAAGGTTTTAGCAATTTTTAAAGAATTATATTACTAAGTGCCTCCTTGTGGTCGTGGAAAACAAAGAACTGTGAATAAGCAATTGGAGTTAGAAGTACCTAGTGATGTTAGAATATTAGACGGATTACATTCTCCAGGTAAATGTTCTACAATCTGTATAACAAGTTCGATTATTTGGTTGATTAAAAGTGTAAATCTTCTAGTGGAGTATTTTAATAAACCTCTGTCTTGAAGATTTACAAATCCTATCAGTGAATTTGAACACGAGGTAGCTACAGATAATCTAACAGGCTATTGACATACAATCCTTGCTTCAGTTTTTTTTGCAATGTATCCTGCCCTGCCAGAAGGGCTACAGATGCTGAAAGAATTCCGTAATCGAGATGCATAGATAAGGTTTGAAGTTCTTTTATTAATTCTGTTATATTTTTAGGAAGTTCGATGTTGAGATTTACTCTTTCAGGTATCTATAATTGTTGATCTGTCGAAATAAGGAAGTATATATTATTTTGCTGTTGAGTGTTGGTGTGCATAACCCCAACGTCAGATTTGAAACCATTTTTATCGTAGGTAAAATTTGAAGTAAATTCATGAAATGATATTGTAGGATCAGTACTATTACACATTGCAATGCTGCATTTATACTTTGCTAGTGCTTACTAGAGTGAACGAATAAACAGCAACAAAACTACGAAGATTTAAACAAATAACAAGGAAATAACGTAATTATATTAAAAAATAAAAAAAACTGCCTTAAAAGATTAAGAAAATATGATTTATTGACGACACGCGCAAAACCGACAAAAAGTATAAAAGCGCACGAAGATAGCGTAGTTTGAAATTGGCGTTTACGTGTTATATATCCGTTTCCGCCTTTTCGTGTTTGGTGGCGCCAACGGAGAAACATTTGAACTAATGGAGTGCGCAGGCCGGATAAGAGACTTCGTCTCATGAAATCTAGAAAGTCGTGATGTGGAATACTATTCCATGCTTGTTGTTGAGTTAGGTACTTCGGCAACAGCCAACAATATTATTTCTACAATCATAATTTTCTACTTTTGCACTCTGAAGTTTTGCAAGACGAAAACTTAATACATTGGACTTGGACCAGAAAAACTCCAAACAATAAATCATGTTAGGTCCAATATAGCACATAGTCTTTGGGCATATAAACCGACAATAGTCCATAATGGCTTCATTCTCCTGGATTATTTGGCTAATTTTAGTTTTTAGATTAATTTGATACCTAATTTATTAAATTTTGAATAAGGAATTCTAAACTTCAGTTATAGGCTATATCATATTTTTAGTTGTTCTTTATTTTACTGCTTAATACTAAGTTTAATAGCATTTTTAATTGGGACGCTCCAATAAATATAGATGGCGTTGTACAACATCAAAATGTCTTCGGTATGCGGTAGTTGATGACGTAGTTTTAACGGGTGTTTTAGCCGTGTTGATTTTAATGGTGATTGTAGTCGTGACAGATTAAATTTAATATTCGTGTTATTATTTATAATAATTTTAAGTAGAGTATTGACATTTTATAATTTTTTAAATGTCAGCATATGTTTTTACTGTACTGGTGATTATACATATTGCAACAGAGCTACCGCATAATTTCATTTAACAAAATTCCGCGACAATACAGAAATTTTTGGCGCGTGCCAAAGTCCCAATAGTAAATTATTTTATTTCATTTCGTATTTCAAACAATTGTTTCTATACTACAATTAGTAAAATAAAGTATAACTTGATCTCCGTTGTCAATGACACCGGAGTTCAAGACGTTCTTGATCTCCGTTATTGTTGGCAGCGTAAAAATCATTTGTTGTTGCATAACAGCCACACGTGACATGCTGATTTTTATCTCCTTGGTTACGCGTATGATGACACAGACAAGGCAACTTGCTTCTTTATGCAATACATTCGGATGGATTTTAAAAGGGAGAAATTAGGATTGAAATACGAAATAAAATAAAACAACTTATGCAATATGGTGATCAAGCTTCTTTAAATCCTCGAAGATGTTATAACGCCTCGGCGTTATAATACATCTTCTCAGATTTAAAGTATCGCTTGATCTCCTAATTACATAATATATATTAAAGCGGTTTTTAAGAAAATCCACGTTCACGGGTATTCATATTAGTAGTAGTAGTTCAAATACTACAACAGAATCTTTTAAAATAGTAGTAGTTCTTTTAACTGTGGTGTAGTTGGAATTGCAGGAAAATTTTTGTTGCCAAATCTCAAATGTAATTTGCATAAACCAATGAAAAATTGATCCGAAAACCAATGAAATTTTCTAACGTGTAATCCTAATATTTTATTAGAATAGTATTAAAAATCGCAAAAACATGTTAATAACGTTTGTAAGCTGTTCCACATTTTTTATTTTGGTAAGAAATATACACTTTAATGGAGTTACGCTTTTAAACTAAAGAGCAAAAAGTGCTTTGAGGTTATACACTTTTGTTTGTAGTTTTCTACCGTATATTCATTAGAACGTACATCAGAAGAATGCAGAGAATTAGGATTTAATAAAGCAAATTTACTATGTTCCTCTTGTGATCTACTAAATAAATTTGATTTAATCTTATTAGAGTAAGTATAACCGCATTTTTGTACTCTGGACCAGCATCGTTAATCTTCTTACCTTGTAGAGACAAATGTAGAAGTTGTTGTCATCACGATGAAAATACAGTAGCAGGAAAAAAATATGCTAAAGCAGTCTTAGAAGTGTGTACTTGCAAATTTGGTGCTTACCCACAAATTCAAGCATTTATCAAGAGTGATCGACCTGCTAAATTTCCCAATCTTCAAATCAGATATGTTCGTGGTTTAGATCCAATTATAAAGTTATACGATAAGGATGGACATTTACAAGAAACTGTAGCAATTGAAAAGTGGAACACAGACTCGGTTGAGGAATATTTGAATATTCATTTGGAGAAAGAAGAAAACGATTATTTGAGAACAAATATGGTGTAAATATGTTTTTGTAAAAAATACGTAATCAATAAGGTTTTATATTTATGTGATGTGCAAATAAACAGTTTACATTGTAACAAAATATAGCTTATTGTAATACATTTGTGCTGCATTTTTATTGTACTTAAACTGTTATACAAAAGTAGTGTAGATTTAATACAAGAAAAAACTGTATAAAGAATTAAATTTGAGTTGCATTATTTAAAATTCATTACCTTCTACACTCCACTAAACAGTATAAACAAGAAATATAACCAAATGTTAAATCACAAAGAAATTAACATAAGTAACTTCTATAACTAATTCTAACTCTTCTGTAGGTCTTTGCAAATATGAACTGAGCTCTGTGTTATTTAAAGTTAAGACACGCATGTCATATTTCCCTAGTGACATTTCATATTTTGAAACTATTAGAAGGTTGGTAATCATGAAAATTGGTTTAATAAATTAAACTGTCAGTATGACAATTATATAAATCTGAAATTTGGTACAATTAATACTTTATTAAAAGCTGTTGAAAAATTGATATATGTACTATAGTAGTTTTAAAAATTCTCTACAAACAGTAAATAAATGATAATATGCACATTAAAAAAATTTACATGCATAAAAATAAACATGACAGCATAACCTAATATTTATAACTGACAGCTGCTGAATGTTGTCACTAAAGTAAAAAGAGAGAAAAAAGTATCTCTGTTTCACAGCTTAGTTTTGGCCTATCAAGAGATAGATTTTGACATCCGTGTCCTAACTCTAAAATAACACAGTTTTCATTAAGGAACTCGTAAGTCTTTGCAACTTGCAAACTAGAGAGAACATTGCATATTTCGTAGCAACGGCTGCCAACCTTACCTGTTACATTTGAAGATGGAACCCCGAGAATCTTTTTTTTGAGAAGGGTTCCAGTTCTTAAAATTTTCATTTTAGGGTTAGGATTTCAGTTTTGTACTTTCGAGCTTCTGAGGATTTGGTTGCAGTAAAGCTAAGATCACACACGGCTACTTTTGCAGCGCAGTTTTAGAGTTGCGGTTGCAAAAGTTTCGCGTGGTGTTCACACATATCCTAAAAGTAGCACGCAGCATGCAAGTTTTTCTACTGCAGCTACCCTTTAAAACTGCAAGCCTAATAAAAGGCTGCAATAGTGTTCACACACAACACGCTTTTCCAGCGTGCAACCCACAGCTGCAGCATAGGTGCAGTATTTTATTATTATTATATTTTAGGATTCCTTGGTGTTTCGTCTTGTGCTTGTCGGTTTTTAACAGGTTTGAATTAATAAGAAACATTAATTTGTGTCCAATATGGTGTAATTATAATAACAAGACAAAGCTAACTGCAACAGTTTATTAGCTGTTCTCTTATTAAGGGAATGCATTAATACAGACTTAAATTTGATACAAAATCAGGAACATCTTTGAAGTTAAAAACAAATACTGACATTTTTCTGAAAGGAAATGATCTGCTCTGTTGAACGAGGGTGTTTGTTTTTGAAATTTATTTAATTCATTAAATAAATGAAAGTAAATCCGATTAAAATGATTCCACTTTGCATTAAAATATTTCGCTATACTATTTATTATAAAAATAAAATTTCAGGATTGTCATGCTAAAACGATAAAATGTATGTTCTCTATTGCATCAACCAAATTCCAACTACAAAAAGTTCTTTACAACGTAATTACGTTTAGAAAAATGCATAACATAGTAATTTTAGCATTATATGAGAAACGTGACACCTTTAATAAGAAACAAAACACGCTCTCATCAGAACTAGATTGATACTGCAGGCGCAGCTGCTGCAAAAGTTTCAACCAAATATATTTTTTTTGCAGCCATCGCAACTCTTAAAAATTCCATTCACACGTGGCTACTTTTTGGACTGCGCGCAGCAAACAAATACTGCATGCAACCGGCTTGCATACGCTACTTTTAAGGTTGCAGGGGAGTTCACACAGGGATTCACTTGTGCTGCGCTGTTTTTTATGCTGCACTGCAGCAAAAGTAGCCGTGTGTGATCTTAGCTTTAAGCTAAGATCACACACAGCTACTTTTGCAGCGCAGTTTTAGAGTTGCGGCTGCAAAAGTTTCGCGTGGTGTTCACACATATCCTAAAAGTAGCGCGCTGCATGCAAGTTTTTCTACTGCAGCTACCCTTTAAAACTGCAAGCCTAATAAAAGGCTGCAATAGTGTTCACACACAACACGCTTTTCCAGCGTGCAACCCACAGCTGCAGCATAGGTGCAGTATTTTATTATTATTATATTTTATGATTCCTTGGTGTTTCGTCTTGTGCTTGTCGGTTTTTAACAGGTTTGAATTAATAAGAAACATTAATTTGTGTCCAATATGGTGTAATTATAATAACAAGACAAAGCTAACTGCAACAGTTCATTAGCTGTTCTCTTATTAAGGGGATGCATTAATACAGACTTAAATTTGATACCAAATCAGGAACATCTTGGAAGTTAAAAACAAATACTGACATTTTTCTGAAAGGAAATGATCTGCTCTGTTGAACGAGGGTGTTTGTTTTTGAAATTTATTTAATTCTGTAAATAAATGAAAGTAAATCCGATTAAAATGATTCCACTTTGCATTAAAATATTTTGCTATACTATTTATGCTAAAAGGATAAAATGTATATGTTTTCTATTGCATCAACCAAATTCCAACTACAAAAAGTTCTTTACAACGTAATTACGTTTAGAAAAATGCATAACATAGTAATTTTTGCATTATATGAGAAACGTGACACCTTTAATAAAAAACAAAACACACTCTCATCAGAACTAGATTGATACTGCAGGCGCAGCTGCTGCAAAAGTTTCAACCAAATATATATTTTTTGCAGCCATTGCAACTCTTAAAAATTCCATTCACACGTGGCTACTTTTTGGACTGCGCACAGCAAACAAATACTGCATGCAACCGGCTTGCATACGCTACTTTTAAGGTTGCAGGGGAGTTCACACAGAGATTCACTTGTGCTGCGCTGTTTTTTATGCTGCACCGCAGCAAAAGTAGCCGTGTGTGATCTTAACTTTAGAGCGGCTGATGTGGCATATTGAAAGCAGTCATGTCGATTCGATTAAGACATGTATTCTTGAACCAATAAAACCACATACACTTTCTTAACTATATTAAAACAATGGGGGGGGGGACTTTTCAAGTAAAATGTAACTGTAAAAATTTATTTAATATTGAAAATATAACCTAAAAATTGAAATTAACAGAAAAACTTTAACTACACTAGAGGCGTTTTGTAGTCATCAACTGGATTAAACCGTTTTATTTAAAATGTATCATTCTAGTGATGCAACTGGTTCAAACAGCCTTTTGATTTTTGACATTCTAGTTATTTGGTTGTAATAACATCAATTTGTAATTACATAGATCAAAATTTCTATCCATTCATAATCAAAATTCATAACATACATTATTTTTTACATATTACAGCAGAAAAGTTTTGTTGATTTGCAGGTTATAAAAAAAAAATGAAAAATGTTGTAGGTTATAGGCTGTTTTGTGTTTACGATCTTTTGAATAAACCAAGGTAGTGGCTTAAAGTGCTTCATTCTAGCAACTTTCTTAAATGACAACGTATTGGTTCAACCCTTTTAATTAAATACAGTCGAACTTCTATATAACGAAGTCGGTAAATCCCAAAAAAAAATTTGTTATAAAGAAATATCACCTTTTGTAAATATTATTTTAATGCTTTAATTTTAATTCGAGTGATTCCGCAAAACTGTAACAGCTTGTGTTTAATTAATTGTCTTGATAATGGTGCATTTTTGTCGCCAATTAAATGCACCCACTTTAAAACTGCTTCATCTACGTCGTCATAAACATAAATGCTAGCACGTTTTGCTGTAAGTTCACTAACTGATTTTAAAATTGATTTGGGAGTTTTTATTATAATCTATAAACTACTGGCAGGAATTCCAAACTTTGCCGCGACGTCTTTCTGTTGGTACACAGTTATCAATTTCCCGGAACATGTTGATTTTCTCAGTAGTGGTTTAACACTTTCGTGTGCTTTCGCTTTGACTTTTTGTACTACAGCTACAGTGCAGAACTGTTCACTCACAAAACTAAAGTTAAAATAAAAATTTGCAATTCAAGTTTTTAACTTTATGTAAATGCTAATTGAATTTTAAGCTTTCTCATCTCCATTTAGACAAGTAACAATGTGTATAATGCATCAAAGTTGAATTTTTCCTAGAACTCTCATTCAGGTAAATTTTCGGAAATCCCAGGTGAAAAAGTAAGAATGTAAAGATAAACCAGTTATAGGAGGCCTTTTAATGACAATTTTAGAACTTCCAATTAAAAAATTTACAAAATCCTTTTGAAAGGTTTACAGGTTTTTAAAAATGTGTGCAGGCTTCTTGGAAGATGGGTAAATTTATAATCTTTTACTGCTGCTAAGAAAGAAAGATTGATGCATAATACATACATTTACCTGGAAAAATTTATTTTAGTTTGGCCTAAAAAATTCGTTATATAGAAATTTTACTTCGTTATTTAGAGACACTTTTATATGTATTTTTTCTAAAAGGGCAGTGTACAGCACAAAAATTCGTTATATAGAGAAATTCGCTATATAGAAGTTCGTAATATGGAGGTTTGACTGCACATTTATAAATACAGCTCATCGCTAGAAAACGCCTAAGGTATGTATGAAAATTGTATCAAATAACCTCTTGGGACAAGATTTATAATAATAATAATAATAATAGTTTTATTAACCAAATTATAAACGGCTCTCTTTGATATATTTACTCTCTTATTGAAATGGCCAATGGTGGTGCAGTGGTACAGATGAGACGAGTGATAAAGTTGAATTTAAAATAAAAAAAGTTAACAGCAGCCATAGCAAGATGATTCACCCCTGCATATACCAAAAAAATATTATAAAATTTGAATCTAAATTATTAAATTTTAACAAAATGAAACCTAGATATTATAGATTTATACAGAATTTATAAAGCACATGTATATGCTTAACAAAAGAACCAGACATTTTACCTTATACAAGTTTTTTGCGATACAGCAACATTGCAAACATTTTACTTCCTCAATAGCGGAAAATGATGAAAAGCATCGCTTTTAAATAATATGGTTGGGACGGTCTGACCCAAATTCATCAACTGAACTTCAATTCGACAATGGTGGAGGAATATGGAGGTAGTGTGATGAAACACCTGGATGTGGCAATTGGAACATGGCTTCCAGTGCATCAATAGATCCGGATGAAGGAGCCTATGAAGCCATAGAGACCTTATGCTGACTAAGACTAAGAAACTAGAAAACCAAGACTGGCAGAGTAAGACAGCAGGACATTAAAATCAGTCGGGTATAATACCTGATACAAGAAAAGTAAATGCACGAGAAATCAGAAAATAAAGTTAATAGGTAGTGTCATATAGTTGTTGTCACCTGGTATATATTTTAATTTTTTTTATAACAATAAACTAAAACTAAAGTACACTTTATTATATATCATATCAATAAATTATACCGATTTTAAATAGTAAAATCTCTATAACTAATTCTTAAAGCAGATTTTGGCTTTTTGATCCCCTGAACGATGGGTTGGGCCCGACTCTGACAAAAGGGTGCACAAATGCAATCGCCTTGGGAGTTTTCCACCCGTTCGGCATTACTGACACCAACTGTGTTATGAATACAATTTCTGTAAGAACACATTATTGTTAAACACACATACAGTAATAACATTGGTCTTTTTTTACCGTATCTAAATTCGGCAAACACTTGTTTCCCAAATGTCAGACATCACTGCTACTGCTAACTCCTTAAGGATTTCTTCTTACGATACGATTCTTCTAATACCATTCAATGATTGCAGCTTTTCGAGAAGTTAGTGCTTCAATAGGCCGATGACTGCTCATATATTCCATTTTCTTGTGGTGGAGGGATGGATCTAGAAGCAGCTTTCCTTTCCTACTAGACTGATGAAAATTCACATAATAACACCAGAATTCTTAATGTCATGCAAAGACATTATATCATTAAAGGACATAAAATGGAAAATCTGTAACAAAAAAAGGTTTTAGTACAATTAACTGTCGTATAAAACTTCACATGTCGTAGACACATTTTTAGAAAAGAAGTTATTTTAAAAAACAAAATTAATAAAACAAAAGGTACAAAATTATGAAAATAATAACTTGTGATCTATTAAAAATTGAATCATAGTTTGTCATGATATAAAATAACTTATAAAATTCTATTACTGATTACCATTGCATGATTACTAGATTCGATAAAACAAGATAAGAGACCTCTTAATGCCATGGTAACTTTATTATAAAGAACTTAACTTATGTAAGTTACTGATTTTATTGCGAAACTTATTTCTAATAAGAAAGAAATCAGTATTTTTTTTGCTTTAAACTTTCTCTTTTTATTGATTGTGCTTGCTTTTCTTTATCTTAATTTCAGTGTTTTTCTATTTCTTGTACCTTTGTCAGCAGATGGGACATATTCTAGGATTTTAGTTTTGTTTTTCTTCATATCGGTGTCTGTCGATTTACCAACACCATATTTTAAAGCAATCGTTAAAACATTTAATTTTTGAAAAATTTTCACTTTCTCTGCAAGTTTTAATAATGTGTGTTTACGTTTAGACATTTCTTAAATGAAACCTAAACGACTCGAATACAAATTGTATAATAAGAAAAATGGAAGAAAAGGTTTTAAGGTAGATATCATTACATAAACAATAATGGCAAAACATTTAGAGTGACTTTGATATGGTATCGGTTACTATATTTATGGGTTATTTTTTCACTTCTATAGTCTTCAGGCTTTTTATTATAGACCAAGAGTGAGCAACGTATTTTGAGTTGTGATTTCAACAGTCGTAAAAATTTGGGTACTAAATCTTATATACCTGCTGAACACTAAAAGTCAATTCTGGCAGCCCCCTGCGGCTGGGTTATACTACCCCTAAATTAGTAAAATAGTTAGGTACCGTGCTCGCACGTAAAGTTCTAAGTAACGGTCTTGCAATGTAAATAACTATTAATAGGGGGATGGTTTATTTGTCAAGTTATTCTAGACCGAACCTCCTACATTAACTTTCGTCGTTCGTATAGTAGTAATTAAAAACAATATTTGTTACGTCACTACTGCAGTGTTATCGAGAACACAACACAACAAATTTGAAATTTGGAATTTAATTGTTAAAAGAGATGTCTTTGAAACAGGACAAAATGTACAACACATCTAACATATCACTTCTTCAATCTATAAAATAGAAAATCACAGAGAACAATCTAATTTCTGTTAAAGCAGATAAGGGTAACACTTTGGTAATTCTTTCAAAAGATATTTACATACAAAAAGTTAATGAATTCATTAATAAAGAAAATTTAGAAACTTTAAACAAAAACCCAACCACAAAATTCCAAAAAGAAATAAAACAAGGTTTAGAAAACTGCAATATCTGCTTTTCAGAATTAGAAAAGCAACAAATCATTAATAAAAACCCACAAATACCTAAACTATATGGACTAGTCAAAACACATAAACAGAATATGCCAATAAGGCCAGTTGTATCATACATAAATGCACCTAATCACATTTTATCCAAAAAACTGAAGCAGATTATTAACACGATAGGTTACAAATCGAAATACTCTGTTAGAAATTCATTAGAATTAGTAGAAAGCTGCAAAACATACATCTTCCACCACATTCAAAACTTGTTAGTTTTGATATTTACAACATGTTCTCCAGAATACCCCCACAAGAATGTATTCCTTTATTAGATAGTTTCTTGATCAATAGTAATATAGAATTAGTTAAAAGGTTAGAGTTAATTCAATTATTTGACCTTTGTATAAGTCAAAATTATTTCACTTTTAATAACATAATTTATTTACAAAAGGATGGTTTACCTATGGGTAGTTCTCTAAGTCCTCTATTAGCTAACATATTTATGAACAAGTTTGAAGATCGAATATTTGAATTAAACCTCTCTAAACACATTATCTTCTGGTTTCGTTATGTTGATGACATTTTAGCTTGTTTTGACGGTTCTTTTGAGGTTATCAATGAATTTTTAATTCTTATTAACAGTATCCACCCTAATATAAAATTTACACTAGAAACAGAACAAAACAGGGCTATAAACTTTCTAGACTTAAATATCAAGATTAACGCAGACAATCTATTTGAATTTTCCATATACAGAAAACCAACACAAACAGACATAACAATACCAAATGAATCTTGTCACCAGAAAACACATAAAATAGCAGCCTACAGATCATTAGTACACAGAGCTTTAACTATTCCACTAACAAAACCAGATTTTAGCAAAGAGATATCAACCATTAAACAACTAGCACATGCAAATCATTACAATCCGAACATGATTTGACACTTTAATTAAACAAAAAGATTATAGGTTAGCTATCAAAAGAATATATCCCATTGACAATCAAACAGAAGACACAAATTACATATCTATACCATATTTTGGCAAAATATCAGAAAAAAATTACACATATACTAAGAAAAACCAAAAATTATAAAATAACATTTAAAACCAACACTAACACTTTTGCATTTTTATTTAATGCTATAGACAGAACACATGATATCATGAAATCGGGCATTTACCGTTTAAATTGTTCTTTTTGTAGTTCGGTATATATTGGACAAACACTTCGAAATTTTGACATAAGATATAAAGAACACGTACGTCATTACAAAAATAAACATCCTGAAAAATCGAATTACGCCAAACACCTTTTAGAACAAAATCACACAATGACTCCTCAAAATAATATTAAATTCCTACATTTTTGTAATAACAAACGCAAATTAGACATTTTAGAAGCCTTTGAGATATACAAACACAAACTCAGGATACCTTTAATGAATGAACAACTTGAGCTCAGTAATTCTCCGTTACTGGAAGTATTAGATATTTAATTCTGATTATTATTATTATTTTATCTAGTTACCTATTTTTGTATCTACCTTAGCGACGTGTTTGTTTATAATTATATTACCTTTTAATAATCTTTATTTATTTCATGATTATGGAGTTCCACAAAGTAAGGCTGGAAACAATAAACAAAATCATAATAATTTACATTTTTTGTAGGATTAAATTCTTTGCAGAAATATTTCCACTGCAGGCATTTCTGCAATAATAATAATAACACACAACGGCATTATTAATTAGATTGATATTCTCCATTATACATTTAATTTTCAATCATAATAATTAATACTATATCTGCTTTCAAAGTTATACACTTTCACTATTTAAATTAATTTTTTATTTACTTAGTTGAGGTTAGCTGTCAAACTGAATCTGCTTTAAAGTTCGTGTTTAGAAGGTCAAGCAGTGTAGCCAATATAAAACGCTGCAGAAAAGCATGTGAATACAGCACTTTACAGTTTTTGTCCCAGAATGTATGTCTAATGAATTCCACTATTCTTGACAGGCTGGACTTTGTGTACAACTGTCAAATCTTGAAGTTAGATTCTAAGATTGAGGTTAGAAATCTAACCTCAGAATTTGACAGTTGTCAAAAACAGTAGAATTCATTATCCTTGTTTCAATTCATTTCAAAAGTTAAGACTTTTCTGTTTTTACTTACAATCAAAATTAAAAGACTGCTGAAACACTGTGATAAAAATATACAATATGCATATAAAGTCTGTAACTATCGAAAGACTACCAAACCAAATGTATGCAGACGACCTAGCAATCATATTGAACAACGAGGAAAACTTACAATATAATATGGACATATGGAACACCGCATTACAAGAGAAAAAACTGGAAATTAATATCAATAAATCAAAAGCTATGGTAATAGCTAGAGAACCACATTCAATAAAAATAACCATAGACAACAGAGAGATAGAACAAGTATGAAGCTTTAAATATCTAGGCCACACAATAGAAGAAAATGGGAAAATAGATGGTGAAATAAACAACCGTATAGCAAGTGCAAATAAACTATTTCATGCCCTAAATAAAAATTTTCTAAGTAAACGAGAAATTTCACGTAAAACTAAAATAAAAGTGTTTAAAACAGTGTTTGTGCCGGTACTAATGTATGGAAGTGAATCGTGGGTCTTAAACGAAAATCACAAAAGCAGACTAAAGGAAATGAGATACTTGCGAAAGGTGTTAGGGGTAAGAATAATGGATCGAATCAGAAACAGCGTGATCAGAGAAAGATTAGAAACAACAGACATCAATAAAATAATAGAGCAACGCCAACTACAATGGTGGGGACATCTCACAAGAATGGACCCGGAGAAGCCAACAAAGACAATCTGGCAGATGAAAGCAACGAGAAAGAAACCAAAAGGACGACCTCGATATACGTGGAATGAACAGATAGCCAAAATAATAAAAAAGAAAAACCTGTCATGGAGCCAAGCTGAAGAACTGGCCAGAAACAGAAAAGAATGGAGGAAATTCACAATGAAATAGAAGAAACCTCTACACCGGAACTACGGTACAAGAGGAGCGATTAAGTAAGTAAGTAAGTAACTATCGAAATAAATCTTTTATTAAATTTTTTTAAAAAAATCTTTGAACACGTCGATTTTTATCTTAAATAAGACATATTTTAGTGTAATTCTTATTTATAGATTGTCTTTTGTTTTTGAGTTATGGCGATAGGGAAATTTCTTTTAAATGGAAATCCTAATTTTTTGTGATGAATTTGGAAAGAGCGTTAAATTCTAAAAGCAAATATGCTAAAAAAGTAAGATACTATTTTTTGATTTTTCCGAGATAGTTGCTTTTAAAGTTTTAAAACAAAGTTGAATAACAATCAAGAGTTCTAAGCTTTAATAAAAAAAAATCAAGTGCCATGTAACATTTGACTTCTTCACTTGACAATTGAGTTCCTCACAGTTTGTTTATCTGTTTTTATTCTGTGCTTTTTTTACTCTGTAATTCAGTAAATAATGCAATATTTGACTGAAAAAGAGCTAATTAAAGTTTTAATATTGAGGGGATGTGGTGACCGTACTAGACCACAACCTGATATCTTTATCCTGATAAAGAACCTATCACAAGAGCGACAGTTTCCAAAATGGAGAGAAAGTTTTCTAAACTCAGATATGTGAAGGATCGCTGTAGGGGTGGTCGTCCAAAAATCGATGAAATATTTTATTGTCTCTACAAGAAAATCCCCATAGAACTACAAGAGAACTAGCCGCAAATAATGACATTTCTCAAAGGTCAGTTTTAAACGTTTTAGAAAAACATAAATGGCATCCCTTTATATGGGCAAATAGCATCAAGTTCAATTCGTGCAAGAGCTTAACGAAGATGAGCCTGATCAAAGAATCGAGTTCTGCGAGGTAATGAAGGAGCGGTGTAATATTGACGGCAACTTTTTCAACCGCATCATTTTTTCCGCTGAAGCAACCTTTCACCTTAATGGTACAGTGAATCGTCAGTATTGTCAATATTGGGCACCTGAAAATCCGCACTGGATAAATGAGACGCACACACAGTTTCCTCAAAAAGTCAACATTTGGGCGGGAATTGTAGGGGACAGAATTCTAGGACCATTTCAGAAACATTAGTTCTATCTCTGCTAAATTACTGTAACATAGTTTACTACCCCTGCCTTGATAAAGCAACTCAGCACCAATTACAGCGTGTTCAAAATACGTGTTGTAGGTTCATATTTAATCTGAGGAAATATGATCATATATCTCAATATATTTTACAATTAAATTGGTTGAAAGTGTCTAACTTATTTCAGTTGAATCTTCTCGTTTTTCTGCACCGATTATTTAAATCCCAAAATCCTCCATATTTATTTAAAAAACTAATCTTTAGAAATACTATTCACAATCATAATATTAGACGTACTAATGTCTTTACCATGCTACAACACACAACATCTATATTTGAACGATCTTTTAGATATAATGCAGTTAAACTGTTTAACTTACACAAACCGGATTTGCCTGTCTCTTTACAAATGTTTCGCAAAAGAACAAAAAGCATATTGTTAAATCAACAAAAATAATTTTAGCTTATTTTTCTAATTTCTAATTGAATGCACTATTTACAATTTCATTTCAATGTACTTCTATTTTTTATATATATATATATATATATATATTTTGTTTCTTTTTTCTACGCTCTCTGTGAACTGAAAAGGTTAAGAGATAAAGAATAGCTATGTAGCTAATCTTCGCCTTTTCAGGACAAATGTCTGTAATAGGTACATTTGTTAAATAAAGACGATTTATTATTATTTTTTATCGAAGGTTCATTGACAAGTGTGAAGTATTTGGATTTCTTAAGAAACGATTTAATTCCTGCTCTTGTGGTGTTTTATCCGAATAGTTAAAATCCAGACCTATCAAGCGATACGTTATGGTTTCAACAAGATGGTGCCCTGGCAGATTTTGCTGTTGATGTTAGGAATTATTTAAATGGAATTTTTTCTGGTAAATGGATAGGTAGAAGTTGAGTTGAGTGAGATTTTTTCTTATGGGGCTATCTAAAAGGTAAGGTCTATATAAACCGCCCACAGATAGTAGAAGAGTTAAAGCAAAGAATTCGTACAGAAATAAGATTAATTCCACCTGAAACTTTGTGTAAAGTTCGTGAGAAATTTTTGTACAGACTCGGGCACTGTCTTGCCCAAAATGGTGGTCAGTTTGAACATTTGAATTAATGTTTTCCTTTATTTTGTTATGTTTTGTTTTTGTATTTCATAATGATTGCAATATACGCAATGAAAAAGTATGTAAGCTACCAAATTATTGACCTACTTCATTGTTATTTGATTTTTGTTTTAAAACTTTAAAAGCAATTATCTCGGAAATTTCAAAATATAGTATCATACTTTTTTAGCATATTTGGTCATAGAATATCATTATCTTTCCAAATCTAAAATTTAAAAGCAAAAGCCAATCTACAAATAACAATTACACTAAAATATGTCTCATTTAAGATAAAAATCGACGTGTTTGAGGATCTTTTCAAAAACATTTAATAAAAGATTTATTTCGATAGTTCCAGACTTTATACTCGCACTGTATATGCATTAATTACAAACATATTATTTATTAATATTCGATGGGCCATATTCACTATTCACTAGCAAGTTAATAACATATTTAATTACCATGGTGACCAATTTTTTCACCCACTAGAATTAGATACAACTATCTCTTTTCTTGTTGGTTTTAATCATACCTTTAGTTAAACACACCCTTAATGATGGCATGAGAATACGGGCTATTGTAATTAACAGTTTTAATTGTTTGAAATATTAATTGACTGTAGTTTTTTGTCCATAAAAATCATAGAATGTCAAAATCTGAACTAATTAGAAGTATTTTAAGTTCATTATTAGAACTATGATTTATTTGTTTCATATTTTTTGTTGATTGATTGATATAAAAGACATATAAGTAATTGTTTTTTAACTATCTTTGATTCAATAAAAAATGTAAGGAGTATTACAACCCTATTTATATTTATTTGTTACTATAGTATGTAGATCGTTACTATAATCCTTTTATTTTCAAATAGTAGCGACAAAGATTAATCTCGCAGCTGGAGTAAAAGCGCCAAAATGATGATGGCGACATTAAATGTTACCAGATTGACATTCAGTCTTACAATAAATCTTTGGTTTAATAATAATCATGCACAAAAGTATTCACAATGCAACATTAATTTCTGTAAAAATGATCATATTAATATAATATATACCAACGTAATTGTAATTTTTAAACAACTTTTTATTAAACTTTATGTCAGGTTTGCTTCACGATGTCGCTACTATTTGAAATAGAAAAGCCATAATAGTTACAATATTTTAACAACTTACAAATGTCGATTGTACCTATCAACCTATCAATAACGAATTAATAATATTAGTAACAAAGAAAAGAGAATTACATAAAAGTGCCGTTTGCCTTAAAAAACCTGCACCAAGAGATATGGCTAACGATACTATCACAAGATGAGCTCAACAAATTTGGATCAATCTTCCTACAAGTCAATCAATCTTATTCAAATATTCTTGTAAATCTTTAGAACATTATTGTGTAAATAATATTTAGCCTTCGTACCAAAAACTAGATTGCAACTACTCATCATTTAACACTATTCTACTAATTCTGTAGATGAATAACAATGATAATTAATAAAAATTCCCAATGAATCATGAAAATTTACGAAAACCTTCTTGCGACCTTGCGTTTGAAATAAAAATATTGACGGAGCAACTGGTGTTATACTTGAAAAATAATTAGCATATACATCTGAAAGAGTTTAGACACGATATAATAATCTAATAACAAAACTATGAGACGTCATACAAAAACTAAGATCATATAAAAGGGAGAGCTATGAACAAATAGAAGTAGAGTAACTTTGTATTCTGTATCATAGAAATGGGTTACGTAAGTTACTTTTTTAATTTTACTTTATTGAACATTTATTTTTTTTCCCTGTATTTTAGCTAACGAGCATTTTTGTTGTGTTGACTTTCGTCACAGTATTACACTGTGCTCCAGTTGATGAAGCTTCGGTAAAACCACCAGCAGCTGAATTTTCTGCGGTTTCTACCACAACAGCAATATCGCCGTCTTCAAGCACAGAACAGCATACGGCATACAGACGACAAACATCTCTAGACGATATTTCCTTTTCAAAGGTAAAAGTAGAATTCAATTTTCTAAATATATAACTATAACTATCTATTTCAACAAAATATAGGAGTCGGATGAATCATCATCATCTGAAGAAAACAGACGACCAGCAAGAGATGCCGAACATAGTGCTGCCAGACATGAATCACCACAGCAGGGTACTCTTGGGTTAATCCAGACACCACCACCAATTACAAAAGAAGTGCCAAAACATGAACTACCTGCACGTGAAAGGAGGGGCGTCGATTTTGACGATAGTCTTTTTTCAGGAGCACACGCTGTAAGTTTCCAATCTACAACGACGGCTACTGCTGGTGTTGCTACCTCATCTACCACTAATAAACCTTACTAATTATTAAATAATACAATATTGTTGCTTTTAAAATGTATAATATATTATGTATATATAATTGTTAACAAACGCTCTTAAGTTTTAAGTTTTCTTTTTTAACTTTTTGTGTTGAATTGTATTTGTTTAAGAAATATATAGATACATATAATAGGGTAGGATACATACAAACGGGATTTTTATTTAAATCTAAATTATTGCTTCATTAGAAAAGTGATATCATACAGGCCACACGTATAAGATGGTGGTAATCATATATAATCTAAATGTTCATTTCATGACATTGGTTTTCGAGTTTTTTTTTTCCATTGAAGGCATCACTACAAAATACGACAGTCGAAAAAAGTAAAAAAATTATTTTATTGTAATAATAATCAGTAACCTAAAGTAAAAGCTATAGCTTTTGTTTTAATTAGATAGGGTTTAAGTTAAAAATGTAATGAATAATTTTGTTAATTTAATGAATTTAATTAAATGAA
This sequence comes from Agrypnus murinus, assembly GCA_929113105.1. Lineage (NCBI taxonomy): Eukaryota > Metazoa > Arthropoda > Insecta > Coleoptera > Elateridae > Agrypnus > Agrypnus murinus. Next base: position 113,589,753 of record OV816031.1, read on the forward strand.
ATATGCCCAATTCAATATATTTATTAAAAAAAGGAAAAAAATTATATTTTCTAATAATGCTACAGACTAGGTACCATGATTTTCATTTTAAATAATGCAAACTTATGCTGTAAATGAATAAATAAAATAAAAATCTGATTCAACCAACCAATTCTACTCATAAAAGCTTAGATTAGGGAAGGGAGAGGATAGCGCATTTACTATTTACGCATGTGTCAGAAATGTTACTAAATCGAAGCGACCGTCATTATTTTGGTGTCCAACAAATTAGTTGTAGCCAAAATTGATTTCGCATTTTCGTGAAAATTAAGGTGTTAATAAGTGGTGTATAATTGAACAATTTAAAATGGTGATTTGTGCAGCATATAAGTGCAATAGCCGTACAGAGAGGAAAGAGCCAGGAATAACATTTCACAGGTAAAACAAAATTGCTGTTTACACCTTGCTCTTATTGAAATTAATTTATTTTAAAATTCAAAACCAATATGATATATATATATGCAAAATATGTTTATGAATTGAAAGATATAAACTTGAATAATTTAGTGGCAAGATGCGATATGCTAATTTTCATTCATAATTTCGGTTTGGAAGTTGTTTAAACATAAACTCGAACGCCATCTTCCCAGCGGCGTAGTAAAATTGTTGAAATTGGGGTCGACATTATATAAGTAATATGCTATTTAATGAAACGATAAGAAGATTATTGATTATTTTTTAATATTTCAATTGATTTTAAACATATTCAATAACAGTAAATTTTCTAATTATGTAAAAACAATTTCCTTATTCATACTAGCATATTGATATCAATAATATAAGAATACTTAAATTAATTAATCGACAGTGTTCTTTATTATGATTTTTAAATGATGAATATTTTCATTATATTGATTTTTTGATTGAGCTTTTAATGTATTTTTTAACAATTATTTAACTTTAGATTCCCAAAGAATGAAGAAATAAGGCAACAATGGATCAGAAATATGAAAGTCGCTAATTGGACACCATCTTGCCACCATAGATTATGCAGTAAACATTTTCAGGGGCGATTCTTTTATAGAACGGAACTAAAAGTAAGACTACTAAACGAAGCAGTACCAACAATCTTTAAGGAGTTACCACAATATTTACAACCTCCATCTGTAAGTAATAAATATTTGTTACGTATAATGAATATTAAAGTCATATTTTTAGGGACTAAAACGATCACATAAAAGTACTTGTGCTAGTAAAACCACAGCAGACCCTGGTGTTGCCACAACATCACGGCAAGAGGATGCCTCGGATCACACTCCTTGAAAGAAGTTATTGCGAAGACGACTATTTACAGAAATACAGAAAAATAAACAAAAAACTCGCAAGATAAGGGTGTTGATTCAATCCTTAAAACGATCAAAACAAAAAATTGTATCATTGAAACATTGCATTAGAAGTTTAGAAAAAAAGAATTTACTATCTTTAGAAAATTGTAGGCTAATGGAGAATATGACTGGTGTTCACAAGGAACTATTGCAACGAAAAATAGGAAAAAAGAATAAAATATTCACCAGAATTAAGGAAATTTGCAATTTCTTTAAATTTCTTCTCTCCAAAGGCATATGAGTACGTTCGAAGTTCTTTTGATACCTGTCTACCACATAAGAGTACCATAGGGAAATGGTATAAAAACGTTAATGCGGAGCCTGGATTCACCACCGAATGCTTGGAAACCTTGAAACAGCATGTACAATCATCATCGAAAGTAACACTGTGTTCTTTAGTTGTAGATGAAATTGCTATAAGGAAACACTTAGAATGGGATGGAAAGAAGTACCATGGCTACGTTAACTTTGGCATTGATTTTAATGACGATTCAAGTTCGCTTGCAAAAGAAGCGTTTGTTTTAATGGTGGTTTGCATTAACGGCTCCTGGAAAGTACCAATTGGGTATTTTTTCATCGATGGCTTAAGTGGTCATCAGAAGGCGTCTATTATTTCACAAGCCATTAACTTAATTGAAGAAACAGGCGCTCAAGTAAAAGCTTTGACATGTGATGGTGCACCTTCCAACATTGCAATGGGAACAATATTAGGATGCAGCTTTCAATATCCTAATATCAAAACCACATTTCAACATTCCTCACGGCCTGTTTGCTTTTTTTTGGATCCATGTCATGTAATTAAGCTCGTGCGAAATACACTTGGAGAAAAAATTACATTAATAGATGAAGATGGAAATTCTATACAATGGCGGTATATTTTGTTACTGCAAGAGTTACAAGAATCTGAAGGAATGCACTTGGCAAACAAATTACGTCGAGCGCACATTAACTTCTTTAAACAAAAAATGAAGGTTAGATTAGCTGTGCAAGTCCTCAGTAGATCTGTTGCAGATGCTTTGGAGTATTGTGAAGAAACGTTGGGTCTTCCACAATTTCAGGGTTGTGGAGCTACAATAAAATTTATTAGGCTTATAAATGATTGTTTTGATATCCTGAATAGTAGGTCCTTAATTCCACCAGGTTATAAAAAAGCTTTGCATGCAAAGAATTTCGAAGCAACTGCCAACTTTATTCATTTAGCAATTGATTACATTTCTAAATTAAAATTAGTTGATAATCAATTTGTTATTAATTCCTTACGAAAAACGGGCTTTATAGGTATGATTGTATCATTATCGAGTGCCTTAGATTTATACAGAGACACTGTTATTCACTCAGAATCAATAATTTATCTCCCATTGTATAAAATTAGCCAGGACCATTTAGAACTATTTTTTTCTTCTATAAGGTCACGTGGTGGGTGGAATAATAATCCTACATGTCGGCAATTTACAGGGTCCTACAAACGATTATTAGTGAGAGCTGAAATACGAGAAGGGGTTTAGGTAATTGTTTGCCTTTAGAGCAAGTCCCAATTTTAGTTACATCTAGTAGAAGCTGCGTTTCAAAGCCAGAAGAGATCATAAATAACAGCATACCTTTGCTAACTGAATATATGGAGGATGAACAGTTAACTGAAGTGTTGCAAGAGCATAATTATATGGCCAATGAGTTTGTTATGTCACAATGTTCAGAGCAGATTGTTATATATATAGCGGGATTTGTAACAAAAAAGCTACAAAAAAGCATTAAGTGCGAAACATGTGTTGCTGCTTTGAGTGGTGATAAACAAAATTTTTTATATTCACTTATTACTCAAAAAACCCATGGTGGTTTAATGTATCCTTCTGAGCATGTTGTTAAGATTTGTAAAAAAACTGAAACGTATATACGTATGCATCTGTCAAACATTAATTCAAAAAATTTCATTTCAATATTGTCAAACCAAATCATAGCATATTTTTGTGACTGCTGCATTTTTGATAATTTAAATAATCATGTTTTGGAGAATACAGTCAATCACATATATTATTTAATCCAAGCAATTTGCATGGCGTATGCAAATATTCGCCTCCATTTTATTGGTAAGATACAGTCGCAACCGCAAAATCCAATGCGAAGTCAGCTTACGAAACTAATCTTATTTCAAGGTCAATAAACAGAGCCAAGCGTTGCTACATTTCATATTTTTGTTTTTTATTGAAAAAATAATTTTGCTTGTATATTATATAAGGTATCTGTTTTGTTATATTTCTTTATTATAACCAGTAGTAAAAGTTATTTATGTTTTATCAATTTTTTTTATTTATAATTATACTACTTAAATATCTGAGTTTTTTTTCTTAACCACTTTTCCCATTTGAACCATCCACTTTAGCAATTGGGTTAATCTTTATAAGTGCATAATATCATTAACTCGCGTGTGCCTTACAACGTTTTATCCATAATCTTTTGTTATATAAGTTCAAATATTGAATTTGAAATGTATAGTTTAGTCTGTAATTTTAATGGTAATAAACTTAACAATAGCCCGACAACTGGATTTTAATATTATGCAATGTAAGCTGGTGATTGATTGCTACCTACAATAGCAGCCGATCACGATTCTACAAAGAATAAAAACCTTTTTCTACTCACTGGTGAATAAACTTTAACTTTAATTGCTTAAAAACCAAGGAAGTGTTCTTTTTATTTAGAGGTGTTGGTGGATAAACGTTTATTTTATTTAAACTCGCGCGAATAATCCGTGCATATTTATATTTGCTTAGTCGAAGTATTTACTTGACCTCTCGCGCGAATATCAAAATCATATAAATGCACGTTAAAAACGCGCTTTTCACATATACCTTCTGCAACGTCTGTATTTATGGAATCTTCATGTTATCTTAAGTGTTATTATTATTATGTTTTACCCTTTCTATCTGTTTGGTACGTTTAATGTGCGTCACACGTTCTGTAAAACTTAATATTACATTTGACATCCTTATAAAGCGACATCATGCGCCGCCCATGGCGCCCTTTCTTTGGTGTCATTTGGTAACAGTGTGTATCTGCTTGTTAGCAGTCCTTTCTCTTACCTTGTCTAAGCATAAAAGTTATCACAGTTGTTTTTTTTTTGTATTTTTAATAACGAGCAAGTTGTGAGGTCAAATTGTCAACTTTTTTGTTATAATAACTAAAACAAAAGAAGATAGCAATTTTAGAAAAATAAATTAGGGCTGCACCACTCGTTTTCTTGTATCTCTTATGATTACTGAAATTCCCTATGTGGACACGCAATTTTAACCACCTTGTAATAGTTAAGTTCTGATACAATTTCTACTTACCAGATAATTTCCACAAACTTCATTTCCATCTACAGTTTCATTCTGGCGGTGATCTAAAGTAAAACAACAGAAATATTAATCTTTTGGTCCAACAGTTCAATAAAAAAATTATAACTAACCTCATTAGAAATTTCATTATTTTCATGTATTATTTAAATTCATGATTGTTTCGACTTTGCCACCCACTTTGTAAGAAATCCTCTTTCCTTATCAAGAACTGCATATTCATATTTATTTTAATAACATCCGCTTTCTTAATAGAACATTAGTTAAATTAATGTTTATTAAAATATTGTATGAAGCAACTTACCAAGCAATTGCAGTGTACAACTCGAGTTTAGCAACATCGCAAAACCATATTGCAGTTTGTCCTGTAACCAATTTATTATTAAATACTATTCTTTTAAATTATGCATTTGAAAAGAATATGTTTGATAGAATTAATAAGATATGAAGAATTATTAAGAATGATATTATTTTGATGTAATTTTAAGATATATAATACGTAATTTAATTTTTCTAAAATATATTAATTTAAAAAAAATATCAATACAGCAGTTTATTATTACAGCCTAAGGACTGATAATATTTTTATTGTCCATTCACAGAAATTCCCAGGTCACTAGATCAAGAGAACTTGTGGACTGTACACAGTAATTCAAATTCTTTTAAGAATGTACACAAAATCTAAGCTGCGTTCGTTTAAAAGTTCTACAACAAACAGAATCTAGCACAGAATAAGAGCACATCAAACTTCGAAAATTACAAAATGCTTATGTGAAAAACAAATGATAAATATATTGTTTCTAATGGATTTTTTCCGAAATTGTCGAGTCAAGTAGTCAGCAAAGTAATCACTTATACTATGATTTTCTAGATTAATGAGCTAAGAAACTGGAACCAATTAAGATTTCAATAAATTCAACAATAAATATTAATAATGTTTATAATTAATAAATTCTGATAATATAAATTTTTGTATAGTAAAGTTAAGGTTTCCTAGCGTAACGGTGCTATCATATGGCGGCTGTAATATTATGGTGAATGAAGTTACAAAAATCGTTTTCTTAGATTTAAATTGTTGCGATTATTTCGAGAGCGGTCAGCTGCGCCGTCGTTTAAAAAAGCAGCAATATCATTCTTATTACGGTCTGTAATGTCCCAAAATATTTTCTGGAATAGCGAACATGACGAAACATCAATTGATTTTGTGAGAAACCGAGATTATTTACAATGTTTAAAGTAAGAAAATAGCCGTGTAACATCAGAACAAGTGGTGGTAGCTATGGTGATGATTTGAACAACGTGTTCTCTCCTGCATCGTCATCACCTTTTAAATATGTCAAATTCCTCTAAATGTTCTGTCTCTTCTTCTAGTGACTCTTCACCTTCCAAAAATATTAATAATGCTAAATCAAGCTTTACATCAGTCTTCATCGCATAAGGGACGCTACGTAACGCCAGCGCCACTACTTTACGGCTGCTCTATGATGGCACCGCTACCCTAGGATACCTTAGCTTTACCTATTCATTATTTATATGTAGTACACCTAACCTAAAAAATATTATTTCAAATTTTATACAATTTCAAGATTCCATATTTTCATTAATTTAATAACACTAGACTAAGATTATTTTTGCTTTCAACTTGTTCATAAAGACAGTTCAGTTATTTGCTCTTGGAACAGAGTTTGGTCACGTGATGATAAAATTCCAAAAACACAAACTGGTTCCAGTTCAGATTTAAAAAGCAAATTTCTTAATGCTCTAAAATGCATTAAGCGCAAATAAACGCGAGGGAGTTCGGTCCTAAAGTTCTGCCTGCAGAACCTTAAGAATGAAAGAAATGTTCGAAAGCATAAATACGAACGCAACTATAGTTTTTTGAACAGCTTGATTCTCCCTTGCAGTTAGAAGTTCTTTTTTACTTTACATTTTTAATTATTCTTCATTTCTTGCTTTGTTAGAAAAAGCAGAAATACTAAAGACTTGTAAATAAAAATTAAAAAACAACTGAAAGGGCACAAAAAGATGTACCAGTCCTACAGTATGAAAATTACTTCTCCATCTTGCTAACCTAACAAATACTTTGGCGTTTCTGCATTAAGTGAACGGATAATAGCAAGAATTAATTTGTTATCAAAATAGAATCATTCATAATTATTAAATCCATAAAATGTACATTATTTAATTAAAAGTTATTAAAGTTTAAAGGTTCCATGTTTCAATAAACTTTTTTTATTATGTATAATCATCATTTAAAAGAATGTCTTCTTATTTAGAATACTATTGGAAGATTTGTTTTTAAGAAATATTTATTAAAATCTCTTACTTCGCATAAGGGTACCCAGTTTAAAATATACCATTAAGCATACGTATAATATACGGAATAAAGGTTTTATTGCAATGAAGAATTGAATATTTTAATAACAACCAAATCTAGAAGAAATAAATACTTCCTCTTCATTCTCAATTCATGGTTTGTTTATGATACTATTGACAATGAAACTTATAACCAACCCTTGTTAAATTACATACAGATTATCCGAAAATCAGTCTAAACATACAAGAATTAATGAGTACAACAAGGAAAACATAAACAATATGGGTAGCATAACAAAGAAAGAATGCAATCATGGCTAGGTAAAATTTTAAACTAAAAATCTCTACAATAAGAAGCAAGCAAGCAAAAACATCTGTCATTAAAAGCATAAAGTGAGGTTAAATTGCTGATCGTTTTAACTCGTGTATTCAAAGTGTGCGGTTTAAAACCACGATACGCTATTTACTTTGAATTTCCACCATAAGTCCATTTAATAATTTGAATTTTTTCTTTCTGCATATATATTTTGAACTTTTTAAGATTCTAAATTGTGATAAAATTGATTTTAACGACAAAATTAAGCAATTTATTTAGTAACATACCATTATATCGACATAATAAAAAAAAAAATAATAATAATTGCTACAACCCATAACCCGGAAACTAGGCCCCAAAAGCTATAAGCTTGTGCGGGAGGGAGTGGGCGATTATTATTATTATGTAGGCCCTATGTGCGGCTGCAGACGACTTACAGATGGAACAGCGCAAATCCCACATTTGTGTCACAGCTAAGGAAAACTGCAGAAAACCTATTTTAACCTCACTTCATGCTTTTAATGACAGATAAAATATTTGTGACAGATATGTTTGTATGTTATTGGTAGAAATTTACCTAGCCATGATTGTGTTATATCTTTGTTGTGCTACCCACGCTGTGTATGTCTTCCTTGTTGCACTCATTAATTTTTGTATGTTTAGACTGGTTTTCGGATCATCTGTATATTTGAATAGATTGACTTGTTTTTGTAAAGCAAGCCTTGTTTCTAATATTATGCTAAATTAACGTTTGATTAATTTTAATAATTACCACGGTTATGGGTTTTTCATAATTCCAAGCATAGTAAAGGTACAGTTTCAGTGCATCTGAAATGCAGAGTTCCTTATCTGCATATAGAGTTCTTTAATCAACGTAACAACATCAAATTTGCAATTTGCTATTTTTGCGCAGACATCTTAAAAATGATTTAATGTTTTATCAAATTTTGGATAAATTTGCAATTTGCTATTTTTGCGCAGACATCTTAAAAATGATTTAATGTTTTATCAAATTTTGTATAATGATTGATATTAATCATCTCAAGGTCCAGAAATATACGAGACATTCAATATTTTATAGTTTTATTAGAATTATTCAAGTCCAAAGTTGTCAGATTTCCCATAATGTTGCACTTGAAATACTGTCTTTTTAAACTAAACTAAACTTTAAACACGGCTAATTTAAGTATGGATTGTCCTAGTAACTTTAAATACTTCATTTGCAAGCCTAGCAATAGTTTTAAAATGATTTGTTTAAAATTTTGGAAGTTTAAACTTGACAGTTCGAGGTATTTATGAAAATTATATTGGTAAGTATCTACTGTTTATCAACTAGTAGTCATCTGAATTGCGGTAGATGGATCATCAATGGGTGGATGACTTTGGTGAAATGTTTAAAAGCAATATACATAATATCTAAAATTTGTCAAGTCATTTGTCTTATCATTATTATTAATAATGAATCAGTTACAGCTGTTTTTACCATCATATCTGAGTTAGTAGATAGAAGAGAGATTAATTTACATAATTATGGTTCCTGTACAGCTAGCTTCATAAGAGGGAGTTATATCTGCGTAAGTGCTGAAAATTATTATAAAATACAGAAAAATAAAGCCATTTAGAGGCTTTGTTGTTTATTTCCCTGCAATTACTGAGTTTCTCCGATGCACAAATCATCAATATGGTAGATGCGGTCAATCAGCTAAATTCAGAGCGCATTAATCATTTAGATATTCAAACGCTATTGGTGCAAGAGATAGAATTTTCGTAAAACACCTACAAATTCAGATTTAATGTTACAATGTAACATTTCGTCAATTGCTGTCTCATAAGATGCCCTGTTCGATTTTACTCAATTAAAATCTTATTTGTATTTCCTGGAAAAATTATTCTAAATTATTAAAACGTTTATTAAAGTTATTTAAACTGAAATGGAATGTATTAAACCAGATAAAAAGCTGATAAAGATCTATAAATAAACCACTAAATAAGCGAACACATCTAGAAGTTACTGGGTACTGCAATCTACGACTCTAGTATGCATGGATCATTACAGATCTGCAAGTGTACAGTTTGTTAGCCTTCAACAAAATACTTCGGTGCCAGGGGCAAACAGAAGCGCAAAATAGAGCTATATCAAAAGATATATAAGATATATGTAAATAAGAAGTTGCATTTATGCACATGTAGCCTATATAATTTTTGCCTACATTTAAACCAAGATGCCGTGACAATTCATCAGTTCTCACTAACTCAAACGCAAGGATCATCTCCCAGCAGCTCGGTCCAAATGTAAGTCTTTGATGCTGGACAAGTGTGCGTGATTTGTTTTTATAATGTGGTTTCAAAAGTCCATTTCATTCCAATTTAATGAAGATTTTAATAACTTAGAATAAATCGATTCATGACCATTTCATCAATCATCCTGTACAAACACTGATCATTTCATAATGACTGCAATTTCGAATGTTAATTTTAACAATCGAGTTAATCTGTATTAATTCAAATTGTCTTCATAATTGTCCTTTGACAGTATAGGAAAATTTGATTTGATATAAAAACATAGGGTATGTTTAGATATAATATGACATAGTTAAGTGCTTACTAAGCAATCTCTCAGCTAAGGATTGTATTTTAAAAAAGTTGCTTATTCACATTTTTGATTGATTTGATTCAAAGAAGTTTTGCAATGTAATACAAACATTTTATTTTGTCGTATATTCATAGCTAATCTCATATTACAGGTATTGACAAACTCGGTTGTTAAGGTTAGGGAGCACTTGATTTTGACAACGAACTAATAAAAAATGAGAATCTAGTTTGACCAACGATTGTATGTTGGAAGATTAACAAAGTGCAATGCTCATTTGAGCTACATTTAAATAACATTAATATAAACCAATGCAAAATCCTACTGTATCAGTTTGCTTCATAGCAGGGTGTCCTTGGTCGCTCATGAGCCAAGAGCTCGATTTATACCATAACCATAAGACCACAACAGCTGTTGTTAAAACATATAAAATTAGTAAAGCTAATAAAATTCAGCGACTATAATTTTTTTTAATAATCAAATTCCAAAGATCTAAATTTATCAGAATTTAGATCTAGCAGAAGCGATTTCTGCAAAAAAATGCAGATTTATTCACTTTTGATATTTACATATAAAAATCGTATTACTTAGAGGTTATGTTAAATAATTTATCCACTAAGGTTTTAACAGTGGTCATATCAATCTAAATTACAGCAAGTTTTACCACCAAAAACAATTGTTGATCCTTATACAATTTAATTAAAATGGCAAGCACTTTGCTAACACTATCACAAAAGACAATAAAAAAAAAAACTGGAATATTGTTTAGAAATACATTAACAAGTTCATTGCTATATTGGATCAATAGGTCCCATACAGGGTCTTATCTACAATGCGGTTAGGAAAATTCTTGAAGACTGATGAATGTTGTACAATATATTTCCAGAAAAACATGTGCCAATTTTAGATTTTTATGATAGCTTCGTAAAAGCACTTAGTTTTATAGTCTTTCAATTAAGGCAAAAATACTGCCTAACTGTGAAAAAATAGGTAGGTTGGTACACAAACCTAAGAAAAGAGTCTACAAATCATGAAGTGAATAATAAAGTGGAAAAAGTATATTTATACTATAAAGAATGCAAATGCTAAACAGGCTACCTATTTACTGCTTTAAGTGCATCATAAGTAGCACAATACATAGGTTCTTATATTTTCATTAGTTTTTAAGTCTATTTTGTTCATTCTACAATAATAACACAATGTATTGTCTATACAATTTAAGATTGCAGGTGTGTCACAAACGGAAGTTGTATGAATTAATTTACAATCTGTATTAGGTAAGAGTTAAATAAAGAATTACTTACTTACAATACACAGTAGTCGAATCAAATAACTAAAATACAGAACACAAAATAAATTGGAGAACTGGAGAATTGTACTACAAAATTTATCTTTATATTTTTATGTCTGAGGTAACATAATGATTGAGAAACATAACCTTCAAAAGTATTACGTCTGGCATCACTTTTGGTTTATATTAATTTATCTTCAATATTTTTTTCCTATAATATTTATTTGATTGCTCTTTAAAATTTTGTACAGATAAAAATATTATTTTACATATTTTTGCTACAGGTTGGTTTTTGGTTAGCTCGTCAAATTAAAAACTTCAAATCACGTTTGTACACTGATTCTAGTACACTCATACTTGACAATATTTATCTTCATCAGTGTCTATCAACCGTCTTAACAGGGTGTTGCTTAGCTAGAACGGTATGCAGATAATGTACATTAAATTCTAAGAATGAAAATGAAAATCGCACTTTTCTAATGATAGTAGTTTCGTAGATATCGGCTTCTAAAGTATAGGGAGTTTAGTGTGTGACGTCACACCGACACGACTGCCTCGACTACTATCCATTTTTTTTCTAGAGTCCTCTGACTTTGATACCTTATTGCTCGAGAACCACTGAACCAAATTAAAGATTTTAAAAACAACCAAATGGTAAATTTATTTCTACATGCAACAGTAAAATATCATATTTCTAACTGATATACTTTTATTTTTATCGGACGATACATAATAAAAAGTATCCATTTTTAGGGATAATTTCATTGAAAGTTAAATATTTTTTTTCTCAGAAAGTATATCTCATATATCTATAAGATTTTTGTAGGGGTTAGAAAGAAGCCTTACGGTTGTTATCCTATTAATTTTCGGACAAAAAAGTGTTTTATTTAAGATTTATATGAAAAAATAGTGAACTATGCGTTCTTGTTTATTAATGGAGATAGTGGCAAATTTTTTTCGTTAAATTAACACTCTTCATATGTAGACATTATTTTCTTTAAAAAAATGTTCTGAATTTTAACAATAAAAGTGCAATAACAAAAAACCGTTTTTTGTCGAAATCGCTTGGCATCAAAAATCGTTTTTTTGTTTCCGCATTTTTATTATTAAAATTAGGAACATTTTCAGTGATAAATGACGTTTGGCATTTCAAAAACAAATATGAAAATAAATCGTACAACTGAAATCCAACTAAACCAATTAACCAAAAGAAAAGCGTTTGTTAAGATTTGGTTGCAACAGACAAAATTGCGACAAGCTAAATGCTGCAACAATTATAGTATCGTTGTCTTTCTTCTTCCGTTTTACACTTTAAAAGTAAGCTGTGCCTTATCATATTGAAACTATCTAAGTGTAAAACTACATTTACAAATGATTCGTGAAGAATAATGCACGTTTTCTTCACTTACTCCATTTTCAAGAGCATTTTCCTTGCAGCAAATGCATCCCCTTACAGTTCACATAAGCATACAATTATTGCATTTGCACCAATTTAGATTGTTTAATCTTGTAATATTCGACTGATTTTCATCTTCTCTTTTTTTGTATTCCTTTATTTGCCTTAATTGAGCCTGTGTATATTTTGGTTCAACCCTAAAGCCATTGTTAAAGAAATACGATCAACGCAAAGAGCGCCTGCATCTAAAATGCATGTAAAACTATTGAGGTTTCACGGCCCCGTGTCGGTGTGACGTCACGAACGAACTCTGACAAAGTTCTAGCGGCTCTATCTCGGTTATTAGTTATCTTAAAAATGTGCGGTTTTCACTGTTGTTCTTAGATTTTTTATTCTAGAATTTATTTTTTTGCACTACACCCCCTTTAATAAATGTTTTCATTTGCTTATAAATTATTCTATAATGCAAAAGATATTTTCAGTTGTCATTCACTGATTGAAGGATCAGTCGTAACAACGTATATAACATTTTCCTGCAAGTTTTTAAAGTGAATTTGTAAAATGCCGTTTAATAACGCTGTACATCTGTTTTCAGTTCGTGTTGCTGTTCAATTGTTTACATACAACATTGTTGCGGCCGACCTTTAAATCTTAAGTTTTATAGACAACATCTTATTGTTTCAAAGTAAAATATAAATTTAGTTATCACAGCGATTGTGTAACTACACTACTGAGGAAAACCTTTATAGGTAAAAATAGTTATGAATTAGAACTATTAGAATGGAATTAAACCCACTGTTTCATGCTCAGCATTAAAAAAATTCAAATGAAAGTAACCTCTAACCTAACCAAATTTTTAAGATGCAAATATTTTGCAGAAATATCTTCTGCTAGATGTAAACATAAACATCTCAATCATAAATCATCACTGCGTTTGGTGTTGTAAAAAATAACTTTAATAAACAAAATAATTAAAATATATCGTATGATCAAAAAGTCTTTGGATCGTAATAGCAATGGAATGTAAAAACTATAGAATTATTTACTTCTACTGCCCGTAGTTTTTGTGAACTGTACAGACACAGAGTAGCGCCAATGTATCTTGAGTAGTGCTAATGGAGACACAGCCATCTGTGTCAAGAAAATACGACGCGCTGACACCGCTAAACAAAGCCCCATAGAACACAGAAAATGTTAGGTTAGTGTACGCTATTATTATTATTTCTTGTGCTTGCAGTTATTTTAAGTATTACTTAATAATATTTATAAAAAGAACACACAATGGAATTTATTTGAACTAGTCAAAAATAATAGAAATAAATAATTTCATTGTTAATTTCATGGCAACCCTGATCCAAAGACTTTTTGATCATACTATATATAACATAAATATTGAGTTTAATTTTGTTAGATAATCTGCAAACCTTTTTGCGAAAATTGCTTCTGCTAAATGTAAATTAAACATTTCAGTCATTAAAAATCTTCTCTACCTATAGTGGTATTTAGTGTAACAGATATTAAACTTTTCTGACAATGACTTCTACAATTTATGCAGATATCTACACAGGGTGCATAAAAAGCAAAATGGTTTATAGTGCATTCATTACCTTGAGAATTTAACACACATGTCAATCAACCAATTTAATAGACCTAAATTTTTTTGCCAAGACAAATCAGTAATTTTTTAACTGTAGAAGATTAATAAGTTCTAACAGTTTCTTCAGGTGTTATCTACACTTTTACTGGAGGGTTTAAACAAATGACTGAATTCTTAGTTACCATGAACTTTATTAACCTAAAATATAGGTTTTGAGGTGCAACAACAAACTCGTTAGAATTGGGTGGAACTTGTTAAAAACTTGTGTTACCTTTCAATTAAGAGATATGTACTTTTTAAATTTTTAAGTTCACTTTTATGATTTAATATGTTAATGTCTTCACAAGTTAAGAATGCTTCGGTTTTGAATGAGCACCAGCTATAAATAAGTAGTAGGAGTATGTAAATAACCAGTGTTGTACCAGCTGTTTTTTAGCTATAACTATTCAAATAAATATTCTGCTAATTACACTATGCTATAATCCAGAATAACCAAATGACATTCTTAACTCATGTTGACAGTATTTATGTACAATCTGCAAAAACAGAATGCTTCAAATGCATAACAATAGAACAATTGCAATTTTCTTCATCAATATATTAATCATTGTTTGTCTCTAGTAGTCAATCTCAGATTATTATCTGGTGTAATATAAAGTACTAAGAATCGGTTAATTCATAAAAGAATCTTCAGACTATATTCAGCTTAGAATGAATACTGGGTACCCTGTGAAAGATAAATATTCAAACATCAGAGTTGATCTCTGTTCCATAATAGATTATAATTAACCATCTTCCCCAAGATATAACCTCGCTTTTATACCACAAATATATTAATACATATAAAGAGAAAAATCTTGAGAAAAAATCTTTATTTTATTGTTTATTTAAATAAATAATATTATTGTATTCTTTTATGCAGAATAAAGATTTTTTCTGCACGATTACTTTTAATATATCGATTATACTATAAATATTTACCAAGAATTGCATGATGCTGCAGCCCAAATTAATCCACGTTCAGAGTAGGTAGTAGTAGTAGTAGTAGAAGTAGCGGATATAGTTTATTTATTATTGATAAAGTATGTAATGCTTAACAACTGAAGAATGATTTCAAACTGCATAAGCTTCATCAGCGAGTAGATCAGGGTATTGACAGAATCGAAAGCTTTTCCTCCAAGGTCACGGATATTAATATATATATATATCTATTCCTTTCTCTTCTTGAATTGATTCAGAAACCTGGTCATCATAACCAAGTCAACCGAAAACATTTTTTATTGAGCTACAAACCCGTATTGCTAGCCACATAAGTCAATTCAGTATTAAGTTATTTATATAAAAATGCACGTTAGAAATTCTAAGAACTTTACGCTTTTTTTAAGATTTTAACAGATCCTTTCTATAAAGTAAAATATACACTTAACCTAATACCACATAATCTTCTCATTTTAAAAATTTTAATACTAAGAACAGAAAAATAAGCATGTAATATTCATATTTAATCTCTCCTGCTCTTAAAAACCTTTTTTTTTTTAAAAGACCATTTAAGATTATACACTGTGTAATAACATGTACTCGTGATAGATTTTAAAAAGTAAGTGTGGATGTATTTTATGTTGTAGAATTTTTATAATTGGATGTGTCATATATTTTACTTTTTTTGCTTTCCCAAATTAAAATACATATTGCACAAGTTTTGTGCTGCTGAAGTACGACGTGGGTTTGCACTTAGCTTTAATCCATAAATCAGAAGAGAAAATGCATCATTTGATGCATTTGTGAGGTTAGAAAAGCAAAAAGACAAACCAAATCAAAAACTAGTAACAAAAAAGTTTTTTCTTTTTTTTTAAACCGCAGCATTTGAGTGCACACTATATATTAAAAGTTATTGAATAACGCTGATAGCCATTAAAATTGTATGCAACGGCATAAAGTTACAATGTCCAAATTTAAGAGTGGTTGATTTCTGATAGTGCAAAAGTTAGGTACACTTGCAATTAGTCAATCACAACTTTCTCAGTTTCAAAATGGATTTCACAGAACCATGTTGTGTTGTCGTAATGTGTGTTCAACGTATGATTCATGTGTATTCTAATAGTAATCGAGTTTTCGATTTATACACACTGATATTGCATCGGTACCGAGCAAGTTCTAAAATAGTGCAAATTAGCACAAACACCGAGCTTATAAAGATGACCAATAAAACAAACGCGTGCGTGTCAATAAACAAAACAACCTAACCTCAACTCTATAAAACAACACGTGCTCTGAGCTATTTTTATTATACAATAAATATTTGACACTGTATTGCTCTATTACATTATATTTAGGTCTTCTTAATCCATTTTTTAAACAAGCCCTTTGCTCTTCGACCTCGTGCTAAAAAAACTTGCATGAGTGCATATTTCGTGCATCAGCTGTCGCTAAATCGAACACTCAGCACTGAGTTAGTGTAAACCGAAAAGCATAAATCGAACGGTTGCACGGCATCAGTTTTAGTTCGTCCAGCACCGGTGCATATAAATCGAAAACGCTAAAAGAAAGTACTAAAAGCATGACAGTTTCATAAAATAGAAAACAATTTAATAAATCACTCCCAAGAAATTTGTGAATAAAAACTTCCAACATCGTGCCTAGAATTACTTGCTTCGCTACAAAAATATATACGGTTGCTTGCATCTGTTTAGTTGTTTTATTGACTTTGTCGTAGGTGCGTATATATTTTCACTAAAACTTATAGGTGCTACTTGTGCGGTTAAAAATCACATGACAGGAATGCATGTGCATGCCTAGCCTTACAATTATCTTTGCATCAATGGCTTCTACAGTACAAAATAAATGTTAATCTCTTTATTCACTCAAATATTGTCACATTTCTGGGTAATATACACTACTGACAGAAAAATGATGAGAATACTAAATTAGAGGGGAAGATCATAATATTTCACACCATCTATGCCAGTGGTTTTCAATGGTTGTTTCATGGAATACTGAAGTCCCAACAGTTGTACGATCTAGCTTAAAGTATTTTACAAAATTGTGAAAAGTCAAAAGGAAAATAATCGTAATATCATCGAACAGCAATAATGACTTGTAATCATACGTAAAAAAAATATGGTAAATGGTTGAAGATAATTTCCAGAACTTGCCACACGTCCAAGTTACTTCTTTAAATAATTCTGGAGGTTGCCTTTCTTTCCTGATTTTGACACCAGATTTCGATGCATGGCTGCTTCGGCTGAGGTGAATTCTACTTGCAATCTTTATTTTTGCAATATTCATTTAGAAAGACAAAAACAGTTTTTCTTTTCTTTATAACACATTCTTTTGCTTATAAACAGAACTTATTTCTAATATATTTTTCAGACTTGTGCAGAATCTTTCGGATTGTTAATATCTATTGAGCTTACCATAAGGGTTGGAATGAGCTCAATAGGGTTGCCTAATATAACACATCAACTACAATCAGGCCTTTTGTTTATCAATCATTTTTAAAATTCGAACTTCATATAGAAAGGATTCACAATCAATTAAAATGATACTGATCTGTTTTCGATAGGAATAAGAGATTCACTTTTGTCAGTTGACAAACATTTTCGTAACAATGAATAATAAAAGAATAAACATAAAAGGGCTAGATTACATTGAAGCATATGAGTGTGTAAAATTTTCTTATCAAGGGACCAGTAGAAAGGAATTTTTCATTTGTCTTCTCAGTTACAGAATGGTAATGAGAAATTTGACTAAAATAATTAAAACTATTAGAAAACGACTACATCCGACGCCCAAAAAGGGCATTAAGGATTAGTGAAGAAGAAGAAGATAAAACGACTCCATTTAATGGTCACACCTTTTATTAAAAGAAAACATAATAAATATAACCTTAATTAGTTTTCAGACTCTAACATTTCAGTTTTGAGGTTATGTATTCAGAACTCTAGCACAGTCCACATAAAAAACCAATTTTTCCAAAACAATTACAAATAGTTGTGGCAAAAGTTTATTTTTCTACTCATGACATTGAAATCACTCATTTTGCAATTGATAACGATGATTGAAATCGCATTTCAACCTCTAGAGGTTGAAATTATCGGACTACTGCGATTTCGAATTTCAAACTGTTCGACATTCAATTGCTGACAAGAGAAATGTCACTTTAATGTCATGTTTTGTCACTTTATGTATAATTTTTTCTAAAGTGCATTAATTTACTAAAAATTCGGAGAAAAAATAGTATATGCAACGCATGGCTGATAAAATTTCAACGTCTCAAGTTACTTTTTTCAACTCGCTATCGCTCGTTGAAAAAACCACTCTCAACGTTGAAATTGTATTTCAACCACTTGTCCCATAATATACTATTATCTTTAGTATCAATATACCATCACATTGTCTTGCATGCATAACAATTATAATGTGTGCGAGCACTGAAACAAGATCACGAAGCAAAATTAAATTTTACAAACGTATGTGAGGCGATAGAAGACCCCCACAATAATAAAATCTGCACATGAAGCATAAACTGAAAGAGCATCTCTCATAAGCACATGTTGCAATTCTGCTTTTTACCAGTTTGAGAATGATGTCATTTTCCAACAAGATGGTGCTCCATCTCACCGATTAGTGAAAATTCCGTAATTTGTGGGATCCTAGTAATCTTATTTCTTGACCCCCGACACTTAGTGAATCTTTTTCCAATTAGACCCATCTTTTGTACAGTGCCGATTTAAAAAGAAAAATGAAAGCAGAAAGCACATGATAGGAATCGGTGTGCAATGACCTACATATGTCAACTGTATAATGGCAGACATACGGAGGTCCTAAATAAACTCCTATATTTGTAGACTAAATGCCACATTAAAAGAGGTTTATACATAAAAATTCAATGCGTTGAAGTTACAATTCCAATGGCCACCAATTTGTTCAGTAAAAGTACCTACTTAAAAAACATATTAAAATCACATTTGACAAAAATAGCACAATATAAATAAGCATAATGGAAATGGTAAGTGTGGTGGTGAATGCAACAATTTATTACAGCATGAAGATTAGAATGCATGATCAAAGAGAGTCTAATACAGCACAAGAAGTACAGAAACTTCCAATATCTCAAAAATTAACATGGTTAAAACCAAATTTGGAATGTTGATATTGGATGTTGTCACTGTTGCATTGTCAGTTGACTATGAGTCAATGACTGACTTAGAGTAGTTTATTTCAAATTAACCCATTTCCAGCCAATGTTGCGTTAACGCAACACTCCATATGAAATTTTTTTAAAGTATGTTGGGTCCAATTTATATCTGTTTTTATAAGTTCTGTGTGATTTTATAGTATGAAATTAAATGTAGCATATTTTTTTCTATTTAAATTCAGCTTTTATTTTATCAAAATTACAGCCTGAATTTATTGAATTTTGAATACTATTACATGGGTGACAGAAACGTCGTTAAAAAAATTACTCGTACAATTAAAATTTTTAATTTTTATCTAGAATGGCTAGAATGAAAAAAATTATATAGTTTCGAAAAAACGTGATTATAAATTAGAGCGTTGCGTAAATGCAACATTGGCTTGATGAGGGATACAAATGTACATATCCTGCATTGTTAAAAGTTCCCGCATTTTTGGTGTTAAATGGTGAAATGGGTTAAATCTGTTGTTGTTACAGTGTTGTTTCTTGTGCTAGTAAATACTTGCACAAGAAGCAAATTTATATTCGAAAAAGGGTATAGGATACTACGCCGATCGGACACAACCCCGACCGTAAACACTACGTCGCCCGCAAGTGGTGGACACTTTCCCGACCGTGGGCACTATGCTGACCGCAAGCGGTGGACACTATGTCGACTGCAAGCGGTAGATATCCTGCATTGTTAAAAGTTCCCGCATTTTTGGTGTTAAATGGTGAAATGGGTTAAATCTGTTGTTGTTACAGTGTTGTTTCTTGTGCTAGTAAATACTTGCACAAGAAGCAAATTTATATTCGAAAAAGGGTATAGGATACTACGCCGATCGGACACAACCCCGACCGTAAACACTACGTCGCCCGCAAGTGGTGGACACTTTCCCGACCGTGGGCACTATGCTGACCGCAAGCGGTGGACACTATGTCGACTGCAAGCGTTAGACACTTTACCAATCGTGCACAACCTAAGGTCATATTGTAGAAAACATCTCAGAAATTATATTTGTGAAAACCATATAAAAATTGACCAACAGGTTAATTAGTTTTAGCTTTTGTGGAACTTTATGTTTGTATTCACATCAGAATTGTAACTATGGACGGCTCTTAAGGGTCTCCCGTTTGTGATCGGCGCCGTGTCGAGGATCGGCGAGGTGTACAGCGATATTTATTAAAGGGGTTGGCGTAGTCTCCAAGTTCGACAAAGTGTCCATCGCTTGCGGCCATCATAGTGTCCACGGTCGGCAAAGCCTCCACTGCTTGCAGTCGGCATAGTGTCCACAGGATGCGGTCAGCGTACTTTCGACGGTCAGCTAAGTGTCTATGGTCGGGAAAGTGTCCAGTAGCAAAATTTATTTGAAGGGTCGGCTTAGTGTTGTCAGTCGGCAAAGTGTTCAAAACCGCCAGTCAGCGTAGTACCCACAGTGGGCATTATGTGTCCCCGGTCGGCGTTGTGCATTGGCGTAAGTGGTATCCTCCCAATGTTGCGTTTACGCAACGTTAAATTTTTTTATGTTCTAATATATTATTTAATTTTTTTTGTATTGCTTCAGTTAATGTTAATAAAAATATCAAAACACAAAAAAAATTAATTTGTAGTTTTTCTTTAGTAGTGGTTTTAAATGGGTTAAGACACATTTAATATGTGTTATTATCGCTCGCTCAATTATATTCATCCAGCACCTGACATTAGCATCAATCTTTTTCCCTACTTCACTTTTCTCTGACGTGTATTATACGACATACTTTGTATATCGTCCCTAGTACAAATAAATCTATTATTATTATTATTATATCTTATAAAAATCAATATTAAAATTAAAAATTGCTGATTGGCCTTCCTAGGATACCCTTTCAAATTCTAAATTTAACCTTGATTTAATATTGACACACCTTCTCGATCAATCAATTTGATGAATGCAAAATATTTAGTATATTGTATGTTAGAAATAATATTTAGTTCCTATGGAAAAGTTGTCATTCCAATTGTAATCCAGAGACGGTAGCATAACTGGTCTGTCTTGGGTTCAATTCCCAGATGGGTTGATAATTTTTCTATATAGATATTATACAAAAAATATGATTTACGTTACGTCTTAACTGAAATTTATCTTAATTTTAAATTTATTTATTAACCTATATTTATACAGCATGATTATAAAGTCTCGGTCCATTTTAATGAGAACGAGCCCGCAGAGACAAGAAAATTCAACATTTGAATGGCAGAGAGAAACACCTCAAGTTAATGTGTGGTTAGGATTCACAAGGAATAAAATCTATGGGCCTTTTATGTGTGCAGAAGCTACAATTCGAGGCAACAATTATCTAGATATGTTGCGACAGTTTTTGGAGCCTCAATTAGTTGACGACGGTATTCTTGACACCGTTGTGTATCAGCAGGATGGGGCACCCGCCCATTTTGCAAACATTGTTCGCGATTACCTAAACGAAACCTTTTCGGGTAGATGGATAGGGCGAGGATCACAACGACCTTGGTCACCGCGTTCACCAGACTTAACGCCACTGGATTTTTTTGCTTGGGGGTTCATCAAATCTCAGGTGTACCAAACTAAAGTTAATGATCTACACCACCTGAAAAAATGCATTAGAATGGCGGCAGATAACATTACACCGGATATGTTGCTGAAAGTTTTTCGGTCTACGTTAGACCATTGGCAACAATGTGTCGAAATGGAAGGCGGTCGTGTTGAATTGTATTAATTATTTTTAAGTTGTGTTAATTGGTTTAATAAAATTTATTTTGAAATTGTAACTGTCTTTCACTAAAAGGATCAAGACTTTATAAACACGCCTTCAGATTATTTCAGAAATTGTTTGTGTCTTCAATGGGCTTTTACAGCCACATTTTTTAATTGTGTTATGCAATAGCGTAAACATAGAAATTTACGTTAGTAATAATATTTTGTGTCGCACAACAGCCCTTACAAGAAAAACAAATATTATAGTTTAAATTAACACGATATGTGATGTGTAAGAGCCCGAATCAATAAGAGATTGTTTGACAACTTTTGTAACCTCAAATTTCTTAAGTTGTGCAGTGTTTGAAATTAAGAGAATAAAAGTGAAAAATGAGATGTAATTAAAAATGTGGTAATGTAAGCGTTCAAAAATTTAGATAGCAAATTTCTATTGAATCTTGGGACTGTACAATAACAAACATACTTTTTGTAGTAAGTATACTGGATATATCTAGTATTCTAGTGATAAAAAGTTACTAATGTTTTTTAGGTTAAGTTGTCAAAAATATAAGAAGCGTTGGTCAGTATTTGCATGTATCTGTAATATTTTATAACTTTACCGGCTGATATTGTTAATTTTTGTAATTTCCATGTATTATTTATAAAAATAAATGTATAAAACAGTTTAAAAATCAAATAAAAGTACATAAATCTGTATTTTATTTTAACTCATAATTTTGTGACATTTAAAAATCTCCAGATATGTCAATATTAAGAATTGACATTCACTTCTAACGTTTTATATGGAAAACCAACTTAACAACAATTTGACAGTTGATATCTAAAGTGAAAGCACTTTAAACAATGCTTGCAGGTTAATTCTAACCTAAATTAAACCATGCCACATGTGTGTACCGAAGCCAATAATGCAGGTCGTACCGAATACCGGTACCGCCTCTTTTCTTATTGGTCAGGGCTCTATCACCTATTAACCGGCCTGTTTAAACAAACGAAGATTTAAATGCCATTTTTGTCATAATATTTTTAAACAAAAAATATTCTTCTGTTGTATGGAATCATTGCGATACTGAAGCTATTAATAGCTATTGTACAAGAATATGAATGTTTTAATGGAATGTCAATGTTATAAGCAATTGAAGAACACAATAAAAAGTAGAACCAGAATATTTTGAAATCTTTAATGGTCGCCTAATTAATAAATCGTCTGAAGATCACGTAATGAACTGTTTTATTTTTTATTGTTATTTAATTTTTTTGTGGAAATAAAGGCGTTTTTTATTATTATTAATGCTTTTATTGTGGAAGGTGTACACCCACACCCAGTTGGTACTTTACTGTATGTTTTTGGCATTCATGTACACTCCCCATGTCCATGCCTTTTCCAAAACTGCATATGAATCTTGCTGCTTTGGGAAATATTAAACTTTTTTCCACATAGAATTAAATACTTAAACTTAATTCAACTACTATCCATTTACACTTCAGTTGTTTATTGGGTTCATCATGGGTCAGTATGAATCCAATTTAACAACTTGCAATGAAAATACTACCTCCGCACCCAGTAATACTGTGATACATAAAACTCACAGCAAAAGGGTTAATGGAGAAATTATTGTACATGTGGCCGATTTCACAAAGCCTGATTAACTTAATTGTCACAAAATTCAGAAATTTCATTGGCTGAGATTTATGGGAACTGAAATCTTATCCAATGATATTTCTAGATTTCAAATTTAATCACATTAAGTTAATCAGAATTTAATCAACCGGCTAATCATGTTTCAATTTAAATAGTAAATGTGCCATATTTGAAATTATTCGTATACCAAATTTAATTTTGGTTATGCCAGTTGTTTTTGATATATCCGGAAGTTTCCATACATCTGACTCGCACTGTATAAATGAAATATTAACTATTTGAAAAATAAAGCTAATTTATTTTTAATATGATTTAGAGTAGGCCTTGACATTGATCAATTTTAGCAGTGTATAAAAATTTTGTTACAAATCTTTCACCTAACCTTATTAGTTGTAAATGTCACCTAAGTGTCAAATTATATTTTCATTTATTACAAACTTAAGTGTTACCAACATTCTAAATAAGATGTAACTAAAATTTCTACTACACTATTCCAACAATATGACCTACTCCGAATTATATTAAAAATTAATGAACTATAATATACGAATTACTACATTGAAAAAATATAAAAAAGCTACTTACACTATGAATTTCACAATCTTGATAGTGAATGATGTACCCTAGTGCGCTATACTATAAGAGCATAGCAAACTACTTTTGTTGTAAGTGAAATCAGTCATAATGCAAAAGAAACATATGTCAATGGTTTGTCGATCACCTGAATTGCATTTACTTTATGATTACTTTCAAATAGATGATCATTTCAAATGTTTCTAAAGTCTATATTGGTAATGTATTCACTGTTCATGGCTGCTACAGTCATCATTTGAGTTTCCTATCCAGCGCACAAAACTATACAAGCTTTGTTAAATACCATAGAAATTTGTTCATTTCTGAATTGATGAATATGTTGATATGAGTGTATGGTCAAGAGTTTCTGTAACTCACTTAGTAGTTGATGTGCAGTGAGTGTGCTATGGTGAACTATTCAACCCTTTAATTATCCATTTCGTGCTTTTTGATGTATGAAATGACCATGTTATTTTTGGATTTGTAAATTCTTAAATTCAGTGTAATAATCAAGACACGTAACAAAGTTATGCTTACCAAGAGGTAGCTCATGAACAAGAACGCATGCATTTTAAGCATACTACATAGCTTTCATTCTTATGATACAAGAATTTTGTTTTTTCTCTGTAATCACTGCATCAACTGTTAAAATTTAAAAATAGCCAAAATCCTGAGAAAATCTCATAGAAAACAATCTGTTGATGGTACTCTAGCGAATATCCTTTAAAATGTATGTTTAAGACTTTATAGAAAAAGGACTTAAAAATGATAAGGGCCGATTTAAAGGGTTTTCGATACAAAATGTTTAATAAAATTCCAACTAATAAATTCCAGTGGCCATCAGGGTTAGTTAAGTTTAAGTACTTTCTTCCCCGAGTGCTTACAAAAAAGTCAAGAATTGTAGATACAAGGACAGGCTGAAAAATTCATAGAATGAAAATGTTAATTGAGTTTAAACAGATTGAAATTTATTTTATTTTTCAATATGTTTAGTCTCCTGCTACGTCAATACACTTGGATCAACGACGATCCAAAGTCGTTACACCATCATGAAATTAGTTTTTGTGGTCTCTCAAAATATTCATACACAGCAACTTTCACATCATCATCCAATAGGACTTTTTGTCCAATGTCAGTTTTCATCCAACGGGATTTTTAATTTAAGGGATGTTTGGTCCAACGAGACTTTTTGTCCAATGACACTTTTCTTCCAATAGGACTTTTGCTCCAATGATGCTTATCGTCCAATGGAACTTGGTAGTCTAATGGACATTTAGTCCAATGGGACTTTTCATTCAATGACAGTTTTCGTCCAACAAGTCTTTTGGCTAATATGTTTTTGTTTCAATAACATGTTTCGTTCAACGCGACTTTTTGTAAAACGAGAATTTTAGTGTAATAGATATTTAGTCCAATAGGACTTGTAGTCTAATGAACATTTAGTCTAATGAGACTTTCCAGACAATGGACTTTTAGTGTAATGGGCATTTAGTCCAAAGGAACGTTTCGTCCAGCCGACTTTTAATCTAATGGATGTTTAGTCCAACAAGACTATTCGTCTAATGACACTTTTCTTCCAATAAGACTTTTGCTCCAATGGCGCTTATCGTCCAATGGAACTTGTTAGTCTAATGGACATTTAGTCCAATGGGACTTTTCATCCAATGACAATTTTCGTCCAACAAGTCTTTAGGCTAATATGTTTTTGTTTCAATGACATGTTTCGTTCAATGCGACTTTTTAGTCTAATAGATATTTAGTCCAATGCGACTTTTCATCCTACGGGACTTGTATTCTAATGAACATTTAGTCTAATGAGAGTTTCCGTACTTTTGCTCCAATGACGCTTATCGTCCAATGGAACTTGTTAGTCTAATGGACATTTAGTCCAATGGGACTTTTCATCCAATGACAGTTTTCGTCAAACAAGTCTTTAGGCTAATATGTTTTTATTTGAATGACATTTCATTCAACGCGATTTTTTGTAAAACGGGATTTTTAGTCTAATAGACATTTAGTTCAATGGGACTTGTAGTCTAATGAGACTTTCCGTACAATGGACTTTCTAATGAACATTTAGTCTAATGGGACTTTCCGTACAATGAACTTTTAGTGTAATGGGCATTTAGTCCAAAGGAACTTTTTGTCCAGCGGACTTTTAATCTAAGAGACGTTTGGCCCAACGTAACATTTCGCCCAATGACACTCTTCGCCCAAGGAGACGACTTTTAATCTAATGAAGGTTTGATCCGATGAAAGTCTTCGTTCAATAACAGTTTTTGTCCAACGGGACTTTTATCTGTCCAATTGAACTTTTTGTCCAATGACACTTTTCATCCAACGGAACTTTTAATCTAATAGAACGTTTTTAACAATGGGACTTTTCCCAATATATATATTTATATTCCAATATATTTTTAATATAATGAACGTTTGATCTAATGGAAATTTCTGTCCTGCTAGGTATTTCTTCTTTCGACACAATAGATGGAAATCAGACGGTGCCAAATCAAACAATTAAGTTGGATGGAGCAACAATTCAAACCCTAATTAGTTTTTGCAATGGCGACAACACTCGTGTGCAGATGCACTGTTCCTGAGTTGGTCCAGAATTCCCTGCGTTGTATTTGCCTGTAATGTTTGGGCCTTTAGGAAGATAGCCCTATGTTTCATCAGTTGTTACAAAATAACAGAATGCAAAATCCACAAAAGATTTGCATGTGAATCAGTTTTTGATCGATAGTGAGCAATCAAAACGCCCACCTTGTCAATAAGGTTTTCATACTCAATTATGCGATTCCTTGAACGTTCCTTGAAAATGGTTATAGCTCAGCTATGTTGCATGTGATGATCCTTTTAACACCAGTTCGTGCACTTTCAATGATCTCTGGTGTTACGGCTGGTTTTGGACAGCCACTACGGAGAGCATCTAGAATGTTTGTACGAGGAGTTCATTTAAATTCACAAAACCCATTTATCAACAGTGGGAAATTAGAAAGTGGACTCCTTCAGAGAACACGTTTCATCCATTGTGAATATCGATTGCAGACAGATCTTTCAAAAGGTAGTATTTAATCATAGCCCAAATTTCAACACTGTCCATTTTTAAAATACTTCGGAATGCTCTTACTAAAATAGCTGTTAAAACATAATTTATTGAGAGATTGGCTTGAAATTTAACAGTTGAGTCAGAGCTATTATGCTTGCTAGTACATCTCATAAAATTTGATTAAACAAGCACAATTTGTATGTCGTTCTAGAAAAATTTCAGTCCATCCTTGTACTACCACTTTTAATTATTCAACGAGAAGTCTCTGGTTGAGGTTCGCTATGCCCTACAGAAAACCTAGGAATACCTATAATCATAAATATAGATGCCATTTTCAAAATAACAGAAGGCGAGCAAATAAAACAAAAAGTTGATGCCACTTTCAGTTCAATCTGAAGGATTTGCAAAAATCTAGTTGGGCATGGAAAAGCTCCATCATGTTTCATATACACCCTCCAAATTTCACACCCTACATCAACGGGAATCTTCGATAGAAATACACCTTAAGAAATTGCAATGTTGCCATTTTTAAAAGCACCTCATAAAGTAACCATCAGATAAATAACGACTTTTTGTTATAGAACACAGTAGTGAAGAGCATGAACTGTAAAATTTGTGTAGAAAGTGTGAACTCCTTAATGCATAGCATGTAACAAACATGTCCTGCTATATTCACGCAAATAACTACTATAACCTTATCTGTATTTCCAAAAACAAGCATAGTCACCAAATAAAGCCCATCAAAAAGTAGGAAACGTCAATTTTAAATAACCACCAACATATGAAAATCGCAAACCATAGGAATAACAATCACTAAGAAAAATAAAATATAAATAAAAAACCAGATGACATCGGATAAATACTTTAATATTACACTGATTTATTTAAATGTGTACGAACATCAGTTTTCTAATTCTAAACGCTACTAACTAGGTGTAAAAGTTATTTAAAAAGTTAAATTTAGAAACCTTAAATAAAACGAAAACAAGTTACAAGAATAAAGAAAACGTAGTTAAACTCGTCAATTTTCCAATTAAAACTTTCAGTCGAACAATTTTAAAAATGAAAAAGAAAACATTATTTACTAATGAACTTACACATAGTGGAAAAGAGATCTATTAATCAAACCTCCATCATAATTCTTTTTCTAAATTCCTACAAATAATTTTTGCTTTCATCTTTTAAGGATGAAACCAATAATTTATCATCATAATGTAATGTAAATAAGCTGATTAAATAAACACATCAAATATAAGAGATACTCAAGATATCACTAGACATAAACACCTAAATACCTCAATGAAGCTAATTAAACTTTATATTCTAACGAAGATTTACATCATCGAAATGATGCAATATGTTTTTCAATTTGTACGACTGATTTTTTTTTATTTAATAGCGACGCCTTTTTGGGGGAAAATCGTCACGATTGCCACCTCTGTTACCGCGATTTTCGTTGACCCAGTGGCCTCGGCCCCCCATATTTCCGCCTTGCCGAGGACCCCCCATATCACCACCACCACCACCACGGGGAGCTTCAAACCGGTTGTTGCGTTCATATTGATTCATGAATGGTTTGTTGTCCTGATGAGATACAAAGAGAGAAAAAAATATATACATTAGAAATTAGTCGGTGGTCTAGTCATAATAAGTCAATCGTAGAAAGTGTTGTACATCTAGCACTTAATTCAAGAAATGTAATCACTCAACTTACTCTGAAAATTAAATTAGAATATGAAACCCATGTACTAAACATCAGAAAGAGACAGATTTGTGACATATATCAGAATAGTCTAATTATAAAATTCTGTATAACTTGCCTTCACAATCTGTCTAGGAAGAATAAGCTGATGGGTTTCAAATAAGAAGTTGATCATATGTAGAAAGAGAAAGATTGCTGTATATCATTTCTATAATAATATAATAAAGTAAGAAGCAAATAGCCAAATATTCTAACAGGGTTGCCAGTTTTATACATCTAATGTACTGTCAGTCTAATTTAAGCTCTTTGCAATTGCAACATTATAAAAGCAAAGTAAATATTAACAGTAATACTTCACAAAGTAATTATTGTAGTTTATCAGACATACAATGTTCTATGGGGCACAGAGGAAATTTTAGAAAGATATTTTCAAATTTAGACATTCAACTGTTAAAGTCATAGTTTCATTAGATCAGTTCTACATATTCAAGAATTATTGAGAAAATTTTCAATCAAATTCTTACGATGAATTTCATAATGCAAATAACCATTTTTATAGACCGATATGGTGCACATGCCCACTATGTGCACTTTCTTAATAAACTTCTAAGAAATATAGGACTTATCAATAGTTTTATAGTGAAAATCTATACAATAAGTTTTTTTTTACACTTCAAAGTTTCTTCACAAAATCTGAAAATCATCAGCAAAATTTTTTATTAAAATCTTCGCAATAATTGTCATATGTGTAAAATGTGTCTTAAGACTGATCTGCGTTTCTTGTTCATAAATACAATCTCAACTAAAATGTCCAATTTATCACCAAACTACTTTAAATAAACTTAGTAGGCATTGAAGATATACAAACTGTAGTCAGTAGTGTAATTCATTTATATACATACATACATACATGAAAGGTCTCTTCACATATTTATAACCTCAACGTTTCACTTTTATTTTAATAAATTTGTAAAACAAATGTAGCAAAAATTTGTAGAAAACTGATGAATGCAGAAAATAATGCCAAAAAATAAATCCACAAACATTATCGCCAGAAGTTTTTAAATTATTGGAGCAAACTTAGTTATTTCTCATCTTAATAGGCATCCTAGGATTTGCTTGAAAGGATTACCTGGGTTTTATATTTTATCTAAATCATTCATAGTTACGTCAGGTCTCTAAATTCTTTATTCATTTACATTTACGGAAAAGTAACCAAGATAAGCAAATGTTCACGATCTCAGAAACACCTATGAAAATTTGACAAATACTTTTTTTATATTTCACAGAGGTTAAGTACTAGTATGTTTCAGGTTATATTTGTCATTTTTATTGATAAAGTTTTTCAAGTGTATCATAAATAAATATAAGTAAACTCTATACACTACTACTATCCATCAAAATATACAATCCGAGAACAAAAATTTTACTGGTCATTTGATGCTAGAATGCTCATAACTAGTTTAAAGTAGAGTTCCTAAATGAAACTATTTATTAGAAGGTTAATAATCATATAATAATTAATAATTAAAGAAATAAAAATTAAACTGTCAATATGACAATTATATAAATGTGAAATTGGGTACAGTTAATACTTTATTAAAGCTGTGGCAAATGATTAGATATAAAGTTGATATATGTACAGTTACAGCCAAAAAAACCTGGGCAAGAGGTTTAGATTATTGTTATTCAATGAATCATAATTAAAATTCTGAATCTTAAATTTAAAGCCTCATTGGAAATTATTAGGTAGGCGACGCTACTGTGTATCGATAGTAATATTAGTAGATCAAAAGCCTGATCTACAAACAACAAATTTACAAAAAAAATTATGTAACCTCAAAGAAGCGCCCAGATTTTTTTGGCCGTAACTGTACGTTCTATAGTAGTTTTAAAAATTCTCTACAAACAGTAAATAAACGATAATGTGCACATTAAAAACTTGTACATGCTCAAAAATAAACATGACATAAAGCATAACCTAAAGTTTATAACTGACAGCTGCTGAATTTTGTCGCTAAATTAAAAAGAGATAAAAAATATCACATATTTCAGAACAGCTTAGTTTTGGCCTAGAAAGAGATAATAGATTTTGAAATCCGTGTCCTAACTCGAAAATAACACAGTTAAAGTTTTCATTTAGGAACTGTAGTTTAAAGTATTCATTCTCATATTTACACAACTCCAGCATCTTAATTCAAATGTTTGCTTATTTTAGATGACCAGATGTCCCATTTTTAACGGGATTTTTTCAGTTTCGGTTTCACATGTGCCCAGTAACTTAAAACGGGACGCAAATTGTCCCGTTTTTTCCTCACCACATTCATTTTTAACTAGTAAAACAAAAATATCTTTTAGTTTTGTGTTCAACATTTTTAAACATGTATTCAAAAATCTTAGGCGAAATGAAATGTCGTAGTTTGCGTTATTTGGGTGTGATGCTTGCTTTGACAGAATTTGTTGTGCGCTAACGTATTAGAGTTTACTGTCTCCAGCCTTACTTTGTGGAACTCCATAATCATGAAATATAATATAAATACAAAGATTAGTTAAAGTTTCACAAGTTTTATTAATATCTTAACCTGACAATATTGTTTCGACACTTTGTGTCATTATCAAAGGTAGATAATAAGATTGATAAACTTATTTATTTAACTACTCCAATGAAACAATCACATTTTGATAAAGAAATTTCAATCATCAAACAATTAGCACATGCAAACCATTATAACCATAACATGATTGACACTTTAATTCAACAAAAAGATTATAGGTTAGCTATCAAAAGAATATTTCCAATTGACACTCAAATACAAGACACAAACTACATATCAATACCATACTTTGGCAAGATATCAGAACAAATTGCAACTATAATAAGAAAAACTACCAGTTACAAAATAACCTAAAAAACTAACACCTTTTCATTTTTATTCAATGCTAAAATCGAATTATGCCAAACACATTTTGGAACAGAACCACCCAATGACACCTCAAAACAACATTAAATTCTTACATTTTTGCAACAACAAACACAAATTAGACATTTTAGAAGCTTTTGAAATATACAGACATAAACGCACAGTACCTTTAATGAATGAACAAATTGAGCTTAGTAATTCTCCTTTATCAGAAGTGTTAGATATTTAGTTTTTGTTATGTATTGTATCTAGTTACCTATTTTCTGTATGTATTTATCGTTAGCAACGTGTTTGTTTATCAATCTTATCTACCTTTGATAATGACACAAAGTGTCGAAACAATATTGTCAGGTTAAGATATTAATAAAACTTGTGAAACTTTAACTAATCTTTGTATTTATATTATATTTCATACTAACGTTTTAGTTTGACTGATCAAAGAACAAACGTTTTGATGAATTTAATCATATAAATAACATAATAACCAGAACAGAAGAATTCTAAGAGTTAATAAAAAATGGTTCAAAGTATTGTTTCTCGAAAAGCGAAAATATCTCTTTTAAAAACTTCTCTGTTATTATTATATACGCCTATTCCACAAACAAATGCAGCTGTGGAACGAGTCTTTTCCATCCCAAATGCATTATAGATCGATGAAAAGAATTTTTAGTAGACAACATCAAGGCAGTACTTATCTGTAGTAATTATTTTGAAAATGTTTCGTGTAAAGATTTTTTTTCCTATTTGCATGTCCAGATAATGCTATTTAAAGATTGCCAAAAACGATTTAGAATACTGGAAACAGTAACATTTTATTTTTTTAAAGTTGAATACTGAACAGCTGTTCTTAAAATGTCAAACTTATTTACGCTTTTAATTTAAAAAACAAATGCAAAATTGGAATTTTGAGTGTCGCCAACTGTCAAACTACTTAACAAAGTATCCCCTTAAACACATTTCATTTAAAACTAAGTTATTTTTTTCAATGATTCAATGATCAAAAAAATAGAAAGTATTCAAAAACGACTTGGACTATCTGAATGAAATTCGGGACAGATAATTGGTAGGAAAGTGGACACATTTTGACATAGCTTTGAAATTTTTACCTCCGCCCATTTTTAAGGGGGGTAACTTTAAAATCTTAAAAGGGATGATACTCTTTCTTTCTGTAATTTGAATATGCTTAAAAAGCTATGTAAATTTACACAAAATTATTAAATTTGCTTCACTGGTTACATAATTATTTAACATAATTTATTAATTATTATTAGGTTATAAATAAAAAATAATAATTTACCATTTTATTTCAATTTATTTAACTTATTCTTAAGAAACGAGTTGCCCCAATACTTAAACATACTTCCTAACATGTGGTTCCAACAGGATGGGGCACCATCTCATTATGCAAGACAGACCCGCAATTATTTAAATGAAGTGTTTGAGAACAGGTGGATATTGGTCAAACTATCCCGATACACTGACCTACTCGATTTGACCTCCCTTGGCTTTTTCCTGTGGAATTTTATAAAAGAAAAAGTTATGGTGACTGTACCCACTACGTTTATAAGGTGTGCGCAGGTCAAGAAGTGCGACTGTTTTTCCATTGCAAGGTTTATGAAGAGTTGTTTAGGTTAGAAGTAGTATTATTCATTCAAGGTTTCAATAGATTCCCAAATCGCACCATACTGCGAGTTTTTACGATAGCATTCTAATTCACTTTTAGACTTGAGTGAATGTCATTGAATGTTACTTAGCCAAGGGATACCCACCTAGCCATGGTTGGCATGCATAACAACCATTTAGAAAAAAATTTAAGATAACCCAAATGAATGAAATCTGGCAGACTTGAAAAATTAGCGGTATATAATCTGCTATTTATATATGTCAGTACACAGGAAATCATGTGCACATGAGACTAGAAGTCGAAGATATTTTGGATCATCCTGTACATACCAGTGATGCTAGAAAAGAACAAAAAACACATTTTGGTAGTTTTATCACTTGAAATTGTACCCGTAATTTACAATTACACAATTTAGTTAGGTTAGATTGGGTTAGGCTAAATAAGGTTAGGTTGAAAAAAATTCGAATTTGCTTTTGCATATCATTTTGGTTAGGCAGCGGTGTTTTTGTGGCGGTTAGGTTGATACCAACCAATTTTGGAGGCCTTAGGGGCGTTTTTCCCCCCAAAAATTATTTGCATATTCAGCAGAATCAGCATAAGATTTCCGTTAAAATGATACCAATTTGGTAATAAAATGTTTGGTGGGGGAATTCTTTAATTGTTCCAAATTTTATTATCAAGTCAAATTATTTTTAGAGAGGCTAAAAAGGGCGGTCCTTTCTGCATGTTTTAGAAACACGAGTGCATGAACCGTACGTTTGCGTTTAATTGTTACATATTTGCCAATATCATTTTGAAAGTGGTGTTTATTTTTTTTAAATTAAGTTGTTAAAATTTACGTGGTTTGAATGGTGGGAGTTTGCTTTCCCCGCCGTTGAGTGACACGGAAACAGTGGTGTGACTACAGCAGCAGACAAAGCGCGCGTATTTGTAAAGGCGCAATTCCACTAATGCAACATGTGGCATGCGGCTGACACATGATATACTCAGTCTTTCAACCAAAGCAACATGACGCAACCTAAAGCATGCTTCTTTGCCGCATGCCACACGTCGATTGTCTTTGTACGTCACATGCGTCAGCAACGCTAGATGACATGTGACATGTGGCATGTCGTCTAGTGTTGCACCAGTGGAATTGCGCCTTAAGTTGTAACGCGGATCCCTATATAAAACGCGGGGCCGTCTAAAACGCGGGGCCGTCTAAAGTGCGAGGCCAGGTTCTGGGGACGCACTGAACCGGCCTCGCGTCGGCCCTGCCTTAGAGTGTACATTGCCCTTACTAATAATTCCTATTCAGAAGTTACCTTGCCCTCAGAGAAATAACAACAGTTATTTTCAGATCATGCCACTTTCTAATTTTTTACCATAACAAACAGATTGAACTCAAACTGTTTTTCAAATGCTTTGTATGTTTGTATACCTTGAATTTTTGACTACCTGTACCAATAAAAAATACCTGTGTATTTGCCTTTTAGAATTGTGTAAATAAACACTAAATAGGTGGGACATATTAATTAATATTCCCTTAATCTGTAACCATTGATTATTAATTTTTCATCCTCTGTATATTTTAAAAGGCATGTTCAAGCCATTAAACAAAAGCTTAAAATAACTATGTATTACCCTGCTAATGACTTTATTTAATTATTTTAGTTCATTAAACTTTAAATGAGTAGAATTGTTTAAACCGAGATAAATTCCAGCCTCTCGCATTTTAAAAAATTAACACCAATATACGAAGGCAAAAACCATTAGTGCTGCGAGTGTCCTCCGCTTCAGAAATTCTTCATTGCTGTTTTTAACGATTCATTGATGTTAGGGCCATTAATGGTGGCGAAATTTGCGATAGCTTTGTATTACCCTTAATGAGAGGATTTGGAGACCAGTAGCAAGCACATGGTAAATTCTCTTCAGGCCTCACAACAAGGGCATGAGTACATTTTCACTCTTGTAATCATCCAATAATGGAAAGAAGTATTATTTCAGGGCCTTTTTTCTATATTCAGCTTCTTTCTTAGCATATCAACAATTACGATGAAACACAGATACTATTAGACAAGTACCAAAAATGATCACATAGATTCCTATTTTCACAAGGGTTATAAGGTCATAGTTGTGTTTTTTAGTATGCAATTAAGATTTCACAATTAATAATCAACATTATCCATTAACCCTCTACACCTAACAGTATTAGATGGATAGATTATATATATTATCCATTAAATCAGTATATAATGAACCCTCTTCCTCATCTATATACTGGGTGGGGCAATAGTGTGGGGAAGTCCGATAGCTCATAACGGTAACAGCTAGAAAAATCATTCTAATACAGATGCAAACAGTGGATAGAGGCACATCTAGAGAAATTATGTTCAAATATAAAGGGTGTTGCAGAAAAGTGTGGCACGCTTAACGTAATTTTTTTTTTAGAATGCCCCAAATATTTTTGCATATTTAACACCTCTCTTGGCAGGTTTATTTATATCTCAAATTTTAGCGCCATTTAATGACGCCATGAGTTTAGAAGTTATAAATTTTTTTCAAAAAAATGGAGTTTTACATTATCCCACTTAACAGTTTACCGCTTTCACAGTCGCAACTGTGAAGACGAACTTAAGTAGGGATTTTGTTACACGGGCTTGTAGGGTGCTCTTTTTTAAAAGAAAATGGACCCACCATGTACAGGGTGTTCAAAATTAATTTTTAAATTTAGAGAACTTCAAAGCTAAAATTAACAACTTTTTCAAATGGAACACCCTGTATATTTTGTACCTTTGTGATGCAGAATTAAATGACGAACATTTTTTGTAGGTACGTCCCTATAGCTATCTGTAACCACTTTTGATTTATTGAGAAAAAACTGCAAGTACACAATTAAAAACAATTATTTATTTAGTTGTCAGGTTGGGTTAGGTGTTGGTTGTTTTTGTTCAACAAAATATTAAAGCATCTAGCAATTGTGGTGCACGTATGCAAAATGTACATTTCTCGCAGTTATCGACTATCAGTATTTAGTTCTAGTAGGTGTTTTAGTTTTTCAAAATGAATTACTACAAGTAATGAAGAACTTGTAGACATGACTTTTGTTTTGGGAGAGTCAGAAAGAAATTGTTTGCTTGCCTGCAGAATTTACCACCAACGGTATCCTGAACGGAGGCTCGCTAAAGTTCACAGCTTTCAAAACCTGCTCGAAAGATTTGTGAAGACCGGCAATGTACAGTATGAAAAAAGTGAACAAATTAACAATATTCTGAACGATGAAAATGCATTATCTGTTGTTCTGGCAACGATTGAGAATCCGCATGTTAGTCAGAGAGAAGTGAGTTCATCTGTAGGAATAAGTAGACTTTCTGTTGGTCAAATCTTAAAGAAAAATAAGTTTCATGCATATCACATTCAAATGCAACAAAATTCCTACTTAAATTCGTCTTCACAGTTGCGACTGTGAAAGCGGTAAACTGTTAAGTGGGATAATGTAAAGCTCAATTTTTTTTTAAATTTATAACTTCTAAACCGGTTATTAGATGGCACTAAAATTTTAGATATGAATAAACCTGCCAAGAGAGGTGTTAAATATGCAAAAATATTTGGTGCATTCTATTTAAAAAAAAATTATGTTAAGCGTGCCACACTTTTCTGCAACACCCTGTATATTTGAAAATAATTTCTCTAGATGCGCCTCTATCCACTGTTTACATCCGTATTAGAACAATTTTTCTAGCTGTTACCGTTTAGGAGCTATCGGACTTCCCCACACTATTGCCCCTCCCGGTATATGTATCTTCAAAAGTGACATAACATCAATATTTCATCAATTTATGTTATGAATCAAATACTGCAATTATTATGCTTGTAAAGCAAAAATACTACTTATGTAAAAGCAGTATAGTACAACCCATAAACAACTTATCAAATTATTTATATTTTACTGTATATCCATCTGCGTACATATTTACATTAAGAGATTTTATCTGGCAACCCCCACAATAAAGAAAAACTGTTCTTACATAGTACAGAACAGTAGACGTAGATCCTCAAGTATAATAAATCTCAGCAGATGCCTTACCAGGACCTTAACGTAGACACAGAAAAGTACTAAATATACAACACTTAAATGATTGGCATTTTATGTCTAGTTTAATGAACAGACAGATTATTAATTAAATCTATAAATAAATAATAAATGAAGTTACATATTATAAAACAAAAATTACAAAACAAATGGTTAATTAATCAATCAATCAAAAATAGCTCCATTTTGACGTTTTTTGATACTTTCTCCTCGGAATAATCACAGTATCAGTAGACTCAGTATAATACTGGAAAAGAATGAATTTTAATTTAATATACTATTCAGAATAACCAAAAGACCTTCCTATAAACGATAATAAAATTCTCTACATTTCAATGTTCATTAGATGAAGACTAACGCATAGTCAGATAAACAGGCTACAACAGGAACTTCAATTTCTTTTCTCTTCAAATTTTCAAAAATATTTCTTCCTATTTATATATATTTTTATATGTTTAAAAACGCTATCCATCCTTATTAATCTTAATAGAAAAGAATGTGACGTCTTAAATAGTTTAATGTAGACTACACTATCAGAATTAATTAACCGCAAAATCTCAAAATCTCCGATAACCTCAAGTTATCATCATAAGTGGTTATACAATTCAATATTTCCATGCGTCTTCAAAATTCAATGTGGCCATTTGTTTCAGGGATATATTAAAAATTAATTCTCTTATTTATTTATTCAATAGTTCCATCAACTGTTACAACTTGAACACTTGTTAGTTTGCCAATTGCAAATTGATGAGCTCAAAGATTATCCATTCACAACATTTTTGGGAAAGGGTTGTTAAATTCAACTTAGTTTGGAAAATAAAGTTTTGCTGCTAATATTATGTGAAATTCAATTTCTAGGTTACAATATTTGTCATATTCTTTGAGAATAATAGTATGTAAGGTATATGACAACTAATAATAGGCATTTACGTTTATTCAATCCAAAATTCAGAATACCAATGCCGA
Organism: Agrypnus murinus; assembly: GCA_929113105.1. Lineage (NCBI taxonomy): Eukaryota > Metazoa > Arthropoda > Insecta > Coleoptera > Elateridae > Agrypnus > Agrypnus murinus. Next base: position 113,628,409 of record OV816031.1, read on the forward strand.
TTGTCAAGACTACTCAGTTATAACTAGTGCATTCAATCCCGAAACGTATTTTCAATCCTGGTATTTCGGGATTGAAATTTTTGGATCTCAGAATCCCGGGATTGTATTATGCAAAATGTTTAAAATAAAACTCGAAATAGTATATTAAAGTATTAGTGTCATAAGACACGTTTTTAGCGCACACGTCTAAGCAGAGCCTAGGTTTAGAAAACGACCCGCATAGCAGCGCGTTTTCTAAAGAACAAGTGTGCTAAAATGTCTTATGAAAGGAATTTTTTATACTATTTTTTTTATTTGCGTGTCCAAAAGAATACTGAAAACAGTAACATTTTATTTTTTTAAGTTGATATCATCATTGAACAGCTGTTCTTAAAACGTCAAACTTATTTACGTTGTAAATTTGAAAAACAAATGCAGAATTAGAATTTTCAGTGTTTCCAACTCATCAAACACTTAACAAAATTTTCCTAACAAATTTTATTTAAAAACTAACTTAAGTTATTATTTTTTTAAATACTAATTACAAGATAACGCAATTCATTTCTTCTTGTCCTTTAGAAAACTCCCCGCTAAGCAGATCATTTTCTAAACTTGGCCACATGCGTTAAAAACATGCATTATGAAACTAATACTTAAATATACTATTTTCTATTTGCGTTAATTTGTAATCATTAAAAAAAACATCATATAATCATTAATAATTTAAATAAAATTTATTAGAGATACTTTGTTAAGTAGTTTGACAGTTGGAGACACGGGAAATTCTAATTCTGCATTTGTTTTTCAAATTTACAACGTAAATAAGTTTGATATTTTAAGACAGCTGTTCAACAGTGATATCAACTTTAAAAACATAAAATTTTACTAATAAATTTATTTTTTTTGTTTATTTTAATTTTATTAGGACTGGCAGTCTTTAATAAAACATTTATACATTAATTTCTAACGTTTCGCCCCCCAATGGAGGCCTTTTCAAAAGAATTTTATTGCATTATATAAAGAGTTGTTAAATATTATTTTGTATCAAAATTGTACTTTCTCCAGTATTCAAATAAATCTCTTTTGGACACACACATAGAGGATTTTTGTGAAAAGTTTCTAGCTGTGGACAAGTCCTTCTCGGGCTCTACACTGATAGGTGGTATGGCGATTAAAAAAATCATATACCATTTGTAAGCTTTATTCACGAAAACCATCCTTTTCGAATAAGCTCATTTCCCGAAGAAGAGTCTCATTTAAACTTTGTTTGTTTATAGAGTTTGCACCATATTCTCATTTAGGGTTTTATGTAACTTTTCTTTAAGACTTTGTTCGCGGGCGTTTTCAAATATTGTTCGTCTAAGATCGGCAATACTAACATCCTCATCTTCATCATTTTCTTTTTCCCTATCTTTTTGGTGGGTATTTTTAGAACTTTTTTCAGTGTTTTGTTACCTCTCTATAGAACGAAATAGTAGTGCACATTCGTGCATAGGGGATGCCCTACATTTTAAATAACTAATAATAATAAATCACTTTGCTGAGTTCGCACGGTTGCCACGTTTAAATGGGAATCGAAATTGAATTTTTATAATCCCGGGATTAATGGGCCTGAGGATCCCAGGATTTCGAGATTCGGGACCCAGGATTTGATGCCCTAGTAATAACAAACAATAAATGGACGCTCTCAGATAGTGACATTTAATGTAATTATTGCTAATTAAGATCAGTCATCTAGAAAGCCTTGAAATTTATTCAAAGAAAAGTTGTGTTGGCAACACTAGCGCCGTTTATTGTTTGAGTTTATGTTTAAAATAAACGCATTTTGTAGCATGAAAGAATTGGAATAACTTGACCCTTCAGGTTTTTTTTTAATCTGTTATAAAGCACTTACCGATCTCATATCGTACTACGACCTATTTTTGTTTGTAAGATCAACTTACTGAATTGTTATTGGTTGCTACGAAAGCAACAAACTAACAAAATTGTTACGATTCATAATGTGTTTAGGTGCTATTATCGCCAGCAAAATTTTGATCATTTTTTTTATATTTGCGTTAAGTGCTTACAAAAACTCATACCTTCAAGTCTCATTTCCAAAACAGTTGTAAGGCATTTACCGATCTCGTATCATAATTTATATAGTTATTCGTAATTATTAATAAATTCTTCCTTTTGTCAAAGTTTGTTGACAAATTTAAAATTTTTAGGTTGTGTTGACAAGTAACAAGTAACCAATAGAGGTGCAACTTGAGGGAAAAAATTTTTTTTGTTATGACTGAGCTGGTCATTCCAGAGGTCAATGTCTGCCAATCCATCTGTTGGGAAATGTTTCAAATATTGTACGTCGGGAACTGCAAAATGTGGTGATGCACCATCTTGTTGATAGCAAATATTGACAATTTTGTTTTTCTCAATGCTATTATCTAAAAAACTATCACATTCTCATAAAAAAAAAGAGAGTTGGATTTAAAAAAAAAAACTGGTAATGTCGTAGAGCTCGTAGATGGTTGGGGTAAATTAGATTTTTATATGAAACAAATCCTCAAAATAAAATCGACATGTCCGAGTGTAACATCTAGAATACTTTTCGAATAATACACTAGAATAACAATACTTTTTGTATCTACCGACCAAATCTCTAATACGATCTGAATCCAACTTGACGGGGAGGGGGTAGATATGGATTTCGGATATTTAAATCACATCTCTACTAACCAATCTTCCACTTTCATCAGATCACAAATTCTTGTTCTTCTGTTACTTTCTTCAAGGATTCCTATAAGATATACGAACGTTCTCATTCTTCCAGAGTGCATATTAGAACGATTTTATACCAATCGGAATAATCGGATTTAATTAACATAACTGCCTAATCTATATCATATCTCAGGATTAGTAAAGATGACGTAATACATTTTTCACATTTTCAAGATTTTTAGGAGTTTTCAGATTTGGTAAAATATGTATCAAAATAGTTCGAGTTAATTTAACTATAATCTCCAAATGTCGCATATTTATTTTAGGACTGTATGCAAAAAATACATACAATAGATGATCTTCCTGGAATAATGCTGTAACATCAGTTGTGCCCTACTATTTCTTGTTATCATTCTAGTATTTCTGCGCATTATTCATGCACTACGTTACTCTAGTATGTTCTATCAACTTATCCCTTATCAAATGTTGAATTTGTAATCGTAAGTCATTTATTCATATATTATATACAAATAGTAGTATCAATAAAACATATTTCAATATCACAATAATTACTAGATATCGCATGATCGTTTTGTAAATATACATTGCGATTGAAGTTACCATAGCAACGCTTTCCTAACATACTCAGTGCCAGGGATCGCTGCATGGGTTCATCTGTGAGCCCCACAAGTTGCGCACGCATTGTGAAAAACGTAACTCAAATCAAAGGATGAAGACATGACAGATCAGACGGGGGGAGGGGAGAATAATTTATAAGAAAATTATTATTATTATCTTGCTTGATTTTATAATTTTTTTTTTTAATATTTGATCTTTTTTTGGAGTGTTACATTACACAAGCTCTTGCGGGCCTAGTATTATATTTAGATGAAAGGCAGGCGCAACATGAAAGATTTGCGCATTCCTGATTTGATAATTCGTGCTGGTTACCGTGAAAACTAACATGCAGAGAATATCAGGGGTTCATTTAAGAATTCAAAATTAAAATTTCAAAACAAACAAAAATTGTAATTTTAAAATAAAAATGGCAATATAGCTTCAATATCGAAAATCAAACCCCTAAATAACTTAGCTGGCAGCTATGTTGTAACCAGTGCCGTAATGAGGGTATGAAGCGCCTGTGGCAAGTGTCTAACTTGCACTTGTCCGTAACCCAATGACAAAAAAAAATTAAAAATTTTAACGTAACAAGTTAAATTTTAGTAAATATATATATAAGCGCTATACAGCGGTCGTAGCAGAGTTAATTGAAAAAAATATATAAATAGTGACTAAATTTTCTTAAAATATGTACTTTTTAGCGTCTTTTTTTTTTAAATATGTACCAAATATATAAGTTTAAGTTTATTAGAATCGGCTGAGTGAATACTCGCCATTATATGCGAGTCGAATACTATACTTTGTCCACAACTGTTCCATTCAATTTTAATTTGATTTTTTTATTCCATATATGTTTACAAACTGTTTAAAAGCCTTTGTAGCTCAGTGGGTTAGCAATCGAGTTTGTGACGCAGAAGACAAATCCCGTGGTTACGAAGATGATGCATTTTTGTATTCACGGTTGAAGTTTATCAGGCAATATAATATACCCTTCTCAATAGTACATTCTAAATTGCTAATAGCGCGCTACGCTAAACAATAATGGTTCTTATTACCTGCACGACAAGGCGCAATTTGCGTTTATTTTCTTAATAAGTTTCGTCCAAAATGGCTTGCGTTTTACAATCGCGGTTGTAAATTGGAATTTAACGTTACCTGATTTCTCCTGACGTTCTGATTGGCTGAGCTTTCGCCTCATGTGAACGCGGGCTAGAAGCGTAAGAAAGAGAGGGAGTGTGATGCTCCCACAACAATACGTGTCTCTGTCTAATTGGTCAGGAGATGAAAAACGGTCAGTGTTGATTCATATAGAGTAGAATGGTCAAGTAAAATAAAAACCATGTGCAATTCTCAACCGGGTCGGTATCCTTTGTTTTGCGTCCCAAACCCAGTTGCGCCCGTGGCGAGTGCCTTTTTCGGCACGCCCTCGTTACAGCACTGGTTGTAACGTATATGCAATTTATTGTATTCTCAAACTGTTATTTAATTTAAAATAATACAGAGTGTATGCTACAATATGATCGAAAAAAAATTCAAATCAATAACAAATCTAGGAGGCCTTGAAATGTTTAAAATTATATTGGCAGTACCTCTGCCGATTATCATTTTGTTTTTGATATATATTTTTATGTTAATCTATTGTGTAAAATGTTTGAGATAAAATAGAAAATATTCATTATCGAAAGTGCTGCGATGCATAGAGAAATTTCCAAATTTTACGGTTACATCGATTTTTCGTAAGTACCATGAAACAGGCATGGTAAGCAGACAGTGTCAGATCAACAAAGATAACAGGACTTAGGCGGGTTAATTCTCAACACACATCAAATTGTGCGGTGTGCAGAAGCTCAAGCTACTCAATTATCAGATGCAACAAAATCACACGTGTGATGATGTAGGAGTATGTTCTCGACGTGTCTTTTTCTAATGAAGTATGGTCTTTATAACAGAGTGGTAGATTTTCCCCCGAGGTAACACCTTAAAAATACCCGCACACAATAGAAAAAGTTATAGACGTGAACTGGAATAAACACCTTAAAAACATTTCACGCCATTATAATCTGGATTTTTTCAATACAAATATAGGTGTCCGTTTTCAACATAACTCCAAAGTGTCAAGACGTGGAATGAATAGTGTGGAATAAACAGGACTGGGATTGTCAACACAATTTGCTTTTAAATAAATCTCAAGGCCTCCTAGATTATTTTGTTCTCAATCATAGGGTATAACTAATATTTTTATTACTTCATTAATCAATAACATTTCCAAGTTAACGACATTTTCAATTCCCTACCTGTAACACTTAAATAGAAACTAAACTAAAATTCACGAATACTTAATTTTCCTCTTCATCATTATTATCATTTCCTGAATAGAGTACATCTTTTATAATAGTATATAAGGATGAATAGCGCTCTTAAATTGGTTTAATTTACATGAAAGAATAATCCTTTCTCAAATATCTTTGAAAACCACATATTTTAAACTCACAAAATACAAATAGGAGAAAAATAAGAAACTGAAATTCCGTTCATAACTCAAATTTATTAATTCAGCTGTTTTTAAAGAATTTCAAATTGTCAGACACCAATTCTCATTTAGTAATCAAAAATTTAGATGAATCTCATTTTTTTAATATGAAACCAAAGAAATCAATTCCAAAAAGAAGTGTAATCCACACACAAGAATTGCTGTTAATATATATTTTACAATTTCTTTGGTTTATTTCAGACAAAACTTTGCTTTTATAGAGAAAATGAAGCTGTATTCATTTACTTGAAGAAAACAAAAAATTAAAGTGTACGTACCATGTTTTCGTTTGTTCCCATCTCATCAGACACTAAAAAAAATAAAATCAATTAAAATTATAAAAATGTAAATGGTTATTCATTATATTTTGACCACCCCTTTACCTTTGTTATTGGAGATAAAAAAAACGTTTCCTATAACTAAAAGTTGTATTATTGTACCTACATTTTCTTTAAATGTCATTGAAAAAACGATATCCAATATACATATATTTTTTAATGGAACACCCTGTATATTATTGCAGGGTGTTCCATTTAACAAAATGTGTGTAGTATATTCTGCATCACCTTACCTATACTGCCGTGCTTAGCAAGAAAGATACTAATGAATGCTAATAAAAAACATGGTACATTTCTTAAATTGCTACTGTGGAGATACTACAATATAGCTACTACAATGCAACCTTTATAGGAACCTTTTTTTTATTTCCAACATTAATAAACATAAAGGGGTGGGCAAAATAAAATGAATAACCCTGCACATCAAATCTTGACTTTATAACATCTTCAGGCATTAAATAACAAAATTTAAAATTATTAGATTATGTAAGCATTTTAAAAGTTCTTTAAATTTCAAAAGTGATTTAAAGGTTATGTTAATTGCCAAATAGAACATATTATATATTTATTTCTGATTAGTATAAAATTACTAACTATTAGAATTGAATATTCTACGCTGATCTGGTTGCTCATATGCATGTTCTTGTTGTGTCAACAAGCTATCCAATTGATGTGCCTGCATGAATAAGCTGTTCTCCTCTTGGCGTCTGCGTAATTCCTCTTCCTGATGCAAAATCCTTGCTTGCATCTCTTCCTGTTGACGACGCATCTGTTCTTCATTCCTCTGTCTAGTTTCGTCAGCTTGACGCTCCTTCATTTCCCATTCACGCTTTTGACGTTCGCGATCCATCTCACGAGCACGCAACTGTTCACGCAACATCTCGGTCTCGTGTTCGTAACGTGCAAATTCCATCTGTGCTTCCAACTTCTCTTTGTCCATGTCCAATTCTTTCTTTAAAGCACTTTCTTTTTGTGCATGCAATTCAAACAGCTGCTTCCAGCGTAAACCGTACTCGTGTTCAAAACTGTTCATATTCGCAAATCTTGGACCAACTTCACGTTCTTTCATATACTCTGAATTCTTCTTAGGTATATTCTTGTCGGGGTAACCATCAGAGTCATCTATTATGTCGAATTGTTCCACAATAACAGGGCGTAATGAGGCGGTCAAAAAGTAGCAGCCTTCATTGCATTTTCTAACAGCTAAACTGGCACTGTTTTTCCTGGCATATTCGACGACACCTTCACCAGTCGATTTTCCACGGTCATCAACGATCACATAGCAACGTTCAATCTTTAAGCAAAACAGAATCTAATGTAAAAAAAAACAAAACAATATAACCTACACAATATATTTATGTATAGAAATTGGCCATGACACTTTTATGTTATATTTTTAAAAAATGAAGTAACATATAACCTAAAATTTGACCCGACACTAACAGAACATAACCTAGTTTTAAACAATCAAATTCCATGGACTAGTCTACATACTATAATAAAATGTTACCTCTCCAAAAATACTAAATGCGCAATAAAGAAGTTCGTTTGAAATAAACGGAGTTAGATTCTTCACTTTTATAGCTGAAAATGGTGGAGCAAAGCGTATCTTCAAAGTTCTTCCCTTTAACATAGTCCCATCCAATTCTCTCTTTGCTTTTTCAGCATTAGTGTGATAATCCTTAAATTAACAATAAACAGACTTAACAAAAATTAACAGTTATGAAATTCATACCAATCTAATAAAACAGAAGTTCTTTTCTTTATTAACGAAAAGTTCGTTAATCTCTCCATACTTTTTAAATAAGTCTTGAATCTCGTCCTCAGTTACTTCAGCAGCAATGTTACCAACATACAATCGGCTTCTTCCTGAGAATTTCTTCTCACTTGTGTCAACGGGAGGTAAATCAAAAGTCGGGCCCGACAATTGCGATACTTTGTCCATCAACCGATCATCGGGATTCCAGTCACCTTGTTCTCGAGGGCCACCTCCGCCACCTCCAGGTCCTTGATTACCGCCCCTGGGGCGTCTTCTACCACCGCCAAAATCATTATTTTCATTCTTCATCTAAATAAAAATTAATTTTTTAAGTAAAGTCTATACTACAAGTTTTATTATTATTATTACTATTATTAATAAATTAAATGATAAAAAAAAATTGATAAGAATTGAATCAAATATTAAAAAATTACATTTCTATAGCTTCCACCAGAAAATCTTCCACCGCCGCGTCGGCCGCCATGATTTGGTTGGAATGGGGGTTTGCTGCCGGTATCAAGATTAAGAAGCGGTTGGGGTCCGCTTTCGTTTTCTGTTGAACTTTCCACTTTAGCTGCTGTTGTATCAGGATTCTGAGTGGCCATATTTCACAATATAAATAACTTTTTTAAAGTAATAATCGAGAAAACACAATTATATCAACAAATAGTAAAACGAAGCTACTACGTGCCACAACTTCAAGTAGACGTCGAATGTCAAAATTGTTAATGACGTAGTTGAAAAAAAATGGTGTAACAGGAAATGCTAAAATGCGGGAAATCCTTGGATTTAAAACCAGCGCCATTATAAAACGTATCAATTATAATTATATAATTATTATATATAATCAATAATTATTACACATAATCAATAATAATATAAATAATCAAACAAATTTTTTTTATTAAAAATTGGATTGATTCGGCCCTTACTTGATCCAAATTAAATACAATAACACAATAAAATGCTATTAAATCTTGCACTAAAATATTATAACTGTTGTTTTGCTACACAGTAGCTTCTTCAGATAAAGACTGGTTAGAACTGAGTTTTAGTGACTATTTCACTCAATGTTATACGAACCAATAAAAATTTATCCTATGAACGAAATTCTCTCTATTCCGGCGACTATTTTTTGTTTATAAAATTTTCCGAACTTGTTCTACCAATGAAAACGTTCAAATAAGCAACCTACCCTTTATTTCACTGACAATTTTTTTGCTATAGTAACGATCCTACAAAAATAGTATACACAAACTTTACGTTTCATTGAAATAAATGTTAAATATTTTTATTCTTTGTGTTGTTTATTCGCGAAATAGTCATAACGAATAACATATGTGGTAAAATTTTGTCTTGGCAAAATTTTCTTTTTGATTTACTCGTGTTTGTTGCCAATTCATCTCGTGACATTGATCAAAAACCACTCGACTGACGTCTCGTGGTTTTTAGTGACAATGTCACTCGAGAAATTGCTACGCAACAAACGCTCGTAACAATAAGAAAATTTTGCCGACAAAATTTTACCACTTATGGTATTATATATGAAAATTTTAATAATATTTTGTTTGTGTTATTGAATTTTTTATTAGATTGCCTTATGCATAGCAATCACTAAGCATAATTTCTAATGCATTAAAACTCAATTAATAATGTTGTAGTAGGTATGATGCTTTTATAAACTTTCGAATCAGAATCATATGTCGCTGTCCAATTTTAAGTTACAGCTTTCCAATAACGTTTATGATTATCATAAACTATCGTGGGAATTGATAGAACGGCAAATTCTAGAAATACTACTGTAATAACCATAATTAGTCCTGTAGAAAGGAACATACAAAATATTTGAAGATCTCAAAGCTCGCGCTGGGACATATAATTTGGTAGCATCTAAAAGTTCTGGACTATCAATTACAGAATTAAAAATCTTATAGATAATGTGTAAGTCATTTAAAATCCTTCTATCATAAAGTGGTTTCAAATTTAAGCATGATATAATAAATTCCAAAGGATAATTATCATGTACAGAGATTCCTATTTTAAAAGAAGCAAATCTTAAAAATCTGTGCTGGACTTGTTCAATTTTATTAATGTGAGTTTGATAGTTGGGTGACCACACACTTGAGCAATATTCTAAGTGAGACCGGACTAGTGAAGTGTATAAGATTTTAAAAGTGTTAGCATTATTGAAATCTTTTGAAAAACGTTTTAGAAAACCAAGCATTCGGTTTGCTTTAGACACTATACAATTAATATGAGGTACAAATGTAAGACATTTATCAAATTTAACACCTAGATCATCAACTTCAGTTACATTTTTTAGATTGTTATATATTAACTACACCGATATGACAGTGTTAATAAAATATAAACAAGTCAAACTAGACTCTTTTGTTCAGAAACAAAAAGAAAATGTTAATTAAATATGTATTTGTATAATGATTTTGTTTGTTATTGTCGATAGTTGTTCTTGTGTTCAGAATAAATAATTACATAAAGGTTTTTTGTGATTATCCCAAATAGTGAACAAATCGAAATAATGAACAAAGGTGGTTTTTATTAGTTCACTATTTCGATCGTCTACTGTAATGCTAAATGTGCACCAGATCCAATTTCAGGCAGTTTAACTCTCCGGCCATAACGCTAGCATCATCGTAACATTGAGTAACTAACTTTTGTTTAAAATTAAAGGGTTATAAAACGTTAGCTATTAGATCAAATAATGCATTTGCAGTTATATCAGCTCTTACATCAAAAAACCCTAAAATTTTTTAAATAGTCCAATTATTTAGAAAATAAATGATTTCTCATGAAAAGAGACATCTAAAGATCATGCATTTATTTTATAAATACTTACCGTTCTGTTTTTGACAGAACTGAACGGTAAGTAATTACTTACCGACGCGTTTTTGCTTAGCAACCAGTAAATATAACCTACTGTTCTAAAACCAAGTATGGTAAACAATCTGAAATAGCATGGTCGTACAAAAAATATTATACACTTAATATAAAATTCTCTGTCAATGAAAGTGACCAGCCACTATAAAATGTCACATTTTTGTTTTAAAGTTGCAGATTTAAAGCAACACAAACAACAAATTCACCAATTTATTTTAGTGTGTAAAATTACCAGGCAAAAGTTTTATCTTTTCCCAATTTCTTGTCAATAAATTCTAAAAATTTTTTATTAATAAATTGTTAAGTGTAAAATCAGATTTAGGAATCACTTTTCTGTATGATATAAGCGGCTAGAGTCTAAGATGATACAATTCCTCCGTCATGCGCAATGAAACAAATTCAAGTCTTGGATCTTTCATCTGAAGAGATCATCATTCTTTTTGTCCCGTTAAAAGGAAGATTTTTTCCATTGTTTTTTTAGTTAAATAGCAACCACAAAAGTTCCAACAAAATATTTAACAATTCTTTGCTACCGCTGCAAAATATTCTTCCAGTGGCTAAAACAACTGTATTATATTATAGTAAATAAAGTATTAAGGGCGGTAGGTACGCTTTCCAGTCGAGGCTAATTAATAGTGTGGAGACCGAGGCCTAGCGGAGGTCTCTATATTAGCCGAGACTGGTGGTACCTAACGCCCATAATGCTTTTACTATTTTTTGCCTGATCAGATCCACGACTTAATTTTAAACATATGGAGTAAACATTAAAAAAAAATCACACTGAAAATGTGAATTTTATCAAGTCGGTTAATGCACCTTGTTGTTATGGAGTTGAATAAACAAAAACAATATTTGTTTCAATCCGGGCAAATTTTAGAATGATAGCGACTGTTTTTCGACTTTAATGACGAGGTACTTGATTAACTAGCCATGGGCGGTAAGTTGAACTTACCGCCCTGAAAACAGAGCTTGTAAATGAACCAAAACGACCGATCGGGCAAAATAGTTATTTAAGTATTAAATAATCCGATCGAATCTATGAGTGAATTTTAAATATATAGAGTAAACATTAAACACATCGCACTGAAAATGTGAGTTTTCAGTCGGTTAATGTGCCTGGTTGTTATGGAGTTGAATAAACAAAAACAATTTTTGTCTCAATCCGGACGAATTTTAGAATGATAGTGAGTGTTTTTCGACTTAAATGACGAGGTACTTTATTACCGAGCCTTGGGCGGTAAGTTGAACTTACTGCCCAGAGAGTAGAGCTTGTAAATCAACCAAAATGCCCGATCAGGCAAAAAATATATAATGTTTCACGGGGAAAATTATGAACTAATGAGTATTTCTATGATAATAACCACAAAATGTACATTCAAGTTTTACATTTTACAGCTTTACATGAATTATATGAAAGACTACCACATTAACTTAACTTTAGTTGCATTTTAAATATTTAACAAAATACATATTAAGAATTTGCAGAAGGGAAAGAATTACCAGTTTTCAGAAATTATCATTACTGGATTTGCATAAAAGTTCCTTAAATGTGTTCTTACATTTCTAATCTAACTTGAAGTCGTTGGAAATATGACACCACTTGTGTAAGAATTAATTACACCTAATTATTGTAAGCTGATGAATTGACCTAAATAAAATATTTTGTGTAAATAAATGCGGTAAAAGGGAGATTGATTATGTAAGTATGTATGTTCAAAATAGCCCATATGATATAAAATGACAATAAAACCAACATAACAATATGTAATTACTAATTACCGTTAGGTGTAAAAAAATAAATGCCATGTTTCTTTGCAAAATCTGTTTTAATATCAACACAAATGCACATTTAAGGTTTTTGCATCGGATCATATTTCTAAAAAGTATTTATTTACTCAGTAATAACTTCTGACCACATTATTTACGTAAAGCATGCAGGCAGCCATAAATTAGCTTTTTTTATGTGACATACAACAATTTTTAAAAGGCAGGTACATCTAAAAAGGTATCACATTTTTAAATTAAATATGTTATCCAAATAATAATACAAATTAAGGTAGGTAAGTGTTTGTAACACTCGCTTTTCTGTACGGCAAAATAAACAATAATAGCAATAAAAAACACTAAACATTATACTTACTTTAAAAGGTGCTCAAGATTACCACGGCTTGAGATTTAGCTCTATCTTACAAAATTTTAATTCAGGTCGTAGGTATTGGCTCTGCAGTTGTCTAATTTATAAAGTAATGGATAAAGGTTTCAAAAAACACAAAAATATACACAAGAAGGGCGCCATCTGATTATGAAGCTTAATTAATGATAATTAAGTAGATCGAATAGATTAAATGTATCTAATAAATCTGTCTGAAAACACTAATCAGAAAATGAAATCAAACCGATAAAAATTTAGTACAAAATATTGGTTAATTTCAACAAAGTTAAAAATTTTGATTAATAAACATGAATAAAAACTTTCATAATTATATGGTTCAATCTTACTGGTTTTAATTAACTTTAAAATCATATTTATTTAAGAAAACACCAGAAGAAATATAAAAATATAAAAGATTACAAATTTTACATTCAAAAATTTAAATAATAAGTCCCTACCTAAGAGCTCTTTTAATAATAAAAATTTAATGAATAAAAAGAATTGTATTGAAATGCAATTAAATGACAAATAAACTATAAAAAATTATTACCAGATTCAAACGAGTTTACATAAATGTTCAACACTAGAAAATACATAAGTCACAATACCTTTAGTTGTCTGTAAATCAAAAACAAAATCAACTGTAAACTGCATAAATTTGACTACAGCATACATCAAGCAATCGCCACAAATGGAAACTGGAAGGTCGGTAGATTTTTCTTTTCATAAATTAAAGATGTAAGGGAATAACCCACGTAATATCTGGATGTGGTGAAACATTATTTATAAATTCACCCCCAAAACGCACTAACTGAATGCAACCATTAAAGTTCCATAAGATTTGGTTATTAATCTAATTTTGATAACCACCACAAAGGTTAGTTGTTTTCATTAAAACAACCCACATAATAATTAAATCCAAACTGGATTTAGAAGGCACATAACTCAAATTTATTTGTTAATCGAAGTTTCGATCACTGTAGAGAAAGTCTGTAATTATTAATTTATTTCGGTACGGTAATTGTTTAAACGAGAGTACGATATGATAACTATAATAATAGGAAAAAAACTAGATTTCCCATTCTTCAAAAGCACACACATCCGGAAAAATGTTTAGCAACATAACTGTACTTTTTATTAACCATGGATTATTGATTAATATCCGGACACTTAATTAAACGATATAATTATTAACTGTAAGTTTTTTTAGTTAACTCTGCCGGCATCTGAAACCAACAGTCGATCAAACTAAACGAAAATTAGATTTAGAATTTTCTTTTAATTCTATTTAACTAAAGTGAAACGGTATTTCTGTAGTGTCGACCGTCTTCTGTAGAAGCTGGATCAAAAGTGCATGTCTGGACCGCGCCTAAAAGCTAGATGTGTTCCTTTTTAAAACTAAAAATTATAGTACAGTGAGTTTAGGGTTTACAAATCTCCATGCTCCAATCGGAAAACGCCTAGCCTAAATTTGTCGAATGAAAACGGAGCAGTCTACGTGGACTGAATACAACGTAGTTTGCTGTTCCCACGGACGGAAAGTGCAATACAGATATTTATAAAACTACAGACGCGTCGAGTTAAATGTTTTTTTTATACATAGCAAGCACGAAATTCGATAAGAGTGGCTCACATTAAATTTATCACGAACGATATTCAGTAGTTTTCCAGGATTCTTAACAAAGAAACTGCATTAACCGATGTATGCATACATAAATAACATACAGAAAGAGATAATTTATTGCCCAAATGCTCTTTATAATTTTAAGAAAGTCAAAACATGACCCTTTTTTTAAAATAAATTTTATGGGGTTGTTTGTGTCGAATGCTAACACAAATTTACACTTTAGAAAAGGAACGTAAATTTGCAGAACCGGACTTAAAATTTTTGTAAATCTATTAACAAAATTACATCTATTCAGAGCTCGTAAAAATATACCGTTACATGTTACAGAATCGGACTCGAAAATTAATAAAACTGTAAAATTCATTTTCTCGAAAACTATTCGTTTGCAGAACAAACTTTATAAGAAATATTTGCTCTACTAAATTCCGCCTATCTACCATTCAGCCAAAACCCTTCAATTACCATACACTCTCTATATGAAAATTAAAAGTAGAATAAATAAAGATTTATTTGTTATTTATTTATAGTATTAATATATGCAAAGGGATAAAAAGAATGATGGTCTCTTCAGATTAAAGATTTCAAAGACCTGAATTTGTTTCACTGTGCAAGACGGAGGAATTGTGTAATCTTAGGCTCTAGACGCTTGCGACATTTTAAATTTACTCTTAAATAACTGGTACTTTAATCTTACCACAATTTTACGTTTTCTTAGTTTTTTAACCATCCTGTAAGTTTTAACGGCATTACAGGGTTTTTCAAAATAAGCAAAAACCTTTTGATTTGATGATTTTTGCTAAAAATGAGAAATAAAAACGTTTGGTAGTTAGGTCCATCCAAGAAATTAAAAGAACGAAAAACCAACAATTATAAAATAGCCTTTAAAACATACCAACACTAACACTTTTTTATTTATTACTAAAGACAGAACTTTGTACTTTGATATATATTGGACAAGCACTTTGAAATTTTGCCATAAGAACACATGCGCTGTTACAGAAATAAACAGCCTGAAAAATGTAATTACTCCAAACAGCTTTTAGTACAGAATCACACAATGACTCTCCAAGATACAATTAGATTATTACATTTTTGTAATAACAAAAGCAAATTACACACACAAACAAATTGAGCTCAGCAATTCTCCGTTACTGGAAGTGTTGGATATCTATTTTTTGTATTTACCTTAGCGACGAGTTTGTTTATATTTAGATTACCTTTGATAATGACACCTTAGCTACCGAAAGTCTTGTCAGGTAGATTTTAACCGCGGTCGCGTTAGAAAAATGTCTGTTTTTGACAACTTTTATATAGTGGCGCCATCTGTCGAGTACTGTAGTCTGTAGTAATTCTCATAAATAATAAGCTCGGTAAAGTTAGTGTTTAATATCATTTCTATAATTTGTAATTAATGATATAGATACATTCCAGCTGTATGGTCCAAATTTCATCCAAAAACCTGCTTTCAAGGCTTTTTTACTGTTTACGTCTTGCGACAGGTCTCCGCAAACGGACTTTAGCAACAATTTATGACCTTCTATAACCACAAATAATTTCATGATAAACTCTTTTAATCAAAACCAGCCTTAAAATTATTATTATTTCTACTATATTTCAATTTTTTAGTGCATACATAGTATAATTATTTTTTCTCCAACAGCACGAATATGACACTATAATATCAATTTTGTATAAAAAGTAACCATTTAGGAACTGTTACTCGTTACCATAGCAATTGTAATCACTTTTTGTACTAATACAAAAAGTAATCTCAGGTTATGTATGAACTATTTTCCGCGGTGCTCTAAAAGATTTTCTTTTATAGCAATAATGCGAAGTAATAAGTAGAAATTTTCATTTAAATAATAATCATTTATCTTTTCTATGACAATATTAAAATATTAAATTAATTAAGGACATAAAAAAACAAAAACAAATTCGACGTTTCTATTAAAATTTTAGTTGCTGCTCGGAACAACGTCGCAAAAACAAAAACGAATCCTAATCTCTAATTATTTAATGGTAAACACATATCTTAGACAACACCTGTCAAGATTTCTTCGAATTTTCGATGAAATGGGAGTGAGATTATACATTTGCGAGTATTATTAATGATATTAATTCTTAATATCCAAATTGCCACTTTTTACACATATTAGAATTGCAGTAAATAAAAAGTAGTTTAACGTCATGTTGTTTATTCTAAACAGTCCTCTCACGGAGTTTGCTAGTTAAAAATAAGCAGTTGGATAAAAAATTGTATGTTCAATTTGTACAAAAAACTCATAAGGTTTTATAAGGTAACTATTATATAAGGGGGAAAGATTACAGTGTAAGGTGTGGTTTACTTACTAAGTTGTGCAAATATTAAAAAACATGTTAAATAAAAGTAAGACAGTTAGTTTTCATTCACTCTCCATCATCAAGGACAAGGCAAGGTTACATGTAAAAGGTAAATAAAACATAACATCAATCGATTTTTATTAAAATTTAAAGATAATAAAAAGCAATGTATTCATCACAGAGTCACTATATTTAATAATATATTATGAGAATATGCAAAAATCTATACAAGATGTATTTTTGTATCATAATTGCAAAATAATATTAAATTTACAATTTAGCAGTCAGACTTACATCATACGTGTAACACAGAATTGAATACAGTAGCTTAAACCACTTTTACACTTTGTCCGATATTTTTTTCACTTCTACATTTTATTATAGAGAGTGAGTAGGTACAAACCGTCCATCATTCGCTCTTTTGTTTTTTCCAGTTTTTAACATAAGTATGGCCACTATCAGTCACTTACATATAGTACATATATGTATATCTTGGTCACACTTTCTTTCTTCATTCTCTTCAGATTTTATGTTTGATAAGCTGATCCTGCTGGTACGTTTTCTTTTCCTTATGATGCTAAAAACAACATCAATTTCAAAATACAGGACGCCTTTTACAGAGGGGCAAGATTATTTACTATCTACAAATAACAAAATTCGATAGATTCGTGGGTCTACTGAATAAAATCTAGAATGTATACAGGGTGTCCCATGAGATATGCCAATAAAAAACTAACGTGCATTTCTTCAATTGTAACCTTGATAATTACATTTTCCTTTCTATTCTAATATCAAAATTATTGAAACAAAACATAAACATGTCACAACAAATTAATAGATAAATAAAAATAAATTTAAATTCTTAATCTTTCTTAAGGTGCTTTTCGACTTGTACACTTTTGTTGCGCCATTTTCCGTGGCGCAACTACAAAATTGCACGTTGTGTTCACACATAACCAAAAATAAGTCCAAGGTTACGCCAGAAATGAATGGCGCAACTTAAAAGTGTCAACGGCAATTTTTAAAGATGCAAGGTATTCACACACAATGCTCCTCTTTTGTTGCGCCACTCTTCATAAACTCAAGCTGCAACTTTTAATAGAGGGCTACAATTTTACTGTTTAGTTCCTGGTTTACTGCGAATACGATAAAAAGGCCGTTCTTCATTTTGATTTAAATACCACAAGATTATTATAATGTAGATAATCAAATTTTTCTTACTTAAAAGTAAAAATACATAGTTATGTATACTATCTTTTCCATTTATTTTAGTTAATTCATTTTATCATTTACTAATTCATTTTAATCAATTCTAATGTTTTTCTAGGAGGTACACGCTGAAGAGTTTTTATTTGTTTATAATTAAATTTCCATTACAATTTAAACTTGAGAGAAATAGCTGTCGTTTTTGTAAAGGCACATTTTAAAAGAAATTCTAAAGATTAACCATTTGCCTATAATTCTTATTATTTTTAATAATACAAGTCGACATTATTTTAAAATGATAATCACAAACCAGTTAATTAAAACGCAAAACACCTAATGAGAAGAACGCCAGTTTCACAACAGTCACGTACGTAGTATTAAATTTAATTAATAAAAGTTGCACTAAAATAGATATTGCGCAACTTTATATAACCAACACGTCGGTCAATTTTTATATTGCGCAACTTTAGTAAGTGTACCTGCTCACACATAGCAATTTTAAAAGTGTACGCAACTAGAAAAGTGGCGTGCAACTTTGAAAATTGCACAATTTTTGAACTTGCAGCAGTGTTCACACATCGCAACTTGCCATTTTACCAAACTTGCGCCATTTTTCAGATTGCGCAATACGAAAAGTGTACAAGTCTACAAGCACCTTTAGGCAGTGTTGACGATTTGATCTTTATATTGTTTGTTTAGCCTATTATAAAATTTCAATGATATTTTAAGACATTCTGTATAAACAATTTCATTTTTAGTAATACTTACAGCAATATCTCCAACATTAGACCTCTGATATGGTGAGGTTGATGATTGCAAACGTGGGTTGTGATCAGATGCAACCTTATGTCGTTTATATACATTTATTCCTAAATCAGTACTGGGCGGCCGCTTTGATGAAACAGTCTTTACTCTTATGGCTAATGGGGGATTTGGGGAGTAAGTATGGCGTTCAGCTGTGTTAGGGCAGTCTTGATTCTCAAAGGCAGAGCGAGGACTTGGGGTTGAGCGGCTCTCCGAGCCTGGAGATGGTAAATTTGTAACGAGATGAGCTATTGCTAATTCTAATTGTTGAGGATCTTCTACGGATGGTGTTGATTGTTCACCATTACCATTTGTTAACTAAAATTAAAAACATATTTAATCAACATCAATCTTGTAGTACTCAGTTTCAGCATTGTGATGAGTAATTATTGGTTTTTGAGCAGTATCTGTCATTATATTTGAAAATTAATAGTACTTAAAAAGTACTTACAGGTAAAGGAGCACCAGCCTTAATAATGGCAGAATATCTCTCTTTCATTTCCTTAATTAACCTTTGTCCTTCTTCTTCAGTAACTAACGTATTTATGCACACAAAACTTTCTACTGTGCCTGAGTTATCTATCTCCAGGAAACCAAACGTCCTTAAGTATATAAATTGACCCGTCCTAGATAGCAATCTATAACATGAAGAACCTCTACTTTCCCCTCTGTCATACACTAAAAAAGAATTATAAAAATGAAATAATGTAAAATTTATTAGCATTTCTACGAGTACTTACTTTGTCGTAACGCGATCATAACCCAGCGCACATCGTCCCGATGCATAAACTTAAAGGCAGACAGACCCGATACTTCCTCAGTCATATAACCAGCAACATAAGAAATACGTTGGTCACAATTAATAATACGTCCATCTACCAAATGTCTCGTAACATATTCATCTTTAACGGCTTCCATTAAACGATCAGCAATTGGTTCAGGACGGGATAGTTTCACAAAAAATATCAATACCTACAATATTACAAACTAATTTACATATGAAAAGCTATTTTGGACAGTTGCATAGACTTACATCAGTACTTGATGTGGATGTTGTGGAGGAGGTTGCAGTTGAGACTATTTCTCCTGAACTTGTACCATTGTGTGTGGGTTCTGGTGACTTGTCACTACTAGATTTTTGCATACCCATAAAATTGACAACTTCGTAAACGGGCGCCTCTGAACGTGGCCCAGATCGCTTTAAGTGCACACTGAAGTACTTTCGCCAATCTGCACCCCATATGTTTGAGCTTATGTGTAACCTTAATCGATCGTGGTCTTCTGGATGGGTTATGTTGTATATGGATTGGCCCATGAGATCAGTCTAGAAGCATTTTGAAAAAAATTAAAATTAATATAAACGATATAAATAAACGGATTAATTTTAATATAACTGCATTTGTCAAATTACAATTCATTGAATGTATAATTTATTATAGTGAAAGATTCAGCAGGCATTTACAAGGTTTCCACTGAAAATAACTCTTCAATTTCCCTGACTAAATGAAGAAATTTTTCCCAACTTATTTTTATCGAATAAAACACTACTTCATTCAAATTATCTTTTAACAGACATTTTACATTTTAAACATAATTAAAGTAAAAACAAATGCAAATGCCCACTTCTTACAAATATAATATACACCAAACGTTTCTGAGTTGAACATTAACAGATCAGAGATGGAATGACAGAAGACACGAATGAAAGGTAGTAAATTAAAAAACCTTTTCGAATTTTCCCTGATTATAATTTGAATTCCCTGACTTTTCAATAAAATTAGAAAAATTCCCTGACCGAAATTTTCCAGAAAAGTGGTAACTCTGATTTAGCATCAATACAATCTGCATTATTTTGTAGTAGCTTTAAATTTACATGAAATCTGTATCTAATCTGAGTTAGATTCAGATTGAACTGGATTAGGGGTCGAAACATCGGCACGTAAAAAGTATTGTAAAGGTAAAATGTCACAAAAGGAAAACAATATCTAATGTAACTTCTAACCTTATCTCCAAGCAACTGTTGCAGGTTCCACACATTTATTTTGACATTATACGTATATCTATTTGAACCTAAAATGAACCTAAGTATTGTTTCAATTTGAATGTGCCAAATTTAAAGTTGAATTCTTATTTATCAACTACTGCATTTATGTACATATGACTTGGACTAAGGTACAATTTTAACAAGAAAAGGTAACGAAGGGTTTTTCTGCAAACAATATTACACAAGCACTTGCAGCTAAGGGTGATTTATAATAACACATTAACAAATGCCTAAACAATTCCTAGAAACAAAATCAAGAAAAAGTTGAGTAGGAATCCCTGTGGTAAATAAAGGAAAGTTAGAAGAAACTAGTAAAAGCTACCACTTTTATTAATAGTTATCAGTTGACATTAGTTTACCAAATTAGCATTTTGCTTGTAGAAAACTCAGAATATGAAAATCAAAAATGAATTCAGTGGAATAGATACGCAAGTATTTGGATTATTATGATCTAAATCAAAAGGTTTAGTTTTATTGATAACTTTATGTATCAGAAGTGAGGAGAGAGCTAAAGTTTAACGTGGTAGGAAGATATTGTTGATTGATACCAAATTTAAGTGTCAGAAGTGAGAGAGTGAAAGTTTTTTTTTTGGGGGGGGGGGGCAAAGTTTAACATGGAAGTCTTTAAGAAATGCATTATAGTTTATGAACCATGCAACATTAACCAGTTAGGAATGCAAACTAGACATGTTTCTGTAAAATAATGATCTAACCTGACCACTAACATAACCTCTAACTCAGTGGTTTCCAAACTTATTTTGTAGCGAAACTCTTATACAATTTCCCAAAAATCATGGAACCCTCATCACACCTACATTCTAATAATTTTAAATGAACTAAAACTGTTTAGATAGAGAATTTATCAAATCATTTCATACAGATGCAGCATACGTAATTATTACTTTAAAAATTAAAAATGTGCTTTATTATAAAATAAATTCTTTTTAAATTTTGAGTAACTAAATAAGTTTAGTCTTATCCATCTTTAAATGTCATCTTATGTCACTAATTCTTTAAATTTGTTCACCAAACCCTGGGGTTCCACGAAACACACTTTGGGAATCATTGCGCTAACCTAACCAAAAGTTCCTAAATATAAATTGATCTCGGTGTTATTTAGAGTTAAGCCACATATGTCAAATTTTCATCAATTCATGTCAAATCATGAAAAAAAAATTAAACTGTCAATATGACAATTATATAAATCTGAAATTGAGTACAGTTAATACTTTATTAAAAGCTGTTGTACATTGAAGGGTCGGCCGTAACAATGTTGTATCTAACAAAAGGATTGAACAGCAATACGAACTGACAAAAGATGTACAAAGTTGATAGACGGCATACTACAAATTCACGTTTTAAAAAGTAGCATTTTGGAAATCTGTTTAAAAATATATTATATCTCTATGATGCCAACATCTTCTAATCGGGATATACTAATGGTGTTTTTACGTTGTTACGGCCAACCCTTTAATTATTATATATAAAATGGATATATTACTAGGGTAGTTTTAAAAATTCCCTATAAACAATAAATATAAACATGACACAACGCATAACCTAAAATTTATATCTGACTGCTGCTGAATTTTGTCACTAAAGTAAAAAGAGACAAAATATATCTCTGTTTCTGACAGCTTAGTTTTGGCCTAGAAAGGGATAGATTTTGACATCTGTGTCCTAACTCTAAAATAATACAGTTGAAGTTTTCATTCAGGAACTCTAACCTAACCTAAATCAACTTTATCTTACCATGACCAACTACTATTAAATGTAAATATTATGGGCATCTCAAGCGACCCGGACTGTGGCGCCCTCTATGCTATTTATCTTAGTTCGTAACCTTTGGTTTGACATATATTTAGAAATTTAGAGCTGTCAGTTTAACATGATGTGGTTATCACAGTAGTGTGACTGAGTTCTAATAAATCAATTTACATAAGAAAAAAGCGAATAAGAGCAATGAAGGAACTATTAGCCAAGTATAACAACTTTTATTAAATAGATTTAACTAGTTAAAACTCCAAAGGGTAGTACCACAAGGCAGAGTAACGTTTTAAAAATTTTTTGCTAAGGGATTTATGTCTCATTTTTATCTCACGCTTCCTTTTTAGGAAATCCGTTTATTCTAAACAGATATTATCTACTACTGGTTTAATAACTGTTTTTATTATAAAATTGCATAATTCTTTGTTATGCATTTTGCAGGAGAGTAACTAATTTGGCTCAAAGAAGGTTCGATAAGCGCTAGCATTTGGTTACATACATTGTCAAGTCTGAGGAACGGCAGAGGTGCTTGTGTCACATATGTAACACACTACAACTGCTATGAAAGCTTGACTTGGATATATGAAACCTCCACAATCTTGCTGGCTAATCAACCTCATGAAAGATCCTGATATTGTAGTAGATACCAATGGAGATGGAAAATATGGTCGTTACATACAATTCTGTCTTGCACTCTCCTGACAATGTATCCTGGCATCCATGCTACAGATACAGAGTAAATGCCGGCTACTCGGCGTATATGAATTGTTTCAAGCTTCTGAATTTTAACTCTTAGATCAGATGATATTAAAAACTGCTCTATATCAGTAGGTGATGCTATTAGGGGTGTGACTTACGAAACTAAAATCTTCAGCTGCATTTGCAGAAATAGATGATTTGACGATTCCGCATCGCAAAATTTGACGCAAAGAATATTCTGCCGTAAGCTCAAATAGCTTACCCAACGTCAAATTTTTATATAAATAACATGTCATAAGAGACTATTGTTAAAGTGAAAGTGCTTTGTATCCGTACAATAAATACGTTGATTAGCAACAATAAAAATTTTGAATTTTAGTGGTAAATCATAAAATGGTAACTTCAACATCTATCAACCGATGGCGCTACGGTCCGGACCGCTTGAGAAGGCCATAATGTTTAAATTTAATAGTAGTTGGTCATGATCTTACCTAATCAACTTTAGTTAACAAAAACTTTCATTTTAGATCATAATTAATTACCTAAATTTCTGCATACCTGTATACACATGCATACCAGCATACCTTCTCATGTTAAAATTTGGGTGCCCATAACTTATATCCTCTTACTTCTAACACTTAGATTTGATATCACTTGACTCATTTCAATGAGATCTTTTATTTTAGATTATAATCGAAAATGATCTTCCTGGAATAATGTTGTAACTGTTGGAATAATCATTTCAGTGAAATAATGTTACTTGGAGATTGGTTAGGCTGTTTGTGTCTAGAAACTTCATAGTTGATGATGCCAGCTACAAAGTTTCTAGACACATATGCTGAACCAATCTCCTGGGTTACAAGCATACTATTCCCTTAAAATCACTGATTCTTAAAAATGTTGCTTACAACATAAAGGTGGTCTCAATTACCTAAATTCACAAATACGATTATATTCCATTCGCGCGCGACAAGTAACTGTTAGGGTCTTTTGATATGTAATGTATTTAATCATTTAAAACTAGCCATTTGAAACTTTTCGTAAGTTTTTTGACGTTGGCATTAGCAAAGGTGTTGTTTGAAAATTTGAAAAACAAATGCCAATCAAACATCAAATATTTATTAATATTTTACACACATTAAAAACGAAATAAATCATAAAAAATAAATCATTATTAAATCATCCTAAACTTGATATTTGTCGATATGGACGTGCAGAACATAAAAGATTTGAATGAATTTCAATAGGCTTTTACTATTTTAACATTAGACAAAAGTTTGACAGAAATTTACATAACCTAGAAACTATTTTTCATAACCTAGTTACAAAGTGGGAGCATGATTCACACAACAACAATTTGCAATTGTTATACAAGTTCTGAGTACTCTTACACTAGAAAAGTCACTAAATGTGGTTGTTTTAGTTACTCTTCCTGGGTGCGAATAAATAATAACTGAAATCAAGCCCTGATTAAGTAAATTTAAATGGCATATGAAATAAACAGATAATTTGATTAACTTCAACTGTTGGATAAATCTCAGATTCAGATATTAGAATTAGGTCTTGGACAGGATACAATTTTGGATTATGTTCGATAGAATATATTTTTTTCTCCAATTGACGTAAAAGTTTGATTTTATTGACACTTTAATTTGTTAAAACACCACTATCAGCTTGATATTAGAAAAAAGTTTATTTAGCAATCGAAAATGAATAATGGCAAAACACAGACTTACTACCTTGGCTGGATTCACAACCTTAGATTCGCCTTGGCTGTAAAATGCCAACCATGGCAGCAAATCTGCTACTTTTTTTTTGTTTGGTTAAACAAATAATTATTCTTCAATTGGCACCTCTAAAGTTTAGCAATTTAAAAGTACAAATTGTGGGTCAGAAAAAACTATTTTCTTAATTATTATTTAGAAGTCATAACATTAAAGATACTTTTAATCGTAACAATAATACGATATCTAATTATCTCTTCAAGATGAGGAAAGTACATTAAATTTAAAGATAAGCAAACGTGTATGTATATTTTATGTGTCTAAATGAGAAAACATGTATATTTTTTATATCAAAAATTGACCTTCATACTAATTTTATCAGAAATAATTCTACAGAATTTTGAATGATAGTACCCGATTATTATTGATAAAAAAGATGAAGTAGTGTGGATGGGTTTGTGTAATGTTATGATAAAATATTCGTACAAACACGTACGATTTCCAAAAATTAAGAGGCTTTAGTAACAAAATAATATAAAAATTTTTTTTAGGTTATGCTACTGTGACTCTAGTTTTTAAGAAATCTGGACTCGATAGAAAATGTAACTACAAAGTTGACAGCAAAAGTCACTAATGTCAAACAAGGCACTTTTAGGCTGAAAGATGATATTTTGAGGATAAATTTTAAAAATACTCAAAATACAACGAGAAATTGAAAATAAAAAATAAATAAATAGTGGTTGTACCAACCACAGTTTTGGCAATGCATAATGACATCTTTCAACATTTCGAGAGTTAGTTTTGAGCAAAAATGTAAGCAAATATTGTTAAAATTCACTTTTGAAATTGCTATTTTCTCATCTAAAAGTATTTTTTTGATGTTTGTGGCTGTTTCATTACTTCTTGTAACGAAAACACTTGAACCTCGATGTGCATTTTAATTCAACTGATTTTTGAGAAAAAAGAGAAAGCATAATAAAATCTTCTTTCAATATTTGATTAAGTTTCTCTCTTCGATGATATCAATATGGTGATATCAGAATAACAAATCACAATGCCAATAATTAAAAAAAGAAAAAAACCCAATCAAGGAAATAAAACTTGAAAAAAGTTCATTGTGTCTATTTTATTTACTATGTCATTAAAATCTATAATGAAGATAACAATACACAATATCTCTTGAAAAATACACAATTATTTAAGAGTATATAAGAAGAATAAAACTATATTTACCTGTAGATGACCTAGTAATTGTTCCACTGTATGTGAAACAAATACTATCTTCCCCGAACTAGTAAGAATTAACAAGAAGCCATTTAATTGTTCGAACATTAGCTGTTCCAGTATGAATTGGTCAATCTTTGGAAATTCCTGCTGTGTTGTTCTACTCTTACCGTTTATTAGTGCTGTAACAAATAGAACAGTGACTTAGAATTGAAAAAAAAAGAAAACTTCTAGTCTAATTCTTCGTGTTAATAAATTAACAGTTTTTCTTTCTCTTTCTCTTAATCATGGTCCAATTTATCAGCAAAGTTTTTGATATGATTCCTTGCATTTAACATCTAGTTAAGTTGAGCAAGCAGAGCACAAATTTGATAATGTGGTTATAGCATCATAAGCTTGCTTAAAATTTTGAAATAATCTCTAGAAGTTTAAAGTATTCTTTTCTTAATGCAACTTCAAATTAAGAACAATTGGAAACTAAACGAGTTAACAGATCTGATATTACTAAAGAGAGGATGTGAATTGCATAAATTAAGGGTATGTTTATGACACTTAATAGAGGCATAAAAATCCCATTTCATCGTTTTCCATCTTTAGCAAAAAGATGCCACTAAAGGTTCAGGTTAAATGTACGACTTTTAATCAACAATTGATTATTGATGTATAAAAATGATAACGATTGAAATTAACCAAATTGCTAGTTTTGAAAATAATATGTAAGAATTATGAAAACTAGCTCCTGTATGTAGCTTGTAATTTTGTATTTTTAATAATATAGTTCAGAATAAATTTTCTCTCAAATACAATAGATTATAACCCTGCGATTTTCTACATTAATTCCTCTTCTGGTAACTACTATATTTTTTTTAGTATTTGTGCATTTATAAATACATACATGACAAAACTTCGACAATTTCTAAAGAATAAAAACTAAGCACCTAATAGCTACACATGTTTAGAAAATTACATACTTATACACTTTTAAAATGGCTACCTGTCTTCACAAACTTGAATTTATTTACCATATAATTTAAATACCATTATTGTATATAATCATTTTATGGAACCTGTACAAGGAGGATGTTCTAAGATTTATTATTTAAGGAAAGTGAATATTACCTTATGGAAGTACAAAAACTATATTATTGCTCATCAATAATCATTATTTAAAATTAATTAATTGCTAAGTAATAAGCTTTTGCTTAGTGTGTTAACTCCTTTCAAAAACTTGTAAAAAAGAATTCTTTAACCCAAAGAGAGTCATCAGGAAGCAAATAATGGTGATAAATTAATAAATTAAATGATGAAATAAACGATTTATCATTTTGGTTGCTTCATAGATCAAGCATTTTAAATTCTTATATTTATTAACCATGGTAACTTTATGAAGCGACCTTGGTATAGACAATTATGACTTTAATGTTAAATTATTGTATAAATAATAAGTAGCAGTAGTTATAGAATGCTTTGATGGCTTTTAGAGTAACATTGATCAACCTTGACTACTGTACATGCACATATGGACATGTATTTTGACATTTTAAATCTATACTAAGTATTAAAAGGTGGAATCCTCTACTAATGACTAAATAAAATGTCAATTATTATTATAAAAAAGTGCTTTGAGCTTTAACAAAGATTTATAACAAAATGTTTTATTTCTAAATCGATTCTAAATTAAGAACCAATCTTTGACGCATTCATAAGATAATCAAAAATTAAATAAGATATGAAATGTTGGATTAGAATTATTTATTATTATTGCGGTTTAAATGTGATATTTAAAAATTATGTCCTTTCAAAAAATAAGTCCTGTGGTTAACTTATTTATAGTTTGTTTATGATTATTTTTATTTTAAATCCCTGTTTATTATGACTATGTTAATTCCACCCTGTATAATTTATTAAGTATAATTTTTTTCAAATACTAAGTCTTTGTCATCGTCCATTACCTTTGGTTTGAACACAAATTTCTTTCTTATTACAAGTTTGGTTATTTCTGGCTCAGGTTTATTCTTCATTTCTAATTGGTGGAATACGTTGTATTGGTTGCTTTAATTTATTTGTGGCCTTCTTTGGTTCTCTTTTATCTTCTGACTATTAACTTAATTGCCATTTCTTTTTCAGCTTCCTTTTCTCTACTGCTTTCATGTAAATATTGTGTGTTTGGATTTTGAGTTTTCTTCTGGTGTTGAGATCGTTGTTGCCATTTGAACTGTCTTGATAAATCTCTCAACAGCTGCTTGTATTTCTGCAGCTGTTTTTAGAGAGACTTTTAGTTGTAGTGTTTCGTGATAATATTTCATAACATATATCCCAGTTCATTTTCATACTGTATAGATTTGGTGATTGTTCGTACGTTAAGATGTGTGTATGTTAGCAATACTTGAGGTATGGTCTGTTGAAAGTTACAGACTTGAATTTATGTTCGAGTAGTTTTTCGTCAGACCTTTGAAGATAAAGAAGACCAATAAGTCTGATGATTTGTTGGAGCCTGTTGGTGCACCAGTTGATAGCATTTCCCACTGCTTTGTTTTAGTTGCCTTGTATAGCTCTCTAGCTCTGGAGATGATTAGTCTAGATCCCCCATGGTGTTTTGCATTATAGTCATCTCCAGCTTGAGTCTTACTTTCTATCATTATGAAGAAGCCATTGTATTGTTATTTCTTAATTCTATGCCTTAATAGTTAGGTTTCTGTTACAGTCTTCGATGGACATTCTGGATGCTTGTATCTTGTATGTAATTTGTTTCGTATTTGGAGAGTTCATAGTGTTTGATTTTCTTTTTTTTTATTATGACTGCACTTAATATGCGCTAGACCATCAGGATGTTTGATATCATATGCTACATAGTTTGGAGTCTTTATATAGTTTCTTTCCGTAAAGTGGGTTACTGATGCTAACATGGTATTAAATTCATGTGTATTAAAGAATATATCTGCTTACTTTCTATGTGGAACTAGGTTTGGGATTTTTTACATTATGACGTTGTTCTTTTCTTGGTGAAGAGGCTCTATTCAAACCTGAATGTTTTGTAAGAATTCTATTTTGTATATGTCTTTATTTTTAAAATCGGTTCTATATCTATAACAATAAAGGTGATATTTACTCTATGTTTAATGTTCCAGAGATTTCTAACCTCACATTCTTGTTGCACTATTTCTTCGATAACCATTTCTTGCTCTACAAAATAGTGCAATGCAAATCGGGATTTAAGAAGTTGAGATATGGAATATGAAAACTGGACTAAGAGCCCTCTACCCTCACTTTCATGTGGTGAATCCTATCAAGCTGATCCACCTTTTTGAATATTGTGGTTACAGTCCAGTGGAAAATAATGTTAGTATTTACTCAAAAAAGTAAATCAAGAAATACTAGAACTATCAAAAGTATGAAGAAAAGAAGAAAGTTGCATAAATTTAACATCATAAAACATCCTATAATACAACGGGAGAGAAGATATACATGCTCTGACAATGCAGGATTTGCTAATAAATATGAGTGGCATACATTACAACGAGTAGTACTAAATATACAGGGTTTCTATAAAAGATTGTCCGGTCTAGTGGTTTATGAATTGTGCCTCCTGCTCTCTATAGTGGATAGAAATAAATTAATGCTTATGCAACCAATTAAACAGTTTTAATAAAAGATTAAGGTACTTCATAAACTGGATAATGTAACGAGAAAAAAAAATTAAATAGAAACAATAACTACAAAAACTGTTCACCATTATTCTCTAAACACAACACAACAATAATGTCACAGTTGACAGACAAATAATTTGACTAATTTTTTTATGTAGAGAGCGGCAAAACGAATATTTCCAATGCACACTTTGACGACAGTCTTTTATAGAAACGCTGTACATTCATGCAAATATATTATTGTAGTAGGAAATTTCAATGCGAAGTTAGGACAGCAAAAAGAATAAAGCGAACAAAAATAGAAAAATTTGATATAGGGATGCAAAACACGCTCGGCAAAATACTAATGAACTACTTGGAAGTTGGAACAACCACCTTTACATAATGAATACAGTCTTCCAAAAAAGTCACAAAAAAGTGTAATGAAAAGCTAGACTGGCTAACATATTGTTAACTAACAAGAATCTAGTGAAAGATGCTACCATTCTAAATATCTCAACAGAAAGTGACCACATGATTATTGTTAAATACAAAATTACAAAGGAGAAAATGCCTTAAAAAATTCCCAACTTTAGCAGATACACAGATCTTACAGTATATAAAAGAGCTGTATACTATCTTAGAATGAAATGATATATACATTAGAATACCTTAGAATGAAACATTTTAAATAAAGTTAAACACGCTTCTGGAAACAACTTAAAGTTGCTAGGAAAAAGAATACCAAAGAAAACAGTGTAATGTGAATTTGGGAATTTTCCCAAAATAGAAGAAGATGAAATAAAATATGCAATTAAACAAGGAAGACTGCTGGCAAAGGCAGAATAATGCCAGAATTCCTAAAAGAAGTAGACGAAGCAATTCTGTAGTCAAAACAAAATTTTATTCAACAAAACTTATTCCAAGGAGAAATACCTAATGAATGGTACAGTACCCTACCCACACTTTTATTTAAAAAAGGCAATAAAAGTCTCAGTAGAAGATCAAACATTAGACACAGTGAATGAATGTAACTATGTAGAGCAAGCAATCACATCAAACAAAGAAAACCAATCTGTCAAAATCATTAGATCACAAGATTATGTTGGGCAGCATTTGAAAAATTGAAGGACGACAAAATATCAATACATCTAAGAACAAAAGTATTTATCCAATGTATCCTCCAATTCCTCACATATGGAGGATAAACATGGAGATTAACTCAAAGGACTTCACAAAATAGCAAAAACACAAAGAGCGATTGCATAGGGAACAAAATTAATGTTACAGATGTTGTAGAACATGCTGCTTAGTAAAAAACGGAAGTTTTTCAGTACATAATAAATGCCATTAAGGGTGGAATTTTCTAATACCTATGATAGTGACTGGTAAGAGAAAAAGGGACAATCACAAAAAAGATGGGTTTAAAATGAATAGTCGGATTAATATAGAGAAGAATTGTAGAAGACAGAAATAAATGGTGACAATCGTGGAAAAGGAATGAAATGTGATAGAAATAGAGCAATTAATAGGTGTTGTTTCATTTGTTCAATTATCAAAATACAGTAGAACTCTTTAATCCAAACCGATAAATGCAAGACTAATTCGTATTAACGAGGAATTCGGATTACCGGATGTACGAATATAAACATTGCTTTAAGCCATGGTACTTTATTATAAAGAACTTAACTTATTTAATTTACTAATTTTATTACAAAATATTATTTTAAATTCAGAAAATCAGTAATTTTTTGCTTTAAGTTTTCTCTTTCTCCTTTTATAGCAATGTGCTCTCATTTCATGGACTTAATTTCAGTGTTTTTCTATTTCCTGCACCTCTGTCAGCAGACCAGCAGACGAGACATATTCTAGGATTTTAGTTTTGTTTTTCTTTATATCGCTGACTGTCGATTTACCGATACCATATTTTAAAGCAATCGTTAAACACTAACCCAACATTTACTTGTTGAATAATTTCTCTGATAGTTTTAATAATGTGTGTTTTTGTTTTAACATCTTTTAATTGAATTTTGAACGCCACGAATACAAATTGTGTATTAACAAAATTTAAAGAAAAAGGTTTTAAGGTAGATGATGTCATATACAAACAATTGCGGAAAAACTGCAATGTCAAAACATTTAGGGCGCCTTTGTGATGGTATCGTTACTACATTTATAGTTTATTTTTTATATTTGTAACCTTCAGGGTTTTTATTACTCTTTATATTAATAACAAAATCGTTTGTAATATTCGTAGAATTTGTTTACACCCGTCGGGTCGTAACAGTATCAGCCAAAAACTGCAGCAATCTGCTATAATCTCATTTATAATTAATATTCACCTTCCAACAACGCTACATATCCAATTTTAGTTTGTACAAAGAACTTTCTTGTTCGGATTAAAGAGATTTGTTCGAATTAAAGAGGATTTCGGATTAAAGAGGTTTGTTCGGATTATAGCTTATAAATGTTGCTGTTCGGATTATTGGATGTTCGGAATACAGTGTGTTCGGATTATGGAGTTCCTACTGTAGTGTTAAATGATATACGAGCCCCATCACATACAAATTTTTCTACTTTCATTTTTGTTAAAAGTCGCCCCGCAATCTTTAATCCGAAATTCTCTTCTGGTCTAGAAAACTGACCCGTTTCTTGTTGCCAGAACTGCCACTTTTGCCAATCTCGAGACGCGAAAACTTTCCTACAGAATTCCATGCAACTTGGCATAAAGTAGGTGCAACAGCAATACTCCACTCTAGCAATAGGTAACATCCACCTCAAAAAAAAAATGCTAGCTCAGATTGCTGGGGGCCCTTTAATTTAAAATATAAAAAAAGAATACCCTAAAAATATATAGTATAATGAATATAGGTATCTTATAATATAGGAGGACTTCAGTGGCGGATCCAGAGGGGGGCTAAAGCCTGTTTATATACTTTGTCATGTATTTATTTTTCATATTTTGAATCAATGGTTGCCCCACCATATTTACCCCAAAATTCCTCTTTTAGTCTACGAAGTAGCTGTGGCATGTTACTAGTGTGTTGCTAAGTATTACACCTACTCTATGCTAAGTTTCATGAAATTCTGTGAGGAAGTTTCCTCACACTGTCTCAAGATTGACAAAAGTACCCAAAAACTTTGCGAGATGTGTGTAAGGAAACTGCCTAACAGAATTTTATGTAACGTTGTATGGTGTAGATGCAGATGCAGTACTTCACTTCTGGAACCAAGAAGTAGTCCTTTCTAGACTTTTAACTTTAATAATGAAAATAGACGAATTAATATGGGTCGGGGCTCGTACTTAAGTATACTACTACTGATACCGGAAACGTGCTACATTATTTATTATCTCTAGAATATACCATCAAAATACTTTTACCACGAATCTAATCTAGTGAACCTACACATATTCTCTAAGACAGTGGTTCTTAATCTTTTTGGAGTTATGGAACGCTTCCGATTTGAAAAACTTTTAGCAGAACATTAAAATGTTTCTACATGAGTCAAAAAAGTAAGTCAAAAATAACAATTGTCAATGTTATTTGTAAATCAATCTTGTAAACTGTTTTGACAGATACTTCCATTATGTGAAAGTTCAATAATAAACTTGATTACAGGAGCCGTTAAAAACAATAAAACTGGTCTAATCTGTATCACACTTTATAAGTTGACTTAATAAAACTCAAAATTTATTTGAAGTTTAAAATAACCGTAACTCAAATTCCCATTTATAGTCTAAATGCACTTTTATAAAAGGAAGTAAAGGCGTTCGTCATATTTTGCAAGAGCCTTCGCATTCAATTTTATTTTCCATCTCTCTGTACTTCTGCACAAAAGCAAACTAAAAGTGAACAATTAAATTAAAAACTGGTGAAAGCTATTTTCCACAAAGCCAATGGTTTTGATTTTCCAGAGCGCCAAAGTAAAAAATTAAAGGAGCCCAGACTTCTGAGAGTTAACTTTGGCTCCTCCTATATTGACTAGTATCAAATTAAGAGTTGGAACCGATGTTTGTAGCAGCTTTTATAATAATTTGAGCCCTTTTTGGTTTTGAGTTTGGAGCCATTTGGCGGGCAAACGCGAAGTTAAAACGAAGAAAGTGTCCATTTAAATTTTAAACAATGCAGAAAAGGCCAAGTTCTATCAGGATCAGTCTTTTCGAGTTTATCTGGTGACAATTTCCCCATATTGACTGGAACTGGAATCTAGGATTTGAAAATTCAAATCTTAGACCTCTCAATTTCTGAGATAAACCAGACATTCTCAAATCCCTACTTAAGAGCTTTTAAAGTTTATGTTTTAAACTTTAAAGTTTTAGTACTTTGGAGCTTTCTATTTTCTGAAACTTTAAAACTTTTAATCTATAATTCAATACCATAATTACTAACACATTGCTTGGACTTCTGGGCTAGGAACCAACACAATAAGTAAGCATGTGACTAAGCAAGAAACAAAAATGAACTACGCGGACGGTCGTGGCGGGAGTGTTGCGAATGTGAAATGTTGGTATTTATATTTGGAAATTTCTTTTATATTTGCATGGCGTAACATTTATATAGCCTAGACTTCAGGCCATAAGCAGTGAAGTCGGTTCATATGTAATGTTTGCAAAGAAGAATCCTACGTAGACTATAAACCTATAAACCCACATTTATTTTGCGCTAATAGTATACAAGTATGAAAAAGTCACAGACACAGGAGAAACCAGCAGCCTCTTATCTCTATAGAAATATGGTCCTTCTAATGAAATATGGTTTCAATTTAAATAACTAATTAGGGAAAGGATAACTGGAACATATTGATCTGAACTTCTTTGATTTTGATATTCTTATTTCAAAATTTTTATGGGAAAAATAATGGCGCTTTCGAAATGTGAACACGTAGAGATAGAAATAATAGAAAGCTCAGATAAGAAAAGAAGTGTTATTGCATTAATGAAAATGAATGCTGAAATTGGTTTCCAAACAAATTTCACGTATCCAAGCAACAGTTGTTGTAAAAATGATACAATTTCCCGCAAATGAAACAAATTCAGGATCGCAAAAAACTACTGCGTCATTACAAATATTTTAAAAGCTACCATTTACATTCGCTCAAGTTGTTTCCATGGTGAACTTTACCCTTGTTCTACATACAGTAAACGTTCTAGAAGTTAAAGAGCCCCAGGGTACGTTCAATATCAAAACATCAACAGCGCATTAGAAAATCAGCTTCAGAGTTTATTTATTCCTGGAAATGTTTCAAAAGTGATTTATATAAATGGTACTAATACAACATTATATTTCCTTTTTTTACGGTTCGTATTAAGCGGAAAAGAAAGCTTGAGATATTAAGATGCAAACCTTGAGATACCTTGCCGGAGGCGACATTTGCACTTAAGAAAAAATACTCCGGCGAACATTTTTATATAAAACTTTAAGCAAAATATTTTAAAGACTGAGCAAAAT
This sequence comes from Agrypnus murinus, assembly GCA_929113105.1. Classification (NCBI taxonomy): domain Eukaryota; kingdom Metazoa; phylum Arthropoda; class Insecta; order Coleoptera; family Elateridae; genus Agrypnus; species Agrypnus murinus. The sequence continues at coordinate 113,663,900 of OV816031.1, forward strand.
AGTATTATAGCATCATTTAATTTATTTTAGTAATAAAAATTAAAAAATAAGTACTTGACAGGCCATAAAGTTATTCGATATGGTTTGAAGGCGATTTCCTAGTCTCTTATTGGACTTATTTAAAATGCCACAAAGTGACAAAAAAAATATATTTATACTTACTTTGGTATATTCGAAGATGTGTAGCAGCAAGCCTAAGTATACTTGTTTTATCCATCCTCTTGGCACTTCCTGATACCATGGGAATTAATGAGGCGAGTTCTCCAATGCATGAATTCAGTTTATCTCTTCTCATTTTTTCAGCCCTATTTCTCATCTCTCTACTACTACTGTAACAAAAATGAAAAGATCTTGTTAGATATCTTTATGAACATTTCAAAATAAACGAGCTAAAACTAAAAGCCAAAGCTAAATCGATATTTGGACAAATGAGAAGTCCGTACCCTATTCTTTTTTTTGACATAATAGCTATAATTTCATACATCCTAGAGTTAACTTAAAATCATGAAACTATAAATCTTAAAAACCACTAGTTCAAGATATAAAATGTAAAGCAGAAAGTATCTCAATTTGTAGTTTAGCACAGTTAATGGAGCAAGGATTATACTTCCATATTATGTTAAGCTTGGGTAAGCATTGTGTAGGCTTCCAGAGGTGGGATCATCTAACGTTCTAACCTAACTTTTTTGAAGTAAGTAAATGAATTTCTCGAGATAATAAGCAAAATTTCATCTCTTCTTAAATTTTAAATGTGTTTGCGAGCAGAAAGTTTTAACTAAGAACGAGTTATCTTTATTAAAATAAACTTGTGTTTTAATAAAATTAAATTTGGTGAGAAATCGACCTCTTTGAGCTGCAAAGAAAGGTGGGTGGATAGTATTTATATAACTAGATGGTTTATCTCATTATTGAATTAACCACTCTTTAAAATGTACTAGCTGCGAGTATTTGTATTACCAGGAGATAAATAAAACAATAAGATCGAATAAAAAGTATCGCTCAAATTGTATTACAGATTTAAAGCACAGAAACTGGAACAGTTTCAGCCGGAACGTGAGGGAGGGGTGGGGGCAGAAGTGCATATATCGCATATGACACCAAATAGAAATCAAAGTAGCCCAATAGGTGTACAGTAACTAAATCTGGCAATCTCCCTGGCAGATTCGATCTTATTCTGCTGGCACAAAGTCTACAGTCAGATAAAGTAAGTGACTGAACTAAGATTTCGTACGCTCTAATAGTCTATATGAACTAAGGAGCTAGAAAAAGATCAGTATAACTAGTTATATATTAGTTCAAGCTTCTCGACGCTAGAGTATCGGTACAAATCGCAAATGTAAGGATTTCGCTCGATCTAAGTGTCTCTGTCGCGATACATACCAGTACGACAGAGCCGAGTAAGACTATCTAAGATGCTTCTTTAAAAGATGTTGACGGGAAGTACCTTTCCATTAACTTCTAGTAAAAACCAAGAAAACCCCGTTTTTACCATGTGCGCGGAAATATCAAAAAACGTTTGCAAAGGGCGAGAACAATCAAACAACATTCTTCTTCTTTTGGATTTGAGCTAGCATTTTACAACATTTAGCCAAATCTAACCAATCGCATTTTTTACTGAGTATCGAATGGATAAAAGAAGAATGGCCTAGATCGGTTTGAAAAAGATTTATTAGCAAACAGAACTTGAGATAATTCGTCCACGCTTTTGATTGGCACTCCCGATTTCCGCGTCAAGGGAGAGTGATTTCCTCAGTTTTTTTATTGAGGACTAGCTGGACTCTTCCTCAGACATCCTATTACTTTGCTTTGCAAATTTATCATTAGTTTTTTACAATCAGTACAGAATGGCCCAAAAAGCAAATAAGTTACATCAGCCCAAGGGCGACTTCTAAGGAGTCCAGTGGTAAGAGCTTCCAACTGTTCAAGACTTATAGTCTCTTAGCTCTAGAAACGTAAACTTTCAAAAGTTTCACTTTAAGTTCTGAGATCTGAATCTTTAAGCTTTCATAATTGAAACCTTCAGAGTTTCATAATCTCATATTTTCAGTCATTTAGCTGTTCCATGTTTTAATAACCCATGGCACTCTCAACTCTTTAATTAGAGCTTGGCTTCTATGTATATGTTTGTTAAGACAACTGTATCTATGGAAACTTAAGCTAACTTAAGGTTAAGTCAACTGGTATTCCAGTCAAGTTAGTTCAAAGTTTCAGAATCAAAGAGTGCTTCAATTAAAACGTCAAAATCGTACGGAGGCACGAAGATAATTCTGACAGAGGTCACCGAATTGCTCCGTTACCAATAATTCGATTGACCTAAAAATTTAAAAAATTAGAAAGGTTTTTCCCTAGTTTCACCAAGCTTCAATAAACTGTTCAGAAAGTTAGTATCAAAAATTAAATTTTAGTGTCAAATTTCCAAAGACAAAGTTTCAAGAAAGCAAAATTAATGTTCCAGCAGTTTCACGATTCCAGAATATTTCGTTAAGTTTAAGTTGCAACGCGTCGAAATATCTTGCAGCTTCATAGTTTCACAATTTTCACATTTCCAAAATTCCAGAGCTTCACAGTTTATGGTATCTTCAACTTCATTAGTATCAGAGCTTTAAGAACCATAAGTTTTAATATTCAAAACTTTTCAAGATTTTGAATGTTTCAGCTTACAAAGACTTTACATAAATTATCTTTAACACCTTATACCTTTCGGTGCCAAGGTACCAGGAAGCACCGAGACACAGAGTGGATATGTGGGTGTGCGACGAGGCAGCGGAGCCATGTAGGCAAGTACACTGCGCTCGTAGTTTACACATCCGAGTACTTTCTGGAGTAAACTCCACTTAACTCTGTTAAGCGATATAATCCACTATAACCACCCTGCCGACTGCCGGCTACAACGACTTTAAAAACTTTAAATAACTGATAGTAAAAAATCTGCTCTGTAAATGTCTATATCGCAAAACGTTGTTAGAAGGGAGGTTCCGTTTACGAATAAAACCGCCTAGTAGAGGGTTATTTATCTTTAGCACTTGCAAAGCGCATGCGTCGCAAAATTTGTATCTACCACAAATTTTGTTTAGGAAGCGCTAACGCGAATTTCCTATTCTCCCTACTATTAGTTGCTGCACGATACGCTTTGATTATGTGCAAATATTACATACAAGCATTTCTTACTTTTTAATTACGTACATTGGTTCCAGGATTATTTTTTACAGCTTCTGGTTCCAAAGCATCAAGGTTTCAGCAAATCAAAAAGTTTCAGTGTTTGAAAGTTGCAAATTGTAAAGACTCGTAGTTTTAAGAGTTTCAGAAGATGTTAGAATTTGAAACTCAACAATTTTTAAGTTTCAAAAAGTGTCAGAAATGTGCTGAAGCTTCAGAGATCGAGAATGCCAGTTTGCATACGCATTACAAAAGGCAGTCCGCTTCCGAAATACAAAAATTTCAAAGTATCAAAAAACTAGAAGTTTGAAAATCTCGCGTACTAGGCCTTCAAATTTTCTAAAGATTTAAAAATTTGTGTATCAATGTTTCACGTTTCAAAAGTTCAGAAATTTTGAGTGTCAAAGTTTCAAATCTTTAAAAACAAACCTACTCATCATAACTTCAAAAAGTCCTTTATTTCATGCAGACCATGTGTTCGTTTAATTTTAGATTGATGTTTTTCAATTTTTTCTTTTATATCAATTTATCCTAGTGATTATACCTGGATAAGGTGATGCTTGTTGTTCCGGGAGTTTCATTTTTTCCAATTCATTTACAATTTTCTTGTTAATGGTATGCAATGACATAATTATCTAAAATATAGTATGTACTTTAAAAGGTCTCCACTTGAAAATATTTACAAGTTCAACATAGCAACAATAGTAAGGTATCTTAACATAAAATCGCATTCGCACTCAGTGAGTAACAAACAGATAAATGACGTAATTGACGGATGATTTAAATGGTTTTGTGTATTTTTGGAGTTTCTCATCCTTGGAATTATTCTCCCACTTAGAATTACTTGTATTATATTAGCATCGGTTGTATAATGTGATGAAAGTTTGATTAGGTGCCACCTTTAGAAACGTGCCCATTGGTTCTCCGTGACCATTTAATGTGTCAATTTGTAGGCATGGTCATACCTTTGCAATAATAACATGCCTAAAGAAAACTGGAACATAAATTCAACAAGTAGATTAAATAGCCAAGGCAAAGTAAGAAGATAAGAAAGATGAATGATGCCAATTAAAGCCCTTGAGAGATATGAATAACACACATATACATAAAGTGATAAAAGGCTTCGGACCCCTGCTCCTTTTTTCGCCAACGCGGTTGACAACATCCGGCCGAATTGCGCAATTATCATTAGCCTCACATATGTTTATTTGATGCAGCTTCTTATGCTATTTATAACAGTGAAAGAATAAGTAATTTGACGACCACGACGACGATTCCTAGCTTCCACCATTTCTAATTCTAATATACCTCTCGACCTCATCATACCAGAATATGGAATCTTCCAACAGTAACCTTTTATTTTAAATTATTGTTCCGGATTTGAAATTTAAAGTAATTCGCCTCTTTCTTGTTGTATTCAAATGTAAGGATAGACGCATTGATTTGCACTTGAGAATCGGTTTGTAATAATTTCTGTTTAAATGTAAGAAGACCATTTCTGGGTATTGATTATTTTGCATGTATCATATTCAAGTGTGGTTATTTAATTCAAATCACGAAGTTTCATAATTGGATATTGTTGAAGGGTTCAGGGGATTCGTTATCAGATACTCACGGTTTCAGAAATTTACAGATTCAATGTCCAGACTCAGAACTTCAAAATGTCATGGTCTTCAGAAATTCAGGGAGTCTTCCGAGATTCACTTCTCTGCTTTTCTGAGTTTCAGTGCTTTTAAATAAATTTAGAAATCTAAATTGATCTTCTTCCCAGCATTTTAAGCATCAAATTTAAATGTCAGGGCGTTTCAAAATCCTCAGTTTTTCATTTAGAAGTTTTAAAATTTTATAATTAAAAATTCTAAGTCGCAGATTCTGAGTTTCAAAATTCCGCAGCTTTACGTTTAAAAATTCCCGTTTAATAAATTGGAATCTGAGGTGTTTCAAGACATTCAATATTTCAGAAATCGAAATAATTTGTGACGGTTAAAGTTCCATTTTCAGGAAATCGTGACGAAGGTCATGGGGGTATAAATCGAAAGCTTAAACCAGGGAGTGTAACAGTATATTTTCTATCAGCCTCAAATATGTGTAATTTTGCATGTATATTTATTGAAAAATCTAAAGTTCGGTCCTGCAAACCTATATTCTATTCGTAGCTAAAATCTTGTTCGTATAAACATATTTACAAAGAATACTTTAAAAAGATTGTTTTCGAACTTCTATAAAATTAGATGACGTTGAAGTAATAAATTATGTCTTTAGTACCTTGCTTGTTTACGTGTACCCGCTGAAACGGTTGCGTTGTAAAAAAAAGCCTTAATAAAATTTAGGGCGTATTTAAGTTCATATTGCTTTATACAGCATGTCTCAAAAATAACGGACAATACGTGAATACGAGATAGTTGATGATGTGTAGAGAAAGTTTTTCCCATAACTTTTTTTTCTAAAATATTTACTTTCAGAGTTATTTAAGGTTCAAGTTTTGAGTCCGGTCCTGCACGTTCTGCTCCACAATCTCCTGGTGTCGCATAATGCAGAGGACTGTAGTTTGTTGAACTTTACATCATTTGTCAATACAGCACAATTTTGTCAATGCCGCAAAATACCCGAATGAATTGAACTTGAAGAAACTCGTAAATAAGACACGTTCCGTTTCGCTCATGATGCAGTTTGTTTATTTTAAAATAAATTCAAGGTCTAATAACAGCTTTAAACATTTTAACATTTAACATTTTAATATTTAAAACTAATAGTAAACCTTTTCATTAAAACTGAAATAAGATTTTACAAAAATGATCTTGGGCTCGAAATTTCTCAATGAACGTAAGTCAATAATCAAAAACTCTCTTTGTTATAAACATCCCCTTTCGCAGACTTTCCTTATTTATAGCAATTCTTTCTTTCGTATTCTGTGCTTGTAAATAAAATTCTGGACTAAACATTCCGCAAAAATACACATAGTGAAATTTGATCTATGTAAAATAAACAAAACGCAATTTAAAAAAAGGATACAAAACATAAATATATTTTTACGTTCTGTAATAACATTCGAAAATAAACAGAAGATAAATTAAATTTTTAAAAAGAACATTTTCATAATTAGGGCGCCGCCAGGTTGAATTTGCGGCCCGATTGTGGTTTACTCAAAAAACTACAAGGGTCGCAATTTATTAAATAAGAGCAATTTTTACCATTAATCTATTTTATTTAAAACGGAAAACACCTTCAAATAAACTCTTGATAATAAAAATTATTAGTTTGATGAACTATCATCAAACGTTTGGGACTTTTTTGCAACTATGCAGTTTATAACAAAACGCTTATTACGGTGATATGTCATGGTGTTTATAAAGACGTAACCTTGACCAATATACGTGTTTTTAAATCGACTTCTCCGAATTTTTGCTTAACTCTACACATATCGCTTTACAATGTTTTGACTATCCCAATGCTGGATGACTTATTATTTATTATCAAATTGATGCAAAATATAACAGGACCGTATTAGCAAAAAGTATTGCAAACAATTTTTAACAAATTTACAAAAAAAATTTTTTGAAGGTAGAGTTTTTTTCTTTAGTTTTAGATTCTACCTCGGACGCTTTTTAACCCTCTGCGTTATTGTTCGTTATTTTTGAGACACCCTGTATAAATATTCCAGTCTGCGTTCTGAGAAAGCATGGTAAAAAAGTAAACTTCCCCTTTGCTTGGAAAATAATATTTAACACGTGTTGACGAATTCAGTTTGGCCTCTCTGCGTTTTAACTTAAAAATTGCATGGTCCGCAAGTCTGGCGTCTGCAGATGTTAGTGTGCTTGTTTCCGTTTTCGCGGCCCTACAAAATCTTTAGTTTGGTTCATTAGGACGAGAATCTCGCATAAAAACTAATAAAATCCGCCCTAAGGAGTCCAGGTAGACTAAGCTTGCCATAGTTTTGATTTGCTCAGATAGAATGACACAGGCCTTTGATTGGTCTGGTTCGATCTACATCTTCAGCGAAAAAACATAGTTCCCTCGCGTAAAAGAGAGGTCCTAAATGCTAAAACACTTTTTCGATCAAGCTTTCAGAGAAGACGGTTGACTTCGGTCGACATTACAGAATTACCGTTTCATTTTAGTTGATTAGAATTAAAGAAAATTCTAAATCTAGTTTTCGTACAGTTTAATCGACTGCCGGTTTCGGGTGCCGTGCAAAGTTATTTAAGAAAATTTACAGTTAATAATTATATCGTTTAATTAAGTGTCCGGATATTAATCAAGAATTTGCGGTTAATAAAAAGTACCGTTATATCGTTAAATACTTTTTCGGATGTTTGTGTTTTTGAAGAATGGGAAATCTAGCTTTTCCTATTAAAGTGTGATAATGTTAATACAGTTTACAGTATCGCATTCTCGTTTAAACAATTATCGTACCGAAATAAATTAATAATTACAGACTTTCTCTTCAGTGATCGAAATCTCGATTAATAAATAAATTTGAGTTATGTGCCTTCTAAATCCAGTTCAGATTTAATTAATAAGTGGGTTGTTTTAATAAAAACAACGAACCTTTGTGATGGTTATCAAAATTAAATTAATAACCAAATCCTATGAAAGTTTATGGTTGTGTTTAGTTATTGTATTTTGGGGGTGAATTCGTAAATAATGGTTCACCACATACAGACATTACGAGGGTTAATCATTTCAAATTGTTCGAAGCACATTAATGTCAAGGCAAGTGAGTACAGGTTAGGTTAGGTTAGGTTAACGATTACGTTAGGTTACGTTAGATTAGATGTTAGGTTAGTTAGCTAGATTAGAGATTGGTTTGGTTAGGTTGGGATAGGTTAAGTTAGGTTGAGATAGATTAGGTAAGGTTAGGTTAGTTAGTTAGATTAGAGGCGGGTTAGGCTAGAGGTTAAACCAGCGTAGGTTAGCTTACAACAGGGGGATTGGTGGATATATACATTAACAATTTCAAATTATTCGAAGCACATAAATGTGAAGGTAAGTGAGTACAGGTTAGGTTAAGTTAGGTTAGGTTAACGATTACGGTAGATTACGTTAGATTAGAGGTTAGGTTAGTTAGCTAGATTAGAGATTGGTTTGGTTAGGTTGTTTGTAGGTAAGTTGAGTTGGGATATGTTTGAGTTGGTAAGGTTAGGTTAGTTAGTTAGATTAGAGGCGGGTTAGTTAGCTAGATTAGAGATTGGTTCGGTTAGGTTAAATTGGGTTGGGATAGGTTACGTAAGGTTAGGTTAGTTAGATTAGAGGTGGGTTAGGCTAAAGGTTAGACCAGCGTAGGCTAGTTTAGAACAGGGGGATTGGTGGATATACTATAGATTAACAATTTAAAATTATTCGAAACGTATTAAAATCAATGTAAGTTAGTACAGGTTACCGCCCCATAACATTAGACTTCGAAGGGTGCTTGGTAATTTGAGGGTACCAATCTATTCTCCTTAGCCTAAACCTTCGAGTGACGGCCACCATAACCCCTGGCACAATGTCACAGAAACGAAACAGGTGCCATTTCTGACTGAAAATCTAACCTTAAAATGAGCATAAGTTTCAAATATCTGAGTCATTTAACAATCTCAACAAGTCTATAACATGTAATCTTGACAGTTTCTAAACTTGTTTTAACTTATTCTAAATTTAAATGTATTTAGCTTCGAAAATAGTCCAGATAGTAAATATAATATGCCTCATATGGCATGCGCCAACAATAAAAATATTTTTACCACTTATTTCCGCTAAATAAATTCATCTTATAAAATGGTAACAAGCGGTCTCTTTTTTTATCCAGTTCTTTTTCGCAAAGCTTCACCATATCTGACATAGCACATTAATCTTTCAGTATTCAGCAGATAAAATGCAACGATTTATTATTTTATGTAATTCCTCCAGCATTTCGTATAAACCCGACTCTGTCATATCGTCGTAGACGTATTTGTAAACCGTTGGCAAGTTTAGCATGCGTTAAACCAGCCCACTTAACCAAAGCAGTAGTTTGAGGTGTTGACACTCTGCTGTGCCAAGTGAGATTAATGAACTTTCTGGGTTTTAGAAATCGCAACAGGAATCTATTATCAAGAATGCAATCTTATCTTAAATATCACCGTCCATAATAGGTTGCTAGTTCAAATCTGACTCGTAGGACCATATGTTTAGTGTTCAGATATTAAATGATATGCCTCATATGTCAATACGAGCAACAATAAATATATCGTTATTGTTGCTCATATGGTATGTAAGGCATATTATTTATTATATGAAGATGAATATAGACTTTTAAAATTCAGTATTGATACCTAATGTTGTCAATATTTGAAAATAGTAAACTTCGCATATCTAAACCTTTCAGTATTTGGAACTTCTGATCTTTGAAATTATAAAATCTAAAGTATTGAAAGTATTAAATTAAAATCAATAAACTACAGTAATATAATGCTTTGCAACATCGGACACTTTGCTCAATTAAACCTAGATCCGATTAAAGCTTCGAAACACGTAAAATTCTTCCAACAGCTGAACCTTTAAAAATTTTAGACCTCTATTGAATATAAACCAATATATTCCAAAACTTTGAAATATCTAAATCTTTAATACTTTGAAACATCGAAAGCGTAAATCTACAAATGTAGACTATGAAATTTTGAAACTAAGAAGGCTTGATATTTATAGTAATTTTGAATTTTTTTGGAGACAACTCAAAGTTTCAGAGACTCAAGAGTTTCGAAAGTTAGAAGACTTCAAAGGTTTGAAGTTCTTGAGAGAGCTACTTAAATTAACATGTCAAGATGTTCTGGTTTCTCTACCAAATCAAGCTGTCCGCATCCAGTGTCTGCCATAATGAAATAAGAGTCTTTCCTAATGGAGGCTACACTAGGCTCATCAACCCATTGAAGATGGCTTTATTTCTAAAATGCCGGACCTCTAAGGTATCTGTACGATAGATGCCTCCGTATCTTGCCTCATCACTCTTTTGCTTTTATAAAATATAACTCTTATAGGCGTAATGTGCATTTTATCTAGATATTATATTCGCCTGGCCACTTGGAACCTCTTCTTGCAAGCAGAGCTTTATTATTTGTAGACTTGACGTCACATACTTTTTGTGTAACATCACGGTATTATTAATAAAACAAAAGCGACAGAGGGAAATCTTTAATTTATTATCAGAAAAATCTAGAGCTACTTTAAAACGTGTTCCATCAAAAAAAAACATCGCGAAAATCTTGCTATTCATGCACAAATTATCTGCTAAACAAACCTCAAAAGTGGGAGTTTTGGATTTTTTCGTTATCATTCTGTTTATTAATAAGTTGGAGTAATAAATAACAATAAAACTGATAATTGAATTAATCATGTTTTTCATCTTTTACTCTTGCGCTGCTTCCCTCCAATTTTGTTAATTAGTGATAATAAATTTTGTACTTAATGACGGATTATAAAATTAAGTACCTAAAAATTTATCGCTGAAAAAGCAAAGTTCGCATGATATGCTATTAGTATACCACTTATATACACACATAAAAAATGACGATCTTATTTTGTTATGTATATCATGTATGTACTGATAACGTGGCATCATTAGTACAAATCTTTCCCGATAAAGAGGTATGTAAATATAATTTTTATCAATAAATATAAAAATAAAAACTGTGTCAAATTTATGTGTATTATAGGAAGATATTGGAACAAATCGAGTTTGTTGGCTTTTTGGCAAGGAATCGAGGTGGCGGAAAATCCCACGTACCTGATAGCACTGAATCCTTTGATCGTGTGCTAGAATTTAACGAATCTGAAAGAATTCCATCGAAAGTAGGGATTTCTAACGTGCCAAACATCGCACTGACACGGGGCCTACGGATTTACTTCCTTACCCGCTATGAAAAATTAAGGTTAATTCAGACCAGCGGTAGCGGAGCGGCGGCGGAGCGGCAGCGGATCCGCTCCCAAATCGCTTTCCTTAGTTTTAAATGGGATGATTCGAAGTAAAACCGCGCGCGGAAAAAACGACATAGCGGTGAGCCGGCGGTCTGAGAGCGGAGCGGATTGAATCGATCTAGAAGCGATTTTTAGCAAGAAACCGCGCGGTTAGAGAAGGGTAGAATTATGTTTTTGACTGAAACAACGCTATTCAGTGCAGTCAATTAAGACTGCTGGTGTTGCAAATTGAAAAGTAACAAAACACCATACGTAAATGTAAATAACGTAAGCATTTCATTGTAATTAGTTTTTTTATTATTATATTGACAAAGACACTCAGTTTTTAGTGAATACTTAATAAACTAGAAACTACTTAATTAACTTCAATATCGCTTAAACTTTATTATTTATTAAATATTATTAAACATTTATATAAAAAAGGAAAGTAATGTATTCAGATATTTGTTATATAAGGTGTCACATTTTTGATGGGTTTAATGAATGGAAAGCTCTTCTATACAACTTTGCATTCATTAAACAATACATATAACAATATGAAAAACTGATTTAACATTATTAGGGACACATGCACGACCATGAATGTCTGCACTGCAAAACCGTCGCCGTCCCGCTATCGCTGGCAGTATGAATGCTCCAAAGCGGAAACCGCTCAGAAACCGATCCGCCACCGCTCCGCTTCCGCTCCGCCACCGCCGGTCTGAATCAACCTTTTATCATCTCGGCCGAGGATTGAACTTGGGACCCTTGGCTAATGATGTATTCATGCTAACCGCCGACCCACTGCAGCTGGCAGAAAGAATCCATTATTGCCTTGAATGTAGTGTTAGTTGCAAGAACAAAATCTTAGGCTGTATAAACAAATGGATGGTAGTAGCCAATAAGCGGGAGTCAGAAATGAGATACTATTTGAGGATCTCCATTTGGCGACAACGAAGGGTTTCATATGCCATTTTATTAGAAGGATGGAAATCTCTAAAAGTGTTAGCTTTGATATCACAGATTAATATCCTTGCATCAGTCATTAGAAGCACAACTACTTGTCATTTACAAATTTTTGAAAAATACAGTTTTATTTAGTTTTAAAAATAGAATATTATATCAACGCGGCAAAATGATGTTAAAGTTTACAACTTTTTTTTTTCAGAACAAAGTTGTACAAGACTTTTTTGTTCCTTTTGATGTATTCTATCACCCCTTAAAATTAACGCGTAGTAACCCCTTCCACCCTGTATTTCCATAATGTTTACTAGTTAGACCAGGGCCGGATGTATGTTTTTTGGCGGTCTAAGCTATAGCACATTCTTGCCCCCCCCCAATCCTTAGTATAATATGTGCCAAAGCATAGTTTGTATAAAACGCGTTTTTTGTCAAACTATACAGGGTGTAACTAACATAACTAGAAACCTCGCAATGAAGGGTAGCTGTAATGATTTAGAACATATTTTCCTTATCAACATGTGGTCGCTTCCCGTTAGTTTTCACTTATAATATACCAAGTGCATTGATTATTGCCGGAAATTTTTTGAGTGACATTTCTGCAACGTCTTAATTGCACGACACGGAGTGGAGTGCAATTACGTTGCAGAAATGCACGAAATCAAAATTTCCAGGCAGAATCAATGCACGAGCCTATATTCGGTAAGAGAATCGCACGACGCACAGAAAAAAATGCATTATGATTAATTGGTTTTTATTTCTAAAATCAGTGTTTTATGTACAGAGACTCCATGTTTTATGTAGCTATATATGTTACAAGTATAATTTCCAAAAAATTACTCCTTGGTAGCATACATATATATAAATTTCCGGAAAATTGTGTGATTGTCATGAATACAATTCAAATTTGAATTTTTCTATTGGTTCTCGGCAACGTCGTGCGATTCTCGAGAAAATCGCATTTTAAATTGTAAGTGAAAAATCTTTTTTGTTTATTTCGTATTTTGATTTTGAGTCCAGGAAGCGAAGGAAAATATGTTCTGAATCATTACAACTACCCCTCCCCCCCATTACGAGGTTTCTAGTTATATTAGTTACTTCCTGTAATTTCAACCGCTGAAGTTATTAGGTTTTTCTCTCTCATCGTCTATAAATTAGTCCATAATAAACCCTTAAATTGACACTTATTTCGCCGCGCTGTCGGAATTTTTCTCCCCTTCACCTGTGTGTGCCACTAGGCCATGGCCTAGAGTAGCCTTATGGGAAATCCGGCCTTGGTTAAAGCTGGAAATTGTTTACATACTTGAGGATTTGTGTGCGTTCCCGCATAGTTTCTTATGCGCTCGGACTAGATCAGTCGCCTAGACACCTAGGCGAACCCATTCGTGTATACTCACTAGGGTGGTTGTTATTTTCAAAAGTTGGAATTTTTTAGGTCCCCCCCCTCTAGATCTCTTTAAAATGTCAAAAAAATGAGCTGTGCAAAATTTCAGCCCATTTGGTCACTATTAAGCCGTGCTACTAAGAGGTTAAAGTTTTAAATGGGATTTAACATGGATTTGGTGCACTGCTAGAAACTTTCTGGCATAACTTTTTTATCTTTCTATGTTTTAATGTGAAATATTGTATACTTATGTTGTTTAGGATGCTAAATTGGATTTATCAAGAGAACTCTTTTTTTATGGCTGTTTTCTTTTATATGCTGTTTCCAGTTAATTCTGATATCTAGGTACAATCCTAGATATTCGACGACTTTACTCTGAGGTATGACTGCTAGATTCTTGCTTATTGAAGGACACTGTTGTTTTCGCAGGGTGAAGGTTATATGTGTTGATTTAGATTCATTTACCTTTATCTATACGATTTCTATGTTCTTGGAGTTTAGTTAAAGCTACGATGGGATCTTCATGTGTCGCTTAAATCGCCGTGTCGTCCGCGAATGTAGCTACTGTTGTTTCTATGGTCGTTGGTAGGTCGGCTGTGTAAAGTATATACAGTAGTGAGCCCAGGAAGCTCCCTTGTGGTACTCCTGATAGTATTGTCGTTAATGGTACAGCTAAAGCGCTCGCGGAATAAAGTTATCAGATTTTTACAGGCAGTAGTATACGAGAGAGGGGAGGGGGGTTTAAAAATGGCCGTTCCAAACACTCTGGTTAACATTTGGTTAAAAAACCGAAAAAAATTGTAACTTTAGAACTTTGAATTTTACGTTCTTAGCTTATCTAATTTACGAGATATTCTCACTAGGATGCTTTCAACAAAGCTTCCGGTTGAAGACTGAATATACAAAAGATGACTGTGATACAAAAGACTTGTGAATAAATCAATCGTCTCACCAGCTGTTAAGAATATGTTAATACTGGTGCTCCGTCTGCAGACAAACCTTTATTTTAGTCGTTTTTGTAGTTCTTGGTAGGGACCTGACCTCTGTGACTTCCTCCTGGATCGGAAGCGGTAGGGAGAGCAATACTATTTGAAGCACTATGCATTTCAGATTAAATTCTCAACCCTGAAAAAGAATATATCCAGTTTCAAAACAAAAGGGTAAAATAATGGTTACACTATTTAAAATTCCCAGTCAAAAATCAGTCAACCATGGTTTATTCCTCCCACCGCCATCAAATGAATATGTGTACGAATTTGGCCATATCTCCAAAAACCATATAGAATCGAAACTCTGTTGTTATAGAGTAATAAATGTGGCGAATCTTATCATCTACCGCAGACTAATCCATTCAAATCAAATACCCAATCTACAATACGATCGAGCACCATCTACAGCATCAACAAAGCAGCAACTATATCAGCAATGTTAAAACGAAAACACTTTTTCTATGAACATTTATTACAAAAAAAAGGCCCATTGGTCGAAATTTAGATGAGATTTATCGACTAAGTACATAGGTTGAAAAATTAAAAAGGAAGATGATTAACAACTATCACAAAATCTGATTTAGAGAAAGTTAAGATTTTTAGTAATTTTGACTAGAGATGCACCGAATTTGCTTGGGTATTCGGCCAATTTTTAACAGATTCGGTTTTGTCCAAAGCAGCGTGAAAGATTCTGTATTCGCCCGGCCGAAGCGGATTTTTTTAATTTTTTTCTATCGCAATCTGACTTATTTGAGTGCGCTTTAACTGAAAAACTCGTTATTTAGCGTTTACCAGGTTTAACCAAAAAATTGTTAAATTTTTAAAATATGTATCAGCATTTATTTAATTTTTAGCATTTCAAGCATTTATTTTAAAGTCCTGTCTAGATGATGACGTAAGGGAGCGTACATATATTGTTCCGACTATAAATAAGAAAGAAGAATCTGGATCAAAGAAATCATGAGGGCGAAATGCAAAATACATCGCGAATCACGCAGCGATCACGTGCTATTACGTTGTACTTTTTTAATAAGCAATTTTTGATTAAGTTTTTGACATCGTGTTCATAATTCCATACTGTTTATTTTTTATTAAGTTTGTTTAGTTATATTTTGTATTATTTTATTATAGCAAAATGCGTAGTATTTTTCGGACACCAATGTTTTCTTTTTGTGGCATAATTTTGTATTCAATAAAACTAATCAAAACTGAAATTTCTATTTTGCTTCGGCCGAATATTTGGCGCTTCGGCAAACTTTAATGGCCGAATATTCGGTGATTCGGCCAAAAGACGGCCTAGATTTTTGACCAAAGTTCTTAGAAAAGGACATATAAAGTTATAAACGCGTTTATGATGATATTAATTACTGAAAGTACCAGCTGAAATATGAGAGCCAGACAAAATATTTTGTTAATAAAACACGAGTTTGTTTATGCTGCATAATACTATTAAGAATGGAGACTTAAACTTGCAATAAATTCAAGGTCTAATAACAGCTTTAAAATAAATCTGATTTATAAGAGAATATTTGATTTCCTAATCAGGTAAGTTAATTAAATTAAAGGGGATTTTTATTGGTGTGGGCGACTTTTGAATTTAATTTAAAAAACAAAAACTATTCGGCTTTATAACAAAATTACATTTACGAATTCTGCAATGCGATACGGACGGATCCCCCGAACCACGACATAACGCGTGTTTTGACTACATTAATTATGAATTTTAATAATAACTTAATTTAACTCCAGGTTTTTAATGTGCAGCAAATTTTACGTCGTACATGTCATCGTTTACAAAGACTTGACCAACACTAATATCCTTTTCTTAAATATCGGCGTTCTAAGAATTATCATCTGACTGATCGACCTCATAAAATTGTATTGTAAAAGGATCAGGTTGCATGTGCAAGATCAACAACGTAAGCATAACAAAACATAAAATGTCCTGTATTTTAGTTATTTTAATATAACAAACCCTACTGTATGTATTAAAAATATTTTCCTTCCTTATTTGCATATTTTTTCCGAAAAGTACGCTTTTGATAAAAAATTTTTGATGAGATTTTTTGTTTTCTCTTAGCAATGTGTAACTAGTTGCCGCGTTTGTGCTTCCTATAATACATCCTGTAGATGCAAAATGGTGTTCCAAGACACTTTCATATTGGTGTTACTAACCAATCGAAGGTAGACGTGGGTTTCTAACTTGGCCACCTAGGTTTACAGATATAATACTTTTAGATTTCCTGCAGTTAAGGCTTCATTGTTGCGAATGTACAAGCTTGTACTGACTAAGATCAAACAGCGGATATTTTGAACACTTATACTTAGTTCGTTACATTACATTCATACTCTGCTTTCACCTAGTAATCACCATCTCATAAACGCCCTGTAGATGTTTAACAAACAATATAGAAGTAATAAATTAGGCTGGCAATAGATGAACAGTGTGACAGAAAGAGTAGTATTCCAAAGGTCCTGGATTCAGATTTTTGAGATAAGATTTTTCTAAATTGGAGTGTGTGCGTGCACTAATGTGTAGCACGTTACATGGGGGATATGTGACATTAGATATTGGTTCCTCCGTAACGCAAGTGTAAAATTAAAAAGGTTTCTAATTTTCTTTAATTCAATATACCAGAAAAATCGAGATTCAAAGCACAAACAAAATTACAGGATGTATCTAAACTACAAGTGCTCCATAAACTTTTTATAGACCATATTTTAATTAGATACACAACATAAAAAAAACAAAACAAAAAGAAACTTGATGGTTCGACGACCCCTAGCAAAAGAAGCAAGCATATTATTATTATTATAATCTGCACACTTCAAACACATGCCCCAAAATTGGGCGAACCTGTATTTAGAAGAAAAAAACTTGAAATTCAACTCCATAAAAAAATTAACTGTGTGTTTATCATAAAAGCAGACCAACAGTTTTCGAATTCAGTTTTTTATAGAAAATTTTTTCGAACGCATGTCTGCCAAAAATAAAAACAACAGAAGAAACAAGCGTTTGAAACAAATAATAGAAGTTGATTCGATTAAAAGAGATAGATGGAGGTGCAGTTAGTAGGGAGCTGGAATGAAATTGGTATGTCAACAAGCGTTTTGAGACTTTTTATGTTAACAAGAGTGTTAATTAATAATAGTGTGTCGACATTTTATTACAGAGAGCTTGTGGTTGCTTTTAGCCAAACTAACAGATTTATGTAAAGCAGTTTGGCCTAGAAATATTAACTTGCAATGCATAAAAAGAAGTAACAAAATTAGTTAAGTGATTCTGATTGGTAAAACATCAAGAGAAAAACCTCGATCCTCGAGGGCTCGACCGATGAATTCAAAAACAGCTTAAAAAACCTAATGAACCTGTGAAGTTCATCAAGCCGATTTGCAAGAGGGAATTTTACAGACTCAAAATCCCAAGCAGCCCGAAAAGCTCAATAGACTCCCCTAAATAAGCCAAAGATAAACAACTGACCTGTTAAGTTCGTTCGGTTCAGAAAGGTGAATAGTTCCGTTGTCCCACATAGCAGATCAAACACAAGACCTGCATGACGCGCAGGATTGTTAATCAAAAGATTTAATCGATCAAATATCAGGTTTGATGACTCCAGCATGACACCTGAAAGTGAAAATAATAAACAGATATCCAAAATTAAAATTAACAAACATCTTGATTGTGAGTTTCTGTCTGGAACACCTGTAAGAAAGTCCAACCTGTTCAAACTGACTGATTGAAAAATCCCGAAAATCTGAATACCCCAAAGAAATCTGATACATATTTACTCGAACAGCTCAGGTTATTCTGAAAACAATTGCCGATGCTAAAAACTTTACCTCTAGAATAAAAGTCCGCGGGTAGAAATTCTGAACTGCCCGCCGGGTCCGTGCTCGCTAGCGCGCCCTCCCAAACCCCATTGGTACAGGCTTCAACTTAGAAGCTCGTTTGAGCATTAGTTTTGTTCCTTATTTGACAGGTGGTTGCAAGCATTTCAAATCCTGGAATGGGTTGAGTTGGTATTAATAAGCAACTGGCGCCATGGGTTTTTCAGTTCGAAATCGGGCACGCTCAGTCCGTTAATCCCGCTTGAATAACATTTCGAGATGTTCACTCGACCACTTTCTCAATAAATCGAGTTCACACACCTATACTCTAGAATTAGTTCGCACCTGAAATTTCCCCCACCATAGACTTGTTATATAGCTCTTTTTGATACACGTAAGAACACCCAACACAGGGCTTTGCCTTTCTGCTAGTGAGTCAACTAGGACTATATTGCAGCGTGTCGTCTGCGTTTGCTTTTTCGGAAGCCCGTGATTTCTATGGTCAGCTCGATTTGGGTTGTTGATGCATTTCATATGGTGTTTGGATGTTTTATTAATTTCAAGGAAATTTCCAAGACAAAGTATACATCGGCGGCTTGCCATTGCTTTCTGAAGGAAGTGATTTTTAAAAATCTGGTAATCTATTGGACGGGTTTTGATCCCGGGTACCTTGGCCAGTAGTCCCGTACACAACCTCTCACTACAAAACTATAGACTGCTTAAAGGATAAAATCGATTTTCGGGTTTTGGCATTACATTTGGCTGTGGAACATCTTTTCAGTCCATTTCAATTCAGGTTAGCTCAGGTCAAATAGGAGGTTAGGCAGAGCTAA
Organism: Agrypnus murinus; assembly: GCA_929113105.1. NCBI lineage: Eukaryota > Metazoa > Arthropoda > Insecta > Coleoptera > Elateridae > Agrypnus > Agrypnus murinus. The sequence goes on from OV816031.1 coordinate 113,682,961, forward strand.
AATTACAGAATTATAAAATGTGTGTATAAAATTGATCAACAATGAATGCTATATTGGATATTCTACTCAAAATGTTATATCTAATCGTTACGTTACTTTACTATTAATTTAAAAATATGTAATTAATTGAAAACTAGTTAATGTTAATATAATTTTAAACAATGGATTCAAAAATATAATCCATTACTTGAATTGTGTCTTCGAGGAAATATTTCTGGAAATTCCTCCAATGAAGTTAATCCCTAAACCAGTAGCTAGCAAGGCTAAATCGGATGAAATATAAGGTAGATAATATGAAAGTTTGTGTATAGAAAAATTCTGAAACGACTAATTGTAAGTGAAACCATCAGAAAAAGGTTTTTTTTTCTGTAAAAACAGTTTTAATAGGGTTCCATAGTTATGGAATGAGTTTGTGCTAGTAGATTTACAATTGATAAAGTTAATTAATATATACTTTTATTTAGAATTTTTCACCTTGAACGAAAAGGTGACGTTACACTATAGTTCTAAAAATAATGTGCAACCTTAAAAAAATTGCAGAAATTCACAAAAATGGCCATCACTGAAACCCACAGGAATTAAGTGGTGTTAGCGTACTGCCCGCAGTCCATGGACCGTGGTTTCCACTAGTTCCACTAGAGGCGGCAAGTTTTTTCCATGTAGAACTATACCAGGACAACTGTGTGTGTGTGTGTGTGTGTGTGCGCGTGTGTGTGTGCGCGTGCGTGCGTGTGTGCGAGTGTGCGCGCGTGTGCGTGCGTGTGCTTGCGTGCGTGCGTGCGTGTGTGTGAGTGATTTGTCTTTGCATGTTAGATAGTGAACATATGGCTTTACCAGTTGCCCAAAATTCCTAATTTCAAAGTAATCTTCAAATCTTTCGATTTTTGAAACCTTCAAGCTCATCAGCCTTTCGCGTCAGTATTTGAAATATTTAAATGAAGTAGCTGCCATTAGTAATTGGAAAAAAACAAAAAAAAATTGGTTTGAACATTTATTGGGATCTTACAATTCAAGATGTCATTTGATGGTATTTTTTATTACACGAGTCAAGACATCTTGCGTTAGGATCTCTACCTCTCGACGGATGCTGTCTTTCAGCTGTCAAATTTTGTGATCTGGCAGGCCATGCAGACATCAAACCGACAGATGAAACTTGCAGGGAACATTTTTCCAGTCTAACAGCTCTTCTAATTGGGGTGACAAGAGAAGTGGCGGTTGTTCTGCTTATTTACAAATACAGTTAAGTGAAAATGAACTTGGTCGGTCATAAGGATTTTGTGTGGAAACTGATCAACTACGTTCAAGTGCAGCAAGACGGTGGCAGTTTATGGGCTACAGTGCATGTGCCACCTGGATTTTGTATGGGTAATCTAACCTCAAAAATTCGTCTCAAGGGCGTCCCCGAAAGGTCTAATTGTGTGGCACGTCTTTTCGTTGACGTCCTTGATTCTTCTGCGATGCTTGCTCTCACACGCTCGATATTCTCATTCGATCGTATCATTCGCGATCTTTCATCTTTCATAATTATTCACCTAGACAATTTGGAGTCGAACCATTTTGCTGCTTCGAAATATCTGACCATCGTTTTTAATGGACAAGCTGCAATTTCTGTCCGTTCTTGTAAACTTTATTTCTTCTTTCGCTATGTTAGTGCTTGTTTTTTTCGTGTAAGCTAATCCACTATTTCAGTTTGATTTGTCAGGCGATAGATGAGCGAGCTGATTAAAACGAGTTCATCGAGTGAGTTTCTAAAAATTGATTATTGAGCTTCAGGCAATCTACGAAGATATGGTCAAGCAGGCAGAGTGTGGAAGACGACCACCGATGTATGTTGATTTAGTCCCACATATAAAGAACCATCAACCACACATAAGAGGCTAACAACAATCCAAACAATGAAAATACAAAGTTTCTCTGCCTCCGAAGAAGGCAAATACTAGCACATTAGCTGGAAAGGTCATGGCATCAGTTTTCTGTCGGGGACGTTATTAAAAAGACGTTATTATGACTAATCATTTCCCAAAATGAAATATTATAACTAGGAAACACTATCTTAATTTACTGGGGCAATTGAAGCTATATATTATTGAAAAAAAAAACAGATTTGGCAAATAACATGATTACAATACATCTGATCAGTCATCCACCATAGTGACCTCAAAAATTGAAGAAGAACCAGACAATTGGCTTCGAACTGATTTCGCATACATCTTATTCTTCGGATTTAATCTCCCTCCAACTATTAGTGTTTACAAATTCGAAAGAATACCTGACAGGTCAAAAATTCTCTCCAGCTGACGAGGTCCTATCCGCTGTCGACGTTTACTTTGAAGACCTTTACATTCGTTTTTAAAGTAAAATATAACGTCAATAAAGTTAGCACCCCCACTTTGTCAAATTTCAAAAATTTTAGTGTCATAATTTTGGACTAATTATGGACTAATTTTGGACCAATTCAAAAAATTTTGGACCAAGGCCTATTCATCAGAAATGAAGATTTTAGAGTGGGGTTGCTGACTTGAGCTCAAGCTAGCACCCCCACCATATAAATATAAATGATAAATCAATTTAAACTAGGCTATAATCTTGGACTAATTAAAGACTATTCCTTAGCATGTAATACATTTTCGAAATCAACCCCTAAATAGAAAATTACCCCACATGAATAATACCACAAGATTAAAAATGATGCCATTTGGGAAAAAAATATATCATAATTTTGAACTAATTAAGGACTGTTCATTGACGCATAACTCATTTTTGGAATCATCCCCTAAATTGGTAAATCGTCCTACACTACAAATCAACTACAACCATATGGAGGGGCTGTTCTTGATTATAATCGTATTTGATTATCAGACGTTGATCATGGGAGGTAATTGACGATTGAAAGAATCTCGGATGAACCTGAGGACGCAAAAGGGCGGTAAGAGATACCCCCCCACTCAGTGAGATGTCATGAAACTTGATATGGAGTACGTGCAGGGGCAATACTTGACTGCGTAACCAAAAAAATAATTCAGAGAAGAAAACCTGGTTAGTCTTTAATTAGTTCAAAATTGTAGCCTAGTTTAAATTGATTTGTCATGTATATTGTATATGTATATGGTGGAGGTGCTAGCTTGAGCTCAAGTCAGCAACCCCTCTCTAAAATCTTCATTTTTGATGAATAGGGGTTGGAGACCAAAATTTTTTGAATTGGTCAAAATTATAGCACGGTTTTTTTCTGGTTGTTATCTACTTTAAATCGCGACATTATTCGTGGGAAAGGGGAATTTGCCATTTTAGGGGATGATTTCAAAAATTGGTTATCTACCAATCAATAGTCGTTATTCAATCTAAAGCAATAGGTTTATTCAGCACGGCTTGTTTCATTTGATTTCATGGTTTTACTCACAAGGTGCGATTTACCAATTTAGGGAATGATTCCAAAAATGGGTTATGCGTCAATGAACAGTCCTTAATTAGTTCAAAATTATGATAGGTATATTTTTTCCCCGAATGTCATCATTTTTAATTTTGTGGTATTATTCATGGGGGGTAATTTTCTATTTAGGGGTTGATTTCGAAAATATATGCTAATGAATAGTCTTTAATTAGTCCAAAATTATAGCCTAGTTTAAATTGATTTATCATTTATATTTATATGGTGGGGGTGCTAGCTTGAGCTCAAGTCAGCACCCTCACTCTAAAATCTTCATTTCTGATGAATAGCGGCTGGTCCAAAATGTTTTGCATTGGTCCGAAATTAGTCCAAAATTATGGTTTAGGTTAGGGTTTTTTTTCTAATTTTTATCATGTTTAAGTTGCGACATTATTCATGGGAAAGGGGATTTTATCAATTTAGGGGTTGATTTCAAAAATGAGTTATTTGTCAATCAGTAGTCCTTAATCAACCTGAAGTTATAGGTTTTATCAGCACGGTTTGTTATTTGATTTCTTGGTCCTACTCGCAAGGGGCGATTTACCAATTTTAGGGGATGATTTCAAAAATGGGTTTTGCGACAATGAATAGTCCTTAATTAGTCCAAAATTATGATATGGTGTTTTCCTGAAATTCATCATTTTTAATTTTGTGGTATGCATTGGGGATAATTTTCTATTTAGGGGTTGATTTCGAAAATTTATTATATGTTGATGAATAGTCTTTAATTAGTCCAAAATTATAATATGGTGTTTTCCTGAATTTCATCATTTTTAATTTTGTGGTATTATTAATGTGGGGTAATTTTCTATTTAGGGGGTTGATTTTGAAAATTTATTATATGTTAATGAATAGTCTTTAATTAGTCCAAAATTATGATATGGTGTTTTCCAGAAATTCATCATTTTTAATTTTGTGGTATATTCATGGGGGATAATTTTCTATTTAGGGGTTGATTTCGAAAATTTATTATACATTAATGAATAGCCTTTAATTAGTCCAAAATCATGATATGGTGTTTTCCTGAATTTCATCATTTTTATCGAAATTTTATTATACATTAATGAATAGCCTTTAATTAGTCCAAAATCATGATATGGTGTTTTCCTGAATTTCATCATTTTTAATTTTGTGGTATTATTCATTTGGGGTAATTTTCTATTTGGAGGTTGAGTTCGAAAATTTATTATACGTTAATGAATAGTCTTTAATTAGTCCAAAATTATGATATGGTGTTTTCCTGAATTTCATCATTTTTAATTTTGTGGTATTATTCATGGGGGGTAATTTTCTATTTAGGGGTTGATTTCGAAAATATATGCTAATGAATAGTCTTTAATTAGTCCAAAATTATAGCCTAGTTTAAATTGATTTATCATTTATATTTATATGGTGGGGGTGCTAGCTTGAGCTCAAGTCAGCACCCCCACTCTAATATCTTCATTTCTGATGAATAGGGGTTGGTCCAAAATTTTTTGAATTGGTCCAAAATTAGTCCATAACTAGTCCAAAATTATGACACTAAAGTTTTTGAAATTTGACAAAGTGGGGGTGCTAACTTTATTGACGTTAAAATATAAGTATAATAATTCTAGTCAGCCAGCTTGGCACACACATTTGCTCCATATGCTACAAACTGATATTAATATGGGCATGTGATTATCTAGTATGATCTTGACTTTCTTTTAAGGTTATGGACTGCAGTTACTTCCCACAACCAATTTACCTATTTCTGTTAGTTTACAAATGCAGCTATCCCACGGTTTTTCCCATATAAGGTTATCCGTCAACTACTGCATCATATGACTCCTCCAATACAAGATCTACCAATTCTTCTTTACACTTATTATCAATGACTTAACTTTTCTATTAATAAACATCTATTTTCTAACATTTATCTTTTCATTAAGTTTTTCACATGTGATTATTTTAACATTTAACTAAACCTAACCTTTTTATCAGTTGGCAAAAAACAGCCGAGAAGAATTCAGAAAACTGTTAATTGGCCTTCGATTACACCTGTTTCTAAAATAGTTTCAGCTTCGAAACGAACAAAACGCGGAAGCATATTTTTCGCTGCAAGGCCAAAAGAGAACAAAAACAATTTTTGTAGCGTTGTTGGCCAGATTAACAACTACTACTACTCAGTAGTATCTATCGTGTGAGTGTGTTGTGTTATTTAGCAGGGAAGGAATCTACATAATATATTGTTTATTAATAGCACAGCTAAACGAGCGAGAGATACAGACACATAGAAAAACACAGAGCGAGTGTGAATCTTGTTTTTGCCCTTGAATATCTGACGTCATTTCTATTCGCTATCGTGCATATCAAAATTCTCACACAAATAAGACACTTTTATGTATTTATTATTTCGTGAAAGAACGGTTTTCTCCTTTATATCTTTCTTTTCAGATATTTCGGGTATACCTTACATATGTATATTTTTTTTATTTATGATATTTAAGTAGAACAATTTTTTCTTTTTGTTTTTGAAAATTATCAATTAAAAACTGCTGATGTAAATAAAGTGCGTTAAATTAATTAAAGATAATAAAAAGAAGTAATTATTTGCAGGAAAGCAAGCAATTAACGACAGAAATTAAAGAGTATAGAAAAAAATCCAAAGTGCGCTATTATTGCACAGGTTAGTTTAAAAGGCAGTAATTATTTTAATTATAACTTAGAATAAATTCAAAGTTCGTTTATAAAATTGTTTATTTGCAAGTGAATAAGTTATTGAGAGTTGTTCTTTACACAGCCTAATAGAATAGTTTATTTTCTTTATTATGTAAATTATCATTTTTAAATATTGATGAAATATTGAATGATAGCAGTTGGTTAGTTTATGTATAACTTAAATCATTGAAGCTTTAAATTCCGTGTAAAAATTCCCAAAAGTATTTTAAGAAAACGAACGAATGTAAGGGAATAAATTTAATAACTCCCCTGAGCCTACGTTTTATGTCGCATTTTCAGTTGTAGCAATGTTAGTACTGCTGTTTTTATTGGTTTTGAGGTTACTGTTGTAAACGTGAGATTGATGAGCTTAAAGAGCCTCTTAAGGAAATTAACCGCACAGCTACTATATAGCTGATTGCTTGGAAGAGTCAGGTCTGGCGTGGCTCATGTCCGACCTCGACATGGGTAACATAAATAAAATCACCCAGTGGTCCAGAGTGATATCAGCGGATGTATACTTCACGTTTCCCGTCGCTTAGTTTTCTGTTGTCGATCCCTACGAGGGGCGGTATCGGTGGACGTGAGTGCATGACGGTGTTTACAACCGGTTCTTTAGCATTCCGTTGGATAGCGCCCGATGCAGCATGCACATGTTTCAGGCCACTTTGCACTGTAGATCTTCACTTCCAAAGGCTCCAATCGCCCCGAAGCGAGACGGGATGGCATGGGGAATGCCCAATTCCTCCGACAGTACTGTTCATTTCCATGTGAAGGGTAAGCGAGTTTCGTAACTGTCTTCCATGTTGCCTGTCTTGACGCTGTGGTACTTTACGTTTTGATCTCAACTTGAAATTCTTGTTCTAGAATTTACATACGAATCATAAAAAGCTGCTTTTTTTGCGATACAGCTGGCCATCGCCTTTCATCTGAAATAAATGACACTTTAAGCTTCGTTGTTTTATTTAATCGATTCTTATCGTGAGATATCTTCCCTGTATTTTAATAACTATAATATCATGCCAACTCAGGCCACACAAATATGCTTTCTAAGCACTTGCAACGGCAACTGCACCACCGCTTTATCTTAGACGTGCCAGCGTTGCGCGTTATAAAACTAGACTTTTAACAAAGCATCTGTATTGTTTCGGTTTCTTTCTCTTCGTTAACTCATATAATCCATCTTCATCTCTGTTGTTATGGTTTTCTTAAATAAATTGGAACTGTTTCGCTTCTTCATGATCGTAAGTCTCATTCTAACAAATTTAGATCCGAGTCTTCTTCATCGGTTTTATTTTCATCGCTAAAGCTAAACTTGTAAACTTTTTTCAGTAATATTGTTACATTTAGTTAAATAAATACTAAGAAACTTTACATACATTAATTTGTAAGGTCCAATAAAATCACATATCCAATAAAATGCACGTTAGGTCTGAATAATAAGATATAATACATGAGAGAACATTAGGACAGTCGGTCGAAGAAATGCAGCCAACACCCATTTGTTTTAAAAACTTTTGTTTAATTGTTCAGGATCTATACACGGTGATTCAGTACTCAATGATCGGACTTTGAGGATAAGCTTCTCTGGTTATTAGAAACATAAAACCTTAGTAACTTTTTTTGATTAAATGAACTTGAAAATTTCGAAAATTTTGACCGACGTTTTCAGAAAAGTACGTATAATTGATGCAGGTCAGTGTAGTTAAGTCGAATAGAAATAAATGCAAGATCTTTAGAAATTGACACCATCAGTAAAAACGTGGCATCTGTTTAAACAAGCACAAGGATGCAAATGACGCACATTCCATTTTTAGATGTTAAAACAAAACGATCTATTAATCCGGGGGATTCCCCTTTATTCTAATAGTAAACGCAGACAGAAATGACATCATTTTAATACTGACCTATTTAATGTATCATTAAATTCGATGTGTATGCGTTAATAAACAGATATTAGTTTTAATTAAGATAAGACATGTTTAGCTAATTTGATGTATCCATCAATAGGTATTGTTATTTTTATTGGAATTCTAGAATGTTTCATTATTAAAACATTATTATTCTTTTTGATGTTTTAATTCAACGACCCTGAATGATTGATGGATTTGTTTACAAAGTCAAGTACAAGTACTGTTATACGTTTTATTACTAAAAGCTGCAGTGTAAGGGGTTTGCAATTTGTTATCATTTGAGAAACCAAATAGTATCGGGTATCTCCTTGATCTTGACCTCAAAAGATGTGTCACTATCACGAGTACTATAATTTTTTTATTCACAAACCTGCAGTATTGTATTACACATAGGGGTTAATGTGTCTATTAAAAGAATTTGAAATTGTCTTAGTCATCAGAAACAACACAAAACAAAAATACCATTTTTGAAACAATATCCATCGAGAGGTCGTTCTCAACATGCTTTGTTTATTTAATTCTGTTTATCTGTTGTTATTCTACGAAACACTTGGCCAAAATAAAGACGTTTTTATTACTTTACGCTATCCTTGCACATTCTAGTAGTATTGAATATCTGCTTGAACTTTTAAAATATGTGTCATGTGCATTCATACTATTAAATTTGAAAACATTCGGCTGAACTTCGATGCCGTTTTTCTCCAAAAATATACAAATACGAGAAAAATGGTATATAGGAATTTTCTTTCTTTAATGGTTATCTAACCACTGGCAAAGTCTGACTATGTCTTAATGGGTCACGGTGTATAGTAATCACATAAAATCGTTCATAGTCTCTCCTTGGGTTGTTTATCACATTAGATGGAAATTATTCATCCTTCTTTTCAAGCCCTCTTCGGGTTTATATATTTCTGTTTATTCAATCTCCATACGTAAACAATTACACAAATGATTCATCTTATTGTCCAATTATCCCTTAATCAAAATCTTATTAAAATCTAAGCCAGTGTTCTTCTTATTTGAAATGGGGCGTAATTTATAATAAATTGCAGAAGACGAGAGCTAAAAATATACATTTTCAATCAACGTGTCTATTGTGTGAAACTGTGTTTCTTTAGGGTGGTTTCTTATAATCGAAAGATTTTTCAATATGTGTACACATATAAAAAATGGTAGTAAAGGATGACTTCAAAGCTCAGAAGATAAATATAGATTCTTTCAAGGATGTCTTTAAATATCCAAGTGTTTCGTGTAAAATTAATAAAAATATAATTTCCATAAACATCTGAAACATGGGAAAGATATGGATTGTATTAGTGATGAACTGTATCATTCTTTTCGAATAGTTTTTTATGATTTCTTAAAATTAGTCTTGTACACTGTATCTTCTTGGTTTACGCTGACCTATTTAGAACGTTGGAGATTTCCCTCCTATCTACATTTTTAGGGCATCAGAACAGACTCCAAACCACCTCGGTGGTATGTATACCTTCCAAAGGAGAAACGACCGAAAAATCCGTTGTATGCTCCTGTCGAAAATTGAACTTAGCAGCCTGCTGCTAGACTGTCTGAGCCATACTCGCTCTCTGCGCACCGTCTAACAGTCACCATTGTAAAAGTTTGAGGTTCTAAAATAAGTTCCAGTGGTTGAATCAATATTGATATGAGAAAGCTAAGTGGTGTCAACATTTTATAAACTGAATCCATGTTACAACGAAAACTAGAAATCGCAGCAGGTCTCGCGGTTTCAAGCGACTAAATCGTGAAGTTTCACAGGATTAGATTTAGGAGTTTCAAAGATTCAGTTAGTCAATCAGTTTAGGTGTCAATATTTCAAGAAGCAGAGGGTATAAGTAGGTATTAAAAATGAGTAACAGTTCTTAAATAAAAAAATCCCAGTGCTCTAATAAAAACATTCTGTACTTTTCAGTTTCTTAGTTCAGATTTGCAGAGTTTCAAAGATGTAGATAGAGCTTCAGAATTCCAGTGGCGGTTTTTGTTAAGTTTCGACAAATCGAAACTTTCTATTTTTAAAATCGCTGTACCAAAATTTCAAATTTTATTGAGTTTTGTAAAATGACTGGTTTTTCTAGATTTGAATACAATGACATCAATCGGTGTATATTTTACAAAGTTTCTAAAAGTTTTCAGAGTTTTTCAGTTTCAATGTTACAAAAAGTGTCAGTTTTAGGTTTCAAAGCTTCTTAATTTCGAAATTCCTGAAATTTAATCATTTTTGCAGTATAATGTTAAAGTTCTAAAGCTTTAACGATTTAAAGTTTCAAAGTTTCAGACCTTCGGACACGTGGACTCCAGGTTTTCAGGAGACCCGTTCATAATTTCAGTTAAACACCAAACGATATTCAAAATTTTATGTAACCTAATCAGTTTCTGATTTATTTTATTTTTATATGGCAAAATGGTACCAACGTGGCCAGTTTAACCAATGTCCGCCGTAAAAATATCTTGCATATTGGAAAGACTGGGAAAGCCCCTATACACGAGCCGCGAACAAACGAGAAGGTTCCGTCGTGTCTAGAATATTCCAGACTGTGTAGAAGGTTCCGGAACGATCGACGAATGAATATAAGCGCCGCAAAGCAAGGAGGGATTAGTCAACCAGTGAATTGAATACGCGCATCGTGAATTAGTAGAATATAAATAAATGTTGTATTGTAAATAAATAGTCTGTGAATAATCTAGTTTAAGTTCGTTAACAGTTTATAATTATAGAGTTTGTAATTAGTGTTAGTAATAATATTTCTTTTGTTAATAGACGATTAAAACAGCATTTTTAGTATTATAACGTTACAATAGCTTAGTGGTAGAATTGGAACTGGTTTAGTGGTTTCATCGAAAGAAACTTTCCAAGGCTGGCTATACATTATACAAATGAAGTCATCATCTCTTGGATTTGTCGTACAAGCTACCACTTCTAAGTAAACATCACAAAACGAATGTTTCTTCAAGAAGCATAGGAAGATGCCCAAAGTAATTTCCATGAACCGGATGAAGATCTTTTGGAGTCTAAGGAATGATCATCTATTCTCTGACCTGATCTCCTATGAATTCTTCTGTTATATATTAGTATGTTTTATAGGAAAGGCATTCCTTGGTTGAGTGGTAGAGATCTTATCTTTCAATCAGAGGAACAGGGGGTTCAAATCCCGGTTGTGACTGAATTTTAAAAATTTAGTACATTCATATCTGAGCTCCTTAGGATAAGGTATGAAAGTTGAATAAGTAATAAAGTGTTGGGGAGCGTAATGTACTTGCTGCAATAGCTACGTTACCTCCGTTGTATCTCCCATAAGAGTTTGTATGAACCCTGACACTGCAAATGCGGGAAAGGGGAATGGATTATGTATGTATTTCTTAATTCGAAAGAGCATGTTTTAGCCAATTGTAAAAAAAATCCACGCTTCCTGTGCAAAAATATGTGGTTTATCACCCACCGTGGTGTTTGACGCAATCTATGAATAAATCATAGCATGCAACGATACTCCTCTAATTTCGACCACGCTGATAAAATTCTGAAGAAGGAGATGGCTAACCTGGCTTACTAGTAAATTCTGAATTAGAGGAAGTCGTTTGAGCTCAGTGTTCTTTCTATTTCTGGCGTCTTTCTGATAAATAGAACTATCAGGGTGTACAACTACTACAGTGAAGATTGTTATTCGTCTATACGAGTTGAGAGTTGAATGTTGAAGAGGAATTGCGAACAAGATTCGTATTCCCGTTCCCGCTGCTGAAGATAGCTTCTCCAGATATTGGAGCCGCTCGGAACTTAACCTGGTCTACAATTGACTGTCTGGCTTCAATTTGCCCGTCTAAGCTCAGTAGTTATCAGTTATCACTTCTCAGATTTGCAAAGCATACATTTTAAAAGTTATGTTCGAAAATTATAATCGTTTTGTCTGCGAATAAGATTTCGAAGGATCTTTCGCAAAATTTTACCATACCGTCTTACCAAGAGCACCTGCTGGAGAATATTTCTAGTAACTGCAACTAAAAATATTTTTTCTGAAAAAAAAACTCTTCTTTTCTAAAATCTAAAGTTTGTGAACGAATTTCCTTTGTAAGCTGAATAACCAAAAATAAGGAGAAACTGTCCAACAGATCGTAAAAGACCTGTTCAATAGATCGAAAAAGCCGTCATCAGAGATTAACTGCTCTTGCAAATACCAAGCACTTCATATTTCGTAACATAATATACGTAGTCCAAGATACTGAAATTGATCAAAGTGTCTACCTTAGACAGGTAGAAACACTTTATAACCAGCTTCCAAGTCGAGCCATCATGTTGAACGAATCATTATGACAGTTAAGTAATGAACACCACTGATGTCTAAAACTGGACGGAATGATGGACTATCACGGCGTTAATATATTAAAGGGTCACCTTAAGACACCTAAATGTTGCAGGCCTCAACAAAAGAAAATATTATATGCTAACATATACCATTTGTCCTACCACGGCATTGGTTTGCATCAGTCATCATCAAGGGCAGTATAGATGTAAGACATACGTAAAAGTCACAAAGCAGCGGATGATATCATCCGTAAACTCGGTAGTTGGGTAACAGGATAATCCCCAACATGAAGTGATCGCATTAAAGGTACATACGACTAAAAATCTATTCGAAAGAAGTCGCCTCGAAGAGTTAGTGCCGACTAATAAAAATTACAAACCGCTAATTAACGACGTATAAACTAGCAGAGTTTTACAATTGTTTCATCCGCTTTCGCCAAAGTTATCAAATGGAGAATGTGGATGGCGTAAATTTGAGAAAAGTGACCTGCTGCAGCGATGAAAGAATCGACCAATGTCGACTGATCACATTTTTATTTTCCCACTGAAAAACTATAAACCAAGCTAATGAATGAATTATCCTTGAGAATAAAAACAAAACGCATCTAAAAAATATTAAATCAACAACAAGCGGAAGGCCGTACTAAATACGAAGTAAACAATTGCTACGTTTATCTACTGATAATGCAAACGTAAATTTAAATTATCCAAAACATGGTTTTCCTTGTAAATAAAGAAAAAATATAAAAACGCACTTATTATCATTAAAAAAAAAGGGGTTTATAATTACAACAGTATTAGGGTAATTATAGCAAAAGAAAAATAAGTTGCAATGTAATAACGTTGTGATATAATTTTTACATTTTTTCTGCTTGCAATTGGACCTTGCTATTTAGCTTTCATAGTACAACTAGGTTAAAAAGTTAAAGTACAAAAACTGATTGTGTATTGTTATGAATTTTTATCAGTTTTATCACAAAACAATAATTATAAATAAACAAAAACAGCCACAGGACTCAAGGTTCCCATTCATGCTCATGTTTACTACTACGTATATATATATATATATATATATATATATATATATATATATATATATATATATATATATATATATAATTAGCAAAATGTGTTAGCTTGTTTGTTTTTGGGTGAAGAAACATGGTAGCGAAAGATCCCGTGTACCTCATGGCACGTCAGCTTTGTTTACAAGGCCGACAGGTAAATCTAAGGGAATACCACTACCAGTTGCGATTTTTAACATTGCATTGAACTGAACCTACTGTTTTACTTCCTTATACTAAAAGACGCGTTTTAAATTTTACTAGGAAGCCGACTTGCGACCCCTGGACTATGAGTAAACATGCAATATATCTTTTTGTGAGTTGTAAAAATTTGTTGACTCCAAGTTGGCAGTAGGAAAAATATGGTATTTCGTAATGTTTAGAGTTGAAAAAGAAACAAGCGAAAATAGAGAAAGAGAGAAATCATTTTTACAAAATCCATAAATCTTTTTTTTTCCTACATTCTTGTTAAAAATTTTTATAAACATTTTTATCGAATTTATTTGAAATTGAATTTTGTTGATGTTTACAAAGTTAATTATTAAATTGTTGAGCTGGAATAGGCTATTAGCGGTGTCATGGTACAGCTAATTTATGTTAACCGCAACAGGGAGGAACCGCGTTAAATGAAAATTCATGTTTGGTAAAGGTATTAGATTACACTTGTTGGAATTTGTATTTTAATACGAATATAAGTTTTTTCATTGAATTTAATTAGTTCCAAGCATAGTTGGATTTCATTTATTTCGATAATGATGTGAGCTTTGATTAGAGCATTGGATGCCCAATTGCAAGGTCTTTTGCAGAGTCGCGAATCCTGCCACTGAAGCCTCTGATTTTTGAAGCTTTGTAGGGATTGAAAATTAGTGAAATGGGAAGATCAGAACCGATCAGTACGAAATTCTAAAAGTTTCAAACTTGGATACTATTGACATTTGTATTTATTAAATTGTGAGAAGTTTCGCTGCCTATTTATTTAAAAATCATCTGCATGCAGTCTAAAACTGTACAGAAACTGCTCCCCAGTGGCTCAGAAAACAGCTGCTTCTTCTAAGCTGTACACCAACTATCCCCATTATTTTGTGCATTTAATCGCATAGATCGTCACCTATTACCTAGAAAAAAGACGTTGCCAGCGGAGCTTACATACATTCTAACCATAGCGCGCTTTTGCTCTTATAATCTGCTCTCGTAAGCCGTCTCTACTGAGCTCATACGGTTTTCATACATTCAGACACTCGAGCAGATATTTCTCTCAGTTCTGTAGAATCTCTTCCAACCCTAAGTATTGGAGTCTGAATCTTGTTTTTTCTCTTGACAATTAGACATACATTCTAACACTTTATGATCCGTTGAGCGCCGCATTTTCTCTGACTATGATGTACTTTTTCTCATTTTAGGATATGTCGTCAGACTCAGTTTTCTAGATAAAGAATTATGGCTTTTCGAAGCTCTGAGGTCTCTTAACTTTTACAAGTCGTAGCAGTTGTTTTGCAAATGACCTAATTTTCTACATTGATAACACTTGATAGGTTCGAAATCTATGGCATTTGAATTAAAAAAATTGTAAAGTCAACGTTTTCTTTTTTCATTGTAGGCATCCGCAACTTAGGGCATACAGAACGATTCCGGGGTCAAAACATCTTTTCCTGACTCAAGTCAATAGAGCCTCAATTTTTCGACGAATAATTACAAGGCAATTGGATATTTAAGAGGTTTTTCTTTCTAGTTCTGGAAATTCGTGGAACAGAGAAGGCATCAGGCTAGATAAAATTAACTAACCCATCTCAACTAGTACATTTACATAACCAATTTAATCCCTCTTGGGTTTTGCTTGCGGGTTGTTTACGGATAACTTTGCTTTAGAATTTTAAGAGATATATCTTTCGATATCCATACGCATGATTTCGTCTATTATCGACTGATTTTGTTAATACTCAATGGTGTAAGTGTAGACCAAAGTTCACTTTGTTTCTGTGCAGAGAAGGAATACAGCGAAGGCAGAGCTGCCCACATGCAAATTTTTGTTTTTATAAGGTAATTTTGTTTTTATAAGATAACCAAACTTGGTTGTGGTTACCTTAGGTTAAACTAGTTTAGGTTAGGTGTTGTGTGATACTAGTGAGGTATGCCTACTTTATAGTGCAGGTTGGGTTATGTTTGTTGAGCTGCGTGACTCTGGCTTGTAGTGCAACCAAGCGTACTAAAATTTTGGGGTATTGGGAGGAGGGGGGGGGTATATTTTATCATGATTCCTTCCAATTTTGCCTATTATCGACCAATTTCGGTTATACTATATGGAATAAGTATACACCAAAATTTACTTCTTTCTGCGCGAACGAAGATATGCTCTATAATCTAGGATTATAAAAGTTGCGTTGCAATTAAGGCAAGAAAAACAAACGCAAAAGTTAAACCAAACGCCGTATTTACTCTAACGCTTATGTAATTTTGTTTTTCTTTTAATATCTGTCATTCTACTTATTTTTTCACATAATCTGGATAAAGAATTGAGACCTTTGCGAAGCTGTAGTTACTCCAGTTTTGTAAGTAACAGCAGGAGTTTTGCAGATGATCTAATTTTCTGCATCGATAACACTCGGTAGGTTTACAAATCTATACTATTGGATTACAATTTATAAATAACAAGATTTTAATAAATTGCAGCTGGAACAACTTGAGATGTTATTTTAGAAGTCTTATTTATATGGAGCAAGCCTAATTATTGTGATTATTAGAATATAAGAGATACGCGTCAATCGATTTAGTAATGTTTTGCTCTTGGGTTTGATCAGCGACTTTGGCTAACTTTTGCTTTAGAATTTTAAAAGATGTAATATGCCGACCTAATAGAATAGAAACCCAAGCGTAATAAAATTTTGGGGACGGAGTGAGGGCAGCGAGCAACCGAGTCGTGTTAGTAGATTAGGTTAGGTTACGTTATGTGATTCTGGTGAGATATGCTTGGTTTGTACTGCAGTTGTTAAGTTAGGTTATGATTGTTGTTCTGTGTGACTCTGGCTTGTAGTGCAATTAGGTTAGTGAAATATGCTTAGTGAGAAGTACAGTTGGCAAGCTTAAGCTAGGTTAGGTTAGATATACCTAGCGTTCAGTACAGTTGGTTAGATTAGGTTATAGGCTGTGTGCTGTGTGACTCTGGTGAGACATGCTATGGAGTGCAATTGAATAGGTTACGTTAGGTGTTCTGTGCTGCACTCTATGAAATAAGTGTAGACATGGATCTAATTTCTTTAAATAACTATGTACACCTGCGCAGTGAAGTTATATAACGAAGATAGGAGAAAGGTTTCGTGCAACGGCTTGCAATAGAGCAAACTGAAAATGCTAACGTTGATTTTGCTAATGCTTCACTGGATGACCGATGTGGCGACTAAACAGTTACATTCGCAAAACTATGATTGCTTATAGTATAACCTACAGAAACACAAAGGCTATTTTTATATAAAGAAATACTTAACCAACCAAAATGTAGCTGTGCTGGAAGTATCAGCTTGATCCAAATAACACTGCTTTAGTTTTTGCCAGCTAGCCCCCAATAAGTCGGAGAGGGGCGGGGTAATACAAGATATAAAAGATAAAAAAAACAAGCGCCACTTCGTTTAAAAACAATGCTTACTACTAAAGCTTCAAGCTTATCAGGCAAACGAAGAAATAGATCTTCTACTAAAATATGGGCAACTTCCACAATTTTGGCCGTACCGTACATATATACTTACAAATGATGAACTGAAAAGCAATATTAAAATCACACAAACAAATGAATAAATAAATAAAACACACGTAGTGAAATGTAAACTTTCTAAGTAGGGCTTTATTTTACTTGCAACTATTTTCTATTGTGCAGATAAAAAAAATGTAATGTTTAAATAAAAAAAAGGTGAATGATGATCTGTATCACAGTTGGTTGTTGTACTTAAAACTACCCTACAACAATTCCACTACTCGAGATCTCGTTTCTTGATATTGTTGTTTCTTAAAATTAACATGCATGACGAAATTGTAAATACATTGAATAAATATAGATATATATAACTAAAACACAGACATATAATACATACAAATTTTCACAAACGTCCCACCATTCGAAGATCCACGGCTGTATGTTTAAAACCCTGCTTAGGGTTATTACTTCACCCTTCGATGTTTGTTATTTAATTCCGTTCCGATACCTGTATAGATGTAGGTACGGACCTCCTAAATGGAACCCACGATCAGAGAGCGGGAACACAAATACAACAACGAACAAAACCCAAAAGAAAGAAAAAAAAAGACCTTTCTATAAACTGAAAGGTCTTTTACAAAACAATTCCCTCAAGGTGACTACTAGGGAAATATTACCTAAAAATAAAAAGACATTTGTAAGATTTTTAGCGCAACGAGGTTTTAACGAACAGAAGTTACCTAAAATGGTTAGCACCAGAACGTAATCCGTCCAATTTGACGATTGATCGCATATAAATAATCAAGCGATCGTTCGGTTGAATGTGAGATTTATTCCGCTAAAGCGAATTAATATTTAAAACCAATTTCTTAATATCTCGCCCATTCAACTTCTAGTACCAAAAACCAGCCATTTTGTTACTTCACTCTACTATTGAGCAGGGAGCTCAAACGCGCAGGAGCGACTTCACGATAAACCGAAGGAAAGGGAAAACCAGTGACAACCAAACAACGGAGAAGCTTGGTTTTAAACAGTGACCATCAAACAAATAATGGGTTGTGAATTTCAACGTTATAATAGTTTCGCTATAGTTCTAGATCTCGATCAATTAATTTTCAAATGTAATTTTCTGTAAACATACATTTTAAGTTTCAAAGTCGCTTTATATAAATATGTTAGCGCAATAAAATATTTTAATAAATTACATAAAAATCTAATAAAACTATATAAAAAATCCCACATATAAAATCTAATCATTATTACAAAACTAATTTCAATGTATACGTTTTGTTGACACAAACGTTGGTAGTATAATTGTTTTTGGCAAAAGATCAAATCTAAGTTGAGATTTTGACTATACGGTCAAGCGTTTCTAAAATTAAAAGAACAATCTTTTTAGTACAAGTGAGAAAACGCATTATTATATATTTTTTATCATCAAGTAAGTAAATATTCCACCATATTTATTTTCTATACGTACATATATATTATTTTACTATTTTTATTAAGGAAAACACTGGCGTCCTCCCCAAAATATATCATTTATTTGAATGTTGTCACATGTGCAAAAAGAGTTAGAATCAAAGATTTTTTCATGATTGCTTTACTACACTTCCTGTATAAAATAGCTTCTATTTATTTTTAAATATATGCGCGCAATTCTAATAATGTAAATTTACATAAAATGTTGTATTTGTAAACATTTATATGCTTATTAGTAGTGGGCAGCATTTAAAGAATGTAAGGCGTAGTTGTTGCATTTTATCGTATTATTGTTGTTTTTTAGATGGTAAAAAATGACAAGAATTATTAACTATTATTTGTGTATTCATTCACATAAATTGCAAATAATTGTTTGGTTATAATCAAGGCGTTTAGTGATTACATTCTGATAACACCAGTAGTAATTACAGCACCTACAGAACATTTGTAGACAATGACACTAATTCTTGATTAGAACATCTTTGAGATTTTTACAATAATTCCGTAATTACCAAAAATCGATGTAATTGGAGTAAACTCGGAAAAAATCGCAACTAAATCGGCCCATTAATAACGAAAGAGACAAAATGTTGGGTACTTTATGCCCCCACGTAACACCCGAAAAAAATAAATGACCTATCTTGGCGGCTGACAATCACCGACGAACGAAAAAAGTTCATAGAAATCGATTTATAATTATATATAAGAGACAGAAATATGAAGGAAACCAGTCGCAAGAAGATGCCCGACCTTATTATCTCCACCACTGTGTTTAATTTTTATTAACTTTTTTTACTAAAATGCAATTAAAAAGCTTATAAAGATAATGTTTTGTTTGAAACCCTGCTTGTGGTTTTCTATAGTATATGCAAACGGTGAATTAACATTAATAGCAAAGGCACGGCCTACTAGATTAATATAAGCTTTGCTTATATACGGCCGTCTCATTTCCAGTTTTTTCATTGTTGAAATTAGGATCCAAAAATTACAGATTCGTACGTTAAGTAGCGCCCACTGACGGTCATTTTGCAACAAAGATGGTTTGTAGTCAGACTGCAGTCATTAATTTTTAGGTTATACGTCATGTCAGTAATTGTCATTTCCTATTGTGTAATAAATACTTCATTGTACATACAAATTTGGATATAATGTACATAAATATGCCAAAAATATGTTACAGTAGGAACTAGGAAACCAAAATATCCTACATAGTATAATAAAATTTAGAAAATTATACGAAGTTAACGCAATGTTTACTAATGCCCCAATTCTTAGACTAGGAACACTTAATAACTACATGATAGCCACACTAAAAGTAAGTACAATTTCATATTTCGCAAATTACAAATGCTCTTTTGAGTTTTGTAGCACTTGAATTACCACAGTATCACACAGCATATGATGTAAACACATAATGTCAATGCACGATCTACGAACTGTAGCTATGATTAGAAGTATTAGAAGTAGGTATTCATGGAATGATGAATTCTCGATGTGGCAGTCATTACTAAAAATAAATATTTTTAGGCCTAAGAGCTGATGAAATCTACTTGAGTTTTAAGACCAATCGTTTCAGTAAAATAAATATAAAACAAAATTTGTCTCATAAGGCATTATCTTTATATAGAACTTGGTTTATATGATATAAATCAAAAGCGATATTGGAGAAGGTATTTCGAAATTTTGAAGGGCGGTTAAGAATCTAGGATAACGATAATTAAATAACGATTTTCGTGTCATGTCTTAATAGATTTTATAGTAAGAAGGTAGAGGAAGTGTTCCAGGAAGAAGATGGAGTTTGAAACTTTTCTGAACTAACTGAATGCATGATCTAAATGGTATAGAATCAAGTCAATAGTATTAAACTTCTACACACATTAAAAACAGACGTATACAGGCTTTTGAGTTGTGGTGCTATAGAAAAATGCTAAGGCGGATGGATTGAACGAATAACGAGCAATAAAATACTAGAAAAAGTACAAGAAGAATGATAGTTAATGAAGAAGACCATGAGAAGCAGAGATAGATTATTAGACACTTTAAGACATTCGGGTATTATCTAAAAATAATAATAGAAAGCATGATTGAAGGAAAGAACACCCTAGCTAGACCTAGACTGTAATTTATACTCCAAATAAAAGAAGACTTAGGCTGATCTAGCTATAGAGAATTGACTATAGAGAAAAGACTGACAGCATACCGGAAAAATACCATAAAAATAGGTGTGTTTGTAAAATTGTTGTTAAAGTATGTGTTTTAGTTTTAATGTAACTTTTTTAATGACTGTTATTTGGGGACTGGCAGCCTTTTTTATAAAAATAAAAGACATCGAAAGAATAATAAATTAAAATAATAAATAAAATTTTAATGTAACGTTTTGTAATGTAATATAATGTACCTACTGTTTTTTAATGCATAATCTAATAATATTTGAACGTTGTTAATAAATTTCTTATTAGTAATTACTATTAGGGCGGGTTGTATAAACATCACTTAACTTTAAACTAGGATGAATAGCCTAGACAACGATTGTTCGGACAATCGTTACTGCAGCAATTAAGCCAAGTTTAAAGTTAAACCACATTTATACAATTCGCCCTTAATATTCGAGTAAACATTCTTTAATCGGAGGCAGTTTGACACAATTGACATAAAGTATAACCTAAAAATTAACGACTGAGCTCTGACTACAAATATCTTTGTTGTAAAATTACCGCCAGTGGGCTCCATTTAACGTACGAATCTGTAATAATTTTCAACAATGAAAAAACTGGAAATGAGACGGCCGTATATAAGCGAAGCTTATATGAATCTAGTAGGCCGTGGCAAAAGCTCACAGTGATGCCATTATATTAATTATATTGTTTGTTTGTTTTTGGGTGAGGAATCGGGATGGCGGAGCATCCTTCGTACCTCATGGCACCGATTGCTATGGTCATTTGGCCAACCCTACTAGAATTTAGCCGAATCTGGGGGAATTCCATCCCCAGTAGGGATCTTTATCGTGCCAAACATCGCATTGACACGGGACCTACAGTTTTACTTCCTATCCGAAAAGAAGGCATGTTTTAAATTTTTCTCCGCTGTGAAAAATTACCAGCTCGGCCGGGGATCGAACCTGCGATCTTTGGACTATGAAGCAAACATGCAAACCACTAATCCATCGAGACTGGCTATTATTAATTATATATTATATCGACATTATAATTTTCCGAATATAGAGTCTAGTTTTCGGATGACATTCTATTAGATATCATAAATGTTAATTCTGGATTTGCTTATATAGAAACCACTAGGTGAGAGACGCAAGCTTTCAAATAAAACCTATCCTAGTGATGCGTCCAAGGAAAGGACAAATCAATTGCATCTCTTATTATTTAAGTAGGCTTAATTATAGATGTGTTAAAAATACACGAAAATTGTAAATGATAGTAGTTATCACAAAGTCTACATCTAGAGCTTCCTTCTTTTGATACCTTTGAAAAATTGGGTTCTCAACCCAGAACCGCCCAGGCTGCACTAAAAAAGAACTTCTGAGAGTTTAAACCAAATCGTCTGGATTGGAAACGTCAACGAAGCTAGGAAGGATGCAATATTTTAACAAAACTTCTCTTTATCCGATACTAAAGAAGGAAACTTTTTAGTATTATGAACGTCAACAATAACATGTGGGCACCGTTTTCTGTAGAGATATTATTTCCGATCACCTGGAATCTGTCAGTCTACTCAAAACTCAATTTTAAATAAAGGGAAAAGCCTTTACCATAGGAATCCTTAAATAAGAGACTTGTCCCGTTGCTTTTGGACTTACCAGTTTCCCATAAGAAATGCTTAAAAATTTTAGCAATTTTTTACTTATTAGTCCTAAAGTGTACTTTTTTATGGATCATTTCGCGCCTAACACAACTAAAGTTTTTTAATGCTATCCTATCAATTTCGCCCCCAAGATACCGGAATCGCCCCTCATAATTATTCGAAGTAAACGAGTCGCAAAAATGCAAATTGGAGCAATTTTATGAAATGAAATGAAGTCGGAAGATGACTAAGGAGCTTAGAAGGGATTATAGCTGAGACGATCCAAGAAAAAACGCACACTTTATGGTCGCTTTTAAGCTAACCGGTAAACAAACCCTAGGAATCAGAAAAGTTAAAGCAAGCTGTTACTACTTATCTGAAATGTTGCCATGTTCAGCTAGACAAGTTAGATTAGATTAGGTTAGGCTAGAGTTCCTAAATATGATCTGAGTTTTGTGTTAGTTAATAAGTAGTAATTATTAGACATAACACATTCAAAACTTTTACATGCATAAAAATAAACACGACACAAAGCATAACCTAAAATTTATATAATTAAAATAACACAGTTAAAGTTTTCATTCAGGAACTCTAGCTTAGGCTATTGCATCAGGTTAATCTGATTGCTCGAGTAACTAGGGAGACGATTGTCTTAATAATGGTTGCTATAAGTTACTCGAGCAATCAGTTTAGTAGTTGGATGTAATTGCCGAACTCAGCTAAAGAGTTGGGACACTTTTTTCTAGTGTTTTTAGTTTTTAAATTTCTGTCACTGAAATAACGAAAGACATGTAAATGTTTTTTTCGCCTACCTGATCAGAAAGTGCTTTCTAAATGTCCTGTTTTGAGGGCAGTTAAAGCTTCTTTGCGGGCCTCTTATGTCAAACTTTTTACTGCCCTCTTATGTCAAATACATAACCTCTATACTACTACTAGATGAAACCACGATTTATTTATGTTAAGTTGGAGATACTGTAAAAATTGTAATTGTTTTTTAAATTGTCATACTTTGACCACTCCTGTGCATTATCCTAAAAAGATTTTAATCAAAAAATGAAATCATTAGTTTTTAACATTAAAAATATAACTCATTCGTAAAACTTTTAGCAACAGAATATGACGGAAAATGTAATCTCAAACATATTTTTACTTAACCTTTAAAAATATAAAAAAACACGTCAAATTTTTCTAGGCTTCTTAGATCATAACTTTGATTTTCATGTCTTCGTAAGAGAGATACAAAAAAATGTTTCAAACAAAAGTTTCTTAGAATTTGATGTACTATAAGATTCCAAAAAAGGCGACAGACAGACAGACTTCACGAATTCAGAGAAGAACTTTTTGTTCGTCGGTAATCGTCTTCAGCTTACTAACCAAAGAGCAGTGGCGGTTCGTGGGTGTGCGAACAGGTGAAGCAGAATTTAGTGGCGTATTATCCCCAAGACTTCATATTAGTATTTTTAAAGTTTTATTATTAATGTACTGAATAATAATTATTAAGAAAAAACACATCTTATCAATCATAATTCTTTTAACTCGTTTTTACAGTTTTACGTATGGGCATGGTAGGTAGATATGTAATCCCCTTATACTTACAATAACAATTGTAACACAGGCCATGAACAAGTAGTGGGAGATGGGAGTCTGTTTACTCTTCTCCGGAAACCATCGTTCGTACAAAGTGCACCGATTACTAAATTTATTTAATACATTTATGATTAATACTGAATTTATATATTAGATTTAATTTCTTAATTACAATTTGATTGTTCACGTTCATTAAGTAGTTTTGAATAATTGCTTAAAAATATATTGGCCAAAATAAATCGAATTTTATTTTTTAAATAAAATTTGTGTTACCATTACAATCGTCACATTTTAAAATATCCAAATATGATGGGGGCCACTTTTCGCTTGTCAGACGACGCTCTTTAACGTACGAAAAAAATTGTAAAGTTTGATAACATTAATTTTACACAAAATCTTCTTTTGAGAGTATCTGTTCGGCTTAAATCAAATTGTTTAACAGTATTGTATGTGCTTACCATTTTTGGTACCTATATAATTTATTTTATAAAGGAAAGATCATCAGCCATTTCCAGTATGGATGGTTTTCGTATGTTGTTTATTCATTCACTGTAGTAAATTGGAAAATAACAAAATATTAAATGGTTATAATAATGTCAGTGTGAATAATTTTAGTTAAAAAAGTATTATTTATCAAATATTGAAAACAATAAGCTAAAAGTACTAAAGTACTGTAATATCTTCTGTATTACGTCGAGTAAAAGACGGATTATGGTATCTAAGCTTTATTCTTGTTTTGTTAAAGACGAGAGAATGAATGGTTTGATTCTTTGCTGTATGAATTCTTTCTGACTCCTCATTTACTTTTGTTGCCTTGGATACTACAAATTATCCAATGCATCAGTGATCATCACACTTACCTCCACCTCTTGTTTTTACTTAGTTTTTCAGCAGAAAAAGTCTCCATCAGGTTGCTACGAGGACTGGTGATTGTACGCATAAAGCGCAGTTGTAAAGCAACTTGGTAGACCTGTAAAAACTGCGTTTTCTTCTTTGAATGGTTTTACAATTGATTCATGAATTCTTTCTGACTCCTTAATAAATGTGATAATCATCGGTGCCTTGGATAACTTGTAGTATACAAGGCAACAAATGTAAACCAGGAGTCTGGACTATTATACATACAGACTGTTATGATATAACATACTTGAGTAGAGTAGTGCAGAAATGCATATATGCAGGACGTGTTGCCTATCTGACAGGCGATTAAATTTTTAATTTAAAAAAATAGATTTAACTTATTTAAATTTGGTTCAATTTATGAAGGATACACACTACAACACTGTGAGATGGGAAGGAATAAATTTTAAACAGTGGTCAAAGTGGGCAACTTTTTTAAGAGAAGGTTTAGACCTTTGAAATCCCAAAAATGTAACGTTTCAGCATCGACTGCTAGAATGTTAAAATTTAGTTTATATTTATAATTTTGGTGTCAAAATTTATGTAATTTTTGTTTGATAGGATTTTAGGATTAAGTTTATGATCAGAAAAGGATGTAGCAAGATGTTAAAAATTTTTCTTATTTGAATTTTTGTGAAGTAATGATTGTGAGGAAATTCAAGATTGTTATTGAATCCTGGAGTTAATTTTGCATCAGGACATTAATGTTGGGTATTATTAGAAAGTAGAAATTCTCCTTTTTCGTTTTATAACATTTGTTTAAATAATTAGTTTAATTTATTATTAACAATGTGGTTCTGAGCATTTTAGTGTAAAAGACACTCTTTTGCTTCTAGTAACTTACTAAATTAATCTAGTACCTAACTAGGAAAATCACTAGCGATTCGCAATTGTTTTCCAATTATTATAAAAACAGCACGAAAGTTTGGTTACTTCCTCTTAAAATTCCATACAGAGCAGAAGTCATATCAGTTTGTACGTTATTTCGATAAAATCTCAAGGTTATGTTGGTGAATTTGAGGTTATTTGAAGTGAGGTTATGACAAATGTCATCTTGTTTTTTATAATTTAATAAATAATAATTATAATGAACAATCAAAGTGAACTAAAAGTGAAATAAAACAAAAAGCGAAGTGTTTAAATTTGGTGTTCAGACTGTTATTATTATTTGGAGAAATGTTTGGAATTTTATTTTGAATGGAACGAATTAAAAGAAGGTAATTGAATCTTGTTGCAAATAACCGAATTATTTTATGTATTCACGTCATGGAAGATACATGTTTCCCCTTTAATAATTATAATTATCTTCATAAAGCACAAATAAAATCAATTTGAAGAATGATATGGAATGTGCACATCTTGTCAACAAATAAGCAGGTAATTTTACCAACTATAACAGGAATCTGCTAACCTTCAAGTTAGAGTGATTAATTTTTTTTGTGTGGAGCAAATAATTTTAAAATTTAAAATAATTTTCAGTTTTTAATTTTTTTCTTAATTTTTTTTGGATTAATCAAATAAAAATTAAAAAGGACAAAGAGAATTAGAATGTCCCTTAATTCTTAAATTCTCATTATTAATTAATTCTTTGTTAAATCCATTTGACACCAAGATTTAATTGATTTTGTTTCACGTTTGTTTAATTAATTTAAATTTAAGATGTTAATGATTGTTTTCGTTTCTCTCCAATGAATTTTAAATTTTTATTTCTTTTGTGTATTCATAAATAAAATTATCCATTTAAATGTTTAAAAAGAAATTTATTTGTGTCTGGTCCATTAACAATGTTTTACAGATTTAACAATGTTTTAATAAATTTATTTTGGAATTTATAACCTTTCATCTTTCATCAAGTGTTGGATGGTTTATTATTCCAACAATAAATCTTAATCTAGCCCCATCAAAATATCATATCAATATATTATACCCACCCTACAAACACGTACGTCTTACGTACCTAGCCATAGGAGTCAAAAGTGATGATGGGAGGTCAAATTTTACTATGGAGGTCTGAAGCCTAAGCATTATGTCCTTTTGCATCTTATGCAATTGACGTGTTCAAATTGTCCAAGACTAAAATGGCGAATTCGCCTACAACCCAGCTAAACTGGGTTTAAAATTAAAATTAAATGATCCATAAACTTAATGGACTTCCCATATACCTCCATGTGAAACTTTCTCAAACCCTTAACTTGGTAACTTGAGGGTACTGATCGACTCTCTTTGGTCTAAGTTTGCAATTGTTACCTCCCTCTCTAGGACCTACGGTGCGGAACTATCCATGGAATTCCCTGACTCACATTCAGGAACATTAAACGGAGAGAGTTCAATAAGTGCTGATTGGAATAGGTATATTAATAGATATCTCGAAAATTCAGCAGGTCTTTTATTGTAGTATCTTTCACATAAATAGAAAGTGATCTCAGTATAATTAAAAGAGTGTGCTGCTTTTCCAAAACTCAAAATTGTTTACCTGATTGGGATATAGAGCCCAAAACAACGTCCACATATTTGGTTATCGCGGTCTATCGATTTTAATTGGTTACTATATTTAAACCAACAACAGACTATAATGCTTTTGTTAATTTCTCTTAAAACAATAGCGCCGAGGAAGAGTAGTAAACGGTAGTGTATGGTTGGTCAGTTAACGCAATGCGCTTTAAAATTAATCAAAACACAAAATAAGCACAGTTACATTCTTATCAAAGTACAATAGGAAAGCTATTATTAAATACACAATGAGCGATAAAAAACTTGCAAATCGCTTTTGTGGATTGCAAAACATTTGTGTTTATTATTGTTCGTAATGTAATCATTGTCAAGATAGTAAAAAAAAATTGAATCGAGTTTAGTCTTTAAAAACTTTATTATATGTTTAAGATAGTGATGATGTTATTGAGTTTATTGTTTCTATGTGGTGATGTTATTGTTGACAGATACATATGACAACAATACAATCAATTTATTTCTGAAAGCGAAAGGTATAAATGTGACTGAAACTAGTGGTATCATTGTGTTTCGGATTTCTTCTCGAAAAAATTAACAAAATACAATTACACAATTAACTTAAAAACTTAGATTTAAAATATAAGTTGATCTTGCGCAGCCGATACCTCGATGTAATTAATAGAGCAGTTTGACCTATACAACATTGCTCACATTCAGCACAATTAATATTAATTATTAAAGAAAAGAAATCTGGAAAATGCAACGTTTAATAGTTTCCCACGATAAATAATAATTATTATGCATGAAAGTATATATATAATTACTTACATAAATCAAACAAGAGGAGTTAAATTACGAGTATAGTATACAAAACGACATCTATGTTCAAGGGTGTTTAATTTAAAATGTGGACCATATTATAAAGGTTAAACGAGACTAATTGGTAACGAAATTAATTTAAATAATAAATTGGTGTAACCTTCTGTAATGTACACAACTAGAATTGTATTACACTGTGTTAAATAAACGAGAAGAGGAAGATGGTTTTATTATGTTTATGCTATTACAATTTTGGCTTGAAATTTAAATGTCTCGATAAAGAACTAAAAACTAGAAGAGCCAATAAAGCTCTGAAATTATTTTTTTGACATTTTATGATTGTGTTGTGTAAAATTTATAGTTGAACATCCAATCAACTTTTAGACACCAAACCATGTTTATATAATGGGATCGATTATTATGTTGTCGTGGGGATGACACGATTTGATGTGCAATTCGTTAGATTAAGTTCCTGTAATACAATTTTAATTTCAACCTTAATTAATGAAATTTAGAAAAAATTAATATTAAAAAGACTAAAAGGCGCAGAAGCTTCGACAGCTTCTGATTAAGACATTAAGATGCTCTAGAGTTAATATTACTCATACATGATAATCCTTCGGTTTCAAAGTCTTAGAGTTCCAGAGTCAAAAGACTTATTTACTATCTAGATTTATTTTGCGGTTTTAGAGATTTGAGGTAACTAGATTTCCTAAATTAAAAGAGTTTTTTCAGATTGTAGCTATTAGGGGTCATATTTCAAGTGCTTCAGTCATAGTTAGTTTCAAATATGCAGATTCCAAAGTTTCAAAGCTTCGTAGTCTTATAACTGCACCGTTTCCAAGTTTTAGAGATTCAAAGTTTCCGAAATTAATTTTAGCTCTAGGATAATCTTAAATTTTTTCCAGAGAAATCAAAACTCGTTATACAAAAAGACCAGTTTTTTAGTGTTCAGAAGACTTGCTCAGAATTTTTGTATTTTCTTATGGAGTTAAGTGTAGGTGATAGATTCACAGGTTTTCGGTCCGTTCTAACCCTACAATGGGATAGGATTATAATATAATTTTCTCTGATTAATACAATTGGCAACGTCAGCCCATTTGGAGTCGACCCTTACGATAATTGCCGGATTGCTTTAACGGCCATGTCGGCAATACGTTCTTTCTTAATACTCAGTTTTTCTCTAATTCATTGCGTACTTATACAACTTTAAGCAAATTTGTTTTTGCAAAAAAAAGATAATTATACAGTAGACGTTATCACCCAGACCTCCCATCTGGTATTTGCTACACGCGTAAATCATTATTACAATGTTTGTTTTATTTTTGTATAGTCTTTATTGTGATTTGTACCTGACACAAGCTTATTAAGCAAAAACAATTATATAAAAGTAATTTTAAACCTTGCGTTTTAGAATTAAAGTAATACATACGTATTCCTACTCGTCCTATTAGCAAACATTTCGTTTCTTTCCTGCAGAAACTCACCTGAAACAGAAAATAACAATTAGTTAAGTCATAAAATTTATTTTTCGCTCGCCTCTTGGGTTACGCGTTGTAAATAGTTTCCGTGCTTACAAAGCTAATCTAGAGACTAGCTAATATTTTCGTTCCCGTACCGTTAATAGTGTTCTAGTAAGAAGCTAATATGGCGAAGAAGATTGATTTATAATTCTAGTGCAGTGAACAGTGATGCCAGACCTACTGTTTTAGCAGGAGATCTACTGTTTTTACCCTCGATCTACTGTTCTACTGTTTTCACTCCGAAATCTACTGTTAAAATTATTGAGTACAAAATTAATAAATTGTTGTGTACTATGTTTTTAACTTTATTCTTAATTTACTGTCCTTGCCGCATTCCTCTGCAAATATTTAGCGAATATTCTTGCAAAAGAATTTGCTAAAAACCAATCAACGTAGTAGGCTATCTACTGCTAGTATTGTAGGGTTGCTCCATAGCTACTATTCAGATGGGCAAATCTACTGTTTATTTTTATCCTATCCTACTGTTGACAGAAATATCCATCTGGCATCACTGGCAGTGAATGTCGTTTGGCACTAGTAGGTGTGAATTTATGCTTTCCGTTCAGTATAATCTAATTATAGATTCAAAATTTTATAGTGCAAAGAATTAAATTATATTTGGGTATAGTCGAGTTAATATAAAGCCCGTTCGTACACTGAATTTTGTTTAAAGAATTAGTCTAAAAGAATAGGAAATGGTTTTCATGTTAAAACGACGAGTCTAATTATTATTAATCAAATAACGCAGTGTTTTCTACGAGGACTTTTCAATAAAACTTCAAACAACATTCAAATTAGTATTTAAGTATCGTTCTAGTTAAAGTTAATAATAATAACGAATATATTCCGCAATGGGAATTATTGCAAGTTCAAAGTCCAACGTTAAATTTGCAATTTTTGACAACTCTTTTAAAGTTTAAGGCCGAGTTGTTGATAAATTTAAAAAGTTTTGTAGGAATCTTTTTAATGAGTTTTGAGAAATTGTTTTTCAGTTTTTAAATCTATTTTCCAAGTTTTATTCAAGATACAGACTTCAAGTTTAATTATCTTTGATATAATTCGGCTCAACAAACTGCTGATGTCTATTATATTAACAAAAATCTTTATTATTAAAAAGAATTGTTCAGATTTAAAGTAAATTTAAGGTCCTTTCCCACACTGCGGACTTCCCGCTTTTATTCAAACGATGTAACATCTTATTAAGTTTGGGTGGCGCCCTCTATTTTGAATTTGTTCCTGTGGTCTATTATCTAATCATAGCTGCATTTAAGATTAACACCCACGACGCCCGAGTATAATTTGATTTAATAAGATGTCTCTGTTGGAGCATTAAGATTTATAGTAAGTATCGCACGTAAGTATTCTGAATTTATGGTTTTGTTTGACTTCAGTTAGTATTGTTTTGGATTAATTTGATTACCAAGTAGAAGAGTTTTTTTCACATCTCATAAAAAATTATATGAAAGCTACTTTGTAATAAAATCAAATTCCCGCTCTCAAAGTTGGTATGCAATTTTCTTTAATTCAGCAGTCTTGACAGGTTTGCTGAAAGTGTGTGCACAAATTTTAAAGAAGCTGAGGCATTTATAAATAAATCATTACGAGGCTAGGATCTGAAATGCTGGAAGTCGTTATTTACAAAACTCCAAGCTTATACGACATTTAAAAAAGCTGGTAAGTCGTAACGTTTTTGAAAGTATGTTTTATTTTTCTGTTATGTTACATAAGCCCAATGGTTTTTAACTCTGACGACTATTTTTCGGTCAACGCATTTCTGTGAGATTACAACATGCACATGCAAAGGTGCACCAATATAAGAAAAATGTATACACGAAGCTCCGCTATTCGATATGGTGTATGGTAGGATGATTCGATTCGATGAGGTACCTCGGATGTAAATACTTTTAAGACTATCACCAGTCGTACAAACATAGGGTTGAAATCACCTATCAACACAATGTGTAAGAATTTCAATAATTTAACTTCTGAGTTAGATATAAATAATAACTTAAATCGATACTGCAAAAGACAAACATTGAAACTATGGTTGTATAATTTAATAAATGTAGTAAATATTTACTTACTTATAAGCTACATATGTACACTATTTGTCAGTTTGTTTTCGTATTTTTTTCCTGTAAATGGTTCAATACTGTTGGGCAATAAAGAATTATTATTATTATTATTATTAATAAAGGGTAGCCCGATTTAACAGGCAAATCCGAAAGCAAGACTGGCTAAATGATTGCTTACACGGCTTTTTACGCGATTGATCATATGGCACTACTGTCCAGGAGCGCTTGCAATACACCGTTACATAAATGTTAAAAAACTAATGCTAAAATGGGCTTCCCGATTGAAACCCGTTTCCTCCTTGCGGGGACAAGCTAGAATATATTTCCAGTTATGAGTGATTATAACGAGCTGAGCCACGAATCCTGGATCTTAGGCACGGGTGGGAATCGCATTATTGCTACTAGATTAAACCGGGTATGTCCGTGAGAACGTTCAACGGACACGAACCTTGTGGGAAATTCAAAATCTGCCACTCGCATACCTATCATTTGATATAAGAGGTTGATATAATTTGATAATAATTACTTGTAGAAGAACAAAAGTTGAAAAGTAGCTTAAACAGTCGTAAGACACGGATAAGGGCTTCCTAGAAGCATCTAAGTCTTTTCTCTCAAAAACAACCCGTGTGAACTTCATATGTGCCCCCATAATTTTCAGGCATTTCAGTGGAAATAAATGTCTTGAAATATGTTAAGTAACCTGGTACTCTTAAAAACATTTTTCCAATCTTTGGTATACCTCCGGTTAGATTTATAGTAAAAGTTAGCTGCTGTGGATGTCATTCTTACAACAAACGTGGAGATTAACCTCCAGTTGATCGGCCCGTACAGTTTAACCAGTTTATCTAGGCTTTGAAACTAGTCAGACTTCATCGCTCAATATTTCCCCATTGGTCAAGCATGTTGTGGCATTCTGGTCTCTATTTAAAATTAAGAAATGCACTTCAAAGTAGGAGTTGGCAATTGGAGGGCCCCACGTAGTGTAACCAGTATCTTAACTTTAACCTTTATTTTGATAATGGACTGATCACTACACGTCAGTTTGTTCGTCATCGGGCCAAGATCTTGAAGAGCGAGCCAAGAATCTTTGTGATTTTCTGTTTCTGGTTGAGAAGAGCTTTTAATAGGCTTGTGGAGTAGACTGTTTGAGCTTATCCAATATCACCAGTGTTGATGCCAATATCACCAGCTTATCCATGTTACTAACAGGACAACATGTATATCGAAGATGGCTTTGATCATGTTGCTGTTAAATCTTCTGTGCATGCTTCTAGACAAGAGACGTGTGACAGACAGTCGGTTAGGAGCTGTTTGTTCGATGTTTTCGTTGTTCAAATGCTGATATTGGACGAGACATTGCTCTTGAACAGAGGTAAACAATCTGGTGACACATCTCAGCCATAGAATATTAGACGTCGTTACGAAAGGATCTGTTTATCACGATTGATGTACTACAAATTTCTGTTGTAAATAGATCTTTTCGAGTTCATACGACTCAGAATCTGTAAATCTTATAATTGAAACTGTTAAAAATAAAAAGATAATATTTACGAACAAGCTTCTTAACGCAAAATAGTATGGTTAGAATTAATTATTAATGTTTATTTAACTTCATCACACACACCAGATGTTTACATTATCACATCTATTTACAATAAACACCATTTTCCCTGTCAATATGTTTTCATAAAAATTTTGTTTATAGTATACACTTGTGCACATCTTTGTTTATAATAGTATGCATTTCCTTTGGTTGTTTTTCTATAAAGGTAATTCCTCCTTTTATGTAATACGAAGGCTGGATATTTACTATGCGAAAAAGCGAACTGTTTTTCGCGTGGCACGTAAACAAGTCATCATTGAGTGACCCTTTAGTTACAATAATAATACGACGTAATAAAACTCGTAATCATAATATAAACAATTCAGAGAGAAAAAAAAAGTTAATAATGAAATAGTACATTCCTATTATTTTATTGCTATTTTCTGAATAAATCGACAAATAATTATTAATTGATTGGAAATTTTATAATACAAATTGATTCTTCAATTCTCACTCAAATTTTAATTAAATCCTATTATACGTATGCAACGATTAGATTTCTCTAATGGTGCCCATTTAAATACTTCATTAAACTATTCTCAGCTTCACAACAAGCGGAATTCGAGACGTTTCAACAGTTTACTAATTAAACATCAAAAAGATAAACCAGTGCAAATGAAATGTGGCAACCTTTGACTTTATCGATGATAAAATTGCAACTGGAGAGATTAATGTTAAAAAATGACATTTTATTAAAAATAACATTTACGTAACTTATTTAAGACTTTGAATTTTTAATTTAAAAAAATTATTACAGTGTATTTCTTCTATGGTGAACACATCACCCAGCAATCTAAACTGTTCAAATTAAAAACGCCAAGCGCCCCCTAACTGCTTCATCAAATTATACAAAAAATGTGCTACTGCAATACCAGATGATTCAATTAGTAAGTTAGTTAAATTAATTAAAATTATACAGAGGTCACTATAAATGGGTTCTACTGTATGTCGCAAATAATGCCAATACTAATTGAGAGAAGCAATTATAAGTTAGAGTGTACAAAATAAATTGCATTCTGTTCATTTTATAACATCAAAACTGGTGTGTGCATATTCCTCAGCAATTATATTATACTTTGTTGAGAAATTTCTCGTTCGAATAATTTCGCTTTGAAATCGAGATGTCCGGGTTATAAATATAGAACTGAAATGCTCTTTACGGCTGGCCTGAGCTATTTCTGTTAGTAAAAATGTAAAGAGTAGGTATATTATTGTATGAAAATTATTTTTGTAGCAAAATGTATTGTCAAAAATTACACTGAATCATCAAATCATGCAAATTATTTTTAGCCATCACATCCATTAAATAAATTACATTATCAATTCAAATCAAGCATTGAATTATAATCCCAAAATCTTGCCAAAAGATTGGATTAGTGGTTTGTAGTAGGCTTTCCAAATTAATAGCTCCCATCATACCGCTATAGAGCTAGAGGTGCTTCAAGTATTCGAAGCATACAACTTTTATGTAATAATAAAACTGATTCATGCCTAATTGAATTGTTTGAATAAACTATGACAATAGTTATTATTTTATTTTTAGAATCCAAAACATAATCGTACTGCTATTGACTAATAATAAAAATATCATACACACACACGCATCTCCACCATTGACGGGAATACGAAGTTACACAACTGTTTTCAACAATCTTTATAGTATCTTATTTTATAGGCGAAACGCCAAATCGTCATACAATTGTGTCGTAGAATTTTTGGCAAATTACCTCGGTATTAGAGAGGACAACTTCGCAGTAATGAGCATGAAAATGATTAATTTTAGAGCGATTTGCGAAATCCCTCTAACAAAAAAAACATTTTACAAACTTGTTAATGTGTTAGCTCCCCACGTTGATTAAGGTCGAAAGGTTGAGAGTTTTATTAGATATTTTGAGGTTAAAGTCCTAGAAAATTACCATCCATTGCAAGGCTAAAGTACCTCTCATCAGCATTCTCTTTTTGTTACAATAATTTATACCTTCTTATCTAAAAGTCAAAACATATTTTGTTCCATTAGAAATAACACAATTCTATTAGTCTATATATAGTCTATCCCTGCCATTATGTTATTTCGTGATCAATGATTCCTTGTATAAAATCTACACGATGGTGCTACTACTTCTTTTTGCACACATTTCGGTGTGGATATACTTAGCTGTAAACAAAAATCACGTGAAATAGTTCCTTATTGTAGTGTAGTAATATTTCATTATGAAAATCGTGCCAACAAAAGCATTACCAAGAAGAATGAATGCAATGCATGATGCCAATTATCAAAACAACATCAGTAACAAATACTACGGAATAGTTTAGTATGAAGTCATTTAATGATTTGTTATTAGGTGCATAAATAATATGGCAGTAAAATTCCAAAAATGCAATTTCTAAGAAAGGTAATAATAAAATCTCTAAATTTGCATCTGCTATGAACAAAACTGTACGTTTGAAAACTTTTCTAAATTTAGAAACTCATGATAGAGCAAACTTGAATGGATAAAGTAGAAAGAGTAGGAAACCTAATAATTATATGTGCAATACATTTGGTTGATCGTTTGTTGTTGGTAACATATAATTTAATCTATTAATTTTATACTGAAACCTGATTTTTGGTTTTGATGTGTGAATGGGGGTAAGCGGTGTAAATTTGCTTAGTATTCTATTTCTCTCGATTGATTCTTGTAGGAACCCCAACGAATTCCTGCCGATTAAAATTATCTAAATTGTATGTCGAATGATTCAAAAAAGTATTTTTTTAATTCTCGGCCATACATTCAAAACTAAGACAAGTAAAAGGAAGGAGATGATGCCAAGACTTTTTACGCCTAAATGTTACGGATTTAGGGAATTCGGTTTTTGAAGGAAAAAAGATGGCTAAGTGGGGAAGGTAACGGCAACGGCTAAAGTTTATACAAATAAATAAGACAAGTTTTTAGAATTCTTTGATTGGTGAGGATTTGAGGCTTATTGAAATTTAGTTCTAAAGCATTACTCAGATTAATCGAGTTTTTCGAGCCAATTATGCTTTTTGGCATATCCTGTTATCAGATATATCTGTTCAAACTGGTAGGGGTAGTATAAAGTAAATAAAGTTTCATGTCGTAGGTGATGTAGGGGTGGGTCAAAGTGGAGGTTTTCTCAATATGGTTCTCCTCGAGTTACAAGTGTCTCTATAAAAATCGACAGAAAATCAGAATTTAGGAGTTGGACGAATTGACATCTTTTGATCCTCTAGTGTATTCATTTTTCGTTTATTAATTCAGTGGCGTATGCAGAGTATATATTTAAATAAGTCTTATTAATTGTGGTAGCCGAAATATTTTGCATTTTTTCAAAGCTGTACATTCCAAAACTCTAAAATGCTTAGATGTATCCGTTGTAATGCATGCATCCATAATTAAATCCAAAAATTTCTAGCGTACAATTAAAGACTAATTTGTACCAACAAAAAAAAATTGTACCTATCCCCGTTTAACCGTAATTTAACTTTTAAAAGTGGAGTTGCTGACAGAAGCTGAAGCTAGCATCAGCAGTTCAATTAAATTTAAACGTTTTTAGCCTATAATTAAGTATTAATTAACGGCTAATTTGTACCAACAAAAAAAAATTGTACCTATCTCTGTTTAGGCGTAATTTACGTTTTAAAAGTGGAGTTGCTGGCAGAAGCTGAAGCTAGCATCACCAGTTCAATTAAATTTAAACGTTTTTAGCCTATAATCAAGTGTTAATTAACGGCTAATTTGTACCAATAAAAAAAATTGTACCTATCTCTGTTTAGGCGTAATTTAAGTTTTAAAAGTGCAGTTGCTTGCACAAGCTGAAGCTAGCATCACCAGTTCAATTAAATTTAAAAGTTTTTAGCCTATAATTAAGTGTTAATTAACGGCTAATTTGTACCAACAAAAAAATTGTACCTATCTCTGTTTAGGCGTAATTTAAGTTTTAAAAGTGGAGTTGCTTGCACAAGCTGAAGCTAGCATCACCAGTTCAATTAAATTTAAAAGTTTTTAGCGTATAATTAAGTGTTAATTAACGGCTAATTTGTACCAACAAAAAAAATTGTACCTATCTCTGTTTAGGCGTAATTTAAGTTTTAAAATTGGAGTTGCTTGCACAAGCTGAAGCTAGCATCACCAGTTCAATTAAATTTAAAAGTTTTTAGCCTATAATTAAGTGTTAATTAACGACTAAGCTGAAGCTAGCATCAGCAGTTCAATTAAATTTAAAAGTTTTTAGCCTATAATTAAGTGTTAATTAACGGCTAATTTGTACCAACAAAAAAAATTGTACCTATCCCCGTTTAACCGTAATTTAAGTTTTTAAAGTGGGGTTGCTGGCAGAAGCTGAAGCTAGCACCACCACTGCAATTAAATTTAAAAGTTTTTAGCCTATAATTAAGTGTTAATTAAAGGCTAATTTGCACCAACAAAAAAATTATACCTATCCCCGTTTAACCGCAATTTAAGTTTTAAAAGTGGGGTTGCTGGCAGAAGCTGAAGCTAGCACCACCACTTCAATTAAATTTAAAAATTCTTAGCCTATAATTAAGTGTTAATTAAAGGCTAATTTGTACCAACAAAAAAATTATACCTATCCCCGTTTAACCGTAATTTAAGTTTTAAAAGTGGGGTTGCTGGCAGAAGCTGAAGCTAGCACCACCACTTCAATTAAATTTAAAAATTCTTAGCCTATAATTAAGTGTTAATTAAAGGCTAATTTGTACCAACAAAAAAATTATACCTATCCCCGTTTAACCGTAATTTAAGTTTTAAAAGTGGGGTTGCTGGCAGAAGCTGAAGCTAGCACCACCACTGCAATTAAATTTAAAAATTTTTAGCCTATAATTAAGTGTTAATTAAAGGCTAATTTGTACCAACAAAAAAAAATTATACCTATCCCCGTTTAGCCGTAATTTAAGTTTTAAAAAGTAGGGGTGCTGGCAGAAGCTGAAGCTAGCACCACCACTTCAATTAAATTCAAAATTGTTTAGTCTATATTAAGTACTAATTAAATACTAATTTGTAGCAACAAAATCTTCATGACTATCTGAATGTAAATGTTAGTAAGAACAATTATTTGAAGCTTGCCACGTGGATTTGGTTTATAAGTGGGTTTACAAAATCTTCTTAACGAAAAATTCCTAATTAAACATATGATGAACTAAGAAAAATTAGGGTTCTCAAAGCTATATAACACGGATATTATGAGTAAGTATAGGAAACATCTGAAAAACTGACAGAATTGTGTAAAAAGTGTACTTTTATAAGGTTTGTTATATGATTCAGTATACAGATGCTGAGGGAAATAAAATATTACCTATTTGAAATATAAGATTAAGCGCCGATGTCCACATACGGGAAACTCGCGTTGCGAGCTCGCAACGAGCTCGCTGCGGGCCCGCAAAAATCAGTTCACACTACACGGTGAAATGACGCACAGTAAACAATCTACTGCCATCAGAAATAGATGTATATTGCAGAAAACTAGTTGTATTTGCTTATATTATCTACAAAATGTTTATTTTGTGGTTCAAGATAAAGGTTTTGTATAATTAAATAACACGTTTATAATTTAAGACAATGTTTATTAAGAAAGTATACAAACACACAAAATAAAACTTAACTATGGTTCGTCCCATAATTCTTCATACCAAAAGCATTATTAAAGCAATACAACTACAATATTTGTAGTAATAATTAGTATGTAGTAAAGATCTTAAGGGGGCTAGGGAAAGGTCTTGAATGTCGCTTAATTCGATTTATAAATCATTTGAAAAGTTTTTTTTGAAATCTAACGTCGCACAAGTGATTGTATATCAACAAATATTATAATAAAATAGCGAACGCCCTTTCAAATTAATTTTTCTAGGTACTATCTTGGACAATAGTATTCTACTTTTGATTCAAATTTTCTTTTTAAATAAGAATAAAGTGCTATTGTCCAAGATAGCTAAAATTGACTTAGATACTAGATTTAAAAACTAATTTGAAAGCACGTTCGCTATTTTATTATAATATTGGTTGATGTACAATCGCTTGTGCTACGTTAGATTTCAAAAAAACTTTTCAAATAATTTATAAATCGAATAAACCAAAATTCACAAGCTGTCCCTATAGCCCCCATAAGCAGGTACGTATTTCTAAATTTAATAACTCCCACAATAGTAGCTCGAATGCCGCACAGTTATTTTCAGGTAGTAAGTAGTTTTATAGACTTTTATCAGAAATATGTTTAAAAACCCTAATTATTCATATTAAGAAGATAAAAGTGAACCAAAACTGAATTTCTAAATAAAAAGGTTTAAAAACATATGACTTAAATTTTAACTACATGCTTAATGCTTTCTATTTCCTTTCACTTAACAATACTTGTCATCCTTTTCATTAAATTTTGACAAATAACACCAATAAACAGCTGAATATCCAATAATTCTTCAAAATTATAGAACTCACCATTGTTAATTCTATTACCATTCTTGCGTCAAACGCCCGCATGTGTGAACCGCACAATATACAACAAGGTATCTTGAGCCCGTACTTGCGGCTGCGTCAACCTTGCGGGGCTGTAGGGATCTGCGTCAAGAAACGCCCGCAAGATGCTCGCTGCGAGCTCGTAAGGATGACGCACTATGTGTGAACTGCACCATTTAACTTATAGTATCGTAGACCGCATTTGCGGGCCCGCAGCGAGCTCGCAACGGGAATTCCCGCAAGTGGACACCGGCGCTAAAAGATAAGAAATAACGTTGATTCAATAGTCCGCCAATAGTAAATGTCCGTTGAAGTGAAGTTGATTCAACGTTGATGCATGGTTGTTTAACGTAACTGTCAACCTTGAATCAACGTTTAATTAAAGTTGACAGTCAACGTTGAATCACTCTTACTTCAACATTGACTCATCATGAATCCAACGTTGATTCTATGTTGAGGTTAAGTTAGGTTTAGTAACATACTACTTGTAAATCGTGCGCAAGTATGATGCGCGTTATACAAAAGAGTTTATAGGGCCATTGTTATGTACAAACGCGATTAAAATAATGATGCTAATAGAAATTTAAAAAATGCTTATAAAAGAATAAAATAATCTTATTTGAAAGAGTTTTATATATTTTATTTCAAATTATTAAATTTTTATTATTTCCCTCGGCATCTGTATATTTAATCACATAACAATTCTTACAGAAGTACACTTTTTACTCAATTCTGATCTTTCCTATTTTTATAGTCTCCGTGCCATATAGCTTTGAGAACCCTAGTTTTTCGTAGTTCGTCATATGTTTAATTAGTAGTCCATTTTACGTCAAGCAGATTTTGTAAAATCACTTACCACGTAGCAAACAATTGTTCTTAATAACATTTACATTTAGATAATCATGAAAATTTTGTTGGTACAAATTATTTTTGTTTTAAATTTGTACTTTACCTGTGTTCAATAATTTGCCATGAGGCATGTTCTAATCACTTTATTTTAATAACGTTCATATTTCGATAGTTATGAAAATTTTGTTAGTATAAATTAGTCTTTAATTAGTGCTTCAGTGTAAGCTAGATTTTTTTCTAATTTAATTGAACTGAGGGTTGTAGCTATACTTTCTGTCAACGTAGCTATTTCTAAAACTTAAATTATGGCTAAACGGGGATAGGAACAATTTTTTTTGTTGGTACAAACTTAGTCTATAATTAGTACTAAATTATAGGCTATAGTTTTTTTAATTTAATTGAAGTGGTCCTAGCTTCAACTACTGCCAGCACCCCCATTTTTAAAACGTAAATTACGGCTAAACAAGGATATGTACAAATCTTTTTGTTGGTACAAATTAGTCTTTAATTAGTACTTAATTGTAGGCTACAGTTTTTTAATTTAATTGAAGTGGGGGTGCTAGCTTCAATTAAACTATTGCCAGCACCCCCACTTTTAAACCTTAAATTACCGCTAAACGAATATAGGTACAATTTGTTTTTGTTAGTACAAATTAGTCTTTAATTAGTACTTAATTATAGGTTAGTTTTAGAATTTAATTGGAGTGGGGGTGCTAGCTTCAGCTTCTGCCAGAACTCTCATTTTTTAAATTTAAATTACGGCTAAATTGAGATATGTACAATTTTCTTTTGTTGGTACAAATTAGTATTTAATTAGTACTTAATTAATAATTGCAGATTTTTGAATTTAATTGAAGTGAGGGTGCTAGCTGCAACTACTACCAGCACCCCCACTTAGCTTAAAATTACGGCTAAGCATTTTGTTGTTGGCAGAAATTAGTCTTTAATTAGTACTGAAAATTTTTTTAAGCGTAAATGGGAATAGAGATTATTGATCACAAGCATCTATACAACAATGTAACGATGGCAGTAATGATGTCAACTGAAATAAATACTTTGTAAAAGAAGCTATAGTAGCACAAGCTCAAAAGCAACAATCTTTTCCGTAATATCTTAAAAATTGTTGTTCATAAAAATTATAAATTGAAGATTACAACTACTAAATTCTTATCAAAAGAGTGTATGTAATAAAGACATCTCATGTTCTGTATTTATTACTGCTTCCCTTTTCAACTTTTAAGAGACTCTCAAGTTATTTCTTTTAAAAAGTTACTTGCTTGTTCAAGTGTAACGCAATTAGCCATTGAACTTTTCTTATATATAAAGTTGTCGATTCGTTTTAATTTCTCTTTGAATAAAATCTTCTTTTCATCATCGAAAAAAATCTTTGAAATTCCTAGCTTTACAAACCATTACTTCTTATTTATGTTTTCCAAACACTCAGTTTTCGAGATATGCTCTTACATAATGTAAAAGCTCTCAGTTCGAGTTAAAACGAGCAAAGCAATTCCTTTTGGAATATTTAAAAAGAGTT
This sequence comes from Agrypnus murinus, assembly GCA_929113105.1. Classification (NCBI taxonomy): domain Eukaryota; kingdom Metazoa; phylum Arthropoda; class Insecta; order Coleoptera; family Elateridae; genus Agrypnus; species Agrypnus murinus. Next base: position 113,725,117 of record OV816031.1, read on the forward strand.
TCCATTTGCATTTCTTCCATTACTCCTAACAACGACAATTTATTTCTTCATTCCTGCATTTACTCAGGTTCGACCACATCACTTAAATCCTGAACACGAAGTGCTGCTGTTTTATCTAATAAAACATTACTTACTCTATATCCAATTTCCAACGAAGCACAAGTGCAAACACTTCATCAGTTCGTGGTGTTTGTTTTTGAGGTTTCACACACAAAATTCAAATAACATTTCAGTAAATTCAATCAGTTTGAAAACAACACGTCCGATTGATATTGTAATTTAAAATTATAAAAATCCATATATTATTTAAATAAAATAACGAAAAACAAGTTTTGTTAGCTTGATTTTTATAGGACTATAAATTTCGTCTCATCAAGGTGAGCCACGATTTTTTCTCTCCAGTTTCATACTAATATAATATATGTAAACGACGACGTGGTTGGTGGTTCTATTTCCTTATTGCTTATCAAAAATAAAGTGATAATTATATTTGTGTTGTGCTAGGCATTTATACATGGTCGTGATGTTTTGCGTAATTTGACTGACTTGGTATTTATCAATTTTCACTTTTTCAGTCAATTGTCTTTTTGTTTGGCATTTTGTAGGAAGATATAACCGCCTAAGAATGTAGTTGCAGCGGAAACTCGACCACTATTTTATTTTACATGTGCCGGCGTTGAGCATTATAAAACTACTCCGGTAAGAAGCAGTAGTGATAGTAGATTCAAGTATATTCCAAGTACCAAGAACATTTGGCCAAGTTTAAATTGGCAATTTAGGTGAATTACACTCTGAGGGATCATTTTTGTTGGAATGCCTTTTGTTTTTAGGCAATGGTCACTAATTTGCTGATCTATTATAGTGTAAAACTGTCAATCCAAGAAGTAGGGAAAATCATTTTTGCTTGTAAGAAAGAGAGCTACATCAAGGACTGGAGTGAAAGTCTTTTGAAAGTTTTGCCAATTTCAAAAGGACAGCGCCTAGCATTCAGGAATTCATCAAACGCAATTTGAAATTGTGTTTGGCAAGAATTAATTAATTTATTTTTGTTACTCTTAAAACATTTTCTTTTTATTATAGGTCAAGCCCATATTGGTAAGGTTTTGAAAAAGAACGCAAAGACATTTTACAACCGGAAGAATGTAGAGAAGACGTTACTGAAAAAGAGACAATTGTACCTAAGCCCGATAGATCAGGGTAAATGGATGGAACCTTAGTCATTCGTTGTTGCAGGCCACAACTGCTTTGCCTGTGGATTTCACGTTTATAATATTCGCATACAATACAAATCTATAAAGAAATAGCGTGCTAGTCTCCTCCGGTGCCGGCAGATCTAGTTAAGGTTTTCTGCAGTTTTCCTTAGCTGCTACAGAAATGTGGGATTTCTGCTATATTATACAATGGGCCTGGGTAATAACAATCGCACTTATCTCCCGCACAAGCTTCTGGCCTGGTTCATCAGGCAATGTAGTAGTAATTATAAAAAATTTATATATCTATATATATTAGCCGAACCCAGGAGCTTCCGGGTGGTTACTCTACCAACTGAGCTACATAAGATAACTACTAGCAGAATGATAATTTTTCCATATAAACTAGATAATTGCAATCAGTTCATGGATCGATTAATAATTACAAAACTATTTAATCTTTATCTTGAATTATAATATTAATTTCCTTGCACTAGTATCCAAGCAAATCTAGAAAAGCTTTGATAGTTAATGTGTCGTCGGTGAATTGTCGGTCCATTAACCAAATGAAGCATAGATATATCTAGTACACTTACTTTGTATGTTTGCAATTATCTAGTTCGCATGGAAAATTTGTCATTCTGCTGGTAGTCACCTTAGGTAGCTCAGTCGGTATAGTACCCACTAGGAAAACGGAATGTCGTGGGTTCGATTCCCAGTCGGGATGACAATTTTCTAATATGGATTTCCATTCAGAATATTATTAAATTAAGTCATTAATTATTAAATAGCCTTTATCATAAATTATAATATTCATTTTCTTATAGGATTATTCAAACAAATCTAGATTAGCTTCGATACTTGATGTGTCGTCGGCGAATTGTCGATCCATTAACTGAATGAACCAAATATAGTAGTATAAATACATACTTGTGCGTGGTATAGCGAGGTTATTTTTAACGACAACCACAGAAAGATGTTTATGTGAGTGTCGAGACTGACTGCTTACCGTGCCCATCTGACAGCACGACGAAGCGTACAGAGGCTTTATCGACGAGAAAAATCCTCGCACTGGTTCCGGGGATCGAACATGGGCCGGCTGTGTAAGAGTTGGACTCTGTGCCGCGACTCCACTCATTTCACTACTCATAGGGATAGGTAGTAGTAGTTGTATGTTTGCAATTATATACAGTATGAACAAAAAGTAACTCTATCAAAGGTGCCTTTGGAATTTTGAACACATGTGTATTATATTACCAGAAAATTATAACAACTATCACTATTCAAAGGACTGATTATTATTTGTATAATTTTCTGGTGTTATAATACACATGAGTTCAAAATTCCAAAGGTACCTTTGATGGAGTTACTTTTTGTTCATACTATAGTTCGTATGGAAAAATTGTCACTCTGCTGATAGTCACCCTAGGTAGTTCAGTCGGTAGAGTACCCGCCCGGAAAGCGGAATGTCCTGGAATCGATTCCCAGTCGGGATGATAATTTCTCTAAATGGATTTGCATTCAGAATAATAAAAGTTTATTCATGAAACCGTAAGGACCCTATCAAAGATGTACACACTTACGATACTGAAGTTGTCATTTGAAAGAATGGGCAATTTTCACTAAAAAGATTTTAATAGATTTACTGGTCTTGGTAAGTATATACTAAAAGTTTTAAAGTGCTGAAAAAGGACTAAAAAATACTACCTTTTTATACTTATATGTATGACAAAGACATTTTCAGGTTTCAACACAATCTGGCTTATTTTCTTAAAGCAAACAAACATACATACATTAATCCACGCAAACAACAAAAGCCTTTTGTGAATAATCATCCTTAGAAGTTTGAATCGCTCTTCTAGGTGGAAGTTCTGTAACCTACGAAACTGATACATTTTACATAAAAGCTACAAATAAGTTAACGATATAGAAAGTTATACTTTTACTCTGTTTAATCCTTCAAAACAAAAGTCACTCATCTATTAAGCATTTACCCAGTAATGTTTACCTTATTGTATATATCTTTTCCACTTTGATAAAAAAGGTAAATGGTAAAACAACGTAATGTAGGTAAAGGAATAAAAATCGATTTCAAATTAGCATTTTCAATAACAACAAGACGTCGAAAGAAGAAAAAAAAGCACATTATAAAAGGCCAGGAAATGTAAAATAAAGTAGGTGTGGTTAGTTGGCTGATACGTTTCCCTAGGGTCATTAAAATTGTGTTATAATTTCTAATTATCTTTGAATTTGAAGGAAAATACTTTCCCTAAACCAGTTAGGTTGTTACGTAACAAAAATGCATTAATTAAAGAGAAAAAATAGAATTGAAAATAATTTTAGCATTAGGAAATCTTATAATGTTTCCTTTCTTTTTGATCAGACATTAATAATTTCTAAAGGGAAAATTTAAATTATTAATCCACTTGAATAAAAGAGTACTCTGTGAGTGTTGATACAATACTGTTGTTATTAAGTAGTTTTGAAGGTGAAGATATTTGAAAATTTCAATAGATAAATTGTTTGTTTATAGGCAATCTAAACATGTCTGTCGTAGATAGTTGTTTGAACGTCCTCGGCTTTTATAATATCTGTTATAATGTGATAGTTCCTAAAAAATAGGATAGGAAAAACTTTCATCGCTGGGATAATAACACAAAAACAATATGTGGCCGGAATTTTAACTATTTTTTTCCTTTTGTTTAATTCGTTACGAAATATTTATTAGACTTATCATTATCAGCGTGTTACTTAATTATAAACAAGCAATAGTAAAAAACATATCTCCACTAATTTATGTTAATATAATATAAATAAAAATCAAATACTTATTCGATACGCACTCATCAAAGTTGGCCGAGAAAGAAATCACGTATGTCTCTGCTGGAATTTATAGCATTTAAAAACTACTTTGGTGTTGAATCTATTTTTGCATTTCACATAGTCGCAGAGGTGGATCAGAGCAGGTGTTCCCCAAGGTTCTTTTCTCTCTCCGGTACTATATGTATATCGTACATAAGTATATGAATACAGGGTGTAAGTAATATAACTAGAAACCTAGTAATGCGGGCGGGGGTAGCTGTAAAGACTTAGAATATATTTTCCTTATCAACATGAGGTCGCTTCATACTAGTTCTCGATAAAATCGCATTCCAGGGTACACTTGATGAAAATCGATACTGTTTTTATGATCCGGTTATCAAAATATTTTACAATAAAAATTCAGATTTTCTTCTCTTGTATAGTGCGGATTTGCACCATCCTGTTGGAACTACTCTTCTGCTACTTCCTCGCCCAACGACTGGTTTACAAATGGAGTCAGAATTTCTAATCGATATCTTTCTGCAGTTAGTGCTCCTAAAAGTATAAAATCTTGTTTCATTACTGATCTCGTTAACGAAGTCTTTCGAGAGGTAACTGTCTTAAGTTGTTACTACTAAAGAATATGACCCTAGGTCTTTTGCGTATAGCAGCCCAAACTCCATTTTTTTATATTGTGGTGCTTTAATAAAATAATGCAAATTAACTTCTGCTGCACATTCGCATATTATGTGAATTGGCATTCCCAAAAAAGTGGAAGCAACACCCATCAATAAAAAATGCTTTTTGGGCGTTTCATCGCGGTTATTAAGAAACCATTGACGGAATTCCTGTCTTTAGATCAGAACATTCGGAACGAGAGTGAATGAAAGCAATTAAACTTTTTAGGGTTCGCGTGAAGTTTTTTAGAGTTTACAATTCTATCGAACTTCAACATGTGGCATCAACAGGTACACATATTATATTCTACCATCTAGTCAAAACCGCTTCTTAACACGCCCTAGAATTTATTTACTTAAATACAGTAAAACAACAAGTCGCTCTTGTTATTTTTTGAATTATAAATAAAAATTGAATATGTAATTAAGTACATGGTGCTATTTTTAGTACAAGTAATCCATAATAAGAGTAGGTGTATCAATATAGCAAGAATATAATAATACACCTAAAATACGGGACAAATTCGGCCGAGAGAATGTTTGCAATGCCTTCACCCAAAATAGGATTACGACCTACGCGTAACCGGTAACTATGTAAACTATAAGGTGACATATTTCAGTTATTAGATTCCATCTTTACAGACTTTGTTAACATTTAGTGGTGGGTATTGGAGAAAATCGATAGCAACAGCCCAGGTATCAGATGAATTCATTAACTATTAGAACAGCTCAGAAATAAACTTTTGTCTTAGAAAGAAATTATTAGAATTAAAAAAAATTCATAATGAAGAAAGGTGTTACATTTAACTAAAGGCGAATCACCTAAACGAATCGACGAAAAAATCTCACCGTTTGGGATCTCTGAACGATAAGAAGAAATTCCCGATGCTATCACGTTAAGCATTGTCTTGATAAATGATTTTAAACTACTCACCGGCTGGCCGATTTGTTTAAACGGAAACCAGAATCAGTTATATTTAAATTTTATATCAGCTAAACAGGATCCGAGTACTACATATATAAACTTAATATAAAAATGTTTTAAATATTTTTAATATCAAAAATGGCGTTTCCGATCCATTGAAATCTACCCAAAACGATGAAACAATTCGAATTTTTGGATTTAAAGCGAAGTTGGCACAATTAAGAAAAACTGTCATTCTTCTACCTGCAAGCATTATTAAAAACTATTCTGTCGTTTTGACGATGAGTTCCTATATCGATTGGAAACGCATGAGCTTGGTATAGAGGGATATAAAAGTGTTCATAAAAACAGTGAAACGGTGCTATAAAAAAGGGCGATAAATATAATATTTTAATATTATATAAATAATATTCCTCTTCTTTATCGCATCGTTTCACTATTTTTCTGAACGCTTTTATATCCCTATACCAAGTCCATACGTTTCCAACCGGTATAGTTACCTATGAAACACATTTTTGAAGAAGTGAAATAGTTGTATATTAAATAGCTTAACTTAACATGAAGGGGTTTACGAGTGGGATGGGAAGTTTGTTTAGGTGGAAAGTGGCCAATGGTCATCTGTACCTTCTGAGACAGGCATCGTTTTATTCAAAGGAACGGGTAGAGAAGGTACATACTTATTTGCCAGTGACGACAGTCTCAGTAGAATGTCAGGAAATACTGTTCTTAAAAATATCGAGGCTCGAGATCGTAGTAAGTTAGTATTTTGCAGCCGTGATCAATTAACATTTGGAGTTGTGTACAACAACCGATATACACAGACATACATATTTACTATTTTTCACAGTTGTCATTTTACCAACTGTGAGGTTCGTAACCGACGTTAAGGAGTGTAACGCGATGATCCCACAGACTACCAAGCGTCATATCATGTCACATACGAGGTCTGGCTATTAAATAACGAGACTGCGCGCACAGAAGACGTCCTAGAGGGGTAGGGGGGAAAACGAATGCAGCGTTGGATAGCTGGAAGTGTCTACTATGCCAGTAGTTTTTTAAACACGTTTTTGTCGCTGTAGTAGTATTTTTTCTATAGAGCTTAGAATCGAATGTGTTTTTTTCTCGTGCCGATAAAAATTGTGCGAAGTTGGTCCCAAAAAATTTGACCCCTGAACAAAAGCTCGTCCGTCAACATATCTGCTCAAATTTTCTTGAGAGGTTAGATGAAGAGCCTGAATTGATGGAAAACATCATCACTTGCGATGAAATATGGATATTCCAATACGATGTTGAAACTAAGCGGAAATCCATGCACTGGAAAACTCCTGCATCCCCAAGAATGAAAAAAGCAAGGATGTCGAAATCAAAATTTAAAGCCATGCTAATCGTTTTTTTCGACATCAACGGCATCGTGATGACTGAATGGGTGCCACAGGGTCAAACTGTAAACCAAACTTACTATTTGAAAGTTTTGGCAACACTGCGAGAGCGAGTTCGTAAGAAACGGCCGGAGTTGTGGAAAAACAAGTCGTGGATCTTGCACCAGGAGAACGCACCTGACCATAACGCGCTGTCTGTGAAGCGTTATTGAGCCGCTAGAGGCACTCCAGTGCTCGAACACCCGCCGTACTCGCCTGATTTAACACCCTGTGATTTTTTCCTGTTTCCGAAAATCAAGTCTGCCTTAAAAGGAACCCGGTTCGAGTCGATCGAAGTGGTGAAGCGAAAATCGGCGGAGCTCCTAAATGCTCTTACAAAAGAAGACTTCCAGCATTGCTTTGACCAATGGAAAAAACGAATTGAACGGTGTGTGGCGAGGGGAGGGGAGTACATTGAAGGGGGGCATTCGATTGTAGAATAATTTTTAAAATAAAACTCTTTTTTATAAGCAGTCTCGTTATTAGCCAGACCTCGTATAACTCGACGTTTTTTTTTGTATAACTCGGCTCATCATTCCCGACATACAATGTTTTGTTTGGCCCACGAGGATCTGCTTTATTAAATATAAATCTTCTTACAAAAGTCTTTTTCAAGGAATCTGCTGTTTTTAGTTCCATGGTTCTCAGGTAGCAAAAAAGATGTTTTCTGATACGTCATTCAACATTTTCCGGAAAGACCACAACTTGTAACAAACAAAAGTCTCAAAAAGCATTTTTCAAGCGAGCTTTAGAGTTCGGACAGTTTATGCACAAAAATATCAAGTTAACTATTTATTTTGCCTCTCTATCTCCACGTAAAAAAATTTCCAAATAGTGGTGTGTTAAAGAAAGGCCGCTATATATGTCGTACTTTTGAATGCTGTATGCTTGTATGCGCAACACGATAACAAACACTGTCCCTAAATGTATTCTTCACATTCTTCGCTACCTGCACAAGATGTTTATTGATTTGCGATCAAGATAGTTTAGATCACGTTTCTGATTGGGCAATTATTAGATTTTCGCCAGAACATTCGCCATTTAGCCAATAGATTATTTTATAACATAACATAATCTTACACTATACCTAAACGAATGTTTTTTCCGTGTGTACTTGGATCGATTATTTTCGGTGCGAATTCCAATAATAGCTTTTTTCAAAATTAGGAAAAACCTTTAAAATCAGAAAGTTAAACTTTATAAATATGTATTTGCATTAATAAACTCATTCAATTGAAAAAAAAAGCAGTTAACAACAAATACTATATAAACAAGTTTCGAAAATAATGATTCTTTTCAGCCAATTATCAACGCCGCCTACGTTATCACATAAAAGCGTACATTGTCGACTTATTAATGGCTATCGTAATCGGAAGAATACTTTTTTAAACCTTTTTATTTTATAATTGAATGCATGCGTGGTATATCATATTATTAATGGGTGCACTGACCTAAATGCTACTTACATTAGCAAAATTTAGCATCGTTATTAGTTTATTATACACAATTTCTGTATTGTACGGAAAATCTGCTGACGCATCTGTTTCGTGCATTTCATCCGTGTCATGTTTGTTTTGACTGCTCTGTGGTTAGACTAGTTACGTTTTTCTAATTCTGGGTATTAATTACTAATTTATAACGTGGTTATAGAAGTATTATTTCAAGTTCAAGTACGTTTGTTTCTGTTTTATTATGTATGTATCTACTATAGCATTATTCATAGTTTTTATTATTGCTTAATTTTAGGAACTGATTCTGATGAACAAAAACGGATGCTCCTTATGTTCAATAGCCGAAAATTTTGGAAAAGTATTAGTGAGAATCCTTCGAAGTTTTTGTAATTTTTATTGATGATGCTCATACATATCTACGTTTTTAACCAAAATATTTGTTGGGTCTACAAGAAACACAAAAAGAAATACAAATTCACACTGGTGAAAAGCTTTACCAACTTGCATAACACATCGAGCATTGCGTTGCGTGCACTGGTAAAAACCGTACAAATGTTACTACAATATTTTAAACAGTTTTCAGTCATACTATATCTATCCGATATCAAAATAGTACTTTTCAAAGTTTTAGAGTTTCACAGTAACGTTTCACGGTCAAACCGACGAAAGTCAAAGTACTAAGACTTTTAAGCAGTTGCCAATTTTCCATTTCGGGTATTTAAAACAGAGACAATGTTTTAAAAAGATGGAACTCCTCAGTCTTTAAGTTTTTAAGCATAGAATTTTAAAAACTTCGGAAATATCAGAGTTTGCATGTTTTTAGACTTAATTGTTTTAAGGCGTCCAAGTTGCTACGTTTTAAAGTTTCAAAACAGAACTTCAGGATTTGAGGATTAGGATTTCAGAATTTCAATATCGGATAGGTTTCAGATTTTTCGAGTTCAGAGTAAGTTTTCAGAAATTCCTTTTCATCTCCTAAAGAAGTTCCGTGGAATAGCAGGAAAAAATTAAAAGCCATCGAATTTCTATGATGAATGGAAACAGGCCATAATTGCAATCAATTTTTTTCAAATTTCACATACAGAAAGAAGAAAGTGTGTTCTATAAGCTACGCATGTTTATTTCCACATTTTATTAATAACCTATTATATATAGTTATATTTGAGGTATTTTTATACGGACCTAATTCATTTTAGATATCAAGCATGCGTAGCTTCAAGGGATAAGTTTATTTAACGCCTCATAAAAAAATGAGACCGAACTACTGCGAATTAACATTAGTTTCATTAGGGTAAAATAATTATGTATGTATCAAGTGCGCGAAATTGATGTTTTTAGCGCGTAAGAGTGTAACTTTTTTGACAAGCCGTCAGGCGAGTCATTCGAAGACGCTAAAACATTCCACGCAAAGATACAAAGAATGTTTTATCTACAATTAATTGTATTATCAAATTAAAAATAAACAGCCTAAAAAGGTGTTTTTCATGGTTTTTCGTGTTTATTTAGCTCACATTGTTTCGATGTAAAGACCGGAAAGTACTTGATTCAGCGAGAATCAGAAATTCAAAGAAGGAGTAGTATTCAAATCAAAAGTCGATGCTTATAAGCTGCAATAATAACAAACCATGTCACACGCACTACATTCATGTTTTAGGTCATATGAAACATTAAAACTTTTCTTCTACCCCAAGTCTTAAGCAATTGCAGTTCACGAACTGAAAGTTTTTGTAAGAATTATTAATTAAAGAATCCAAAGCTTGCATGTTGTTTCCAACTTAATCAACTCTAACATCAGTAGCATGCAAACGCTATGACTGACATTGCAATCTAATAACAGCCTCTTTATTGTACTATAAGAAGCTGATCGGTTATCGCAAGAAAGTGCCTCCCCCCCCAACTACATACCTATACTACGCTTTATTTAATTTATAGGTTACGATTTAAGACTTATTTATATTTGTATATCATTGAGATAAAATTCTCAATTTTACCAAAAAAACAACCCTTAGAAGTGCTTCCACAAATCTGGGCATTTCAAGAAAGTAGTAGCTTAATTAAATCTTTCTAAGGATCTGATTACTTTCTTATTTCTGAACGGAATTATTGCTGCCACTGTAGCCTCTGCAAGTGCAACCTTGAATTCTGTTAAACTCAAAACTCATTTCTTGCAGAAAACTTATGAAAGAAAACACAGAACCGCTTATGGCAATGTTTTTTGCGTACCACTGTATAAAACCAGAATATATCCGGTAACCCATTTGATAATTGCCTAGGGTAAGGTACAGGCAGATTCCACAGGCCGAAATAATTGCTTGTACCGATAATTACTAGAGAATAAATCAAACGCTAATAATGTAGAGACTGGATCGATAAATATTACAGAAATAGACCAATGGAAGTCAGAATTGAATTCGAGATTAGGAGATGGATTACGTGAATTCGACGCTATATATCGCGTGCTTGTTGATGTTAGATAGCCCAGAGGGCTTTAGTTAGGGGCTTCAACAATAGAGACTTTTTCATTAGCAATAGGTTCCTCTTGGCATTTATTAAACACATCGAGTAACATTTAAGGGCAAAACTAACTTCCAGAACTATGGTGTTTCCAGAAAAGGAATATGAGGATTCGTACCAAGGTACATATGTCCAAATTTGAAGTTTATGACTTATGAAACACAAAGTCTCCAATCTGTAATTGGAAGACCATTCCAAGACGTAATAAAAACAACAATTAAAGCTTGAATTGACTAACTCAAACAATATTGAACAATAAAGTAACTGTGTGTAGGGTTTTACATGACCTAGTCTAACTAAAAAAGAGGTATGGTTGTTGTAACTATGAAGCAAAAACCAACAAATCGCTGTATACGAACTGGCTGAACAATTGAAACAGATGGCAAAAACTTTGCTCAAAAGGTTCATTCAACAATGCTATTGTTATTTTATCCAATTCAACTGGAATACTGATTACATAACCCAATTTACCGTAAACTTGTTTACACCTCTTCAATCGGTTATTAAGGATCATTTCGTCATCATTTCAATTGTTCTAAACAAAAACTTAATTGCTCGTAATTAATTACATACAAGCGAAAACAAGTGAAAGTATTAAATGTGTCAAAAGAAAAATAAAACCCAATACTATTATTAATAACTTCTACTGACTTATTAATAGATCAATTATATTTATTACATAACTTTTCTAACAACTTAAAACAAATGTTACTCTCCATTTACGCTAGGTGCAGTTTCTAGTTGAATGCTCTTTCTGACAGCAAATAGTGCATCTTTCAAATATTTATTCAGAGTCTAGAGATACTTATGATAAAAGTTCTCGAAGTAGGAGAATTCTAGGTTATGATCTATTTTTAAAATGACTAATATAAATGTAAGGTTATACAATCCCACGTTACAAAAAAGGTAAAAAGATATATAATTTGGAAATAACAACTCCTACGGATTTGACTAAATGTAAATAAAATACAGCTTGGAGTAAACGACAATATATCTCCGTCATAATCAAAACAAGGTTAGAGTTAATAAAAAAACTCAATTTGTTACTAATAGATTGCTTGCTCTCTCTTTCTAGTATTTCCATTTCCAAAAGCGTTTCGAAAGGTTGACACATTTTACATTGATTTAATTGTCGTTACAACAAGGATAAGTAAAATAGTATACCTAATGCAAAGAATGGTAGAGTAGTAATTGTGTTGCCTCGCTTTAATAGATTGTAATAGTAGACTGTTGTAGTAGGTAGTACGAGAGGTTTCACTGGCTAATTTAGAAACCGTTGTAATAGTATCTAAAGGACGTTGTAGTACAGTTAGGTTGTAATGTAAATACTATACATACCCGGGTATAATTAATTTTTTAAAAAGATTTAACAAAAGGTAGATCTAGACTGAAAATATGAAAGAAGAAGCCTTGACTATAGATAATTAGGAAAAAATATAAAAAGGAAAATAGGGTAGACAGAAATCCGCGCGGATTAAATATATGAACAGATAGTTCTTTCATTCTAAGCAAAATAACTAATCGGCTCTTGGTAAAATAAATATGACAGCCAGGGAAAGGGAAAATACTTCGCAATATCAAAAAGCAAATATATGAAGTGCAACATTCGCTATGTACAATATGCAGATAAGGAAATCTGTCTGCATTAAAGGTTATCAGGTCAAAGATTAAAGTACCAGGATTAAAGAATACCACACACCATAATAGAATTAGTCGTAGATAAAAGAAGGCAAAATTGGGCATAATTGCGAACCAACCTAATGGAACCTATTATGTTAACCCAATTTGATCTGCTCTAAGTTAGAGTAAACTCGAGAAATCAGCTCACCTTTTAGACAAAGGTTGGAAGAAGGTAAAAATAACATTTTAGAGTTCTTCCTTCGTAAGGTTTAAAATTTTAGATGCTCGTGACTCTTGAATTTATTTTCTTTCTAAGAGTCCACCGGAAGAACGTTATTCAGTTAAATTGATTAGGTTAGAGATTAAGATGATTGAGGTTAGAAGCTAGGAAAAGTTAGATTAGTTAGAATTAATTTTATGGATGAAGTTAGGTTAGGTTATAGGTTAGTTCTATTCTAAACTTTTGATATCTAGTATAAAGCACCTGTGATAAATAGAAAAGGAAGTCCAATGTTTAAACCCTTCCAAATTTGAAGAACACCTTATAGTGTCTGATTTGTCAAAGTCCGTAAAAGATACATGACATCAGAACTATTATAACTACATCAAAATGCGACCTACAGTGATCACCAGATGTTACCGACTTTACGTTGTTACGTTACGACTATGTTACGTGTTTTGCGCTCTCTCCAGTACGGCGAATTCCAACACTTTTCTAGAGTCTCCCGCCTCTAAAAGCACAAATCATTTTCGATGCGAAATCCAAAGTCAAATCCTTCGATCAAATACCAAAATCACTCTTTGCCTGAAAATCATTTCCATCACTTCCACTGGAAGTTACTTTCAACTACTATTTGGAAATATATTTTCCAATTTCTAGAAATCAATCAAAGGCGATTTTTGTCTCCTCTTGAGAAGCTTCCAAGTCAAATGAAGACTAGATTTTTACATAAAGATTAATCCGAAAGTTGGGAGTGAGGAAGAATTGCCAGGCAAAAGTGATATTTGCCTTAATACAGTCTGAGCAGGCACGTTACGAGTCTTGAGCGCATATACATACACACTATGACGTATTATGCCGTAAGGAAAATTTCGCACGATTTGCGAAATTTTCCTGCTTTTCTACTTGAGTAGGCTGATTTTTCTTAAATTCTTAGTTTAGTAAGAAAGACAAAATCATAGGAGACATAAGTACAACATCCCACTGGATGTGAGACCGTTTAACAAAGAGAAAAAGATCATGCGAAATTTTCTTGCCGGAATAGTACATTTAAAACTTTGTATCAATCTTTAGAAGTTCACACTTCCAAACAGCAATTTCTAAATACAAGCACTTGTTTGGTTAAGGAAATCTGGAGTTAAAATCTATACAGAGCTAAAACAGAATTCAAAGTTAACAGGTCTGATATTGGCGAAAGGTTATGGTATGATTTAATAGTCTTAGAACACAATCAAAACAAGTCTTGCATTTAAAAGTGGAGTGAAAATCAAAACAGCCAGATCAGACAAGATTACCACGAAACACTTGGTAAATTGATCTTTGTCTTGGTATTGCAAAATTGTATAAGTTTTTGAATGAATGATCTAAATGCTGTTGCACTCCTCCCATGTTCACACATAATATGACAGGACTTGAAGTTTTTGGCTAGTAAGTCTGGTAATATCTAGGCCATGGCCTTCGAAAACTTTTTCACGAACGTGAAGAATCATGTAGCCTAAATGAGAGCCATCAATTGTGAGAGCCAACCTTCACAGGTTTAGAGGTTGCGAATTCGAGTTACAAAAACAGGACATTGGAAGAATTTTCATAAAAGGTTGGTCCACAAGCGTCACACGGCTATACCGCTTCGGTCACATGACGAAATAATACTCTGGTGACACGAGGAGTGACTAAGATAAACAAATCGGTGCCGTAATATCACTTCTTCGCCTGGTACAAACCTGTTGCGTTTGATCACAAGCGTTTTAACGAATTCTGAATATCATCTACTCCAAGTATGCCAAACCTGACAAGTTAAGTTGACAGTTGGAGCTTGCTGATGACCTAGTTGAACCTAGAATTCAAATTATTAGACGGGATAAATTAATCGTGGAGATGAAATATACTTAAAATACTTAAAGGATTCGATAAAGTGGAATAATAATCTATCTCTGCGCTGGAAGAAAATGTACAATCTTAATAGTACCCAAAGAACAGATACACCAACTGATAGGTATTGCTAGTTAAAAAGTTCCCAATGGCGAGTGGTGATCATCTAACTTTTTGTCCTTGGCTTTAAAAAAATATATTCCAATAAGGACTGTCACTTTTTTACAAGAACTTTCAATGGTAACAACCTTACTAAAAATGCTTTTCTCGGGTTCATTCAGACCAATACCAGACATTCCAGAAATGTTTTAGAAGATTCCTGCAGATGTTTCTAGTAAAAATAATAATAAGTAAAGTGGCGGTAAAAGTGTTTATCAGACGCATAGACATACCTAGACACCAATGAACCTTCTTTTGTTTCGTGAGCGGTAGCTATTACTATTAAAACATCGATGTTCAACCTTTTTCATTATTGATATTATCTCTAGCCCTTTCCCACGCAATTGGCTGGTCTACTACATTCTTGATAAAATTGTTCTAAGGTTTTTTAAAAATCTGTCAACGCCTTCCTTAATAACTTTGGACAAGCTAATTAAATTTGCTAATTTTAATCTAGTAGGTGAGTTTTTGTATGACAAAAATCCTTCGCTACGATTAACAAGATCGATGGAACCAGAAATATATACCAAAGAAAACCTTAAAGGCGCAATTTGAGAACTTGAGGGTTCGCAACCTTACGTCTCCATTATAATAAAAGGTGCAAAAAAGATTTGTTTTGATCAAGGAAATTTGAACCGCGAATGCGTACTGTCGCCGTTTCTAATATCGACCTCTCAGTATCCAAGGTAATGTCTGGCCAGATTCATTAGCTTCTATTCTCAACAAAATAAACCGAATCGAGAAGAGAAGAGAAAAACAGAAAACCGTGTAATGAGCCTCCGCGTTCATCATGATAAAATAATATTGAAACATTTATTAGATTGATGTTGGCGCGACTGCTTACCGCTCTGTCCTGATTGACATGAGTTGTTATTCCAAAAGGCGGACCCAAGGCCAACCTAGACAATTTGCAGTGCTGTGGAAAGGTCTAGGTGCTCGCCAACTACACATGGCAGCTGCCGCTGTATGTGAGGCAATCGTTTCGATTTTGTTTTCCACGACGAGTTTTTATGCCCCGGAGTAATGTCTAGCTTCCGCCCATGGATAAGTGTTCAAACCAGCGTCGTCTATTGGTCGGGCGCGTCGCCGCGCTTTCCAACATTTCCACACACAGCCTGGCGTGCTGTAACTATGGTTACGTAGCGACGCTGATGCACGAGGAGAGAGCCATGGAGACGCGGTGTGTTTTTATCAGCGCAATCGATTTTAATGCATAGTCACGGTTGCGTTGAGGTAGGATCTAAACGACCACGGCGAACAAATGAAACGAATCCTTCAGGTCAGAAAATGAATTACTCAACCAACCAACCAGCCATCAAATAAATTTGATTGAAAGCGATGAGGAAAAAATTAATGTTATTACATTGACCTTTGTTTTACTTACTGGCACTCCTATATTATTAGAAAGAGATCGATGTAGCGGTAAACAACGCCGGTAATGGAAAAATGTTTTCTTTCAATCGATAAGAAGTTTAATAATAAAACAAAAGATCAGATCAAAAATTTAATGCATCGTCCTCATTCTATTGAAGGATCAATGAACCATAATCTTGACCACATCCAATGAGAATGAGCAATCTCCTTGAAAACATTTGCAGCGGGCAAAACTCGACTACAAAACAATCGAGGCGGCCGGTTTTATCCAACAGGTGTTCTCAGATGGTATTCTGTATGGAGAAGGTACTACCTAAACATAAAACACGTTATGCGCCCGGCGCTCTGCCGAAATGCAGAACGGTCCGTAAAGGATGGAGTACGTTGAACCCTAATTTCAAGAAAAGAGAACAGCTTTCAAAGGAGTCACACACAAATCCCGGTTCCCCTATGGTACATAAAAAAAAAGTTGACAGTCGACTGTTCTTTTTAATGGTTTCCTGTAATTGTGGCAATTTTCTAAACTAGATGCCATTGGAGATACGGTTTTTTGCACTGCCAAAAGATCATGTCATTTTTTGATCTCTTTTTAAAAATGCCAAAAGGTAAAGAATACGGGGGAGGGAAAAAGAAAACGGAATAACTACTTTAGACCAGCAATATCCGAGCTGGTCGTTTCAAAGATATATCGTGGTTGTATCAATTCGATTTCCAAGTGAACCTTACTTTTACTTTCCATTACATCGTGATTAATTTATTTAACTAATGGCAACCATGCAATTTATACTCATTTACTCATAATTCTCGTTTTGACAACAAATAGCGCTATAATACCATTTTGGTCAAATTAAAAAATCTCTCCCATCGAGTTTGAAAGCCAGTTCGATCATGGAATAATCACAATGGGTATTCCAAGCAGATTAAAAATAAATCTCTAGATTAACCAGTCCCTTCAAAACGATTGTTTCTAGTTGAATTAATAGTTGCTGATAATCCAATTATCGAGACCACGAGCACGCTGCCCATTTGTATATTTGGGTCTGTACTCTGTAGGAAGCAAATCGATAGTTATTTTCGAATGTTATTATTATCTAATTTTGACAAAAATCTCTCGGTTTGTATTACGACAATTACATCCTCAATAACTGGTTTTGTTTGGCTAGGAAAGAAATAAAACCATACTCAACAAATACAGATTCCTTTGTTTAGTGAGAAAAAAATCATCCCTCTCTGTCTCAGTCTCCAAACCGTTGAACGGCTAAAAAATAAAAGAATTTATCAAATTCTGTTCTTACCATACCCCAATTCTACAAGGAAATAAAATGACTTCTACTCTAACAGTGTTTCGAAGTTTAAGGCATTGAAAATTTGACATAGAGCTCATTCGGCGTTTTATCAAAATTCGATTGGTTCTTGATAAAAATGAAAATGTTAACAAAAGCAAGATAAATCAAGATTTACGATACCAAAAGTTTTACACTCGATTAAGTTCAAAAGCAAAAACAAGATCCCAACATCAACATTTTTTGAGAACTTTAACTCAAAGATAAGGCTGACTCAGATTTGACATTTGGAAACCTTTTCAAGCCTGAGCAACATTTTTGGCTCGGCACCAAGCGAACCTAATACCCAGACTTTCAGACAGTTATTGTTTGTATTAGTAGTATTATCATTGCCTTGCCACCTCAAAAGGCGACAAAAGGCAAAGTTTTGAAAAACTATCTTTTCAAGGCAACAAAGAACACTGTTTTCAAGATACATTTGAGTAATCTAGTAAAAGTTGTAAAAGAAGAACCGAGCAGTTTATAGACCTTACAGTACCTAATAGTCCTCTTCCACTAATGGTATCATGCTTTCAACCATTCGTACTGAATTTCTCAATCGTTTCTTTACAAGAGGAGTCTTCAAAAGCCTCATCCAACAATCTGCCTCGTCAACAATCGATAGATTGTTAACCTAACCTAAGTTAAGTTAACCTAACTTAGATTCCGGTCGACTTGATATGATCAGACCGACCACTGTTTGTTGACTCAACTGATACTTATACGGATCAACCTATACGAGCGGGTTACCTAACCTGTCCCAACCTAAACGGGTGACGGGCTTTTGTCAATCGAAATCATTTCTAAGTGATTCGAGTTTCCGAAAGACAGATTAAGCAAACCGTATGCAAGGTTTTGATAATCGTTTACGCCGACTTATTGAGTTTGGAGCGCCGTCGCTCGCTCGGTATACGAGCGGGATAACCTAACCTGTTCCTACCTAAACAGATAGCGGTTTAAGTTAAGCATTAAAGTTCCTGAAAGAGTTTGACCCACATTAAACAAGCTTTATTCGAGCTTACCATTAAATAACCTAACCAAATGGAATATCACCTAACTATTTCTGATCGACTTGCTATACATACGTAAGAAGTGTTAAATTCTAGAAAGCTCTTTAAAGCTTCTCTTTTAAAGATTGTACCAGGGATTGAAGAGAGAAATAATAACGGTCCGGGCAACATAACAGTTATGAAAGGCGAGATAATTTTACTTAAGAGTTATAAAGGACCTTTATCCGCGATTGAAAATAAAGGTTTCTAGCTTAATAACTGTTTCGAAAAAGGGAAGAGATTCATAAGAGTTATTGTTTGAACGACCGAAAACGACCGATATTTAAAAATCTATAAAAGGAATTGAATACACTGAATGTAAAAGAGCACATGTTCATGATATGAACAGCATTTAGTAGATGTATTTCCTTTCAGAAATTGCTTATAGACGATAATATTTTTTTATATCTTTCTTAAAATTAGAAGTACTACAAATATTTATTATTATTAAAACCCAACATTATTCGAGACCACGTGGACATAATTATATCCTAGGATAACGTCCGGGACGGGGTGCGGATAATTGGCTCTATGTTTAGATTTACTGTAATTTATTACACACACACATTGGACTTCTAGATAATTCGTATAATAAAATCATTCGTATTGTATTATTTCTTTAAAACGTGTTTGGTGGTGGTGGCGGGAAGGTTCAGTTTTAAATTGAACTCTCACATACACGCTGACGGCAGTGTTAGGCATCAATCAATTAAATGTTTATTTAAACATTGTTACAACTAATAATACTATTTATGAAATTTTTAAATTTAATAATGATGTCATTCTGGTTTTTGTAGCAGATTACATTTCAACCTCGTACCAGACGTAAACGAACGCACCAAAATATTAACAAAAAGTGCAATTGAAATATCTTTTTACAAGTATATAGGGTCAATTGGTTGTACAAATATTGAAATGCCTTTTTACGGAAATATAGCTTCACCACTAAATAATCGTTTACCATATAAATCTCGAATATTTTGAAAAGTGCCCTTTTGCACTGGACAATCATGGGACAAATCTGGATTTAACATATAATAAGCATAATCTTCAATTTAAAATATGAGTTAACTTTTACTCTTTAAACCCCCAGAAAATCGTTTTCTAGAAGCTTTTTATTTGAGCACTCTACTACGAAGTTAATTGACGCCACAAAAATTTAATTGTTAGTTGTGATGACAATTACAATTACTAATTTTAATTGTAGCAACAATTAACGATTAACAATTAATTAACTGTTAATTGTCAGTGCAATTAACGATTAATTAATTGTAATCATACAAAACAAAACATATGCACAATTAATTAATTTTATTTCATTTCGTATTTCAAACAAATGTTTATATACCACAATTAGTAATATAAAGTATACCTTGATCTCCGTTGTCAATGACACCGGAGTGCAAGACGTTCTTGATCTCCGTTGTTGTTGGCAACGTAAATAATTTGATGTTGCATTATAGCCACATGCATGCATGCATGCTGCTTTTTATCTCCTTATTAGTTACGCGTATGATGACACAGACAAGGCAACTTGCTTCTTTATGCAATAAATTCGGATGGATTTTAAAAGGGAGAAATTAGGATTGAAATACGAAATAAAATAAAACAACTTATGCAATACGGAGATCAAGCTTCTTTAAATCCTCGAAGATGTTATAATGTTATACATCTTCTTGGATTTAAAGTATCGCTTGATCTCTTAATTACATAATATATATAATTGTCCTTTGCAATTAACAATTACAATTTTAATTGTCAATTGTTAATTGCCGCTAAGATTTAATTGTGCCCAACACTGGAATACGCGCGCTGACCGTCAGGATGCGCCAGCGTTGCCAACCGTACTATAATTATAGAATTTATACTATAATTGGGTCTATCGGTACTATGTACTTTTAAAATGTAAATAGTACGCCAAATGTACTATATTTGCTGCCGCAAATTTTGCGTTCACGCCCTTCTTTTAATAAAAATAATACAGGGTGATCCAAATTGTTTGAAGACTGTTTGAATTTACCGCCACGTTAAATTATTGTTACGTTGGCAACACAAATATTTTTCAGGCATTTTCTACCTTCCTTTATTTTACAGTGGCGTCTCAAAAATAATATAGCTTATAAACTTCATTATTTTTAAAAATAAACTTAATTGACAATAAAATCGTCTAAAAAACTGTAGTGCTGAAAAGAACTGTTTTATAAAATAAGACAACAAACAAAACAAAGCAAAAATCCAATGAAAACCTGGAACAACGATGTAAACGACAAAGTGACAAGTTGTCGCTGTAATTTGACGCAACGATTTTCAATAGTGCTACACCAACAATGTGAAATACACTAAAACCTACGGCGCGAAATTCAAACAGTCTTCAATCAATTTGGATCACCCTGTATGTTTATTGTTTTGACTACATAAAAAGCTCCGAAATAAATGAGTAAGCATAGTAACATTGGAAAGATTGCTCTTTAGTTATCAAATACTATTAGATTTGGTTTTTACGTTTTAGCTTTTAGTTCATTTACGTTAGGCATTTCTAACAGTTGGACAACTGCTTGAGAGTACTATAATTTTGCGGCCATACGCGTGGCCCGTGAGCCTCGCGTACGCTCAGCGCGCTGACTGGCCATTGGAGAAATGCACCTTTTCGTGCGCTGACCAACGTTATTTTAAAAAACTGTCAGGTTGCAGATATACACCATCTGGTGTGTAGAAAGGAATCATAATAAACCCCTTTAAACCCAATGGCGTCTTTATTATTAGGGGTTGCACTCGCAAAAACAGTCATAAAGTACTTATAGCAAACACTTGAAATATTTTTTTAAAATTAATTAAAAAAAAATTTATAAGTAACAGAAAACAATGGTGGGATTTGGATTTTCTGGAATTATGATTTAGTACCTGCTTGTTTCAAACCGACAAATCAGAAAAAAAGGAAAAGAGTAATAAAATTTGCAAACTGTTTAATTATTGTTTCTTATTATGTTTACATGAAGTTGAGATACGCTATTCAAATGTGCGACTGTAAAGGTATCAATTACACTTAAATTATTTCCATAGCAAACCTATAATACTTTAAAACATGTATATACAAAATTTAATTATTTTGTATACATTTTACAAATAAATACAGACAAAATTTTGGACACCTTGTTTTTCTAATTATTATGAAGTCAATAATGTCTTTCATTTTGTTAAACACATTTTAATAAAGAAATACTTTATACAGTCGCGAAGCCCAAGTTGTTTACACAATAAATTATAGCAAATCTAATAAACATTATCCGGGCCACGTCGGGGACTTTTGTTTATTTACATATATAACACAAAAATTAGACTCCTTATTAATAGAAGGAATGAATAACAAGATGATCTGAAACTATTTAACACTTTCAATTCTTAATTGAAATGTTACAAGTACTATATTTATAATCCTGTTATAGACTTTTTATATCTCTCCTTTTCGGGCTTTAAAACGATAACTGTTATTATAAATCTTCCCTTTTTGAAAGAGTTATGAAAGGAGAGAAATTTGCTTTTTCGGTTCTTTAATAACAGTTATGCAGATTTGAAATATTAATATTGGGCCTTCATAATTGTTTTATAATGACCGATAAATAACTGTTTCAAACAGTTATTTTCGTTACAGTTTCAATCCCTGGATTGTACCCTATTAAAGTAAACATTCGGTGCAAATTAGTTAACTTAGACGGGTTAGAGATTAGATTAACGTTTGATTAAATTAGTGTACTTGGCAACTGGAGTGGTTTAGATTAGTTTATAAAAAAAAGTTAGGTTATAATTGGGTAAAAATAAAATTAGGTTAAGTAAGAGTTTAAGTAAGTGAGGTTATGAACATGCAATGCATAACAAAAATTATTTCTATATCTATTGAGCAGTGCTTTTCGAGGTACACAGAATGTCGGTTATCTTCTTTTTTTTGATTTGGTGCATTTGATCAACATTTTTATGATGACGTGGTTAATCTTTTTATACTATGATGAGTATTAATTCTGAGAAGTGAACGCAGATGTACAACGTATAAGAGACAGAATAGTAATAAAACAGTTAACCGCAAAAAAAAACAAAACTCCATTTTCAATATGCATTGGCAGAAGAATTGGTAATTCGAAGCTTGGAACAAGATGACCAAAAGTCCTGAGAGGTTTGAGTTAAGTCGCCCCAGTGTGTGCCTCAGTCAAAATCTACATATTTTATGTATTCCGAACTTTTCTGAGCTTTTAGGAAGATCGGTTGTTAAGAATTCATAGAGTCAATCGAAGTTTTCATAGAAATGTAACGAGAGTTTTCTAGATCGGATTAAATGTATTTTATTAGCCAAGAGAGTTCAGTTAGATAAACTTACATTGAAAATGTCGTAAGGCCGATTACATTAAAGTTGTTTTCTTCGCGAATATTAAAGCAATTCGTAAAAAACATCAGTTCTAACTCTCCAGGCATATCAAAAATCGTGCGGCATGGTATGCTCGATGTAATTTTCGCCTTGACTTGCCAAATGATGCAGACAAACTATAAGTAAATGATGTAAACTACTACAATTAGCGCAATTAAACCATTACTTAAACCATTCGGGCACGTCTTGTGATATCGGGGCATAAGCCCCATGTTATAGATTAATGTTATACAGGATTTTGTAAGTTAGAATAACTGATAGTCAAAATAACAGTTCTTGGACAAAATCCAGAAGGCGCTGTCCAATATCTACACGAGATATTTACATTGCTTGCAATGTTTTATGCACTAAGTTTAAAAACGTGCGAAATGGCCTCGGCCGCTCATTACTGTCCTTTAAAAGAATTTGATGGCTTGCTATCCGAAGTAGTACTTCCCGGAAGTGTGAAAGATAATATGTCATCATCAAAACCTTCTCTAATAAAAGAATAAGTAAACTAAACCAAAAAGTATAAACATTATCTAAGAAAATTCTAATTGTGGTTTTGGATAGAGTCTTTTTCTCACCTAGAAACTACGGTTGTTGGGTTATTTTTACCCTTGGGTAAAAAAGAACCAAAAAGGTTCTCAGTCTCAGTCACAGTCAAAACAAAAAAAAACCTTGCGGAAAAATAGTGTTGCAGATTTTCTTTACTAAAGAGAAAGTCTGTTTGCAAAAACAGAATAAAACATGGAAAATTGCTGATATTTCGCCTTGCGTCATAGCGACAGAGTATGCCCTATCTTAATACCAAATGTTTCAAGTTGAATAAACAAAGTTCAAATTTATCTTCGTTTTCGTTTTGTTAACTTTTCTGCTTAAACAACACGAAGAGAGAGAAACGTAATATATTTTATTCAACCACTTATGTTGAAGTTTATATAATACAAAAAGAACAAAACCGACTACATACTTATCAATAGTACAAAAGTTTGCAAAATTATCAGAATTTGTGATTCTATTATTGTTTACTTTAAAATTACCTAATTTAATTAGTTCTATTAAAAGGGCTAATTTGATAAGACTGATTAGATGGTATTTGGAGTACTTCAGGCCAAGAAGTTACTTCCTCTTTTCAAGAATATTTTCACCACAAGTTAGTTTACGGACAGACTTTGTCTTGCAATTTTAATAAACTGCTTTTTGCTGACATTTAAAATACACATCATTAAAATGAACCATCCAGCAAAACGTTGCCTTAAATTAGCGATAACAGCAATAACTATAAAAATATCAGTTGCTCTCTGCAATAATCACACACATATGGTTATTTTTTATTGGGCATTTCTACAACCTATTTTATATATAAAAGGGATATGTTTTTGAATAACAACAAGAAATATAGTTATATCTGGAAAGTAGGATGATATAGTCAAAACAGAATAGCCGGTAGCCTCAATAGTAGGGCAGGCGCCCTCAACAGGTTGCTCCAAAACAGAGAATGTGTTATGTGTGTGATCGGCGTGATCACTCAATTCAAGGTTGCTGGTAGATTGCAACCTGCGAAACTTCAGTCAAAAACGCGCAACAGACTAGAACTGAAACCACGTTATTTATGTTTTCAAGTCGCGGAATAGCGACGGTTTGGCGCTCAGTGGCAACGAGCGAAGGCCACCCGATAAATAGATGTTTGCAAAGCGCTTCTAGAACTGCGCCTCGCGGCCACTTTCTGCGGTTCCACATTTTCCCTCTCCGGGAAACTTTCAAAACTTGCGACAAACTAATAAATAAATTTTCGAATGCTCAAACGAGTTATTTTGAAAATTAAAAAGTTTCACTGACCTAGGAGGATTCTCCATAACAAAATTATAGGCCGGGGCCGGCTGTGGATACCATGGAGACGTCATCGTGCAATTATTACACATGACACTTTTATTGTATAATCCTAACATTTACACTGGTTTCACAGTCATCCTATAAAAGTAAACAAAACTTCCTAGTGCAGCATTATTTACGCAAAGTACGTAACCACGCAATTAAAAAAATAAAATCCAGTAGCTGGCTGTGTACAATTCGCGAATCTCTATGCAAACGCGCGGATAACTCGGCGGCCGAGACGCAACTGCGCACCAGAGGCAGCCCGTCGTCGGTCGAGGAGGACTCACCTTGGCAACAGGGGGCCTTCCGGGGACACGCACGCCTCTGGAGCGGAATCCTCCTCCGTTTCGCAGTCGCCGCTGTCCATGCTGCTCATCTTCACCTGTAAACAAATACATTACCTTTAGTTTAGGTACCTGTGCTTAATTGAGGGAGAACAATCAATATGTCAATGTGGGAACTATTGGAAAGGTCAGAAACGGAACTATTACAAACGTTAGTGGGTATGGTGTAATGGCGTGACCCTATTTATAGTTCGTTAGATTTTATCAACGGATACGAGAAGTGAAAGCCCTTGTTAGTTATTTATGTATGGTCGACGGTCGAAATAATTTGAAAATAGCGTAAAAATAATTAATAAATTAGAAATTAATATACAAACAGTAAAAAGAATCTTTACCACAGGTCGCATGTTTGAAAGTGACTGGTCCGAGTTTCAAAGAATTAGAAATTTTTCAAGATATCAAAATTGTGGAGTTTTTAATTTTATAATTTCTCAACTAATTTTTCTCGTGTCTAGAAGTTATGATTTTCATCTTTCAGTTTTAAAAATCTAAAATCTAAAAAAGCCTACAATACTAATTTGAAAGATTTAGAGTTCCAAGACTTGAAACTTTACAGATTGAAGCCTTCAAAGTTTTTAGCTTTTTTTTCAGTTAATGCAATTCAAGTTGTAAATGACTAAATTTAAAATAAAATTTGTTTCAGTTTTCATTTTTATTTAAATTTTGGAAACTTTCAGTGTTTCATATTTTAACATTTTTGTCAGGGTGTGAGAGTCTTGGGGAATTTTAATGAAATTTTTGGCAAATTCAAAAAGGCAATTTTGGGAAATTTGCTATATTTTCACAATTTAAGCCATTTAGTGAAAAATACTCCTATTTTCGAAGAATTAAAAAATCTTGAAGAAACTATAAAGCAGGAATTATTCGTAACGTACTATAATTACATCGAATTTGTTAGAAGTTTCACAGAATTCAAGGAACGGCTTTTCAGAAATATTTCGGTTTGTGATATTTCAGGGATTTGTAAAGACGTGATGGAGATCGCAGTAAAGTTTCTGAGGAACTTTTCTACATTTTATGTTGTTTGTAAAATCCGAAAATCCGTCGTGGAGAATTCATGAAACATTGCAGAGCATTGGCGACGATTTTCTCATTGTTTGATGCAATTCATGAAATTCTAGAGAAGCTGCCATTCCTGATTCTTGCAGAGTCTCATGAAATTTATGAGACAGTGCTGAGAATATTAAAGAAATCTTTAGATATTTATGGAATTTTGAGAAATTTTGAAAAATTCTTCAAAATTTGTGACATTTCAGTAAAATTTATAAGAAAAATCTCGTCGTTTGTAGTTATTTCTGAGGAAGTAGAAAAAGTTTTTGAGAATTTATGAAGCATTGCAGATGATTGGCGAAGATTTTTATCATTATTTAATGCAATTTCGGGAATTCTAGAGAAGCTACCGGAATTTTTTAAGAGTTTCATGGAATATATGAGACTGTGTTGAGAATATTAAATAAATCTTCAGATATGAGTTCAGGAAATTCGTAAAATTTTCAAGCACTGCTGTAAAATTTGTGAGGAAATGCTCGACATTTGCAGTTCTTTCTGAAAAATTATAAAAAATCTTTTGGGGACATTCTGAGGCATTACAGAGGAAAATGGCGAAAATGTTTTCATTACTTATGATTTCAAAAAATTCTCAGACCATGCTAAAATATTAGAGGCATCTTTAAGAATTTAGGACATTACAGGGACTTTCTAGGAATTTAAAACATGTCAGGGTGTGAAAATTGCGATAATTCTTAGGCATCTAGGAACTGATGTTGAATTTCTAAAAATTTCATAGAATTTATAAGAATTTACAAAAATTTGAGTGAAACTTCTCGGAATTGAAGGCATTTTAGAATTTCAGAAAAATCTGATAAATTCTTGAAGGTAGAGGTATAGAAATTTAGCGCAACTGGGGGCATTGCAAGAAGTGTACGGGGAAGTTTCCGCAATATAAGCCATTTATAGTAATTCTTTAGTAATTACAAGAATTCTTGACAAATCTAATTCAGATTTTTGAGGAATTTGTGAGAAATTACTTAGAATTTAAGAGATTTCAGGAAATTCAGTAACATTTTTAGTTCATTGCGGGAAATTCGCGGCATTTCAGGAAATTTACAAGAAATTCATCAAAATTTAAAAAAGCTAAGGTTATTTTTGAGAAATTAGAAAAAGCCTCACAGAACTTATGAAACATTTCAGGGGATTGGCGGAGATTCTATTTTGCGCAATTCAGGGAATTTTAGAACAGCTGCCTGAGTTTTCAAAATTAGTGATTAGAATTGCATTTTCCAAAAACTTGAATGAAACTGAAAATTTAAACAGTTGTGGGATTGGGGATTAAAGAAAGGGGATTACTTTTTTGTAAATATGCTTTTGGGATTAGGGGGTTTAGAAACTGAATTAAAAAATATTGTATTTGCAATTAGTGATTGGAATTTTTTTAAAAATTTTTGGGATTAGTGATTAATTCAAAACATATTTTTTGGGATTAGCGATTAGATTCTCTAGAATATTTGCATGAGTTTGGTGATTAGGGATTGAATTTTTTAAATATTCCATTGGAATTAGTGATTTGAACAATTTGAATTTATAAAAATATTGTTTCAGAATTAGGGATTGGGTTTGGATTTTCCAAAAACTTGAATGACTACAATTTAAACAGTTGTGGGATTAGGGATTAAAGAAAGGGGATTAATCTTTTTGTAAATATGCTTTTAGGATTAGGGGGATTATGAACTGAATAAAAAAAATATTGTTTTTGCAATTAGTGATTGGAAGTTTTTAAAAATTTTTTGGGATTAGTGATTAATTCTAAAACATATTTTTTTGGGATTAGCGATTAGATTCTCCAAAATATTTGCTTGGGTTTGGTGATAAGGGATTGAATTTTTAAATATTCTTTTGGGATTAGCGATCAATTAGAATTTATAAAAATATTGTTTCAGAATTAGGGATTGGATTTGGATTTTCCAAAAACTTGAATGAACTACAATTTAAACAGTTGTGGGATTGGGGATTAATTTTTTTGTAACTATGCTTTTGGGATTAGGAGGATTATGAACTGAATTAAAAAAATATTGTTTTTGCAATTAGTGATGTGAATTTCTTAAATCCTTTTTGGTATTAGCGATTAAATTCTCCAAAATATTTGCTTGGGTTTGGTGATTAGGGATTGAATTTTTTAAATATTCTTTTGGGATTAGCGATTCCCATTTGAATTTATAAAAATATTGTTTCCGAATTAGGGGTTGGGTTTGGATTTTCCAAAAACTTGAATGAACTACAATTTAAACAGTTGTGGTATTGGGGATTAAAAACTGAACTTTCTGAAAATATCATTTTGGGATTAGGAACTGAATATATAAAAGTACTGTTTTTAAAAATTAGGGATTGGATTTTTAAAAAATATTCTTTGGGATTAGGGATTAGATCTTTAAAAATAGTTGCTTGGGATTGGTAATTAGGATTGAATTTTTAGAAAATATTCTTTTGGGATTAGGGATTGAGAACTAAATATCTAAAAATATTGTTTTTAGAATTAGGGATTGGGTTTTTAAAAATATTCTATGGGGTTAGGGATTGAATTTTTAGAAAATATTTTTTAAGATTAGGTATTCGATTTTTAAAATAATCGTTTGGGATTAGCGACTCCGAATTAAATTTATAAAAATATTATTTTTAGAATTAGGGATTAGGATTGGCTTTTCCAAAAACTTGACTGAACTACAATTTAAACGGTTGTGAGATGGGAATTAAGGACTGAACTTTTAGAAAACATTCATTTGGAGTTAGGAATTGAATCTGAATTTATAAAAATTTTTTGGAATTAAGGATTGGATTTTAAAAAAATATTTTTTGAGGTTAGAAATTACATTTCTAAAAATATTTGCTTGGGATTAATATTTAGGAATTGAATTTTTAAAATATTCTTTTGGGATTAACGACTGCCATTAGAGATTGGGATTGGATTTTCAGAAACTTTTTTGGGATTACAGATTGAATTTTTAGAAAATAGTTTTGAAATATGTACCTAGGTATTTATTAGACTTTAAAAATTTTTCTTGGAATTGAATTACAATTTAAACGGTGATGAGAATAAGGATTGAATGTTTAGAAAAAATCCTTTAATATTATGGATTGGGAATTGAATATTAAAAATATTTTTTGGAATTAAGGATTAAATTGCATTGGAGATTAAAGTTTCGATGGTTAGAAAATATTCTTTTGGAATTAGGTATTGGATTTTAACAAATATTTGCTTGGGTTTGGTAATGAGGAATTGATAATTCCTAATCCGAATCCACTGAATGGTGATTGCTAATCCAAGGATTACCTAAACCAGGTCACTACAATTCGATTTGCTCGGAACGGTAATGGCGGGTTGTATAAATACAGATTAACTTTAAACTAGGATCAATATCCTAGAGAACAATTGTTCTGACCATCGTTACTGCGACAACTGAGCCAAGTTTCAATTTAAACCACATTCATACAACTCGCCCTAAGAATCATTCATTTCAACACTGTTTGAATGTGTTATATGTCACTGATGAAAATCGGTCCATAGTTAACGCAGATATTAAACGCAAAACGACATACAGCCTATCTTACATTTACAAAAACCAAGTTAAAATGATATGGATTTAAAATTTTAATTTGATGCGCGTCCATTTATATTAGCAAAGTGCACTCACTCCTTTGGGTAATTATGCAACGGCGTTGCATTTTCTAAATCCCACGAGGACGAGTAAGTACATCGTTACTGACAGCCGACGGACGGTCCCGCCCCCTGTCGCATTTTGCACAACCATTCCAAGTCATTAAAATCAAATATATCAAAATAACTTAAATACAGCTTGATTTTGCAAGTTAAAGTGTTTTAGAGGGCTAATGAATTTTTAATACACAAACACTTTGGGTATTTACTGAGGTAAACATTGATTGTATTTACTTAAAATTGGAATCAACAAGGGAGCGGTTAATGGAAAACGCCTACCAAAAACACCCACTATCATCTAAACTTAATTCCTCAATCAAAACTTGATAAAAACTTTTTAGAAGTGCGTGTCTTCGGTACGTATAAGGTATAACATCTTCGACCTTATAATAACAAATAATAAAGAAATCCAATCAAAACATTTATTTCTTGTAGAAGGTGGGTGGCTGCTTTCATAATTAATTCAGTACCAGAAAACTTCTCGTTGTTACTGAAATGTCAATTCTGTTAACAATCGATATAATTAATTATTATTAAATCGTCCCATTTTAAAAACTTTTATCTGATATAGACGAGTAGATATATTTTTAATATTCGGTTTTATGTTGTTTATTTCTTGTTGCATTTGTTTGATAGGATCACTTGCACTTGATTATTATCGAAACGAATAAATTATTATCAACAAACTGACCTGTAATACTATAATTTCTCAATATATTTAGTTTATCAACAATTTAGATGGAAAATATTTTCTATAAGGGCACCTATTATCTTTCCTATCTTGGATGACGGTGTTTCCAGTTAATAAGAGTTTACCTAAGCAGATAAGCAGATACTGGCAATAACGAAAACTAAACTATTTAATTGATAAAATAAAATCAAAACTGTTTGATTGGTACAACTGGTCCATAAATAATGGAGATACGATTTAAAAAACCACAATAAGATCATATAATTAATATTAACTTAATGTTGGTTAAATACGTTTAAGCTTAGTGTTTTCGAGATATTGCAACGATTTTGACAACTTCTATCTGGTTGCATCCAGTCACAGAAAAAAAAACAGACCTACACTTACATAATGTTGGCTGCTAGACAAGACAAAATTTTCTTTTTCGCTCCAATTTCAGACTTAAGCTCACTGTCTAACTCGAATCCCCATGTCGCTACTAAGGACTATATAATACAATTATTCAAGAATTCCCCCCAACTTTTGTGCAACTCTCTGATATGTCTCATTCCAATAAATCTTTCTCAAATTCCTTGTCATTTCATAAATCCTTCATTCATCAATTGTGATCCTTCCGAAATTCCAATAGCATCTCAAAAATATCCTAAAATCACCAATCAATTTCAATTCAAAAGAAATTCAACGTAAGTTACCTGCAAATTGCAATGCTTCATACTTTCTCTAAAAATCCAACTCAATTATTCAAGAATAACTTAAGAATTTTCCTAAAATGCCACGAAATCTTCTTAGGATTCTTAAAAATTAATAATATTTTATAAATTTCTTGAAATTCTTGGATAATTCCGGTAGCTGTTCCAAAATTGAGTATAATGACGAGAAAAGCTTCACTAATACCCTGTAATGTTTCATACATTCTCCGATATCTTCTTGTAAATTCTTTGTAATTTAAATTGAAATTCAATGTAAGTTGTAAGTATTTAAAACTCAATTAGATTATTCAAGAATAAATTTTACTCAAATGTCGTAAATTCCAAAAGTAGGCAAATTCTTTAGAAATTCCAATAGCTGCTTTAGAACTCCCTGAATTACATTACAGAAGGAGCGAATTTTCGTTAATCCGCTGTAATGCCTCATACAATCTTCAATTAACTTACAATTTTTTAAAAACACCCTGAAATGCCTTAAACTCCAAGGAATTCCCTAACATACCGTAAATTTCTAAAGATTTAAAACTCTCTGAAATGTCTTTAAATTTCGAAGAATTCCTCGCGATCTCTTTAAATGCCACGAAATGTTTTTAGGAATCTTAAAAATTAATAATATCTCATAAATTTCATGAAATTCTTAAATATTTCCGACAGCTGTTACAAAACTAAAAGAAAACTTACAAGGCGAAAATGACGGGAAAATCTTCACTAATCAATCGCCTTTAATGTTCCATAAATTCTTCGAAATCTTCTTGTAAATTATTTGTAATGTTGTTTGACATCCATCAAAAAGTTCCAAAATTTCTCCGAAATACTATGACATTCGAAGAAATTTCTCTCATATTCTTTGTATATCGTATAGGTTACGTGAAATCATTAGAGAGAAAAGTCTTCAGCGGAAGAAGAAGAAAGAAATTCAAGATTCTTTAAGAATTATCTCAGTTTCCGACAAACGCTCTGAAATGCGTTAAATTCCGAATTATCTGAAGATTTCTATAAAATTTTGGCAATATCTCATATCAAAATTGCCTTAAACAAAGAGAAAGTCTTCACCAGCCTCTGTAATGTTCTATAAATCTCAGAAACTTCTAATTCCTTGAAAAAAAATGAAATGCGTTAAATTCCTCGGAAATTTCCTGAATTCCCCTAAAATTCTTCTTCAAATTTCTAGAAATTTCTCTAATCCTCGAAACTATCATGAATTTCCAGAAATTCTACACAAATTCCCTACAATTCATTATAAATAATGAGAAATTCTCTGCAGTTCTCCGGAGTTTTTTGTAATTCTTCTTAAATTTTCTGAAATGTCTTGAATTCCAAGACATTTATTGTAAATTCTTTATTATGCCTTCTGAATTTGCCAAGAATTTCCATAACTTGTTCGAAATTCTGAAAAATACTTTGTAAATTTCTTGAAATATCTAATAATTATAATTCCATATGAATACCCCAAAATATGTAAATTCTGCGCTTCTTAAGCTACGAATTTTTAAATGAAAATGAAAAACCTATGAAACGAATTTTGAAAGACATATAAAAAAATTAAAACTTTAATATTGTCAAGCTAAACTTTTGTACCATTAAATCTTGAAAGTAATTTGAACTAGTAGCTGCTAGCGCTAAATGTGACTAGTTGCAAACAAATTCTACCTAAATTCAAGTTAAAAATGTCCATTTTCTTTATCGATAACTTCAGAAAACAACATCACCTTAAATGGACCTACCAGCAGATTCACGTGCTATGTCTGACTGACTATGTCAGAATCATCGTCAATGCAATAACACATCGTACTAGTCTAAATCCACCAACAACTTATTCACACGTATGTCTATTGGGAAATCAAAGATTTCTTCCGTCAATTCCCAGAATTTTTCGTGTACAGCAAAAATCGATACTTGGTTTTCAAATGCATAAATGAGGAATTCAAAGAAGTGACAACAGTACAATTTAGTTTAGTAATTTTCGCCGACATCATAACAAAACATCCGTGGTCTCTTTGTTCGCTAGTTGCACGTGGAATGACCTATACACAATAAAGCTTCGAAGTGTATTGTAGAAAATATAATATTGCATGTCATTGGTGCAGATTATTTATGCAACGTGTATTCATGGTAGCAAAAACAAAGAAAATTCTAAACCCTACAATAAACTAAAACCATTATATTAAGTATAATTCTCTATTTATAATCTCCCCGCATTTAATGAAAAATAAATAGATTTTGAATAAATTAAAGGTCTCTAACAATAGCATCAAGTATCATCACCCACCTCGCACAAGCAAAGATTTATTTTCAGATGAAATAGTACGTAATTATTGATTATACAGATTTATTGATAGGCAAATACTTCCGACCGTTCCAAGAAACATATCTTTGACCATACATAAACATAGCTGAAGAAAATTAGCAAGAAGCTGCAAATTGCCATAGATGTTGACATGATAAAGGTGTGCTTGAGTAGCCATCTTAAAAAAGATGGCGGCTAAAATGAAGATTCTGGCAGGATTTACATAAAAATGCTACTCTTCTGAAACGTCAACAGTACGCCTCGGAGGTGATGAATCGCCTAGCTACCAACTGTGTACAAGGGGCAAAAGATGCAGCAAATTTCGACAATTTATTATTCAGTTAATTAAATATAATTATTTAAATAAATATATTAATATGTAAAACTATCTCGGTTAGACGCGCACAATCTCAACTAGACATATCGTCGCCACCGCGACCTGGTCAACACGATCTACAATACTTGAAGAAGATATCATTACAACACTGGCCATTTCAATATTGTAATGTTTTTTAAAATTGCATGTAGCATTGTGAAAGATCACAGACGTTCTAGAAAATATTTAATGCAATATCCAATTTTAGATGTGATGCAAGGAAAATAATTGTTTTGTTGATAAACTATGAAAGTTCCTGCAATTTTAAAACAAAACAAATAAAATTTGGTTTTGATGCAATTAAAGTGCAGCAGTATATTTACATCTACTTATACATATTACAGAATCGCCAAACACCAAGATTGTTACACGACTTAAGATAACTTAATAAAAAATATTGTTTGTATAGAAAAGATTAGTTATTGGAAAATTACTTGCACAATTTACTCGACCTGCATTTGACAAAAAAAAGACCTATGAGATCTAATATTGGATTTGATGCTTTTAAACATTTTGACTGTCATTGTCTCTGTCGTTCTTATGGTCGTTTGGTATTTTGATGTTTCGGACGAATACATTTTGGTACTGTGACAGTCGCATTTTGATTACCAGTGCTATACTCCTGTCGATTTTATGATCGTTCGATATCATTATTAACTGTCGTTAATGTGCAGTTTAACGATATTGAAATATTATAATCGTGGGGTATTTTGTACTTGTTAGTATTTTGACAGTCGATGTTTTTACGTTTTGTATCTCAAATTCATATTTTGATTTTTCATATTTTAACGTATACGAGGTGTGGCAATTAAGTTCCGGGAATTTGTCAATAAAACACAAGCAAATTATGTTACGAGCAAAATTTTATTATCGACCTTCACAATAGTCTCCCTCTAACGCTACACAACGATTCCAACGTTGCTCCAACGATTCCAACGTTGCTCTCACGATTGGAAGTATCCTTGGTAATCCTCCGAAGTTAACCCGTTCAACACCGCAGTTACAGCTTCCTTGACCTCCTCTACGCCGCCATGATGAGGTGAGACTTCATCTTGGGGAATAAGAAAAAGTCGGGGCTGTAGAGCCTCGATATCGCCCCCTGCGACTTTTTCTTGGGAGTTTTTGGCGAAAAAAAGGCATTCCAACGTCGCCGCACCCACCCTATGGTGGATGCGGCAACGTTGGAATGCCTTTTTTCGCCAAAAACTCTTGCACAATAAACGAGAAACGAGCCGGCGCGTTGTCGTAATGCAAGATCCAGTCGTTCTCGGCGAGTTCGGGCCGCACACGGAAAATGCGTGCCCGCAGCCGCTCCAGGTCGCCAACATAGAACTGTCCAGCTACTGTCCGGCAGGAACATATTCACGACGAATGATGCCGCGGATATCGAAAAAAACGATCAACATTGCCTTCAGTCGCGACTTGGACATCCTCGCTTTCGTTGGCCGCTCCCCACCCTTTTCCACCCACTGCTGACTTTGTTTACGGGTCTCGGGATCATACTCAAATATCCAGGTCTCATCTCCAGTGACTGCCCGACTCATCCAATCTCTGCCGTCGCTCTGAATGCGGGACAACTCCCCGCAGATCGATTTTCACATGTTTCTTTTCATGGGTGAGAAGTTTTGGCGCCATCTTTGCGCAAATCTTTTGACAGGTTCAAATTCTCGTGTAACATCTTGCGAACGGTTTCTTTGTTGATGTTTAATTGGTCAGACAACGCACGAATGCTTAGGCATCGGTCAGACGTGATCAGCGCGCGCAGACGCTTCACGCGGATCGTCATCTACCGATTCACGCCCCTCCTTGAACCGCTTCGCCCATTCAAACACGCGTGTTTTCGACATGCACTCGTCTCCGTACTGCAAATTGCGGAGGATTTCCAGTTTTTCGACAGATTTCACTAGAAATTGAATCACAGCACGTTGCTTGTAATATGAGTCACTCATTTTCACAACGTCACTAAAAAAGTTACTTTCGAAAAACACAAACTAAACGTGCTATGGACTTCAAACTTCGACTGGAACTAAAGGAAGGTCCCCTCTTTCCAGACATATGTTTACGAACGACGCAGTGTTGCCAGTTCCCGAGTTATAACTAAATTCCCGGAACTTAATTGCCACACCTCGTATACGTTCATGACGGCATTCAGCTGTTTTACATTTCAATATTTTAATCGTTGATATTTTAGCTGTAGGTATTTAGATGGTCGGTATAACCCAGCCAATCTTATGAACATTTTAATATTTTGAATGTTTATCGCTACTGTGACGAGATTATCTGAGATATCGACATTTCAATGTTTTGGCCGGTGTAGTATTTTAACTGACGAATTTGTTTATAACATTTTCGCTGTCGTTATTTTTTGGTATTTTTATTATAAACCTGTGGATCGTGTTTTGTTCTTGTTGGTATTTTGACTGTCGACATTTTAATTATCAATACTTTGTCGAGACTCTCGGTCTTTCGATTGTGAATTACAATCGACACTCCTGTGAATTTTATGATTATACGATGTTAATGGATGTCAATATTTTGACTGTCGCTAATATGATTGTAGTATAATCGTGGAGTATTTTCTTACTTGGCGGCATTTGGACTATCGATATTTTAATTTTCTCTATTATAATGTCGCCAGTCTTATGATATTAGCTTAGCGTTAGTAGGATATTTTAAAGGTTGATACTTTAGTATACGGATACTTGATACTGACGGTATAACTCTGTCGGTCATATTTCTACGTACCACTATGATTGTCTATACTTTGACATTGCGGATGTTGTAGTTGTTTAAGTAAGTATTATATTATACTAAAATTGGTATTAATTGTCGGCATTATAATCTTGTCGGTCTTGCAATCGTACGGTATTTTGACGTTTCGATACTTTGATTAACGTTTGACTACAAGTTGACGCATTTATGTCGATATTCTGACTATCAATTATTTCACATTTCATTAGTTTGGCCATTGGAATTTTAACTGTTGATGTTTTGACGTTTTGATACTTCCGCTGTCGGTAATTTAATTGTGGATGTTATGTTTATAGGTATTATAATTCTTTGAACGTATAATCGTGCAATATTTCGCACTTGTTATTTTGACTGTCGACATTATAATTATCTATACTTTGCCGTCAGTCTCGGACTTTTGATTGCCGGTATTATACCTACTCCCGTGAATATTACATTCGATGTTATTGGTTGTCAATTTTACCATTATTACTATGATTGTATTATAATCGCTCCGAGCTTATAATCGTGGGAGTATTTTTTTTACTTGAGGGCATTTTGACTGTCGATGTTTTAATTTTCGCTATTATAATCTCGTCTGTCTTAGGATAATCGATATTTTGACGTTTCCATACTTTAAGCGTTGGTACTTTAGCGGTTTGTATTTTGAGTGGCGGAATTATAACTCCATTATATGACGTTTCGATATTTTGATTTTCCATGTTTCGACGTATGATACGCTGTCCCGATTTTGATACTTCAATATATTAATCATTGATATTTTAGCTGTCGGTCATATCTCTACTTTTCAGTCTGATTGTCTATACTTTGATATTGCGATTGTTGGTATTTTAATTGTCAGTATTATAATCATGCCGATCTTGTAATCGTTCGGTATTTTAACGTTTCGATATTTTGATTGTCGACATTTTGTTTATCGGGGACCGGTCTTATGATTCGGTATTCTGACGTTTTGATGATCTATATGTTGACTACACAATATGTCGATATTGTGACTATCGGTATTTGGGTTATCGGTATTATACTCTTGTATAATCGATTTATTTATTATTTAGTTATTATTTCGTGCTGCAAACTCACTGTTTTCAGTGTCTCATTTTGTTTGCATTGAATGCAACACATGTGACAGTTCTTTTAGCAACGTCTTGATTATATGCTTCATTAGACAATCAACGCATTCGAGTGACATTATATCTCGTATACGTCTTGTTGTCATTACTCTAAATTTTTTTTCAAAAAGAGCGTTCATCTTGTCGAAGATTAATCGAAGAACTCAGCGTTTTCCACAATTACAAGAAACTTATTCACGAGAAATAATACTAAGATTATGAAATAAACTACAAAAATACTATAAACGAGTTATAAAAACTAAAAATAAAGGGTACACGCAGAAATCTTTCGCCCAACGTGGTTTAACTAATCCAGCTCCTTTGTTTTATTTCTCCTGAAACATATCTTTACAATAATTGCAAGTAAAAAATTGTGTTATTCGTCTTTGTTTAAAAATAACACGATCGAATTAAGACAGCGCTGTATCCACTTGTCTATTGTCTCATCAAACCTAAAGAAATGTTCATTTGTACAGTCGATATTTTAAATGTCTTATAAAATCGTCGGTCTTACGATCGTTCGGTATTTTGAAATTTCAATATGTACTTTTATTATCTGTACATTGTCAAATGCATGTCGATATTCTGATTGTTGGTATTATACTCCTGCTGATTTTATGATACTAGTTGGTTGTCGATATTTCGACTATTATAATTCTCTAAACGATAACCGAGGCGAGCATATATCGTAGAGTATTTTATACTTGTTGGTATTTTAACTATCGATATTTTGACTTGGTATATTATAACCCGTCGGTCTGATGTTCGTTAGTTATCGTATGTTCAAAAAGTCTTTGGATCGCAATAGCCATGGAATGTAAAAACCATCTATAGAATTATTTACTTCTAGTGCCCGTAGTTTTTGTGAACTGTACAGAGTAGCGCCAATGGATCTTGAGTAGTGCTAATGGAGATACAGCCACCTGTGTCAAGAAAATAGGACGCGCTGACACCACTAAACAGAGCCCACAGAAAATGTTAGGTTAGCGTACGCTATTATTATTTCTTGTACTTGCAGTTATTTTAAGTATTACTTAATAACATTTATAAAAAGAACACAGAATGGAATTTATTTGAACTATTATCTATTGATATAACAGTTGTGAAGTAAATGTCAAAAATAATAGAAATAAATAATTTCATAGATGAGCTTAATTTCAAGGCAACCCTGATCCAAAGACTTTTTGATCATAATATACTTTGACATTTTCATATTTAATTGTCTATAAGTTGAGTTAACGTACACATGACGGTATTGCGACTGTTAATATTTTGACATTTACATATTTTGACCGTTACTATTTTTTTATTTATTTGTATTTTAACTGTCGGTATTTTGACGTTCCGTTATTTTCACTGTCGGTATTTTGACTGTTGATACTATGATTATACTGATTATAGGTATTGCAACACTGTGGACCTTATAATTGTGTAGTATTTTGTTGTATTCGAACTGTCTATACATTGATTGTCGGTATTATAATCCTGTTGGATTTATAATCGCTCGACTGTCAGTATTTTCACTCTCGATATTATGATTGTCGGAATTACAACCCTACAGATCTATCGATCGTGGAATATTTTCCACTAGTATTTTGTAGTGGACTCTCAAGGTGGTAGACGCACGGCAGCTGTCCGCAAGCTTGGATGGCGGAGCTATTAGATAATTCACGCTCTATTCACAAACTTTACGAAAAAATTCACACAAATTTAGTTCGCTTTTTAATCCTTGCTATCGAAAGGACAACGGTAATACAGTTAGACTTTACCTTGGAATTACCCTGCAGCAAAGTATGCAATTGCTTTGTTTCGACCCACATAAACTCGAAATTCATACACTTTTACTTTTCTCTAAGTAAATGAAAGCATTATTACCATTACTGAATAAAATTATTTTCACGATTAAATGTTGAAGGTGAATACACAACAATAAAACAATAAATTTATTATTATTATTTTTAGTCTGACCTTTCTAAATGTCACAATTCCAGTTAGAATAACCGCTAGTTTGGCTTGAATAGTTCACTAGTCCAATATTCTAAATAGTCTTTTTAGCGATGAAAATTAATTAATTCCCACAAATTTAAATAATTTGAGTTTAGCTAAACCATTGGCATAACCTTTAAACATTCTTATTAGTTATTAGAAAGTAGGCCCATTTAAAAAAGAACGATCTTAGTGAAAGCACATCGTTTGATAATTTTGCAGTGATGACGGTATTGTAATTTATGTTTAGTGTTAAAGTGCATCCATTGCATTGAGGAGAAAACGCAGTTTATGTAACATTGGCAAAGGCCTTCTCCTATTGGGTGATTTTCCATTATAAAGTTTTAATTAGTTTATAACTCTGTTTATTCAAATTATATAGAATTTAAAAAATAAGTAATTTATGTATTGATGGCTTTAATGTGAACAACAATCTAATAATCTACAATAAACACAACACAGAATTGTACCTTTTTATTATACTTGACACGAGATTAAAATTTATCAGTCATTCATGTGGCATATCCGTGTATTATCACAACACGTTATTAAAATGGTAAGCTAAATTTAAATAAACAATATTAATAGCCTTTTTTTCTTCAATATTGGCATGGGAGAGCGAGCCATCATGAATACTCAAATCTATTATGATCAACTCTTTCTAAATTCTGCAACTTGCACTCCAAGGAGATCTTAACTTCTAACGGCCTATTATCATTATATTTCTATATCCGAAAAGAATTCACGCTTTTGAATTCCCCCCCCCACGCCCCCACTCATAAATTAACATCGCTCATGATCCTATTTAGTTAGAATCCGTGACCTTTTAGTTAGGAGATAAGCATGTACACCTCTGCACCAGCCAACCTGATTTGTCTCTTTTTTTTAAATATTTGCACATCGAGAGAAAATTGACAGTCTTATTTAAATGGAAAGGTTAGTGAATGCATCGAATCAAATCGGAAGTACATTCTGATGACTACGAGACCTTCAGTGCGTGATGGAGAAAATTAATGAAAAGTTATCTTTGGTGATGCAAGACGGCCTTGTAGAAAGAGTAAGCAATAAACCATAATAAAACGGTACTGTATACTTTTCTAAAACAAAAAAAAATACAAGGTTAATTCGGGTAATAGAGATTACTCAAAAAGGTGATCAACATTACTCATTCTATAGTATAGTTGAGTAAATGAGAAATGCTATAAAAAGGATGTAATCTTAGTTAGTTTAACGTATAAAATATTTATGAAAATTATGTAATTATTAACAATTATAGGACACAAAGCAAGTGGCTCATGATTTTTTTAATGTTAATAGATATGACATAAGTACTGTTTTATTTAAGTATAAGTTTTTTTATATAAGTTTTATTGCTATCCCGCAATTAATCGTGATAAAAATTAAAGTGATTCTACAATTAATGACCTATAAACATAGGTGGCGCTACAACGTGTCCCGGATTAGAGTTCCTGTATAATAATTATAGGTTATTATTTATTATTATTATACAGGAACTCTATCTAATTATATGTTATTATTGTTTATTATCATACAGAAACTCTATCCCGGATATGCAAAGCACCCCATAATAAATTGAAATTCAAAATTGATTAATATTTAATCTGCAAAGAATTCGTGTATTGATCAATATGCAACATCTAGAGATTGGGGAGTAGATGGAAAAGTGGATTTAAGAAGAACTACTGCGTTATGGTGTAGGTTTAGAATATCTCCATGAATGTGAGATTTCTTGAGGTTTGATTTTAAAAGTGCTACTCCACGCCTCTGGGATTAGACAGGGTTACATACGTAAAAGCCCAGTAGTTCAGCTTTCAATGAGAAATAATCAGTCAATTTATCTTTTTTCTCGAAATGGGTTAATGGAGCTTATACACAATGCCTAAAATAAATAATAAATTTATAAAGAAACAAATAATGAACAATTAATAATCACAATCATCAGGGCCCTCAATTATATTTTAATATTAAATAATAATAGCATACATAGAACTCTTATAGGTGACGAATTTAACTTTTATTTTATCCAAATACTTGAAAAGTCGACTTGAACTTGAAAGTGTATTGAAATAATTATATCATTGACGAGTTAATAGAGTGATAGAGCATTTTTAGAAGCTAAAAATTATTGTACTTCTGCACACCCTACTCCTATAATCGCTAGTTCTATAAATAATGTACTATGGCAGATGGGTAATCGTCTATTGGTTCTACAACTGAAATAAATACCAAAAACAGTGTGTCATAAAAAACTATTTAGATAATAAACAAGGTCCGTAAATGTATAAGCAAGCTTAGAAATATAGGTCATCGCAAGACCACCATTTTCGCGCTCAGTAACAGTTGCAATACGGCTGCTATCGTTCTAAAACTTTGACTTAACGCTTAGTACCAAGATGTACATAACTGCAAACAAATCGAGTTGTCGATTATTTCTGTTTCCTGTTAATCAACATGTTCCGCCATTTTCGCGCTAGCTGCATAGAGTAAGTGTATGAGATGACCTACCTGACTAAACACTGTTTCATCTTGGATCGCTTTCATATAATGTTATTTGGTTGTATATCGGAATCAAGAATTATTTTGTGCTAAAAATGAGAAACGAATAAACACAGAAGTCAGCTACTTTTATTTTACTATTTTTATGTGTCAGATAAAAATAATTCGGATGTACGATAGAATTCGGATTTCTCATAAAATTGGGATGTCGGATAAAACTCGAATATCGGATAAAAATCTAATATCAAATAAAATCGGATATGGGATAAAAATTAGACACGAGATCAAATTCGGATATCGGATAAAAATCTGATATCAAAGAAAATCGAATATGGGATAAAAATTTGACACGAGATCAAATTTACATATCGCATAAAAATCTGATATCGAATAAAATCGGATATGGGATAAAAATTGGACACGGGATCAAATTCGGATATCAGATAAAAACCTGATATCAAATAAAATCGGATATGGGATAAAAATTGGACACGAGATCAAATTTGCATATCGGATAAAAATCTGATATCAAAGAAAATCGAATATGGGATAAAAATTTTGACACGAGATCAAATTTGCATATCGGATAAAAATCTGATATCAAATAAAATCGGATATGGGATAAAAATTGGACACGAGATCAAATTCGGATATCGGATAAATAACTGATATCAAATAAAAACGGATATGGGATAAAAATCTGATATCAAATAAAATCGGATATGGGATAAAAATTGAACACGAGATCAAATTCGGATATCGGATAAAAATCTGATACCAAATAAAATCGGATATGGGATAAAAATTGGACACGAGATCAAATTCGGATATCGGATAAAAATCTGATACCAAATAAAATCGGATATGGGATAAAAATTGGACACGAGATCAAATTCGGATATCGGATAAAAATCTGATATCAAATAAAATCGAATATGGGATAAAAATTGGACACGAGATCAAATTCGGATATCGGATAAAAATCTGATACCAAATAAAATCGGATATGGGATAAAATTGAACACGAGATCAAATTCGGATATCGGATAAAAATCTGATACCAAATAAAATCGGATATGGGATAAAAATTGGACACGAGATCAAATTCGGATATCGGATAAAAATCTGATACCAAATAAAATCGGATATGGGATAAAAATTGGACACGAGATCAAATTCGGATATCGGATAAAAATCTGATATCAAATAAAATCGAATATGGGATAAAAATTGGACACGACATCAAATTCGGATATCGGATAAAAAAATCTGATACCAAATAAAATCGGATATGGGATAAAATTGGACACGAGATCAAATTCGGATATCGGATAAAAATCTGATACCAAATAAAATCGGATATGGGATAAAAATTGGACACGAGATCAAATTCGGATATCGGATAAAAATCTGATATCAAACAAAATCGAATATGGGATAAAAATTGGACACGAGATCAAATTCGGATATCGGATAAAAATCTGATATCATATAAAATCGAATATGGAATAAAAATTGGACACGAGATCAAAGTCGGATATCGGATAAAAATCTGATGTCGAATAAAATCGGATATGGGTTAAAAATTGGAAACGAGATCAAATTCGGATATCGGATAAATATCTGATATCAAATAAAATCGGATATGGGATAAAAATTGGACACGAGATCAAATTCGGATATCGTATAAAAATCTG
The DNA here is from genome assembly GCA_929113105.1 of Agrypnus murinus. Taxonomy (NCBI): domain Eukaryota; kingdom Metazoa; phylum Arthropoda; class Insecta; order Coleoptera; family Elateridae; genus Agrypnus; species Agrypnus murinus. The sequence goes on from OV816031.1 coordinate 113,769,151, forward strand.
ATATCAAAGAAAATCGGATATGGTATAAAAATTTGATATCAAATAAAATTGGATATGGGATAAAAATTGAACGAGATGAAATTCGGATATCGGATAAATATCTGATATCAAATAAAATCGGATATGCGTTAAAAATTAGACACGAGATCAAATTTGCATATCGGATAAAAATCTGATATCAAATAAAATCGGATATGGGATAAAAATTGGACACGAGATCAAATTCGGATATCGGATAAAAATCTGATATCAAATAAAATCGAATATGGGATAAAAATTGGACACTAGATCAAATTCGGATATCGGATAAAAATCTGATACCAAATAAAATCGGATATGGGATAAAAATTGGACACGAGATCAAATTCGGATAAAAATCTGATATCAAATCAAGTCGGATATGGGATAAAAATTGGACACGAGATCAAATCGGATATCGGATAAAAATCTGATATCAAATAAAATCGGATATGGGATAAAAATTGAACACGAGATCAAATTCGGATATCGGATAAAAAATTGATACATAAAATCGGATATGGGATAGAAAGTGGACATTGGATTTCATGTCCAAAATTGGACACGGGATCATTATTCAGATATCGGATAAAAATCTGATATCAGATAAAATCGGATATGGTATAAAAATTGGGGATCAGATCAAATTCGGATAATAATAATAATAATAATAATTGCTACAACCCATAGCCTGGAAACCAGGCCCCAGAAGCTAATAGCTTGTGCGGGAGGGAGGGGGCGAATATTATTATTACGTAGGCCCTAAATGCGGCTGCAGCCGACTTACAGATGAAACAGCGCAAATCCCACATTTGTGTCACAGCTAAGGAAAACTGCAGAAAACCTTAACCAGATCTGCCGGCACCGGGATATCGAAATAGATTCGCATATCGGATACAAATCTGATAGATAAAATCGGATACGGAATAAAATAATTCGGATATGGAATAAATGTCTGGAAGTGTAAACTTTATATCTGTCAATCTTTGAAATTTTGATATGACATCCGGCAACTTATAGTAGATTTAAGAGTTTTATTTCAGGGAGGTTGCGAGTCAAGGCGAAGGTAAAGGTAAAAGACAGTTCACCATAAAAAATGGTAGGCTAGGAAGAAAGATTTCCAGGCCTTTAACCGTCAAAAATCAAAGTTTTCAGCATCAAATTAGGAGAGGAAAAAGTTCAAATTTAAATCTTCATTTCAAATCGTTATTTATTAAATAACACTGGTAGCCACAGATGAACCAATAAACATGTTGCGTTTTAAGAAGATGAGTCATATAACTTAAGTATTTCTAGTCTACTTACCAAAAGTAATAACTACTTGCAGAAACTCACCTGAAACAAAAAAAACAATCAATTTTCATAACATACATAGGGATAAAATAGAGTAAAAATTGAGATAAATTCCATGACTAAAGAACATTTTTTAAGAAGATTAATAAAACTGACATTCAGGTTAAATCGACAAAAATCAAGAAATATATAGGGATTAAGTAATCTTATTATGATAACTTTAAAAAATTAATTAAAATTTATTTTTCGTCTCAATTATTCAATATCTTTATTTGTATATCTTCATATTGTTATCATTGTTTTTTATTTCTATACAACATCATGCGTTATTCAAACTGTTAATCTTCTAAGAAAAAGTCTAATAAAAGCGGCTGTAATGAAGAATGGTTAACTAAACTCTAATTCGGCGCAGAGAGCCCAGATAAAAAAGGTGGAGTGTTACAATATCTCGTTTTTCCTGTCATTTTATTTGATAATAAAGAAAAGAAAATAAAATTTTCAAACTTCGCGTTATGGTTTATGCCTGGTAAAATATAAAGCCATGTATAGGTTAATCAGCAACGACATACTTATTATCGCAAACTATCGATCGAGTTGACTGGTCACGCTACTGAAGTAAGGTAATAAGTTTAGAGAGTTCTCTGCAAGAATCGAGTTTTCAAGTCGGTTCAAATCTCAGGAGTTGATTGGGCTCAGCCTTTTTTAGGTATTGTCTTTTAAGAGTGTTCAAACAGTAAAGCTTGAAGTAAAAGTATTCGAAAGACCATATGAACGGCCTGTCGCGAGGTACTAACTGCTGGACTGCACATATGCGTGATATGTTGCAATATGATAAGAACTGCATTGCCGCAAATCAACTGCAAGAAAAATTGTAATATTTTTAAGGTTAGACATAGATTATAGATTACCATGTCAGACTTTCTTGTAGAATTCAGCACTGTGGGGAGGGGTCGAAACAACAATTTCTGGTTGACTTATTTAAGAGTGTGCGTCAGGTTAGGTTAGGTTAGATTAGGCTGAAACACTCCAAACTCTCGAAAATGCTTTCATACGTATAAAAGTGCCCTCCCATAGATACAATTGAATTAGTCTCCTTTAAATGAGATTAGTCTATTTCGTCAGCAAAGTGCTGAGATTCTTACTGAAGCTTTTAATCGACTGAAAATGTTCACGGACTGCTGCAATTGACTGCCTCCGCTCTGTTAAGTTATCTTAAGCAACGGCTGGTTAGATTGGATTAGATTTCGGTTAGCGAAATCAAGGTCAGTGTGCGTTCGTTTAGGTTAGACTGGCATAGTATGACCGGCGGACTGGTAATGCCTAAAACATTTCGAATCGACTGAGAATATTTTCGTACGTCTACAGCTGCCTGTGTCTGGCTGGGTTAGGTTGGGTTTCTTCTGGATTCGTCCGTGATGAGCCATGGAATCACGAATTCCCTGAAAATGCTTTCAAAATGCAGGAGTTGTTACCTTGTCATAGTAGTTTAAATTGAGTTACGTTACGACAGCTTAGCTAGCTAGATCAGGTTAGGTTAGACTGGGCTCAGGCTCGCGAGCTTAGGTTAATTCAGGTGCGCTTAGGTTAATTTCTTTTAAGCTGGACTGAGATGACCGAATAATTGTGAACCACCTGAAAATGGATGCCACTATCGCAAACTATTAGCTCTTGGACAGGTCAGATTTGATACTCCTTGTAAAGGATACTCCCTATCAGATGTGTTTCAAATCCCATTTACTTTGGTTGAAGTAGCATTAACAACGACCACAAAATTGGTGATGTAGTATTTATACTGCGGTGATATCAAATCACCTTATTGAAAATTTTATTAACGACAGAACGGAAACGTCAAAACGAATATTTCACATATCTGATTTAAATCAAAAGAGAGACATGCTATGTCATAGGCATAATTAATATAAAGGCTATATATAGGACCACAGTTAGGTTCATTAATATTTAAATTAAAAATTAAGAATAAAAATTTCATGCAAACATAACCTAAGTTTTGTTTTTATGTATAATCAATAGGTTTCATTTTTAGAAAAAGGATATCATTCATTAGATTGCTTGATTATAAATACGTTTATGCAACCCAAGTTACACATTGGGATGAGTTTTCAAGTTGTAAGGAAGAAGTAGTTATCTTAATTTTAGAGTTTACGATTTTCAACGTTAGGTAAATTTTTCTACTTTCCAGGAGGCCAGCTCAGTTTCGCGCTGTTAGTTAACTGAAAACAGATAAATTAGGTCAATCTTGTTATGACTTATACTATAAATTTTAAACAATTAATTTTTGAATTTGGTTATAAAATTTCTGACCATCTTAATTGCTGAAGGTTTTAATCTTGTCGTTTCGCTTCATTGTGACGATTATTGACTCTTATCCTATTTTTCCTCACCATTGTTTTTATGTAAGTGCTTGGAGTACTGTATGCTGGACATTTTGATCATAAATTGATTAATTATGAATTAATATTTAAGCTGGAACTTGTAAATGCATTAATTGGTCTATTCATTGTGTATCGTACTGTGAAAATTATGTTTGTTGTAAATTGTAAAGATGCTCCTGTGGAGAATTTATTTGCATTACTTGTATTGTGTAATCATGTAACTAGTTTGTAAAGGATAAACCTTGATTTGTTGAATTCTATATGTATTTAGATCGTAACGAGATTTGTATATTGTCAATCGTTTTTCTCTGATACCTTCGTTACGATACATTTTTGGACATGGGATGTATTATACTGTTTTGATCCTTGTTTTAAGGGCTACAATCCTGTAATCATAGAATTAAGATTAGTGACGATTAATAACAGCTGTGCGGATTAGTGACGTCATCAAGCTTACATGATGTGCCTTTGTTTTGAAAATATGTCATCGCCGGTTTTTGTTCTAACATAAACTATATAAGCTGGAGCAAATTTTAACAAAATCAGTCGACAAAACGTTCACGGCAAAGCTATGCCCGGCTCCGGATAAAAATCTGTAATTTAAATTGAGTTTAGATATTTTAACCATATGTGTTTGACGTAAATGTCATGTTTGAACGAAGTTTGAATTAAGTTAAAGTGTTACCTGAATATTTTTAAAAATTTCAAGAAGATTTAATTATTGTGCCACAATTATATAAAGTGAACGAGATTGTTTAAATAAATTCTGGGTGAATTTATTTTTTTTACAATTTATCTACGTTCGATATTTTAAAAACAAGAAATCAGCTGACAGGTTCTGTCAGTATTACCAATAAAGAATTATTATTTAAAAGGAAACTATTCTTGTAATATACCAGGTTGGTCATAATAAATGAATTTTTTTAATCTCATTAATAATAATTAACTTATAAAGTTATCCTCAATAATACAAATTTATTTTGTTTAGTTTACAAGGTTCTTTTGAGAATTTATTTGTTTTCAAGTAAATAAAACAATTTAATTTCTTTTATTTAAATTTATTTTTATTAGACAAACAGTTATTTATAAATAATTTTTGATTTGTGTTGGTCTGTTCAAATGAATGACCGTACTGGCCCTATGTCAGGCCATTACAACTATTAATAACATTTGAGCAAGCCTGGGAATTTATTTCTCAATTATTAATTGTATTGATTTGAACAATATTTCTCGTTTTTGATTTTTTTCATTCGAAATTTTTATTTCGTTCTTTAAATAGAGTTTGTGTTTCTAATCTACTTATGTGTTTAATTGATGCAAATACAAGCATTCAGTTTTCTTTTCTTTTGAATTTAGAGTTTAGCAGTGGTTGTCCAGCTTGCAGGAGCTTTAGCGTTTACAACATAAGTTTTTCTTCCTTTCCAGGCATAAGAGTCAATAAGCGTCTCGTAATTCAAATAATTTATGCTTTACCGAGTAACCCTGAGCTAGCTGAGTGGAATAAAGAAAAATATCTGTGGTGTATTTTTATTATAAACCACCGTATATAATTTATGTTTATATTTGGAACGGTGGGCATACTATATTTTATTTTAATAGATCACTGCAATAGTATAAGTATAAAATAATGTATGTAGCAAAACTCCTGAAAGTGGTTATTGAAACAAAAATTGTTAGTGGCAACTGTTAAGCACGACGGAAGATTGCTAGGAATAACAAACGCACTTGTAACATAAGCAAGGAAAATTTTCAAGCATATGGACGCCGGATGGTATTTGGTCAAAGGATCACGCCAACGTAGCATTTCATAGACATAGTGATAGTATTAGAAAAAATACGTCCTATAGTCTGTCCACATACCCACAACTCCCTCTCCGTTTCACATAACTGTGAAATGAGAATGGCGAGGGATATTCTCGTTAGATTAAGCAGTATCGCAGTTTCGCTTAGGAACAGTTCTAAGCACAGGTATAATAATCGATTAATAATTGATTACTCGGACCTTATCGATAATTTTAATTGAAGACCGATTAAAAAATCGATTAATATAATCAATTAATCGATCGATTAATCGATTTTATAATCGTACAGCCCCAAACGAGACTATTGAACAAACCGCATCGAAAGAGGTCAATAATAAATAGAGCTAAAGGTTGAAAAAGTACGATGGTGAAGTAAGGGATTCATAGTTTCCGATATCATTCTGCCTTCGTTATTTTTCTGCCTATTTCTCTATTTCTTATTTGTGGACCAATGCGTTTTCTAGATCGATGCAGTTGAGAATACTGGAATGGTGCATTTGGGAAGGAAAAATATTAGGTGGTAATAGGAGACACCTAAGCATAATATGGAATAATCCAAATAATAAGTCAAACATACGAGGCCTTAGATTATAAAACTGTAGGAAGGAACATAACTACTCGGCGCAATGAGCTTTAAAAGCGACTGGCCGCCATTAGACACCACCTAAATCTGCTTTTTCGAAGAGCTCGGTTTTTATGGTATTCATTGTTGTAAATAATTCAGTGGTTATTCTCAAACTCCAACAAATACGAAGGAGGGAATTACATTTCATAAGTAAGTATTCGTTTCACTATATTTAACGGTGTCTCCTAACCACACATTGTATTTGACTAATTGCCAATACGCATTTCGGTAACGCTGTTACCTTTTTCTCGGCATAAAATCGTATTCGTTTGTTTAAAATACTAAATATAAAATTTATGTTCTAAGATTAATTTCAAAATACTGTTTTAAAATTGAGGTTATGTAGTTTATGTGCGCATTTCGAGACAGTGTGAACCGCCAATGGAAATATCTAATTACAAACCCGGAAACACCTACTCCGCCATATTGAGACCCCGCCCCGGTCGTATGCGGTAGATGATAATGCTCCTTCCTAAAGTTTTATATTCTAAGTACGGGGCCTATCGTTTTACTTCCTTATCCAAGAGAGCATGTTTTAATTTTTTATGCAAAAAAGTAACAATAATTTATTATTCTCTTCCCTAACTGCTGTAAAACAAGAAGCAATAATTATGTATAGGATTGATAAATAGAAATGCCTTAAATAAAAAAAAAAACTTAGCATGTCGAGCACTTGTTAAGATTGTTTTTCCATTGTAAATGCATAACATAAAATAATGCAGGCAATTACTTCATAGTTTCTTGCAACATGCTCGAAAAACATTCGGAATTCCAATCAGGTAAACATAGTTGCCTCTATTTATTCCATACAAGCACGCGATAGAATTTATTATTATCCTGTTGTTTTCCCAAACAAGTGTAAAAAAATTATTATTGGTTATATGAAATGTGTATTAAGTTGTAATAGATAGTTGTTGAATCAAATTGTTTAAAAAAACAAGATAAATTATTATGTAAATTATAATTCTGCCATTAACAGAGTTGTCCATAAACATGTTTGTTAAATATAATGCACTTTTTTATAATTACAATATAACGTGCAAAGCAAGATTGACGTACGTAAATTTCAAATAGACACATAAAAAATAATTAATTGCAAAGGCCAAACGTGGCCTATCTTTGAACCTTTCGGAGCACCGATTATTACACTCACTAATAGAGAATATCATATCATCTAGGGTGAAAGAAAATCTTTCACAATTTATAAGATGCACACAAGATGAAGAAAAATGCACAAACAAGTAATTAAAACCAGAATTAAAAATACACGTAATGCAAATATACAATCATTCAAAGGGAACAGTTTATAAACTATCGAAAGTTGGAGTTGTGGCTTTAAAGTGGGCTTCTGCCATGTAGCTTTTAAAATTATAGTCTACCAATTTCATATGTACAGTATAGGGAATTACTAATAAAATTGTAATTTAAATATTTGTTTAAAAATCGATTTATCTAAAAAAAATTATTTATTTACATTAGAAACAGACAAAAGTATTGAGACAAGAAAATTAACTTAATTAAAAACGTTATAATCTAAGAACACAAAATAACATATTAGTTATTACTTTTTTAAATAAAGTTTAGTAAAATTTCACAGTTTTATTAAAATACAACCTGACAATATTGTTTCGCAAAATATCAGAAAAAATTGCACATATACTAAGAAAAACCAACAATTATAAAATAACATTTAAAACCAACACTAACACTTTTTCATTTTTATTTAATGCTAAAGACAGAACATATGATATCATGAAATCGGGCATTTACCGTTTAAATTGTTCTTTTTGTAGTTCGGTATATATTGGACAAACACTTCGAAATTTTGACATAAGATATAAAGAACACGTATACGTCATTACAAAAATAAACATCCTGAAAAATCGAATTACGCCAAACACCTTTTAGAACAAAATCACACAATGACTCCTCAAAATAATATTAAATTCCTACATTTTTGTAATAACAAACGCAAATTAGACATTTTAGAAGCCTTTGAGATATACAAACACAAACTCAGGGTACCTTTAATGAATGAACAACTTGAGCTCAGTAATTCTCCGTTACTGGAAGTATTAGATATTTAATTCTGATTATTATTATTATTATTTTATCTAGTTACCTATTTTTGTATCTACCTTAGCGACGTGTTTGTTTATAATTATATTACCTTTGATAATGACAGCATAGCTGTCGAAACAATATTGTCAGGTTGTATTTTAATAAAACTGTGAAACTTTTACTAATATTTATTTATTTCATGATTATGGAGTTCCACAAAGTAAGGCTGGAAACAATAAACAAAGTTATTACTTTGTTGGTCATTCTGCCAAATGCAATGAAACCGGTTACTGCAATTTTATTTCATAACTATTCCATAAAAAATTAGCAATAATTTGCTAATATTGTAATAGTACACTATTTTTCCTACGACCCCTAAAAAAAACGATAATTTCCTTCATGATTTATCTCGATATTAACTTAAATTACAATAAAGTGAAATTATTATAGAGTAACAATTTTTTAGGTAATTTTTAAATTTTTTCATTTATAACATTTATAATAATGGTTTGTTAATGAATACGCGATATAGAATTTCTTTTATATTTATTACTGTATCCATGTATCGAATTATGTCAACAGCACCAGACGCATACGTGACATACGAACCTGCCACCCCTCTTTTAAATAATTTGATCTCGACCACACGCACTCTGGGTTTCATGTGACGCCTTCTTGACAATTGACATAGCCAGTACCCTTATATAACCCTGCTATAATTATTTATCTTTATATTAATTTAATAATAAATTAATTTAAAAAACCTGGTGTTATTTTCGTTTCCATTCATTATTTAATGTCATTTTAACATATTATAGCCTACAGAATCACAAAGGCTACTTTTATATATATATATATATATATATATATATATATATATATATATATATATATATATATATATATATATATATATAAATACCTAACCTACCAAAATATAGCTGGGCTGGAAGTATCAGCTTGACCTAAATAACACTACTTTACTTTTTACCGGCTAACCCCAATAAGTCGGAGAGGGGCGGGGTAATACAAGATATACAAGATAAAAAATCAAGCGCCACTTCGTTTTAAAACAATTCTCCTTACTAAAGCTTCAAACTTATTAGATATACGAAGAAATAGATCTTTTACTAAGATATAGGCAACTTCCACAATTTTGGTCGTACGGTGCACATACACTCACAGTTGACGAGCTGGAAAGCAATATTAAAACCACACAATAAATAAATAGAAATAAATAAAACACAAACGTAGTGAAATGTAAACTTTCTAAGTAGGGCTTTATTGTTTAATGCAACTTTTAAACGGTAATTATACCGATTAAGGATTTTGATGTCTAGTAAAACTAACAGAATGGTGATTTGTATCACAGTGGTTGTAAATCTTAAAAACTACTCTATGATAATTTCACTACTCGAGATCTCGCTTTAACTAGTTCTTAAAACTGACATGCATGAATAAATAAATTGTATAAACGTTTTATAAATATATATAAACATAGATAAAATGACACAATATACATATACATACAGTTCCAAACAAACATCCCACCATTCGATGACCCTCGGATGATAAGGTACGGTTTTAAAGCCTTGCTTAGGGGTTTTCGTTTCACCCTTCGGTATATTCTTATCTTGTTACATAAATCCTGTACGTATGTATGCAGGTACGAACCCAAAGGGGAAGACCTTCAAATTAAACCCAAAGTCAAAGGAGCAGGAACAGGAAAATGGCACAACGAGCAACAAAACCCAAAAGAAAAGACCTACAAATAAAACACCCTGTATGTTGTATTAATTTTAAATATTTGCACAGAATTTCACCTTTCTATAAACTGAAAGGTCTTTTATTACACGATTCCGTTAAGGTAACTGATAGGGAAAATGTTACCTAAAATAGAAAAAGCTTTTATGAGATTTTAGCACATTAAATAATAATTGTGGAAAATGTGGAAAATAAAAAAGGTTTACTTAAATGGTTGACACTAGAATCTACTCCGTCCAATTGACGATTGATCACATATAAACAATCAAATGATCATTTTGTTGAATGCGAGATTTTCTCCACTAAAGCGAATTATATCAAAACCAATTTTCTAATTTATCTCGCACATTCAACTTCTAATGCCAATGTAGTACCATTATTAGTGTATACGAAATGTACTATTTTAATAGATATTATATATAAGTTATGTATTATGTTTTAAGTAACGTCGAAACTACTCGTATCAATAAACGTTCTTGTATGAAAGTATGTTGTTTTGTACTTACTCTGCTCCCTACGTTCTGTCCTAAAAATGTATTCGTAGGCTCTAACCTCAAGCTACCAATTTCAAATTCCAAAACCAAAACGCCGTATTGGAATCAAGTTGTCGACAGGCTTCGTCTACTGTATACCTTAAAACAGAGGGGTAGCAGTAGTTTAGAAAACTGGGATGAGATTATTGCAATTATTTCTGAGCTTAAAGAAGAAGGTATTATAGAATAAAAGATAATGGTTATACAAAATGTTACCCTCAACTATACTTTTCTATTTTGTTGTTGTATATTTGTATGTTAGAATATAAGTTGTCTAGTTTCAAATATGTATGTTAGAATATAAGTTAACTAGTTTCAATAAAAAGTAAAATATTTATCTGTTTTATTTCTCCAGGTTAAGTCTTCAAGGTTCTCATAACTATTGATATTGTAAGAAGAAATCACGTCGAGTTTCAAAGTTATAAAGACGTATTACAAAACATATGACATATGTTATAGATATATATTTCGAAGGTGCTGAAAATAATTACAAATTAATATTAATCATACGAGTTTACTATATTCAACGATGAATATGCTACAAGAGTATATAGTATATTATTACATATCTGCGTATTTCGAAACCATTGAAAATGGATGATATATTGTAAAATAACGTTAAAATATGAGTTTACTATAGATACGACGAATATCTACATGGGGAAAAATTATACACAGTAAGAAGGCATATGTAGAAATCGTTTACAAGGGTAGTAGATATAACGAAAAAGGTTAAAAATCAGTTCAAAATTACATTACGTCTATAAAAGTAGAAAAAATTGGGGTTAGAATTGTTGAATATTTGCATTTTCACCATATATCATAGGTTTAATTTTTTTATCTCTAATTTTATATAAGGCGTATAATCATGTTTCTTGTTTAAAAAGTTAATGAAGCGTACATCAAATCTATCTATATTGACAAAACAAGTGACTGAGATTCCTTGAAGTTTCTTTATGACTAACTCGCTAAATTCCTTTGAAATGTTCAGTAAGAGCGCTTTGTTTATTTATGGTTGAAAGCAGTTTTAAGGAATGTCGAAAACAACATGACTAATTAGTTTGTACGTATTTTCATGCAAAAACATTTAGTTTCAAAGTAACTTCTTAAACAGTTTTAGCTACAGAGAATGTTTTTTGAATTTTAAAAATAATGCTCTACAGTATTCTATATTCTTAAAAGTTTCATTTAAATAAATTTTTAAGAAATCATAACGAACGACCGTAATTGTTTTCTTTCAAATAGAATTTGCTTTACTTGTAAACCGTATTTTAAATGTTTATGACGTATATTTAAACAGGTCAAAATGCAACAGAGATAATCCGACTGGTGATTGGGAGCAACCTTTAGAGGTACATTCTATACTTGAAAGCAAATTTTTATTATTACCCTAGATGTTTCTACATGTTAAATTGTTTTCGCAGAATTACATGATGACCTATAGATCTATATTTAAATATCAAATAGGAATGACAACATAAGATTTATTTTAAAATAAATTTATGAGAGAGAGAGAGAGATGAGATATGACAAATAATATATAAAAATGAGATGTACAAAATGAGATATGAGTTATGTAAATGAGAGATGAGATATGCAAACGATACCATGAATTAGTTTAATTCGTGAATGCATATGAGAGATGAGATATGCTAATGATACCGTGAATTAATTTAATTCGAGCATCCATATTAGAAATGATAAATGTAAATGAGAGATGAGATATGCTAATGATACCGTGAATTAATTTAATTCGAGCATCCATATGAGAAATGATAAATGTAAATGAGAGATGAGATATGCTAATGATACCGTGAATTAATTTGATTCGAGCATCTATATGAGAAATGATAAATGTAAATGAGAGATGAGATATGCTAATGATACCGTGAATTAATTTAATTCGAGCATGCATATGAGAAATGATAAATGTAAATGAGAGATGAGATATGCTAATGATACCGTGAATTAATTTAATTCGAGCATGCATATGAGAAATGAGAGAGGTGAGATGTACAAATGAGTTATGTAAATGAGAGATGAGATATGCAAATGATACCGTGAATTAATTTATTTTAATTTAACTAGATCAATTAATTTAATTCGCGCATTTAATTAGACCACGCCTTATTTGAATATTAATTAGATCGCGGGTCATTCGCATAAAAGGAGAGGGGATGGATTCAAGGGACCCAATACCTACTCATATTAGACCATTTGGCGCTTTTCAATGCGAAAATGAAGGAGCACCTAAAAAAAGAATATTGCAAAATTATATTAAAGTCACTATGGACTCTGCAACCAAGAAAGATTAAGGATTTCCTAAGCGCCTTCTGCTATACAATTAAACGCAGAACTAAAAATCTCACCAAAAAATTCAAACGAAACAAATAAAATTGTGCAATTACAAAATTTCCAATAACAAGACTCGATATCGGAAAGAATTCAGTAGAGTAGAAATCGCTTAGCGAAATCACGCGAAAATTAGTATTGTTATATCTTTTTTTTAAAGATAATAAAAAAGCTTGTAAGGGGGAACAGATTATGCGGGGAGGAGGTGGAGGTATATACTGTAACTACGCCACTCAACCAAAAAAAAACCTTTAAAAACAAACATTGAAGAAAAAACGAAATTTACTTACAACGCCTACGTTTTATGAGGAGACTTGGGAAAAATGTGTAAAAATTTGAAAAGCAGACATTTGCAACAGCATCTCGCAGTGCTAAAACTGGGTGGTAAACAAAATCACTTTAAGAGATAATCAAATTAGAAAAAAATACCGGAAGACGCCATGAGCCCACAAAATTTATTTTTTATTAATGGCAGTTGAAAAAAAAATTAATCAGAGTGAATAATTAGTTGAAAAAATAATACGGTGGCGATTTCTGAGCTCAATTCATTAACTTTTTATTGTTCGCTTTTCATTGCATCATGCAGAAATGAATGAGTCGCTACAAAAGCGATTGGGTAATGAATTAAAACGTAAATTAATTCTGAAAGTACCCTAAATAATTAAACTAAAGTAAATTAATTTTTTAAATATGCTACTTTAATTCACTCCTTTCGTAATAACATGTAAAGATTCCTTCTATGCGATCCTGCATTCTTCATGTTTTATTTTTAAGAAAGCCACAATTACTTTACCTGTTCTACATACTTTCCTGTAATTTATGTATAAAGAAGAATCACTTCTTTTTAGGTCGAGGACACATCTATATACATTTATTTTTTAGGTTATATTCTACTTATCAAATAATATTACAAATGAAAGAGAAAAACGTATTATATGATGTGCTTGCTTTGCTCTTTCAGTAATTTACTTTGAAAGAAAAAAATGTCAATTTATTGTGTCCCCGCTGGTTTTCATTTGTTGTTTCAGTTATTTGTGGTGCGTTTTTAAATAAAAACTTAACCTACATTTTTTTTGATGTTTTAATTTAATAAAGCACTCCTTTTTTTTTCGAGATTATGATTATATTGGAAATTCCTGTGAATAAATTTAGATCTATTTATGTTTTTCGAATTAAGATGGATTACACAAATCAGCAAACAGAAAAAATAAATGTATTTACTGTGTTGTATAAATAATAATGTATAATAATTTGTTGTTTAGTCTTGATATGAACAATAAATATATTATTAATTTTAATACGAATTCAAATGAATAATCATAATTATGACACTTTTTTCATTATAAATGCTTGGTTTAAGAAAACAGACTCATATTAATTATTATCAAAATGTAAATAAGTATGTAAACAAGGAAAGGCTATAAATAAACATTTTATCAAAATTCCTTCGATTTTAAAATACAAAGAGGAAGGTTTTTTGGTTAAACAGTTCTAATTCAACACTCTTATTAATTTATTATTATTTTATCAACTGATATTTGTTTATTTAAGTGTTTAATGGACCAAATTGTATAATAATAAGAACTGAACTAAGGCCAATTCAGATGCGTCATATTCATGATCCATTTATGATCGATAATAATTGATACAGCCAATCCATATTGAATATTATAAGAAGTAAGGAATTTGAAACAAAACACCCCCAGATAGCTGTTTCGTACTTTCTTTCGTGTACAACCTCTAAACTCCCAGTTTCTATTTAAGAAATCCGCGAATTAACATTAATCACAAAGGCCACAGTAGTAACATCTGTACGATGGCATACGTATCTTACGGTGGTCTGGGTTTGTACCTAGACTCAATGTTTAGAAGAATTTCCATATCTATTAACATAAAACGCCTTTAGTGGGAAATGTATTTTGTGTCGTATTTTGTACAAATTTGGAGAAAATCTACCCGTGAAACGTTTGAAATTTTAAAAACTGGCAAAGAGTGTTTAAGAGATTAGGACGTTATTAGAAAGGAAAGAAAACACTTGGAATGAGAATTTGGCAAAATCAATGAAAAGATTCAATTTTAAAGTTATTTTGTACAGCAGCTAAAAGTAATTATATTTAAACAGAACCAGAAGAAGACAAGGACCAATACACAAGAAAAGATTCTGATGTAGAATACCTAATCAAATCTAATAAAGTAATTAAACAGTACAAATACTTTACTGAGGCAGTTGTACAAGGAGAATAACTTGAACTAAAATTAAGTAAAAAATCAAAAATTAAAAGCCATGAATTACTGTGAAGTAGATATGATAATAAGTAATACGTATAAGAACGAACCACTTTAAAAATGTGGTTGAAAGAGGCATGAAGTTACTAAGGTATCGTTTATAAATACAAAAATCATTGATATTTGATTCAAATGTAAATCATCTACCTATAAAAGAGTTTATCTAAATTAATAACCAATCCTAATCTCTAGTAGATAAACTGAATATATTGCGTGTTGAGTAATAAATGACGACATGAAGTTAGACTATTATTCTGATTGCTGTCATCACTGTGTGCCAAAGAAAAAAAACTTGATAATAATCATAAAGTATTATTAACGATCAATTGTCATCACAATGAGAATTATATCGCAATACCCAGCATAGGTTTTCCAACATGTATAAAAACTTTTTTTTAAATATTGTTCCGAGAAAAATGGTACTTAAGCTATCATCAGTTATTAAATAACCCAAGCAGCATCTAAGTAGTAGTAACTGAGATCGGAACTTTGATTGAGTAGTTGTTACGTAACTACAACTAAATTTATGACTTTATAGGTTTAATTACTTCAATTCGGAATATTTTAGTAATTGTGTAGTACTTCTAGTAAGTAACTGGAGCGGTATTGCCACTTATTATAATTACTTTAAAGTCGATGCAACTTCAAAGTGGTATTATGATTGTAGTAGTAACTTGCTCGAAGCTACTTTAAAGTTTTTAAAACTTTAAAATAGTACTGAAAGTACTTGCCACCTGCCTGGAACCATTGTTTAACCTTTTAAAGTAACGAAACTTCACAGTAGTATTGAAAGTAAAACTTAAGTTTTTGCTACCCAGGAGAATCACTTTAAAGTAATTTTTCGTAAAGTACTTCCATCTCCTAATTTACCTGTAAAATGGATCCTTAATGAATCTTAATTAATCAATTTACAATTTGTTGTTATTAAATGTTATACTACATAACCTTAAATAAAAATAATAAAATTGGTGCCAAATTGTGGCTTAGGAATTGTTATGTATGTAAATTGAAGTTGGCAACATTTATTTGTAGTGATGTAACTAACCAATCCTGATCCGTCGATCCGTCCGTCAGTACCATTTGAGTTGGCTTGGAGGACACACATCTTGTACAGTGTATGCATTGTGTATGTAATGCTCCCTGCTTACTAAATATTAATATAGTTAATTAATGACAATAATTGAGTATTTTTTATTTAAACACATAAAAGAACATAACAGGAATAATATAAAAATGGTTTCTATCATGTGTATCAACTTATAAGTATTTTTGTCATATTTTATTAAAAAATATATTTAAAGAAGGCGGCAATTAAAAGTTGTTATTTTTCGACCTATCATCATCACATTCAACAGAAAAGTTGCAATGGTTTATAATTTTGGTATACTGGAATGACAAAATAATCAAACAAATCATTGCTGTTTGCATTATTGTGTGCGTATTACAAATAAAATAGTAATACATTTTGTGACACGATCGCAGCATTAGTATAGAAAATGATAGACTATTTGTCTATCAATCTATTGTGCAAGAGTAAGAGAGACTAACACCACACGATGTGTCAAAGAGAAGAAGAGAAAAAAGAGAAAGTTCCACGAAAGTAGCAATTACTACGCCGCTGGCGTATCTGCTACCCAAGAATTGTTCCCCATTTTGGTTCGAGGCACATAACGAAACCGTAGCAATTACGTGCTTGTGACTATTGGCAAAAACTTAATAGTTCCACTGGTAGTTGCTGGTACGTAGCGATGACTAAAAATGCTGCTTGGAAACTGTACACGTACTAGAAAATTAATTAGTTTAAATGCGAAATAACAATTTTAAGAAAAATTCTAAAAATTTAGCAATCGACTTATTCCCTCCACCGTCTGATGAAGCTTATGGGTAAGGTCGGCGAGAAAAGTAAGAGGAACAAGGGAAGAAATTGAATATACTGTCCACCGAATACTGTAAAAGGCCAGTTTGGATCCTGTCGATAACGGAAAGAGAACGAGAACTGATGGAGATGATAGAGAAAGGTGCTGGTATAATCTTTTCTCTTTTTCTTTTCTGCACCACTAATACAGAATCCACGTCAAACCTAAACAACATTTCGTTCAAGTACTTTTGGTCTAATGGATTTGATCTAACGGAATTTTTAATTCACTAGACGTTTAGTCCAATGGGACTTTACAATTAATGGCACTTTTCGCTCAATAAGACTTTTAGTCTAATGAACATTTGGTCCAATAGGACTTTTTGTCCATTAGTACTTTTAGCGCAACTAAAACGCAATAACTGGAGTACGTTCCGATTTAACACCCAGCATCACAATTAGAGCATTCTTGATTTGTTTCTAGTTCCAAAAGTCTTGTTTAAACTGATCGCTATGTTTCTCCAATAAAAACACAACTACAAGAGCAAGGAATGCTGTATACACCCTTAGATGATAAAGCTGAAAGGCTATCCTTAGGGAATTTGAAGATGGTTTTGTTGTCGTGCTTTTAGATAACGTTCCCTATACGATCGGTAACCCTGTGAATGTACGCTAAGAAAGCAGTAGACGTAGAAGCAGCAAGGGTTCGACTATTTCGCATCTGAATTGGGTTTAGACTACAATTCACAACCTTTCGGATATGCTTTTTCTTGTGCCCTGGCAAGAAGACTATCCCGAACATTTGGCCTGTGAAGAATAGGAAGACCCTGCAACCGAGGGGCTTGGAATCAATTGGTATTAAGCGGGGTACAGTATCTAAGGGTAGATCAGACGATTTGACGACAGAAGCTATTTCCCGTTCAATTCTAAGCATATGTTTCATCTTCAAGTAGCAACTTAATTTTTTCCGCATAATGAATTTTTAGTAAGATGACCGTCGAATTACCTTTGTCGGCAGGAAGTATTACAATATCAGAATTAGATCAAAGATTCGCTAAAGCGGATCTTTCTTCTTTCGAGACGTTACTACGCGGTAGTTTTGACCTGATAATGATCTCTTCGTTGGTATTCTTCTAGGAACTAATTCCTAAATGCTCCTGGGCTAGGGACTCAAGTTCACCCGTTGTTTGTTTAATACAATCGCGGATAAGAGTAGACCAGCGCGATGAAGAATGCCAATATTAATAAGACACGGTCCAAACCCGGAAGTCGTTCTTTGTTCTTTGGGGAGACATTGGACCAGAGATCAGAGAAAATAGCAGCAAATGGAAATGTAAAAGCAGTTAATAGTATTTAATAAAACAAGATGTTTATCAAGTTAAATTGATGTAATAAATTAAAAATCCCAATTGCGTGCACGCAACCAGGGCCGGCGTAAGCTTTTGCGGGGCCGGGCCGTGTTCAAAATGCACTTGGCCATATATGATCATCGAGTATCATATAGTTATTTACGAAAATGAGAAGTCACGTATAAGCACATTTTTTAACAGAAGCGACGAAGGAACGACTAATTCATTTGTGCGAATTCGTTGAAAATGACTTAACGCATCGAGTTTTGCAGAAATATTTTGAAACGAACTTGAACAACAATGAAAAAACCTAATTAACCAAAATCTGTAATACTGTTTCGAAATCAAAGTAAACATGAAACCAAGTAGGCAGTAGCATTCACTTGTTGCCAATAGATGGCGCACGAACATTTTTCAGTGTATAGCTCCTTTATTTTCAAATAGTAGCGACAACGATTGATCTCATCGCTGGAGCAAAAGTATGTTGGTGACGTTGAAAGTTACTAGATTTGATGTTTTGTATTACACTAAATCTTAGGTTTAATAATCATCATGCACAAAAATATTCACAATTTAGCATGCATTTGATAACGGACATTCATGTTATGTAAAAACGATCATATTAATGTAATGTACAACTACAAAATTGTAGTTTTTAAACAAATTTTTGTTAAAATGATGAAACAATATGCATGTGGTGCTTTTGTCTTTATTAAAGTTTGTGTCTGGTTTGCTCCACGATGTCGCTACTATTTGAAATAGAAGGGCTATATTTTAGTGGAATTATTATCGATTACTAATCTTTTGTCATTTCCAATACCCAAATAGTTTCTAAATTAAGTTTTAGATATAACTAAAGAACCACCTTTTTTACCAAACTGGTCATCATAAAATCATTTACCGAAGATTTTATGAGAATTCTGAATATGTAAATCATTTTTGGGGCGAACGCATTAAATTTAGGGATCAAAAAGTAAAAAATGCTTCATTTCCATAGAATTGAATAATAATTGAATAATATTAAGTTTTTATGATTGCCAAATTAGATAGATTAGGGAAGGTTAGGTTAGGTTTAGGTTAGGTTAGGTATAGGTTAGATTTCGGTTAGGTTAGAGTAGGCTTAGGATCGTTTGCTCCAAAAAATGCTAATTCCAAACATGTAAATCATTTTTTGAGCGAGCACCCCAAATACCCCAAACTTGGGAATCAAAAGTAAAAAATGTTTCATTTCCATGGAAATGAATAATAATTATATTAAGTTTCTATGATTGCTAAATTGTGTAATTTCGGTTTAGGTTAGATAGATTTAGTTTAGGTTAAGTTAGGTTTAGATTAGGTTAGGTTAGGCTTAGATTAGGTTAGGTTAGGCTTAGATTAGGTTAGGTGAAGTTGAAAAAACTCAAATTTGCTTTTGCATAGCGTTTTGGTAGGCAGTGGCGTTTTTATGAAAGTTAGGTTGGTAGCAACCAATTTTGGAGGCCTAGGGGAGTTTGCTCCAAAAAAATGCTAATTCCGAATATGTAAATCATTTTTGGAGCGAGTGCCCTAAAAGCTCCAAATTTGGGAATCAAAAGTAAACAAATGCATAATCTCCATGAAAATGAATAATAATGGTGGTAGCAACCAATTTTGAAGGCTTAGGGGCGTTTCCCCAAAAATGATTTACATATTCGTAATCAGCATAAAATTTCCGTTAAAATGATACCAATTTGGTTTAAAAATGTTTAGTGGAGGAATTTTCTAATTGTTTTTCTAATTTTGTTATGATTAAGTCAAATTATTTTTAAAGAGCCTAAAAGGGCTAGTACTTTTTGCATCTTCCTAAGGCACGAGTGCGCAAACACTACGTTTGCGTTTAACTGTTACATTCGCAAAATATCATTTTCAAAGTGGTGAGTTTAAAAATTGTTTCTTTCGGCTTTTTCGTTGCAGTTTTTAATTACATCATCGAGATTTAGGTAGGTTGAATGGTAGAAATTTGTTTTGTGACACGGAAACATCGGTGTGACTACAGCAGCAGAGAAAGTGCGCGTACTTGTAAGTTACAACGCGGTGGCGCCTTATCATGCGCGGGGCCGTTAAAAACGCGAGGCCGGGTTCCTGGGAACGCGTTGAACCCGCCTCGCGCCGGCCCTGCACGCAACACACCCCACCTAACCGGTGAAACAAGAATGGGGAAAGACCCGGTTTTTATAATCGAAGTAGGTTACGTAAGGGACATAAACGGGGGCAACTATTAACTGACATGGTTACCGTCACGTAAAATTAATAAAGATTAAACAGATGTTATCTGGGTGCACGGAAGCAATGCCTATTAGTACTTACTTATCGGAAGTTATTTACATGTTTTGTACTCAAGGTTGAACTTAATGCGCTTTAACTGTTTAAATTTATCCGATACAAGTTATCGAAATAATCCTTCACAGTCAAGAAAAGGCATTTACTTTCCACTAATAAAGTGGACTTTAATTCTAACGACCTGCGTATTATGCTTGGAAAGGCTATATTGTTCAAACAAATGCGAATTTCAACACTATTAATGTCCAGTTCGTTTGTCCATTTCCCGAACTGGCATGCTTAACCGTTAATTTCCTTCGTCCACTTGATTTGCAATGAATAAAGTGGGCTTTAATTCTAATGGCCCGCATATTATACTTGAAAAGGCTATATTGTTTAAACAAATGCGAATTTCTACACTATTATTGTACAGTATGTTTGGCCATTTTCCAAACTGGTATGCCCAACCGTTAATTTCGTTCAAACACCTTATTTTCAATGAATAAAGTGGGCTTTAATTCTAACGGCCCACGTATTATACTTGAAAAGGCTATATTGTTTAAACAAATGCGAATTTCTGCATTAGTATTGTCCAGTTCGTTTGTCCATTTCCCGAACTGGCATGCCCAACCGTTAATTTCCTTCGTCCACTTTATTTGCAATGAGTAAAGTGGGCTTTAATTCTAATGGCCCGCATATTATACTTGAAAAGGCTATATTGTTTAAACAAATGCGAATTTCTACACTATTATTGTACAGTATGTTTGGCCATTTTCCAAACTGGTATGCCCAACCGTTAATTTCGTTCAAACACCTTATTTTCAATGAATAAAGTGGGCTTTAATTCTAACGGCCCACGTATTATACTTGAAAAGGCTATATTGTTTAAACAAATGCGAATTTCTACATTAGTATTGTCCAGTTCGTTTGTCCATTTCCCGAACTGGCATGCCCAACCGTTAATTTCCTTCGTCCACTTTATTTGCAATGAGTAAAGTGGGCTTTAATTCTAATGGCCCGCATATTATACTTGAAAAGGCTATATTGTTTAAACAAATGCGAATTTCTACACTATTATTGTACAGTATGTTTGGCCATTTTCCAAACTGGTATGCCCAACCGTTAATTTCGTTCAAACACCTTATTATCAATGAATAAAGTGGGCTTTAATTCTAACGGCCCACGTATTATACTTGAAAAGGCTATATTGTTTTAACAAATGCGAATTTCTACACTATTATTGTCCAGTTTATTTTCCCATTTTCCAAACTGGTATGCCCAACCGTTAATTTCGTTCATCCACCTTATTTGCAATGAATAAAGTGCATCGAAAAGGTTATATTGCTTAAACAAATGCGAATTTCTACATTGTCCAGTTTGTTTGGCCATTTTCCAAACTGGTATGCCCAACCGTTAATTTCGTTCATCCCTCTTATTCGCAATGAATAAAGTGGGCTTTTTTTGTTTATTGTTTCCAGCCTTATTTTGTGGAACTCCATAATCATGAAATAAATAAAGATTATTAAAAGTTTCACAGTTTTATTAAAATATACCTGACAATATTGTTTCAACAGCTATGCTGTCATTATCAAAGGTAATATAATTATAAACAAACACGTCGCTAAGGTAGATACAAAATAGGTAACTAGATAAAATAATAATAATAATAATAAAAATTAATAATGAAAATCATAATTAAACATCTAATACTTCCAGTAACGGAGAATTACTGAGCTCAAGTTGTTCATTCATTAAAGGTACCCTGAGTTTGTGTTTGTATATCTCAAAGGCTTCTAAAATGTCTAATTTGCGTTTGTTATTACAAAAATGTAGGAATTTAATATTATTTTGAGGCGTCATTGTGTGATTTTGTTCTAAAAGGTGTTTGGCGTAATTCGATTTTTCAGGATGTTTATTTTTGTAATGACGTACGTGTTTTTTATATCTTATGTCAAAATTTCGAAGTGTTTGTCCAATATATACCGAACTACAAAAAGAACAATTTAAACGGTAAATGCCCGATTTCATGATATCATGTGTTCTGTCTTTAGCATTAAATAAAAATGAAAAAGTGGGCTTTAATTCTAACAGCCCGCTTATTATACTTGAAAAGGATATATTGTTTAAACAAATGCGAATTTCTATACTATTATTGTCCAGTTCGTTTGTCCATTTCCCGAACTGGTATGCCCAACCGTTAATTTCGTTCGTCCATCTTATTTACAATAAATAAAGTTGGCTTTAATTCTAATGGCCCGTGTATTATACTTGAAAAGACCATATTGTTTAAACAAATTCGAATTTCTACACGATTATTGTTCAGTTCGTTTGTCCATTTCATAGACTGATATGCCCAACCGTTAATTTCGCTCGTTCATCTTATTTACAATGATTAAAGTGGGTTTTAATTCTAATGGCCCGCGTATTATACTTGAAAAGGTTATATTGTTTAAACAAATGCGAATCTCTACACTATTAATGTCAAGTTCGTTTGCCCATTTCCCAAACTGATATGCCCAACCGTTAATTTCGTTCGTCCATTTTATTTACAATGAATAAAGTGGACTTTAGTTCTAATGGTCCGCGTATTATACTTGAAAAGGCTATATTGTTTAAACAAATGCGAATTTCTACACTATTATTGTCCAGTTAGTTTGTCCATTTCCCAGACTGATAAGCCCAACCGTTAATTTCATTAGTTCATCTTATAAATGCGAATTTCTACACTATTATTGTCCAGTTCGTTTGTCATTTCCCAAACTGATATGCCCCACCGTTAATTTCGTTTGTCCATCTTATTTACAATAAATAAAGTGGGCTTTAATTCTAATGGCCCGCGTATTATACTTGAAAATGCTATATTGTTTAAACAAATGCAAATTTCTATACTATTATTGTCCAGTTCGTTTGTCCTTCTACCAAACTGATATGCCCAACCGTTAATTTCGTTCGTCCATCTTATTTACAATGAATAAAGTGGGCTTTAATTCTAATGGCCCGCGTATTATACTTGAAAAGACTATACTGTTTAAACAAATGCAAATTTCTACACTATTATTGTCCACTTCGTTTGTCCATTTCCCAAACTGATAAGTCCAACCGTTAATTTCGTTAGTTCATCTTATTTACAATGAATCAAGTGGACTTTAATTCTAACGGCCCGCGTATTATACTTAAAAAGGCTACATTTTTTAAACAAATGCGCATTTTTACACGATTTTATTGTTCAGATCGTTTGTCCATTTCCCAGACTGATATGCCCAACCGTTAATTTCGTTCGTCCATCTTATTTACAATGAATAAAGTGGGCTTTAATTCTAATGGCCCGCGTATTATACTTGAAAAGGTTATATTGTTTAAACAAATGCGAATCTCTACACTATTAATGTCAAGTTCCTTTGCCCATTTCCCGAACTGGCATGCCAAACCGTTAATTTCGTTCGTCCACTTTATTTGCAATGAATAAAGTGGAAGTTAATTCTAACAGCCCGCGTATTATACTTGAAAAGGCTATCTTGTTTAAACAAATGCGAATTTCTACACTATTATTGTCCAGCGTGTTTGCCCATTTTCCAAACTGGTCTGCCTAACCGTTAATTTCGGTCGTCCACCTTATTTGCAATAAATAAAGTGGGTTTTAATTCTAACGGTCCGCCCATCATACTTGGGAAAACTATATTGTTTAAACAAATGCGAATCTCTACACTTTTAAAGTCCAGTTCGTTTGCCCATTTCCGGAACTGGCATAATAGTAGCAGTTAGCCAAAGAAATTAATTTAAACAAAAAGTTTAAACAAAACTTCGCTACCTGTTTATGAAGTGAGCTTTGAAAGACTGAGCTGAGCTGTAAGCTGAAAAAACTACTAAATTTAATGTCATGTTAAAACTACCATATGAGCAAAGACTAACTGCGTCAAAGGTGCTTTTGAGATTTTGAAGCCATGTGTAGTCATATGACAGTGACAGTTGTTATAATTTTCTGGTGATATAATACACTTGAGGTCAAAATTCCAAAGGCACCTTTGATGGAGATACTTTTTGCTCATACTTTATCATGTGTATGTAATTTGTTGTAATGCGAAACTTTCTTTTTTTGTAAAAAAAAGATACAAGTTTATTATAATTACCCAAACTGATATATTTAAGTTAAAATTAAGATATTATTTACAAAAAAAAAGTTTTGTAATACAACAAATTACATACGCATGATAAAGTATGTATTTTTTGCTCGTATGGTAGTTTTAACATGACATTAAAATGAATAGTTTTTCTTCCCTTAGCTCTTTAAAATACGCTCACTTCATGAACAGGTAGCGGAGTAACTGTTCACTCTTCAGAAATAAACTTTTTGTTTAAATTAATTTATTTGACTATTTGTTACTATTAATATCCATAATGTGGGCGCCCATAATAATGTGTCCACCGATAATATATTGTTTAAACAAATGCAAATCTATTATTGTCTAGTTCGTTAATCTATTTGACGAAAATGAGAATTTTAATGTTTCACGTTCGTAAATATTGTCTAATGAACTATATGTTTGGAATATTCGCGGGTAAAAAATGTGTTTATCAAATAATAATTAATTAATGGAGGGTGGACAAGCGAAAAAACTGCTGGGTAAACCTTGGGCAAACGAATGGGCGTGTTAAAAGGTTGAAATTCATAAATGTTGTTATGCAGTAGTTCTCAACCAAAAAGATTTGTTTTTAATAATGTTTTAACTAAGGGTGGGCAAAAAGAATGTCGGTTAGGCAAACGTGGGCAAACTATTCATATAATCATCATTACAAAATTCAAATTTCCAAGTCAAAATCAAGGTCAAAGTTAAGAAAAGACGGCAATATGATTTTAATTATTTAGTAAAAATAAAAACTGGTAAACTTTCGTTTGACCAGGCACATCTTGGGGTAGACACTAGTGTTAATCGATAGTACTTCTCAAAAGGAGTGGAATGTACAGGTTCCATTGTCAGGCTTACAGTTAGGAAGTTACACGTATTCAAAGCTCCCATGTTAAGCTCCCAATAAAAATACATAATGCATGTTTTTAATGTGTTCCACTAACCTAACTTAATATCATCTTTAACTTAACCTAACGTAACATAACCTATAACTTAACCTAAACTAACTCCCAACCTAACCTTATCTGTAACCGGTTTCCAGAAAGCCAATGTCGTATAAAGTGTACGAGGGGAACTAGAATAATTATCTACCTAGCCATGACTGAAACAACTGACAATCTTCAGCGATTAATGTCAAATAGTGGCAAGTCTTTTATAATTGTATCTGAAGTTTCAGTGAAATTGACCTGTTACTTTTTGTTTTGTGCGCGATTAGTTGACAAAAAATGAGTGTTTTGAAATTGGAGCATAGGAGTGTGATTAAGTTTCTCACAAAAGAAGGCAATGGTCCAAAATTTATAAGAGAACGTATGATTGCCGTATATGGAGATGATGCCCCATCATATTTTACGATTAAGTTTTGGTCAAAACAGTTTCGTTGGGGACGTGAATCCATAGATGACCCTAGAAGTGGAAGGCCACTTGAGGCAACCAACAGTGAAATGTGTGACAAAGTGGAAGCTATGGTTCTTGAGGATCGCCGCATGAAGGTCTCCACCATTGCTACTGCTCTGGGAATATCAGAACCTAGCGTTTTGACCATATTGCACGAAAAGTTAGGCATGAATAAAGTCTCAGCGAGGTGGGTTCCCAGGTTGTTGACTCCAGAGCAAAAGACGCGAAGACAGCAAATTTGTCAAAACAATTTAGATCTTTTGGAAGCTGATGCTGAATTCCTAACGAGGATAGTGACTGGAGACGAGACCTGGGTACATCACTGGGACCCTGAGACAAAGCTGGAATCTATGCAATGGATTCATAAGGGTTCTCCACCCCCAAAGAAGCTCGCACACAGCCCTCAGCCGGAAAACTTATGGCAACAATTTTCTGGGATTTGCATGGAGTTCTTCTGATCGAATATATGCCTAAGGGCACTACAATAAATGCAGAGGTTTACGGTAATACGCTCAAAAAGTTACATTCGGAAATTACCAAAAAACGTCCCCACTTGAGGCATAAAAATGTGCTCCTTCTTCGTGACAATGCGACGGTTCATAAAGCCGCCAAAGTTCGTCCAATTCTGAACGAATGTAACTTTGTAGAGTTAGACCACCCACCTTACAGCCCAGATCTGGCACCCTCGGACTTCTACTTATTCCGAAATCTGAAAAAACATTTGAGAGGCCGCCATTTTGAAAGTGATGACCATTTGAAACGAACCATCAATGACTATTTTGGCAATCAGGAAGAATCTTTTTTTTTTTAATGGTATGAATTCATTGCAAGACAAATGGCGAAAGTGCGTTGAAGTTGGGGGAGATTATATTGAAAAATAAAATTGTTTAAAAAATCATGCGTCTTTTGTTTCATGCTTAGGTAGATAATTTATCTAGTTTCCCTCGTAACATATATACCATTAATCTAAACTCATTGAATTTTTTTTGTTCAGTTACTATTATCTAGAACTGCAAAAACACCCATTCGGTCTCAATTTAATGCGATTAAACACATTTACGCTTTAATTGGGTACCCGATACAATAACTCATTATTAATAATAATTATTAACAAACGATACAAGTTTGTCTCATTAATGCAGAAATGCATCATCCAAATCATTAATTGAATAAAAAATGCTACAGCACACATTAATTTGAGGAAAAGCTGCATCGTTTAATATCATGGTATCAAACAGGTCAGACTGATAGAGATTTTATAACATTCACCGTGCCTCATTAATAAAATGCATGATAGATGACCCCAATCAAAATGTATGTCGGATGGATATGGTCACGTACATGTTTCTGCATAAATATTCTTCACTTTAGATCTTAATTCAAAATAAATTTTTATTTCGTAATTTGCATTTGAAACTCGTTATAATGAATGTTGACGTAAAGTAAGTAGTCATCGCAAATAAACTTATGTAACTTTACTTTCAGTGTACTTACTGTAACGTTCTTTTTAAAATAATAACAAAAATGCTGTTTAATCGTCTATTAACAAGAGAAATATTATTTACATACACTAATTCAATCTTAACTAATTATTTAACACTATAATTATAAACTATTAACGAACTTAAATGCTAGACATCCACAAACTCAAAGTAGATTATATAAGGACTATTTATTTATTATTACAACATTTATTTATTCACTAATATTACTAATTACACAAAGCACATTTCAATTCATCGGTTGAACACTAATTGATTCTCTTCTATGCGCGACGGTCGGTTTATATCCCGCATATAAACGTTCTAGAAAACGTTGGAATATACTCGTGTATTACCTCGTCGATGTGTCATATATATCTCGAACATTGTAGATGGGCCGGGAATCTTCTAGTATTGTAACTCGTCTAGTCGCCAGCCGATGTGTCATATACGAGTATATCTCGAACGTTCTAGTATGTTCTTCGCAGCGTATAGGGAATTGCCCCATTCGTTACACTACTGTTTGACATCCACAATTTTTAATAAATTTTTTAACGTCGTTCTGGTTCCAACCATTTTATCATTTCTCGATCTTTAGGTGGTCACCTGTTGTAATTTTCTTGCAGCTTCCGCTACGTCTTTCTTCTTGTTCTACTTCATCTACTTCTATTTGTTCTTTATCTAAGTTTCTTCTATTTCTTTTTTTCTATCTGTTGAAATTTATTTGCATAGTATTATTCTGCACAGTAGTTTTTAGCTGTAATGTGCTAGTATCATCTCTTATTACCACTTAGTTCCTTAACATAGAAGTCTCTGTTATTTGTTCTGTATCCTTGTCTCAGATCTTCTAGTCAGAGCTTTACCTGATTCTTTCTCTTATAGTACTTTCCGTATTATGAGAATTTATTCTACATTATACTTACTTCCAGGTATGTTTATTCTTTCTTACATAATCTTTTACTTCCTCATGACACCATCACCAGCTTGTCCATTTACTGTGATTTTGACTTTTATCTTCACATCTTTCTTTTAACTTGTTATATAAATACTTTCTTTAAAAGCTTTCCATTTTTCTGCTAATGTCTTGCTGGTAGGTAGCTTACAGTAACTTTCTGGTAATTTGTCCGTATTTCTTAGTCTTCTAATTTGTTTAATCTTTATCTTAGTGATTTTCTTTCTGTTCTTCTATCTTGGCATAATCTTCTTTTCGTCGTGTTTCTGTTGTTTTCTTCTTTTATCCTAAGCTTCATATAATAGCTCGTGTGGTTCTATCTAAAACTCCATACCTTTTATCTCATTTGACCCTTCTATCAATGCATGGATATGGATTATGTTTATTACTTTGTCTGGTTGGATAACTACGTCTATTATTCTTGATGATACAGGCCCGTATTTGATCAGTCTTTTGTTCAGTTCTTTTACTACAATTCCTACACCTTTTTTTACTTATTTCCTTTCGGGTTCCTGAAAAGTATAGGCTACAATTATTTCCCAGTTTTACGTAGTCTGTTCTCTTTGTTTCGCTGATTCCTAGTATTATTAGCTTAAACCTTTAAAGCTCTACGTTTAAGGTGGTTGTCCTGTGCCAGTATTCTAGTATTATTTGCCTTCGACCTCTATATCCATTTACTTTGTTCTTTTCATCATGCTATCTTCATTCGTTGGCAGTTTTATCTTTCATTAGTTGTTTGTCTGTTTAGTTGAATATGTGGTTTCGTATTAACTAGTATTTATTTTCTTGTTCTTGTTCTGCTGTTACTTCTTACCTTCATTACTGTTTCTGATTCTTTGTTTTTCTTCCTTTTTCGTCTTCTGGATCACTTTATACTTCTACCTGAAGATCTTCTAACGTATAGATTTCTACATCTATACGGGGCAAATCATTTAAAAGTTTCTACTAGAGTTATTTAAAAATATAGTCATTTTACTGAAAAATGCCGATACATGTCAATTTTGTTTGCGATGGAGAGCGGCTTGCTTCTTCATAAATTATCCTAATTCCTGCCATCCTCCTAGGCGGGATTAACTGACAAATTCTTGAAACACCTCAAGATATTCTAGATTTCGATACCTCCATATATGGAGATCGTGGACTGTTAAATACAAAAATCTGAAAGAAGTTTTAGAGCCTTGAATCTTCCAACACTTTAAGGTAGATTGGGAAATTTTGACATTGAAAAGAGTTTTAAAAACTCTTAACCTTAATTTATAATTTGAATTGTCAAAATTCCAAGCAGTTGGGACCGGTAATAATCACTCAGTCGGAATTTTTTTATTTTCCTTTTTTGAACAAATTGGTTATTGACGTGTTAAATAGTGTTTGCTCTTAAGACATTTTTTTAATTATTAAGGAATTATTTGTTAATGCGTTTGTGTTTGCAGAGGTACATTAAGCCAAACGAGCTTTTGTATCACGTATTCAATCACTTTACAACGTCTTAGTATTTTTTATATTTATTTCATTTTCAACTAATTAAATAAGTTAATTTATTAATTTTAAATCTTAAATCAATGGTAAATAAAATAATACAATTTTAAAAATATTTAAACCAATACAAAATAAGAAATTAAATTCTATTTTTCTTTCGTAATTAATTCGTTGTAGTTAGTTTGCTAATTTAGTATATATTAAGATTATTTTATTTAAAACATTTATTTATATTAATTTAGTTAAAAAAGTCTTTTAATTATTGCACTAGAAAGGTCGTTTACCGCACGCGAATTTATTCACTTCACCTCTGCACTAAAACTATCTTATGCTAAATTAACTTTCACTTTGATCACTACTGAAAATTGTTTCAATAAAATTCTGATATTTAAAAATCTGCAACCTGGATGGTAACATAAAGATAAAAAATTTTTAAATTCCCAATTTATGTAATTTTATTATACTTGAGAAAACATTGTCGGCATTGTAATGTAGTAAACAATCTTCTCTATACGAATAAAAATTTGAATCATTCAAATAGTAGTTTCAATTTTTTGGAAAAATTATATATTAAAACTTTGATATTATTGTGTATTCTATAAATTTACTCTGTCTTATTTCAAAAAATTGTTTTCTGAATGATGCTCTATAAATACTAGATATCTTTACTACTACCTTTACGTTGGATTGTAAATGAGGGTTTTTTCTCCATAATCGCTTGTGTATAAAATTTAAATTTTACCTGTTAAATGATAAATGCCATACATACTTTTGATATACCTCTTTTACAAAAGAAATCAGTTCAACTGTCAGAGAAAAAAGGTAATAGCATAACCTCTAAATTTTGGTACATGCAATTTTTTATAGTATATTCTAAATTCTTATATATTAAGATGTTAGTCGAATTTTATTTTTATAATTACATTAAACTGATTTGATTTTAATAACGCATTTGTCATTTCATTTCTAACTGAAGTTACTTGCAAATACTTTACACAGTTTATGCAGGCATTATGCAACAAGATGCAATATGAATACAACTTTGTATTTATGAAATAGTAAAACAGTTTAAACATATAACAAACCCGTAAACTTATCAGACTTTGAAGATACAAGACGAACTTTTTTCTTCGCCAATTGATAGCCATCCATTTTAAAAACAGCTATCGGACACCTTTGACCTTACTTATTACCTTATAGCATTACAGCAAAGTAATATTTTCCAGAGAATATGTATATATCATAATAAGACACCGTTAAACCATATAATCCACAGGACTATTTTATTTTAAGTTGTATCCTTTTTAAATACAATCTTTTAACGAGCATTAACAAAATGAAACATTTATTTTCTATAATTAATATTTTACCAATAACCTTTTAGTTATTAGTTACCAAGTATAACTAGAATATTTCACTTATGAAACTATTTACTACTTATTATTGTAACGTTCTTTTTCAAATATAATACAAGTGCTGTTTAAATCGTCTATTCACAAACAAATATTTATTTCTATACACTAATGAATACACTATAAATTAACGCTATAATTATAAACCATTAAAAACTATTATTTACAGACTATGAATTTCTAATACAACATTTATATTCACTATTTATTTTGTAATACACAGTTAATGACTTGCTGTTGACTGCCTCTCTTTTATCCGCCATCCGCTTTTATATCTTCATATAAACGCACCAGAAATCGCTGGAACCTTCTATGTATTCTTAGAAAATGCTAGAATAAACCACGTCTAATTTACATGCTTGTGCGATACGTCATTTTCTCGAAGGCGGCAGAACACACCACCTGTCGCTCGAAAAGAGGTTCGTTCCTTTTCTCTCCCGTTACACTGCCCCCCTCTTCAAGTCTGTTCTGTCCCAGAACAGGTTTTATGCTCTGATTCCTGTAGAACGGGTCATGACGATATCGACAGTCTTCACCTCGACTACACGTTCCATTACGGTAGAAATAACAGTCTACACTCTTCGTTGGCCTTAATGCGGGCTGTGGGTCAAAACTGCAGACTAAGATCTTGACGTCCGTACCTCTAAAGACAACTTCCAGCATGTTTCTAACGATTCTCCAATCCAGCTGGTCCCGCCCACAGCCGAGTTTGGGAACTGCCAATTTGGTAATTCCCCTGGTAAGCAACTCGATTCTCAAATTCCATAGTGCCCTCCACAAGTCGGCGTAACTCGGTTTCTGGTAGTAAAACTGCTTGGTTACCAAGTAGTAAATGGATCGGTCATGATCAGGCAAGCGTAAGGATTTACCAACAGAGGGATTTTGTTCTCGAAGTTCATTCAGCCGTCCAAATTTATTTCTAAACACTACTGCGATCCCCCTGGACATACGGAGATCCGCGGAGACACAGTGGGCAATGGAATAATCACCAGGGACCCGGAAGAGATCTTGTTGCATCTCAGTCGTGACTCCGAATCGCGCTTTTCTAGTTCCAGAGAACGCAGCCATAAATTCTCTAAAGGTTGGCTGATCATCTTCAGGCCTTACGATTTTGATAGCCACCTCGGCCTCATCTTTCCGATCCGGGACTGCGTCATTATTTCCCTCATAGTGCGCCAGACGATTGGAGTGTACCACCTTTGGTTTCCCCCTTGGCAATTTCTGGATGCGATAAATCAAGTCATTTATTCGTTTCTTCACCTGGTATGGACCCTCCCAATTTCGCTGTAACTTTGGAGAATAGCCACGACGCCTTTGTGGGTTGTATAACCAGACAAGCTCTCCAGGTTGAAACCCTCCTTCTTGGGCTCTCACATCGTACGTAGCCTTCATCCGGTCACTCGCGATTCGACTATTATTTCGGGTGGTAATGGAACGTGTAGTCGAGGTGAAGACTGTCGATATCGTCATGACCCGTTCTACAGGAATCAGAGCATAAAACCTGTTCTGGGACAGAACAGACTTGAAGAGGGGGGCAGTGTAACGGGAGAGAAAAGGAACGAACCTCTTTCACTTCCGTTCTGTTAAGGTCTTCGCACGAACTAGTAACCATACCCACTAATTTTCCACCATGGTCTTTGGGCACTGGTTTTGGAACATCAGCCATACACCTGGCTACTCGGAATACTGGCACACACTGTCCCACAAGGGTACTCTTCTTCAATGTCACCGGATCCACATTAACGTTCATAATTCTCACCGGTACTCTCTTTCCAACCTTGATCAGCGCTTTTCCCACCAGTATGCCACTATGGATCTTCTTATCACAAACAGGCTCCATCATTCGCACACACCCTACCCGAAGATCTCCATCCAAACCCGCCTCGACAACCATCTCGCTTTGACCCGGCAATATCACATCTTCAGTCAACAAAACCCTTACAACCGGATCTTCTCGTGGGTGCAAAGGAAGTTCTTCGTTACCGACCTTCAAAACACCCTCTTTCAAATCCAACGTAAAACCAAATTTTCTCAGGAGGTCCATTCCCAAGATGAAGTCATCAGTGATATCGGCTACCAGCACCTCATGATCACATTCTTCACTTCCAATGCCAATCTTCATCTTCACCACTCCGCGTGTTGGTATCACTTCACCTGTTGCTGTACGGAGTTGAGTAGTTGTCGGTAACAATTTAATACTTGATTGTACAACATCAGGGCGTACGATGGATTTTGTCGCCCCCGTATCAATAAGTAGTGGAACGGTTCGGTTAGCAATCTTTCCATCTACAAACAAACTGCCATTACTATTCTTTGATGTTACGGCATGGATCGTGATCTCCGGGGCATCTTCACTCGCAGTCAACGTTCGCCCCCTCTTGCCAACCCTTTTTAACTTTTCCGACGGTTGTACTTTTCTTATTTTGGGACAACGGCGTTCTACATGTCCTTGTTCGCCGCAGTTCCAACAACGAGGCCCTCGAACTTCTTGATGATTCTTCTTACGGCTTTCTTCCTTCCGAAGAACTCTCAGTACTAACTCCTCTAGGTGATCTTTAGAACCTTCTTCTTCCTCCACAACGGCCCGAACACGCCCGTGACCTCGGGACGCTTGTTTTGCAGCTTCAAATTCTAAAGCGTGAGCAAGCGCATCATCAGTTGTTCTTGGTCGTGCTAGCCTCAATGATTGTTGTGTTTCTCCGTCTCTTAACCCATCAATGAAGGTCTGCACAGCCAGTTGTCCCAGAAATGAATCGGGTGCCGTAGGGTACGCCAATCGGACAAGCCGCGCAACATCGGCTTCAAACTCCTGCAGGCTTTCTCCATTCTTCTGGATACGATTCTTTACTTGCGCGTGATACACTTGTTGAAGATGCGCGTCTCCATATCTCATTTCCAATCTAGACACTAACAATTGGTAATCATTTTCCTGTCCTGCTGGGATTGTTTGCAGGACGTTCAACGCGTCTCCACGCAAAGCCACAGTTAAAGAAACGGCCTTTTCCTTGCCTGTCCATCCGTTGGCCCCAGCGGCCGCCTCAAATTGTTTGTAGTAGGTGGACCAAGGTATCTTTCCATCGAACGTGGGTGGTTTTACTTTTATCCCTACGGCAGGAACCTTTTCTTCTTTAAATTGTTTCTTTACTTCATTAAACGGCCACTCAGAAGTTGAGGGAAACCGTAGTTGCCTCATTCTATCTTCCAGCATTTCGATCATATCGTCTTTCTTAGTTGTTGGTGGTAATTGCATTTGGGCTATTTTCTCTTCTACCATCTTTATTACCCTATCTTGTTCCGCCAATCTACCTTCCAATAGTCCTAACGCACTGGCATTCTCCAAAAATTCGTCGAAAACTTTATCTTCCAACGCTTTGACATTTTCCAACAATTCTCCTTTCATCATTTTAACATTTTCTTCCAGTGCTTTAGTATTTTCAAGTAATTCTTGTTTTAAAATTCTAGAATTCTCTTCGGACTTTTCCAGTAGTTCTTCTTTTAGCATTCTAACATTTTCTTCGGACTTTCTAGAATTTTCTTCGGCTTTTCTAGAACTTTCTTCCATTTTACTTAACAACAAACTAGTATCAATTGCGGGTCCAGGTATTTCGAAGAGGAAACTTTCAGGATCTTCTTGCTGTTCTATAAGCCATTCTTTTAGCCGATTTATTAACACGTTTTTAAGGCCAGTTGTTTCCAAATCTCGTTCTTCCAGTTCATGTTTCAAGTCTATTACTTTCAGATCTTTCAACAATTTCATCGCCATCTTAATTGTTTGTTGAAATTATTTTTAACACTAAAAATTTAATCTCACAGCACTTTATTTAATTATTACGCGATTTTATTTATTTTAAAACCTCACACCTGTAACACCAATGTAACGTTCTTTTTCAA
This sequence comes from Agrypnus murinus, assembly GCA_929113105.1. Taxonomy (NCBI): domain Eukaryota; kingdom Metazoa; phylum Arthropoda; class Insecta; order Coleoptera; family Elateridae; genus Agrypnus; species Agrypnus murinus. The sequence goes on from OV816031.1 coordinate 113,804,490, forward strand.
ATATAATACAAGTGCTGTTTAAATCGTCTATTCACAAACAAATATTTATTTCTATACACTAATGAATACACTATAAATTAACGCTATAATTATAAACCATTAAAAACTATTATTTACAGACTATGAATTTCTAATACAACATTTATATTCACTATTTATTTTGTAATACACAGTTAATGACTTGCTGTTGACTGCCTCTCTTTTATCCGCCATCCGCTTTTATATCTTCATATAAACGCACCAGAAATCGCTGGAACCTTCTATGTATTCTTAGAAAATGCTAGAATAAACCACGTCTAATTTACATGCTTGTGCGATACGTCATTTTCTCGAAGGCGGCAGAACACACCACCTGTCGCTCGAAAAGAGGTTCGTTCCTTTTCTCTCCCGTTACATTATTTATGTTATTATGCAAACACATTATCTGTACCTTTGTTATAAACACGCACTATGTCATTTTTTATATTGTGTTGCACTGCACTGTTTTCTTACTTTTGTTTTTGAACTATTTAATGTTTTTATTTTTATATAGCGGTTTTTATGGAATTTATTTAACAAAGGTAAATATTTATGAACATAGAAAAACATGCACATCAACACAAACTTCCAAATAAAAATCATCACAATATGAATAAAAATATTAATAAATCGTAAGCACTTATACCATGCTACCTACAAGTGTATAATACTGATAAGTTACAGAGAATAATACTTCAAAGGATATATAAATAAATGGAATGAAGGGAAAGATAAAATAGCTATCTATAGAAATTAACGTTAATAAAAAGCGATAAAAATAATAGAAAATATGGAAGACAAGGATGGAGAGAATATAAAAGAAGTATGTATCAATGTGTGAATACTGAGGAACAATCATCAGTAAAGATGAAAAAATAGATTTAGAAATATTAAACAAGATTAAAAGTCAACATAGGCATATTAATATTTCCGATAGAAAAATGTCGATAACGTAATAGCATGAAAGACAATTAACAAATGTGGAAATGAAGTTTCTTGGAGAATATGTACGCGGGAACACCAAGCTAAAAGATGAAGAATTATATATAGTGAGAAAAAAGAACAAGAATCGATAGTAAGGAAGATAGATAAAAAGTTTGTTTGAGCACATGTGTGGAATGGGTATAGGAAGGAAAACATGACAAATAATGTTAACCAAAAAATAGTGGGAAGCGTAATAAATAGAAACTGGATAGGAAAAAACAGCAGTAATTGGTTAGAAAAGGAAAAACGATGTAAGACCTAATAAGAAATAGCCAAAGCTTACACAATATATCTGAAGAGAGTCACAGCAATAACTCATTTGGAACACGCTGTATATTTTAATTAAATTTAACTCTCACTCACATACTCGAGCACACAGCCATGATGTGGAAATTCATTTTATAAACTTTATTGAATTAAATAATAAAAACTAAAAGTCTCTACAATAATTATTTATAATTACATTGCACATTCACTCTGAATAATATTAACCAACCCGTTCAACTAAACTATATTGCAGCAAGGTACAACTATACAAAGTGTGTCGTAATCTAATTTTCTAATGAAAGTTGTCCATTTTATTACTTAATTTGTAATTACGTATTAAAAATTATACATAAAATACTAGACAATAAATTTACAATTTCTCAAATCAGTAGTTTTATTTGAAAACATAATTTGTTACACCTTCATATTAATATATATCGACGTAGGTAGTTTAAAATCAGTGAAAACCAAAATAGAATCATAAAACGGACACAAAATACATAAATAAATAAATTTTATTGCCTTCGCAAAAAAATTCCAACAATGATAATTAGAGCAATATTTAGTAGTCAATAACATTAATTTTATTGTTGAAACCTTTCAGACATAACAAGCATTGTGAAGTAAGACAATAAAACTGTTAACAAGTAAAATCAAGGTTAGGTTATGTATAGTTAAGGTGAGGACAGTTTCCAACAATTTTATAACCTCCTAATAAAAGCAGGAACTGCAGTAACCTTGTGCGTTTATAAATTTTGATGTTGCCAGCCAACTCTGTATTATTAAACGTTCTGTTCAGCGTGAAAGCACTAGGAACAAACGCACCCAATAAAATGTTATGGAAGAGAAGTTACAAAGGTTGATAATTTAGTGATGTAAATTTTTCGTTTTTTTTCCCGGAGATAGTAAAATTTCTAATCGCAACTCGTCGAAACTTTGTGGATTAGAAGTCTTATCTCAAGGTGACTTAAGTATCTTTAATATTTTTTTTGCTTATAAATAGTACTACTATTGTGTACTTATTCGTTAGGGTAGGTGAGTTGTAATTTTTTTAAATTACAAGAGTATACATAGATAGGAAAAAGTTGCAAGTAAATATTATTACATACACAATCGAGATAAGCAAATTACAGTGGACATACTGTAAACAACAATGACTAGTCAATAGTGAATTTATTATGCGTCACACTTTTAATGAATCTGAAGATTTATTAGAAATGCTTTCTCAAATGTATTTTGAAAAATTGACACATAGAGGGTGTAAACTAATATCACTAGAAACCTCGTAATGGGGGGTAGCTGTAATGATTTAGAACATATTTAATAGAATAATAATTTATATTTAATTATTTCGAGTTTATGGCGGTCAGTAGTTGGATGGGTAAACCACGAGCGCAAGTACTTGCCTATATGGCTCCGCTGCCTCGTCTCACATACACATATCCACTCTGCGGCTCGGTGTGTCCGGCACTTCGACACCGAAAGGTATAAGAAGTTAAAGATTATGTATGTATGTAGTTACACCCTGTATGTGTCAATTTTTCTAAATGCATTTGAGACAGCATTTCTATTTTCCAATGTGTAAACTAACATAACTAGAAACCTCGTTTAGCAATTTTTATGGTGATGTAAGTACAATAGGCGTATTTAAAATTTAAAATACGATTTTCTCGAAACCTAGCTGGAAGCGACCACATGTTGATCAGAAAAACATGTGGTAAATCATTACAGCTATCCCCCATTACGAGATTTTTAGTTATATTAGTTACACACTGTATTGTTTGGAAATCCAAAAGTGTTACTAGAAAAAACCCAGGCTTACATCGTATTTCATAGGCGATAGCGGTACAAATTTCTCCAAAAAATTTTGAAGGTTCTTTGTTTTTCTTTTCCAACCTTTCCTGTTTACTATGGTACCTGCTTCTTTTGCTATATTTGTTTTCAATATATTTATTTCCTTATTTTGATCGTTTTACTGCTTCAATAGTATTGCTTCTATGTCACATTTTCTCTTTATTTCTTATTTACGCCAGTTAATCCGTTTGCAGTTCTTCTCTTTTACTTTTGCCACATAGTTCTACTGCTATATTCTCTACTATAATTTTGAATATATTCCATTTATTTCCCAACGTCCATCTCACATGCTCTTCTGCTATCTTACTTAGTTTATCTTATATTCTTTATTTACCTTTGAAATCTAAAGTTGTAAGATTGTGATAGCTTGGACGTCTGAAGATATAATGTACGCAGACTTAAAATAGAGAACTAGAGGTTTACAATTTTTGGCAACTTTGATACTATGAAGATTAACGATTTTATTTTTTTGTACCGGAAAATACGTATATATTATGACCAAAGCCAGCGAGGTGGAGACCGTCGGGATGTCAGGCCGGGCGCGGGAGGTGGGGGTGTTAAACAACTCGATCGCTTTTTGTACGTAATTCACGTTTCACGCATGGTATGTAACAATTAAACTATGTCTGGAATTACTCACAAATGAAAAGTTATGATTAGTTTACTCAAAAATCAATATAATTAATTAGGACCTAATTAGAACGATTATGCAGGTTTAACTAGATCTGGCTTGGAAAGGGATTTACACATGATACTAAAGTCGATTATCTGTTACTTTCATAAACGAAGGACTAACTAGTGATAATTACTAACCTTTGAATGCTAAACACTCTTATAATTCTTCTATGAGAGTTCAGTGTCATTTACCCACCTGAAATAGAAACAAAAGTTTAATCTCATACCCCACACAATCACTTTCTAATACACAATCACACTACTAACTATGCGTGTTTAAATAATGGTCTAATATTTGTTTGGTAAAATGTCTTCACTGTCAGTATAAAATACTGTATCTACCGTGTGAATTAGTTTGATGCCAACCAAGAATTTATTTTGTGAAGAAGCATCATTATAAGTGGCACGTGCTTTTCTTACCAATTAGCAATTCAAATTGTTTGACATCGAGTGTTTCAACTGAATTCATGAAGTCAATCAGAGATTCTTTTTAAAAAACTTAATTGGTATCTCGATTACCTGACTGCCTTAGGCTAATTGACAACAAACTTCAACGGGAAATTTTGGGGTTCTGATGTAAGCCTAAATTTTCCAATTACTTTAAACTCCGAGTCTCGCAAATCTTGAAACTTCCGAAAAAAATTCTGAAGTATTAAGACTCTTCAAGTTTAAAACTCTCAAGTTCACAACCCTGAAAATCTGAACCTTTAATAGCTTTTTCTATTTGAAAAAAAATTTCAAGCTCTGATATTGAGGAGCAACTTCTGAAGTTCTTGAGCTGGAATTTTTGAAATTAAAGACTTTGCAGCACTGTAAATCTTAGATACTTTGGTACACATTGAAATTTGGAGCTATAAAATTATAGAACCCTGAACATCGAAATGTTAAACGTTCGCATCCCTAAATTCTCAGTAACGCCAAAATATTTTACCAAATTTCTGAATCCCGGAAACTGTATAATATAAAAGTTTTCAACACCGAACCTTCAGATTTCTAAAAAATTTGAGAATTTGCAACCTCGAGAAACTCGAAACTCAAACCTAACAACTCAGAAAAATTTTATACGCAGGTTCCGTCAGTCATTTTAATCCAATATTTGCACGAAGTATTGAAGTTTTGTCAGTTTTTACAGTAGCAAGGTCTTTCTTAGTAATACCAAACACTTACCACACTAAACCACCTGCTGTGTGCTTAAGCTTCCTGAGCTTTGTTAAGTGTTAAGGATCTGTTATAATTTTTATTATATAATGAATCATTTTATTGAAGCTGTGGAGAAATGAACTATAATTTAGATTAATTTCTGCTTGAGTTCCCAGAACTTCAACCATTTTCTATCGAGACGAAAAAGTACTGTCGTTTCAATTTTCCAGTAATGTTTTTAGGCACACTAGTTATTAAGACATATTTGAAACTTCTGGGTTATGAATGCATTCACTTAGAATTAAAGCAACCAGTAGATGATAATTCAAACAATTAAAACGGACTCCACAACAACTCACCCAAGTTTACGATAGGGACAAATACTTCAGAAGACGTAAATATCCGTACGATTTAAGATAACAAAACGTACACGCAAAGATTCAGCGCTGTAATTTTGTACCTATCCACAAATCAAATCCAAAGCTACAATATTTCAACCAGAATAGCAATTAGATAGTGGTGCTACCTTTATATAGAAAGCGAAAGGGAAGCTTAAGGGAATTTTTATTACGCTTACCAGAATTCGATAGGAATACACCAGAATATTTATTAGATTACTTTGGTACATATTTAGTTTAGGTTTTGTGGATATCTAGAATAAGCTGTTTACAGAATTCCAATCTTATTACCAGTCGAATTAATACCTATAGTCTTCTGTTTCACAGCGTTAACACTATGTTTACTTTTCCTAAAAAACTGCAATCTTGTCAAACTTCTTCATATTGTAACTACGTGAGAACACAAATAAATTAAATAAGTTCTGATTATGAAAATTATTTTGTATTGGGTTAAATCGGTTAAATTAAATAACACATGAAATTTTTTGGGGTGCTAGTCTAAAAACTGCGTTCCTCCGGTTCCTCTAAATACGGCCCATGGTGACCCTTAAATCAAGAGACTTAATTATTAATTTAAAAACTAGCATTTCTAAGTAGTAAGAATTCTGCTCGATCATTCGATATAAATAAAAGCGTCCCCCTCCAGTATTTTCCGATTGGAATTGCTTTTACAACGTTTGTAATCCTCCATTTAATCATCCATTATAGAGCAGTCCACACCCGCACGTCGCAACAGAACACAACATGCGGTAGGTCTAGGTTAAATATTAGACCACGCAACCCAGCAATATTTCACCATCCAAAACGGAATGACGCTTACAAATCGACATTTATTTTCGAGTAGAGGAAAGTGAAAAAATAGAAACCGTTAAAAGTATTTACTTTGGAACACAACAATGCCAGCTTATTCCAGTTGTGTTGTTACTAAAGTAATTAAAAGTAGTAACAAGAACTAGGAATTTCCAAGCAGATTATTTCGAAACAATTGTTATTTAAATTATTCTGAGAGTTGAAATTCCCTAAAAACTATATTCAAGAAGACACGGTAAGTTGCTTCTGAAAATGATATAAAACTAAAAAAGAAACGGTTTTAATAGAAATAAATGGGTAGAAGCATATTTATTTGCACAGATTTTCCTTCTTGTTACCTGCCTTGTAATAAAGTGGAAATCGATAATCATGTTTAATGCAAACACTTTTTTTCTATTGCTGTTCAATCTTTTTGAATGAACTGAAAACGATTTAAAAGGTTTTTTCTTTGTTTGAAAACGAGTATGATTAGGCATAGCCTTTGAACAATTTTTTTAGTTCTTGGAACAAAAAAAATTAAGACGTAATTGAGGTAATACATTTTTTAACAAAGTACCTCCAACCTCCTGTTATTCAATCTGGGGTACGCGAAGTCTTAACTATTTGTATATATTACCTGTAAGCTTAACGGCCACGGTATTGGTCACCTCTTGAATTGAGACACACTCAATTAACGCGTCACTTATGTAAGTGCTTTCGGTTCTTACTGGTGGAAGTGAGGTAATTATCATTTCCAGGTTAGTGTCGGATCTATCGTCATTCTCTCTAGGGAGTGCCTGTCCATATGACAAACGTCGAAATAATGAAATTGAGATAATAAGGGATATTAATGTTAAGATAATAATCCGTTCTACATCCACAAATAGAGAAGAGCACCCTGCACAACAAAACTAATGACAGCGGAACAAAATTAGTCTTTTTGTCTGCATAGGTAGGTACTAGGCAATCGAAAGCGGAAAGTTCTAACTATATAAGAAAAAAAGTAATTCAGGAGACTAACCCAAGAATAGAAATGTGCTTAGGCAAAAACGGACAAATTATAAATGAAGAAAATAAGATACTAGATGGATTATAATGAAGATACTTCAATGAACATCTTGTTACGTGCTAATTTCGTAGCACCCTGTATAGCTATGCTTTTGTGTTAAGTTGTATAACGTTTAGAGGTTTTTGCATCCTCCCTCCTTTTGGTTGCAATTTTGTGTGGAACTAATTTCCTGTGTTGATAAGAGACTTTCACTTTGTTCGATCCGTTCGTGAGTCAACTTCTTTAAAGAATATTTTAGTGGACATCGCCGTTTAATTAATCTCTTCCTTTGTGTTGTAAATTGCGTTGGTGCAGATCTATGTTTAATTTGTGGCGGTGTTTCCAATTTAGATTGGAACCTTTTCGGGGATTTTTTCCACTGTTCTTTTTGAAGAATCACACGTTCTAGTAGTGTTTTAGGTTAACTTTTCTATCATTCAGTCTCTTATACTATAATTCTTTTGATATAATTATCTCTTAAGGTCACATTACACCGAAGGTATTTATAAAGTGTTTGTGTAGTGCATTCTGGTAATTTGATTCTATTTGTTACAGACCTTTTTTTCTTTTGGGTTTACCTTTACTCATTTTATAACTTCCTGGTTGTCTTACAATAATTACATACACTGCGTTGTATGCTTGGGTTTTTAAAAGACCATTACGCTGACTTGGTTGCTGTTGTCTCGTTGGATCACGCTACGTTCCTCTTCAGTTCGAGGAACACACATCTGTATTGTGAGTTAGTTATATTGTAGCAACTATTTACAACAACAATAACGTTTGACAACCCTTATTGTATATAAAGCATTACTGTATATTTGTATATTATAATTTTGTGTTAAATGGTTTTTCTCTAGTGTGCGTGTAGCACTTATATTTACGTATCTATTTGATATATAATATTTTATCACTTTACTTTGTTAGGAATATTTGCGAGCGAATACGTATGACTTTGCTCCGTAATGAATTGGTTAAACAATTAAAAATCTGACGATTAATGATTGCGCAATCTGCATCACAGGTATTCGCGTTAATTTACCGTGCCAGTTACGTTTTTTTGAGACTTGAAGTCAAGTCAGATTTAGAGTAATTAAATCGCTAGCATCAATCCTCACCCAGATCAAATTTGTAAATAGAAATCAATAACTTGCATTTAATTTTTGCCAAAAGCTAGTTGTCCTTGATTAAAATATAACCTTACTTGGCTGATTTATTTTAATTAATCTACCTGATATTTTGTCTAGAAGTTAATAAAGCACTGTACATCCCTTATTTGCAGACTTATTATGTATATGTTCGGTATTTGGGGTTTATATTTTCAGCTATCGAGGAGCATTATTGGGAAAAGTCGACCACATTGGTAGTAGTCGCAAATGTGTTGTTTTTTCAGATTTTGTCGGCCAATACTGTAGCTATTTTAGACGATTCTTGGCGTCCATTACAGAAGACCTTTAGTGAGACCCACGACCTCCCACTAGTTAGCTGGCAGCCGACAGATTTAACTGCGGTTAAAGGTTTCCCAATAAGCAGTCCTCATTTTGTGGGTAACAATCTTAATGAACTTCCTTACACCGAAAAAGAGTAAAAAATAATAATGAAAATGAACAATATAAAACACTGGACCCGATAACATACCATGCGAACTCCTTAAATATAGCCGCGAATAAATAGAAAACGTATGGCCGATTGGGGGAAGGGGGCGATTCTAAAGAAATGGAACATGAACAAGAACATATATAACCGGGAATTATCACTTGGATTTCGTATAGGCAAACGGCCAATTTTTATATTACGACAATTTATGATAGACGCGTACCACATATTCATGGACTTGAAAGCTGCATACAACACGATGTAAGAACTTGGAATATCTCCCAAGCCTATAAACCTCCCAAAGCTTACAAGTAGATATGTGATATATTCAGTGAAGCATTAGACGAAATATTCAAACAATTCAAACCATGAACGGAAGACAAAAAAATGCTCTTGTGTGCCTGTTGTTTAACATTGCACTGGAAAAAGCAATAAGAAAATTGCTAGCTTTGGTTGACTCTCATCTTTCATTTGAAATAAATGACACAGACAAATTGAGTCTTTTTGCTTGTATTGTTAATAACTAAAATATAACGCTAAACATGGCCTGTGCCACATAAAAAAGTTACGCACTTCAATAGCATGCAATTGATTGCACTTCAATGCAGTAAAGGTTCGATAGGTAAATCTCTTCAGTATAAAAACTCTGATTTGTTTCTCGATAACCCCTTCAAGAGATATAAGCAGTTTTTAAAACTGGCAACAGTGTAGGTTCTTCAATGCTATTTGATCTCGGTCGACTAGGTGTTGAGAGCATAATCATTAACTAAGCAACATTCAGGTTTTCATTCAGTTTTCTTTTAATAATCGTTTTTTTAGCAGGATAACGTTTGATGTCGATTGCTAAACTGTTAAGGTAGTGTGGATCATAGTTTGTAAGGACGAGTAGATATTTAAAATAAATTTTATAATCGTAGTCGAACATCGCCAATCTTGTAGAATTAACGTTTTCTAAAAAATAACCAAACTAAACATAATACAGTCATTATAACACTGTTTAATAGCAAAATCTATGACAATGGATAAATGTTTTTGCTTACTTATTTATTATTGATTGAAATAAAATAGATGTACACGGCGCGGAAATTTAAATATGGCAGCACGAAAATCATCATTTTTAGTCGAACGCTTTCTGCACCAGGAAGCGTTAAAAGTAATTTAACTTTCCTAATCTTTTAACTATTATTTAATTAATTCCCGAAGTAAATGTTGTTTTTCTTTACTCAAGATCATGTGACGGTTAATTTATGAATAAACTATTTCACTCTTAATTAGTCCTGATTAACTTCTTAAAACGAATATATATTTTCAATATTTTAATATAGTAATACTTTTCTTTTCTTAAAACCAGCAAGCAACTGATATTTTTAAAGATATTTAGCAGTTTTATATTCCTCTTTTTGATTTCAACTACCTTAAATTATTCCTTGGCATTTAAAAATTAAAAATTTCAGTTAAACTTAAAATATTCAATTTTAAAACATTTTTTTCTCCATGGGTGATTTGTATAGAAATGACTTCACAAAATATAATCTACAAATATAAATACAAAGCATAATGTATCACCACGATAGCCGAATGCAGGGCACGCTAGATTTGTAAGTACAAAACGCAAGTTCTAATCCCAGCTTAAGTAAAAAAAACTATAAATACTTTAATGTTTTATAAATAAACAATTTTTTATAAATATAGTATTTATAATTATATATTTTAGTTTTATTTTCAATTAACATAAATACGTATACATAGTTTTAAAAATGACTATAAAATTAAAGGATAAGTTAAAAATTGTTTATTTACAAAGAAAATTTACCGAAACTGGGATTGGAACTCTGGCACTGGGATTAGAACTCGGGTTTTGAAATTCGAAATCTAGCGCACCCTCCATTCGGCTATGGTGGCTGTTTTCATACATTTCTGTTTTAATGAATGTTCATTTGTCATACTTTTCTCTAAATTCCGAGATTTTACTGTTAATAATTCCTAAGTTTTTATGTTTAAAATTTTAATATTCCAGTAGTTGAAGCTTTCAGGTTTGAAAATCTTCGTTTTCGACATCATTATTCTTTAATTTTACCTGCTTTGTTGAATTGATTGAACAAGTTGAACTGGAATCCTTGAAATGTAAATCCCAAAGCGATCAAGCTTTAAAAGGCAAAACATTTGAAACTGTCGAAGTGAGTTTTAAATTGAATATTTAAAAGTTATAAAATTATGAAAATCTAAATTTCTGAAACTTTTCGAATCTAAACTCCAAAAGTTTAAAATTTCTAAACCTTCAATATCCTGACTCTTCGCTGATGAAAGATCACAGTTAAAAACTCAGCAGTTTTAGAAAATTTCAGCTAAAGCCTCGAAATTGTATGTATTAAAATTTCAACTATTTTAAACTACTTACTCAATTCTGAATTCTTGGAATTTTACAACTACGAAATTTAAAGTTGGAGCTATGAAATTGGGTACTCAAATTGTACGATTCTAAAATTTGCTAAAACTTACAAGAGCGAGATTCCCAAAAGTTATAGGTTATGAAATCTTCAAACATTTTGAAAAACTTAAATCTGTGATAATCGAGAAGCCATTAAATTTGAAACTCCGGAAATCAAAATCAAAAGATTTAAGGAGTTAATGATTTAAATTAATAGAACTTTGAAATCTTAAAAAAATCTTTAAAAACGTTTGTGAAAATTTTAAGATTATTAAATCTGCTATACAGGTCTGAATTTCCAAATCATTGAAACCGCGAACTCCGAAACTCAGTTGTTTTGAAACCTGGTAGTTTTGCTTTGCTTCGGCAGAGTCACGATAGAATTAAGATAATTTCAGTTCTTCACTCAAACGACCCAGGAGGCAATCATATAAGACCTCCAGAAGTGGTTTCCACTTAGGAGCCAAATTAGGCTGGTGGAGGCGATATTACTTTAGCACGATTTTCAGGAGAAAAACAAACAGAAGATTTCGAGTTTTTCGGCTGTATCTCTTTTCTTATGGTTTTGCATGCCATTTGAAGGGGAAACATTTTGATATTGCCAGTCGTTTAACGCCAACATAGTCGTTTTGGCTCCTATAGTTTGCAAGATACCGCCTCTCAAAAACACAGCGGAGATACTAGAGATACGGAAAAACCAATAGATGCACCGGTCGTAGCAGGGCGCGTTACAATGTCACAATGCGTCGAATGTCGTCAACACTTGTTCGATCGCTTCCAAAAACTGTATGCCACTTCTAGCCCCCGCCACCGAAAGAAACGATTACGGCACTGCGATGGTAAAGATTCTGTGGTCAGATTTTCGCTTCGACCTACCGTAATACAACTTTTACATACAATACGTAACACATATAACTTTTTACTGTCTCTGCCTAAACGGTTTACTGGAGATGGTCGAGACTACAAATTTGAGACGGAAACTACCCAAACCATCGACACAAAAAACGGCCCGCATTTTTGCAAGTTTTGCGGCCCATCGAAACCGCGAAACCCGGATTTTGATCGTTCGCGTTAATCGGGATCGCAAGACGCAAATTCTTTCGGTTCTGGTATGCCTAGATCTGTGCGCGTCAACCTCGCTAAAAATTATAAAATGGAAGATCTTCTTTATTACCTATTACTAGATACTACCCCACGATATAGGTACGGAGCTGACGCGTTATATATCACTTATGTAACATGTAATATATACGGAGTTATATTAAGTTTTGGAACTAACTTAGTTCCGAATTAAAATTCTTTCAGGAAAATTTTGAAAACTACTGTTATTTCTCTGTGGACAGGTAAAAAGTTCTGACAGACCGGCACCGGTCCGAGGACCGGCGGTTGAAAAACGCTGCTATAGATGATCTACTCCTACATAATTAATTCATCTCGAAACGCGATGGCGTAAGTTTTTTTTGCAACCGGCTCCGCTCTATTGTTATTTATTACTTTTATAGGGCCTCAGTGACGGCGACGCGTCTCGTCGAGATTTGTATGTGCCTGGACGAGATATGTGCGTAAAGGGACGTACCGAAAGTTTTGCAAATTTGAACTAGAGTAATTAATTGTAATAAATTATAAATAGTTATAATTACGTCTAAATTAATTTAAAGTTACATCTAAATATACTTCATTTAATAATAATTTCTAGTGATGGGAACTTGGGTGTCGGGTGTCGTGATACTATTCGTGGTCGTGACACTTCAAGAGTCGTGACTCTTGAGTGTCGAATAATAACGCTTTTATTATTAGCGCATGCATGATGTAAATGCGAAGTGTCGTTAAAGTATCGTTCACTTCACACGGCAAATTGTTTTAACTCTCAAATGTCGCGACACTTTGTTAGTATCGAGATTCCATTACTAATAATTTCCAAAAAGTACTGCACTGTAAGCATTTGGTAATAAATACGAGTCGTCTTCACCGAAGTCTGTTTATAAAACGCGAAGAAATCGTAGGGTGATTTTGGACCTACCAAAAAGCAGTTATGGAGGAAACAAGGTTAGGGTTTAGGGATTAGGACAATTTATCTTAGAATATGTCTATTACTTTTTTTTAATTCAGTCCAAAGGTCGGGCTATGATTACACATTAATGAATTAGCTATTGCATACTGTTTGCTACAAACGATAAGCCTTTCATTATATGTAAAAGCACTCATAGAAAGAATAATTATAACAATGCAAACTAGTTTGTGCAACAATGTATCATTGTTATACATGCAAGTAAATGAATGTCACGCACTTAATAAATAACGACGATGAGTAGTCGTTGTCGACAGGTGCCAATGTCATAATGTATGTCGTACTTACAGTACTTGCAGAAGATTAATTAAAACTCGTGAATTAATTGCATTACATGAATATTGTTTACAATATGAGCTGTTTGTAATTAAACCATTATCGATCATAGTTATATTACGGTGTCTGTTAACTAAACCAGTAGATGTCGTATTGTTTTAATGTTCTAGTACTTAAATAATTTATTTATATTCAAATTATTATGCGGCTGGTATAAACAACAATTACATTGAAATGTACGTGCGTTTATAATGTATTAATTAATGAAATTAATTCATTAAAACTTGTTTTGTTATTTATAAAATACAAAGTTTTCTTTGTAAAAACAAATAATTTACACCATAACCTTCAAAAAAAAGATGAGACATAAAATGAATAAAGTTTTGTTGAAACTATCTAATAGCAATGAAAAGGATTGCTATTGGTAAAGAATCGATCAATGCTTAACAGCATAGTTAAAGTCTCTTTTATTAACTTTCAAGTTTTAATAGTTTGCTTATTTAGTTTATCATGAAACCCAGGACTTAAATTTTTGTAGATTTATCAAACTTTGCAGACTGGTTAAACTTAAAAACTTCTATAGTATTTACTTACATTAGTCGGCAATTCTCTAAATATTTTATTCATTATTATTATTAACGTAGCGTTTATCTTTTGGCTGTTATCAGATTTCCTCCTTGTGCCGTTTTCTTTAGTTCGTGTATTATTATTACGAAGCTGCTTGAGTATGCTCCATCGCATAAGTAACGCAGCAGTTTTCTAGTCTTTTTACCAAAAAGTATTTTTCATGTGGATTTTTCAATTTGCGTTTTTACTTCCTTTACATAAATTAAAGCTGCAATAGATTAAGCTTGTTCGTTACACTGCAATCCGTCAAAAAAATGTTTATTTAAAAAACCGAAAGTATGCTTTCGCTCGTCTTTAATTAAACCAAAACTCACGTATTTATGTAATGTAAATTATATTATCCCTATCATCTACCTTTTATTGCTAATAATTAAATTTATTAACGGGTGTACTTTCGTTTTTTTTAATATTTCACTAGGGGGCGACTTGGAATTGCGGAATTCTAACAACCTAATGTTCTGCGGAACCTGTAGGCTGAAGCCTTTAGTTGATAAAGTTAACGTAAATGTATAGGAACAGAAAATCTAAACTTTTAGTCCAAGTCAATAAATAAAATAATAAAAATGTATTCTGCTTCTATTTTAAATTACTTACACAAGATCTAAACTATTAATTCAACCTTTTTTACATTTTTTATACTTTATTTAAGAATTAGAGGTACTAATTAATTGATGATTTCCTAGTAAAACCTTTTGCAATGTCAATTTCTTTATGTGCAATAAACAAATAAAATCTATTTTATTACTGCGTTTTATTACAATCACAAGAATGTGTTGGATAATGTTTATTCAGCTCCTTTTTTATGTTCCATGGAGTCTAAATTAACAATTAAGGTTTCTGCAAGCAATTAGTTTAATATTAACTTTCATTATAATTGTTTCGAACCCAGTGACACTCGATAGCACGTCGATCTCATTTTAATCTGAGCCAAATCCATAATTCTTACTCCTTTATAGAATTTGATTTAGATTAGTTCGTTTGTACCTCACTTCAAACTTATAATCTATTACGAGCGGTAGGTACATATTTGAATATATCTTATTTTAAACGAGTTCCAATGTAGCAGGCACATAGCCAGGGGGGGTCGGTCGTGGGGCTGAAAACCCATTCTAAGCATATACAGAGTGGGATTAAAGCATGGAATATTAAAAAAAAAAGCGAACTCAACCGCTTTTTTTAAAAACGCTGAAACACGTCGATTTTGTTTTTAAAAATACACAATAATATGTGCGATTCACCTCCCGACTTTCATTTGTTTCTAAGTTATGGCGTCCTCACAAAACGATTTAAATGACAATATAGATTTTTTATAGTGGAATCCGATAGTGATTCTTCTTCCCTTTATCATCATGCAAATAAATCATAAGGTTGCATAACAAAAATTCTGAGAAAAATCGATCTGAACTTTGTAAATGTTTGTTAGTTATGACGTCATCACAAAAAATTTAAATGGCAATATAGATTTTTAGTAGTGGAATCCGATAGTAATTTTTCTTCCCTTTATGATCATGCAAATAAATCATAAGGTTGCATAACAAAAATTCTGAGAAAAATCGATCTGAACATTTAATGTTATTGATATTATGGTATCAACATATCAATACATCAGATCGATTTTTCTCAGAATTTTTGTTATGCAACATTACTTTTGACTACAGCAGATCCAAAGAAACTGTTTTTGATAGTTCATTCTCTTTAAACAAAACATTTAAAACACTCCATATAGTACATCCAACTTTCTTTGTTAATACACAGTTTAAACAATCCTGTCTCTGTTATAGTTTTATTTATAATAACTTGCATCTGATAAATAACGGTAATATCTTTAAAATCTTAAACAAATTTAAACTCAGTAAGCACTTGCTAGTTTAGTTACTTCCGATAAAATCGATAATCATTTATTTTTTATCCACTTATGGAAAGGAAATTTATTAATTATATTATCCATCCGTCCGCAAATAAACGATAATCCCCAAACAGATACGCCACGGCTATTTTTGTTAACAATCACTCCGTAATATTTTAAAAACCACTCAATCTTTAATAACGTAAATTCACTAATTACAACTGGAACGGTAGAGATAATTGTTTTAATGATCCATCACAAACTAACAAACCTCTTTTATCTATAAACTGTACTGTATATTCAGATTTATCGGCTGAATTATTTAAAACTGTACCATCTCGGAGTCTCACTTCAAGACAAGCGTCGCATCTTCACCGCAGCTCAAAAGCAAGTATTTCGAAAAACACAAACATCCGGAAAATATTTAACTGTATAACGGTACTTTTATTAACCGCAAATTCTTAATTAATATCCGGAAAACGAATTACACAACGGTATTTCTATATTAACTGCACATTTTCAATTAACAAGGCACGGCATCCGACACCGGCCATTTTCTATAAACTATCTGTGTTGAAACTAAAATTTAAGTACGTCTACACTGTCGGGAAACTCAAGTGAGACTGAAGTGCGTCTCCTCTTTCTTAAAACTCAGGGTTCTTTTTCTGCGTAGGAATACATTACCAGATGCAAATCGAAATCAACCAATAGCGGGGTCTCACTTCAAGAACAAGTATTGATTTTTTCTTTAAAAGCTGAAGGTTGCATTATAATAGTTCGTAGGGTACAAATCGTGTACACCAATCAGCGAGTCGCGTGTTTTGGCCTCAACGAATCAGAGCACAGCAATCAAAAGCAAGTATTGATTTTTTCTCTAAAACTGCAAACGCTTCAAGTTATTATTTTTTAAACGCTTATATGAGTAACCAAAGAGATTTTTATAATTCTAAGAGGATTTGAAACCAACCCTTTTTTTAAATAGTTTTCTTTTTTTATAGGGTTGTTTAAACCAAATACTAACAGAAGTTCATATTTTAAAAAGAACGTAAATTTGCAGAACCGGACTTAAGATTTTTAGTAAATATGTAGACAAAACTACACTTATTCAGGACTGATAAAAATATACCGTTACAATAATAGTAAAAAAATAGCTGTTAATAATAGTAGAATTTAATCTATATTTTAAGTATTTAATAGTTATTTTATAATTTAAATAAGAGACAACATGGAACATCAATTATTTAATTTTTATTATTATTTAACAATATAAAAAATATATGTTTAATATTAATAAAAATCTTTAATTGTTATTAAAAATTTAAATGAAAAATGCTATATTTTAAAATAGTTATGTAGTTGATAGCTGTTGAACGTTTTTTTATTTCTATCATTTCATATATTAATTTTTTTTAAATTTTTTTATTTTTGCAATATTTTAGCGAGTCAAAATAAAATTGTAAAAGTTGTCAATTGCATGGTCGGATAATGCTGTGTTTGGTTTATGAGGTGTTGATATTTTTATTTTAATTGAATTTTTATGTTAGTTTATTCTTTTCTTTTTAATTTTATTTTGTTTGTCCTAATATAATTTACATTATAATTATTACATTTAACTTGATATACTAGATTTGTTTCATTTTCAATAATTATTGTCTTTTAGATTATTTCACTATTAGTATTATTATAAAAAAATCTTATATTACAGTTTTATTTTATTTACAATTAAATCACTGAAGAAGGATAAATAGATATCTGAAATAATCATTTAAATAAAAGTGTATGTTATTGATTCCTATACTTAAATACGATAGCATCCACGAATACTGCCGACAGTGTCAGCTCGACTCACGAGCACCAAAAAGAATACCAGAAACAACGTTCATAAGTGAAAGAAAACCCACCTTTAGGAACTTTACTACTTCACTAAGTACTACACACCCAAGCAGTGATTCGCATTTTAGTTACACCCTGTATATGTAATTATGATAATATTTTATGAGCTTTTAGTTTGGCAGGCTGCCTTTGTGTTTTTTTAAGTGAAGCATACTATCTACCTACCTGAGGCCCGAGGTTATCCAGTTAGTGTTTACTGTGGGCACAATATTTTTCAAACAAACAATTTTGTTATTCTCTTTGAGCTGTATTTTTCTGTATTTATTTTAATTGATATTGATGCTAATTTTATTCATGTTACGTAACACCAATTCCTGTGTGGTTTATTTTCCCTTGAAGACAAGAAAGTAATTACATACTTCGCAATTTATGTAATAAAAAGTTAAATTTATTTGTTTATTAATAAAATAGCCAATAATAAACGGATATTTACTTTTAACATGGATCAGAGGAGGCCTTTTTTGCTGGTGGAAATTGGTTATTCGTTGAAATTGGCACACTTGTAGAGCTTACCATA
Organism: Agrypnus murinus; assembly: GCA_929113105.1. Lineage (NCBI taxonomy): Eukaryota > Metazoa > Arthropoda > Insecta > Coleoptera > Elateridae > Agrypnus > Agrypnus murinus. The sequence continues at coordinate 113,822,911 of OV816031.1, forward strand.
TGAAATTAGAATCCAAATTTCATTAATGCATAACCCCTCCCACAACCGCTATGGGCGGGGTCAAACGCGACACAATTAGCTCACTAAGTGCGTTTTGATGAAACTTAGTGGAGTCGTCTACCTTGTCACGGGCACTAAGCTTCTAAAGTCCACTTGGATGACACCATTCTCCAACTGTTTTAGATGGAGATGAACTTGTCGCACTCTGTACCTGGAGCGACGACGGAGATCGATTTTGATAAAACTTCGTGATCTAGAAAAACGTCTAAGGGGGGGGAGTGCAAGCCTAGAAAAAGCAGCATGTTATATAAAAATCCGTAAACATCCGGGGGAGGGGGCTAGTACCCCTCCTTTCCCCCCATTGCGGGCCCCTATGACAATGTGTATCCCCTTTTTTTTCCAAAATTTCCAATCGGCAATCAACCTGGTATGTACGTACGACCACGGTCTTATGTTAATGGTAATTTAATTTAGTTTTTTAAGCGGCGTAATGAAACATGAAATATCAAACATACATAAATAAAATAATGCTTTTGATGCCCCACACTGGGGATTTAAATTCAAATAATAATTCTAATTATGTTGACTTTTTTTACAGAAATTGCAACAATAATTATCCGATATCTTTATGATTCTTTCTGTTTACTTGTTTTCAAATAAATAATTTAATTGGTTTAGTTATAATGTACCGTCCAACTTTGTACCTAGTAATACTACATTGTATTTTTTTATAATTACATCATTTTATAAACAAAATTATCAGTTAAAAAATAAGCATACATACACACATCAAACAAGTAAAACAACCTCATTATTAAAACAATTTTACACATTTATATCTTATAAAAATAACTTCCAGGAATTTATGGAAATTAATTCTATGTTATTTTCTTAATATAAAAAGACAGGAAAAAGAACGAGATAGAGGGCAAGAAAGAAGAAAAAAATAACAGAAGGTCGAAAAAGTTGAAGGTTTTAATTTAAAGTAAATTAATTAGTTTCATTAACAATTTTTAAGTGAGTTTTTGAGCTACATAACTGCGATGTTTTACAAAGCGGAGGAAGTGAAAGTGTGTTTAATAAAGGTGTCAGAGTGAGAAGGAATTGCTGTCATTTCGATTTAAACTGATAATATCTTGACTTTTTGTGTTGAACAAGTTTAATTTTTGTTTAAACTGTTATTTATGACAATGTTAATCTTGTATCGATTTATTTTAATTGGTTTTTTATTTTTATCACGCGTATGTTTCTAATTACTGTAGATTAAAATATCAGCACTTCTGCGCTAGAATGAACGTCCTATCGTGAAAATCCATTTTTCTATTTTCATGTACATACTATAAAATGTCCAAAGCTTCAGGGTTTTGCTCTTTCAGGTGTAGAGATGCGAAGTTTCATATTTTCATTTTCTACAATTTCTAGCTTTCAAATCTTTATGGTTTTAGACCTTTGGATTTATATGGTTTTAAGCTTATGAAGTCCCAATTTTAAACGTTCTACAAAGGCACCCAAGTAGAAAAATAGAAATAAGTAGAATTTATATAAATATATAAAAAATATATGATCCAGTGCAAAAGTTTTGATATTTACTTAAAGAAAAATGCTAGTGTTGGCAACTCTAGCACCGTGTATTATTTTAACAAACACGTTTTCCAGATTTTTTATTTCGGAAGCAACTTTCAATGCTGAATATTTTGTTTTGTGTAAAAAAAATAATTTTAAGTCACAATTAATTCAGTTTGTAGTGAAAGACGCGTTCCGGGGCTACCAAAACCCCTGGTTTAAAAAAATCAGTTAATCCATAAATTTAAATACAGGGCAGTTAATCAGCCTTCAATTCTCGCATTCTACGTAAAGATTTTCGATATGGGTTCCGCTAAGTTAATCAGACTTCAATTCTCGCATTCTACATAAAGATTTTCGATATGGGTTCTGCTAAGTTTTTCTGGAGCTAGCGAAACTATCGTTTTTTTTTTATTATCTGAATGTTTTAGGTGGAGTCCCCGTGTTAATATACCTCCACGTTCCTTCCAATGAGGAAGTAATTGAGATACGCTCAATCAGCGCGCAATTGCATAGCAATTGCTCCCAGTCAACTCACTGGTCGGAGCGAGGTTGCCTATCCACCCTCTACTAGCTATCCAGGCTAGTACCGGAGCGATCGACTTAACACGTGCTCACCCGCCGGTACCCTCCCATCCTCTTTCATACGGGGTGAAGTACCTCGTCCAGCAATAGGACTATTCCCCCAACTTAACTCAGTTGAATAGAGAGAGCCCTCCAGTCCTATTTCATACCTTCACAAGCTCCTCCCCGAGACAGGGGTTGGGGCCACTGCCCGATCGAATCCAACCTCAATTGTGGCGGGACTTGGTTTTTTTAATGGTTTTGCCACCCCGATCTACCATCGGGGGAGGGCCATCGACAGAGCTTCGTTTAAGTCTACACGTTATAGACTCCCAGTGTGTACCCGTTAAGGTGAAGTTGTCTTGATTGTGAGAGGCTATGTATTCGCTTCAACTCTCCTTAAGTGTAATGGCATTCAGAGCTTCTCCCAATCACTGTACCCGGCTGGAGTCCGGATCATAGGGTGGTCGGGATAGCTCCTATGCACATTTACCTGGCGGCATGCAGTTTCCCATATGCCAAAAGGCGGGATAAACCTCACTTCGATTCTCCTCAGTAAAGATTCAGTCAAACAGCGGGTTCCTTTGGTGACCATAAATGACCTCGGTCAAACAGCGGTTTCCGTTGGTGACCATAAATGACCTTATCCAAGGCGAGATTCGAATCCGCCCACACCGGTATCATATACCAGGGCTCCCCTTGATCGGTATGAGTAACCGTCGAGAATTCTCACGAATTTCTCTACCACACACTTGACCTGACAGCTTCATCCATTGCCCAGTTTCCTAGGAAACAAGGATAAGGTAGAAGACAGCCAGTTTTATGGGTGAACGTCGTGTGGTCTCCCGAACACCCAAACTATTTAAACTATCGTTTAAAAGAAAATCAGCTGAGACTTAAACTTGAAAACAGAGCATTTAATTCTCCATAGGCTGATTTTTTATTTGCTCATTCTACATTAGCTTTTCGATATGGGTTCCGCTAACTTTTTTTGGAGCTAGCGCAACTAACGGTTTACAAGAATCAGTTGAGACTTAAACTTGAAAACAACTTATTTAATTAGCCTTTAATTCTCCAGTTAAGTTAATTCTCCAGCCGTCAATAAGGCTGTTTTTAATTGCGCATTCTACATTAGCTTTTCGATATGGGTTCAGCAAACTTTTTCGGAAGCTAGCGAAACTAACGGTTCAAAAAAGCTGAGATTTGAACTTGAAAACAGGGTATTTAATTAGCCTTTAATTCTCGATATTCATTTTTTAATTGTGCATTCTACATTACATTTCTGATGCGGGTTCCGCTAACTTTTTTCTGGACCTAGCGAAACCCGTGGTTTTAAAAAATTAGTTAAGCCTTAAATTTGAAAACAGGGTAAATCAATCAACCTTTAATTCCCCATAGGCTGTTTTTTAAATTGCGCATTCTACATTAGCTTTTCGATATGGGTTACGCTAACTTTTTCTGGAGCTAGCAAAGTTAACGTTTAAAAATACATCATCTGAGACTTAAACATGAAAACAGCGTATTTAATTATATAGCTTTTAATATTTCATAATAATAATTGCTACTACCCATTACCTGGCGAGCCCGCAGAAGGCTGCAGAAGCAATAAAGCTTGTGCGGGAGGAAGGGACAATTATTACTATGCATTACGCAGGCCCAACGTGCGGCTGCAGCCGACTTATCAGATGGCATTAGCACAAATCTTTTGATAAATTACGTTACAGCTAAGGTAAAATGCAGAAAACTTGAACCAGATCTGAAATAATAGCGCCCCTAAAGATGTAATGCACTTACTTTTTAATCCTCCCAACTCTTACCTAGTGCAGCCATGGTTGTACCATGAGTGAATGGCAGTTTCGCACCTCCTATTTCAATTTTTCATAGGCTGTATACAATTTTGGTTTCTGAGATTCTCTCTTAGGTTCTTACAAGAATTCGTAGATCGAACCCGGAACTTTGAAACTATGTAGCTTACTAACACGTGTTACTAACAACATGTTCTTTAACTCTGGAGTACAACATCTCACAAAAAAGACAACTCAAATTAGAGCATTAAACGGACTATGATGAAAGAAGGCATAATTGTAACAAAAAACACCAACTGGCTCACTCCTGTGGAATTCTTTCTTTCCCTTTTCATCTAGCATTCCTGAGAGAAAATGGAACAGTCAAAATTAGAAATTAGTAGTAGAGAGGGTTTAATGATAAGGACCTGCTCTTGATGTTTGGAGTTCGTATTTATTGTAATGTTACACATACGAAATTAAAATACAAATATTATGCTCATCAAAACTTTAATCTCTACACTTGCATACAAAAAAGTCTGTTTTATACTTGTAAAGTACATAAGAAAACAAGTTTAAAAGATCAAATCCATATTTTGAAGACGACAATAACCATGCATAATTCTTAATGCGTAAAGAAGATACCACTAATGAAATACTGTTCACGCATACACAGTTGCTTTTTACCAGTATGCTTTTATAATGTGCAACGCCGCACACTTGTAAAATAAAATGTCGGTCTTGCAACTAAATTCACTGAAGCGTAGTATTCATGTTACCTGCGTTAGTTTTATTAAAAATACAAAAATCTTAGACCGGAATCGACTAAATAAAACTATGTTTAAAGTGCATTTATTTCAAATACGTCCCAAAGATAAAATATTCCTGTGGTTCATGCATTTTGAGAACCTCGGGCAATAATTACGTGAAACAAAAGATCAATTTTTTGTCTTGGTGTATAGTTAGCAAAAAGGAAATTAAGCTTGAGAAATGTTGTAGTAGGAATCTTGTAGGAAATTACCATTTTGTAATTGCACAAAATGCTATATATTTTTAAATAATCACAAACAGTAATTATCTTCCTACATAGTATATAAAAGAAAGAATTATTACAGTTTTATAAGTAGCAATTCTATTGAAGGTATGTTATTCATGGTCAGTTATTTTTAGAAAACAGAAGGTAGTGTTTATGACGATGGTTTATAGTAGAGTTCCTAAATAGTATAAATTGAGTTCTGTGTTATTTAGAGTTGTCACATATGTCAAATTTTCCTAGTGATATTTTATATAAATCTGAAGTTGGGTACAGTTAATACTTTAATAAAAGCCGTCGTAAATGATTAGATAGCAGTATAAAATTAATATACGTACTATAGTAGTTTTAAAAATTCTCTATAAACAATAAATAATGGTATGCACATTAAAAACTTTTACATGCATAAAAATAACATGACATATAAAGCATAACCTAAAATTTATAACTGACAGCTGTTGAATTTTGTCACTAAAGTAAACGGAGACAAAAATATCTCTGTTTCAGACAGTTTAGTTTAGGCCTACAGAGAGACAGATTTTGACATCCGAGTCCTAACTCTAAAATAGCACAGTTAAAGTTATCATTCAGGAACTCTAGTTTGTAGTAAGTAGTATACAAACAAAGAGAGATATGCATCTTTCTTTCTAATTGCCAGCTTGTAATCTGAGACTACTATTGTGCAAATTACCACAATTCACATGTACATATCAGATTGGAAGACACATAATAATTATTTTCCTGGTACTATAGATGGTGATAGATACAGACAGTAATTTTATTTTGAATGAAGAATGATGACCGTCCGCCTTCCATGCGGCATTTCCGCGAATTCATGATTAGCATAAACCCAGCAATGAATAAAAAACAGTCTTTTGAAAGCGGTTCAAATTAACAATGAGGTATTTTATTGTTTGGTCTCTGGTTATTATGACGAAGACTGTGCATGCACCTCCTGTATGTGTCCGAGTAATGACTTACTCGTACAAATTACGTGTAGGGTAGGTCGGGTCGGTCAAATGGAGGACATCGAGCGGATGGTGTGCACAGAACTATCATACAGCAAATACCTCCCGCTAACCACACACATACAACAGCTTAAATAAACACTGCAGCAGTCAAGGCCAGCTATTTATTTACGTCTGCACCTGCATTAATCATACCAGCATTGTACTATTATTTAGGTTGCTATGAAAAAGTTCAGTTTGTTTACACTATTACACTCAATAAACTATGCAAATATAGTTAATTATAATGGTAAAAACACAAGTGTTGTTGTTGCCAACCGCAAAGTGTTCCTCCATTTTTTCTCTTTTTCAAATTACAATATTATTAAATTCAATCTGCATAAAATAACACTGCTTGAAATGCTTACGTCAGAAATTGCAATGACGTTAATATTTTTTGCCGATTGATATATAAAATGTCGAGATTTGTTGGTGTGTGTATTTTAGGATAAGTTGACAAAAGCTACCTTTCTGTATTTGTTTCAGATTCTTTTCAAGAAAAATAACTTTGTTAAAAATTTTAAATCACTAAACTAGAGTTCAAAAATGAAATAAAATTTAGTATTGTTGTATGCTTTCTACAAACACGGATATTTTGCTGTTGTAAGTCGGGCTTAAGATTGGGACGCATCAAAGATTGATCTGTACTCTTGCGGAATTTTATAAAACTAGTTATTATGCGGTTAGGTAGGATAACTGTCATATTGGAAGATTTGAAGGTTATGTTATATACAGATAAAACATGCTGTAAATTTTCTAAATTACAATAAAAACAATGAAAGCTTTTATAATTTGCTACATAATTCACAAGTGCAAGCGCGATGGGTACACTTAAAGCTCTCTTTCCTTGTCACCCACAATAACCCAAAAAGGGGTTAATAACCTTGACAATTGGATTGCGATTGTTTATAAAAAAATACTTTTGAAAATCAGTACATAGTTTGATAGATGATGTTTAGCTGTACTTACTATTGTCTTAAAAATTAATCCGATAATGAGAAAATCGGAAATAGAAAAATTAGACTTCGTCTCATGCCGCAACTTCTTCACACTCACTCATGATAAATTGGCACTTTTCTGCAGTGTATATTGTATTAATGTTTTATTATTGTATTTTGTCTGTTTTGCTGCATAACAGCAACACGAGACCAGGGCTGGATAATCACCCATTTTTTTTACAAAAATTAGGGATCAGGGATTAAGGCTTTTAAAATATTTCTTGCAATTAGGGGCTGGAGATTGAATAAAAAAAACTACAAATTTGATTTTTTTGATTGATGATTCTCAATCTCCGATGTTTAATCCAGGGATTACCCAATCCTAATAGCCAAGGAAATTAGTCAAGGAAAGTTTTGATAAAAACAATCTGGACTGGATAATTCCTGAAATTCCCTAATTTTTGGCAAGTATTAATTTGAAGAATTAAGGCTTTTCATTTTTTGTGATTAGAGATTTCTTAAAAATATTTTTTGAGACTGATTAAGGATTGAATTTTTAAAAATATTTCTTTGGGAATTAAGGATTGAAGATTGGGAGTTTTAAAAACATTTGCTTCGGCTTGGCGATTCAACCCTACACAATACACACTTTATTTTTTTTGCTTTTTATGCACACATTGTTTGGAAATCTTGTTTTCTGGCAGTAGTAAATTTACAAAATTATGATAAAATCTTTCAACTAATATTTTCTCCCTTAACTATTATGAAAAGGCACTAATGATATTAAGCTTTTTTGTTGCATTTTGTGTGTACTATATATCACTAGTTTAAACGATAATGATCTAAATGAAACACCCGGTATACTTAAAATACTTCTAGCGTGAAACAAGGCGTAAAACTCGGCCCACGTTGGACCGACAGTGAAACAACCTTAATTTTTAATCGGAGACAAAAAGTTTGCCCCGCGATGGATGGCAGTGAAACAAACGTTAATTTCCCAAACTAGATTACATTTAAAATCTTCAAAATATTTATGCTAACATAACAATAAAACTCAAAATTGCCGGCTTAAGATCTTATTTCTTTTATTACAAATTTAATTTCAGGCCGTAGGTATTGGTTCCACAGTTTGCTAATTATTAAAAGGATCGATAAGGGTTATAAAACACAGTAAAATACAGTAATTGGGCGCCATCTGATTATGAAAGATAGTAATCCGAGACCATTAATCAGAAAATGGGGTCTGATCAATGAAAATTTGTTCAAGTTATTTGTTATCATCAATAAAATCAAAGTTAGGTCGAAGAGAGATGTAAATTGAGACTTTCATAATTATATGGGTCAATATTATTCGAATTAAGGAGATTTAAAATTATGTTTATTCATAAAACTCAAATAAAGAAAAAATTATATCACTTATCAGACCCACAAGTTATGATATCAATAACCTGCATAAGAGCTCTTAGCTAATGGGATACAATAGTGAATACAATCGTTAATATAAGCAATAAAAACTTACTTAGCATTTACAAAGTTCAAGAAAAAAATCCAGATTTAACAATACCTTGTTTATATTGGTAATTCACAAACTGAATCAGCACAAAATTCACAATATTGTCTTTTACACACACTAACAAAATAAACAATTGCTGCTGAACGATAGAAGCTGGAAAGTTTCATAAAATTTTGCAATCCTAATATCTCGAACTTACGAGAATTTAGAAAATCCACAATACTGTATTAAGATGAAATGTTCGTAATTAAATTCACCCTTTAAAGTAACTGGTACAACCATACAACTTGAATAAGGTTAGTTGTTAAATTATCAAAAGAGAAACAATCTGTTTCTTTTTATTTTTCATAAATTTGTCTGTAGATTAATTAAATCCGAACTACATTTTATAAAACACTGGAGAATTTATTAGAAATTTAACTTGATTTCGGTAATTGCTCATAGCTTAATCTTCTCTTCTACCGGGATTTCTTTAATAATCAAAATTAGGCCACTTAAAACATAATCTAAACTTATTACTTATTAGTAAAGTGTACGGAAATAGACGTTAATTTTTTTTTAGAAAAATGAGTTTTCCACAATTATAAAAGCACAGAAATCCGAGAAACTATATGCACGACAATACTTCGCGCTAACCGCAAATTCAAGCTCATGCGGACGGTATCAAAGTCTGTTTTCGACTTTTTTGTGTCAAAGCTTGACTTCTACTCTGTAGCTTGACTGTCAACTCACTCTAAAACTCAAATATTTCGACGATAGACGGGATTTTAACAGGAGAGCACTTTTACATAGACCAATAAGGGAATGGCGTGACTTTATTTAAGCCAACCAAAATTAATATTTTTTACACAAAGGAAATTCGGAACCCAAAGTTTCACAACAAAATTTGCAGACTGATGATCTCTTTCGAGACGCAAATATGTTTTCATAAAACTTACCAATAGGCACGTACAGAAAGTCATAAATTAAAGCAAGATAGATTATAATAATATTTTTTCGCAGAATATGAACTTGAATAAATGTGGGAAAATTTAAAAATGTACGATCACATTGACTAAAATCGCTAGCCTTTTATATTTTAAAAACAGAATCATTCGAAAATGTTCCTCTTTGATGATAACAAGAACTGTAGAGGCCAATACGTGTGAAAACAATACCCTTATTTGTGACGGAGGTTATAAATTGTTATAAAAACGGCTCCACTTGTCTGAGATGTTTTTTTAAAGATAACCTTTAATATATTTTATGAGGTTTATTTGTACAGGATACCAACAATAACTTTAAATTGAAAGAAGACTATAAATATACAGGACCACGTTTAAGATTTTTTTTAGTAAATATACATACAAAATTATATTATTTGAGAGCCGATAAAAACGTGACGTTACAAGCGGCACATCTTTATGAAAATACTGACCAAAACGTTTTAATTAAAAAATGTATTAAGTTTAAGTTTAATTTATTTATTAAGTTTGTATATTCAAAAAAAATACCAGTGATCAATATTTTCAGGATATGATTGTAGGTATACCGTGTGATATATGTATATTATATGTATCTTGAAACCCTGATTTCCCATCAAGTTTTAATGTTCCAACATTTTAGAGATTCAAAATTCCTAAGCCTCAAAGACCCAGAATCCGATTGTTCGGATTTCAGATAAAAAAAATACTCTTGAGAGTTTCTAGGATTCATTTTGAAAGGAAATGGGATAAGTCAGATGCAAATTTCTGCATCCGTTAGATTCCTTAGACTAAGGTAAACAAAAAGTTTCATTGTTACAACTTGTACAAAATAGGCCTCAGACCTCAAGAGATCACCAAAGTCCAACAACATCGACATCAGTTTTCATCAACATCAAGAGCGCAACTTAAACAAAAATAACCAAGTGCAGTGCCATTTAAACGCTCTTAGTCCAAAAATGAAGACCGTGCGCCAGATTTGACCTTTAGCAATCTTGGTTGGGGGGGGGGGGCATAAAGAAAGGGTGCATAGCAACCGAGTAAGGTATATAGAAAATTGACGTCAAAGGATATGTATGTGTTTCAGATAATTCAACGTGAATCCGAGTCCAGAGACAACATTTTGCCGTTTCGAGACGTCACAACTCACAAGAGGGAGTCAAGTTGAAACCCTATTAATTTGGGTTGTATAGGTAAGACTTATCGGAGTCGACTTTTTTTTATTAATTAGATATATACATGAATGCTTTAAAAATTCAAAATTAAAAAAATTAATTTTGTTCTGTCCCTCTAGCGTCCGTAAAATATCCTTCGCTCTGACAAAGATTCTTCATATTTTTTAGGGTTACAATTTTTAATAATAAATAATATAAATATATGTGTATTTATATTATAATACGAGTATGTACAATTTATTAGACGATTACAAATAAGCGTGCGTCAGCCAAAGCTTCAGACAGGCATAATTATTATCAAGTAGGCAGTACGATTAATTAGCATAAATACCTACTTTATAAACCGAGAATAACATGGAAAATTTTGTTATCACTTACGTGCGGGTCTAGAATCAAAAATAATTATATGAAATGGTGAGACCTTTGTTGGAAACATAAATAAAATCACATCAACTAAATATTTTAATAAACTAAACTGTTCTACATTAGTTTGGGATGTTAAAAAAAATAAGAGAGAAACAATGTTATCAAAGTTAAACATATAGATGATCGTTGCAATATATCTCAGATGCAGTGGCGTATTTATGGAGGGGGTTATCGGGCTGGAGCTCCCCAAAATCTTTTTAATAGCCTAGGTCATTTATGTAGCAAAAGCGTGGTTTCCGATAAATTTTAGTAATAAATTCTACCCCAAGATTTTAGCAGTAGCCCCCCCTCCCGAATAAGATTCCTAAATACGCCACTGCTCAGACGTGTTCAACCGGATTTAAGTCTGGAGAACAAACAGGACAATTACGCAATCCTTTCTTCAAGAACCCGAGCACGATGTTTAATTGTCTGGCATTGTTGTCTAAAAATTAAAATTAATCTTAAATAGTACGTACCATAAAATTGCAAAATGACATTTTTAGACACTTCACACCATATGTGATGCTGTTTATATTGCCCACACTTACTTAAAATCAGGATGTTTATAAATTTTGTAGCAAATATTTGCAACTCAAATTTATTGATTCATTCTATATTAATCAAGGATTCATGTCCATGAAAAAATCGTAGGCTGGACGTGGGACTAAACTCTAAAGTGGGTATTCCACGATGTTTTGCCACGTGGGAAGATGTTCAGTTTCCCCAACAGGAAGCAGCCGGGGAAGATTTTTAATACATTTGCTATTCCACATGAATTGTTTTAGCCGCATTTTCTCTCCCATTTTCCTACAGCTCTTATTATTATTTTTATAATATTTTGTTTAGTAGGGGTATCCGCCTTAAAGAGTAGTAATAGCATGGACGATCATTTAATGTTTCTATTTTTATAATCACTACTCTTGACTTTCCATAAGCACAGAAAACCTTTATACATTTCAATAACTTCAGTTATAAAATTTTTAGAATAATAACGTGAATCAGACATCTTAATTATTATTAGTTTATTTATCAACTCGATTAAAAAAATCTATAAATGTATTTAAAAACCAATAACCTCTTTAAAAACTAATATAAACTGTAATATAACCAATAATTCGTTAGGTATTTTTTCCGGCTTCAAATGCGCATGCGCATAAGCATAAAATTCGCGGGGAAGATGTTTCTTGCTATTCCACATGAAAGTTTTTGGAAGTTGAGCGGTAAACCGCGCGGTATTATCGGTAACGACCGATTCGCAAGGGGATCCCCATCCTGGCCAGATGCTGGGGAAAACCATCAGTTTTTTGCTATTCCACACGACAGTTTCCCCGCCGTTTTGTCCAAAACGGGGAAGCTGCGCGGCAAAACATCGTGTGGAATACCCACTTAACATATTTATTAAAAATATTCTCACTGCAATATCCAAATAGTTAATTTTACCTAATGCTACATGTATAAAAAACAAATAAGATGGACAGAATTGAATCATTTGTGTTTAAAGTATATTCGAAAAATTACTCTTTTATAAATATCCGTAAATAATAATAATAATCAGTCTTATTTAGTAAATTGGAATATCAATTAAAAATATTATCTTTAAGGAATCTGACTTTATTGACTTGATCTTTTTAAATTTCTGGACCTCTGTGCGTCTCTAATCCATTCGGTTTTGAGAGCCGCCACACTACTCGTTAATAGCGTTTCTCGTTCAGAGTATAATCCTTTTACTTGGTTGATCATTCTTATAGAAAAGATTTTAAAAATACAGACAGAATCGGTGAAATTGCGAAGTATTATTGAATAACGATTTAATGTCAATCGTATAACGATACGGATACTATAAACAAATTGATCAATTCTACTTACATTATATCCCTTAAAGCATAGAGAATAATTTGTGTATTAGGAGCGGAAAATGATAGATTGCCTATCGAGAGAGAAAGTTTTACACAAGATTTTTTTTCTACAACAGTAAAAATAGTAAAGAAATACCAGCAATACATTAAAAGCAAGTAATAGTAAAATCAACCTACATATGTCGTGTTGGCAAAATATTGTTGTTTGTTTTCAGCCAGCAGTAAAACTGGAGTAGTAAATAACTATAGCATGAGTGTACTAAAACTGTTGAGGCAATACTTTCAATATTTGTTTTGGCGCTTTCACTGATACAATTTATTCTTTAAGTACAGATTTAGGGACATTATAATGAAGGGTTTTTATCTAATTTTTAAAAAGCCCTCTTTTAAGGTAAATTTAAGGTAAAGAACCCATCCAAAAAATTAATTGCCTACCCAGTTCCTAACACTGCAGTTGCTTTGTGGTGGTAACACCAAGTAAGGATGTTGACCTATCGTCTTCAATAATTTACACATATTATTAAGACAATTAGATTGAAGTTGATTTTTAGTGACCTCTAGAAATCATTGAAACCATTTTTTAGGATGTTTCTTTCAAATGACATCGCTTGATTATTTACGTTGAAGTTGGACTTTTGATCTTTGGTGACCTCTGGAGATCATAGCAATAATAATACGGTCGCCACGGTATTAGCTATCGTGGATATCTATTTCGAATCTTTAGAAGGCCGAAACTGAGGCGAGGAGCCAAAGACGTTAATCCCTTGTCCAACAGAGATGATCGTCATAGCTTACTTCTACTTTTCTTACCATAGCCAATAAATATTTAGCGTTGTTCTTGTGGAAACTCACCTGAAACAAAAAAAGAACTATGAATTTTCATATCAAAGGTAAGAGCAAAATTTAACAAAAAATAAATATTTTTGTTCCCATTGTTTTTGTTATTGCATTAGCTTTTGCACTCTCAGTGAATCTTTGTCTTATATCGGCCCTCATTGTTAGAAAGAAGACAGAATTAAACAAACTACAATGTTTAAAACAGACCGGCTGGCTTACCAACCCAACACGTTCCGAAGTAATGCTGGACAAGGTTGAATGCTCTGCTTAGTTTCTTAAAAAAGCAGAATGTATTTCGCTACATCCTTCATTTTGAATTGTAAGCACCCCTATAATTTTGATTATTGAATATTTCTATTAAATACAAAAATTGAAAATCTCATTCAAAAACTTATCTTCATGAAACAGCTCAAAGTATTGCTATGTGTCACGTCATCATCTGCATTGACGAATGGTTTGAAGTACAATGATGTAAATATTAAAAATGTCAGTAGTAATGAAAGATCGTCCGAGTAAGTACATACAGTGGCAACAAGAAGAAAGCGAACGTCACGAGTCGAGTCGAATTATAAATAGCATCTAAATCAGTTGATAAATAAAGAGTTCGTAACCGAAGATACAGAACATGGAATCTCTAACTGGAAGATACTAAGTAACATGTAAAAGCAGTTTCACAATATTTATAACTGCCACACGTTACAGACTTTTCGTTACTCTGATGCAGTAAATACAATTTTATATCCACTATCATCAAAACAAAATTTTTAATTTCGTCCAGTATACAACTTAATAAATGTCTCATAAGAAAATGTAGTATCCCAGCGAAGACAATATCGTAAACCTGAATGTATTTACAGGACTTTACATTTGATGCAGAAAATAAGGAAACTCTTCTAAAATGTCACTTTAATAGGGAAAATTGCAAATATACTCTTCTTTATGGAGGATAAGATATTAAACTGGGAGTTAAATCTGGGTGCATGTAATAAAATGTCCAACTCCATATGTATACGGTAAATTAACTACATATTACTTTGCTTGCCATAAAACAAAAATAAAAAAGGTTGATAGGTATAAAGTGGTTCATTTAAAAACTTATATTAAAAAGAAGTGTAAAATTACAGTTACAAATGTTGGCCCGAAAGATTAATTGTCGGACATTAACAAGAAACGTGATTCTGATTCATTATTATAAATTTATTAATGCTGATTAAAAATGATTTAAATTTATTAGTAAATATAACATTTGTAATTTTAATCTGGAAAACAACCGGAATCGGAAACGGATATTATACCTATCTTTATGATTATGCAAGGCAAAATAAGTATAAACATTTTATTGCAAACATTCCTGGTTTTCATTTTATTTATGGGATTTATCGCGAATATTTAAATTGGTATATAAAATGTAAGTAATGAGGTTCTTTAAGTAAATGGGTCAAATTTTTAATCTACAAAGAATTTGTAGATTAGGGATGTATGAATAATAAACGAATGATACAGATAAAAGATTGTTGTACTTAAACGACGCCAAATGTACAACACCTTACCTTTAATATCCCACAAAATTGAGACTCTCTCAGGTCGAGTCGCTTTGAAGATCTCTTAAGTTATTATTTTGGCATACAAATAATTCAAATACCAAATATTTAATACAATTAAACACCATAACGAAAATAGATACCAATCTCAAATATCTTTTATTTTGATTCAAAAGGACTGATCTTTACGATAACATGAATCTGTCTTTTTTGTTCTTATTTTAAATTTATCAATTCCAAAATTCCTTAATAGATTTTTATTTGAGAATTCCTATAATCAATAATAATTTTATATATTTTTTAATGTTATTTATAAAAAAACAATCTTTTTAACTTATAAATTATTTCTAGTTTTCTTTTTTATTGGTTTCTTAAAACAAAAAATAAATAACTTTTCCAAATTTCTTCAAACTCTAAATTATTTTACAAATTTTCATTTCAAGAAAAACTATTTGTACTTTGTAGATCACAAAATTACGTATCTGCCGATATATAACATTTTGCATAAATAATAGTTTATTTAAACAACGAAAGAATATTGTATTCGACTAAAATAATAACATAAATTTATAATAACACAGTTTCCTAATGTTTGATGTTTATAAATCTATGCATTACACCTTTTACGATCTTAATTAGATATTTTTCTAGATACTACAAAACACTATGCAGTCTAAATTACATACAACTACTGCACGTTACAAAAGCGTAGCCTGTAAAACATGTTTGTCACATATTTGGGTTAGTTAAGTTTATTCAAAGTAAATAAACCCTAATAATGTACAACTTCGAATAATAATGACCCCAAACTCGATAATATAAAATAGATTAGAAATGAAAAAAGCAATAATTCCTGCCCAATCACGTATTTCGTATTACTGTGAACGTTCAAAACTTACAAAAAGATACAAATAGGCGGTATTTTGATCTATAATAATTGTTATATGCACCTACCCAACTTACTCAAATAAGGGCCATAATTGTAATAAGCCTTTATCAATTCACACACAATTTTTTAAAGCTCACTTACAATTTTAACGTTTTTGTTCTATCAAATTAAAAAACTTTTATCTTGATACTATTAATTGTCACTAAATCTGACATTCTTGTTATATTTATTCTCCCTCTTGCGCCCCTACGATAACAATTGAGTGTTAACTTATACTATCTCCATTAAATTATCAATGTTAACTCATTTGCTAAGAAAATAAGCTTAGTTAAGCACTCTCATTACACTAAACAACAAATTTGAAGGTATTAAGATTTTTTTTGAAAAGAAATATAGTGTACGTTATATACTCTTATATGGAACACTTAAATCTTGAATTGGATTTTGTCTAGCACCCTTTGTTAAAATTTTGCGAAAATTATGAGGATGGAATGTTAATCGAATTTTATACCAAATACATTAACAATAATCGCAAAAACCTTCAGAGATTTAATTTTTTTTCTTTTACTTTTATAGTCGCTAGAGGTCTCCATAATCAATGTCCAGCAATTGCCAACAATAGTCTGCTAGCATAGATGCTGTACATTTTTAAAGCTGCTTCCATAGTTTATATTTTTGCGAACGACAATTGGGATAAAGAGACATAAAAGACTTGTAAATCGTCATAAACGATGCGTATTTAGGGGGTGGGGGCTAACGATCGGAAGCATCCGATTTTTTTTAATAGTCCAGGTCATTTATGTCAAAATCTGAGTATTTTGATTTGGAATTTTTATAGAGTAGGTAGCCCCTACCCAAATAAAATTCCTAAATACGCCAATGCGTCATATTTTCAGCATAGCAACTTTATTTTCGGTCAGAAATGGTATAAACCATATATATTATTAAATGGCATACAATTCTCTATGTTCTGGTTCAGAAGATTCTGTAGGTACTCAATTAGTGTTAGCATGATGACGTCATCGGACTTTTTTTAATTACATGATAGATATCTTTTTACTGAAATATTATATTGATAGAGTATTGTATTGTCTTTTCAACCATAATAAATACTCTTTCATTCATACTCTTACATAAGAAAATTTTCAAGAAAAACGTAAAAATGATTGACGTAGGCTTTGATTTTTGGTTCTCCAATTATTAAAACAGAATTATCTAGTAAGCTTCGATAAATAACGAAACTTTAGTTGTTCCAGTAGCGTATTTACAAACTTTTCTTAGAGGGCGGGGGAGGTACTCTATAAAAATTCCGAATCAAAATACTTAAATTTTGACATAAATTAGGAAATTATTGATCAATTTTTTACCATGCCAGGAAGTATTAATCATATCATATCGCACAAGAATAAGAATGTGCTCATAAGAAATTTGCATTTCAGTCGCCCTGCAGACGGCGTTCGTTTAAAGTCTTTCAGGCGGTCTGGCAATGACTGTTTGGTATCGCTTATGATGCAAAGTTATTAGAAAAAAAGAATCAAGTGGTAAAAAGTATGTCACATGACCCTACTCCACTAATGCAATGCTTCAATACATATCAATAATGCGGCTTTTTATCTATTAGCCGAATTCTAAAATAAGTTTTTCAATTTATTCTATTGATTATTTATTTTTGTACTGTTTTGTTCTATATTTTCCCTAATTGAAGACCATCAGAATAACTCAGTGGCATATTTCGGGGTGAGGGGGTAACGGGATGGAGCCAGTCCCTATTTCTTTTTAATAGTCCAGGGTCAAAGTTTAAGTATTTTGATTCGGAATTTTTATAGAATCTAATCTTATACCCTCCCCCTAAGAAAAATTTGTAAATACGCTACTGGAACAACTAAAGTTTCGAGATTTACCTAAGCTTGCTAGATAATTCTGTTTTATTAATTGGAGAACCAGAAATCAAAGCCTACTAGTCGTAAATCATTTTTCACGTTTTTCTTAAAAATTTTCTGATGCAAGAGTATGAATATTTATTGTGGTTGAAAACAGAACACAATACTCTATCGAATTCAGTAATATCTAAATAACCAAAAAATACCTATCATGTAATTTAAAAAAAGTCCGATGACGTCATCACGCTCACGCTGATTTAGTAAATACAGAATTCTCTAAACCAGAACATACAGAATTTTATGCCATTTAATAATATACATATATGGTTTATACCATTTCTGATCGAAAATAAAGTTGCTACAAAGCGGGGCACTTTAAATCAAACAGATTGTATATCTTCAAAATAAATGAAAATGGGATTAATAAACGAATGAACCGAATAAATAATTTTAAAAGTACCGACAACAGTGGTTTAAAATATATCAGTATCAGCAAGTATCAGAAATAAAATATTTAAAAATCGGAGGGTGCTAACAAAACTAATTGCACTTCTGAAGACAGCATTCAAAAATACAATATATGCACTCGCTTTCAAATGAAACGACTTTTCTCTGTTGCACAGTGTTCCAATATTGCTAAACCAGAAATCCATTTCATTTTGAGACACCCTGTAAAATTTGGACTAAAAGCCTTTTAAAAAGTTACAAGTTGATTTTGTATTCACTTGTTTCTCATTGTTTGTAGAAAAATAAAAACAGTTTCTAAAATAGTTCTAATTGATCACTCGTATGTAATTAACACCCTTAATTCCTTGAAACTAAAGAATTCTTAAGAGTTCTGAAAAAATAATTCGAGTTCTACAGTTCCTTACAATATGAACAATAGTTCTTAGATTCTAGAATGCTAACTTCACGCGACATCCATATTTTTTTCAAAAAAGAGTTCTGAATAGACTCCGAATAGTTCTGTACAAGAACTATTAATAAGTAGACGGATTATTTAAAATTTTAAAAGTTATAAACAGTTTAAAGGGCCATTTAGAGATAAACTCATGTAAACCGGATAAAGTGTAACAGATTCGACTCTTCGGCGGCTCGAACTCTCTTCAGAACCGAATTTTATAATTAAGTGGAACTATTGACATTTTTATCAAGAACTCTAGAACTCTTACAGTTATGCCGAGAAATTCCGTCAGAACTCTTTTTTTGCGAAAATATGGATGCCACGTGAAGTTAGCACGCTAAGATTCATCCATTTTTCGATTTCCATGCTTAAAATAGCAGAACTATCTTTAATATTGAAAGGAACTCTACAACTCTATTTATTCAGAACTCTAACAATTTTTTGGTTTCAAGGAATTAAGGGTGCTAACTAAACACGATCTAATTAATCTTAGGGCAAGAATAATTGTTCAGCGAAATACATTGGCGAGGTTAGTTACAAACTAGAACTGATTTGGTTTAAGTACTATAGTACTGTATCCAATGTTATTTCGTTCTTCACTAATGACGTGCAAATAAATGTCCATTTATTAACCGATGGAGACTTTCCCACCACGATTTGTAGTGAAAATGCGTCTTTCTGTTTAATTCCGGATTGCTTGGCTTTTTATCAACAGTAGCATAACTTCCGTGAGAGATATCTCAAAACAAAGTTGCCACTATAGTATAGTTTTGTAAGAACAAAATCTTATCTTAAAACAACTACATATCTTCGTATCGAGTCGGGTCCTGTGTAAAAGCTACGCCGACAGTTTTCGTTTACATTCCAACAACACACGTGGAATCCTCATACACATGCACTATAGGTTCTTAAGCTACAATTCTAGAACGTGCATATCTTCACTAAGTGAGCAAGACTCACACATTTGAAACCGTAACAAGAAAATTTCATCACAATTATATCATGAAACATAAACGTTTCTTAGGAACCACTAGTATTTCGTTGTTAAAAATACAAACAATTGTAAAGTCCTGTTTCGAAATGACTAATATTCGAATGTCGGCAACCTTCGAGTTGTAGCTTACATGGATTAAAAACAACAGAACTGCCTCTAATAAAGGTTCCAATAGGTTCCAAATCGGTCGGTAGGTTTAATTAGAGGGGATTTAAACAAGAGTTTTAATGAGATACCGAAATGCAAATTGCCCTAATCAGTAAGAACTAAGCAGTTTAAGCCACCGCTACTGCTTATGAAATTGTGGATGAAAATGGTATAAAATAAATACAGGATAGAGATAACAGTGTCCGACCTAGCTTAAAAGTAGTGTCTCTGACCCAGGACTTTTGTATACAAGATATTCAACTAAAATTCTTACTTTACAATTAGCGCCGGTGTCCACATGCGGGAAACTCCCGTTGCGAGCTCGCAACGAGCTCGCTGCGGGCCCGCAAAAATCAGTTCACACTACACGCGGTGAAATGACGCAGGACAGGACGCACAGTAAACAATCTACCGCCAAAAGAAATGGATGTATACTGCAAAAAACGGGTTGCATTTGCTTATATTGTCAACAAAATGTTTATTTTAAAGAAAAAAGAGCGATATTGGATGCATCCGTTTACTGATTCAAGGCTGTTAAGAGGCAGATTTGTAACATCATTTGCGGATTTAAGAGAAAATCCAGATAAATTTTATAATTACTTCCGAATGAGCATTCAGTCATTTGACAAACTTGCTGAACAAATTAGTGACAAGATCAAGTCTCAAGATACACATATGAGACTCGCTATTCCTCCAGTGGAAATGCTAGCTGTAACTCTCAGGTAAGTTAATTGTATGATGTATTTATTCGATACTTCTCAAACTACTTGTAATAAAGGCAACTTAAAAGGATGTAATGAGAAAACAATCACTCTGCACAAAGTATATAATTCAAACATAAACTAAACTACAGTAAAACTAAATAAATACAATATAATTACTACGTACAAAGTATAAAATTAAAAATAGTAAAAGGTTTATTAAAATATAAAATCATATGGCTGGTACTTGGTAAATATACAATTAATGCACAAAATACGTAATCAGTCCCTAACTCTTTTGTTAACAAGAATTTCATGTTTATTTTAACCAATATTACAATTAAATCACCCTGATTTATTGATCCATAAAATCACCCTCAGGGGTTTGAAAAAATGGTCTCTCTTTTTTTGATTAAAAGCTGAGAAGTATATTCCCTAATTGTAATTATCTATGATTTGACATTTGACTTTATTTATTTCAATGATTTTTAATCTTTATATCATCTTTTCTTAGAATTAGTAGTATTGCATTTATAACATTGTAGATCATCATTTTTTAAACATACATACGTCATTCCCTATGTAATTTATTAACAACAACGAGTAACTACGTGTTTCTCGTTGTTGTTTTTTCAATTACATAGGCAATAACTTATGTATGTTTAAAAAAGGAGTGCTTGCAGTGCTAAAAATGTAATAGTCCCCAAAAACAGACAGAATACAGGGTGTATTTAGTATAACTGCCATTATTAAAACAGGTGATAGAGGACATCAAAACAAACAAAAAAGTCTTATAAAGTAGTGGTCTACCTCTGCAGGTTTATGCAAAAAAAATTAGTAAAGTTGCAAACTTCGATGCCACATTATCACGTTATTAAGTATACTGTGATTGTCAGATTTTGAGAGAAGGTATATCTCATCAATCACAATAAAAAATCTAAATACAATTTTTTTGTAAACATGATAGTTTAAGCAAAATTACAAATTTTATAAATCACATTCTGTTACACAATCGATTTGACAACCCTGCAATTGGGTGCAACTTTTAACCCACTTAGAAAGTTCATTCAAGTTCAAATTTACACATTTATTGTCATAATTACAGTATTTATTATATTTAGGGTATCGACCTTTTCCAGTGGTATTATTTGGACAAAAGACAGATGGTTGTCTGCAATTTACCTAATTTTTAAAGGGTAATAAAGAATAAACAAGAATGTGTGCGTATTATTTTATGGGCTTATTTATTATTTAAGAATTACTATTAATTATGGTTACAACGAGTACATGATTACAATAATATGCAAATGCATTCAATTATTAGCTGTTAACACCATAAATCAGTAGCATATCATGCATTTCCCGAATACTAAACCGGTCCATGGTTAGCAGTAGATCGCACCTTTACCGAAATAAATAACACAAGAACAACACAAAGAATAAGGACAAAGAACAACACAAATTAATAAAACCAACAGTAGATAACAGGAGCAAATAGTAAATAATAACAATAACAACACAAACACAACAAGATAGTAACAAATCGACAAACTGAACAAGGGAACACTATGTACGAATGACGCAGAAAATGTCTGGTGGTGCACACAAAGTTCAATTTTAAAATTTAGTTAGAAATAATCATAGAACATCATAAATCCAGGTACAACCCCTTTGTGTACACTGAATGGAATATCTAGGTATGTATTGTAAGTTTGCAATTTAATCCTTTGTTCAGGTAAACAAACAGATTATAAAAGAAATAAGACATAACGGTACTAAATCTTCATTATCTTCAATTCAGGTAATGCAATCATATGCATTTAATGCAAACAAATACAAAAATTATAGAATTATCAATTTCTGGCCGGTTTCCACTTATTTGAAACCTGTGATAACTTTTCTGATTAATATTAGTTTACAGACTAGTTTTATCAGTATTGTAATTTCTACTTCAACTATTTACCAACATGCAATTTCATGCTGAAAAAATGGATACAACACCCTACCTAATCAAATAATACACACTTTCTTGCTTCTTCTTTTTTCATTCATTATTTAGTACAAGTACATTACCCTTCAAGAATTAGGTGAACTACAGACAACCATCTGTGTTTTTGTTCAAACAATAATATCACTGGAAAAGGTCGATACCCTAGAGATAATAAATTCTCATAATATTTGAAACTTGCATTTTAAGCTAGGGAAACCCAACAAGTTTAAAGTTTTTGATGCTTTTATTTCCAATGTATTACCAATTCTTTTATAAGAAACTCAAAACTGTTTTAGACGTTCTGGAATCTGTCACCTTTTTTGCTGTTTTATTGTTTAGCAGTAGTAAAATTGTCTGAGAAACCAACTGTTAAATAGTCATATTGTAAGGCTCCCAAAACAATACAATACCCACCACCACCACAATGTGTATGTAAACAAACTTCTTCATTTGTCAATGAAAAACACAGTAAATACCTTGTTTATTTTTTTTATGGTCAATCCAATGATTTTCAGTGAGTGCACTGTTGCCATTTCATTCGCCAGTTTTATTCAAATAACGCGAAAAGTAATGTTGTTAGGAAAAAATTTGTTTGGAGTTTTTTGTTGGCATTAATGTCACCTATCACCTGTTTTAATAATGGCAGTTATACTAAATACACCCTGTAGAATTCATATCAGTGAAATAAATAATAAAAGTCAGGGATTTTTTTGGATCAATAAGCAAGAGCACTATGATTATAATATCGGTAGAAACAAATATTCGTGTTAACAAAAGAGTTACCGGTTGATTATATAAATATGCACTAATATGTATATTTACCCGCTTACTAAATTATAAAACTATCTTAAGGAAAAAAAATAATAAATAGTTCTATATCGAATATATCTTCTAAATTAGCACCTTCCATTTTCAATTTTATAATTAACAATACACCGTACTCGCGTCAAACACCCGCAAGTGTGACCCACACAATATATAGCAAGGTACTATGAGCCCGCACTTGCGTCTGCGTCAATCTTGCGGGGCTGTAGGGATCTGCGTCAAGAAACGCCCGCAAGATGCTCGTTGCGAGCTCGCAACGGTGACGCACTATGTGTGAACTGCACCATTTAACTTATAGTATCGTAGACCGCATTTGCGGGCCCGCAGCGAGCTCGCAACGGGAATTCCCGCATGTGGACACCGGCGCTTAAGCGCCGGTGTCCACATGCGGGAAACTCCCGATGCGAGCTCGCTGCGGGCCCGCAAAAATCAGTTCACACTACACGGTGAAATGACGCACAGTAAACAATCTACTGCCATCAGAAATAGATGTATATTGCAGAAAACTAGTTGTATTTGCTTATATTATCTACAAAATGTTTATTTTGTGGTTAAAGATAATTGTCGAAGGTTTTGTATAATTAAATAACACGTTTATAATTTAAGACAATGTTTATTAAGAAAGTATACAAACACACAAAATAAAACTTAACTATGGTTCGTCCCATAATTCTTCATACCAAAAGCATTATTAAAGCAATACAACTACAATATTTGTAGTAATAATTAGTATGTAGTAAAGATCTTATGGGGGCTAGGGAAAGGTCGTGAATGTCGCTTAATTCGATTTATAAATCATTTGAAAAGTTTTTTTTGAAATCTAACGTCGCACAAGTGATTGTATATCAACAAATATTATAATAAAATAGCGAACGCCCTTTCAAATTAATTTTTGTAGGTACTATCTTGGACAATAGTATTCTACTTTTGATTCAAATTTTCTTTTTAAATAAGAATAAAGTGCTATTGTCCAAGATAGCTAAAATTGACTTAGATACTAGATTTAAAAACTAATTTGAAAGCACGTTCGCTATTTTATTATAATACTAGCTGACCCGGCGAACTTTGTTCCGCCTTAGAGGCAATAAATGAGCATATTTTGGATTTTATTAAGTTCAATTTTTTATTAGGATAATAAATATAAATAAAAAAATCAAGTATTTTAATGATTCTTTATTGGCCATGTATTTTAGTGCATGGGTTGCACTCTTCAGTGAAGCACCTTGTGATAGACGACATTTTTCGTTTTATTATCAGGCGCGAGAACAATTAACGCAGATGGTCTTCCGACCCGTGAACATGCCACATATAATTGAGAAGCACGAAGTCGAGCCATACTAACGCGGCGCTCTTCACGTGCAATTTCTTGTTCTTCTTCTTCAGTCCTTTCATTCGCAATGTTTCGAATCCTAGTTGCATTACGGCTTTGTCGAGAAAGATTTGATCGTCTTGGTCGCGGCATGGTATTGTTAATGATAATATCGGCACAATAAGCTAATTGAAACTCGAAACAACCACATCAACCAGTGAACTCCAAAATTTCAAATTATAAAATTTTCAACCATACTTAACCATAGACAACATTACGTTTAGCTGTCAGTTGTGTTTTGTTATTCCATGTCAGTTGCGTTTTGTTATACCATTTTTAACAAATGAACGGCTATGTTTTGACTGATTAATTTTTTGTTTTGCTTTCAGTTGCGTTTTGTTATACCACGTTTTATGTCACGTTCCACGGGAACGGGATAAAAAGTATCCTATGTCCGTCTCCTGGTTCTAAGCTACCTCCCCACAAATTCAGCCAAATCGGTTCAGCCGTTCTTGAGTTATAAATAGTGTAACTAACACGACTTTCTTTTATATATATATAGATTGGTTGATGTACAATCGCTTGTGCTACGTTAGATTTCAAAAAAAACTTTTCAAATAATTTATAAATCGAATAAACCGAAATTCACAAGCTGTCCCCATAAGCAGGTAGGTATTTCTAAATTTAATAACACCCACAATAGACTTTTTATCAGAAATATGTTTAAAAACCCTAGTTATTTATATTAAGAAGATAAAAGTGAACCAAAACTGAATTTCTAAATAAAAAGGTTTAAAAACATATGACTTAAATTTTAACTACATGCTTAATGCTTTCTATTTCCCTTCACTTAACAATACTTGTCATCCTTTTCATTAAATTTTGACAAATAGCACCAATAAACAGCTGAATATCCAATAATTCTTCAAAATTATAGAACTCACCATTGTTAATTCTATTACCATTCTTGCGTCAAACGCCCGCATGTGTGAACCGCACAATATACAACAAGGTATCTCGAGCCCGCAGTTACGCTGCGTCAACCTTGCGGGGCTGTAGGGATCTGCGTCAAGAAACGCCAGCAAGATGCTCGCTGCGAGCTCGCAAGGATGACGCACTATGTGTGAACTGGACTGCCGTCTGCCTATGCTAGTCAATGTAAACTTTAAGATCCAATTTATGGAGACTGGTGTAACCTACAATGCTGTATTTTTTTTATAGCAATACATAACAACAATTTCTCGGGCTTGAAGTATTTTCAAGCCGTTAGCGCCTGTGACGTCTGATAAAATAGTGGTCATTCGAAATTTAGTTTTATCTGAATTTGGAGGCTCAAATCTAGGAGGCGGAGTTTTCGACTTCGATTATAATGGCAGCGAATGGAAAAGCCAAGAATAACTGTGCGACGTGTGACATCACAGTACGTGATGACGGTTTTGAAAACCACTTTCTTATCCTTTCAGAATGAGATTTGCAAAAATATTATATCTTATAGTTATAAGAACTAATAAGGAGTGATATGTTGGAAAATGCTTTAGAAAATGTAATCTATATGTAGAAGGTATAACTTTGTTTTTATCATATACTAGGTAGGTATGTACATTTCCAACTTTCAGGTACTTATAAAATCGAAAATATTCTTCTAATAGGAAAGAAATTTATTGAGTCTTCATGTGTCAGATTTTTAACCTCTATTAGCAAAGTATTAAATTGTTTTTGTTTATTTAAGTTTGTTTTATTTTAATTGGAAGTTCTATAGTATAATTTATATAGCAATCATAATTGTTTTCGTTTCCTTAATTTATCTCTAGGTACCTGTTGTTATTTCCAAGCAGCACGATAAGGAACGAAGGTATCAAATTTCAAAAATATTGGATTGTTATATACACTGCCGGTCAAAAGTTTGGAAACACCATGAAGTGAGAGATTTTTTACAAAAATTATTAAGTATTTATTTAAATAATTTGTATTAAAATAGTTATCAAGGAAAATGAAATATTCAACGACTAGGAATTAAACAAATATGTACGAGCGTCATAAATTCTCGGCCTGATATAGAAAAAATAAACTTGGTAAAATATAATCATTTTTATTTTTCAATATAATTACCCCTAATGTCAATACACTTATTACAACATGGAATTAATAATTCAATACTCTTGTAAAAATAATCTGAAGTTTTTCCTTCAAAATGTTCGATTACAGCTGCTTGCAACTTGTTCTCGACCTCAAAACGACGGCCCCTAAATCTTTCTTGAAATTAGAAAATAAATAATAGTCACTAGGAGCCATATCCGGACTGTACGGTGGATGATCCAATGCTTCAAAGCCGCATTCGCAAATGGCAGCTTGTGAAATATCACGAATATTGTTTCTCAATTTATGCAATAGAGACGCATATGTACTGTTAACAGTTTTATTGCGTTCTTTAAAATTAATCAGTAAAATGCCGTCACAATCCCAGAATATTGTTGCCATAACTTTCTTTGTCGATTGAACGACTTTCGCCTTTTTGGGACGAGGTTCATAGGGTCGCCACCATTCCATCGATTTCCTTTTGGATAGAGAATCATAATATAGAACCATTGTTTCATCCCCAGTAACAATGGACTCCAAAATCGGCTTTGGGTCGTCTCCACACAAGTTTAAAAACGAGCGTGCACATTCGACGCGACGTTGACGTTGAACAGCAGAGAGAAGACGCGGTACCCATCTTGCACTAATTTTATTCATACCCAAATGGTCATGAAGAATTCGGCGAACACTTGTTTCCAAGATGTCAGACATCACTGCTAACTCCTTAACTTTCAAATGGGGATCTTCCAATACCATTTCTTCAATAATTGGCCGACTCATTATCTTCAAGAGATTCTTGCCCCAAACGGAAACATTTTGACCACTTTTTTACAGTAGAATATGAAGGAGATAAATCACCATAAACGCCGTCTAAACGTTGTTTGATTTGATTAGGCGTGTGCCGTTCTTTTGTTAAAAATTTAATGACCGCGCGGTACTCAATTTTCGTTAGCTGCGACATTTTCATGCACTCGTCAAGATGCTTAAGTGGCTACTAAAATCTATTACGCTTCTAGTCGTAATATATATCTATAGTGTAGGCCTCTTACATGTTCAACTATGACGCAACCGAGTTTGAACATGTTGGCATCTGCAGAAACCTGCCGGGTCGAGAATTTATGGCGCTTACGTCGTATAGTTAAATAAAATAGGTTTCATACAAAAAATGTTTTAATTTTTTTTGTACGACCATGCTATTTCGGATTGTTTACCATACTTGGTTTTAGAACAGTAGGTTATATTTATTGGTTGCTAAGCAAAAACGCGTCGGTAAGTAATTACTTACCGTTCAGTTCTGTCAGAAACAGAACAGTAAGTAAATTATATGTAATTTATAGAATAAATGCATGATCTTTAGATGTTTCTTTCGCGATCGCGAAAAAATCATTATTTTCTAAATAATTGGACTATTAAAAAAATGTATGTTTTTTATGTCAATTTGCGTAGGCATTTTCAATATCCGAATTATATTCGTTTTCAGATTCACTCCTTCTCACAAATTTGACAAATATCGTAACATTAAAAAATAATAGTAATTACAAACGTATCCATGGTAACGACAAAACCTACTTAATATTTGGTGCTAAATAATAAAAGCTTAAAAGTTTTTCAAAGAAGCACTTTTACACTTTATATTTATGGAATTTGTTGACTATCATTCTTTATTTAAAAAAAAACTACTACTAAGTATCAATTTTCCGGTCTTTCTTAGCAAAATACCGGTACAGGTTTTAATCTTTGTTGTTAAATTTGAAAGATCTGGTTTTGATCTGCCTTTCTTAATAATTTGTAATTTCTCTCCAAAACTGTATGCGAAAAATTCCTTATTAATAATTTACAAACTGAACAAAAAATCGTCCTCGGTACTCGGAAAGGTACTCGAACCTTTCACCGAAGCAGTTGAATTTGCAGTCGTGACGATAATGCTATTTTAAATTTGCATATAGGCAAACTAAATAGAACTATTTGTCTTTAAAAAAATCCAACTTATAAATTAAAATAATAAAATGCGACAAAATACAGTCTCTCATTCGCAGATTTACATTACTTAAGTAACACTAAATCGAACAAATAACCAAATTATAATAAACATTTGGGAACGAAGCACAACAAAAATAACGTCCAAACAATGTTAACAGCATCCGTCTACTATAACACCCCGCGCTCGCTGATTCACGCCAAGGTTAAGAGAAGAGCTATTATAATCAGTGCTTATATGAAGTGTATGGATCGCATTTGAATCGGTATTACCTTTCCGTGCAAGTTTAATGAGCCTAATTTAAAATAGTACTCTAAATAATTATACTTTTTGCTGTACAGAGTTGATATTGAGCTTTAATTTGATAAATATTTCAATTTAAATAAACGATAACCATAATTTTACAAAAGTATTTTTGTTAGCATTGTTTTTATTTTTAATAAATTCTCAAGGCAAGCATTGCTTCCATGGACCGCACGCCACTGGTATTTATTAGAATATAACCTTATATTTTATATCAAACGGGTTATATTTTAATTCTTTCTATTAGTTGATTAACTTTTTCTTGTTTTAGAATGGCTCCGCAGTAGACGATGGACAGAACAAGTTCTTGAAAGGAGAGTTCAAAAAAGTTCTGTAGAGTTAAGGTCTGGCAATTGCGATGGTCAAGTCATGTTAATAAGTACGCCATCTGCTTCTTTCTTCTCTAAATTACCCCCGTAAAAGACGGGAACTATGCTTCGGATCGTTATCTTGTTGTAAATTATACCTTTCGTCTAGACTATGCGAAGAAATTATCAACATTATGGCAGAAAAGGCCATCAGCAAGATCTGACTGAGATAAAGCATGCGAAGTATTTTTCCATCTCTGTCGACTCGACTCATCCTGACATCTACCAGGTGAATCAACTTTCACTTATAGTACAATATGTGTTGGTACAATTGCAATCTGTGAACAACTGAACATCCAAATGGGTACGTTCGCTAAACTTGATCAGTCCTTGGTAACATACCTAGAAGATATAAGGAAAGTCGCTACCTTTGATGGTTATGAATCGAAAGCTGTGGAAAAAAGCGAAGAACAGAACTACGCATATTATACGAAGAGGAAAAGTAAGCAAAAACTCAAGTTTAACGAAGTAAAGAAAAAAAAGAGGTTTAACTCTCCGGCAGGGGCAGATTCGGAGTCTTCAACGTCATTATAGACAGGTTGATTGCAGAGCTACAGGGACGTGGCTCTACTTACGAGAAGTTAAGTCAAAGGTTTGACTTTCTCACGAAGCTACATAGTTTGGAATCTCAAGACGTCCGTGGTGGAGTACGGGACCGTAAGCCTTCTATACGAGGGATTTGGATGGTACTTGGGAAAACCAGTGTCTACACTTGCGATCTCATTTTTTGTTCGCAGAGGTTACAGGGGGAAAGGGTTATCGTAACTGTAGCTACATACAAAGTACATCCTGGAAAAAGGCTTTTTGGACATTTATCCAAACGTGGGAATAGCGCTGCGGATAATGTTGTGTACACTAGAGTCAAACTGTTCGACAGAACGGTCGTTTTCAACACTAAAACGAGTAAAGAATTATTTATGATCTACTACAGAAGAAAATAGGCTTAATTCCGTACAGTCAGAAATAATGCAGTTTGTGGACTATAGTGAGATCATCCGTTCCTTTGCAGAAAGTTTGTCACGTGGAAATGTAATCTTGTAATTGTATGAAAATGTAGAAATTATAATGTGTAAAAAAGTATAGTTGGTACTTTCATCTCATTTCTAAGTCGGATTGTCTATTATAAATAAAAGTGAAGTTTTTTTAAAAAAAATTTTGTTTTTTTGCTAAATTACCAAAAAGAGAGGCCCGTTAACTGCCTATGTCGTTAACTGCTTATGCCGTTAAATGTCCGGGCCTAGTCATCAACATTCGGAGATCCTAGTAAAAATCTTATTTACACTAATAGTAAGTGCATCCAAACTTTTGGACGGCAGTGTAGCAGAAATATTCCAAAATAAAGAAATCAACCAGCTACCCTTTTATTTCTGTAAAAATAATCTTATGATGACATTCAAATTCCTTATAGTTTTTGCCTTTCAAGCTATAATAAGACGGACGTTTCTCTCGTTTCTATTTTTTTTAAATTACTTCCATTGTTTTGTCGGGAATCGTTATTTGTACACGTTTATGAAAAGTAAATTATATCATTACAATTACATATAATATTTGCTATTATCATAGTCATTCGTATGAAATATATTTTCAGGGTTTTATTATTAGCTACTTTCTAGTTTCACATAAGTAAAACAAAGAATGGTTAAACTTTATTTTAATTATGTAATATAATATCACAGATAATATCAAAGTCTGATAAACACAAGGATGTATTTTTATTTAGAAGGCGTTGCTTGTTTACCGAACTGCTCAAACCGAATATGACCGATTGAAAAATTTAAAAATTTCTACCGTCGCGCCATCTCCAGCTACAGATTGAAACTTACGAGGACAGACGCCAGCGTTAACTTATAGTATCGTAGACCGCAGTTGCCACATTTTGCCGCATTATTGAATTCCCACATGTGGACACCGGCACTAAGGTTTTATTTGTTTCATCTTTTGAGCAAATCAATGGGTTACAAACTAAAATTTCCACTAGCTTTGTTTGAATTGCAACTAATCATAGAGAATAGGTTTCAATTTTCAAATAACAATTTAAAAGAGTGTGCTGCAGCTAATTACTCCAAAACAAATCAAGTGATTTCTCAAATTCATTATAGGTAATGGAATAATCTCATTTGTTCTTTTTCGTCGTTATTGTTGCCCTGCGACCAGATCACCGACTTTTCTTAACTACACTACTACGTCTCTTGATAATATGTGGCTGTTCTTCTTGACAGCCCTTCTGACATAAACTGGTCAATAACATAGTTTTTATCTAGCTCCTTGTATTTTTAATAAATCTTACAACGCTTTCCATATCCATTCTTGTTCAGATGGCATTATTACTTATAATACATTTGAGAGATCACTTATTTTTAGTTGTAACCCGTTATTAGTTAAAATGGGCAGACAATAGTGCTGCCTTACACAGTCGATTTTCTTAACCAGTTTTTTTTTAAGAAACTAATAAACAAACATTTACAAGGCATACAAATTATTCACAACTTGTCTATGAACAATCAATAAAGGAAACGGAATTAGTTTCAGTAAGATGCTCCCGTTAGGTCATTAATTAAGCAAATTTGTACTTTTTTTACTTTGTATTTTTTTATTTTCAACATTAAATCCTTCATAAATCTTATGTAAAATTATTACATGACATAAGAAAATTATTGAAAAAAAAGACAGTTAAAATAATCAATTCCAGATGTATAGATTTGTTTAGACTAACAATACTTTGAGTGACATTTATAAACACAATAAACCAGAAATAATAAAAAGTTTTAGGTGCAATACCAGATATTTTCTTCTAGAAGAGAGCAGTGAGAAAGTTTTGTAACGTGAGATGGGGGGGAATGATTAAGGGATTAGTTAAAGCGATTTTAAAAACGAATATTTGGATTTTTGTCTTAGGTATCTATGTAAAACTACTATCCGAGATTCAGAGGATTTTAAAAAAGAAAGTCTTTAGTCCCAACAATAGACAAATGTCGAGTCTCAGAAACCATAGCCCGAAGTGATGTAAATTTTCATGAATCGCGTATGTTTTCATAAGGTTATGTCAAATGCTTAGTTTGTATTTGATGTCCCGTAAAGTGAACTATTTATGCGTTTTGTAAACAATGGATAAAACCGTGTGCTCAGTGATAAAATACTCCCACATAAAGGTTTATGTCATCGAAATAAAAGCCGAGTTGGATTCTATTTATCGTTTTGCTCCATCATTTTCAACAGTTAAAACATGGGTTGAGAATTTAAACGTGCTTGTACAAGCATGGACTTCAGTTTGTAACTTCGAAGCATAATCTTTTGACTCCTTTGACATCTGATTGTCCTTCAGTCTTTGCCATTAGCTTGATTATGAAGAAAGTGGTGGGAGGTGACCTTAGAGCAGCAGAAGTGTTGGCATGACATTTCGTAAACAGCAAATCGCATGAGCTTCAGAATGACCCGCAAGAGTTAGATTCAGAAATGGTATTCTTTCAATACTGTTCCCGAACAAAAAATATTCGTGTTAATAAAAACACGCGTTGGATTTCGAAATGATTGCCACCTATAAGTAAATATGACGTACGTAAATATGCACTGGACTGTCGGAAAATTCAGTTAGTACTTATTACAAATTTTTTTGTTGTTTTCCTTCCTATGCCGAAAACCATTCAACCTATCTTCGTAATTAGGAAGACGTCAAACTTTATTGATTCTTCTCACGGAAGGAATTTTGAAAGCCTTAGAAAAGTCTAAATTGTAAAATTACGCTAGTTCAGAACGACGATAGTATAGATATTATGAAATTTCTGAAGAAATCTGACGCTTGAAATGTTGTTACCACAATCAATCAAAATTAAAATCTGTACAATCTAAAAGCTATACACACTTCGAAGTTATTGAAGACTAAAGTTTATAACTCGCGAAATCTACAATTTTGAAACTGTTTGGAAACCTAAGACATTCAAACAAATTTTTTTAGTTCTAGAACCGAATTACAACAATCCTTAAATCTCGAGAATTTATTTCCCTTATTATTAATCCTTAAACTTTCAAACAGTATTCTCCTACATTTCTGAAACTGTACATTTGCACAGGTAAACCTGTGGGATTCCGAGATTTGCGTTCTTTAATATATGATAATAAATTCAGAACTTTAAATTTTGCAACATTAAAAACCGATATTTTTGACAGCTCATCTTTAAAATTATCAACCTCAAGTAGTTAGCAAATTATATTACATTTTAAGATATTTAGAGTAAATTTAATTAAAGGAGTTTTAAATTTGTCGCAAAACCAAAGCGTAAAGCGGCTTATCATTTGATAAGTACATATTTTATAAGACTACTTATATTAACATTACTAAACTTATTTAACATACATTTAAATTAGTATATAAAAATTTTGTTTATTAAAAATAAATAAAAAATAATTTAAAAAAAATTAAAATCATTATCCACAAATCATTATTACAAAAAAACCATTATCCTTTAACTTTGATAAACACAAATATAACTAAAAGATTAAATAAAATTAAAACATAAAAATACAAATTCAAACCAAACAATAAATTAACAACCAAATCTTTTAGGTAAAGAATTTAATAATAACTAAAATAACATGGAAACAAAACTAATAGTTCTACCTTTTATTCCTAAACTATCTTGAGCAGTAGCAAAAAATTAAAAAAAATATATAAAATTAAAATTACATACAAGAATCATAACACAATAGGAAAAACATTTTTCAGTGATTTAAAAGATAAAACAGCCCTAGAAAATGAAACAAATATAATTTATCAAATTAACTATAATAACTGAAATGCCAAATATATGGGTGTTTTTTTAAATTTGGCGTCCTAGTTAGCTATGACTATGAGTTTGTTGTGAATAGACCACTATTTTTCAAATGTCAAAACTTAAAAGTGAGGTTAGGTTTAGATACACTGCGGCGTGGCGACATTCAAAGGTGCGTTCACAATCGAACTCTCATTGCTTGCTCTGACGCCAAATTTAAAAAAACACCCGTTATAGACAAAACAAAAATTTAAAAAAGAATAAATCACCATAGAAATTCAATTAAAATAAAAATATATACTCCTCATAAACCAAATACAGCACTATCCGATCACGCAATAGCTAAATTTCACAACTTTAATTTTAAAACAACAAAAATATTAAAAAAAGAAACAAATTTAAAAAAACAATTGTTATACGAAATGATTGAAATAAAAACAAGTCTACTGCCATCAATTATAAAACAGACATTGAAAACTTAAGAAGCACTATTTACCATAATTTATTTTAAATATAGTATTTTTTGTCATTTAAATATTAAATATAACAATTAAATACAAAATATAAAATTTTTACTATTCTTAATAAAAAACAGTAACAAAGTTTTTATTCAAAATAGAATGTTTTTCAGTTATTCTTTTTCATTATCCTTCATTTAATATTTTTCTCTTTTTAAATTTTAAAATAAATTGATACTACTAAAAATTGATTAGACGAGAAACATTGGAAGTTGTGAAAATTAGAATTAATAAAACATTAATAGACCTGCGCTTTTACTCTAATATTTTTATCTAAAATGACAGAATGAATAAAGAAAATTTGGTTTTTCAATAAGAACACACATTAGTAAAATTATAATTCAAATAATTATAAAATCATTTATATAAAACCTTTAACAACAGTTATAAATGATGGAATAAAAAAATCAAGTGGTTGTTAATTCCACCACAAAAAAAATTTAACTTTTTGAAATATTTTAACCTTATACAATCAACAAAAATTAAGTAAGTAAAATTAAAAGTATAATACAAAAAAAGATTCTCTCACATACCTAAATTACAAAAAAAACTTTTTTTTGTTATTAATAAAATGTTATCTTTACAGCATTTAACTTTCAACTGAAGAAGAATTCCGGTTTTATTGAAAGCAATTTGATATTTTTATTTATTAACAGTAAAAACGACTCATTAAGAATTTTCCTGTATCACTTTTAAAATTTAAATTAGTATTTCAACTATGTTTAAATTAATTCTAATATAAGTTAAAACGTACCTATAATATAATTTTGATGGAGCTAACGGTAAAGATTTAAAAAAAATAGCCATAGGCGAACTTTGGTGCAATACGGCTCATATATCGGCAGATTCGCAATTTTTTTATCTACAAGATGGTATAAATAGTTTTTCTTTAAATAACAATTTGTAAAATAAATTAGGGTTAGAGGAAATTTGCAAGTCATTTAATGCTAAAAATTCAATTGTTTTTTGAAAAAGTATATAAAGGAAGCCATTTTATCAACAATTAAGTAGCTCTAAACCATCGAAAGGGAAACATGCAGCTCTAGCGCCCTTCAAAAGTTTATGTTGAAAAAAAAATTGAAATTAAGTTTACGTCGGTTGAAAAAATTTAAGGTTATAATTTAAACGTCAAAGTTGAAAAGTGTTTAAAGAAATATAAACTAAGCGTTGAAGCTAATTGTTTAAAAGTGAAAAAATAATAATATCAAAAGTTAATTTTTCAAAGAAGAAAATAATGATTAATTAATAAAAACTTATGGAAATAAATGGAAATTATTGGAAGTTTAGACTTACCGATTGTTAACAAATAATATAATTTGAGTTCAATTATACAATATTTTGTATGAATTTGAATCATTGCAAATATCTATCAAGAATTTTATTTTTGACATTTTATGTTGATGTAAATGAAAGAAAGCGACTGACTGGAAATGGGTATAGAAATGGTAGCAATTGGCTTCACTTTTAAAATATAGAGATGGAACATGTTTGTGGCCAAAATTTAAAACAACTAAAATAATAAACCGTGAGTTTTTAATAAGTTAAACTTTAATTAATTTGAAGATTACAAACTATCAATAACAAAAAAATAATTATATGTTAAAAGATAATTTTTTTTATAGTTAAAAATTATAAAGTTATTATGGAAACTGTTTGGAAACTGGGGGAGATTCATATAATAAAATTCCCAAATAGAGAAATATTAAGGAATTTTAATGAACGGGAAAAACCCCTATACGCTGCCAGTGAACATTCGAGATTGGCGGTGGAATGTATGACGCATCGACGGCTGTTCGAGTGAACGAGGCGCGGTGCACCGGAACTTTAAAACACTAATTAGTGTTAGTCTAAATATTCTCCTTTGTTAATAGACGATTAAAACAGCACCTTTAGTATTATTTAAAAAGAATGTTACAGAATTTTGGGATTCCCCTCCCATTTTCAGCGAATGTCTTGTCGGACGGCCCCATATTAATATACAACTATTTGAGAAACTGCATTCGCAGGATTGACTAGATCCTACAAAAACAAGATTTATTTCAAGAAAAGTGCTAAGAGTGGAAATCAGATATAAAAAAATTACTTCCCACAATTACTAAGCTATTGTATGCCATAACAACATCAGCATCTGTTGTCTTTTACTATACTCTAGCCAAAAATGCATGAAATGAGTCATTTTCGTAATCACACCGGAATAAAGAAATATGACCCGAGGTGAGATAAGATAAGAGCGCAAATTTCACGTTGCTAAGAATTCAGTGACGTACGCTAGAACCAACAGATTTTCATTTCTTCGTTCACATTTACTTTTAATTAAAAAGGGGTTTGTTCCGCTAATGAATCTCTCTAGCTCATTTATTGTTTATTTTATCATTTAGATTACAGCGTGACCTTCGGGTAATTGTAGATGCATTTTACAATTTCGCCCACGTGTTTGTGATGACTCATTTCTTGTCACTTTGGTCACAGAGTACAATCCACATTACGCAACAGCCAACAGCCGAAAATGAAATACTATGTTCAACGAAACACAGTATTAATGTTTGTCTTGTGTTTATATTTAATTGCAACATTATTAATCCGCGTGTAAATAAAGTATTACACTTCAATTTAAATCAAATGATAAAAATCGTCTCAACTCTTTAACAATAAAAAGTTCAACATTGACAGAGGGATTACTTATTGACGTAGATCGTATAAAAATAATTAATCATTAGTGTAGAACTTTATTTTAATAACTGTATTTAGAGGAAAAGTACAAAATGGCGTCATGCAATGTGCAGCAAACAAAATAATTTTATAACTAGCATTTTAATGATATCAAAAATATCTCCAACTCTCTTTATCCAAGATAACATTAATAACGAAGTCCCGCAAACTGATTGCTTAAATGGCTCCTCTTATTACGTCTTCTATATTTTCTGTAATTTATACAAATTAAGGAAACATAAACAAATAAGGTATAATAATGCCAGTAAATAGTTGTAACATCATAAATCGAAAATAGAACTTGTAATAATCTATTCTGCCGGTTTAAGACGGTTTGCAAATGCCTCTTTTTACGAGAAAAGTTATGTGTGTACATAGTAAATACTAAAAAGTTAAAAGAGAAGAAATTTATAACTTTACCCTTGCACCTAACCTTGTGCATACATAAATTCGATAAACATCATAAAACTTGGAAGGTTCAAAGTGCATAATGCAAATATTGGCAGTGTGACAAAACCACATCATCATGCATTAAAATGCAGCTCTACCGCTTCGATTTATTTATTCTGGATGTCTGTGTATTTCTATGGATAATCTATTTAATAGTATTTTACTCACTAAAAGAAAATGTTCTTTTTTTAAACTTGTTATTTTAAAATATCTATGTTATGACTGTTAGCAAATACACGATGCAATTTGCATTTGCAGGCGGTGTGCACTTTTGATCTTGAACATGAGATCGTGGGAAGGAAAGATGGGGGAGGGTGACAACTAATGGAAATTCTGCAATCTTAAGGATGACATTTTTTATAGCTTGTAAATTATTTTATTGGTTACAATCCATAAGCTAGGTAATTAGGAGGGGTCGGGGTGATCACAAACAGTTTTTATATGTAGTGGTATCACGCCGTCCCGGAAAATTTTCCGAAGAGGTTGATGAGGAGTAGGCGACTGTTCATGGCGAATTCGATTCCCTTTTTTTCCAAGGAAACGAGTATAGCTTCTATTATTAAATCGTTTACAGTACCACAATGTGGTACTTATGTGGTATTTATTAAGTAGAAAAAAGTATAATCATCGAGCGTCTCCAAAGATGATTTGACTAATGCTATCGAATATTTCCGCTGCGAGTTAATTTTTACAACCAAGTTATGTATTTATTATAAATTTTTAAAAGACGATAAAATTATTATAATTATATAAACTGTTAATAAAATTTAAAAAAAAAACACCTTGTGGGTAGAATCGAACCTAGGCCCGCAAGATGGAGAGCGGGAGTGAAATACGATTCTACAAGGTGTAGAGAAAAAAAATTGTTAGGAAAACGAAGGCCCATGCACTTAAGCGGCTTTCATATTAATTTATGACAAAAAAGCAGTCGAATCTGCCATCAACAATTAAATTTCCTTTTACGCAAAAGTTTCTAGCTTTCCTACTAATCGGAGGTGGAATTCTCATAGCTCAGGTAATTTACTACATCTTAATGGTTGTAAATAACATCTTTTTGTTTTGTATCGTGGTGGAAACCTAAGAATGCCTATTGTAAGCATGGCAGTCTTAATATGATTTCCTAGGTTGCGATTGTGTGACACCGCATATCTGTACAGCACAGACAGGCCAGTCTTTGGATAAGCTTCAGCTTGGTCTGTCTTTGTTCTGATTTAGGCCACCACACCAAAGCAGTGCACAACTCGTATAGAATGCATGTTCTAGTTCCACGAGGAGCATCGACCACTAGGTTCCACAGCAGACTCAAAAACTCCTTCTAAATCAAGAAAGGCCACCAGGGCAATTCTTAATTGCTGGTTGCAACCAGCAATCAAGAATTGCCCTGGTTTGCCCTCCAATTCGTGAAGAGCAGTTTCACATTATTTTTCCGATTGTGCCTAACGCATGTTGGTGGGGATGAAATAACCTTCGTGTAGGAATGTTTTCCAGGTCGATTAAGCTGGAAGTGCAAAGTGAGCAGAATCCCATGGGACCCATTGGAGAAATAAAAGCCTTTTGAGTGCTACTTAACTACCCAACCAAAAATTTAAGTGCTCGTATTAAGATACATAGTGTTAATAATTTCAGTGAGCTCTCAATAAGCAATCAATTATTACCCGTACCTCAATTCTAATATTAAGGAAATCAGTAATGTCAATGATATCATTCTGTGTAAGCTTAACTAAAATCCTTTAGATGGTATTTAGTGATATTTTCTTAGAGCACTCAATAAGCACTTAATTATTATGTATGCAGAAATGATTTAGCTCACGTGTACGTTCGTTTATAAATAATGCTTTGCTAGCTTAGACTTAAGCTAGCAAAACATCCGATTTAAAAAAAAATAAAAAGCACTCAACTTTTTTGTTGGGTAGTTAAATAGCACTCAAAAAGCACTTAATTATTATGTATTCAGAAATGATTTACTCACGTGTACATGCGTTTATAAATAATGCTTAGACTTAAGCTAGAAACATCTGTTTTTTTAAAAAATAAAGAGCACTCAAATTTTTTGTTGGGTAGTTCAATAGTACTCAAAAAGCACTTAATTATTATGTATGCAGAAATGATTTAGCTCACGTGTGCATGAGTTTATAAATAATGCTTAAGCTTAAGCTAGTAAAACATCCGTTCTTAAAAAAAATAAAGAGCACTCAAATTTTTTGTTGGGTAGTTCAATAGCACTCAAAAGGCACTTAATTATTATGTATGCAGAAATGATTTAGATCACGTGTGCATGAGTTTATAAATAATGCTTAGGCTTAAGCTAGTAAAACATCCGCTCTTAAAAAAAATAAAGAGCACTCAAATTTTTTGTTGGGTAGTTCAATAGCACTCAAAAGGCACTTAATTATTATGTATGCAGAAATGATTTAGCTCACGTGTGCATGAGTTTCTAAAAAATGCTTAGGCTTAAGCTAGTAAAACATCCGTTCTTAAAAAAAAATAAAGAGCATTCAAGTTTTTTGTTGGGTAGTTCAATAGCACTTAATTATTATGTATGCAGAAATGATTTAGCTCACGTGTGCATGTGTTTATAAATAATGCTTAGACTTAAGCTAGAAACATCTGTTTTTTTTAGATAAAGAGCACTCAAATTTTTTGTTGGGTAGTTAAATAGCACTCAAAAAGCACTTAATTATTATGTATTCAGAAGTGATTTAGCTCACGTGTACATGCGTTTATAAATAATGCTTAGACTTA
Organism: Agrypnus murinus; assembly: GCA_929113105.1. NCBI lineage: Eukaryota > Metazoa > Arthropoda > Insecta > Coleoptera > Elateridae > Agrypnus > Agrypnus murinus. Next base: position 113,863,641 of record OV816031.1, read on the forward strand.
AGCTAGAAACATGTTTTTTTTAAAAATAAAGAGCACTCAAATTTTTTGTTGGGTAGTTCAATAGTACTCAAAAAGCACTTAATTATTATGTATGCAGAAATGATTTAGCTCACGTGTGCATGAGTTTATAAATAATGCTTAGGCTTAAGCTAGTAAAACATCCGTTCTTAAAAAAAAAATAAAGAGCACTCAAATTTTTTGTTGGGTTGTTCAATAGCACTCAAAAGGCACTTAATTATTATGTATGCAGAAATGATTTAGCTCACGTGTGCATGAGTATTATAAATAATGCTTAGGCCTAAGCTAGTAAAACATCCGTTCTTAAAAAAAATAAAGTGTACTCAAATTTTTTGTTGGGTAGTTCAATAGCACTCAAAAAGCACTTAATTATTATGTATGCAGAAATGATTTAGCTCACGTGTGCATGCGTTTATAAATAATGCTTAGGCTTAAGCTAGTAAAACATCCGTTCTTAAAAAAAATAAAGAGCACTCAAATTTTTTGTTGGGTAGTTCAATAGCACTCAAAAGGCACTTAATTATTATGTATGCAGAAATGATTTAGCTCACGTGTGCATGCGTTTATAAATAATGCTTAGGCTTAAGCTAGTAAAACATCCGTTCTTAAAAAAAATAAAGAGCACTCAAATTTTTTGTTGGGTAGTTCAATAGCACTCAAAAAGCACTTAATTATTATGTATGCAGAAATGATTTAGCTCACGTGTGCATGTGTTTATAAATAATGCTTAGACTTAAGCTAGAAACATCTGTTTTTTTTAATAAAGAGCACTCAAATTTTTTGTTGGGTAGTTAAATAGCACTCAAAAAGCACTTAATTATTATGTATTCAGAAATGATTTAGCTCACGTGTACATGCGTTTATAAATAATGCTTAGACTTAAGCTAGAAACATCTGTTTTTTAAAAAATAAAGAGCACTCAGATTTTTTGTTGGGTAGTTCAATAGTATTCAAAAAGCACTTAATTATTATGTATGCAGAAATGATTTAGCTCACGTGTGCATGAGTTTATAAATAATGCTTAGGCTTAAGCTAGTAAAACATCCGTTTTAAAAAAAAAATAAAGAGCACTAAAACTTTTTGTTGCGTAGTACAATAGCACTCAAAAGGCACTTAATTATTATGTATGCAGAAATGATTTAGCTCACGTGTGCATGAGTTTATAAATAATGCTTAGGCTTAAGCTAGTAAAACATCCATTCTTAAAAAAAATAAAGAGCACTAAAATTTTTTGTTGGGTAGTTCAATAGCACTCAAAAAGCACTTAATTATTATGTATGCAGAAATGATTTAGCTCACGTGTGCATGCGTTTATAAATAATGCTTAGGCTTAAGCTAGTAAAACATCCGTTCTTAAAAAAAATAAAGAGCACTCAGATTTTTTGTTGGGTAGTTAAATAGCACTCAAAAAGCACTTAATTTTCCAATGGGTCCCATGGGATTCTGCTCACTTTGCACTTCCAGCTTAATCGGTCTATGTTTTCACTTATCCAAGTCTCTTTTAAGTTTCGGTAAAAAGCTAATTATTTCTAGAATGGAACTGATAGTTCTTAATTTCTAGAGTTCTTAAATGAAATGTTTCATATTTCATGCTAGCGTCTAGCACAGATTGTAGTCTGTCGGTGGCTATGAGAGGTTCTCTATGATGCATTTTTATCGAAACGTATATCAGATCCCCATTGCCTGTCTTTGCAGCAATAGCACAAAGCGCTCCCTACTTTGTCACGTTGACTTTGAAAATCTGCCAGTTCTAATGCGTAGGTGATTGAGCTAATTTTATCTATTTTAGTTCCCTATTTTAGCTACTGAACGTAGATCTTGGCTATGAGGCTTTTCCGTAATTTTGGGCGTTTAGCAACCTAGCTGTGTCAGTCGCTCTCAAACTGGAGACCCACATTCTACTAGGAAGTAACAGTGCGAAAGCACTGGAGCCCAACACTCCTGAGTTGATGCTGTGTTTAGTATTGGCCAACTTTAACGGCCAGTTACGGTGGGCGGTCTGATCATTGGTGTAGATATTGAAAAAAGTTGGTGCTCGCACACCTAAGGTAGCCGTTCTGTTAACGTTTCCAGCAGTTCTTTTAATTACGTAGTTCTACAGAGAATCGCCTGTTTTAGAATATCGATTGAATGACCTGCACTATAGTTTACAAGAAGTTTGGGCTCGTGATTCTTCAGGTTGAATATCTGTCTTATTGTCTAAGCAGGTGCCTGCTTATTCTTGGACTAATCGATCGGGTGGGGGGATGTAAGAGCGTTCAGCACGATGAACATTCACAGTTTGTAGAGATGGAAGAGAAGCGAAACGAACGTATTCCAGTCACCTCAGCGAACGTTAAAAACACTGAATGAACTAAAACCTATCTCAAAACCGTCTTCTTTCTAACCTTTCTGTGGACACCCCAAGAAGAAAACAAACACTACTTGATAGCATCTTTGTCAAGACCTTAACAACGCAAGTCGCGGGAGTTAAAGGAGGAGCTAGCCAAGTCCAAATATATTAAAGAATAAAATAGTAAAGTCCGCACACACTATAACGTATGACGAAATAAATTTGCCCAGATAAGATGATAGCAGATTGTTTTTCTAAGGTTACCTTCAATAACAGCCATTTTTTATGTAATCACTTCCTCAAATCCATGCCGGAATTCGTAAGATTATTAAGAATTAGTAGAACTTCGCCTTCGATATAATACTTACAAGAACCAAGCTGCAATTAGCTTTTGGAAATGTAAACTGTCGATTTTTTGGACAAGAAGATCTTGGATCAAGAAAGTCAGAGAAAGTGACCGGACATGTAGGGAAAATGGTGCCACGGAAGATGACAAGAATATTTACTTAAAACTCTTCTTAAGTACTACTACCATGGCTCTCCCGGGAGCTCCTTTGGCAAATGGTAAAAAATGGCAACTCTAAACGAGTTTACGTACTTTTGTCCCTTTTTCGGAAGGAGTTTTATAGACGAATTTTTTGATAGTCCAAGAGACATTTATGCAGAATTGCCTGATGGGTTGAAGAGAAAGAAGGTCAAATCTTACATTCTGTATTTCCGTTATTTACAGACAGAATTTCTTTAGCTTTGGTGTTAAGGAAGGTAATTATCAGTCGTGCTTTCTAACTTCACCCACAAAAAGATGGAAAAAGGAGCCAAAATGATGAATTTTTCATTTTCGATTTCACCTTCACAGATATCCCAGTATGTAGAGATTTTGCATCACTCTCCCTACTCCGAACTAAAACTTCAAAAATATAAATCCGGTTACACGATTTATATGCACCGTGTATTTAACTAGCGTCAACCTTGGGAGTTCCAAAGGGTGATCAATAATAATTAAACATCTACCCATGTAAATCTTATGTGAACACTATTGTTTATGTATTTCTAAGTTAATGGTAACCGAAACGCAGATTTCTTTTAATGCCGTTATTTATGGGCCAATTGCTTTATTCCTCTCAGCCCAATAATTCAATATAGGACAACCTCAGCTCATCACTTTCCATTGCTATAAAGATTCCGCTGATTTATTCTTTCTGATTATAAGTCTGCAGGAATGTCATATTTGAGTTGATACTGCTCTCTTTCCATTTCACCAGGTCAAAACAGGCTCAAAAGCACAGCATATATGGGTTCATATTCATAAGTAAAATGGGACCAGAAAGACTTTTCTTTGTAATGTCGTTATTTATGGACCAATTGCTTTATTTTACTCAGCTCTCTATATTCAAAAATATAAGACAAATTCAAAGTAAATTAATTATATATCAACGAATAAAATAAGAAAATATAAATGTTAATTTTGTAATCTACTAAAAAAGTCGTTTGATGTCAAAAAGTAAACACATTCTTGTATGAGAAAAATAATAAAAAAATTTATAAGCTGTAAATGTAAATTAGTTGTCTCTGGCAGGACAAATCAAAGACTTTCATTTTTAAACATAGCACATTTTGAAAACTGTCAAAATTACACATCCCTGTCGACATCTGTGTGCACTTTGTGACTTTGGCATAGCGATGCAAATAAATAAAAAGTTTTCCCACTACTACTGGTTATAAGTTATAAGAAAAACTGTTCAAAAAACCGAAGGTTATTTGTAACGTTGATAAATTAAATTTGTTTAGCGCCGGTATCCACATGCGGGAATTCCCGTTGCGAGCTCGCTGCGGGCCCGCAAATGCGGTCTACGATACTATAAGTTAAATGGTGCAGTTCACACATAGTGCGTCACCGTTGCGAGCTCGCAGCGAGCATCTTGCGGGAGTTTCTTGACGCAGATCCCTACAGCATTGTGCGTTGACGAAGCCGCAAGTATGGGCTCAAGATACCTTGTTGTATATTGTGCGGTTCACACATGCGGGCGTTTGACGCAAGAATGGTAATATAATTAACAATGGTGAGGTCTATAATTTTGAAGAATTATTGGATATTCAGCTGTTTATTGGTGTTATTTGTCAAAATTTAATGAAAAGGATGACAAGTATTGTTAAGTGAAGGGAAATAGAAAGCATTAAGCATGTAGTTAAAATTTAAGTCATATGTTTTTAAACCTTTTTATTTAGAAATTCAGTTTTGGTTCACTTTTATCTTCTTAATATAAATAACTAGGGTTTTTAAACATATTTCTGATAAAAGTCTATTGTGGGTGTTATTAAATTTAGAAATACCTACCTGCTTATGGGGCTATGGGGACAGCTTGTGAATTTCCGTTTATTCGATTTATAAATTATTTGAAAAGTTTTTTTTGAAATCTAACGTAGCACAAGCGATTGTACATCAACCAATATTATAATAAAATAGCGAACGTGCTTTCAAATTAGTTTTTAAATCTAGTATCTAAGTCAATTTTAGCTATCTTGGACAATAGGACTTTATTCTTATTTAAAAAGAAAAATTGAATCAAAAGTAGAGTCCTATTGTCCAAGATAGTACCTACAAAAATTAATTTGAAAGGGCGTTCGCTATTTTATTATAATATTTGTTGATATACAATCACTTGTGCAACGTTAGATCTCAAAAATAAACTTTTCAAATGATTTATAAATCGAATAAAGCGACATTCACGACCTTTCCCTAAGATCTTTAATACATACTAATTATTACTACATATATTGTAGTTGTATTGCTTTAATTATGCTTTTGGTATGAAGAATTATGGCACGAACCTTAGTTAAGTTTTATTTTGTATGTTTGTATACTTTCTTAATAAACATTGTCTTAAATTATAAACGTGTTATTTAATTATACAAAACCTTCGACAATTATCTTTAACCACAAAATAAACATTTTGTAGATAATATAAGCAAATACAACTAGTTTTCTGCAATATACATCTATTTCTGATGGCAGTAGATTGTTTACTGTGCGTCATTTCACCGTGTAGTATGAACTGATTTTTGCGGGACCGCAGCGAGCTCGTTGCGAGCTCGCAACGGGAGTTTCCCGCATGTGGACACCGGCGCTTAGAGAGTTGTGTGTAGGTATATAAATATCTCAACCCACATTCTTTCTCATAGTCTATTACATTCACATGTATAAATATTATTAATAGAAAACGTCGATTACCCTTCACATGGAAAAGACAGGATAAGGAGGAGAAAAAAATTGTCGTACGAAAAACCAACTGTGAACGCTTCTGTCCCAGACGTTCAAACCCAAAAGAGGTACACGCGCGAACCCCTACAGGGTTGATTACTTTGCTCTAGGTGGTTGACGACTTATTCACAACTCGTTAGACATCAACTGATACACCACCAACGCTCTAAGCTCGTGGATATGACAAATACATGCATATGTAGTTTATTGAAATCCCTGAAAGGATATTACTTGCCGAAACTAAATTTTCCAGAATTAACAAAACATTTCTGTCATAAATATATTTACGATACAATAACTTGTAACAGACACTGATTAAACCAATTATAATTTTAAATTCAGGAAATTTTCAGTATTTAGAAACTTAATAATCAATGAGGGGGTGGGGTGATTTCAATATTACTTTGTTTACGATTCTGTTCTGTTCAGTTACGTAAGCAGCAAGCCGTTCTTGATCCTGAATGTGTTTTAAAATAGCACTGAGCAATTATGTACATATCCCCTTAGGAGAAATCCTTCTACAGAAAATTCCATCCATCTTTTTCTGTTTGGATTTCCTTCAAATCTACAAAAAAAAGCAAATTTATACTGACTGGAAAGGTATACACGTGATATGTTTTAAATTCATTCAGAAAAACACACGGTAAAGTCGAGCGTTTTATATCCAACTCTACAATAAATTTTGGCGACAGCAGAGGGAGTAGAGGCGAATAATATTCCTCCTAGTTACCGTTTTTATGAATGAATGAACTTTTGTATCCATTCCTATATCAAGTCTATGCTTTTCCAATATGTATAGTTTCTTGTTGCTTCACCTATACTAAAAAACTACATAAACCTGTTGCTAAGTCTCCAATCTGTACATGACAAGCTTTCCTTGTGCTCCATGCATAATAATGCATCTCTTAATTAATTACTTCAGGTATTACCTCCTACTTTGGCAGAATTGCGCTTCGCTATTTCTTACAATACTATAAGGTAATAAAATTGATGAGACTAGTAAATTAACCGCGCCAATAAATTTTAATACGTTCATAAGGTAAAATCTTTACATCAATTTGTCTAAAACTAATTGAAATATAAGAAGACTAAGCACTAAACGAACTTAAAACTAATTCATTTAATACTATTAAGAATATTTACCTCGCAATTATCTATTAAGTATTTATTTTCACCGAATCGCCATACATTTATACCACTTCGTCCCCTTGACGTCAACTCTCGTCTTCGTACGGTCGCCGTATCTGTATGTCCCTCGCAGAGGTTTCCAGAGTGGTGCAGAATCTTTCTCGAAGCTTCTGGAACGCCGAAATACTTTCATTTCTTAATTCACTACATTCTGATGGGTCACTTATTTTGTCCAATGCGGTCAGATTTTGAAAACGGTAAAAGATATCAACAATTTGATTTTCATATTTCAAGATTTTACTGAAATATAATCACGGTCAAGTGGGATCAATGACCTCCTATTGACTTTCTTCTTCGTCAAATATCTTTTTCTAGAGAATATTAATCAGGATAGAAAGCAAGCTTATATACCAAATTAATAAAATACACCCTCTTACTCCTTACACTGCCTTCATTCTTTCCAATTTAAAATTACACATGTTGAAATGCTTGAAACTTTGTTAGCGAGAATTAGCACATAGACAATATTGAAGGAGCACTAATCGTTCAGTATTTGACGTAATTTTCAAAATTTTACTGAACGTGAGCAAAATGCTTTCAGTACATAACTAAAATTTGTTTTCCTGCCCAAAATCGTTACCTTAGAATCACAAGGTTCTATTTGCAAAGCACGTGTCATTCAGAACGTTGTTGTTCTAAGGTAGCAAAATGAAAAACCACGTGACGACCACAGCAGACTTAAATCCACACAGCTTCATACCTGTTAAACTCGTCGCTACTACCATCCCCTGTGTCAACATCAACAACGCGAACACGACCATCCTTTCCAGGATTAATTTTAATGATTTCTCCATGTAGCCACACATTCCTTGGTAAGTCTTCATCCACAATCAGTTCACACGGTCACCAATATGAAGCACAGCATTCCATTTCCCACAGTCACCGAGCAGAAATTCCTTAACCCAGCGCCTTCAAAAGGGATCAGCTAGCATCTGGCACCAATTTCAATCGCTTATGTATAACTTCGTCCTCATTGAACTTTTCAACTCAAAATACCCTCGGTCCTTACCAGGAAACAATTTGGCGTCAAGGCTGCAGAATATCTTGCATCAGATGACACTACTGCTCTACGTAGGCTCTGTTTCAGCCATCACCAAGTCTGTAAGAAACCTTTCATTCGGAATTGCATAGTTTTCTTCACGCTTCGGATTTGCTTTTTCCACTAGTCATAAAAGCGAGAAAGATTTCTTTCTGCACGAATTTCATACAATATTCGTCCACTGTCATAACCCAAACAGTAGATGGAGCACCATGAAGACAGGTGAACATCTCGATGACCATCAAGGTAGATTGTGTGTCCAAGCTGAAGTTATGTATAATTTAGATGCGCACTGCATTTCTGGCGCAATTTAACCACCTCCAATGTCAGGAATCTGACAGTATGTACATCTTCTCCGGGCACTACGGACTGGAGATCATAATTCCAGTACTCAGAATTACTGTCACAACTTACGTATTAGCTAGCATCTCCAAACTCAACTGTATGGTTCCTATTCCAGGATTTCACCGATTCGTAACGACTAGTCCTGTGGAACTATTGGCCAAAGGCCAAGGAGATCTAGTAGACACCGCCACCCAACTTAGATGCCGATGAAGAAGCTGGAGGAGTCGACTGAAGCTGAGAAGTACGCTTTCAAGGTAGAATACAGCATAAAACGCTGAAAAAGAAAGAGACGCCTAGATGGATCCAATCTTGGAAGAGCCTGGTCTTTCAGATCAAGATGAGCGTGAGTTTGGTGTTCCCGAATCTCGTAAGTTTGTTTTAGAAGCAATACCTGATCCTAAACAGACGTGGAACCCATAAAAAACTCAATAGCAACTCATAGTGGAATCACTAGGATTCTCCTACCCAGCACAGACTAGCATCGCAATCTTAAAGTTATTTAAGGGTGGGGTTAAGTCGGGAGGGGTGCTAAGTTAACACCAGCTCCGGCAATTTGTTCTATCCACTTCAAAACCTAGCACTAGATATTCTAAAGCTAGCACTACAATAGTGGTGGAAATATAAGGGTTGAAAGATGAGCAAAAAGCAAGAGCAAGTTGTTCCTCGTTCTAGAAAACAGTTGCCATGAGATATCTTGTCTAGAGATTGTTCGTCTTTGAACGTTTAAGGATAGGGTAGTCTGGTACTTCCACTGCATAGGCTGCATTTTGGATTCAGTCTCATGTACGTGCCTATCGACAAAAAAATATTTATTTGGTCCGGTCCTCGCGAAGCACTTGACCACCTCCAAGTTTACCTGAAGTCTCTGGATCGTCACGAACCATGGGCCCTACACTAGTGTCTACACGAAAGCTTGGACAATGTCCAATCTCTTGTTATTTTTCAAACTGCATCTGTCGAGATGCCCATAGCTTTAGCTATTGGGGAATTTTTCATCCATCTTTCCGACAAAAAAATTGTTCACTTCTCCAGAAGTTGTACTTCCACGAGTCGGCAAGTGTGAGGGCCATCTTCAAAGGACTCCCTTTGTTTGTGGATGGGCGCTCGGACAGAGAGACCAGTTAATCAGTGACCCTCTGACCACTGGCCTATGAGATACCGTATGGCAAGGTAGTTCCAGGTAGGCAAAAGTACAAATCAGCTGCTCTGGATATTCTCGGTAAACTCGGGTCCTTTAGATTTCGTTGGATCGAAAAGCTCGCTTTTCTCCACCCGATACGCATGAATCGAGTAAGGCTCTTGGTGAATTACTGTAAGAGATATTGTTGCAAACATATGAGTCGTCTAATTCAAACTCCGCTATAGGACATTTTCGACGATTGTGAACTAAATATGATTCTGGGTAAAGAAAACTCTGATACTATTATTTCCTGAAAATTCTGCTGACGCAGTCGAAGGCCTACAAAACCTTTAATTGTAAATCGGTCTAGGCAAACTCTAGGTAAATCCTAGGTCTAGTCCTGCCAACTTGAGATGAACTAGATGGGACAACTGGACTAGAGGAGAAGGGCGAGCACGTTAATAGCTGCGGTAGTGGCTTGGATAACTAGTAGAAAGAGATAGCAACCACACTACCACTAGTAAGAAACGGCTGCACTCACATAAGTAAGTGGCGCACTTATTGAATGTACCTCAATTCCCCGCCCATATGGGACCGTGCCAATAAGCTAAACGAAGTAAATAGCACAAAACAACAACAATAATCTTCTTTGGGTTGTTCCATTACTTTGTGGCAAGTTGTATCACGAACTGGTGCTGTGCATGAGTTATCTCGAGACATGTCTCAACGCGGACAGATCTATTTAAAAATAGTCGGTACTTACTTTCATACCTGGTTAGATAAATTATTTAATGCTCCTCGTATAACATCCTGGATTTAATTCGTATTTACTCTACCTCACCAGGGTGAACGGACAAGCTGTCGCTGGAGATGTCGGACTTCACTGGTATCCGAGACTAGCCCGAAGATAGAGGGAGGGCAGTCGTTAGAGGTGTCGGGAAGCACCAGGATTAGGGAGCACGAGACTAGCTTGTGGGCAGACCACACGGCGTTCACCCTTAGAACTGGTCGTTGTCTACCCAATCCCAGGCTTGTCTGGGCAACGGATGACGCGATGAGAATGAAATATGTGGTAGAGTTATGCCGAGGCGTTTCGTTTACGTTTCACCGAAGTGTTTCTCGACGATGACTCTAAAATGTTGCGGAGTGAGCTCTGCTAACAAGAGGTTGCGGTGTGGGTGAATTGAATCTTACCTGACGTCGGGGTCTTTTATGGAGCTAAGTATCCCGCTGTCTGACCGAGGCTGAAACTGGCTGTCTTCTACCCTATCCCTACAAAGGGCAACAGATGAAGATGTCAGATTAAGTGTGTGGTAGAGAAATTCGTGAGAATTCTCGACGGTAACTCATACCGATCAGGGGGAGCACTGATAGATGAGACCGGTGTGGGCGAATTCGAATCTCGCCTGGGATAAGGTCATTTATGGTCACCAAGGAACCCGCTGTTTGACCGAGGTCATTTATGGTCACCTAGGAACCCGCTACATAACCGAGGTCATGTATGGTCACCAACGGAACCCGCTGCTTGACCGATGTCATTTATGGTCACCAAAGGAACCCCGCTGTTTGACTGAATCTCAAGTGCGGAGAATCGAAGTGAGGTTTACCCTGCTTTTGGGGTAATGGGAAACTGCAGGCCGCCAGGTAAATGTGCTTAGGAGCTATCCCGACCACCCTACGATCCGGACTGCAGCCGGGTACAGTGATTGGGAGAAGCTCTGAAAGCCATTACACTTAAGGAGAGTTGAAGCGAATACATAGCCTCTCACTATCAAGACAACTTCACCAAAAAAGGGAACACACCGGGAGTCTATAACGTGTAGACTTAAACGAAGCTCTGTCGAGGGCCCACCAGGCCTAAAATTGGTAGATCGGGGTGGCAAAACCATTAATAAAAACCAAGTCCCGCCACAATTGAAGTTGGATTCGATCGGGCAGTGGTTCCATTTAGCAAGAGCGCTAAGCTTGGGAATAGTCCTATTGCTGGACGAGGTACTTAGCCCCGTATGAAAGAGGACGGGAGTGTACCGGCGGGTGAGCAACGTGTTAAGTCAATTGCTCCGGCACTATGCCTGCGATAGCTAGTAGAGGGTGGATAGGCAACCTCGCTCCGACCAGTGAGCTGATCTGGTAGCAATTGCTGTACTCCCGGTTATGCAACTTGCGCGCTGATTGGGCGCATCCCAATCACTTCCTTCTGGAAGGGAACGTGGGGGTATGTTTATACGGGTACCCCACGTAAAACAATGACAAATTCTTGTCTGACCTAGAGCAGGCGTATCTCAATCACTTCCTCCTTGGAAGGAACGTGGGAGTATGTTGATATAGGAACCCCACGTAAAACATACAGACAATCGTGTCTGACCTAGACGAATGGAGGAGATTCAAGTGAGGTTTAGCTCGGGCAGGGAGTAATGAGTACTAAGAAATCTCGCAGACCAATGGGCAACTGCAAGCCACCAGGTAGAGTCTCAGAGGTGACAGTACGGGGGTCCGGCACATGCTGTCAGTTCCAGCGTCGGATTCCCAGAAATCGTCTAGAGGCCTACACTTAAAGGACTTGATGCGAAGATACAAAGCCTCTCACGTTCAAGACAACTTCATCTTAACGGGTACACACCGGGATGCTACTTTGATGGGCCCTATAAAGTAGCCTCGAAACGAAGCTTTGTCGGGGGCACACCAGGCCTATAACTGGGAGATCGGGGTGGCGAACCCATTTAAAAACCAAGTCCCGCCACATTTGAGGTTGGATTCGATCGGGCAGTGGCCCCAACTAAGGCTTGATGAAAGAACCTCGGTTCTGATGTACCTAACCTAGGTTAGGGAATAGTCCTAATGCTGGACGAGGTACTTAGCCCTGTATGAAAAAGGACGAGAGGATGCCGGCGAGTGAGCACGTGTTAATTCAATCGCTCCGGTACTAACCTGGTTCGCTAGTAGAGGGAGGATAGACAACCTCACTCCGACCAGTGAGTTGACTGGGAGCAATTGCTATATGATTGCGCGCTGATTGAGCGTATCTCAATTACTTCCTCCCAAGGGAAGGAACATGGGGGATGTTATCACGGGAACCCCACGTAAAACACACATGTAAATCATGTAGCTCACCATTATCTTTCTTTTCTATACCTTATGAGAAAGGAAGATGGTAATGTCATTCGGGCACGTTCAAAACCTGTAGGACCTAGAGACCTGCTGTTTAAATTTAAATTAGAAAAACTTATAAACGGCTTTGATGTAACTTCTGCAATTTAGGTAACTAGGTCATAGGCATTTGATTCACCTATTTACGATGTAAACCGGTGCTAGTTGTCAAACTGTCGATCATTATATTTTTATTCTTTTTGTAGTGTTAGCTTTCCAATACTGTTAGCTGACTATAGTTAGTGCTATTTACAGGCAACTAGCGCTAGGTTTTTAACGCGACAGGTTAAATGCCTACCCCTTCCGATTTGACCCCAAATTTCTCGCTAATTGTACTAATGTCAGCTTTAAAGTTTAGGTGCTAGCTACAGATTCATTATTTACAATGCACAAAAGGTCACTGGTGAGGGGGGGGGGGGGAGGGAGCTATCTGTCAAACTTTCAACCATCATATTTCCAATCCTATTGTGGTGCTAGCTTGGGAACATGGGTACTAGCTATTGAATATCTAGTGTTAACTTTTGAAAGAGTTAGAACAAATTGTCGGGGCTGGCGTTAACTTAGCTCCTCTACACGATTCCATCCTTAAGTAGCTCTGGTACGATAATGGTACTAGCTTCGAAATTTTTGTACTAGACGGTGATAGGTTAGAGGATCCTAGTGCTAGGTTTTGGCGGGAATTTATGAACTAGGCGGGGGTCAAATTAACGGACCCTGCCATCTTAAATTTGAAGGATACCACGAAGGAAAGCTGAATATATATAAACGAAGATTTAAACTAACCAACCAAAATAGTAACAATATATTTAACTCTTGTCGTCTATTCAATCATCATTTCTAAAATTAGTTTTTGTTTGGTAGGATATGAGTTACCTGTTTAATTTGAACGATAGATATATAAGAACAGTCAATTATTACTTGCGAGTAATTAACTATTTCCTATAGACTTTTCAACATAAGATGTAATAACATACATTTTAGTCAACTTGTGTTAATAAATAATAATTAAGAAATGCTAAGTTTAATTATGGCAAAGGCTTTTGAAGTGCGAATAAGTAATTCTACTCTTTATGTTTTGCTGCAGTATAAGACCCATTTATTATATGCGTACATGTTTGTTTAACTTCACTTTCTGTGTTTCGAAAGCCAGGGGTTTAGATTTCATAAAATTTGTCTCATAGGTAATACAATAATTTACAATACCTTACATTCACCGCAATCTCTGGTATATTCGTTCGTATCATTAGATGTACTTACACCAAATTCACCCCTCCAATTATTATTCTCTTCTATTAACAATCGTTGCAAAGAATTTACTTTTAATAATACAATTTACTCAGATAATTAATTAGGGATGCTTTAAAGCATATTTACGCTTACAAATTTACCGTCAAAACCGTAATTCATCTTATCAAAATCCTTAATTAGTTATTCAATTAATCTTTCATTAAAGCAGGGGTATAACTAGGTTATTCTCCTGTGCATATTAGGTAATTCTCTATATAAAAAATTAAAATCGATAAGCTAGCTCGTTTATAAATTGATGTACGACATTACTTTCTGTAAGAATACGTACTGTAGGATATTCATGAATAAATAACCGAGAATTACGATTAAGTTTCCTGTGCGTTTTGGTAAATCCATGATTATTTAAGGTGTACAACAATAGAAAAATGTAAGATTTTAAAAGGCTATTGTTTGTGCTAAAAATAATACTGATGTGAATGCCAAAAAAGATACTTTAATAGACCTTGCACCTTGAGCCAAACGATTACTAACGAATAGGTCAGTCACACAACTTTTCTCTATTTCTGAACTACCTGCCTTAGAAAAATCTATAAAAGCAATAGTTAGTAGTAGCTATTTGCAGGCTTAAAAAGTCATTATACGGTTATTAACTTAAGCAATTTACAAATATTGGCGCCAACAAGAATGTTAAGTCTGCATAAAACAACTTTTAGTCCCAAATTGCCATCAAATTTTTAAAAGACCTCAGAGTACTCAAAAGATTAAGGTATGTGAAGTTAGCGGATAAATTTCGAAAAATCAATTAAATAAACAGAGTTCCGGGTCACGGCAGAATAGTTCTACAGTTCTTGCTAGCTTTTCTAAAGAGTTCTGCAGAAAAAACCCCAAAAACCTGAGAAAACGAAATTGCCCGCCAACTTCACGATGCGGACAAAATTATAAAAAATGCAGAGTATTTTTGGAGTTCTGAATAGTATGATAATAGTTCTATAGTTTTAGATAGGTTTTAGAAATAGTTCTAAAGAAATAACGCAATAAGAAGAAAAATAAAATTTCAGAAATAGAAACAAAAATTGCGAATATCTTTCAAAATTCACTCCAGATCGAAAAATTTCTTAAGCATTATTGTTAGAACTCTTATGCTTCTGAAATTTTATTTTTATTCTTATTCCGTTATTTCTTCAGAACTATTTCTAAAACCTATCTAGAACTATAGAACTGTTATCGTACTATTCAGAACTCCAAAAATACTCTGCATTTTTTATAATTTGTTCGCATCGTGAAGTTGGCGGGCAATTTCGTTTTCTCAGGTTTTTGGGGGTTTTTCTGCAGAACTCTTTAAAAAAGCTAGCAAGAACTGAAGAACTATTCTTCCGCGACCCGGAACTGTTTATTTAATTGAATTTTCGAAATTTGTCCGCTAACTTCACATACCTAAAAGATTAAGTTTAGGATGATAAAGGATAAGGATACAATAGAAAACAGCTTACAAAAGGAAGCTACAATTAGATGTTAAAAAAAACTACCCTAAAACAATTCTTTTTAAATTTTTGAAAGTGAAAAGTTTTCCTATTATCCTCTGAAATTTTTGTTTTACGAAAAGTTCGACATTGGAATTGATTTGCAGCGCCATCCATCTCTTCAAATTAGAAAGGCGTGTTTGTTGCAGGAGGAACCAACTGGATTGATTTCTATTAAACAAGAAACTTCATTCCAAAATTATATAAATGGAATTGTAAAAATCTATGATATAATAAGATTTCTGGATATAGTTCTAATAGTTCTAGAGTTCTCAATTGGTTTCTGAATGAGAATCTCAAAATACGAAAGAAAAGAAATGGGCCGGTAAATTCACGCTATGAGAAACTAATGAAGAAATTACAGTATTTTTAGAGTTCTCAGTAGAATTGTTGTAGTTCTACAGTTCCTGATAGGTTTTATCAATAGGTCCCTTAAAAAATGGACCTGAAATACACAAATATTTTTTTATATCTCATCAGATCGTAAAAGTTATTAATTATATATGAGATTCAAAATGGAACCTTATTTTTCCCATCAAATAGAGAAGCTGATAAAGATCAGGAAATCTAGATCAAAAGCTACTGACCTACTGAGAAATACTGAGACTGATAAATCCAGTAATAATCGTTCTAGTGATCTCTAAAGGTCACCAAAGGTCAAAACACCAACTTCAACGTAAATAATTAGAGCGGTGTCGTTGGCAAGCTACTTACTTACAGAGACAGAGTGAAACTGTCAAAGCCATTTAAAAATCATTCCAGTGACCTGTGATCATCAAAGGCCAAAAGTTCAACACCAAACGTAAATAATGATTTAGCTTTCGAATTATAATCAAGTGTGGTGTCATTCGAAAGCTATTGACTTAGAGAAAAAGACAACAAGTAAAAATCGTTCCAGTGACCTTTAGAGGTCAACACAGATCAGAAGCCCAATTTCAACGTAAACAGTCCAGTGCGGTGTCGTTCAAAAACGACTGACCTACTGAGAAAGACTGACACTGAACAGTCCAATAATAATCGTTCTACTACCTCTAGATGCCACCAAAGGTCAAAACTCCAACTTCAGCGTAAATAAGTAAGTGCACTTATTATTGGAAAGCTATTGACTTACTGAAAGACTGAGGTCACCTCTGGAGATCATCAAAAGTTCAACTTCGAACGTAAATAATCAATTCGTAAGCTATTAACCTAGGGCAAAAGATTATGTAAAAGACAACAAGTTAAATTCGTTGTAATGACTTTTAGAGGTCACCAAAGATCAGAAGTCCAACTTCAACGTAAATAACACAGCGCGGTGTCATTCAAAAGCTACTGACTTACTGAGAAATACTGACCCTGAAAAGTCCAGTAACAACCGTTCTAGCGTACTTAAAGGTTACCAAAAGTCAAAACTCTAACTTCAACGTAAATAATTAAGTGCGCTATCATTGGGAAGCTATCGACTTATTGAAAAACAGTAAGGTCACCTGTGGAGGTCATCAAAAGTTAAAAGTTCAATTCCAAACGTAAATAATCAAATGCGGTGCCATTCGAAAACTATTGACCTACTGAGAAAGACTGAGACATAAGAATCCAGTAAAAATTGTCCCAATGACCTCTTCAGGTCTCTAAAAATCGGAGTCCAATTTTAAAGTAATGAATTAAGATCAATAATCGCTTCCGAGGCATCTACAGATCAGTAAAGGTTCAGCTAAAATGTAAATACGCGAGTTTGGCGTCATTCGAAAGCTTCTGGGCTCTATTTATAACGACGATGTAACAGGTATAATACAAAAGTTATCTGTGCGGCCTGCAAGGAACACGAATGAGTAAACCACTGACTTTGAAGAACATGTGGAATCAATAAAAAAATTACGATGAGGTTATAGCTTAAAAATCGTGCAAGTGATCACCAAGAAGTATCAGACTTCCATATAAGGAAGTGTGCAAAAGTGTCTGGGGATGGATTATGGTAGCCTCAGAAAGAGGAGGACTTTACTATTCGACCTACAAATCCACTTATGGTTGTACGTTTATGAGCTGTAACGCGAACCTCAGTCTTTAACCTTCAAGACTCTTCTAGTATAGTCAGCTCTAAAGACATTTATTTCACGTTTCTGTAATTTGGTACTTATTTTTTTGATGGAACTACTAATAAAACCTATCACGGACTGTAGAACTACATCAGTTCTACCAAGAACACTAAAAATAGCGTTTTGTAATGTTTTTATTTGTTTCCAGTAATGTGAATTTTGTGGGCAATTTTTCTCTATCGCAGTTGAATGGGATATGTGATGGAGATTATTTGTGCTATGACTTCGATCCAATAAACTTTTGTTCCAATATCATTTAGCCCAATAATGCTTTTCTCCAATGTCACTTTTCGTATAATAGTACTTTTTGTTCAACTAAAACGCAGTAACTGATGAACCTAAACGACCCTCGCTTTATTTAATAGCCAATAGTGGCTATTGGCTTAACCTAACCTAACGTAATCTATTATTGCCCACTGGTCATCTATTAAACATCAGTTGAGGTTTGTAATTATGGTTGAGGCAAACTATCTCTGCTGTAGTAAGTTTGGTAATAATATTTGCTCCTTAATAAATAACTTAAAAAAGAATATCTGACTTGCTAGTCATTAAAAAAATAGTTCGAGGCAAAAATACCATTGGTCGTAAAGTCTATCGAGCCAAAGGTCTCATTAAACGAAAAGACTCATTGGGTGTGACTTCATTTGATTAAAAGTAGATAAGACAAAACATTGGAGACTGTCGAACATCTTGTACAATAATTATGTTTAGATACTTAAATATGTTTTTCTTTGTTAGCTGTTGCCCATTGTTAGCCCACGTTAACCCATTAAATTAAATTAGTTTAACCACCCACCCCAGCGCTAATCTTATACCAAAACGTAATAGATATACTTTTAGGGAGTCGATTTGTTTAAAAGCACCCCGACTTTCGAATTTTAATATTTTTTGTTAGTTGTTTGCCCATTGTTAGCCCACGTTAACCCATTAATTAAATTTGTTTGTTCACCCACCCCAGACCTCATCTTATAACAAAAAGTTGCAGTTAATACTTTTAGGGAGTCCATTTGCTCGACAGCACCCCAACTTTCGAATTTTAATATTTTTTGTTAGTTGTTTGCCCATTGTTAGCGTTTGTCCACCCACCCCAGACCTAATCCTATACCAAACAATAATATTTTAGGGGATCGATTCGTTTGACGGTACTCCAACTTTCGAATTTTGATATAGTTGTGTTAGTTGTTTGACTATTGTCAGCCCATTGATTAGATTTATTGGTCCACCCACCCGAAACCTAATCTTATAACAAAAAGTTGTAGTAATACTTTTAGAAAGTCGAATTGTTCGTCAGCACCACAACTTTCGAATTTTAATATTTTTTGTTAGTTGTTTGCCCATGTTAGTGTTTGTCCACCCACCCTGGACCTCATCCTATACCAAACAGTAATAGTTTTAGGGGATCGATTGGTTTGACAGTACTCCAACTTTCGAATTTTAATATCGTTGTGTTAGTTGTTTGACTATTGTCCGCCCATTGTTAGAAACTCGAATTGTTCGTCAGCCCAATCCAACTAAATAAATTTTAATATTTATTTAGTTGTTTGCCCATTGTTAGCCCACGTTAGCCCATTAATTACATTTGTTTGTCCACCCACCCCAGACCTAATCTTATAACAAAATGTTGCAGTAATACTTTTAGGGAGTCCATTTGCTCGACAGCACCCCAACTTTCGAATTTTAATATTTTTTGTTAGTTATTAGCCGATGTTAGCGTTTGTCCACCCACCCTGGACCTAATCCTATACCAAACAGTAATAGTTTTAGAGGATTGATTCGTTTGACAGTACTCCAACTTTCGAATTTTGATATAGTTGTGTTAGTTGTTTGACTATTGTCAGCCCATTGATTAGATTTATTGGTCCACCCACCCCAAACCTAATCTTATAACAAAAAGTTGTAGTAATACTTTTAGAAAGTCGAATTGTTCGTCAGCACCACAACTTTCGAATTTTAATATTTTTTGTTAGTTGTTTGCCCATTGTTAGCCCACGTTAGCCCATTAATTAAATTTGTTTGTCCACCCACCCAGACCTAATCTTATAACAAAAAGTTGTAGTAATACTTTTAGGGAGTCCATTTGCTCGACAGCACCCCAACTTTCGAATTTTAATATTTTTTGTTAGTTATTAGCCCATGTTAGCATTTGTCCACCCACCCTGGACCTAATCCTATACCAAACAGTAATAGTTTTAGAGGATCGATTCGTTTGACAGTACTCCAACTTTCGAATTTTAATATCGTTGTGTTAGTTGTTTGACTATTGTCAGCCCATTGATTAGATTTATTGGTCCACCCACCCGAAACTTAATCTTATAACAAAAAGTTGTAGTAATACTTTTAGAAAGTCGAATTGTTCGTCAGCACCACAACTTTCGAATTTTAATATTTTTTGTTAGTTGTTAGCCCATGTTAGCGTTTGTCCACCCACCCTGGACCTCATCCTATACCAAACAGTAATAGTTTTAGGGGATCGATTGGTTTGACAGTACTCCAACTTTCGAATTTTAATATCGTTGTGTTAGTTGTTTGACTATTGTCCGCCCATTGTTAGAAACTCGAATTGTTCGTCAGCCCAATCCAACTAAATAAATTTTAATATTTATTTAGTTGTTTGCCCATTGTTAGCCCACGTTAGCCCATTAATTACATTTGTTTGTCCACCCACCCCAGACCTAATCTTATAACAAAAAGTTGCAGTAATACTTTTAGGGAGTCCATTTGTTCGTCAGCACCCCAACTTTCAAATTGCAATATTTTTTGTTAGTTGTTAGCCCATGTTAGCGTTTGTCCACCCATCCCAGACCTAATCCTATACCAAAAAGTAATAGTTTTCGGGGATCGATTAATTTGACAGTACTCCAACTTTCGAGTTTTAATATCGTTGTGTTAGTTGTTTGACTATTGTCAGCCCATTGATTAGATTTATGTGTCCACCCACCCGAAACTTAATCTTATAACAAAAAGTTGTAGTAATACTTGTAGAAAGTCGAATTGTTCGTCAGCACCACAACTTTCGAATTTTAATATTTTTTGTTAGATGTTTACCCATTGTTAGCCCATTAATTAAATTTGTTTGTCCACCCACCCAGACCTAATCTTATAACAAAAAGTTGTAGTAATACTTTTAGGGAGTCCATTTGCTCGACAGCACCCCAACTTTCGAATTTTAATATTTTTTGTTAGTTATTAGCCCATGTTAGCGTTTGTCCACCCACCCTGGACTTAATCCTATACCAAACAGTAATAGTTTTAGGGGATCGATTGGTTTGACAGTACTCCAACTTTCGAATTTTAATATCGTTGTGTTAGTTGTTTGACTATTGTCCGCCCATTGTTAGAAACTCGAATTGTTCGTCAGCCCAATCCAACTAAATAAATTTTAATATTTATTTAGTTGTTTGCCCATAGTTAGCCCACGTTAGCCCATTAATTACATTTGTTTGTCCACCCACCCCAGACCTAATCTTCTAACAAAAAGTTGCAGTAATACTTTTAGGGAGTCCATTTGTTCGTCAGCACCCCAACTTTCGAATTTTAATATTTTTTTGTTAGTTGTTTGCCCATTGTTAGTCCACGTTAGCCCATTAATTAAATTTGTTTATCCACCAACCCAGACCTAATCTTATAACAAAAAGTAGTAATACTTTTGAGGAGTCGATTTGTTCGTTCCATGTTGCACGTTGCACGCAATAATCTTCACAACAACCAAGCGTAATAGAGTCCGTAAACTAAAGTGATTTTTATTAGTATTTGATGATCAATACTGTACAGATCGTTAAGAGGTCTCAGATATTGTTTCTTGTCTAAACCATTGGTTGCTCAACACTGTTTTTTCTTCATAATTTATTTTGTCAACTACGTTCAACATACATAGTTATTTTTATAACGGATTCACCATGCAATTATACATTAACGAAAAACAGTTGAAAATCATAACAAACGAATAAAACAAAAGCAATTATATTATTCATAGCCCACCACTACTTCAACTGTCATAATTAACAATACAACATGCATTTCAGGGATTACGATTATACAGGATTACTTTTTCCGTATCGTTGAATATTTCAATTGCAAAACAATTTCGCATCGAGTATTTTAAGCATGTGCGGTATAAACGCAATTAATTAACGATCAAATCCCTATACATGGAAGACCGATAATAATTATTAGTTAGTAAATAGAAAACCAAAACCAAAACCTATTTAGATTATTTCCGATGTAGCAACTAAGTATACACTTGCAGGTGAATACAAGGGCAAAGTTGTTAGGTTATACTGGGTTATAAACTTCGATAATATAAATTATGATAATGAAACTTTCCATTGCAATGATTGCATACATTAATAATTAATTCTATTATTCAGTTTGCTAGTTTAGTTCATCAGTTTGCTAGTTTAGTTCGACATCAGTTTACATGTTCAATAATGACAGGGCAACCACTAGGGTAGCAAATTTAAAGTTTACAAAATCGCACCCGATTTCCCTCTGAATGACACCGGTAACCACGGCAACGGACGCTTGTTTGCAGCAGCATTGATCGAAATGATATTATTGCATGTATGTGCGATTTATGTATAACGTATGTGTGTACTTTTCATTCGAATAAATCAACAAACGATACATTCATGAATGCAGATTTATGATTTGCACTAGGATATTTAAAATGGGCGCGTTTTATAAATACATATACTACAAATGAGGAAGCTAGAGACATCTACTGTTGAAATGTTATGAATGTTAAACTACTTGGATAAGGTTCTACTATTAGATGTAAACATCGACCATTGGTCGATGGTGTAAATATCACTCTAGAAACACAAACACCCCTGGTTCCCCACTCCTCCAAAACACAATTCCTATGCAACGGACGTTGACCTTCCAGAATGCATTTATTTCTGACCTATATAACTCGGTTGTTTATAAATTATGTTGGGCTTGGTTTTCTCTGTACGGCGATAATTTGTTAAACAAATATTCTGACAGAAACTTATTAATTATGCGTCCTCAAATTAGAATTTACAGACTTTCACCAAATCATCACAGCATACATATCAAACACATTAAAATTTAAAAAAAATTAAAACTTAATGACATTCAAATAAATTCCTAATGAAAAAAAATGAAATCAACCCCTAAAAACAAATTGACATAGAAATATACAGAATAATATATGTATTTACTAACCTAATCAGTTTGTCTCTAAAATTTGGGTAGATTCAGTCTTCTTTCCAGTCTTCAGTTGAGTCAGTTTCAGCATAAGGGCACAAACACATTTATTTCGTTGTTATAAACAAAAGAACAACACATTTATAAACAAAACAGTTGACTGTTGTATTGCAATAGTCCACCATTTTCAAGAATGTCCAGGCACAAAATACGATTCTGAGTGGGGATGCAGTAACATCATCCACTCTGCCTGTATCAAAAAACTTTTACATCGTGGCAACCGAATTTTAAAGGCAACGCCGAATTTGCGCTTGGAATCACTTTCGTTTTCATAGGTATAGATAGGCTTGTATTTTTAACAACAGTACACAACATATTTAAAATGCACTCTATAGATGCAACAGCACACTTTTGATTTTCACAACATTCGCTGAAATTAGATTTCTGTTTAGGTTTCAGCGAGCCATCTATCGTTTAGTGGTGGAACTATTAAGTGGATAAGGCGTTTGCTATTTTTAAATACTTGTTTTGGAGATTGGCTCCCTCCATCACAGATATTTATTTTTAACTGAACTAGAAAAGCTCGTCAATAAAATATTACAATAATCGTATTTTATAGTTAGATTTTAAATAATAAAGCTTGTAATGCTTTTTACATCTTTTTTATAGACATTTACAGTTTATGGTTGTAGTATTGGAGGTTAATAAAAGTTATCTTGGAAAAGTTATAAAAAAGAATAATTCATAATAAAATCTATCAGTGATGTTATTCACTGCCAGGGTGGGACTGAAAAGCTCAGAAGGGACGCAGTCTGCCCATGGATCGTTGAATAGGCGAGCTGTATAATTTTTCGTTCTATATAAGTTGACAAATCTAAAATTCTTATAAAAGTGTCAAAATAAAATTTAAAAATAATTGGAGAACCGGTTAAGGAAAAGTACAGGGATGAATAACAACCACAGAGAAATGATTTAAGCCTATCTATAAATATTCATTAAATTAACTTACACCGAGGGTTGGGCAAAATATCTTCTATTATGTATTTCAAATACAAAATTGGATCACATATTTTAAATACTAAATACAAAATATTGCTTACATACATTACAGTATTTGAAATGCAAAATACTTCTAACCCATCTCAAAATTGTAGAATTCAGAGTAGGCTATGATTTACAATTTCGTAGCAGTGTAAAATACCGTAACTATATAGGGCGAGGCGAAAACGGCGCGGCGTGGCGCCAGCCATGGGCGCAACTGCGTTTGATGGAACACAAAATTTTTAACCAACTTCTATTTCTTCGTTATATTTTAATATTGTGACATAACCAAACTTCTATTTTGTTATTAAAAATTATTTAAGATACAGTAGACCGTCGATTATCCGGCGGGCGGATTATCCGGAGCAGTAAAAAACTCGAATTTTTGATTGTAAAATATCTAACGTAATCATCGATTTGAGAAAAACTGGGCTACTTAAACGTTCTTTTAGAAAATTAAAATCGTAAATCGTATCTTCCTTCATCTATTGGACAGGAAAACTGATCTCTAGTCCCCGGTACATTTATTTTACTACAATTTTATTACGTAATTTACGATAACTTACTTATATTTTGTCAACACTCCTTTTTGCAAGATCAGAAAGCTTCGTGTCCAATGTGGCTAGTTGGGAGTGTCCACACTAGCGATGGATACTGCCAACTAGCCACATTGGACACGGGGTGACTCGATATTTATTATTTTACGAGTTCTCAATCTTCTAATACCTATCGCTAGAAACGTGAGCTTGTATATCTCTGCCTGAACCCGAAAACATACAAAGAAATAATACAACACTTATACTCAAAGACTATAGAATAATAGTGTACATAGAAATATCTAATCTGTGCATCTAAGTATGTACCAACAAATTCAAATCAAATGAATTAATTAATGCAGTAACAAGTCAATTATCAGCAGTAAGTAATGTAATTGACAATAATTGCTATTCGTGGTATGCTGTGTCAGCTGAAACGTTATCACCGAAGTTATAGAAGTTATGAAACTCTTGGCAATTATCCAATTTTGACATAGATCAAACTTGGATAATTGCCAAGAGTATAAGTCAAAATTTAGTTGCTACTCAGATTGAAAGATAAATCTGTCAATACAATGAGAAAAATAATAATGGCAGCAACTAGATGTAATAGTTCGGCTATAGTAAGGTAGGTATGCAAATTTTCCTAAGCTGCAACCAACAAATTATTTCTAGAGCACGTCAAGTAGTAAATAGACTTGAAGTATATTGCTAAATGTGCTTATAATAATAAGTGACTTGTGATCTTGCATCTGAGTAGTAACTCTTGGCTATTACGGTTGCTTTCTTGTAGATGAAAAAGATGAATTTTATAATTAAAACCTTCTGGAGAGAAGAAACAAGTCCGAAACAAGAATCCAGGACCAAAAAAAGTCTTGTTATTATAATCAGCTTCAAGTGTATCTATTGCAAAATTGTGGGATATGAAAATTGCGTGTTCAATCGTCCAATAATCTTGAATGAATAAATGAAGAAGGTGAATTTTATAGTTACAACCTTCTAGAGAGAGGAAACAAGTCCGGAACAAGAATCCAAGAACAAAAAAGTCTTGTTATTATAATCAGCTTCAAGTGTATCTATTGCAAAATTGTGGGATATGAAAATTGCGTGTTCAATCGTCCAATAATCTTGAATGAATAAATGAAGAAGGTGAATTTTATAGTTACAACCTTCTAGAGAGAGGAAACAAGTCCGGAACAATAATCCAAGAACAAAAAAGTCTTGTTATTATAATCAGCTTCAAGTGTATCTATTGCAAAATTGTGGGATATGAAAATTGCGTGTTCAATCGTCCAATAATCTTGAATGAATAAATGAAGAAGGTGAATTTTATAGTTACAACCTTCTAGAGAGAGGAAACAAGTCCGGAACAATAATCCGAGAACAAAAAAGTCTTGTTATTATAATCAGCTTCAAGTGTATCTATTGCAAAATTGTGGGATATGAAAATTGCGTGTTCAATCGTCCAATAATCTTGAATGAATAAATGAAGAAGGTGAATTTTATAGTTACAACCTTCTAGAGAGAGGAAACAAGTCCGGAACAATAATCCAAGAACAAAAAAGTCTTGTTATTATAATCAGCTTCAAGTGTATCTATTGCAAAATTGTGGGATATGAAAATTGCGTGTTCAATCGTCCAATAATCTTGAATGAATAAATGAAGAAGGTGAATTTTATAGTTACAACCTTCTAGAGAGAGGAAACAAGTCCGGAACAATAATCCGAGAACAAAAAAGTCTTGTTATTATAATCAGCTTCAAGTGTATCTATTGCAAAATTGTGGGATATGAAAATTGCGTGTTCAATCGTCCAATAATCTTGAATGAATAAATGAAGAAGGTGAATTTTATAGTTACAACCTTCTAGAGAGAGGAAACAAGTCCGGAACAATAATCCAAGAACAAAAAAGTCTTGTTATTATAATCAGCTTCAAGTGTATCTATTGCAAAATTGTGAGATAAAAATTGCGTATTAAATCGTCCAATAATCTTGATGATGATTGTGTTGATTTGAAACTTAAAGGATTTCTTTT
The DNA here is from genome assembly GCA_929113105.1 of Agrypnus murinus. Taxonomy (NCBI): domain Eukaryota; kingdom Metazoa; phylum Arthropoda; class Insecta; order Coleoptera; family Elateridae; genus Agrypnus; species Agrypnus murinus. Next base: position 113,889,709 of record OV816031.1, read on the forward strand.
CAAGAGGCCAATAACCCAATTTCAGGTAAGTACAATAAATGTGGATAACCGAAGTTAACCAGTCATTCTATCAGTTTATGGTTTATCTCGTAAGCCTCCCTAATTATTCAGGTGTTCCACAGGGTTTAAAACCTGGTCCCAATCTGTTTTCTATTTATACCTTTATATGTAATACAATAAGGAATACAGATTAGTCTGTATTCGTATATTCGGGAATTCCTACACTCAAGAAGATTTATATGCTGATGATACTCAGCTTTAAAGTGTTTTTTGCCAGCAAACTCAGGTGGTAACAAAAAGTGGCAAATCGGAGTTTAGTCGACCAAACATATGATATCCTAAGCTGAACAGATTGTAAAATAACACTAAAGTTAAGTCATCTGAAATGGAAGAGCAAGCTAAGATATTTTTGAGATAGATACACAGACATATACTTATGCTTAAAAGGGTTTTTTCTTAAACTCGAAGTTAAGTGGATTGACCTATTTTTTGCAAATTCTGCAAGTGCTGTACAAAAAAGTGTAAGCAGCTAAGATTAACAAAACAAACATTGGATTACGTGAACAGAGACTGTACTATTACGAAAACTAAAAAAAGGAACAATATTTTAATGAACGCCCTGGAAATAGATGCCGGTAATCCAATATATTTAATTTAGTCAAAATGTGAGCGTCTGCAAGTGGAAACAAATGCAATAGCGGCTCCAAAAAATGTGTATCCTTGAAACGGATAATATCAACGAAAAACATGGTGTCATCAAATAAAGAGTAAACAAAGAGTTCAGAAACTGTAAAGAGAAGGATCGCAACAAAAGGAAATAAGGGATGTTAGATCAGTATAAGTTATAACAAAACAATATAATATGGATCAATGGAAAGAAATTAGTATGGGAAGAAGGGATGGGATAGGAGAAGGGAAAAAGAATACAGAAAAAAAGGAGCACGAACAGACGCACATAAAATTTGTCAAAGGTTAACTTTTGTTTTAAAGCGCCCTTTTACCACAAACCGTGTTCCTAAAGTAAGAAAGTTCACATAGGAATATCTCGACATGTAGGGCCACAGAACAATCATGAACAACCCAGCCAGCACACTGACGTCATAATGTCGCCGTTTTTGCGGCAGTAATGACGTCAAATTGTTGTAAAACTGACATGATTATGTCACAGCCCAAAGACGTCAATATAAGACGTCATTAAAACGTCCTATACTAGGACTAAGACAGGAATTATCAATCAATAATTGAATATTGGAAATAACATTTATTATATACTACAGTCAAAACATCTCTATGTTGTGACCACCTGTTTAATATGACCAGTATTCCTTGGCCCCTGCTAAAATAATATCTTTTTAATGAAACTTGCACGTGTTGTATTGTACGTACAAAAACGTCGTTTTAAAGACGTCTACGTACGCCCCAATATATGACGTTTTATGGACATCATTTATTAGTCATATGACGTCGTCGATCAATAATGACTTAAAAATAATGTCATTATAACCTCAGTGTGCTGGCTGGGAAGAGATTCAAATAAACGTATTAGCTGCAGTAAATGTAGACGATTACATACGTGTGAAGCAAAAAAGCAAAGCTACCGAGTTTATTTTACTCCACATGTTCTAAAATATCGTCAAAACCTTTATTAAATTGGAGCACTGGAACTTTACAGTTTCTACCTATAACTAATGTCAATAAAGTTGCATAAGTTTAATTTCTTCAGCATAGAATAAGATTAGGTTGATTTTTTTAATATGTATCTACAACCGAAACAACTTCGTCGTAAACTTGCTCATTATTAAATTCAGAATATTACGAAAATCGATGATAAACATGTTCAAGTAAACCTTCTAAATTTTAAAAGGTATCTATCGTATGATCAAAAAGTCTTTGAACCAGTCATTGAAAAGTCATAAAAACCATCTATAGCATTATTTACTTCTACTGTCCTTAGTTTTTGTGAACTGTACAGAGTAGCGCCAATATATCTTGAGTAGCGCTAATGGAGACACAGCCACCTGTGTCAAGAAAATACGACGCGCTGACACCACTAAACAGAGCCTCATAGTACACAGAAAATGTTAGGTTAGCCTACGCTATTATTATTTCTTGTGCTTGCAGTTATTTCCAGTATTACTGAATAACATTTATAAAAAGAACACAGAATGGAATTTACTTGAACTATATTTATTGAACATATTGACATAGCAGTTGTGAAGTAAATGTCAAAAATAATAGAAATAAATAATTTCATAGATAGCTTGTTAATTTCATGGCAACCCTGATCCAAAGACTTTTTGATCATACTGTATTTTACTGCCGTGTTTATCTTCGTAGGTACAAAGACAAATTATATAAAACTCGTAGTTCAGTACAAATTTTAAATTCATTTTTTGACTTCACAGTCCAATGAGTAGAAATTCCTAAATCACCTTTAATAAAATAACAAGGAACTCACAGTAGATGTAATATCTAAGGAGACCCACTGCCTTTATTTTAAGAAAGAGTTTGTTTGTTACTTCATGGTGAGCTATTTAGCAATAATTACCCATTTGACTATCAAGACATACAAGTGAGCATACTATTTGCAACGAACTTATACGTAATTCACTTATCCCTCAATAAATGTTATAAATCACAAAAATCATGTAATTTTTATAAGACGATCATGTAAGTAAAAATACAACCTAATGGTTAAAATGTGTTTATTAATAATTTAATGTCCTTAAAAGTTAAAATAAATTGTAAAAATTATTGCTCGGAATTCTTTAACCTAAAAATTATGATTGGTGTTAGTGTATTAGTAGTTGATGCATAGTCTGATACTGCTCAACAAGGGGTATTCTTAATAGTATATTATGTATTAAGGGCTTAATTGAGTGTCTTAGAGCCCGCAGAGTCTGTTAGCGCCTGAAGCGTAAGCCGAAGGCTCTAAGACGATAAAGGGTGCTAAAACACTAATTAAGCCCAAAATGCATACGTTAGTTTATGTCCGGTCTAACTTTAAATTGACATTGAATTTAAAATAAAAATACATAATTTGAAAAGTGCAAAATTTCAAGAAGGTAGGTGCAGTTGTCTCTAATTACTTTTATTACTATGGAGACGGAGTAAACAAGGGTAGTACAAGGGGGTGCTCTAATTTAGCAATTTACGCTTTAAAAACAGGCTGCTAAGTAGGTCATAATCGCCCGGCCAGATATAAAATAGTTAATGATTCCTATTTATGAACATTAAAAAAATAATTTGCAATTTAATACTATATGTAATTGTAATGTTTTGTATATTTCATTAAAAAACGTCAATCTATTCTATTCTTTTATTCTCGCGCTGACTAAAAGTATATCTATCTCTTTCTTATACCGGGCAACTTTAATGGTGTAAGTGTGTTAACCCGCTTTTTAATATTTATATAGTGGACGTTGATCTATTATTTAAATTTTACATATATTAAAGAGTATGTTCCACGATCCATGGGACACTCGGTATATGTTATTCTTTATAATAGAATATTTGTACGGAATGTTTTGGTATTCTACTTATTACGCGTTTTACGTAGAATAGGTGTGTTTCCGGATATTTATCACTTAGTAATTTACCTTAAGTTTGACTCATTAATTTTTCCCTGTTGAATTATATAATTCCTTATATAAAACTGACCTTCAAATCTGTTGTCCAGAAACGTTGTTGCCAAAAAGGACATAGTAATAAAATATACAAGGTTTAATTAAAAACGCCAGTAGAAATATTCGATTGGTTAAGAAAACAAAAAACAATAATCGTTACAATACTAGAAAAATGACAAAAACTAGTAAACGATACTAGCGGAACTAAAAGTCCGTGAAGGGGACGCCCTTCTTATTATTGTGCCTTAGGAACGCACTGTATATTATCGATCTCAAAACTAATTATAGGTTTTTCCTTACATATTTCTGTTGTCTTAATCTTTATCTCGTTATCAGATTACCAAAGTTGGAGATAGGACAAGGACTTGCCTAAGGTGAAAATAGCGCTCTTATAAAATATGATCAATAAATAAATTAAATCGTTCAAGTGATCAAGGATGTAATTAATTTATTGACTTTCAGTAATAGGTAACAATCACTGCTTATAGAATTATTTTATTACTTTGTTCTTATATAAGTATGTTTGAATTGAACAAAATCTAGGTGTAATAAATATTGTTTTCTTCATTCTTCTTCAAGAAGGGCAACTTTCACATCTATTATGAATATAAAATCCAAATTAATTACATATATGTAAAAGTAATTAAGACCAAATAAGTTTTAGTAAATACATTTTTATTGAAGGCACAATATAATAAATCTTATTGTTATTTTTCTCTGTAGCATGTATGTATATCAACAAGATACGTTATTATTGTTCTATTCTACTACCTTCCTATTGTTGTGGTTAGGAAACTATTGCTTGCTTTATAGTAAATAATATAGCAGACACAAATAAATCAAATAAAATATTGTTAAGTATCCTTTGTTTTAAGATGCTCAAAAAATATTTACAATAGTGCACCTCATTTGTGCTAATTTGGTTTTTAAATTTTTTTTCAACTATTTGCTTATTGATATAATCACATCAATTAATAATTTTACTGTCTGAAAATAATTAAATATGTAATAGCTTCAGTTTTTGCAAAATATATTGTTAAGATCTTAATAAAAAGATGTGAAACAATTATGACACCTGTAGAGTGGTACAAAGGATACCTATTAGCCGTATTGTAACAATAGCAGGGGTCTTTAATAATATTGCAAAGTAATGCCCAAATGGTTTTGGAAAACAAGAAAAAAAGTCTCTAATAATAAGCAAGTTATTAAAGATATCTATTCTGTGTTTAAATGTTTCTATTATTTACATAATAATACATTCCAACTTTAATTTTTAGTTTTGCACCTGTGGGAAGACAATCTTTTACGTCTTTTTGATTTAAAAATTTACCTTAGAGAAGATAAAAATTTTCAGAACTTCTAATTACTTTTAACCCAGTACAAACGCATTTTTGTTACATTTCTAACACCTCGTTCTTAGTTTGAATAGAGATTCATATTAATTCTATATAAACGATATAACTTTTTATAAATTGTTATTGCTGAACCAAGTGGTAGGAATATTAGAACTTAAAAAGATCTTATGCAACTATGGTCAGCGACAGAACGGTTTTTCCTCCAACAAAATTAATGAAGTTTCAAACTTTCACAACTCCTTACCAAGCTAATAACAATATTTTTTTTATAAATTCTTTTGTTAGTTTTATAAAAAGTCTTGTTCCTTTATTTTTATAATTAACTGGGCTACAATGGGTTTTCTTCCGTTATAGTCACCTACACAGTAAAAAATCAGCCCCCTGAACAATTTCTAGAGTACTGGGTAAAGATCTTAGTGTTAAAATTTAGAGTAGAAAATAGTATATTACGATACGAGACCGGTAAGTGCTTTATAACAGATAGAGAAAATGTTTTCCAATCCTGTTGTAAGCACTTAACGATGAGTATCGTATAATATTTTTTGCGCGAACGACACTATTTAATAAATAAAAAAATGAATTTATAATGATTTTTTTTAATTTGACGTCGACGTTGGCTGCGAAACGTTCATTATGGACTATACTGGAATATACTAACTTTTATAATTTTGTAATGTCAGATTCTAAGCGTTAGCTGTCACCAAATTACAAATGTAAGGTTAGGTATGTCTTGCAGTATGTTCATAATGAATGCTATTTTAATAATTTTACACTCATTTAGTTTCATAGCAGCACCCAAACACGTTAAGAATTAGAACAGTTCTGTGTTGTCATGGCAACCGGCAACGAATCGGTAACATCAACTTACTGTGGTAAATCACAAATCGGAGAACACATAAAAACAGGTCGGTAAAGCAAAAACATTTTTTCACTGTACTCTTATAACAAAAATAATTCTTAACTACTGAAATCTATTTTCTCTCTAAATTATTAACTCTATAGCGATTGAATATTCAATCTAATACTATTCTACTTTAAAAGTGTTACAAAAGCCGTTAAAAAGTGATCTAAATTGGTAAAAAAATGTTTGTTAGTTTTCATGTACTCGTAATAAAACGAATTGGCACCAATATACACTTTACAGTGTATTTGACAAGAGAAGCGTGTGCTCAATAACGACACTAACAAAAAATGGCGACTATCAGCTGTCTGCTGTATTTGACATCGACGAGTTATAACTGTTGAAACTTTGTAATTTCAAAAGTTACTAAAATTGATGAAAATCTTAAAATTTTACAAATTTTTAAATGACCTAATGTAGCTGTACAATTTAATGTACAATCTAAAACGTAATGAAGAACTAAGCAAAATTTAGAGATCAGAATTATATTGACTAGACCAAAAACAGGTATCTGTACATAAATAATAGTACCAACATTAAGTTTAGATTTTTAGAATTTTGAAATTCCTGCTAATTTTAGTAACTTTTCAAATTGCAAAGTTTTAACAGTTATAACTAGAGACCTGTTAGTGCAAATATGTTCACGCCTTTTTTACTGCGTGTAATGTGAAAAGTGTGTTTTAATAATAATTAATATAAGGTAATCTAAAACAATTTTATATTTTAAACATTTTATTAACACATGTATTATTTTATAATTTTAGTAATTAGTGTTACTTATGATGAGTAAGACGGAAGCATTTGGGAACTTATAACACATGTTCAACAGTAAATCATTTAATATTGATATCCAACGGAGTTGTACCTTTTTCAATAATTCATATTCAGCGTTTTATTTCCAAACAATAAACAGGAATATTCTTCTTCTTCTAGTAGTGCCTATCCGTTTCGGATGTTGGCTATTAACATGGCTATCCTGGCTTTATTGGCTGCTGCTCGGAAAAGTTGTGCTGTAGTTAGAGAAAACCATGTTCTTAGATTCTGCAGCCACGATATTCTTCTTCGTCCCGGGCCTCTCCTTCCGTACACTTTTCCCTGTATAATGAGTTGTAGTAGGCCATATCGATGTTCATTACGCATTATGTGGCCGAGGTATTCCATTTTGCGTTGTTTCACAGTAATAAGTATGTCACAATCTTTCTGCATTCTACGCAGTACTTCCTTGTTGGTAATCCGGGCGACCCATGAAATTTTCAGAATGCGTCTATAGCACCACATTTCAAACGCTGCTAATTTCCTGCTAGATGCCTCGGTCAACGTCCAAGACTCCACTCCATATAAAAGAACTGTGAACACATAACAGCGCAGTAAGCGAACTTTATTTGCAACGGTAGGTCATGGCTCTTAAATATTGTGCTCATTCTCATGAACGCCGTCCTAGCTTTTCAATTCTCTGCTTTATTTCAGTTGAGTGGTCCCAATGTTTAAACTTGTCCCCAGGTACATGTATTTCTCGACTCTTGTTATCTGTTGTTGGTTAACTATTAGAGGTCCCGGTGGTAATGTGTTCTTGCTGATGACCATATATTTAGTTTTTTGTGTGTTAAAGTTCAGACCATAGTTTTGGCTTGATTCTGCTACACGTGATATTAGGGCTTGTAGACCCTCTAGGCTATCTGACAGTATAATTGTGTCGTCTGCTTACCTAATGTTATTCAGACGTTCTCCGTTAATCAGTATTTCCTCATCGATATCATCTAAGGCTAGTTTCATAATGTATTGGGAGTAGATGTTAAAAAGTAGCGGGGATAACACACAGCCTTGTCTCACGCCTCTTTCTATCTTGATCTCATCAGTCATCTGATTATCTACCTTAATAGTTGCTGATTGGCTATAATAGATGTTGCTAATGATACGTAGATCTTTTTCATCTAGACCAACTGTTTTTAAGATTGATATTAAGTCACCGTGTTTGACCCTATCAAAAGCCTTCTGATAGTCTACAAAACACACATATATGTCACAGTTCACGTCCCTGCAGCGTTGGAAGAGGACTTGAATAACGAAAAAAGCGTCTCTTGTACCTAGTGCGTCGCGAAAGATAAGTTGTGTGCGAGTTAGTTGTGCTTCGCAGTTTTTGTATATCCTCCTATGTATTATCTTTAGAAATGTTCTGAAAGATGTCTCATTAGGCTGATAATTCGGTAGTTTTCACATTTCTTCGCATTTGGTTGTTTTGGTAGAGTTATAAATATGGATTTAAGTCATTCAAGTGGGACTGTTCCTGTTTCATATATGTTGTTAAACATTGCAGTAAGCCATTTGACTTCGTCGCTCTCCATGATTTTTAGAAATTCTGCATGAAAGTTGCCTGGTCCCGTCGCTTTCCCCTCCTTTAATGCTTTTATTGCGGCTATTACTTCTTCTTGAGTAATTTCAGGTCCAGTGTTACATATGGAGTCCAATATTTTTACTGTATCATTGTTTCTATTATCCTCGAAGGTCTTTTCATCATAGTCTTTCCACATTGTCTGCATTTCATTTACATCCAATATTATATTGCCCTCACTGTCTTGTAAACAACCGATTTTCTTTGGTCGTTGTAGTCCTGCAGCTTCTTTCACTTTTTTGTGAAGATTGAAAGAATCGTGTTTGTCATCTAGTGATTCTATCTCTTTGCATTTTTCTTCATCCAAGCGTTTTTGGTCTCTCTAAATCTTTTTCTTTATCTCTCTATCAATTTGTGTGTATTTGATATTGCCTTTGTTCTTAGTTTTCCGTCTTTCTTCCATCATATTCAATATGGCATCTGTCATCCACATCTTCTTTTTCACCATTGTTGGACGTATATAGATGTCAAGAATTTCTTGGTTTGTCTCTTGTAACTTCCGGATTTTCTCTCTTGTATCAGATGATATATCAGTTTCTTTGATTTTTCTTTTAATATATTGCTGTACTTCTTGTTTTATATCATTATTCTTCAGTTGCCTCAAATCATATTTCTTGACTTGTTGTTTAATTTTCTTCAGTTTTAGTTTCATCGTACAAACAAGAGGGTTATGGTCAGATTTAACGTCTGCCCCTGGATATGTCTGTACTGTTGTTATTGCATTTCTGTATCTTTTATTGATCAAGATATAGTCAATCTGATTTCTGACGACGTGGTCTGGGTTATCTTGGGGTGATCTCCAAGTATATAGGCGTCTTGGTGGTAGCTTGAAGAACGTGTTGGTGATAACCATTTGTTCTTCTGTTGCAAAAGTACACAATCGATCTCCACGTTCATTACGTTCGCCCAGTCCAAAAGGTCCTATGATTTCACCACATCTTCCTTGGCCTATCTTGGCGTTGAAGTCGCCCATTACTAATGTCAGTTGAGGAATATTAAAAAAGTAAAAGTAATTATTATAATTATATCTCACCGAGCGCTGCAAGGAAATCTCCTAATAGAAATTTCATGAGAGTTGGCATGGAGCACGAGCAGTAGTCCACCTCTAGCAACAATTAACAACCATACCATAGACAAAAAAACAATTTCGAAGTAAACGTTCTGGGATGTCTTTTAACCAAAATAGAAGTGTCCCAACTAGGCTCGTATATATCTTTTTCAATACGTTTTTGTTTTAATAATTGTATATATCTATACTTTTTATGTATGTTTGCATTGCAATAAATAAATATATTAGTTATTCAATTATTGACCTTGACCTTGGAAAATTACACTACTTTCGCTCTAAATTTTAATCTAAATAGAAAAAAAATTATACAAAAGTTTTATAAAAATCCACTCTAAATAGACAATATTTTTCCCATGTAGAGTAAAAGTTTCAAAGTTAAATTCCGTAAAATCTTATACGGAAGCGATTAGAGATTTGACTGTTTTAGTGTAAAGAAGTTACCATAAATTATTAAAGATATAATTGTTTTAGAGTGTAATAAATTTACACTAACATTGTATTGAAGTTAACTCTATGGTCTAGACGAAGGTACAGATTAGATATTTTATTTTAAATTTATTGAAGTTAAACACACACTTTTTAGAGTGGTTTAAATAGTGTTCGAATACTGTCTATCTAATGTGGTTGTAATGTAATACTTGGTATAATATGATTGGTATAGATATGTTAGTGTCTCTCTAGCCTAGCGTAACTAACACGCACTTTTGTAAAAATAGGGCGACCCAAAAACTGAAATTGAAACTTACTCTAGACGTTTTTTGTCATGTAATGATTTTATACTCCTCCATACTAGCCATACTAGCAGTATGTTTATATAAATAACAAAACTAAATAGCTAGTCCAGTTTGTTTAGGTACATATCAAAAGCTTAATAATTACGGATTTGTTTATTGTTTCGGGTCTTATTTGAAACCCCATGATCATAAAATAAATAAATCAGATCAATAAAACGATTCACAAATTTATTTTAATCTACCTTAATTACACTTACACATATTAGAAGCTTTCAAGATATACATTTATACAAGCGCAAACTTATGGTACCTTTAATGAATGAACAGATTGAGCGCAGTAATTCTCCGGTACTGGAAGTGTTAGATATTTAATCTCTTAATCTCTATTATTTTTATCTTTTTCTTCTGCGTGCCGTGGTCTGTTGAAGAGTGTTAGCATTTCCCTCCTATACATGTGTTGTGCGTGTTTAGTGATCACAATCTAGGGAACCACCTGATGTACGTAGTGCTTGGATTTTTTAAATAATTTCAAGGAAATTTCCTGAACAAAGTATACTGTGGTGGTTTGCCACTGCATTTCGAGAGAGAAGAGATTTTTAAAAATCTAGTGATATACATACTATATGATATATATTTTTATCTGCTCATAGTTATCTACATGTTTCTTAATATTTATATTGCCTTTGATAAAGACAGCTTGCTTGTCGATACAATTGTCAGGTAGATTAAAATAAATTTGTGAAACTTTTCATTAATCTGATTTATTTATTTCATAATTAAGTATTTAGCTAAAACAATGCAGCACTGTAATATCATAGACTTTAGGACCTTGTAATTCGGCTCTGTTTATCCAGACAGTTAAAACACTAAATTAGAAGAATAAAATAGCTCTGTAATATACAGAACACATTATAACATACAGAATAGTGTTTCACGAGAGTCTTGCATTTTTTTTGTTCTTGTCTTGTTCTTGCACAAATTGCAAGACAAGAACAAGACAAGAATCGCAATCAGTTCCGAAAGATAAGACAAGAATCTTTCCTGCAAGAAAAGTGCAAGAATAGCAAGATTTTCTTGCAGTCTTGCTAAAATTCAGGTTTTGAAAAGATTTTGGTATGTTTGAATTATTATTGGCAGTGTTAGTCTAGATATATCATAAATTTATAATATATTTTATTTATTTATTTAAAAGCTGTGTAAATAAAACAAAAAATATAAAAACAATATATAAAATATTTTTCTATTACACTATTACACATATTTTCTAGTGTGGTGACTAATAAGATATCAACATTTAGGTGGCTAGAAATTACGTAATAACCTAAAAGCTAAAACAATAAAAGAAAATATTACAGAAATGTAATTATACGCCAAACCAGGAATTAACATATAAAGGCTTCACCATTTTAACAAATCCAAGTCGCAACAGTGTAAGAATTCCAAGAAAGTCAAGAAACGGGGAAGTCCCGGCGTAAATTCCAACCGCAAACATGCAAGACAAGAAAATGCAAGAGTCTTACAGGCAAGACAAGATTTTTGTTTGCAAGAATGAAGCAAGACAAGCGTTTATTAGAATTCTTGTCTTGTTTTGGAAGACAAGACAAGAAGTAGTCGTGCAAGACAAGAAATCTTGTCTTGTGAAACACTAATACAGAATGGTGAGAGGATTCTGCACAAAATTCACACCTTGTTATTTGATGTTTTTTTCCGAAAACCCTAAAACGGGTCAATTCTATTTACATTACTTATTTATTTAAAAAACCTTTTTAAAGACTAAAATTGACCTTATTCAATAAAAATATCAACCAAATAATACATTCAGTAAAACCAACAAGGAAAGAAACCTAGACAACAATCTACTAAAGTCTAACGATTCTAAATGTGACGTTTGCCACAGGTGCAACCAAATGAGCTTTTGTGTGTGTAATGTGTATGTTGTAAGGGTGGGCCTGACTTTGATGATTCATGGTTTTAAGATCATTCCTTGGTAAACATATTATATATATTTAATAGATCAAGTTAGTTTTGGTTTTAAGTGGCTTTTGGTAGTACTTGCTATAGGTAGACTGATGTTGAATAGCTTCACCCCACCTTCGATTTCTGCATACATTCATCCTCTACTTAGCCAAAAATCCATTGTGTCTTAAAACTTTACCATATAAGCTTCTAATATTCATTTACTAACGACACAATAATGTGGTAGAATTTGGGATCATATAGTACTTGTACTACATTGTGAATAATGTTCTGATTTTTAAATTAAGAACCATTTTGAAAGGCTCGTTAGTTTGTTCTTTAACAAGAAGTATGTCTTAGAAGGCAAATATTTCGATAACCGAGCATGTGGCAGGGTTCCACTAGTACTAACGTTTAATTTGCCTATACCTTACGTAACCACTCGTACTAACATCTGCAACAAACCTTATCTCAGGATCTAGAATTTTACCAATGGTAACATAATACTGGTAGTGCTATTAAAGTTAGTTAATTTCGTAGTGTACATTATTGTCAATGTTTTATGGTAACGAGTCGTCCAAGTCTCTAACAATTTGTTCTAACATTCCTTTTAATACTCCTTCTCGGTGTAATTTTTTAACATAGTTATGAATGCAAAAATTGAGAATCGATGCCATCGTTTGATATAATTTGATACCTTCTAATCTCCAGGAGAAATGAATGAGCATAACCTTGACTAGACGTTATTCCTATTACTAAGACACTTTGAAATAGCCATCATAAGTAATCGAAATGGAATGTATGCAAATGCACCACACTTTATAGTAGACATCATAGACTATATTGCAATCGAATAAAATTAAGTCATTCTCAAGGTTTTTGTTTTTGTAAAGAGAATGGAAGCCATGCTGAAAAAATGCCAGGCAGCAGCTGGTATGGCTACTTACGGTATTCTTATCATAGTCTGTTGCTAAGTGACTTCTCGGGCAAATATTTAGTTTACTCTAAAACAGAATATAATATCATACCAAACGAAACTAACGTTAACGCTAAACTGCCAATACCGATAATTTCGAAGATATCAGTCCGAATACTACCGGTATTGATGACCTAAATGTTGGAAGAGTTCACCATCTATTTATCTAACCTAAAATCAGTTTGCATAATTGCAGAACATTTTTATATTATATAATTATTAATATTTCGAGATCAACCTTCGGCTATCAATTAAAAAAATAACAAGTGTATTACTCGCCAAATACAATCGAATGATGCAAATTTTGGTCTTATGTCATGTTCGTTGGTTGCTCTTGGAATCACCACCTCGATGGAATATTACTACTATTCTTTAATTCAGTAGAGAGAAAAAATCACCAGTTAGTTTTTCCCAAAAGTATATATCAGGCCTGTGGCAATTAAAAATTTTCCGTTCTTCATATTACTTGCGGGGGGGTGTGTGCTCACATCCGCGTGCGCATGTACACACCCACAAATACCTCAATTAAATCTATATTGATGCAAAATATACGTCAAGTGATTTAATGGTAACTTGTGCAATAAAAGTAAAAGTTGCACGAATAACTATCATTTTTGTACTACTTGTGTATAGTTTTTTCTTATAATTGTTATTTAATATGCAAATCAGAACTATCGTTTTATAGAAAAGCTCTAAAAAACTGTTCACTGTTTAGGGATCTTAGTGCACCAAATTAACTAAAAATGCATCTTGACTAAGTGAATTACTTTAGTAAAGCTGGACCAAAAAGTTAGATCAAGTTAGTCCAATAGTATTTATTTAAAATAATAATCGGTAAAGATTACTAAGGCCTTCAGTTCCCAACAAGCTCGAAATCTTCTTAGAGACCTTGCATTACTTGAAATGGTAACATTTGCTAGTGTTCGAGATAACTTGATAGATTGACGATGCATTCACATCTGCTACCTTTTTGTTTATCGATTGTTTCGTAGAATTATTCTAGATTCTTACCTTTAGAATTTGATCTGAAAATCTATGTCGTGTATCTTTTGACATATGCATAGTAGAATCCTCATACCTCTACAAGACAAATTGCTGTAAATAACTATCCCGATCACGCGGTTGTTGAAAAGTTTTTGAAAAAACGAAAATGCACTCTGATAGAGTGCATTTGATTCATGAATTAAATGAGGAAGAAAAGAGGTTATGCTGTGATGAAAATCTTAGTTTTTAAACAATATTGATTTTTATGATGACGTCACTTTTACCCTGAATGGCTTAGAAAATCGGCATAATTACAGAACAGAAGAAAATCCACTGTGGATTTAAGAATCTCACAGCCAGGGTTATAAGAAGGTTATAAGCTTTTAAAGAAAATCTGCCATTCGATATTTAAATGTTTGTACTTTTTGAGTTAGTTCCATCTCTAACAACTCTTTATCCAAACCATGGGTATGTGCTGTGAATAAGTTACAAACACCAAATTAACACTTCACTTTACCTTTTTATTTAAGTCACTTTAATTGTTCAATGTTATTTTCATTATTAAACACTTAAAAAAAATAATTCAATTTATATGACATTTGTCATAACCTCACATTTCTGACAGCTCATTGACGTAAAATCTGCCACACATAACCTCAAAATTTTAACAATCCAACATCGCTTCTGCTTTATATGAAAATCAACAAGCAAGTAACCAGATTTTCAATCTGCTTTTATGTTTTCTTGTGAAACAAATGACGATCGTCATTTCTGCACCAACAAAAATTTGTTAAGTAACTAGAAACAATTGAACATCTAACCTAATAAGAACTACATAACCAAAATGTTGTTAAGAAATTAAATTAAATGTTTAAACAAATTACATAATCGGAAAGAGGATAATTTTCCCTACATTTTGGAATATTGCATGTATAACAAAAAACAAATTTTACTCCAGGATTCAATGACAACCATCTTGAATTTCCTGACAATACATGGTTTTATAAAATTATAGATAATTACATTTTCACACCTTATTCCCTCCTTTTTTAATAATTAACTGAATCCACATATTCCATCACACAATATTTACAACAATTTTGGCACCAACATTTTAAATATTAACAGTTTTATCCATATTACCAGGTAAGGTTGAAACAATACAAATTATAAACTTCCACAGGCTAAACCTTCTCTATATAGAGCTGCCCACTTGAAAATTCTATTGCTAAAGGTGCTTTAGAAT
Organism: Agrypnus murinus; assembly: GCA_929113105.1. Lineage (NCBI taxonomy): Eukaryota > Metazoa > Arthropoda > Insecta > Coleoptera > Elateridae > Agrypnus > Agrypnus murinus. Next base: position 113,904,945 of record OV816031.1, read on the forward strand.
CTTATTAAGAATATTGCAGCAAAACATTTTGGCTGCAAGTTCAAAGATTAATGAAAATTATGCAATTATGCTGAAATTTGTTGCATCGTTAAACCAACATGGGGTTTACTTGAAATTTAAGAATAAAAACTGTAAGTATTGTGGTGATTACTTGCATACACCTTTCCAATTATGCCTTTTATAATTTCCAGGTAAAAATACACCTTACGATGGCTTCAAATATTAAAAACCAAGTCAACCGATCTAACGATATGCAAATCGTAACTTGTGAAAATAATTTTTTTAATTTTAAGTGAAAAATCCTTTTAAGATCTACTTTTTATTATCACCAGGTGATGTAAAGTGTATCCTTTACCTATCAAATAACAAAATTACTCAATTTTCTCAAATTTTAAAAAAACTTTTATGAACGCCTGTAAGATAGGGAACCCAAATGACACACCAAATTACCAGTGCTGAAAATCACAGCAATACGTAACCTAAATTTATTAAATTAATTTTTGAAAAGAAGGTTTCTTTAATTAAGTTTTCTTAGGTTTTTCTTTCTGAAGGTTTCTTAAATGGCATAACAGATTATACTAAAAAGTGACATACACAAACATATACAAAAAACAAATTAAAAGATACTGTAGTTATCAATTTTCTTTAAAAAATGAATGTGTTATTATCTTATTAGACTTGTCAGAAGAGATTGTGGTGTTTTTTAGAATTTCATTATAACGACATCAATGTAAGATGGGTTTTTTGTAACAGCCACCCTCAACTGTAGGTTAATAGCGGTTTGCTGAGGATTGTGGTCTATTATAAGTATAACCTATATTTAGAACGGGGTCTCCAAATCATACATTGTAAATATACCTAATTGTATGCAATGATTCTAATCAAAACTAAATTGGACAGAAGGACAGACAAAGAGGTCGATCTTGACTAAATTTAAAGAACACAGAAATATCAAATGTCATCCAATATATATAAAATGTGCCCCGAAAAGTTGGAACTTACGTTATACAAATTTAGATTTGTTATTAGAATGAGTTTAATCGATTTATTTGTCAAAATAAACAGTCAAAACAAAACAAACAAACATTTTGGGGCATGAGCACATCCACAAATTTTGACTTCGAGTTCTGGGTTTGTTGCCATCTCCAACTAAATCTCGCGAGAGGGGGGGGGGGAAATCCACCGAATTTGCCACAATCTTGTACTACTTTACTGTTGTTTGTGGTGATGTGTCCGATAGACTCACTAAGCCCGTCTACATCAGCATTTAAGCTTGTCTGGACAAGGGTTACTCAGCTTCATTGAGAATGAACTGGCAATGTGACCAGAACTAGAAGACCCTTTGCCTTACTATATAACACGCCACTAAGTATTATTAATTATACGAATCTTTTTTAATAAATCTATTATTTCGAAGCTAAAAGTTTGACATTTAAGAAAAATGCATTTGTCTGGGTTTCATTGAAATGGGGATATTCAAAAGATGACTACATAATCTGTAAACCTATTTCTAAATTTTGAGGCACCTTGCCACATCTCGAAATTTCCCGACTTCGTTTTAATGCCGATGCGCACCACACTACTCCCCTAATTCCACTGGACCCGAATTCAAATTATTACGGAAATCAATTTTGATTAACTAGATTTAAAGCTCTCCTAATAAATAGAGTAAATATTTAATAAAATAAATTTCATCCTATCCTGAAGAAAAACTGAAGTGAGTTTACTTTTGAATAATCACATATAGTAGAGTAAATTTTTGCAAAAAACATGCCTAAGTTCTTATTTTTTACTATCTAAAGACAGAGACTTGAAATCTTTTGTAATGCCTTCAGTGCTGGACCAGTATAAAATGTTATATGTTTAAAATAGAGCCACGCCCCCCCTGGTGGTTAGACCCCCATTTTGTACCCTTAATTTAATAACGCAACCAAATTTAGCGAAATTTATGTTGGGAGGGTTCTTGGAGTCGCTGATTATGAATCCAATGAGAAAATTGAAAAATCCAAAATGGCGGTCCTAAAATAACGGCCTTTGAGATTGAGAATGCGATTTACGCCGTTTATATTGATTTTAGAGAGAAACCCAAAGAGTCAAAAAGTGTCTAGAATGTGATTTTGCAAAGAGATAAACTATTTTGATTACCTTATTATGTAACCCCTTCGCTCTGCCCTAGTAGTAGAGGCAATTTTTGCATAAGTTCTTATTTTTTACTATCTAAAGATAGAGACTTGAAATCTTTTGTAATGCCTTCAGTACTGGACCAGTATAAAATGTTATATGTTTAAAATGGGGGACGCACACCTTTGTGGTTGAGACCCCCGTTTTGTACCCCTAATTTAATAACGTAACCAAATTGAGTGAAATTTATGTTGGGAGGGTTCTTGGAGTCGCTGATTATGAATCCAATGAGAAAATCGAAAAATCCAAAATGGCGGACCCAAAATGGCGGCCTTTGAGATTGAGAATGCGATTTACTCCATTTCTATTGATTTTAGAGAAAAGTTCAAAGAGTCAAAACGGGGGTCTCAACCACAAAGGTGTGCGTCCCCCATTTTAAACATATAACATTTTATACTGGTCCAGTACTGAAGGCATTACAAAAGATTTCAAGTCTCTATCTTTAGATAGTAAAAAATAAGAACTTATGCAAAAATTGCCTCTACTACTAGGGCAGAGCGAAGGGGTTACATAATAGGGTAACCAAAATAGTTTATCTCTTTGCAAAATCACATTCTAGACACTTTTTGACTCTTTAATCAATATAATCAATCTAAAATAATAATAATCTAATAATCAATATAAACGGCGTAAATCGCATTCTCAATCTCAAAGGCCGTTATTTTAGGACCGCCATTTTAGGTCCGCCATTTGAATTATTTTAATCTTCTCATTGCATTCATAATCAGCGACTCCAAGAACGCTCCCAACATAAATTTCGCTAAATTTGGTTGCGTTATTAAATTAGGGGTACAAAACGGGGGTCTCAACCACCAGGGGGGGGGGCGTGCCCCCATTTTAAACATTTAACATTTTATATTGGTCCAGTACTGAAGGCATTACAAAAGATTTCAGGTTTCTATCGGTAAGGTTTAGATAGTAAAAAATAAGAACTTAATGCAAAAATTGACTCTACTAATAGTAATCTAATTTGTATAAATTATAGGCATTTCCCTATTTTTCAAATGTATACTTCCTTTTTATATTTGTAATTAACGCTCTTTTAATTTTCCCCATTTGTCTTTTCTTATTTTGTCTGCATTGATTAACATTATGACATTTAATAATAACATGTATAATTAATTATAATTATTTAAGTCTAATTATAATATTAACGTTTGCTCATTATAAATAACTGTAGTTATTGTAAATAATTATAATTTATAAAACAAAATTAATTTAAATTTTTAACAAATACAAGTAAAATAAAATATGTCTGTGTGCATTTCGTGTAGGCGTGTTCACTTTTTTTTTAATTTAATCGCCACGAAAACTTCCCAGTTAATTTATCTTCAGCTTGTCAATGTGCGCTTAAAATAACGAGCAAATTTGGAAGGTAATTTCAGTACCATTATTTTCGACTTTTTTTTATAGATGCCCATCAGAGTATATGATGCCATTAATCAGAAAATACTAGCATATATACATACCGCGAGGTATCATAAAACGTGTTCTCGGGATTTCCTGACAACACATACCATTAGGGCCCTCCATTCATCATAATGTATTTTACGGTTGAGGTTTAGTTGTAGAGGTCTAGAATTTCTTACAGATTTTTACGAGTCCATCGAGATGAATTGCTTGAAACTTTTGTGGGTGTCAGTAAAAGCTAAATTGATTTACTTTTTACGTCTCGTTACTACGTTGACATAAGTATCTGGAATTTTTTGTTAAAATGCATTTTATTATGAAAATTATTTTAATAAAAAGGTCTTCAATAAAAACTTCGGTATAAATAATAGATTCATACGCACGTAGGTGGCGCTAGATATTTTTATTAGGTGTGTATAAGTAAAATAATCTTGAGTCTTATTTCTTATAAATTAACATTGTTGCGAACATATAACAAGAATATTCCCGATTTATAGATTACATAACCTCAATTTATTAAATTAATTTTTGAAAAAGGGGTTTCTTAAATGGCATAATAGATTACACTTAAAAATAATATGCACAAACATACACATAAAACATCTTAAAGGATACTGTGATTATCAGACTTTCTTCAAAAAAGTTACTTTATATCATTATCTTAACCAGATACATTACGTTAATGTATTTTCCAATATAGAAAGTTACTGTCTTGTATTCTGGTAGAATTCTTCTAGAATATTAAAAAACGAGGTATTATTAAAGCGTAGCTACAAATAAATTGACTTGCTTGAACAAATTTTGTTGTTTTAGGATTTTATTATAACGACATCAATGTAAGATGGATTTTTGTATTTTTCTTGTACATCGTTATAATGGATTTTATTGCTGGAATTTCATGTAATGGTTGATCACAGAATTTGCATAGATTTTCGTAATCATTTTGAGTTTCTTTGATGTGGATAATGAAAACATTTCTCAATAGCTGCGTCTTGATATTGTAATAAAGTTCAATGTAAAATGGGTTGAAGATTTTATTTAAATGCAACTAAAAAATGTCCAAATATTTTGATTAAGGCTTAATGAAGGCATTTATATATAAAGAGCAGTTTGAAAAGGTGTTTTTAAAATATAAACTTAGATAATAGAAATAGCTTGAAGTTTTGCGATTGACATTTATAAGGGACTTACCATGCAGAATTAACATAAAGTGTTGTATATTTCTATAATCTATGAAAGAAGGGCAAAAATTTTTTCTTTTTAGTTTTGCGATTAATGAAAAATATAAAACAATTTGATTATGTAAATTTTGAAATTTAGAAAAATCATGTGTTTTACTTAAAGTCGAATGGAAAGAAAACTTAAGTAGGGTTATTCCATGCAAGGAATAGCAGGTATTTGTTAGCTGCTTCTACATTTTAAATTTGAGGTTAAATAGTGCATTTAATGTGAGGCTAGTTTAAAACATCAACATTTGTAAAAAAAATGATTTTTTATGTCAACAATCAAAGTCTAAAGATTTAATTAGAATTAAAGTGTTTAATTAAAGTGATTTAATTATTAAAAGGCTAATTAGTGCAAAATATTTTTATGAAAAGAGAAAAATTATGTAACGTTGTTTATGTTTATTTGATAAATAAGATCATAACAATTTAGGATAAATATAGCAAAGCCATCCAACCTGGAGAAAAGTCTCATACGAATGTGGAAAACAGTTTTTCCACAATAATCTTATAAAGCCGAAGTAAAACAATTTTTTTAAATAATTTTAAAGATTAGAAGGTTTACTTACAGTGGTGTAAGTTTATTTTAGATATTTCCCAGAATAAAAGGTGAGTTCATTTGATAAAACCAAATTGTTTTTAACCCATTATTAACAAAGAATAAAAAATATTATTTTCGATTATCATTTAAGGCTGGTTGCTGCTTCTAGGCTTTTGAAAACGCCGACGTGTATTGAAATTGTGTTGTGATTTCATACGCTTATCTTAACTCTACCTGGTTTCTGTTGGCAAATGCGGCAATTATGATTGCGAAGCGAAGCTTTGCGTTTTGTGTACGTTTTTATATTACTTATTGTGACAAATAGTTGTATTGAGAAAAAACGGCATTTACTCCGGTAGAGCGAAATACATCTATTTGTATCTTTTTGTTGGCTTTAAACGTCCACAGTAGCGTTTTAAGTAATTTTGCAAAAATGATAGTTTCCATTCAGTTTTATTTTCAGTAGTTCTCCCTAAACTAACTTTTCCATCTATTGCCTAATCTGGGTGTTGCACAATATTTTAATGCTGGAATTATTTGCATTATTTGCGAATTATATCAGAACACCGAATACCAGAATATTGTGTTAATTTTTAAGTGTAGTAGCATCATCTAAGATATTTTAAAAGCATAAAGTAGATTGTTGTAAAATGGTAGGTATAGCATTTTTTTGAATTTAATTCCTTTAAATTGTCATCGATCATCTATATGAACTGAGTTTCGTAGGGCCAGTCACTATGGGGCCTGGTTTCCAGGTTATGGGTTGTAGCAATTATTATTATTTATATTTTAACGATTCATATATTTTACCCAAGGTGGACGTTGATCAGCATTTTTAGGAATAATTATAAAGATATAACCATCTTTCCAGTAATTTTTACACCCAATTGCACTACAATCTGTCATGCTGATTTCAATGACTGATCCTAACTGGATAAAAATCAGAATGGATGACGCTATTGTCCCTACTCTTATCTAACTTATTTACAGATATACTAACTCAGCATGCCCTGCAGCGCTGCCTATGTTCACACACAGATAGTCGATCAATTATTAGTTGCTATCAATGCTTACAAGTATAAAGTGTAACCATAGGAATCATTTCAAGTGGGGCTTAAGTCTTCTTACTTTTTAATTTATTAGTTAATTAATATAATGGAAGCAGATTACTAATAAATAATACCAACTAAGCAGTCAATGGAATTTAAAGAAGGACATGGGAAGGCAATCAGCAAAGTAACATCTCGTAGATTGGAATAGTAAGAATTTTTAGAGTTTATAATACGACCTTTATAATACGTAGGTTGAACTGGTTTGGATTTATTTCTTTATTACTATTTTAATAAAAGTGAGATTAGTAGTTCCAACCGTTTAATGAAGTTTTGCTCATCGGCTGTGAATCATGATATGTATGTGTATAAAATTACTCTGTATTACACACCGATAAAAATACGTATTTTAACAATAATAATAACATAATTTTTTTCTAAGTACACCCTAATACCCAAAAACAGAATTGTACAAATGCAACACAATATTAATGAATATAAATAGCAACCCTGGACGCAGAATAAAGCAATTTACAAAAGGTATTCAAACTGTCTTCCTCTTTGTACATAATACCAATTTAAAATTTTTCTGCTCTGTATTATGAGAAATTATTGTTATTAAATAAACTTATTTACGAAAAAACAATTTGTAAATGAGTTTATTAAATTTTGTTTAAGAAGTAATTCAATTTTCTTGAACAAGCACAGCAAATAGATAAGATAGGTTGCATAACTCTTAGGGGTGTCAATGCGTTTGACGTGTTATTTTAATAATTGAACATACGAGTTTTATATACAGGAAGCTTTGCGTGTTCAAAACCGTTTTGTGCAGTTTCCATGTCTAAAAATCCTGACCGATCAGCTTTCATTTGAGGACTAGGAAAAAATGTTTACAATTTTTTCTGCATGTCGCATTCTTAGTTTTCTTTCTAATCTAATGTGATTATATGTTGAATAATGTGTAATTTCGTCCTTGGAGGGTTTTAGTGTGTGGAAGATTGAATAGTTTTTAGTGCTTTAAGTTAAAGTCTATGGTTTTGAAAATCCATTTTTGTTGACATTCATCCATCACTTCATTTCAAGGTATTCGATAAACTACAAATTACTATTAGATTTATTTCAATATATTACTTGTTTTCGTAGGAAACCGATTTCTTAAATGCCAGAGGCAAAATCGCACCGTTCCTAGAAGACATCTGATTATATTAAAGCCGAAGAGCCATTGATCGGTATACCTTGATTTATTGTAGAATTAGGCTCTAGGCTTTTAATTCCAACTGAATCTAAAATCTAAAACGGCAAACGTTTTTACCAGTTTAACAGTTTAAAATTTATATCTCTCCATATCATTTTTTTTAGGTTATGTGATCAATCTTTAGTTAAATAGAATATTAATATTATTGCACGATTTAATTTATATTACTTTTTCTGCAAAAAATATTTCGTAAGTACTATTGAATTTATATTTTCTGTTTGCTTAAAAGCAGATACCACTTCACTTTCGTAATTTATAAACAGACTAATTATTGTCTATGATTGATTATTATTAAGGAATAGTTATAACATCTAATTTCTGATTGTGTACAAACTGTTATATTATCAACCTGATTTATTAATTGATGATTTGGATTTTTATTGACTTATCTTTTATAACATAGTTGCTGTGCCTACATTAATAAAACTCATTCTCTATTTGTGGGCTATTGTGTTTTATTTCTATTTCGCTATGCTGAGTTGAACGGTGGCTGTTTACCTTGTAACAAACGTTTGTCGGACATATATAAAAGATATTTTCAGGTTATTGTTTTGTTTTATAAAATATAGCGGGACTCCCTATTAACACCGCGATGTAGCACCGCAGTAAGCACTTAGAAATCATCTAGCAAAAAGTACACTAAATAAAAAGTGCAGTTTTTAAAGCAAACTATACATTCCACGTTTATTGGCTTGCGACAATTATTATTATTAGATTAAAAAGAGGAAATAATAAATTGTATAAGGTCATATGTGCCTGTTATAAACTAATAATCAGTGCAAATTTATTATATTCCTTCTTAACACAAAGACTTACAATAAATGTAATGCCTGTTTTAATAAATAACCTACCTTAGCTATTTTATTAGAAATAACATAATATGATAATACATAAATCTTTAAAAAATCCTTTTTTTGTCATGTAGTACGTATTATTACATTCCACTTTCATTTAGTAATTATTATTTCCAACAAAACAGTTCTTTTTACACACATAACTCTTGTAAAATGTTACAAGTACGCGGTCATTTACTGCATACTTAATTCTTTGTTTCATTACCTCTACATGATAAAAGCGTGTTTTTTTTATGGAAAAAGTGCGACCACTTACAACATCGTCTAGTAGCGTAAATTATATCATTTATAGGTACAAGGTTCTTGTTACAAAAAGACTGAAGTTCATTTAAACATTTTCGTATTATTTTGTTAGAAAGATGCTCGACTAAACTTGTCGGTAAGGGATTAATCCAAACTCTATAAATAAGTGGCGTGCGGTCGGCCAACAATGACCTGGAAGTTGTATTTTAAAAGTTACTATAAACGAAATCCATAAAAATGGCCCCGGGGCTTAATCCATTACTGGCAAATTATTGTGAAAGCTGCGATAGCCGGTACAATGTTTTTAAATAGCATCACTTACCCTAGGTGGGGAATTCCATGTAAGATCACCCATAGATTTTCAGAATGTTCATCTAACCTTCTTTAAATTCTCTTAAATTTTGTATATGCTGGGTCAAGTCGCGATGACCCTTGACAAAGTGTTATCTAAAATAGCTTGTAATTTTAGAACTAATAACCCTACAGACATGAAGAAATGTCAATTGAAAGCTAAGAATGCGAACATTCAAAATGTTACAACACTTTAAAGTCTTTTTCTTTTAAAAGCTCGTCAAATTTGTATGTTATAAACTTCTTTTTATTGTCTTTAATTAGCTGTTAAAGGTTTGGTTTCAACTACTCGTAATTCGATTATACATTGTGTCTTAATAATCAATCATATCGTTCTTCTTACTATTTGGTTACTATTAAGATTACATAATCTTTGTATTCTCTTCTCACATAATTTGTACTTTACTATTTGTTTAAAAAAAATATTTAAACTTCTTAAAATTATATCGATTGATGAGAATCATGTTTTTTAAGGAAATAAAAAATAATTATTGCTCCTTTATTTATAGAAAAAATAAGTTCATATATAACACAAGATTTGCGATGCTTCACTTCCTTTCGCTTCCCTTTCACACGTTTCTAAAAATCGAAAGGTGTGTATTTGTTTCTGTTTCCATTTTCTATAAAACACGAAGCAATTAGCTCTCTCTAGCATTTAATTAAATGCAATTCCCGATCAACAAATTCAGTATAATGTTAGTTTTCTTTTATTTAGAACCGTAAAGGATTAACTGCTTTAAGGCTCCGTTATCGCGTAGGTAAAGTAATGCTTAAACAGCTCTGAAGAAAATCATTACAATTTTTAAAAATTGCACTTAGTTTACATTTATTGTGCATGAGATCTGTTCTTAAGAGTGTTATCTAGTTTATATTATGCTTTATAGTAAATACAAAATTACAAAAGCTATTTCCTTCACGAATAAAAAAGTGTAAAATTATAAAAACAAAACTATAGCTAGCGAGCTTTTAAAAATGGTAAGGTGTACTTCCTAAATTATCGTTCAAGTGTTATTTGAGATAAAAATGCCCGAATATACAACAGTATAAAAGAACTTTATGAACTAAAAAAAGGTCATATCCCGCGTTTATTCAAACATTTTGGTCAATAACAACTATCATTCTTAGTTCAGGCTTTTGCTCACGTAACGCGCTGTAAGCGGATCGAGTTAAAAAAGCGGGAAGTTTCAACGCATTTGATTTGACTGTTAATATATTTAACGCATATTTTCGTTATTGTTACATATATTTTTGTGATTGTCGATGTAAAGTAACAGATTATTGTTTGTATCTCTTCCCATATTGTAACTTTCCTAATCTTTTGACTATTATTTAATAAATTCCCGAAGTACATGTTGTTTTTCTTTACTTAGGAGCATGTGACGGTTAATTTTTGAATAAACTATTTCACTCTTAATTAGTCCTGATTAATTTCTTAAAACGAATATATATTTTCAATATTTTAATATAGTAATACTTTTCTTTTTCTTAAAACCAGCAAGAACAACTGATGTTTTTAAAGATATTTAGCAGTTTTATATTCCTCTTTTTGATTTCAACTACCTTAAATTATTCCTTGACATTTAAAAATTAAAAATCTCAGTTAAATTTAAAATATTTTGAAAGTTACGCATGTCTGGCAACACTGTGTTTTCAAATTTTAGTTTTAAAGAAATTAATTTCCTTTTGAAGACCGTAGCGCCATCTTTAGGTGTTTATAGTTAATGGACTTTTCCTATTATTAAGACTGGCGGCGATAACGGGCCCTTAATAAAACGATTCTAGTTAAGAAATGATCGTTGTCTGTAGGTGAAGTTAAGGGCTCTGCACATTGCGCCACGGTTTGACAACATCTTAAGCTATAGACAACTCTTAGTGTATGTTTAGTCAGAAAATGCAATTTTATAAACCGTGGTGCAATAACGTTACGCAAACTAGTAGGCGATTACAAAAGTTTTAACTAATTGCTTTCTCGTTTTCCAGAGGTTAGAGGGAAAAGAAGATTTGAAGTGGAATTGGAAAGTTTGCATATATATTCAGGATAATCTCTTACATTCTAAACTAAAAAACACTAAATTTGCTACAATTTAATGACGTCATTCGCTCGATGCTTAAGAACTCGGCTTATGTATTGCACAACATTATACACTTTCACTCAAAAGCTTGGTAAGCGCTCATTTACACTTATTGCGTTCGGTATTTCAACTAGTTTTGCTCTGAAAGCTCTCCTGCAGTAGTAGCAATGACGATGAAATCTAGAATTGCGTGAAGATTGACGGTCGGCTTGATGGCGGGAGGAAAGAGAGTGTGGTTTAATGGAGGAAGAACGGTGATGGCAAATTACGTTTCAAATATGGTCTTTGGATGAGACTCTCCAAAAACTCCTTCAACATAAACATAAACAAGCGAACAACTCATATTAATATGTATATTTATATATCTTAGTAATTAGTATTACTTAAATCCATCATCTTGTTACACTTCAAGCCACTAGTACAGTAGGCGGAAAGTAGGGGGGTAGTGTTAAGTTTTTGAGGTAAAGTGCAATCAGTGTTACCTAAAACATGCGTGACATAAAACGAATAATTTAATGGTGGAAAATTACAATGACGGATATGACAAAAAATCTATCTTAAAACAGTTCTAATTAATATCTATCACAAATATCCTATTGGCGGAAAAGCACTCTCAAGATTCATATTAGTATCTTTCAAGTATCATTCAGTTAATGAACTAAATAATTATTAAGAAAAACTATATCGTATTCATAATTCTCCTAACTCGTTTTTACAGTTTTACGTATAAAATGGTGGGGAATTGCAGATGTCGATAATCTCATTTTGAATAGTACTTTACGTAAGGAATAGCAGATAGGTATGCAATCCCCTTATACAATGCCTAGTGTAACACAGACCATGAATAAGCATCAGTGTCCCCCAATGTAGTGTTTGCTCTTCTCCGGAAACCATCGTATGTATAAAGTACACCGATTACCGAATTTATCTAATACATTTATGATTAGTTCAGAATTTTATTATTAAATTTAAGTTCTTTAATTTTTGTTCATTACAATTTGAGTGTTCTTGGTCATTAATTAGTTTTGAATAATTTTTTAAAAATATATTGGGCAAGATAGGTGGAGTTTCATTTTTTTTAAATACAATTTATGATGTTACATTACAAACTTCAAATTTTAAAATATCCAAATATGACGCTTTTTAACGTTCGAGAAAAACATTAGTAAAATTTGGTAACGGTAATCTTACACATAATTTTATTTTGAAAATATCTGTTCGACTTGAAATAAATTGTCGTGAAAATTATTTAACTGTATTCTATCTACTTATTATCAGTTATTCGTGGCACCTTCCTTATAATTCATTTTACAAAAAAGATCCTCAGCGATTTGCAGTATGGTTCATCAAATATATGGGCAGTATCCTTCACCAAATACTGAAATTATTATGATACCGCTTGTCCTACCGATTCTAGTTGCAAGGAGTAGCTCTTTAAATTCAATCAAACCTAAATACAAATTTAATCAATATCTGAAACAACGACTTTCCAACTTCTAAGATTTCTCACCTTTCAAAGTTTCAAAAGTTCTAAATATCGAAAGTCTAAAATTATGTAAGTTCCATACAAAACAAGAATATGTATGCAAAACTTGCAAGATTAGCTTAACAGCTTTTAAGGCTTATAAAAGAACATCTAAGAAGCTCTATAGAAAGAGTATTTAGAAAATTTCAAATTCTTTAAAAAACCGATTTCTAAACATTCAAAACTCAAAAAGCAATCTCAATCAACATTCGAAATTGCGAAACTTTCCATAAATAATTCCAGACATTTAATAAAGTTAATGTATATGCTGGCTGCATCTATTGATAGTTTTTCCTTTTTGTCAAGTTTAGTTATTTGATTGGTCTATGCCCTGTTTGATGAGTTTTGTTTGGTTGAGAATATTCCAACGACTTCTTTTTGGAGATTACTGCATAGCCTGGTTTAGGTAATCGAAGCAAATATGGCTGCTATCTTAACGTTCTTTGTTGAAACTGATTAATTTGTGAGTTGAATGTGTTCTTGTTTTAGACTTTATCCTAAAATATCTGTTTAGCCGTGTACTATAAACAATTATTACGTTTTGAGATCATAAAAGCACGCGATTGATCAAAATATTCTTCTTTATAGATGCACATATTTATTCAGAGTTTGGTTTTCAATGATGTAGGTGGCTAGCTACAAAGGGAACTTTGTAATTTTGTTTTTTTGAAAACTCCTTTTAGTAAATAATTATATTTTAAAGCTTTTTTCTTTTCATATACTTGGAGTTTCTTATTCTGATTTAAAGTAAAAAAGGGTTGGGTTGGCTAAGCATTTAATCAATCTTAAAAGAGCTGAATCATAGTAATATTTTATCAAAACTCAAACAATGGGCAATCTTAGACTCCAGACTACAGTAAAATTTAGACCATTGTTCTCTTCGACGTAGCAGTTTAATGACCATGTCGTTCATTAGGGACGACGATAATTAAAAGGATTATTAATTATAATTATTTCTTGTTCCTTTTTATTATTAATAACCTAATTTACGTTTACAAACTCGATGAACAAATTAAAATAAAGTCATTAAATACCTTGACATACTTGACAATAGCGACATATGGTTGTTGACAACGCGGTATGTTGATGTTTTATTGTTATTATTACTCAATTGGAATATGGTGTTATTTTAATTTGTCAAAGCTGTTGTTATTTTGATGTAAAACGACTGAGCCCTGTAAAGACACTAACCGCAGAGTGTATTGTTTGCTTGGAGACAAAGTCCGGCGTGGCTTGCCAGTCGACATCAACCTCGGTAACGTATATGTACTCTCACCGAACAGAATTAAGGTACTGATTCTTCTCTAGTTACCTGTATGACAATTCCACTGAGGGTCGGTTTCGGAGGAAGTGGGTATATGATGTGGCTAACATTTGTTTTATATTAATATAATCATGATACTGTACTGTATCTTTACTCTCGTAGGCTTTGATTCCTAGAAAAAACCTACATTTCGTCAGTAAAGGGTAACACCGCTTGGATGGATATAAACTGTCGCGTATAAATGCGCCCCTACGCCAATATTTATCCATACAAAGCTTCGTCGCTTTGTCTGTTGGGTTTCGCTTGATAATATTCCTGTTACTTTTTATATAATAAAAATTAAACTTAGCTTTTCTTAAGAAGGTATAAATAAACACTAACAGTAAAAAACACTCAAATTCAGAAAATTTTACATTTATACAAATTTTAGTGAAACAATACCGTTAGATTACATCAGCCACAATTTGGAAATTCAGACCAAATATAACAATATACATCAATTGATAATTTTCAATGAGTCTAAAAAACCATAACCAATTCATAAATTGTTTGGTTAGGTGAAAACCCATAATACGATACCACAAACATATTCTTCAAATTTTTACTGTAGTAGGATTACGTAGAAAGCTAGTTTTTTTGATAAAATGGGCGTATTTTCCGAGAAGTATCTTTTATGAGAAGAATTTCTTTGTTAGAAATGCACAAAGATTTCGAAACGACCGGAAAGTTTGCTTCTATATTTACCGAAGCTTGATTCAAAGAAAGAAGGAGAAATTTGCGAACAAAAACTTATAGTCACCAATCATCATTTTTTATTATTATGACGAAAATGAGATAGGCATGATTTGAATTAATAAAGTACTTAAATAAAAATTGCGGTTAGTTGTGACGTAATTAAAAACTCTACTAAGACATTAATAAATCATTTTTAAAATTGTAGCATTTTTACGGTTATGTTTACATACGTAGAATAGTTATTTCATTATTTTTACTTTAATGCAGTACAAGTCCTGAACCTATATACACAGTTCCAGTGCACTGTCTGATTACATTCATCTGATTAATTAATATTTATACTCTTTCTAATTACCAATCATCATTGTGGTACCTACTATTGCTAAATTACACTATACATTTGAATTTAGTTGGCTTTTCTCTAGTGTATTAAAATTGTTCTATTTATGAGGGATTTATCCTCTATAATGCTTTGGATATCACAATGATTGATCAATATTTGATGGAATCAATATTTTTTTGGATCTGTGTAAAACAGTTGTTAAAGGTTAAGTTTTCAGAAATTTAAGCGCTTAAAATAAATTTCTATATTCTTATTATTAAGTTAAGTTAATCCAAGGGATGATCGATTGTACAATCACCTAATTAATTTCCACCTTTAGAAGTTTAAGTTCAACTACCTATAGGAAGCTCAACAGAAGAAAAAGATTTAACATTATATCTATTTTAATTACTGTTTCCTCTTTCTAACTCAAATTAGATCAAAGTTATAGATATTCTATTAATAATAACTATTTTATTATCCTGAATAATAAACTATTAATCCATAGGATATTTATAAAATAAAAAATATTTATTTAATATTCACATTTCAGTTTTAACCAAAAACAATCAAACCTTTAAACTCTACTATTTATTAAAATATATAACGTAATAAACTATCCATCTCCACATATCTCTCAAGGATTAGGCGATCTTTAACATTTTAAAGTTATTTCGGCTTAATTAACACTAAACACTGTCAAATATGCACAACATTAAAATTACAAAAACACATCCCAAAATATATAAAACGTGTAACCTTTAGGACGCAAACCTTCACATTGATACATTAAACGTAAAACTGTACCTTCATTTTATGCGGTCTCACATATCCTACTGCTATATAAACTTGACCCTAATATTATTGGATTGCAGAAATACAAGGGCGAATTTGATTTTTCTTTGTCCTACAAACAAATCCTGGTTTTAGATCCTGTTAGGTTAAAAAATTTAAAGTGACACTAATTGCAAGCTATTCTTTTCACGTATTTGAATACTATGTCGTGTACTACGTAAATGAAAGCCTGATTTGGTGAAAGACTTACATTTCAAGGAAATTAATATTTCCTATTTTTATAATCTGATCTTTAATTTTGTCAATCATTTATATCGTAACTATAACCGAAAGGTGTAGTGTTTCCAGTATTTTTTTAATATTTTATATAAATTTTAACAATTACCTCTTTCATTAGGAACAAACAAGGCAAACGCCTAATTAAAAATTTGTATTAAGATGTGGATTCAATATCCAAATCTGTATTCGTTAAGAACTGCGTATTACTTTTACTAAATTATTGAAAGGTTTATAATATTAATGCACGTACTTGACATACTGATCAAAATGTAAAAAATAAGAATTTAAATGGTGTAACATATATTAAATTTATCTGGATATATCTGGTCGTTTAACCCGTTACACTAAACGTTTTTATGTTCTCACATACGAGTAACTTTTCAACAGGTAATACTTTATGGAATATATTTTCATTTCAAACATGATGCACTTTATAAATGTACGCACTCACAAAAAATTATCTCTAATTACTAAATATGTTAAATAGTGAAGATCTAATCGAATGAAATGTTAATGCTAATAAATGCTTGTTCTATTTTATTACTGATCTTACAGTTTTAAAAGAATATCCAAATTCGGCCTCCACTCATCTATGATATGGATCAATTATTAGAAATGAACTGTAACATTCTGTTTGTCTAGTTACCTAGGTTTCTCTAATAAAAACTTAGGATCACAGTGTTTTTAGAAAAACAAATGCTTTTTGACTTTTTCTAAAAAAGATCAATACTTTTTGAATTTAAAGTAATTATTTTCCGTTTTGACTAAATTATATTAAGTTTATATTATATAATGAAATAAATAAAGATTATTAAAAGTTTCACAGTTTTATTAAAATATACCTGACAATATTGTTTCGACAGCTATGCTGTCATTATCAAAGGTAATATAATTATAAACAAACACGTCGCTAAGGTAGATACAAAATAGGTAACTAGATAAAATAATAAAAATTAATAATAAAAATCATAATTAAACATCTAATACTTCCAGTAACGGAGAATTACTGAGCTCAAGTATTTGAATTAAACTTCTCTAAAGGTTCTTTTGAGGTTATCAATGAATTTTTAATTCTTATAAACAATATCCACCCTAATATAAAATTTACACTAGAAACAGAACAAAACAGGGCTATAAACTTTCTAGACTTAAATATCAAGATTAACGCAGACAATCTTTTTGAATTTTCCATATACAGAAAACCAACACAAACAGACATAACAATACCAAATGAATCTTGTCACCACAATACACATAAAATAACAGCATACAGATCATTAGTACACAGAGCTTTAACTATTCCACTAACAAAATCAGATTTTAGCAAAGAGATATCAACCATTAAACAACTAGCACATGCAAATCATTATAATCCGAACATGATTGACACTTTAATTAAACAAAAAGATTATAGGTTAGCTATCAAAAGAATATATCCCATTGACAATCAAACAGAAGATACAAATTACATATCTATACCATATTTTGGCAAAATATCAGAAAAAATTGCACATATACTAAGAAAAACCAACAATTATAAAATAACATTTAAAACCAACACTAACACTTTTTCATTTTTATTTAATGCTAAAGACAGAACACATGATATCATGAAATCGGGCATTTACCGTTTAAATTGTTCTTTTTGTAGTTCGGTATATATTGGACAAACACTTCGAAATTTTGACATAAGATATAAAGAACACGTACGTCATTACAAAAATAAACATCCTGAAAAATCGAATTACGCCAAACACCTTTTAGAACAAAATCACACAATGACTCCTCAAAATAATATTAAATTCCTACATTTTTGTAATAACAAACGCAAATTAGACATTTTAGAAGCCTTTGAGATATACAAACACAAACTCAGGGTACCTTTAATGAATGAACAACTTGAGCTCAGTAATTCTCCGTTACTGGAAGTATTAGATGTTTAATTATGATTTTTATTATTAATTTTTATTATTATTATTATTATTTTATCTAGTTACCTATTTTGTATCTACCTTAGCGACGTGTTTGTTTATAATTATATTACCTTTGATAATGACAGCATAGCTGTCGAAACAATATTGTCAGGTATATTTTAATAAAACTGTGAAACTTTTAATAATCTTTATTTATTTCATGATTATGGAGTTCCACAAAATAAGGCTGGAAACAATAAACTATATTATATAAGTTTAAAAGACAGATAAGTGAAATTTTTGGACTATAATAAAAACTAATGTGCTCACTTTGATTTTTCTTACTGTATAAGAACTGCCATACTTAATTTGCTCTCAAATTATCAAGATATATTAAAATAAATAAATGTATATTTTTTGTACATATAGAGATCTCTATACACCAATTCGAATCCATGTCTTTGTAATCAACATATATTAATTTTAATTTCGTTTGGCTTAACCAAGTAATGCTAGTTCAAATACATCAGTAAACCAGCATTGTTAATCTTATTTTAATAAACACTGAGTACTGTTATAAACCCTAATGTTCTTTTATTGATGACTGATTGTTCAATTGATAATTATTTGCCTCGACATTCAGAATAAACCGGTTTTCAATATTTTCCGCAATAAATATTGTGGCGCCCTGTATATGCATTCTCAATATTGTTGTTGAACCATACCCACACCCTCAAGAGCAGTCCGAGGCTACAGAACATAAGGTTTCTTCATGATTTAACAGAATCATATTACAAAATATTTAGGAACTATCTTGCTACTATTTCAAGGCCAGTTAACTATTGCATTATTTGAATAATCATTCAGTTTAAATTCTTATTAAAATATTCTTATCGTTAAAAATTTGATACATTTATAATCTTCTTATTTTGAAGTTATTAAAAATGTAACTTCAAATTTTTGTCAAAAAAAAAACGAATTCAAATTGAGTAGGTATATATTTTTTTTCTTATTTTCTCCTTATAATAAATTCTTAAAGATAATTTTATTAAGTAAACTACATTCTACTACGAAATATCTACTTACAATTATATTTAGTTCATCTTTTGTTATTTTATCCTTGTTAGAGATTGTGGTAGAGCAGGTTTTTCAATCTGATATAACAGAATAATTAAATTACGCTTTCTTTGGAATGGAATCTAGTTTGTAAAAGGATCAAATCCATACAAAAAGAAATTCATTTTAAAAACAAATTATATTTTGTGTGCAGTGAGCCTCATATATTGACAGTTAGAACCACTATTATTTTATTTTGATTATCACTGGTTTCAAAATGGCGGACATTTTTTTATCATGGCGCACGTTATTTTCGTACTTCAGCTGCGCTAAGTCCTAGGACAATGAGACAAAAACTGTGGTGGAAGCACATTATAGACTACAATTACATATATGCCTGTATACCACCCTAAAAATGATTCCTCCATAATAAATTTTATGGTCAAAGTTTTGTATCGCAATCGCTGAAAAAGCTATTTTCAGACATTTTTTAAGGGAGGAGGCAGCTTGTTAAACACTTAATTTTTTGCAAATACCTGAGTACTAATAGTCTGTGTCATAATTATTTGAACTTTGACACTTGTGTATTTTTTCTATAGGATCATAAACATTTAAGTTTTTAAAATTTCTCTAACTTCAAGGTTAAATATATCTATTAAATATTTTGAAGAGAGCCATTTAATTATGCTAAAAGAAAGCATATCCCTCCTCTTTTGTTAATTGTGCAACTTTAAATTGTCAACTAGGAACCCCTAATCTTTATTACAGATTCGGATTCTGCAGCAAAAAATACTACCACATAACTTGAAACACAATCTCAACTTGAACAATCTCAAGAAATACGAATCTTTTTTTGGGTATTAAACTGTTGTAAATTGTTGAAAACTTAGTTTTATTTTTGTTTATTGTTTCTAGCCTTACTTTGTGAAACTGTATATAAATATAAACAAACACTAACTAAATAACTAGATTAAAAAAATAAAAATAATCAAAATCAAATATCTAACACTTCATTCATTAAAGGTACCCTGAGTTTGTGCTTGCATATCTCGAAAGCTTCTAAAATGTCTAATTTGCGGTTGTTATTACAAAAATTTAGGAATTTAATATTATTTTGTGCGATTTTGTTCCAAAAGGTATTCGGCATAATTAGATTTTTCAGGATGTTTGGTTGTTGAACGGCAAATGCCCGATTTCATGATATCATGTGTTCTGTTGTTAGCATTAAATAAAAATGAAAAAGTGTTAGCGTTGGTTTTAAAGGCTATTTTATAATTGTTGGTTTTTCTGAGTATATGTGCAACTTTTTGAGTGCCAATCATTTTAATGGAATTTTATTCTTGATTATATACAGTAGCATGCTGCACGTTCCCTTCCAGAAGGAAGTGATTGGGATATGCCCAATCAGCGCGCAAGTTGCATAACCGGCAGTACAGCAATTGCTACCAGATCAGCTCATTGGTCGGAGCGAGGTTGCCTATCCACCATCTACTAGCTAACTCAGGACTAGTGCCGGAGCAATTGACTTAACACCTTGCTCACCCGCCGGTACCGAAGTACCTCGTCCAGCAACAGGACTATTCCCCAGCTATGCGCTATTGCAGAGTGGCACCACTCGATCGAATCCAACCTGAATTGTGGCGGGACTTGGTTTTTTAATGGTTTTGCCACACCGATCTACCAATTTTAGGCTTGGTGGGCCCTCGACAGAGCTTCGTTTAAGTCTACACGTTATAGACTCCCGGTGTGTACCCGTTTTTGGTGAAGTTGTCTTGATTGTGAGAGGCTATGTATTCGCTTCAACTCTCCTTAAGTGTAATGGCTTTCGGAGCTTCTCCCAATCACTGTACCCGGCTGCAGTCCGGATCATAGGGTGGTCGGGATATTAGCCCAAAAGCAGGGCAAACCTCACTTCGATTCTCCGCACTTGAGATTCAGTCAAACAGCGGGTTCTTTTGATGACCATAAATGACCTCGGTCAATCAGCGGGTTCCGTTGGTGACCATAAATGACCTCGGTCAAGTAGCGGGTTCCATTGGTGACCATAAATGACCTCGGTCAAGCAGCGGGTTCCTTGGTGACCATAAATGACCTTATCCCAGGCGAGACTGGAATCCGCCTACACCGGTCTCATCTACCAGGGCTCCCCCTGACCGGTATGAGTTACCGTCAAGAATTCTCACGAATTTCTCTACCACACACTTAATCTGACAGCTTCATCCATTGCCCTTTATAGGGGTAGGGTAGAAGACAGCCAGTTTTATGAGTGAACGTCGTGTGGTCTCCCGAACATCAATACCAACGCTATAAGCAAACTTTCTTACTTTAAAAAGAAATTGTTTTGCTCCGTCTTTGATTGTATGTATGAGTTGTATAAGACTCTTTTGAGGGTGGGTCGCTTTGCTATCTTTTAAAATTGTTATAATTGTAAAAAACAGCAATAATATGCAACAAATAATACCATACACAAATAAAATGTACACAAAGTGAAGAACATAATGTTTTATTTATTTATTCTTAAATTAACAAAAATAAAATAAATGATATGTGATACCAATTAATTTCTTTTTTAGACTCCAAAAGACTGTAATGATTATAAAATATTATTGAAATAAAATGAAAGACATAATAATCAGTCTTTCAGGTTCCTTTACTTTTCTTCGCAAAAAGAATTAACCTAAATAAAAACAAAAATAAGATTATATAAATTGACAATCGTTTTAGTTGTAGAATTTGAAATTTCTCAGCTATGTTTATGTGTTTTGACCACAAGTTATTTTATATTGTTCTGATGAGTAATACCAATTCTGATAAATTGGTATCTAACTTAATTAAATAAACAATTGTTTAAAAATTCACATTTTAAGTTTTTTATAAATTGGCTCTCAAAATAACTTAAATCTCTATATTCGAGTTTTGTTGACAAACTCGTTATAATAATTTACCCATAACAAATCCAAATCTTCTAGTTAAAATATTTGAGATCTCCTTTAAAATCGACCTAATAAATTTTATCGATCCACCAAACTATTAATTCCATACAATAAAGAACCAGTTTGTTATTGTTTATAATTTTATTTTATTTTCAATCTTATCTACCTTTGATAATGACACAAAGTGTCGAAACAATATTGTCAGGTTAAGATATTAATAAAACTTGTGAACCTTTAACTAATCTTTGTATTTATATTATATTTCATGATTATGGAGTTTCACAAAGTAAGACTGGAGACAGTAAACGTTAAATATTATTAATCTGAAATAGTGAGAACGTCACACCATACAGTATCAATATTATTAGAGTACTTTTTTAAAATCATAAAGCCACTAGAAGCAACAAAAACCTACAAATTTGAAAACTTCAAAGATGGTTTCAGAAATACAGTTTCAAGTTATATAAAAATATTAATTTACAACTAAGTACAAGACGCCGGAAGACAACAACTTGTTTTACGTAAATTATATAGGTTCCAACCAAACTTCCAACCATAGGCGGGGAATAAGATGTTTTTCTCGTACCTTATTTAAATATTTAAACATTTACAGGCCAGTAAATACCTTTCAAATATGAAAACAGGGACAAGAGGTTTCTTAATTACTCGATAAGATAAACAGGAGCTAAAATACATGACAGTAATTAATTGAACCACTCATCATTGGCTGTCCGATGTCTAAAATTATCATAGAACGTCTTCGAATTGTCTTCTTTCAACTGTTCATATAAATATATACCTAAACTGAGTAGCAAGTTACAGTAACCCAGTCCAACCGGCTAGTTACTAGATATATAATTTTTCAGTTTTCCGCGATTTTTCAAAAATATGTTTAGTCACGATCGAGGAAGTCCCTTGCACCCTTTAACCAATGTGAGACTTTGCATTAAGTTTAGTATTGAAATAAAGCATGTGATCTGCATGTGTTGTTGCAAAATTGTTGGTAGGTCACAAAACAACAAAGGAAAGAGCAAATAAATGCCTCAATATGAAAACATGACTCTTTACGTATACCTAAAGGATACAAGAATTTATGTTAATCATGTAATCATGCAAGTGTTGATTGCGGTAAACTTGGATATTTAAAAAATTGATTAATAGAATTTCATATACCTACCAGACACTATTAACTACTCGTCTTACAAAATACCTCTGTTTAAAATAAAAAACTCATTTAAAAGTGTCTTAATTATCGTCTTCATTACTCAATCTACTCAAATTACCACGTTTACAAATGAAGCAGGTGATGAAAAGATACATAAAACAAAAACCCATCTGTTCATGTACGAGTGTCTCTATGCTAACCAACCATTACAAAGAGAACGCTCTAAATCCAATGTCATTGCAATTCTGCACTTGAAATACAACCGCAACCGCAACTGGTTCGTTGTTAATTTTCTCAATGAAGAGAAATTTTTTCATCAAAATTAATACATAAATAATATTGCACTGTATAAATAATACGGTTCGACTACCAACATCATTCTTATTTTTAATTTATAAGTATTATTAAACTGTACTATTAATTTGTTTTAATTTGCTGTAACGTAACGTCGGGAAGTTCCTTTCCGGAAGGATATGTAAGATATAATAATAAAGTACGTCAGAAAGTAGTACAATGTAATTCAGATTAATCAACAATTACTTAAATTAAAAGGGAGAGTAGTAGTAGTTCGATGTCAATCGTATGCATTTCAATGTCTTCTGACAGCTTCACCTTGACTCGATTTCAACTCTACAGTTGCAATATTAACTAAAAACGATCGAAATAACGTTTTAGAGTAAAAAAATAAATTAGTCAATTTCATGGGTAATTTGTTATAGTTAACGAGTTGTTGATTAGCCTTACAGAAAGAAACAACCCGACCGTTAAGAATCAAAGAAAAGATAAAGATTAAATTTTTACATCTAGAAACAAAAAGTAACAACTGTAAAAATCCGCTGGTTATGGTATCGCAGATATCAATCAACAAATTATATATCATTTTGTGTATCTTGATGTGTAGATTCTAATCAAAACGACCAAATTCCTACTGTACTGGCAGAAAGTCTTACGCTAATAACACAGTATATAATGGGTGTTCATTTAAATTCGTAATCTAGCAACCTTTGGAATTTTAATGAAAGAAAGCAGAGCGACAGATATAATACGTCGCAGATAGAGACAGGCAATAATCCAAAGGTTGCTAGATTACGAATTTAAATGAACACCCGTTATAACATACAGTAATGTGACTGTCGGAAATAATTTCTATCCAGCACACTACATGCTGGCGCGAGTCGGCAGTATGCAGACAGCAGTTCTGTTTCAAACACGCAACAGACAGTGCTGCCGTTTCAGTACAATTGTACTGAATTCAGTACAAATTGACTGAATTCGGTACGTCAGTACTACTTTCTGGAAAAAGTACCAATTTCAGTACGAAATAATAAAAAAGAATAAGGTTATCAAATACTTAAATTAGGAAAAAAACATCAACAAAATTTAAAATATTTAACAAAAACATAAAAATAAGATATATTTTATTATAATAAGATTTATTTTTTTACTAAATAGCCCTAATACTTGTCTCTCGTTATCCCAGTATAACTTTCGTAAAATTGCAATTTTCTTTCTCGGTAGGATAAAAAATAAGGTAGGTATAAAGATACTTGTTATACTTGGCAGCCAACTAAAGATCTAATTAATTTTAAGAAATAATTAATGTAAGTCTTTAGTAATACATCATATATATCGAGTGATCATTTAAATTTCAGATTAGAGTAGGCCTTTGAAAATTAAACGTAGGTCTGCGCTAACTGACATCAAATATTATTACTGACACTTTACAATTTGACAGTTCATAAATGTAAACAATAATTTGGTATTTTCTGATTAATAAAAGACATGTTTTACAATATATGTTACACAAAAAAATTGCTTTTATTTGAATTTCCCGCCATTCAGTACATTTTCCAGGGATTCGGTACATTTTTAGTGAGAATTTCAGTACACGACGAAAATTTGCCGCGGCAGCACTGGCAACAGAACGTATCGAAATTACCAGAGCCGGCGTGCAGTATTAGTGCCAGTAAACAATGCATAGTGTTAGTCGTTGTGTCGCCAAAGGCTGTAAAAATACCTCGGAAAGAACTAAAATTAGTTTTTTCAGGTTTCCGATTTCAGGTTATTTTTTCCTACATACTATTATTTTTTAATAAATACGCTCGTAAAAACAATGCCGTATTTAAGAATTCACTTTTGTATATATTTACCAATTGCTTAAAATTGAATTACTAACACGTAATAGAATAAATAAGCGATTACGAAACCGTACATAATAAAAATTTTTATGCTGATTTATTATTAAAAGAGTTCAACAATAAAGAATCTAGATCAACGCGTTATCAACAGGTGTGAACTACAGCGTCTTTTGTTACTCTCAACTGTTAAAAAAAGTCAAAGCGTGCGTTAGGATTGTACTTTTTAGCATTTCGTTTGTCATTGTGTCTTTAATTTAATATGAATGAAAATAAATTTTATTATTATTAATTATTATTATTATAGTGTAAATTGATTTCATCTCCCCTATTTTGTACGTATGTGATTTCGGTGACCTAGATTCTCCATTTGTTTGTTGAACAGGTATTCAAATTGTATACAGCTATGCATTTGTTCGTAATTATTTCTAAATAAAATGAAATGACTATTGCAGCGCAAGAATATGGTTAATGGATTGAAAGAAGAATGTAACTTTAGTTGGTAATTAACGACGTAACTAGAAACAACTCTTCTAACTTAGTTTAATAAATGTTTTAAATATCTAAATTGATTATAGTTTTATTTATTAGATTCTATAAGTAAAACAACTTCAATCAAATGGTTCACTACACATAATTCTACTTCATATTTTACTATACTATTATATAACAAGAGATTTTGTTTACATATTTGCTCGAGACATTTTATTGAATGCGGCTCTGCGTTTTATTTACCGGCGATGCCGGCCGATAAACGTCGGTCCACTACTTCGTTTATGGGCGTGATATTCGAAGGTGGATTAATAAAATGAATGGTATAGCATGCAAGTGAATCTACTGATTGTTATATATACTGTGCTAATAACTTCCGTTGGTTCGTGCACTCTTAACTTGGTTGTATTAGGTTCTACATCAAGGCGAACAAAATGATATAGGTACAATTTGTCTCCGATACCAAACGCGAATTTTTATCGTTGTTCTGTTTAATGGAAAAAGCAATTAAACAGAATGGAACACACTGTATACTGTCCAATTCGTGAAAACTACTGTAATGATCTTTCTATAAAAATGATCACCACGTATATCATTCATTACGTCCATCGGAAGGCATTGAAACATAGGGATTGCCATAGCAACAGAATAAATAAGAAGTAATGAATAAAGATTCTATAAGATACTCTCTGTTTCATTGAGCTTAAGCTGTTTTACAAGAACCTCTTAATAGCGTATCAATTAGTAAACACACACCCCATACGTTATAAGTATGGTAGAAGTACTGTCGAAAATGAATTTTTAATACAAATATACAAATGTTTAACAGTCTACACTCAGTCATTTGAACAAGCTTCTGACTATAGAAACGGAATTAAAAGGACTTTGTATATTTCGAGCTCCAGTTTATGAAATTAGTATTAGAACCCATTCTAGCATATTTTCTGGTATCGGATATGATGTCAACGGGATTTTTTAAATAGAATTTTTAGGTTTTAAGTAAGATTAAGCGAATAGAAAATAATTAAGGTACCAACCATAGGTAAAGAATGCATAATACCCATATTAGAACCAATTAACCGGTTCTATCGCGTTAAAAGTGGACAAGCATCTGGCTATAGCAATAGAGTTAAAAGGTTTATGTATATTTCGAACAGTAGTTTATGGTAGCATAATTACAACAATTTTAGAACATTTGCTGGTACCGGATATGACTTCATCGGATTTTTTTAAATAGAACCATAAGGTATGAAAATCAATGACAAGCGTGACTTTGAATAAAAGAAAATGAAGGTATCACAGGTCTAACATGCACACTAACGGAGCTAGAACCAATTAACGGGTTCTGTTCCTTTTAACAGTCTGCACTCTTATATTTCGCATATACACTGTATATTTCGACCCCTACTTTACGAAATCAATATTAGAACGCATTTTAGTGCATTTTCTGGTACCGGATATGCTGGTTTTTCTTAAATGGAACCATTATGTTTTAGAAACAGGTATGCCAATCAATGATACGTGAGATACTAAAGAAAGGGGTATTAACGAGCCATAGATCCCATAATAATGAACATAGAACCAACTGACAAGTTTTGTCTCGTTTTACCTTCTGTTCTCATTCGTCAAGCTTTTGGTCTATCGTTAAGATATTAAGACGAATAGTGTTTTTGTTGCGTAGCTGATGAAAACAGTATTAGAACACTTTTAACCCATCCCATGAAGCCGGAGTTTAACATTATTATCCGTTATTATGTTTATAAACCTATGGTACCTTTATACTTTTTATTCAGTACCACACTTGCTATGGATTCTCCTACTTAGATTCTAATAATTCAATTTAAGAAAATTCCGCCATGACGACCGAAAATGACGTCCGAAAATGACATGAATCATATCCGGTACCAGCAAAATATTCTAAAATAGATTCTAATACCGATTTCGTAAGCTAGAGCTCGAAATATACCAAGTATTTCTAAGTCTATCTAACCAGAAGCTTGTCCGAGTACGGAACAGAACCCATTGGTTCTAGCTTCGTTATTATGCATGCTAGACCAATGGCACCTCAATTATTTCTTATTCAGAAACACATTTGCTATCCGTTCTTATACTTAAAACCTAATGGTTCCATTTAGAAAAATCCCTATGACGTCATATCTGGTAACAGCAAATGTTCTAAAATTACTTTCGTAAACCGGGGTGTCGAAATACACAGAACCATTTCAACTTTATTGCGATATCTAAAAGCTTGTCTGAATGATCGAGTGTAGATTGTTAAACGGGACAGAACCCGTAAAATGATTAAATTATGCATTCTAGACCAATGGTACCTTAATTATTTTTTATTCAGAATCATACTTACTATCGATTGTCGTGCTTAAAATCTAATAGTTCAGTTTAAAAAAAGACCGATGACGTCATATCTGGTACAGTACATGTTCTAAAATGGCTTCTAATACAAATTTTGCAGACTAGAGGTCAAAATATACAAAGTACTTTTAATTACATTGCTATAGTCAGAAGCTTGTTCGAATGATTGAGTATAGGGAACACCCCGTATAATACAAAATGTTGTAATACAAATATACAGGGTGATTCAGAAATAGAGGTAATCCTTTAAATGGTAGGTAGAGAGGAGGCAGTAGAGCTAATTTACCTTGACAAGTATAGGTCAAAAAGAAGTTTTTCAGAAAATTAATTTTAAAGTTTTATTGAATTTCTGGATCCGGTCCTGACCTTGAAATATTTTGGATCCAAAATTCAATGAAACTTTAAAATTCATTTTCTGGAAAACTATACGTTTTTGACCTATACTTGTCAAGGTAAATTAGCTCTACTGCCTCCCCTCTACCTACCATTTAAAGGATTACCTTTATTTCTGAATCACCCTGTATAATTAATATTAGACACGTAAATCACAAAATAGATAAAATTAGAGATATTTTTCTGAAGCAAATAAAAGCTTTAAATTGATTAGGAACTCGTCCAGCTCATTTTGTAATTATATCAAAAATGCAAAAATACACACAGGATGTCATATTTAAAAAAATTATATATGGTATTACTAGAAGATTGTAGATAATTTTAATAGATATAACTTTTATATAAATTTTTTCACCTGTATCTCGTTTGCTAACAATCAAATAGTTGCCGCTTTTCAATTTCCGCGCCCAGGGCACATTTAAGTTCTTCGTAGGCCTAGGGCCTATTCCTAGAGGACTCTCTCCGAATCTTTTACTTATTTTTATTCTGATATTGTAGTTTTATATTACAATTTTTTTGTAAAAGTACGTGTTAATTTACAATGCACTGTAAACACTCTTGTATCAGTGAGGTTGTCGTTTTCGTCATTTAAATACAAAAATAAATATTTTAAATTAAAATATACATTTTTTTCTTATTTTGAATCTTGTATCCATTTTTATTTAAATACATTATTTATTTTTTAAGTTAAATGCTGTAGGCCCTAGGCACTGTGTCCACTCGGTATAATGATGGACAAAACTGCCCTGTGGGAGCCACATTCGCAAGCGATGCATTAGAAATGTGTATTTTATTGCAACATGGATTCGAACTGGTCGGATGGAAAGCTCCTGTAGAAATACAAGAAATAGTTGGTGAGCGAAGGCCGCGTTTTATATATATAAAAAAAGAACTAACGTATTTTACATGTTTCAAGGTCCGTTCCTACTGCGTTTGTCACGCTAATAAGGGGAAACACCATCTCAAAGGACAAAATGGAACAATTTTCATATTTTGACAACCAATTTACCCTTATGTAAGATTTTTTTTAAATATGTGTAATAAGTAGTTTTAATAGAGATCTAATAAATGTTTAGGTAACCTTAAACAACGTATAATTTACAAAAGAAGTAATTTTCCATGAAGTTATATGTTATAATTAATAATAAATTTTAATGGATTAGACCTCGAAGAGATGTATTTGTCAATAGTTTGTATAAACTGTAATGAAATAGATTGATGGTAGGGTTGAATTAATCTGATTGGAATGAGAATTTTTCATAACTGCAGGTAATGTACAAGTTCTCCAATAAAAGAAATGCTGCAACTAAGTACTAATTAATTATTAATTTAGCCCCACGAATTGACACAATGAGGTAAACATTGTTGCTATGTAGCTATTAGGTAAATAATTAAAAATGAAATACTGTATCATTATCTTAAGTTTTTCTATTAATAACAAAATAGATTAATTAATTATTTATGAACAACTACCTATTACTGCTTCATTAATTACGATTACTCATTGCATTAAGAAAAAGAGTATTATGAGTAGAAACTATAAAAATACATTGCATTTCTAATTTCTAGTGTTAAAAATAATTTTAATTGGGCAAAAATCTTGAATTGAGCACTTGAATCAATGAATTGTCTTTTTAACCTTGTTAGACTAAACTTGACTTTATACTAATTTTAACGTAGAAACTTATTATTAACTAATTACTTTTTAATTTTTGGATTAAATACTAGTAATATTATAATTGTACGTATTTCCAAAACAATAAAATATCATTTGAAAATGAATCTCATTCGTATTTCGCAACAAACACCAATACATTTCAGTACAAAAATGGTATTTATTACTCATACTCTTGAATATTTCAAGACTAATTAAGACGTTAATTAATTCCATAAGACGTAATCGTTAAGCAGAGTATTCCTGCAAAATCAGAATTTCGTAGTACTGTGAACGTTCAAAGCTCACAAAAAATACAAATAGATGGTATTTGGATCCAATAATTATTGATGCTTTCGTTTTAAGTTGCAGGTTAAAAATTTACATTTTCTTGAAATTAAGCACTCCTAATATTGTGACAACGTAAGAGGCATTAATTCAAAAACAGAGTTCAAAGAAAGGAAGACATTTTATAAAGTTTAATTAGTTTATTTAGAGTTAATGGGCTCAAAATTATCTGTAAAGATTCCAGTAAAGATATTCGTAGGTCCACGAATCGTCAGATGAAACATGGATCAGATAGAACAGCTCCGCGGTTCGGATCGACACAAAACAGACAAACGCCAAAAAAACCGAGAAAATAAGTGTTGATAAAATATTAATTAGTTATGAAAAACCAACAAACCAAAAACAATTGATTTTGTTATAGACATATAATGATATTGCAGATTTAAAAATAAATTTCGACATTTTAAATCCAGAATTGCAGTTTTTTAAAAGAATGAAATAACAACTAAACATTTTAAAAACTCGGTTTATAACTTAATTATTTAACTCCATTTATAATACTGAAACTGTTATTTTCCATGGCCAAGCTTTGTTCAAAAACATTTGACACTACAGACCTAAATACAATATTAACCTCACATTTCTTTGTCGATGAGAAACTTCGAAACCTTAACACTAATTTATAATAATTTACTTTAAATATAATTACACGCTGCTTTTATCTGATTAAACACCTGCATTTTCATTTTTAATTAATATTTTATAGTTTTTAGATTCATTACTACTGATTATGCAACAAAATTTACATAAATCCATTTTACGATGATGAACGCAGATCTGCAAGCATGTTTTCAGAAATTTCAAAAAGAAACATTAGAAATAAGAGAGTCTTACAATATTCATGTGGCCAAACTGTTATTACACGAATCTCCATCAATACCACTCTCTTGGATCTTCATCCAAAATATATATATATATATATATATATATATATATATATATATATATATATATATATATATATATATATATATATATTTTTTGATGAATATATATATATATATATATATATATATATATATATATATATATATATATATATATATTGCTGTGGATGGTAGTTTCAAAATTTTGTAAAATTTTAAATTCTTTGTTAAAAACTAACACTTTTGAAATATTTTTATCAACTTTTCCAGTTAAAAATAAATTTAAGTTATTTACTGTTGTGTCATTCATTATACAATCAATGTGTACTTTTTAATAAGATTAAATAATACATGTTTCTTTATTTATTATCAAATAGTTTATTCACCGATTTCTTAAGAATACGTAACATCCAGTTGCGCGCAAGTTATTGTTATTAGGTAATTCAGTGATGATTAATTTCAAATGATTAATATCGACGGGTTATGTGATTCTCATAAGGTTTTTGTTCATGTAAATAGTTCATTATTATTGCGAATGTTATGTAATAAACTGTAACAGTTGAGTCAACTATTATAATTATGTTTTAATCTGCTATTATGTTTGTAAATAAGTCATTGTATTAGATCGTAAGGTGACGTCAAATTGTGTAATATGATTATGTAAATAGTAAATAGTATATAAGCTTAGAAAATCATATTCTTGGGACACTTCCTGATATAAAGCGACTCAGTAAAGTCGTGTAAGAAATATAGTACTAATGTAAATAAACACTTACAGATAGAAAGCGACGGAGTAAAGTCGTGTAAGATAAAATAGTACTTCCTGACATAAAGCGACAGAGTAAAGTCGTGAATGATAGTATTGTAAAAATTTAAATAGCCTAGTCTTAAATAGACAGTAAATTGGTTGGTGAATTGAATACGGCGAAAATGTATAGTTGTTATAAATTGTAAAAGTGTATATAAGTTTAAAGAACCACGTTTAAATTAATTACTAGCTAAAGTTATTGCTAGTCAATAAATTTACGTTAAAACCATAAAGTGGTGTTTTATTTAATTAAACAAATACGACGAATACTCTTCGACTAAGGGAAAAAGTACCCTCTATTAGTAAACAAAAGTGTGCTATCAAGATAAAGAGTGTTATTCCTTGGTGGAAAGTTTTGTAGTGTGTTACCAAAAGTGAGTTACCAAATTCAAGTGTATGGATGGTGTTATATTGGAAGTCCATGCAAAGGAAAGTTAATCGAAATTGGTATCTAGGATTGGATCAGCATAAAGTGACATACGCTGCCAATGGTATTGGAGAAGACCAACTTTATAATAAAGGTAGGAAGTTATTTCCTTCTGTATTGGTATATGCTGAAGAAAAGACTATCATTTGTGAGGTGTAATTAAGTGATTTGATTTATATATATATATATATATATATATATATATATATATATATATATATATATATATTAAATAATATTTAGAATGCAAATTCATATAGAAAAATTTATCATCGACTCTGCTGGGACTCGAACCCAGGACCCTCCACTGTCTAGGTGGTATCTCTACCAACTGAGCTACAGAGTACGACTACCAGCATATTTCATATTTTTCTATATGAATTTGCATTCTAAATATTATTTAATGTAAAATCATTATTCAACTTAACAAAAATTAATTTCAACTAAAATTTATATATATATATATATATATATATATATATATATATATATATATATATATATATATATATATATATATATATATATATATATATGCACGAGTCGCCCGAAATAAAATGATATCATTGATATCACAACACAGTTTGTTTGTGCTGATAAAGCAAAGTTTAAGGATCTGTTTTAACAACGCTAAGGCTTGAATCTTGTGATGCCTAAACCAAGATCCAGATCCTAAGAACTGAATTCCAATTAGTTTTCCTTGCTGATTGTATTTTGTTGAAATTGCACATTTGGTAAAATGGTGTTGATTATTAAAATTAAGTTTCACTATTTAACCTTTAAAGTTTCATAATAACATATGTTAATCTATAATATACTATGCGAGTATAAAGTCTGGAACTATTGAAATAAATCTTTTATTAAATGGTTTTGAAAAAATCCTCAAGCACGTCGTTTTTTATCTGAAATGAGACATATTTTAGTGTAATAGTTATTTAAAGATTGTCTTTTGTGTTTGAGTTATGGCGATAGCGAAATTCTTGTTAATAGAAAACGTAATTATGATGGATTAGGAAAGACAATGAAATTCTAAGACCAAATATGTTAAAACAGTATGATACTATATTAAGAAAAGTTCGAGATAATTAGTTTTAAAGTTTTAAAACAAAAATTAAATAATAATCAAGAATTCCATATCAATCAAGAGTTCCAATGTTTAATAAAAAAATTTAAAAATTCTGTGAAGAACTGTCATACTAATGACTCCCCCCCACCCACTCCTATAAATGGGAGATCGGGGTGGCAAAATCGCTTAAAAACCAAGTCCTGCCACATGTGAGGTTGAATTCGATCGGGCAAGGAACTTAGAAGGTATGAAAGAGGATTGGACGGTTCCGATGTACTGACTTAGGTTGGGGAATAGTCCTAATGCTGGACGAGTCACTTGATCCCGTACGAAAGAGGACGGGGGGGGGGGGGGTGCTGGCGGGTGAGCACGTATTCGGTTAATCGCTTAATGTAATAGTTTGTGGAACTGCATGACTTCAAGACAAATGTACGATGTTATGAACAATAAGTGTTAAATATGTGTCTTCTTAGTGTATTTCTTGTGGTAAAAGAGTCAAAGACTCGCTTTATAAAAGTTTTTAAAGAGAGCTTGGTAGTCGCCGAATAATCTTTCTTAAATTCTTTTTCAACTCCCTATTTGCTTGACAACCTTTACTTTGATAAAGCTTGATTTTAGCAAATCTGAAAGTTCATTTTTAAAAAGTTTTTCCATTAGAATATTAGCTTTGGTATTCAAAAGCTGGGTGTTTGTAAGGAAAATGATTTTTTTATGATTGATTTTGAAACATTTCGTTCAACTTTTTATTTAAAGTTAAAATAAGGTTCCTAATCTCTTTAGGATAGTTATTTCCTTTTGTTCTACGGGTAAGCTGAGGTGTATTATCCCATGCTGCTTGTTGAATGTTTTTGACAAACAGATCAACTTCGTCATCTAGTTGCTCTTCTATTATTAATGGAACTGAAAGCTCAATAAGTTCCTCAAGTTGGATTTTGAAGCTTTGCCAATCTGTCATCTTATTAGTTAAGCTCGGTGGATTTTCTTTTTGGATTACACTGTCGCTTAGTGTTAATAGTATCGGAGAGTGATCTGAGTTCATATCCCATGCTTCTTCAACATGGTTATAATTGGTTGAGATGTTCCTGATTACAAAGAAGTCTATGAGATCAGGAATTATATGCAGGTCAGTAGGCCAGCACGTTGACTTACCGGATGATAATACTTCGCATTTAAGCTCTGTTGCTGCTGCTAAAAGTTCCTTACCTTTAGTTGTAGTTAGTCTAGATTGTAGTTAGTGTGTGTGCTTTGCATTAAAGTCACCTCCAACGATGAATCTATTTTCTTGGCTATTGAGGAAGTCTACATATTGTTCTTTCTTTATAGTATGTCTCGGTGGGCAATATATTGCCGTGATCATTATTTCATATAATTTAGTTTTAATACTTTCAGATGTGGCATGTATTTTCGGTGTTTGATAACCCATTTCTTGGTGATGTAAAATGGATTCCTTTATAATAATTGCACTTCCTCTTTTTCCTGCATTATCCGGGTGGATTGTATGATAGGCTTTGAATCCTTTAAATTTGATGTATGACTCTTTCGTGAAATGAGTCTCAGATATGAGGCACACATCAATTTTCTCTATGTCAAGGACTGCTTGTAATTCTTGCTGGTGTTGCAGCAATCC
This sequence comes from Agrypnus murinus, assembly GCA_929113105.1. NCBI lineage: Eukaryota > Metazoa > Arthropoda > Insecta > Coleoptera > Elateridae > Agrypnus > Agrypnus murinus. The sequence continues at coordinate 113,940,297 of OV816031.1, forward strand.
ATTGGCATTCCATGCCATGATTCTTAGATCATTAGCCATTTCTATTTTTAGGGATAGCTCCTTTGGCGCTATATTCTAGTTTGGTTAAACGCTCATCAAATTTTGTGAACAGTTTTTCTTGGTTATTTAATTTATCTAGGATCATTTGCAAAGTCTGATCCATGGACGTAGTTTGTTTTGTGTTTTGAGAATTTTTATTAATATTAGCTGTACCTGCTACAACTTGACTATATGGCATAGTTACTCTTTTATCTGACATATGTTTTTTAGTTTGGATATTTGTTCCAGCATTTACCTGTTGTTTATCTCTTACTGGTTGTTTGGGTAAATTAGATTTTTTCATGGACCTAGTTTTCAGTTTCTGCATTTCTTTAGCGACTATACATACTCGATAACTTGCAGGATGATTTTCGCCACAATGGACGCATTTCGGTACTGCACTGTTTGGTTTTGTACACTCTATAGTAAGATGCTTACCAGTGCATTTGACACAAAGTGGTTCCTTGGCACAGTATTTTTGCGTATGTCCATAAGCCTGACATCTTTTACATTGAGGTAACAGCTTAGATTTTTTAATTGGTTGTATTTCAACTCTAATACCCATTATATCTGTAATGCTAAAAATTTTATTAACATCTTCATCTTGTCTGAAAACTAGCATAAGCATATTTAATGGTTGCTTTGTTTTCCACTTAAGTTTATTTATAGCATCAAGTGCTTTGTATCCTCTTTTACGAAGTTCTTGAACTATTTCATCTGCGTTGAAAGAATGGTGTAAATTTTTAACGATTACTTTTATTGGCCTGTCTTGTTTATTTTCATGCCAATTCAATGCCACGAATAATTATTTTCTGAGAGCATCTTGGTTAATAATCTGTAAGACTCGCCATCTTGCACATTAATTTTAATGTTTTCATTATTTATAATTTTAACTTGAAATTCTGTAACAATTTCATTTATTTTTTTATGTAATTCACTAAAATTTTTGATATCGTCCACTATTACAGGTGGCGGTACAGGTATCTTTTTGTTATCTTTTGTTTTCTCTTCTTTATTAGATGTTTCTTTTTGTGGGGGTGTTAGTGACGTATCCATTCGTCTCTTTTTATGATTTTTCTTGACCCTAATCTACTCTGTCTTTTTTGCTAATTCTTTCTCATCGGTATGGTATTCTATTGTTTTCTCATTTTTTTGCGTTTGATTTAAACTTTGTTCTAATTTTGCATAATTTTCTTGAATCATTTCTAGTTGAGCTTGCAGATAATTTATTTTAGCCATCATCTGGGTTTTTTCAATCTCAGCTTTTTTCAATTCATTATACAATAGTTGTTCAATTTGCGTTGTTGCATAATTTTGTTCACCTGGTTTATTTTTATCGTTATTAACCAGTGATGGTAAATTGACACCGGGTTGCATTGGAACTCCTTGTTGGATTATTATTTGCGCATTATGTTGTTGTTGCTGCGAGGTTTTTTGTATCGATGTGGGAGGAGATCTTGAAGACTTTCCACTTTTTGTAAACATCTTTTTTTAATTATTTTTTATCTTACGTTACGTTTACGTGTTATATCAAACAAACACGACGTCATGTTTTCTGACCTACTTTTATTGCACTATTGACACTTTCACTGTTATTGTTAACTAATATGGAGCGAGGTCGCGACACTTCCTTACTCATCGACAGTTAAACAATTGTTCAACTGAATTCAATATGAATAGTTCAAGCAAAAGTTAATATAATCGAAAGATTGCAATATCATTAATTGTAATTGTAATTATTCTGCATTCTTCAATCCAGAAGAGAGCTAAAATCACATCCAATATTTATTATATCTAGAAAAATACACAACAACGCATGTTTTTTATTTATTTCAAATAATTAAATATGATAAAAATATAGAATAAAAGTTAGTTCTTATACTAATTTATAATGAAAGGTTTTATTTAATTACAGTTAATTAAAATTTTTGAAACTTGCGTTAGAACTCATTCATAGTGTTAATCTGGTTTTCGAAGCTACAAATACAACCGGCTGGTAATCTCAATAACCAATGTGCAGAATTCTAGCTGATAATGCTAATACCTAAGACAATAATTTTAATTGAATTAATTAATTAATGCATAAGAATCTGCGTGTTATAAATATTTATATTACTTTTAACATAATACAATTTGATAACATAACCAAATTAGCGACTAGATGATAGATAAAAATATAACATGTACCCAGATAAAATCGTGGGTTTCTTCATTATAATACAAAATAAGGAAAATGTAGCTTGTATAATTAAATGATTTCGGGAAGTGCAAATTCCAGAGGACTGGGAATTACGTTGGTATTTTTGTTTTATCTCACCTTGAAATTTAGGTCTTAGCTTCTAAATTCTAAATTCCTTACCTCAAAACGAACTGCATGGCACTTCGATAGTATAGCATATTGCATGAATGACGCAATGAAAAGCAAGTAAGTACCTTGAAGATAGATTAAATCATGTAATATTTATTAAATAAAATAAATATTACATGGAAAGATTTTTACATGCTTAAAAAGCTACTCTTTTCACTCCATTTGCCAATCTTTTAATCAAAAAAAGTATTTTAAGCTGCATAGTATTTAACTAATTAATATATGAAAAGATTTACTATAATTAAGTCTTCACTGTGTTTATCTAATTTTAAAGGTGGGTATTTATAAGTGCATTTTAGTATATTTTAAGAATTCTAACTTCCGGGGTCTAATAAGAAATCAAAATTAACATAGAAAGGAGAAGTTAAAAGTGTTATTATGTAGAGATCATCACATTGGATATAATAATTAGTAGTGATATACTACATGAAAGAGAAATAATTAAGTTATTTTATTATTTTACCTAAAATACAGACAATAAGATCATTTGAATTAAATGACAATTTTTATTATGAATAAATCTTAATTATATCGCTTAATAAAGTAATTGCCTTAGAGTTCATGGATTTTTTTAAATTATGAAGGTTATGTTGATGTAAGTTTTTTCCTACCATACGGAAATAGTAATAAATAATTTAAATTTAATTGTATGAATATAAATAGGTGCAAAATACTATAAAAGCCTATTTATCTACCGTCTTTAATATTTTAGATTTACCTTGTATTCATTTGATAATGTAGCTTAATTATTTAACTTCCTAATTAACGTAACTACTTTTGATACCCTTAATGCAACCATTAAAATAAAAAATCAATGTCAAATCTTAAAAACCATAGTAATTTATTGAAAAAAAAAGTTCAAATCTAAATACCTTGTTTCCTTTTTACATAAAACACTAAAGTGGATCATAAATTAGGCTATTAAATATAAATTGGTTGCTTCGCGCTAACCTAACCATCATAACCATAAGATTGAGGATTTTCCTATTTTTCTGTTTCTATAGAAACTATGCAATCAATACGTGTTAATTCTCTGAAAGAAGTAATTGTCTTGATCATGAGAAGATTGAAATAAAATAAAAACAAATAAACCCCGCACAATATTGGTCATAAAATTTTTAAGAAAAATAATATTCTTTTAGTATAGATTTAATTGTGTATATTTGAAATTAGCTAAATTGATTTTCTAAAATTATATTAAATTGTATTTTGAGAAATGAAGTATTTTTTAACACTTAACGGCTTTTAACAGGAATAGTTTACACAAAGCAAAAATGACTTATACCCCACCGTTGAGAGCCAAAAGCGTAACAAGCTTTTTTAATTTATAAAAAACAATAGTAGTTTTAAAAAAATTGTCCTTACTATTGGGTGCCAATAGTGCAATAGTAACTCTATAATAACAGTCACTTGCTAAGGAGAATTACTATGCTAACTGAAAACTTATCTTATAAAAGTAATTTCAGTTTATTAAAGTTTTATTTCCAAATAAAAAACACTACACTTATTTTTAAGTCAATTTGAATGACAATTTACTAATTTTACAACTAACGATTTTCAATGAATAAGTTACTTGCTAGTTTTTTTCCCCAACAGATTTGTTCAATTATTATTAGCAAAGGCGAAAATTAAAAGCTAATAATGAAATAAATGTGAAATAATGCAATGTGTGTCCAAAGCAACAATTTATTTATAAATGGAATAAACACACGCGAATAATAATTTAAATGTGAAATTTTATACACCCCTAAAGTTGTCTCGCAAATATCAAGAAATTATGCATTTAAATAATCGTCCCAACAATTTTACAAGTTCATGTTTATTTAATTTATAAAGAAACCGCATGACTTACCAGGTGCTCCACTGCAGCACATGTTCGTTGTGAGTTTCACGTTGTCAGCGAAAAGCATATAATAAAATTAAGACAGCGGCGCGGAGCTTTTATATAACACTTCTATTCCATCGAAATTACATAAAGAAACATTATTAGACAGGATTGCACAGGCTTATCAGCAAATCTTTCTCGTCTCTGATTATTAGTTATAAAATATAAACCTATAAAACTAAAAATTATAATCCAGATAAATTTTAATTCGATGTTAATACAAATTTGAAACTTCAATAATAAAATTATTCCCTGGCTATACTTTACTTGAGACTCGAGAATAAGAGACTTGCTCAATAAATGCTCATAATAATAAATTGCTTGATAAATGCTCATGAAGATTTTTTGATTATTACGCTCAAATGATGATCATCATATAAGAAAATAATTCAGAGAGAACGGGGCTCAATTTCCCTCCAAACTAGATTCAAATGTTCCCCCAAATTTATTTATTATAAACAAAATTATCGTCTTCTATTTGCCTTAAATAAAAGTTAGCAGCTGTTAACAAAAGTTATAATCTCAGTTTACGACAGGTGAGTATGATTTTATTTTGTCCTCTTATTAAGTTCTGTACTTTATAAATCTTTTATTTTTTAGCAATTACCTTAAGAAAGAAAAGAAGCCTAAAGCTTATCTTTGACAGACATTTGATATTAGATCTACTCAATCTACCACGCTATTTTAAAATTTCTTTCTTCCAAAGTTATTAACCAACAATTTTTATCACTACTACTCTGCTATGTAACTATTTTTTATTTTTTCTTTCTAGATTGCTGCTCCGCTGTACAATGTTTAGCCCCGAAGATCTATTCACCGCTGTAACTCCCAGCACCTCCTCCTAAACCTCAGTTCTATATCCACCAGAGATGGTTTTGAAACTTTACCTATATTACTCTTCTCTCACCTCAAGAAATAATTGTTAACACATATTCAAAAGGTAAAATGTTTTTTTTATTTTCTTCCATTAATTCCAGAATTTACAATATGTGATGTATAATTTATTTTTTGAATAAAATTTTTTATTCTAATTCAATTTAAACTACTTTTTAAAAGGAAATTAAATGCAATTCTTCCTCATTTATGTTTTCATTATAGAATAATGACAGATTTTAATTCCCATGCCTACAACCTTTTGTATAACCTTAAATTTTTATTCTGACATTTTATTGTCATTTTATGTTATTGCAAAATTCAAAACTTATTCTAATACATTTAATTTCCAACTTCCAGGAAAGAATTACAAATTGTAACTGATCATTAACAATAACTCCCATTTTTTATAATCCGTTTTTTCCGTTTATATAATCCGTTTTATTAGAATTTACTGTATCCTTTTTTTAATTAAATAAAGAGTTATGTGAACTCATGTAACTACAATATCACTACAATACATTGTAAGTAGCACGATTAAGATTTTATAGAAATAAATAAAAAATGTCTATAACAAGCCACTGACTAATGTTGTTTTGGATATTGTTGGAAATGGTTGGATACAGGTGTATTCTGTAAGCAAATTGTTGAGATTGTTACACTTGTTATACTTGATATGCAACAACATGGCAGACTTTAGTGTACCAGGCAGGAGCTGTAAAAAAGCAACACTGCAATTCTACCCATATTCACAAGGAGCACTAGATTGTATTTATTTCAAAAACATACAAAACAGAAGTTGACATTTCAAATCTTGGTTAGAATAATGTCAAACAACTGTCACCGTGCTATCTTCTTAAGAAGTATTAGTAGCTAATAGACCTGTGCCTGTGCAAATTAAGAATATCTCTGGATTAGTGTTTATTCCTTGTAAAATTTAAAAAATTGTTTAAATAAAAAATGCAAATTTATATTTAAGAGATTTTATTAATAAGAATGAATAAGTTTATTATTAAACTAACCTATTTATATAGTAGGTATAAATCAGTGTAAGTTTAATATTTCCCAGTCCACCTAAGTCGAAGAAGGTTTGATTTGTGGTCTAGAAAACAACAGGTTATTAATGGCTGATGGACATTTTTCAATTACATATTAGCTTAAACTAAAATTCACAAAATAATCATAACCTATAATAGGTATATAAATCATATTCGTAAACATTCTTACGTATTTAAACAATATGACTAAATTGGACGGATTAGTTAACCTTCCCCTGTTAATTTGGCTAAAATAGTCATTGTCAGTGGTATCGTATATGACTCACTTCTTAAAAAACTTAAACAAGTATTGCAGTTGGTTTTACTACAAATTTTGAAAGCTGTATAGTAATTCTCCAACAACATATATGGTCAATGTGAGATCTTCGTTTGAAATTTCAAAATCAGCTGAGGTTAGTTCGGAAATTAACACTGATTTATATACCTACTATGTAAACAGGGTTAGTCCATAGTCTCATAATAAACTTTTTCTTATTCATTCTTATTAATAAAATCTCTTAAATATAAATTAGCATTTTTTATTTATACAATTTTTAAAATTTTCAAGAAAAACACTAATCCAGAGATATTCTTAATTTGCACATGAGGCTACTAATCTATCTATCTACTATTACTTCTTAAGAAGATAACCTGTGACAGCTGTTTGACATCATTCTAACCAAGATTTGAAATGTCAACTTCTGTTTTGTATGGTTTTGAAATAAATACAATCTAGTGCTCCTTGAGAATATGGGTAAAATTGCAGTGTTGCTTTTTTACAACTCCTGCCTGGTACACTAAAGTCTGCCATGGCAACAAGCATAACAATTCATGTGTCAAAAACGGTATTCTGTAAGGATTTATTTTGTTCAAGTAATTGATATGGATTAACAATTTATTGAAATCTATATCAATTGTTGGATAACAATTGATATGAATAACAATTCACCACTTATTTTTAAAACGCATCGTATATGAACGAAAATACTTGGAAATTATTTAAAATATAAGTAATTTTGAATTAAACGCCCAAGCAATTGTCGTCGAAGAAATAATTTTCCTCTTCTAAAAACGTTCAGTGCATTTCGACTTCGTAGGTTGCGGTCAGCGGAACTGTTTGTTGTTATTAGTAGTATTGCTACTAAACGTAAGTAAGTTTTTTAATGATTGCCGTTGATTCTTATTACAATAATAATGGATTTGGAAGGAAACGTGTTCCTGGGTAGAGTAGAAGAAGTGGAAGCAGCAAATGAACGGTAAAAATAAATAAATAGTATAGTATAAAAACTTAACCTAACATTCTACACAGAAATCGTGTTTGTATATCGCAAGGCAAGTATGGGATAGTAATGATCCTTTCTCTTTGCCTGAACTTTGTCAGATGCATCCGAGGTAGCAAAGAATGACTGATCAAGCGATGTTGATTGCAGAAGACAAATAAGAAACAACATATTACAAACAACACTTCTTATAGAACGAGGTAATATTTATTTTATGTGATAAAGTATCGAAATTGTTACTACATTATTTCCTATTATTGTTTTTTAGAAATTGTAGCAAATTGGCTACATCATCAATAACAGCAGCCCTTTAATATCTTTATGGCAGTAGTATTCTTGCATATGCAGTTGTAGTCCTCTTTGCAGCAGAGAGTAGTGCAGCAATACGACGAATGGTTATTCGTCGCACCCCTGGATGTTTTAGTAACCTAGAAAGTCTAACTGGTTACTTGAACATCCTCTACTTTGACTTTCATTGTGGGAGATTGTACAAGTATGATTTCATTACCTTCCAAAACATCTTGTAAATTGTAAGTCTGTTGCAGTAATTACTTCTGCTGATATGTTGACGGAATTGGTGGTTCTAAGAAAAATGGCAAGTTCCACCCTTAAGGTTCGAGCTCTGTTTCTAGTGTTGCATTTATATACATTTTGTAAATTATTATAAATAAACTGTGAAAACGTTGATGTAGTTTTTTTAAATGAAGTGTTGAAGTATTATTTATCTTTAAGTTTAATTTTAATATCTTGGAAGTATTATTTGCTGTCGTCGCTTGATATGTGTATTTTTAGAAATTGTTGCTAGCCAATATTTTCTCTAGATTATAAATTCGGTAAATGAAAGTTTTTACCCCCAATTTATTAATGCAATAGTAATACTTAGGCATGTATATTTCAAAGTCAATGTTTTAGATAAAAACAAATCACTTATTCAACTTACTACCTAAAGAACTGATTGTGACCTCAGATTCCCAAGAAATTGCATTATATTTTTATATCCATTGGGGTTCTTTCACACAATTTTGCAAAATTTAAGTATGGATAATAGTAGGATTTCTATCTTACTATTATTTACATTATAAAACTGTAGGTAATATTGTTTATTACTTTAGAAAGAAAACACTGTTGCGACTTGCTACACACACAGTAATTTTTTAACGTTCATCCAGTCATCACCAGTTGTTGCTCTTGCTGGTCCATTTGCGACAATTTAGTATACTAGTAAGCTCTTTCCACAGTTTTTTTTAAACATTCAGGCCCTTTTTCCGGGCTCAATCTTTCCGTAAGCAATATATCTTTGGTGGACATAAACTCCAACATTACATAAAATTGCTTTTCGGTGTGTCGGGTATTCTTCTCGATGTTTCAAATTCGCGCGTCTAACTATTCCAAAACTGTTAAATGCAAATGTCACTGCTCTAACGCGCATGCACAGTCGGTAATATAGTTCATAATTAGTTTGCATTTCAGTTGTTGTGATTCATTTCAATTGGATCATAACAAGTGCAGTTACAGAATACCAAATTTTGCACGAATTGTTAAGATTTCGTAGCAATCGGGTTCATAACAATTATTGTTATACTTAACAATTGATATGAACCAGTGCTTACAGAATACATGTAATTGTAGCTAGGCGTAATGGGACTTAGAAAGGTTTTGTAATGAGCATGCAACTTCCTCCAATATATCATTTCTAGCAAACAACAAATTTTTGAAACAGAACTACTTTTATAGTTTTTTTAACGACTTATCAGTTACTCCCCCCCAAACTCAAGTTCAATATTACTACCAAGCTCGATGTTAATACTACTTCAAAACTCCCTTTTCCAAATTCGTGAGAACTTCTGACATTCTAACTATCAACTGCTACTTCCAAAAGGTTATGCTTACTGATCGACCAATATTTTGCAAATTCTTACAATAAAACACGGTTAATTAGATATTTTCGAATAAAAATCAGGCCAATATGAACGTACAGCGTCTTTTCTTCTAGACGCAAGTGACCTACGATTTTTTATAGGAGCAAAAATTCAATCGAATTTAACATTACCTTCCTCATTGTAGATTCTAATTACTTGGCTAACCCATTCGTTTAACTTTTGATGAACTTCCCTTACCAAATCACCTTTAAATATTCGATAAGAGACAGTTTGTACTATTCTATAAATATTTGTACCATTTGGTCTAAATAGATAAGCCCCGGAAGATCTATTTTGTGGATTTTTATTATTTCTAACAGTTCCACGGTAAAAGTAAATGTTTCACTCTAAAGATACAGTTTTGCAATTCCTTGTTATTTTGGAAAGTAACCGAGTGCTTTCATTGATTTCAATATTGATATCATAATAAACAAATACATTTAAAATAAATGCTAGTATCATGGCATCACCTGTTCTGCTGATCTGTTGGTAGGTTCATAGTTATATCTCTTTACATAACATGACTTAAAACCTAATGCCCTTTACTCTAATGCCAAAAATATTTCTAAAAATCCAATTTCTAATTCCAAGAAATATTTAAAAGATCCGATCTGTAATTGGAAAATATTTTTAAAAATCCAATCCTTAATCTTATTCTTTATCTCTAATCTCAATAAATTTGTAAAAATTCAATTTCTGGAATTGAAAATCTAATGTTTTAATCTAATCCCAAAAAGTATTTTTAAAATCTCAGTCCCAAAAAATATTTCCATAAAATTCAATCCCAAATCCCGAAAAGATTAAAAAAAATTCCGATCTCTAAACTCGAAAAATATTTTTAAAGATTCACTTTCTAATCCCAAGAATATTTTTAAAAATCCAATCACCAATCCTAATCTCAATTTTTAAAAATCTAATCCTCTCTCCTGAATCCTAAAAATATTTTGAAAGATTCTAATCTTTAGTCCCTAATCTTAATAAATATTGTTAAAAAGTCAATCAAAATCATCAAAATTCAATTCCTAAAAAATATTTCTACGAATTCAATCTCTTCATCCTAAAAATATTTTTAAAAAATTTAAACCTCTATAATCTCAAAAGATATTTTAAAATAACCCAATCCCAAGTTTAGTTATGTTAGTTACACCCTGTATAGGCTAGTAATTTTAAGTTTAATCTGGTAGATAAATCTTAACAAGCTGGAGTTTTGTATATACCTGATATTGTTTTGGCATCTATAATAATGTGTCAAAAGTCCACATCCATATCAGCGACTTGAGATATTTAAGGTGAAAGGTCACGAAAGATCTTTTTTTGCAAATATCTCGTTTTTTATCTGTCGGACGTCGATCGAGGTTTGTATAAAAATTGTAGATCTAACTATTCTCTACAGAAAAAGTTCTATGCGTTTTTTTTTCGTAAAACAAACTGTTTTTGAGATATGAAACAGAGAAAGTATAACAATATTTAACAATGCATTCGTTTCTGCATCATTTTCGAGGTGGAATGCAAGGTGTGGTTTTTTACATGGTTTTCCTGATAGGCCTAATCCATGTTAGATAGGGTTTTATAATTGGTAATTTCTTATTTCTTAATACATTTTTCAAATATAAGCCCTTTCAATTATTCTACTGCTTCTGTATCGTATCGCCTGCAATGTCTGGCTGTTCCAGTTCATCACTATCATTTTCTACTTCAGACGTTAATATATCGATAGGACTGAATTGCTCGTCTATATCGATTTTTCGGCGCCTCAAGTAGTGTCAACAACGGCATTGAGCCACGATTGACCATGACAATGACCACAAACTGTGGAGCATTTCAATCCTATTTTCCGGCATCCACAATTAGTCCCACAACCTTTAGTAACAACAACAGACTTAAGATTTTTAGTTGTCTGTTCAGTAATGTCTATTCAAATTGTTTGTATAGCCCGTACGATATTTGTTGAGTCAGAACTTCCAGAAAAGAGAAAGCTGATGACGTTCTATTCTCGGAACGCAATGATCTGCCACGGCTTGATATTGCAAGCAGCGGCGTGCCTTGAAACGTAGATCAGAACGTAGACTACCTAGATGATAATCTAGGTACATGTTATTACACAATACAATAATACAATAAAAAAAAGGAATAAACAAAGAAAAATTTATTTGCATGACGTCTACAGCCTCTAATCTGATAAATCTTCAAAATCATCCTCAGCATCACTACAAGTTTCACTATCAGAAACAGTAATAATCAAATCTTCTGTTATCACATCAACTGGCGAAAGCCGGCAACGCCGCCAGTGTCTTTGCAACTCGGGTGTCGAATGCAATTAATTCCGAGAAAGTGACGTAGCGGTCTTTTACGAATTTTTACTCAACAAATATCGTACGGGCTATAGTTGTAGTTGATATATCTAGAAAGCCTTGATCACAATGAGTTTTTACAACAGAGCCCGCGATGGAGGGTCATTTACCCGGTTGTTCGGCGGACCAGTCCATCACTTGAAAATTATGGATGAAAGATCAGAAGAGGAACAATGTGATGTGAACCAGCTAAAAAAATTATTTTCGTTCGTTCTAAGAGTAAAACAAACCAACTATGATACTAACATTTTTATTATTAATTTATTGTTATAGTGGAATAGTTTTTAATAAATAAAATATTTAAAATTTTTAACAATATTCTGTTCAATAGTTCCATGTTATTTATAATTATAGAGTAAAAATTTCTAGTTGGATTTTTTATTTTAGTTTTCTATCAATCAATCAAGATCTTGAAAAAGACAGATATTCGCACTTTTTACTTAGGTAACTGTAAACAAATCTATAAATAGTATTTTAATGGCATTTCTTAACTTTAATATATTTTGTTAGTTTTATTTTGTTGCTTTAAACTAATATAAAATGTCGACCACGCAATCTACAATGTGCGTAAGTAGTGTGTAAGAAATTCCCAACATAGTATTATGAAATCCATTCATAAATAGAAATGTTCTAAATAGAACACTACTCTTTTCATTGAAAACTGCAAAATGGATTTTCCCAATATTAGTCTTATCAAGAATTATATTTTGAATTGATTTTCCCTTTCGGTTATGTAAATAATTTGGGCAATTTGGCGATTTTATCAGTGTTGCTATGGTTAGGAATAGGAATATTTATTTCGTCATTTTGTAAGCATTTTTATACGAGATTATAGTATTTATTGATTAATGTTAATATTTAGATTAGTATACAATTTTATAATTATAACATACATCGGTAATTTGAAAAGTTTTTTTTTCAAAATTGTACAACATTTCATACATACATACTAGTATGATAATACAACTAAGTAACTATGTATGCCTATATATAATTATGTATGTCTAATATATATTTATTTCGATATGTTTTTTAAAGCCAGCTGCAAAAAGACTCTAATTATTATATTATGTTATTATTATACTGTTGAATCGGCGAAGAGAAAGTCTTTTTTATATTTCTAGATCTAGAGACAAATGCATAAATGTTTAACTTTGATTAACTCTCCAAATCTAGTCTTGTATCTTTCAATAAAATCTTTCGATTAATTATCATGGATTATATTGTAGATTTGAGGTTATGATAATAGTAGCCATTCATTATTTAACTAATTGATAATTAAACTTTTTTTAGGTGCGAGATAAACCGGTGCTTAATCTTTAATTTAAACTGATTTTTATATAAATCGAATTAATAAAATGTATTTATAATGCCCAGGGTAGCCTACTGATATCTGATACGATTTCTTTAATTTTTGTAATTAATTACCCAAAACTCGACAAACTAAATTAATAGGGTAATTATAGGAGTTGGCCTCTAGAAGTCCAGATTCATCACACTAAATAAACAATTATTCAAGTTAATTAAATAATTACAGGCAAATTGGTTGCATAACCTCAATTTTCAAAATAATAATTTTGAGTAATTTTTCTTTTATGAAGTAAAATATGGTTATATACGATTAACATGCACACTTGTACACTATAGTTAGGTAATGGATATCTGGAAAACTGATGCTTCCATAGAATTTAGTTAATTCTCCTTGTCCATAAACGATCTGGGAGACGATTATCTAATTTTTCAATTTAATGAAGTAGGATTTAACCTAAAACAAAGCTATATAAAAATTCCTAAGTACACAGTCTACTACACTAACCATCTAGCTGGAACTGCCAGTGGCGGTGCAGCTGTTATAATAAAAAACATAATTATACATTATCAAATTGCTGAACATAGGCAAGAATTCCTTCAGGCTGCCAGTGTTTCTATAGAAGATACATTAGGCCCTCTAACGATATCAGCCGTTTACTTTCCACCTAGGCACACCGTAAAACAAGAGCAATACGAAAATTTCTTCAACACTTTAGGACGAAGGTTTATAGCGGGCGGCGATTATAACGCCAAACATACGATATGGGGATCCAGGCTTATAACACCGAAAGGTCGACAGTTATATAAAACTCTAGAAAAGAACAATTTGAAATTCTTAACAACAGGAGAACCTACGTACTGGCCAACCGACAGAAACAAACAGCCTGACCTCGTTGACTACTGCATCACAAAAGGTATCTCCCATGACTTTGCCATAGCCAAATCATGCTTCGAGCTGTCCACAGACCACTCTCCAGTCTTAGTCACATTAAGCGCTACCACAATGTTAAAATCGAAAGAGCCTCATTTAGGCAGTAAACATGCAAACATGGATAAATTTAGATGCCTAATAAACGTGAACGTAACCCTACAAGTCCCACTTAAAACTGCAGAAGATATTGAAGCGGCAATCAAATACTTCAATGACATAATACAACATGCTGGCTGGGCTGCTACCCCAGAAACTAGTACACCCACCGTAGATTATGATTGCCCAATACAAATCAAAAATAAAATTAAAGAAAAACGCAAATTGCGTAAACAATGGCAAAGACTCCGAAGTCCGGAAAATAAACGACTACTTAATGCCGCTACACTGGAATTATCGGAACTTCTTAATAATAACAAAAATGCGTGTATTGAAACATTTCTCAAAGGCCTCACCACCACAGAAACAACAGACTACTCACTCTGGAGAGCAACAAAAAAGATAAAACAATACCAAAGAGCCAGCCCACCCCTCAGGACACTCACAGGTACCTGGGCAAGAAGTAATGCCGAAAGAGCCCGCGCATTCGCTGATCATCTAATGGAAGTGTTTCAGCCGCATCCAACAGATGAACCACAGAATGATAATGCTATTGTTGAAACTCTGAAAGCTCCTTATAAGCTTGAACCACCAGTGGAGCGATTTAAACCTTTGCAAATTCAAGAAGTCATAAGCTCCCTAAATCCCAAAAAAGCCTCTGGTTATGATTTGATCACCGCAAAAATACTAAAGGAACTGCCTAACATTGGTATACGGTACCTTACTCAACTGTTTAACGCAGTTTTGCATATTGGATACTTCCCGGCGCAGTGGAAAGTGGCTCAGATCATCCTTTTCCCAAAACCAGGCAAACTTCCTGACGAACTAAAGTCATATAGGCCAATAAGTCTTTAACCTATAGTATCCAAGGTGCTCGAAAAACTTATACTTAAAAGACTTTTGTTAGTACTCGAGAATACAGACACCATACCAGCTCACCAGTTCGGCTTCAGAAAGAATGCATTCAACAGTAGAACAGATCCACAGAGTTGTGGAAAAAATCAACGCAACTCTTGAAGACAAGCAGTATTGCTCAGCCGCATTCCTGGACATTACCCAGGCTTTTGATAAGGTGTGGTTTACAGGTTTACCGTATAAGTTACGTATCCTCCTTCCATTAAACTATTTCCTTATCCTAAAATCCTACCTCCATGAGAGGCACTTTCTGGTGAAAATCGAGACTGAATATTCCGAACTCTGTCCAGTTAAAGCTGGGGTACCCCAAGGCAGTGTGCTTGGTCCACTGCTGTACTTGATATATACCGCAGATCTACCTACTCAGCCTGAAGTCCTCATAGCAACCTTTGCAGATGACACCGCAATCCTAGCTTCGGACAACGATCCCATCATTGCTTCACAGAAACTGCAGGCACACCTAACTTCTATAGAACACTGGTTACAGAAATGGAGGATAAAGGCTAATGAAAGTAAGTCTGTTCATATTACCTTCTCCATGCGTAGAGAAGACTGCCCCCCAGTATATCTAAACAATGATCAACTAACACACCATGATAAAGTAAAACACCTGGGGATGCATCTTGACAGAAGACTTACCTGGCGCAAACACATATTTACTAAAAGAAAACAACTAGGAAGATGTATCTCCAAGATGTATTGGCTGCTGGGAAGGAAATCTAAACTTAGTCTAGAAAATAAACTATTGGTGTATAAAGTAATCTTAAAACCAATCTGGACATATGGATTACAACTGTGGGGCACTGCATCCAATTCAAACATAGAAATACTGGAGCGATTTCAGTCAAAGGTACTGCACATGATAACGGACGCACAATGGTTCGTGCCCAATGCTGTCATTAGAAGGGACCTCCAGATCCCAACCATCAAGGAAGAGATATGTCGCTGCAGCTCGCAATATAGTCTTCGACTCAGTGCTCATCCTAACCAATTAGTGGTCAACCTAATGAACCAACCTAATCACAATAAACGTTTAAAAAGATTTGTGCCACATGATCTAATAGCCAGATTTTGAATGTTTTAGTATTTAGCTTAGTTAAGTATTAGTTTTAAGCTTTAGTTTGTAAGACTTAATCCCAAAGTCAGTATTCATACAAGTATTTACTATCTTGTCTTATCAATTAATAGTTAAAAATGTGTTTTCATGATAACGAGATTTCCTAGTTGTATAAGTTTCTTGTACATATTTCAAAATTTTACAGCTTTTAATTAAATTAGTTTGGTGGAGCTTTGTAAAGCTGCTTTATAACCACATAATTGTTACCATCTTAAATGTAGAGGCTGCTTTTTATTAACGATATCAGATAAACAACATGTAATTATGTTGCGCTTTGGAATGTTTATTGAAATACTGTTGGGTTATTATTTGAATTTGTTATCATCTAAAACATCTAAATAATGTTATTAAGATCATATTATTTAAATTTGTAAAGATAGGAAGGTGTATAAAAGTATTTTTAAGTTAATAAATAGTTGTTTGAAAATTAGGTTCCATCGACATTCAAAGAGGGGTTTATTTTGTAATGAACACATAATTGTAACATACCAATGGATTCGGAATTAATTGGCCTTTAAGTTTATCTAATTAGTTTCAGTGTTAATTAAGATTTATAAATAGGGTTAAAAATATTTAGAAATGCCAGCAGGCATTTGTTTTATGGAAAAATTATATCACATTTAATTGTTTCGACAAAAAGATAAATTTTACGATTGAATTTTGCTAACAAAACAAATTTATAAAAAGTTTTTATTATTATAATGGATTTGGATAATAAGAAAATGTATGTATTTATCATTGATCAATAACAATTATTAGTTTGGTATTCCAATTTGCAATCCTTTTATTGATTTGGATATATTGTATATGAATGGATTGTTGGCATCTTTTTCTTCAATTCTTTGTCGAGTTAATGATATGTCAGGAATTTCAGCATACCAAGTTAGTATTTACAATGTGCCAATTTTAAGAAAATTAAAAGGAAGGAACTACTATCCTTGTAATTTAAAAACCATTACTTTAATTAGTAATAAGACATTTTAATGATACCAAAAAGGGCATAAATGAATTTAATTTATCTCCAAATAAATAATATTTAATTATTTTGAGATTAACGCAACATTAATTATAGAATTAAAAAGAGTATTTACTTTTTTCTGTATTCATATTTTTCATTGCTATTTAAATCATAAACAATTATCTCTGGTTTTTTAATTTCTTATAAAAGAAAATATTTCTTTTCGTTTTTTTTTGTTTATTGTTCAAATTGTTACTTGGTAATAAAAAATAAAATTGTGTTGTTATTATCTATGAGATTTATTTTGATAAATGTATTTTTATATTACTGTGTTCCTAAATATAAGAATTTAGTTATCCATTGAAGCGACTCTTCTAAGAGAGTCTCAATTTGTGGAGAGTTAGACTTTCCACAACTTTATATTTAGCCAGAGCATTCTTTCAATTAAAGGTAAGCAAGTAGGGAGTTGAGTATTTCATCTTTGTTACAATCGCATCTATGTGTCTAGTATTCAAATAATTTCTTTATTATAATAAATTAAATTATCATCATAAATCTAATAATCATATCATTAGTCGTAGTAATGTGGGGCATAATTAAAAATTTAAATAACCCCCCCCCCATTCATAATAAATTATATCAATATGTATATGATATGATTTATAGATGCATGTGAAATACACAATTTTATAAAATATTATAAAGAATTTTTATACTAGTGAAAAGACACTAATTAATAAACACTAAAATGTTCATAAATAATTACATAATCCAGAAATCTTTAACGCTAAAATAGTTCCATCCACTACCTTGGACCTGGGCCTTTTTATACTCTTTGGGGTTTTCCAACCAAACTAGTTCACAAGTAAATATTCTAATATATTTTAATATAAGTAACAAAAACATTACAATAAATAATTTAAATTGACTTGAATAGATAAAGAGATTTAAAAAAATATTAAAAATGAATGCTAAATAGTGTATAGTCGAGTTATCCTCTCATCGAAAAGTGGGCGCCACTGGAAGTACTTCAGAGAATTGAGACTCTCCTATAACTGATTGTAGGACACCAGTTAGTATCTAACGTAACTTTTATCATAAAAAGAAATTACCTCCAATGGAAAGCTACTAAAAAATAACTATTATTTAATGAAAGTACTTTTTCACAAAGAAATGCATAAAAACGTCAAATTCAAGTATCAAAACAACCTTTGCACATGTCACTTCTTCAATTAATTAAAATTTGTTAAATAAAGAGTCATATATGTGGTGTTTTTGTCATTTTTTAAAAAGCTTATTTAATCTACCTGTATAAAATTAATTAGGAGTGAATGAACACTCCTTCAAACTAAAGTAAAAAACTAGATAAAAAAAAACTTAAATTAATTTACAATTTTGTCATAATTAATTTTATTCACCTTAAATTATTTCTGAATAAAGTAGAGACTTCATTTATAACTAGAGTTGAAACGAATTTAATTACTTGAAGCTGAATTTCTGATAAGTGAAACTCTATAAAACTTTGTAAACAAAAAAACTCTGAGGCTTTTAATCTTTTAATTATGGAAAACCTTGAAATTGTTAATCTAGAAGGAAAATAAAAAGCTTAATATTCTTATGCTTCTAGACTTTTTAGACCTTTAAATTTGCATAAATTATTATAAAGCTGTAGAACTCTATAAGTATAAAATAATAAAACATTGAAACTCTGAAGCACTAACTAAAATTCTTGGAAGGTGCGAATGAATAAAAAAATTTTAAAACTTGAAATTTTGAAAGCCTGAAACATACATCTTGGGTACTAGAATGCTATAGACACTTTGACTGATGCAAAGGCTACGAAAATAGAGATAGAGACTGCAAGCAGAGCTAGAGGTAGAGACTATAACGACAAACTGTATAAGCGTGTATGTACATCAAGACTATAGGGGTGGTATTATGTGTAATTGTAGAGGCCATGGAGCCAGAGACTGTAAAGATAGAGACAAAAACAACTGGGATAGATTATACATCACGGACTATCAATCAAAACTTGTGAAGCACGGACAGTAAAACCAAAGCCTATAGAAGTATGCAATGACTAGGAATGGAGATAAGTTGAAGCAGCAGGAACTAGAAAACTACAAAGATTGTAAAAACAGACATTAACAAAATATAAAAATGCAGATATGAGACAAACTATGAATATTTAATAATTACTACTACTCATTGTCTGGAAAACCAGGTCTCAGAAGCTATGAAGCTTGTGCGCCAGGGAGGGGCGATTATTATGCAGCTGACTTACAGATGGTATAGCACACATCCCACATTTGTGCTACAGCCAACGAAAACTTAAAAAAAAACTTCATCTGATCTGCATCACTTTGCATTTTTTATTTTACAATAAATTAAATATACTTTCATTTACGTTTGCATTTTTGATAAACTCAATTAGTGTTAAATTATCCCCAAGTGAAATGAAAGAGGTTAAACGGCTATGGCATTATGAGCTTCTATGTAATGGATTGAGTTTCAAATGCAATATAGAGTATATTGCATTTTAATTTAATAGCACTATATATTAACAGTAACTAACGTCTAAAACTAATTAAAACACAAGAAGACTAATTATTATTATTTATTTTTATCGAAGCACCAAATATTTGCATCACGTTGACTCTTTGCTTTATTTGACATTATATATCAAATTTCAACTTCCCCTTTTCGTGCGGCCGAAACATACATAGGTTTCTCGCGAGTTCCAGAGCGGTGTAGAATCTTTCTCAAAGCTTCTAGAACGTCGCAAAACTTATTGTAAAACCACTTTCTGTAGGCTTCTATTGTTTCAGCCTGAATTTTTGAACTTTTCGTCTTCCCATTTAAACAACAGGCCGGGACATCGACAAAACAGCTTTCTTAACACCTTTTGACACAGTTCAAGATCTTTAACTCTGGAAGGGACTTCAGTAACACCAGAAGAAAGACAGATAGCACCTTTTGTTACTTTGTGTATAATTGTAAATATCTTCTCTTGTTTAATTCAGGTATAAAACTTGTTGCACGATTTAATATAATGCTATATTTTTTGCAGAAAAAGTATTCCTAGGTACTACATATTGATTTTTTCCGTTTGTTTTAAAAGTAAAATACAGCTACCTTTTTGGCAATTTATCAATTGAGATTATTGTTTATGATTTATTATTAAAAATAGTTTATAGATATAACATTGTATTTCTGATAGTGTACGAATTGATAGTTTATTGACTATAACTTATTGATTGATCTGCCTTCCTTTTATATTATTTCTGTGTATAAATAAAACTTTTAACGTTCCGTTTCTTCTGTGAATTATTGTGTTTTATTTCTACTTCGCTTACGCTAAGTTAAACAGTTAGCAGACATTTACCGGACCCTAAATAACTATTATTCAGGTTATCATTTGTTTTATAAATTTAAATAATATAGCGAAACTGCTTATTAACACCGCGAGCTAGCCGTTTAGGAAGTTCATGTTATAACGCACATATGAGCTACTGCTTGATGTGGCAGAATAACAAACAATTGTTAGGACTAATAAGTTTATGCAAACTAGTATTTACAGTTGTTACAGAATAAACATAATTTAATAAATAATATAAACATCATAAATATTTTTAATAAAGCGAAAAAGTCCTAACTATAAGAACATGAAAAGTGCTCGTAAAGGCTCTCTTCCTTGCGTGCTTTTATTTTGCAAAAATAACAGTTTGTTACACTTTAAGTAAATAACGCTAATTATAGTGACTCTTGTTTTTAATTTATTCTCTTTTTTTATTCTTAAAGTATCCATATTCTATTCAAGGTCTTCTAGGAAATAAGTAGATATTTATTGGAAAATCCTTTGAAATTTACATTATCATCTGGAACATGCATTAAACATAAAATGCTATTTAAAACCAACTGTTTTTATAAACTTTAAAACTTCAAAAAATATCAGGAATCATATTTTCAATAACAGTAATAAAATCTACGTTTTGGCAATGACCCATTTCAGCGAAACCTCCACAGAAATGCGTGAATTAGGACAGGTGCGAAAAAAACTGACTTTAACCTCAATAATAATAATAATAATAATGTTTACATTCACTAGAAAATATTCGAAATTTTCTTTTAAAACACGTTTCCGTAGTTATAATTACTTTAAGTATGCAATTTTCTGCTTTATTCCACTTTATTTTCTTGTATTTCATTTAAATAAGCATAGAAAAAAGTGCCTCATTATAATATTCATTAGTTTACTAATCAGATAACACCTTTTTTGGAAATCCACTTTTTGTATGATTTTTTAAATTATGATACACTTTTTTCTCTTTATTATTCCGTTGGGTATTAGAAATTCTTTTAGGAGTATTAAACCTTAATTAATTAAAATTAGTTAATAAAATATACTGGTTTATAAATAAAATATATCGAAGTGCGATTGATGCATTTTTGTGGCATTTCCTAGCGTACCAATGAGAATACTAATTATTTATGCAGGTTGAGAAATGTAAGAGCTTTTTTGCACTATTCACAAGTTGTCAATTATACGACTAGTTAAAAAAACATTTTGTACTTGTTGTATGTACATTATTTTAGCCATTTATTAGTGTATAGTTATTTTATACTGCCTAGTGTATAATGTATGGTGTATGTAGACGAAGGGATGGCAGAAATTGTTCATTTATCGATATTATACAGTGTGTCAATTTGAAAACTTCCCACCCCTTGTATGGCTAAACTGGCAAATTATTTCAAAAATCGCTGAGACACGTCAAATTTGTTTTCAAGGGGGAAGAATTTTGACGTATGGGAAAGGCTATATTCAAAGACGCCTAACTTGGCAACGCAGCACTCAAATTTAAAAAATGGCAAACCAAAATGTAGAGAATAAAAAGCCCTTCAAAATGATGTCTCACTCGACCGCCTTTCCCATTTAAGATCTTTGGTGGGGTGGCTCTGTGGGCAGGGGGGTGAAGGGGGCGATATAATTTATACGTCAAAACTCTTCCCCCTTGAAAGCAAATTTGACGTGTCTCAGCGATTTTGGAAATAATTTGCCAGTTTAGCGATACTAGGGGTGGGAAGTTTCAAATTGACACACGGTATATCAAACAATGTATGTTTGTATAGCAATACGATATAATTATATCGACTTTTCTTTCGATATATCGAGATATATATATATATATATATATATATATATATATATATATATATATATATATATATATATATATATATATATATATACTTGCATGTTTGCTTGATATCTAATTCATATGGAAAATTTCTCGCTATGCTGGTAGTCGTTCTCTGTAGCTCAGTTGGTAGAGATACCACCTAGACAGTGGAGGGTCCTGGGTTCGAATCCCAGCAGAGTCGATAAATTTTTCTATATGAATTTGCATTCAAAATATTATTTAATGTAAAATCATTATCCAACTTGATAAAAATTAACTCTATCTAAAAATATATATATATATATATATATATATATATATATATATATATATATCAAATATTGTATTATGAGGTTTTTATCGTTGCATCACAGGGATTTACATAGTATAACCTTTGTCTCATGGTAATGATTTTTCTATTGCGAATTTTGATACACTGGATTTATATATTTTTTTATCAGTTCTGATAGTTGTGTTCCCAGTAGTATATATATTTAACAATTATTTGTTAAATATGTTTTACATATTAAATATTGTTTTAATATAAAACTAGTGCGAATGTGCAGAGCTAGCATTGCCATGACGAACAAAAACAACTGTATACTTAATAAACTAATTTATTTTTGAAAACTAATGTTGACCTAACACATTAGTTGTCATAAAAACTAAAATTCTAAGTCCTTAAATTCTTCGCTAAAAAAAATTTTTTTGTTGCTAAAAATGCTTATTCTTTCGTAAATTTTTAAAAAATTTTTCATTTATCAAAAATTTACCGAAATTTTCGGGGGTCATTATGACCACTTTCCCGAAGAGATACAAAAAAATGTTTCAACCAAAAGTTTCTTAGAATCTGATGTACTATAAGATTCCAAAAAGAAAAATTCAAAAAAGTCAACATGGAAAAAGGCGACAGACCGACAGACAGACTTCACGAATTCAGAGACGAACTTTTTGTTCGTCGAAAATTAATGTTTATTTTACATCAAATAATTTATTTTTGAATCTTTATATATTATACATATTTAATACATATTTTGACAAATATATAAAAATCTAACATATTACTACGATTGGGATTGATGAAGAAGAATATATAAAAAACACAAAAAACACAGTCAAAAAAGTTTGCAAAAAGATGAAATAGCACACAACTTCTTACAAATATATCGTAGTGAGTAATATATGACTACTACATTGAGACTCTCTCAAGTTTGGGTCGCTGATGCAGATTATTCTTATTACTTAAATAAATGTTGGCTGTTAACAAATAAAATTAAATTAAAACGCAAAAAATACAAAAATTATTTCAATGGATAATCTTTTCATTTATTATATTTTGAAATTTCTCAACAAAAATTAATTAAATTGGAAAATTATCTATACGACAAGACTAATTTCTATTATTAATAAATTTTAGGTATCTAAATTAATTAAAGTTAAACTTTGTTTCAAAAACAAAATTTGTTACCACATAAATCTCATCTCTATTTAGGCTCAAGTTGCTTGACATACTCATCAATACATTACCATCTCGCATCCAAACAATTCTGTCAAAATTATTTTGACATTTCCATACATCGATCAAATCAAAATGGTATCGATCAAACCAATTATTATTTCCATACAAATTGAAAATCAGTTTATTGTTGACTGTAATCGGCAATTAATAGCATGTAGTATTACCAACTTCATGTGTAATGGACATTGCTGTAATAAATGTATTAAAAAAAGTGTACAGTGCAGTGTACAGTGTATAAACTATATACGTATTGCGTATGGTATTACAAGTCTCCGAAATGAAAGTGCAATTTCACTTTTTGCACTCAAAATGGTTAGAATAAATTCTTTATGTAATTAATGTCTAAAGTCCTGTTCTATAAAACGAAGCGAAGTCGTGTTCGATAACGAATGTTAATTCCTAAAACAACTTTAAAGTTGGTTTAGGCCTAAATCGCGTGCAATATTTTCTACAATACAAAGATTGTAATTGAAAACAATAAAAATTTTTAAACTTCGCATCTAAAAAATTAACTGTTGATATTTGGATTTCATATTCTAAAATATAAAACACCACCAGATCTAAATCTAAATGTTACTTCGAGACGCACGAGAGTGGACATCCACTTGGAGCATCATCTTAAATCCCAGCGCGTTAACTTTTGGAACTACGTTTATAGACAGACCACATCCATCACTATTAGCGTCAAGAATCGAAGCCATCGATATGTACTGCGGCTATTTCTAGCAGTTGTAATTTTTATTTCAGTGATTATAATAATCAAAAAATATAAAAAACTTAAAACAGTAGATAAAAATCAATTAACAATAGGAAATATATGTAGTTATTTCTGTACCAAGACACTAAAGTTTGAGTGTTTATCGTTTTTATGTAATGTTTTTGAAATAGACTAATAGGCGTGTTCAAGAATTTTTAAACAAGATGGATTCTAAATTTTCATCCTATCTTTTTCTTATTTATACGCTTGCAGTATTTAAAAGTACTACAATAAATTCATTCCCAATGCTAGAAATAGCGTATGCCGCGTCGGCGGCTGCAGCTCCTACAGCCTAGCCTGTATAGACAACTAATTTATACACAAACCCTTGCATTCCGCCTTAGCTTTTCTTTAAGAGTTTGCTGATTCTTTTTTATAAGCTTCGACATTATATTTTCTTTAGTCTTTAGATTTTTAAAACCATAAATTTAAAATCCTTTACACCTATCTAAAACACAAAACTTATTTTTGCTACGTTTCGTTTCAGAATTCTACTGGACCGATCTACGCAATTCCAGGTTAAAGGTTTACGTGTAGATTTGCCAGCTCTCTTTAGTTTTGCGATTTCCTAATTATGCATTTATATTTTTAAAAGCGTTATTTGTAATCGATGCATTTCTGTTGCTTGAATGTCAAATACTATAATCACGTTCTCGTCACAAAATAGTTCAAATTTTTGTAGTTGACATTAATTTGTAGTTCCTCTTTCAAATGAGTATCGAAAAGTCAACCAATGGGTTGCTGAATTTTACAAATGACATTTTCAACTCTGACAACAAACGTCAAAAAGCTCTACTTTGTTTATATAGAAAGACTATTTATCATATTTAAAAAAAAATTCAAAAAAATCGTCGTTTGGATATTGAAAATGGTGACTATGAAGTTGGAAGTATTTCCTTGACAATTACAAAAATATTCTTAATGTAATAATAATATCAAACATTGTTACAGATACTTGTAGGTAACTATATACAGATATTATTTACATTAATTATTATCTATTTAATTTATGCAACATTACAAAACACAATCAATCACGACTGTAATAAGTGATTTAGAGGCCAAACTTTAACAACAATAAGAGCACACGCCCATTCTATATCTGTTAATATGTTTAATAAAAGAAAATTAACTAATAACAACACTTTTTATTTTGTACCATAAATTCTTTTCTTTATAAGAAAGTAATTTTATTATTTCAAGGTTCTTTTTTTTATTATTAATTACGAATTAGGAAAAAAGAGAAACACAAAATACTTGAAATATTTTCTTTAGCAAGAAAAACTGAAATCCCTAACCAAACTCCATCCACAAAGAATGCATCATAATTTTCCGAATGTTTAAAAAAAAGTAAAATGATCACTTGGATTTTTTTAAATTTTAAGACACCAATCCATTGATGGAAGCCTGGAAGGTTTATCAACCGCATTGTGGTTTTTCAACTGATTTTTTCCGTTCATTCATGGTTTTTAATGATGTGCATCTTTAAAATGATTTTATTATTCATTAATAGGAGATTCTCATTATTGTATGCAGGTTGGTGGTGTGTTAGAATAATTAATAAAATAATTTATAGCCTATAGCATTCGTTTCCTTTATTTAGTGTGACGTGCTTTAGAACTGCAAAGTTGTCGGAAAAACAAAGGATGATTTAACATCTCTCACATTAGCCTAGCCTTGGCGGTTATTTTGCTGGAAAGCAATCTAATTGCATTTTGCCTTTAATTAGAAAATGTAAAAAATAACAACGCAAGATAAATAAACATTTAAACAAAAGGTATAGTTGTAAAGCTGAAAATTATACTGCAATTTGTGATATAAGTTTGGGAAATCTCCAGAGGATTAATATTATGCTTTTTAGATGTTTTCTTTTTAATATTTTAAATACGTGGCCTTGCCCCAGGAAAGCTGGACTTTAATGATTTTATTGTTATGGAATCTATAAATAACAAAACTTATAATTAAGGTGTATATTTTTCTAACCAGTTTTTTTATCAATATCGTACAAAAAGGATGCTTTTTCTCAATACATCCAAGTCTACACTAAAACCAACAAGAGGGTGGTTTTTGTTATATTTTTTGTAACAATTAAAACCGGTAAACCTGCAGCGTGGAGAATAATATTTAAAGCTAATCTTTAAAGCTTATGTTGGAGCAAACACAACAGTATTTTTTTCTTCTTCGAGTTGTGATGGAATTCTGATGCGAATGCAATGCAATTATATCTTACTAATGTATCACCGAGCTGCTACGAGCATACAAACAGTTTCAGCTTGAAACTGAAATATGCTGCAACTCGAGTAAGTCTGTACGCATTATTATAAGCTTGTATTTGTTTTTATTTTTTACTCCACCCTTTGTTACCTCCTATTCTTGTTAGTTATAATGTTCTAAACAAAATGAATACAAAAAGTATGTTATTCTGTAAGTTTGTGGGAAGAATATTTGTTAAACGGATCGAGAACGTCTTTAATTACAGAGGAAAATAAAGTTGCATTGTTTTGATCGCGAAAAATAGCAAAGTACATAAAAATAAACAAAATCTATACCACACGCATTATTTCTTAAAATTTCCAAATTTAAACTTCTTAAAGTTCAAGATTCAAACGTAAAAGTTTTTCACTTTAAATACATTAAAGAAACAAATTTCTATACAACAAATATTAAAGCTTACTAGCTTCAAAAGCCCAATGCGAATGTCCTTTTTTCGCTTTTGTTTATAATTACAAAAGAAAAAGTAGTCATTAATAAACACCTAAGTGCGGACATCAGTTTTTAAAGTGTCCACCCAGCCCGTACCATTTGAACTTTTTCACGGACTTTGGCCCGGATTTGCTTAGCAGCAATGGCGTGATTCTCTAGCTGTCCGTGTACAAATATATTCTAACAGAAATATATTCCTCTTTAAAGCTCGCGAAATCGAGCACACACAGCCCCAATGGGGAAGCCCGCTTCAGCATTACCCTTATAATTCTTATTTAATTATACCTACATGCCTATTTCAAAGTTGTTGCAATCATTCTGTAGTTCTGGCCAGGGGTGCCGTGTGGTTAATCGCAAAAAAAACTATCTAAGCAGAAAAATCAGTCAGTCTCACAAATTAGTTTAATTAGTTAGCATGTGCAGCCCGAAGTGAAACACGCCCGCCCGCGCCTAGATTGTTATTTACGAGCAAAAGTCTGCCCAAACTCTCTTGAATTAACGGGTCGTCCAACCCGTTGCCCGCGAGTGCGGGTCGATACGGATTTCTCCACTAAATGGAGCTCCTCGCACACCTCTAATGCAGTGTTTTATTTTATGCATTTGGAAAAACAAACAAAAGCGCTGTGCTGTCGGACGGGCACATTAAACAGTCGCTCCCGGCAACCACGCGCACACCTGTGGTTGCCGTTAATAACGTGTCTTTCTCTCTTCGCGAGCTAGTCTAAACCCCTGCTCGGCCTGCGGTTAAAAAGGGTTCATAGAACTACCGGTGGTGAGAGAATAGGTTTTTGGTTTATATCCCTTCGGGGATCAAAGGAGGAAGAAATTAATAAAAGTGGTATCAGATATTAAGGAAGAAAAATTTTGATCCGTTCTTACTCATTTACCAAACTTTCATTAATATTTTCTGTATAACAACGCATCATCATAAGATAAACGTAGTGGAATAAACAAATCGTCATGGTAACTGAAATGGGAATCTTGTCAGAATTATTAAAGGCATTTACGAATATGCTCGTCAACACGCTTGCATACTCGCAAATCCGTCATCGTCAGAGAACAAAATAGGTACAATTGCCAGTTCTAATTCGTCCGTGTAACAAAGTTAGCTTTGTTTTTATTGGATGAATAGTTATCGTTCTTCCGATCAGGCAATAATTGAAGATTACTTCAAATGTTTTGACTATGGAATTAAATAGTGCTCTAAAGTTTTTAGTAAGTCCACTTCTTCGCAACAAATTTCATAAACCGCAATTAACAAAATTTAGTCAGCCATTTTAATCAAAAAACCAATAAATACGTCAATCATAAAATTAGGAAATATTATCAGAAAAACCGTGAGAGTGTTTTGTAATAGGTTTTAATCAAGTAGCTGCGAATGCAAATACGAAGATTTATGGAGAGAAGGTGATTATTGGATTACAACAATCACTACATGAACTCGAACAACGCCAAATGTCTTATGTGACGCAATAATCTCGAAATACCCAGTGATTTTCAACGAAGCATATACCACTGCACATATGTTAGTAGTTACACGTCAAACAAACAATGAAGTGTAAAAGTGGGTTTTTCTGAAGTAATGAAATCAACTAATAATTAAGAGTATATACCGCCACGGGTAAAAACCTCAGATTCGGACTCTCAGAATCAAGGAAGCACTTCAACCTACGGAACAAGAAGAACAAACGCTACAGATGGAACCTGTGCCCAGTGGGTATCATGTGATATTATTATCAAAAAAAAAACTTTGCTAACAATCAAGCAGTTCAAACTGCTCGCAAGCAATATCAACTGTATTGCTCTCATCTTGATCAATGTTACAGTTGGTAAAACAACAAAAAGCTTGATCTACAATCTACACACAACGGATAGAGATAATTCATCATCAATGTATTCATCCATAAAATAATCTTAGCAAAGGACTCCGCACTAATCTTATTGAAACTTTTTGATATGTTCTAGTTACCGATTCCCGGATCAAAAGTTCTCACGGACACAAAGTTCAAAAATCCATGGTTTGTTCAGCACAGGTACTTAAAGTTGCGTGCTTTGAAATCGTTCGAACTTTTGAAATTAATCTTATGGAAACTGGCCCCCGGTTAATTGGCTGAATTTTTGATATGTTATAGTTATCGACTCCCGGATCAAAAGTTCTCATGTGCACAAAGTCCAAAAACCCATGGCCACCACCACAAGTGCTTAAAGTTGCGTGTTTTGAAATCGTTCTAACTTTTAACACTAATCTGATGGAAAGTGGCTCCTGGTTAAATTGGTTGAATTTTTGACACGTTATAGTTATCGACTCCCGAATCAAAAGTTCTCATGGGTACAAAGTCGAAAAACCCATGCCCTACTCACCACAGGTGCTTAAAGTTGCGTGTTTTGAAATCTTTCAAACTTTTGTAACTTGTTTCCACTGTTTAGTTTTTTATATTTTCTCACACACGTTATGGTTATATGCGAGACGATATATTTAATCATTTGACTCATCTGGATTCAAAAACTTTGGGTACATGTGCACATGTTGCAAGCATTTTGCAGCACCTTGAATATGCGCGCCATGCCAACCTAATGTGAGATATCCTGATGCATCATTGTTGCGAACGACAGTGTATGTAGCACATAGAGAAAGTCACGAGGATTTGATCATAGAAATAGTCGAGTAAAATAGACTAATGTCACATCATTTTATTGAGAGGCGAGGGAACTCACTATAATCAAGCACCCAGAATGTGAGAGGCGCGGGAGACTCACTATAATCAAGTACCCCAAATGAGCGAGATAAAGTCACAATAAAATCTAATTTTAATAAACAAATTAAGTTACTTTCAAAAGTTTGAACGGTTTCAAAACACGCAACTTTAAGCCCCTGTGCTGGACAAACCACGGGTTTTTGGACTTTGTGCCCAGGAGAACTTTTAATCCGGAAGTCGATAACTATAAGATATCAAAAATTCAGTCAATTTAACCGGGCGCCAGTTTCCATAAGATTAGTGCGGAGTCCTTTATTCACTACTGAACAGATGCAAGCAAGAGGACACTAGTGTCATATTTAATCGAAAAAACGAAATAAATTTCTTTTGCCACTTAGACCCATCTAGCTTTAGACAAAGAATTCCAACATGTGTTCACCATCAACACACCAATTCATAGGTCAATCAAAACCTACAAGAGCAGTTTATGGAGCAGCAGCCAATATCTCTGCAATTTGGCAACGTCGCATGGAAACTGTTTAAAGATCCTCCAAAAGTCTTGAATTTCATTGATTATTTTCTTGTTTTCACAGATAAATTTGACAGTCTCTTGTGAGCACTTGTCATACTATGGATAGTTCAGAAGTTTTTCCACATCAGTCGTATGGTTAATTATTTATGCAGACTGCCTATCACATTTTAACGTTGATGCCATCTTCAAACCAACGAAACAGAACGGAGTAAAAGATAAATTAATGAAAAGAAAAATATGTCAACTTCAACAACTGCTAATTGAAAAACCAGAAAAGATCTTTATTTGGGCAAAATGTTATCCAGTGTTTGGAGGATGATCAACATCAAGCCCACCGTAGCTAAAAAGAACCTGAAAGTAAATATACTTTAGCATTTGGTTGTCTAGTATTCAGTCATCAGTGTCTCATGCAACAGACTACAATTTACAGCCACATAATTTAAAAAGTTTTTGCAGACAATTGATGCGAAATACCACAACCTCACAGCACGTATGAACGATACATGCAGATGGTTTGCTATAGGACTTGAATGAATTTCTACAGCAATACCATTAATGAAGACCTTTATTAAAAAATGTTCTTCTTTACATGTTTTAATTAGTGTGTGAAAAATTCTCCTCGCTCATGCAACGAAAATAAGCTTAAGTTTCAAAAGTCAATTCAAGTTCAATGAATAATATGAGAAACTAATTAAAGAAACGTGTAGCTATTATATTATTGTTTATAATGTTTTTCATCAGGGACCTTGGTTGCTCTGACCTATACTGAGTAACATTAAGAAATAGTCGTTGGAGTGAATACAAAACTTCTGGTGTTGAAGGCTTTTGTGTATCAGAAACATTATTAATGAAACTCTTTAACGGATCACAACTGTTTACAGGTTATTAAGTATTGATCACTTGCAAGGCAGCTATTCTTTTATTTTACTAATCAATAAGGTCACAAAAAAACTATATACTTTTTATACTACACAACTTTTTAATCTACCTAATTTTATGCGATTAGTTAATTAAGATTATTTGTGATTTATTATATAATTATAGTTGATATTGGGCTCTATTGGTATTGGTGTCTATTTGGCACTTTATTCTGGGTTCGAGGGGTCTGAATTAACAATTAGATTTTTTGTAAACCATTAATCTTTAATATTTATTTCTAATATAATTACTTTTTAGAACCCGTGAGACAAACTTCTCCAGCTCATGCTAATTTGCGTCAAGCCTTGATGATTCCCAGTTTCTTCTGTACTTTGATTAATCATTTCAACTCGTTTAACTCAAATTTCTTGCTGGTCGTAAATAAAAGGCAGTACTAATAAGCCAGATTAGACAATAACATGACATATGAAATACGACATTTCTAATATTAATATTAATTTATATACACACAGGAGAATTTTATGTAAAGAAGTCTTTAATTAGATAATTTTAATTTAAAGTATTTAAAGGAAAAAGCTGACTGCCATTTGAATGAGACGGTAAAATTAAGCAGCCAACACAAAACGTTAATTAGAAGTTGTGGCTCATCTCACTATAACAGTATAGATATAATGAATACAATCATATTTAGGGAGGCGAAACAAATAATGTCAGCAACAAATGATCGTTCAACACAAAACTATGTATAGTTTTCCTAATTCCTATAAAAAATTAAAACATAATAGGTTTAAAAATCTTTTTATAAATACAAGTTGTTGATTGGTTTTCATTTAAGTGAGATATAAAAATATTTTATAAATGTACATATATTTTCACTTGTTAGAAATTGATAAGGATAATAATATCGGATCCCTATTAGTACAATTTTATTGAACGGTGCAATAATGCCTTTTAATAGTTTTAGTCATTTTTTATTACTTCTGGTAGCATTTTTTAAGTTTGATTTCGCAGTTCTCTTTCTCTGCTTTATCTAAGGAATGTTTAAGGTGAACCAAATAATATAAAATTGTAAATGTATTTTTTTTAATTATGGTTGAAGGAGTGTTCATTCATTTTTAATAAATTAATTTTATTCTAATGATTTTCTTTAAAAAAACACATTTCGCTTATGTAAGGATTATATAGGGTATATAAGTATATGTATTCTCTTTTCAACGAACTGAGAAATTCGTCACTGAAATCCATAAGTTCGTGCATTTTTTCATGGAACTTCAAAATTTTGATTTCAATTTTCGATAGAGCACCAAAAATGCAAAAGGGAACAAATGATGTAAATTGCTCTACCATCCATATGCCTTTAAATTCATTCCGGCAATTGTAACACTTAAGTTTCGTTACTCTAAATTACTGAATCAAAACATAACATACTGAACATAAAATACGCCGCTCGATGGACGTCAC
The DNA here is from genome assembly GCA_929113105.1 of Agrypnus murinus. NCBI lineage: Eukaryota > Metazoa > Arthropoda > Insecta > Coleoptera > Elateridae > Agrypnus > Agrypnus murinus. The sequence goes on from OV816031.1 coordinate 113,973,104, forward strand.
TGTAACCTTAAAAAATTCACAATCTGAATACTTACTGAAACGCTCATAAAAACGATACTTACTGTAATGCTCCAACTTTTAAGATCTCTTAATATCAAATTATAATTCAACTAGGTCTGATTCTTATAGCTTACGCATTGTAAAGAAAAACAAGAGGTAATAGACACGATAAAAAAATATGGGCGCCATCTGCTTGCAACTCCTTATACTCAGTATTCGCAAACAGAAAGAAATACTGGCTTTATTGATTGAATTCAATAACTGGTCATGTTTAATTACGTTAGTATTAAAGTGATTAAAATACTTTAAAGACTTTCACAAGTGAACGGTCCAATATTATCACAGTAATAATTATTTTAAGTTTTTATTTATTCGTAGACAAGATGGTAAATTGCTTGAAATAAAAAATTCATAAGAACAATGTTAATAAATTTCTCATAAAGATATTTAGTGAGAAGAATGATTATATAACTAACAAACAGCTTTCTAATAAAATCTAACATCAAACTTACTTCTATTAAACAGTATGTTCATTACTCCTGGATAAATCGATACAGTACTATAATAGTCCATTAAAATACTCCAAAATTCACTTTGACAAAAAAGGCCTTGTTATGCACTTAACATTAAAAAATGCTTCACACTTTAAACTTGAAGAACATAGAATACTGGTAAAGACACTGTAATAATTAACAAAAAGTTCATAATTGTTGAATAATTGAATTTCTGTAAAAATTTGGCATTAACCCACGATATTAAAACTTAAAACAGCAATAATCCCAATATTTCACTCGTTAATTACAAGTTTTAGTTTCTTTTGACTAATTTCCGTTATTAGAAGGTTATATTGTTTCAATGTAATAATTTGATAAGGCTGACACAAAGTCTGTACGTCCACTATTTTATTATTGAAACAAAAACCCCAAAATTAAAGATTCCTAAGTAACCGAACAGACAAACTTTTAAAAGTCAATTTGAGATTGAATTGCCTTCACAAATTCTCGAAGGACGCTACACTGAATTATTTGTGTTAATTTATTAACACCAACAATTAAACGATAAAATGAAGCCAGTAAGCTTCCTGTGCTGGATCGAACTACACAAAACGGTATTTACACAACTAATTCATAATTTCCAGACTGTAACTTTGTTCCATACATAAAACTATAATTTTAGGAACGCCAACTAACATATAATTTCACTTTCTCCAAGGGCTTCTCCAAGGAGAAAACCCTGGCGGCCGCGGGAAACCGCTCTCCGCCCGGTCCGTCACTTGTACCATTTGTTGATTCTACCAGACTCTGTAAACTACTGACTTGAACTTCACTCTTTGGGTACGGGTTTTTCTTGGCGTGATATTTTTTAAGAAAAAAGGGGAAATTTAAATCAACCTATCCGAACGAAGTTAACATTTCTTCAGCCATTCAGGAAATAACCACGTAAGAAAACTTCTAGAATAATCCGTTTAAATTTGCGGGACATTACCGCCTAAAAATTGCGTCTTGGGGGTATTACTCGATATTTTGTAGGTGGTCGCATGATGCTTTTTATGCGTCTACACTTAGAAAAATCTGTTCATGTAAATTGAACATAGGCACGTCCAGGATCCATAAATTGAAACTAAATATATTTTCTGGCATTAAGTTCCTTTGTTAAAAGACGGTATTATTTCGGAATATTTTTATAAACTCAATCTTGTGTGTATTTTTCGCTACGAAAAACAAATTGTAACCGTGGGAATGCTTTTGCAGTAAACGTTAATATTTACGAAGACGTCATTTGCTTTAAGATAAAGCCTGCATTTTTATTCTAAAACTAATCTCATCAGTATGAATACATTTTAGGGTGACCTTTTGTATTAAAAATACACCATTTAATTCGAAATATCGTCTGCATTTTTAATCCAACGGAAATATGACGGTCCTGTGTAACCGTACTAAGGTTTTTTTACCATTTATGCATGTAAAATTGTAAAATATAAAAAGGTTTGCTTTTTAAAAAAAGGATATCAATCATTTAGATTGTTTTATGATAATACATGTTTATGCAACCTAAGTTGCATATTGGGATGGTTTTTCCATTTGTAGGGAAAATGTAATCTCCTTGTTTAAATCTAGAGGCTACGATTATTAACGTAGGATGGATTTTTCTATTTTCCAAGAGACTAACTCAGTTTCGGGTTGCTAGTTAACTAAAAACATATAAATTAGGTCAATCTTGTAATGACTAATATAGCACAATAAGCCTTTAAACTCTTATATAATAATCCTGAGCATTTTTATTACTGATAGTTTCGATTTTGTTGCTATGTTTCAGTTTTGTTGATATTGATTCTTATACTATTTTTCTCTAATGTATGTTTTCTTAAATTTAACTAAAGTATGTTCCAGTGGAAATTTCATATGTATTAGCTATATTGTGTAATTATGTATACATTTGGTAAAGGATAAAGCTGGATTTATTGAATTTTGTGTATAATTAAGTCATAATGAGATTTGTTCATTGTCAATCGTTTTTGTCTGGTATCTTCGTTACGATGTATTCTAGGACATAAGTGTATGATATTGTTTTGATCCTGATTTAACAGCTGAGTGAAAATTGTGACGTCATAAAAATTATTCGCGTTGCGAATGTTTGAAAAGTGACAGCGTCGGCATTTGTTTTTACAAAACCTATAAAAGCTGGAGCCAAATTTAACAAATTCCGTCGATTAAAAGCATCTGGCGAGTCTATGCTTGACTCCGGGTTGAAAATCTGTAAATTAAGTTGGGTTATGTTGTAACCATATGGTTGACCTTGTGTTTATGTCAACATATAAAGTATAAACAAGATTGAAATAAAGTTTGAAGTATTTACCTGAACTTTTTAAAAGTTAAAGAAGATTTAATTATTGTTCAACAAGTATATGGAAGTGTGTACGAGTTATTTCAAAATAAATTCTGGGACAATTTATTTTCCATTATCGATTTCATGAATTGACGTTTTTATAATACGAAATCATCTGACAGATGTAAATGCAGGGATACCAATAGCGAATAGAATTTGAAGGAAATTCTATTTACATTATATACCAGGTTGGCCGAAATAAAAGGTTTTTAATTTGATTTGCCAATAATAAAATTTATAAAGTTTATCTAAATAATTTCAGAATAATATTGTTTAATCTTAAAGGTTTTTAAGAGAATTTATTTTTCATAAATAAAACAATTCAATTTCTCTTTTATTAAAATTTATTTTTCATAAAGTAATGTATTTGAACATTGGTGAATATTTTTATCTGGTTTTTGATTTGTGTTAGTTTGTTCAAGTGAAGAACTGTAATAGCCCTATGTCAGGTTATTACGACTATTTAATACACTTGAGCAAGCTTGGGAATTAATTTCCTCATTGATTTATTGTTCTATTTTGAATAATTTTTCTTTTTATTTCCTTTTAATTTGAATTTCCATTTATAAATTAAATAAAGATTGTGTTTTTCAAATTTATTTATGTGTTTAATTGATGTACATACAAACATCCATTTCTTTTTCTCTTCATATTTAGAGTGTAGCCTGTTGTTGTCCAGTTGCAGAAGCCCAAGTGTTTTCATTGTAAGTGTTTCTTTTCTTTCAGGTATAAGAATCAATAAGATTTTATTAATTCAAACGATTCATGCTCTATCGAATAAACCCTGAGTTAGCCGATTGGGAAAAGGAAGAATATTTGGGGTGGTATTTTATTTTGTTTTATTTTAATTCATCGCATATATTTTATGTTTGCCTCGAACGTGTGGCATATTTATCAAGTTAAATACACCGCAATATGTAGTATGCCTATATAGTATTTAGTGCAGCAGCAACTTTCTGGTCACTTAATGTGTATTAGAACATACAGTTGCGTGTATAAATTTCTATTCATAACCTTTAAACAGCCGCGCGGAACTCATCACATAAAATAATAACTTCTCAAGTATGAAATATAAATTATACTGATAAATAAATATTATCCACATAAAGACTATAATATTTTTCATAGTGTTAAATCAGGGTTTTTTGTTGGAAAAACTGGCCATTAAACAAACAAAGAATTTTTTCCTATGAAAGTATCAAATTTTAATGTTGTTGCATCTTGCTGAAAACAAGTGATTTAATATACAATCGTTTTAAATCGTTATTTAAAATAGTATTGAATAAGAGCTTTGAAAATGAACGTATTGGGATATAAAAAGATGAATTGTGTAATTAAAATGTATTCGTACTTCGTAATTACTGCGAATGTACTAAAATACGCATATCTAGTGTTTGTAACAAACAGAATGTGTGGAAAATTTGACCGCAAACTGGTAACTTATTTTTCTCTAATACAATTTTTTGTTGACGGTGTATTTCTATTCTGAATTAAGTGTTAAGTAATGGGAAATATTAGAAATATTACGGAAAAAGTGCGCTCTAGCCCACAGTGTAATCATTTTGCTTCGCAACATCTTTTTATGTTTATACAAGATACTTTTTATACAGAAATACAAATAGAATGTTTATAAATAGTAAGTGTAACAGTAGCAACAATTTGAATACAAAAATGTAGCCGGTACTTATACACGTGAATAAGAACATAGGAGAAAAAATATCCTTGACATACCAAACCAATAAATCTCTGATAGATGCAAAAAAGCAATCAAAAAACTTTTCAAATCTTACATGACCAGAATACAAAATTTTTAGAAACATATCTAAGATTCATTCTTCAGAATATGTACGTTAAAAATATGTTGAGTTGGTGAAAGGTGCATCCAATCAATGTATAATTTTGTTTTCTATGTTCAGAACTAAAAGTATAATCCGTGTTTTAAAAAATTAAATACCTAAAGTGATTAAATACAAGTAATATCCAATTAAAAAGCTGCAATTAATTACAGGCGATTAATTAATTACTAACTGTTAGTTATTAACTCAACAGCTCATATTTTTATCTGTAACAGAGTTTAAAAAACACTAACATCAATTAAAATACTTCTTGCAGTTTTCAATGAAAATATCAACTTTCCAATCATGCAGTTGTCATTTTTAATGTCAAAACGCTTGTATCTTCACTCCTTATTTAAAATAGTGAAAACAAATACTTTTCACTTTTTATAAATAGTGCATACACCTTCAAAATTAGTGTTATTTTTCGCACATATTTGTGCAACAAGGCTTGCCGACTTCTACGTCTACTGAAGAAACATTTACTTTTTGCAGCGTGCATAAAAAACATAATACCAAGGCAAAACTGCTAAAAATGTCCACGTGTTATGCAAATCTGTACTATGCATAGAAAAAGATTTGTTTAGTTTTACCGTAAACGTATTAAACAGAGTAAATATAAAAATGAACCATATCATCTCGAAGTATAGTAAATTACCAGCACTCGTCTCGAGTTTGTCTGCATCTACACCAATGTCGGCCTGTCCTTAATTAGTGCTGCAGAGCAACCAAGATACTCCGAAAAATATCCATTATTAATTATTATAAGTGATATAATGTGTGCAAATAGTTATGAAAAATATCTTTCCTGAACTGATTATTAAATTAAAATAAATTATATAGCTAGTCAGTAAGTCGTCAAATAAATATTGAGTCGCTGAAAATCACTGTGTAACTACGTTGCTCTGACGGAAAGTGTCAGGCCATTTCGATAAATGTCGCCTGCCATCGGATGGGTTGTTACCAACAAAATGGGGACTGCATATTGGGAAACGGTTACAAACTTTAACCGCAGTTAAATCTGTCGGCTGCCAGCTAACTAGTGGGAGGTCGTGGGTCTCACTAAAGGTCTTCTGTAATGGGCGCCAAGAATCGTCTAAGATAGCTACAGTATCGGCCGACAAAATCTGAAAAGAACAACACATTTGCGACTACTACCAATGTGATCGACTTTCCCCAATAATGACTCCTCGATAGCTGAAAATATAAACTCCAAATACCACACAATGTAAATAATGAATCTTCAAGTTAGTTATATACAGTGCTTTATTATTAATTAATTAATTCAAATTATCAAGTAGGGCAAATTATTTAATGAGAAATAACCTTGGTAAAAATTGAATAGTGGTTATTGAATGCTATACACAAATTGCAAGGGAAAAGAGATTAATGCGAGCGTGATTACTTACTCTAAAGTTGATTTAAAGACACAAAAGCAATAAGCAAAGGGCACGGTAAAATTTAACGCGACTACAGGTACCAATCAGATTGTGCAATCATCAGCTCCAGTAGTGAGCTATTCATCTATTACGGAGCAAAGACATACGTACACACTCGCAAATATTCTTAACAATATCATACAATAAATGGTATGTGATAGAATTATAAATATGAAGCAGATATCCAGAAATGAATGCTACACGCACACTGGTGAAAAACCATTTAACACAAAATCATAATATACAAATATACATAAATGTTTTATATACAATAAAGAGTTGTCAAACGTTACTGTTGTTGTAACCAGTTGCTATATTATAACCAACTCACGATACGGTGTCTGTTCTTAGAGCTGAAGAGGAACGTCACCAAAGCTCGAACGTAACGTGATCCCCACAACAGCAACCAGGTCTGCGTAATGGTCTTGTAACAACCCAAATATCCAACGTATACTTGTTATACGGCAAGTAATAAAATGAGTAAAGGATAAACCCAAACTTAGAGAAAAAAATAAAAGGTCTGTAACAAATAAATCAAATTAACAGAATGACCATCACAACACTTTATAAATACCTTCGATGGAAGTTGACCTTAAGAGAGATTTATATCGCCTGCATATAACGACGATTATACATAAAAACCTATCGAAAGAATTACGTATAAGAGACTGAATGATAGAAAAGTTAATCGATAAACTTACGAAAAGGTGTGCTTCCATAACCTCAAAAGAACAAGTGGAAATACATCCCATAAACGGCTTCCAAAAAACTAAATCGGAAAACTAACGCCACAATCAATCATCAAATCTGCACTAAGGCAATTCCCATAACTTAACATAAAGGAAAAGATTAATTAGACGGCGATGTCCACGAAAAGGTTCTTCAAGGAACTTCTAGCTTCACGAGCGGATCAAACTAAAAAGTGACAATCTCTTATCAAAAAAAAGGAAATTAGTTCCACAACAAAATGGCAACTACAAGGAGAGAAAATGCAAAAATCCCTAAACGCTATACAACTTAATACAAAAGCATAGCTATACAGGGTGCTACGAAATTAGCACTTAACAGGGTTTGCAGACGCGAAATGTATAGTTTAAAATAACTGCAAATCTTGCAGCACGCTTAGTACTGAAATGTGTTTGTGTGAAATAAGTTTGTTGTTTGTCATTTTTGTACTACGTATTTTGCGTGTTATCTTAAATACTAATAGTAATATAATAATAAAATTTTTAGATGAAGATTACTTGTACTCTAGTTACTTTGTGTGTTTGCTAAAATATCTAATTCATACGAAAAATTTCTCACACTGCTGATAGTCGTCTCCCGGTAGCTCAGTTGATAGAGACACCGTCTAGTTAGCGGAGGATCCTGGGTTTGATTTCCAGCCGGGGTGATACATTTTTCTATAGGAATTTGCATTCTAAATATAATTTATAATAATAAAGTTTATTGCAAACACGTTAGTAGAAGATAGAGACAGTATTGTCCGAAAAGCATAAGGTTTGTCTATGGGGCGACTACTAGTTTAAAAGATACAAGAAAAATAAAAACATGAAATCGGAAATGCATTTTTTATTTGATTTTTTTCATGTATTTTTTAGAATTTATTTTAAACCATCTTTGATAGTTTTTACATTATGCGACAAGAAGAAGAAGAAATTGAAAAACAGGGTAGCTTTAAAATCCATTTTTTAACAATTTTGATTTTAGCATAATTTATTAATATACACGAAATACATACATATTTAGAAAATGGATGTTATATTTAATTTAAGTCGAAAGTTCTCGAAATTAACTTATCAAGAACAATGGTAAAAGAGCAAAGTCTTTCTTGAATGAAAACCCGAATTAAATATTGGAAATGCCGGTAATTAATAAGGGCATATATTTGAGGAACAATTGTATTTGTAATCGAAAGGATGCTCTTGCATAGGCTATTGCTGGCTTCGCCACCACGTTATACAACCAGTGTAACAGCATCTAACTGCCGCGTCGTAGGAGTTGTTACCGCTCTTTGGATTTCCTGGTTCAAGGTGAGTTTTGAGTCTAGTATAACTCCCAAATACCTAACCAGACAGACTTGATCTCTGGACGCCTTACATATTTATTATTTAATCTGCGAATCTATGTAAATCTATGACATTTTTCAAATCACAAACAATTAAGATTCTGGAAAATAGATTAAAGAGAGTCATATATTCAAGGACTCTCCTTCGCCGCATCTGCTAACAAAGAACAGTAAAAAAGATTACCCAAAGAAAATCGAAGTTGCTGATAATCATAAAAAAACAAAAAACAGGAGATTCAGCATGTTGTATGTGTATGAATTTATTAGAAATAGTATCCTTATAAGATCTTATAACCGCCTTAGTAACCCATTAACCCTATTTCTTTCAATCTTAATATCGTACGACTTTTTTCTATATTTAGTAGATACTTAGTAGCAAAAAGTTACTTATGCAGAACGTTAATTATCGTCCCAAGTTATGGTTCTAAAAACCTTTTTTTTATACTTTTCATGGCGTGTTCCTGTTTTTATGCTATCCTATCTCAAATATTTAACAAAACTGGTTTAACGTGAGCTAATTTCAATTATAGTTCGAAATGACTAATTTATTAATATATTTAAATGTAGTTTAAGCAATTTTAATATTTTAAAAATGCATTACTTTATAATTAGAATTCTCTTCTAATTATTGTTTTGATCTCTGATAGTTACTTGATTTACTACTCTTACAAAATCTCTTACTAGCATAAGTGTTGTGCATATTTGATTAAATCAACAAACTGTTGGATGTGTGCTTAGTGTATATTTTCAATAATACCATGGATAAATCAAAATAAAAGTTCAATTTAAATTATACAATATTATAATATGAATTGATGTTTACTCATCTAGAGAGAATTATTTTAATTGCACAGTACTTTTCTGTAGCAAGAAAATTATTTAAATAATCTTATTCAGTGACATTCATCTAAATATTCAGTGCCGGTAATTACGACTTCTTGTGTGCATTTACGTACAGTTTTGCGCAGATCATTCTGTCTGAAATGCGTGTTTCAGTGAAATAATGTTTCAGTTGAACAACTTCACTGGTGGTATGTTAGCAAAGAGAACGTCTTGAGTAGCCATTCGTGCTAGATGTGTTTTTATGTTATTTAGATTCTTGAGTTATAAAACGTCCACGACACTCACCTAATTATTTTTTAACCTTAAAGAATAATTTACTAGGTCGGCGTTTTACTTTAAAAGAAGACATCGTCGATCACTTTTGAAAATTCTTCTTCAAAACTGCTACTACTTTTAACTTTTTTTACTCTTGTTCTTATTCGTAGTTTTTACCTGAATATATTTGTCCAGTTTGGTACTGCTAAGAAATTAACAAGCGACTTGATGTCAGCATTACAGAAGTCAAAATAATTATTTAATATTTGTATGAAGGTGCATACTAGCTATTTGCACAATTAGATTTTCAAATTTGCATTAACGATCTAATTCTAATTAATATAATATTTTAACTAAATTCACGCTTCAAATGTAAATTATCAGGGGCCAAAATACAGATGAACTGAATTAATATTTGTTTTATATACAATTTTGATTGCGATGTAATAATTATGCGTTGATACTTGTTATATGGCTTTTGCTATTGTTATTATTGTTTAGCAACGTGTACTGTTGCTATTGAGCAACTTGTGAGGTTACTCTTGTTGAAGTTGATATTGATATGCTCTGTACAATAAATTAATCACACACTGCACTGTTTGCTTTAAGCACCGTAGGTTCGGTGTGGTTAAAAGTACATGCCAGTGTTTCTGGTTTGGTGATCGATCCGGAAAGAATTTGTTTCAGATCCACACGATCGTAACAGTCCACTGGAGATATTCACATTTAAAAGCTCAACCATTCAGATAAAGTACCAACCATTCCTACCGTAAGTGCTTTCTTCATGTGGAGGATAAAGGAATAAAATGAAATTGTCTTCCCAGGTTTCCCTAGATTCAACCCTGTGATGTTTATGATGTTTTACAAATGCATATAAATGCGTACACAGTAATAAATTAGTCCCGCGAACAATTTTTATTATACTCGGTAAAGATCTTAGAGTTAAAGTTTAGAGTAGAAATTTTTTAATTCTATTCTTATAACAAAAATAGTTTTTCTTCATTACCGAAGTCTACTTTCTTTCTATGTTATTAATTAACTTGATATTGATTGAATATCAAAAATATTCTACTTTAAAAGTATAACAAAATTCACTCTAATTTTGATTTTTTTAAGAGAAGAAAAGCCATTAAAAAGTGATCTAAATTGGTAAAAAAATGTTTGTTAATGTTCATGTTACTCTAGTTAGCGTAAATAAAACGAATTGGAATCAATATACACTTGACAGTGTATTTTACAAGAGAAGGGTGTACGCAATAACGACACTAACAAAAATTGACGACAATTAGCTGTCTGCTGTATTTGACTTCGACTAGTTAAAACTGTTGAAACTTTTCAATTTTAAAAGTTTCTAAAATTGGGGAATTTAAAAATTTTACAAATCTTTAACCACCTTTGACCAACTAAGCAGAACTTAGAAATTAAAATTATATTGAATAAACCAACAAACAGGTATCTGTACATAATAGTACAGTAGGTTTCGGTTATTTAAATTACTGGTTATTTGCATTAGCCGTTTATATGAATCAAAGAATGAAAACCAAATCCTTTTCCCTATTATTATTAGCAATTTTCTCTGTTTAATCTTCGCCGGATTCTTGCATGTTAACCAAAAAATTAAGACTCCTAACATACAAAACGTCTTTTGTACATACTAACCGGTGTTTTACTACCTATTGTAATTCTTGGGGTTGAGATTTTCCATTTGCCTACATTACTTAAACGTGTTGTTTTTAATGGTTATGGGATCTTTCTTCCTTTTCATTTCTTTTCGGATAAATCTTGTTTTTAAGAATCTGCCTAAACTAAGGATATTTGAGTTAAGAAAAGCAAACAGGTTGTGCATGAACGTCAGTCTCAGCTGTCTTTTTGTGCATATCGACCATAAATATCTAGTACCTACTATTATGACTATCACACATTCCTTTTAAATTCCACAAGTATACATTTTATACAGGGGTGATTTAACTGCATCGCCGCTTACTTGATTCTAATAAACGGCGCTTACTGTATCTACATTAAGTTTAGATTTGTAAAATTTTGAAATTCTAGGTAGTTTTAGTAACTTTTCAAATTGCATAGAGAACTTTTAAAGCATATATGTTCACGTCTTTTTACTGTGTGTTAATGTGACACTTCGCAGTTTGTTTTAATAATTAATATAAGGTAACTTAAAACAATTTTACATTTTGAACATCTTATTAATACATGTTTTCTAATTTTAGTAATTAGCGTTACATATGATGAGTAAAACGGGAGCACTTGGGAACTTATTAGACATCAACAGTAAAACTATTTAATATTGCTATTCAACGGAGTTGTACATTTCTCAATAATTCGTATTCACTGTTTTATTTTCCAACAATAGACAGAGATATTAAGAAATTAGGTAAGTAAAAGCAATAATTATAATTATATCTAATTCGCAGAACAAAAGAGTAATTACATCATAATTGTAAGACTTGGCGGAGTTCACGGAGTGCTGCAAAGGAATCTCCTGATAGAGATTTCATGAGGAGTTTACATGGAGCACGAGCAGTAATTTACTTTAGCAACAATTAACAACCATAGCATGGATCAAGAAAAACAATTTCGAAGTAAAGGTTTCGAGGTGTCCTTTAACCAAAATAGAAGTGTCACAACTAGGCTCGCATATATTTTTTCAGTACGTTCACATAAATTTACATTGCAATAAATAAATAAATCACTTGTTTTATCATCGACCTTGACCTTGGAAAACTACATTATTTTCACTCTAAATTTTAATCTAAATAGAAAACAAATTATACAAAAGTTTTATAACAATCCACTCTAAACAGGCATAATTTCTCCAATGTAGAGTAAAACATTCAAAAGTTAAGAGTAAAATCTTACTCCGAAACGATTAGAAATTTGACTGTTTTAGTGAAAAAAAAGTTACCATAAATGATTAAAGATATAATTGTTTTAGAGTGTAATAGATTTACACTAAAATTGTATTGAAGTTAACTCTATAGTCTACACGAAGGAACAGATTAGGTATTTTACTTAAATGTATTGGTAAACACACGTTTTAGAGCCGTCTAAATAGTGTTCGAATTTTACACTAAATTTTTTACTGTATACCAACAAACCATCCACACCCACAAGGAGCAATGAGACGCGCGACAATAAAGGAACCTATCAAATGTGATACTTTATGGTCAGGATTAACTCTGATTTGTGAAAATTCAAATCTTTAGAATAAGCTTGCCGACAGAAAATTTTAAGCTGATGACTTTTATAATATGTAGTTTTACTATTTTTAAAGATTTGGGTGTTTATTTATCTATCATTATATTCACATTTACTATCTTGTTTACCTGTTAAATATCATTAATACGTGCAAATTTGAGTTTCGGAATGAAAGATCTATATCTGATATTTTTTTTATCGAAATAAGGTCAAACTCATTTTTAATAATTAACGCGAAATTAACATTTTCCTATGTTTTTAAATTGAAATTTTTTACCAAATTCCAATGATTTTCTAACAAATTAAAATAAATGTTGCATTAATTTTTTTCAGCTCGCTGCAAATTGAATGAAATTTAACATAAATTATTATTTTTGTGGTTCTCTACCAAATCTGTTTCCGTTAAACCTTGGGTGCATACTGTAATACCGTCCAAAATTGAGTCATTATATTTTGTTTTGCCTTTTCTTAACATTCTGTCTGATTATTGAGTTAAATGACCTATATTTCTAAATATTTTTAAACTTTTATGTAACAGCTTTGTTTTATATTTTTTATAGAGACTGGTTTGAAAAAGAAGGAGAAAGTCCTGTTAAATATTTCAGTGTTTATAATAAGGAAAAAATGGTATAAATTATCTTTTCTTCATTTAGCAAATCCTTGAAGTAGGAAAAATGGGTTATTTATTATTGGGAAAGAGTTTAATCACCCGTTAATGAGTAAAGCAGATGTTATAATTAAATAAATCTGACCTTGAAATAATATTAATTAAAGGTCACATTCGTTGTATTGAAAGGAAAGAAGGGATCGATTATTGTTGTTATTATTATTATTATTGGTGTGTAAACACACACGTCTTACATCATTTTATTTAGTTAAAAACAATAATATTGCAGTTTTATACTTTCACGCCTATTTCGTTTTTTTATTAATTTTTGTTTTGTTAAATAAATTTGACCTTTTATTCTAATTCGTTAAAAGGTAAAAAAGATTTCTGCTAATTGACACTTTCAATATTTTATATTTTTTTGCTATTGGATGTGAATACAGGATGTTTAGAAATTTTTGTCAAACTTATAATAATTTAATAACCGCAATTAAAAATAATATGTGTGTAAATAAATATGTAATGGTCTCGTTATTTTCCATGTATAACAGTACACTGTCTTTTGTCCTTATTAGTAGTTAGTTCAACAATAATAAATAAATACAGGAATAAATAAATGTAGAACTCTATAAGGAAATTGTTACAACGCAGAGGATACCTAGTCTAGTCATGCCGACTAATGAGTCACGGGTCATACAAATCAAGACCGAAATACTTCAATAACTTCGCTGCTGGCTATTTAGAAAAGTTAAATAAAAATTACATGGAGAGATTTGATAAAGGCAAATGCAAAGCTTACAAAGAAGAAAGTTGATATTCAGTAATGCGATGATAAATTCAGGGGGACTGTGGTTATTGATTCACAAAATAAATAAGATCTAACTTCATACTTGCTCTCGAAACATTTGAAGGATCCCACTGATTTCATTTCGAAACACAACTCAATTCAACACAAGAAAAACAGAAACTTATAAAATAAATTGAATTCAACCTTAGTAAATAGTAATAGGTTACTCTAACATCTAACAATCTACATTTGCTTATATATTTTTTAAAATTATTTTCTTTTATTAATAGCAGTTTGAAAAGATTTTGATCTAAGCGATAACTAACGAATTAAAAATATATCAACAAATTAGAAAGAGCTATAATTAAACATAAGTAGCTAAATTATTCATTTAGATAGTTAATATAATTTTGTAATCTTTCTATGTCATTAGTTTCTATCTTTGACGATTACATTAGCATTCTTGTACGATAGAAATACCGACAAATTTATTTCTAAGCACTAAATTTAACTCTTTATCTAATTATCTGCAGTTATTACTTATCTGCAAATTTGTTGATGTTCTAATCCGTGTCAAACCTCTTTTATACAGGATGATTTACAACACTAGTCTAATCCGTCTAGTCAACTTTGATTCCCAAAAAATTAAAAAGTTATATGACGTGTTTTTTTTCTACGTGCATGTTTTCTAAACAGAATTAAGTTTTAAATTATGTATAATAAAGGGAACTATGGCTACTAGAAACGACTGTAATCGATCTTTGATTAGAATCCAATTACGTTAATTTAACGTTTTATTTAAAATAGCAGGTTACAAAACTAAGTTCCCTTTTGTTACAGATTTTTGATGGTCATTTGCAGTTCGCGGTTCTTAATTAACTAACTTCTCTTTTTCTTTTACAAAATACAATTGTATAATTTTTAATATCTCATAATGAAACGTAATATTAAACAGGACATATGTCGTTTTAGATAAAATGCGGTATAAAAGATAAATTATGAAAAAACGTTTTAGTTGCAACTTTAACATAGATAAAATGTGGATTAAATACTATGTAATTACTTATGTAAATGATAATTATTGAAAAAAATGCAATTAGCAAAAAAAACATTTTGATAAAATACGATTTAAAAGTACAGTCATCAATTATAACACGTTATCACCTTATCACTTTCACGTAACTTAATCACTATTACTAAACTCAGTAGCGGCGACTTGGTGTTGAAAATCCAGTGGCGGCGTATGTGTAACTATCCCCCGATCTAAATGTCGACATTATACAAGGTCGAAGATGTTACTATGCATTCACTTTAAGGGTTAATAGAAGATATCAAAAGGAACAAAAAAGTTTATACAACTGTGTTCTAGAACGTACCAGTTTTTACGTACAGAAAAAAATTTATAAACTTTAACATCATATTGTCACGTTAATAATAATAGTTTATTTATTGGGCTGTCAAAAGATGCATCTTATCCAGCGCAATAACATTCTTTCGTATGATCAGTCGTTTACGCGTAAAATCGAATTCTTTTTACATTTAAAAATTCATTTTTTTTAATGGCAATTGTAAAAAGATTCTTTATGTGGAGAAGACTGAAAGCTTTTATTTAACCGTATTTATTAAGATTCAACTCCACTAAAAGAAAACAATGGATACTTTCGAAGAATTTTGTACTAAATTACTATTATTACGCGTATCTCGGTATTCGGCAAAATACTCCAAAGTCCTTTTTGGGTAGAGGTTATATAATAATTATATTATAGTTATAATAATTTTATCAAATAATTCTTTCTTACCTGTTGCTTTTGGTTGCCTAATGGTCCTTCCTTGTCTAAAAGATGCCAACCTGAAACAAACGAAACTTGGATGATGAAACAATAAATGGAGAAGTTAGTACAAATTTAATTTTATTTACAGTCAGTTTAATATAAAAGTACTTAGAAGAAGAAAAGTTAAAATGCAAAGAACGTTCAGTTTGTTTGGGTGATAATGATAAAAATATTTAATTTTAAATATTTAAGTTAACATAAATTGAAAAGGAAATAACAACGACAACACAAATCACACAAGTACTGTTAAGTTGTAGTTTACCAAATTTAAAAAGCTAGAGCTTCTAAATCTCAAAAATAAGCAATAAAAACCTTGATGGAGTAACTTAAAGAAACAAATAGTCAGTGTATCAAAACAATTTATTTGAGTCCCAAAATATATATTTAGTACAAAAAAAGTAGATTTTCTTTATTAAAAGCAAAAGACATAATGTACTTGATGCATGTAGCATCTAAATATATTTTATATAATATCATCTCCTATTTTTATTACTTTTGATAGACTTAACTTCAGAAATCATTTTCTCACTAATTGAACTGAAATAAAAAGTATCTTTGGTAGCTGTAAAAACCTTGTATATTGTATATTTAATAAATAATAAAACCAAGCTCTTATTGTATATTTCGGAATTAAGTTTACCGGGGGCTGATATCGCCACTCCTCCTTTATGTTGTTTTCCATACATATTGAGATGATTTATGTTAAATAAATAAAATAAATAAATGAATTAAGATTTTAAAAGAAAGCCCCACGTTCTGGGCATACCATAAAAGTATGGGATGATATTTACTAAATAAATAAAATAAATGTTTTATTTGATTTTGGCTAGCATCAATAAAAATGAAGATGTAACAACCCAATAGACTAACTCAGGTTTATATCGTTTGAGCATGGGATGAACAAATAAAAACAATCTTATTGATTCTTGCACCTGGAAGAAAAGAACTTACTAGACCTGGAGTGCTGTATTTGGACGAGAAATTTTCTTGGACCCCTATATAACATTTAATACTGCATGCATGCATCCACATCAAATAAAAAATAAACACATTTACAAATTAAAAACCACAGATCTTTATTTTATTAAACACATAAATACATATTTTATCAAAATGAAACTGAATTCCTCCAGGAAAAGTCATTAAGGAAAATCTTCCTTTAGTTTGTTTAAATGAAATTTTGGCGGATGCTAACCTGACAATGGGGGTTGCAGCCGCATTCATTTAAACAGACTAGCATCAAATAAATTTAAATCAATAAACAACCAAGAAGAATATTTACAAATGAATAATTGATTTTAAATTTTTGTTAAAACAACAAACTTTAAAAATGTTTAAACTGTTGTACGATCGGTAAAACAGTGTTCATTCCCATCAGCTGTTCTTAAAAATCCATACCAGTCGATAACCAAATCTATACACATCGATATAAAAATTTTTCCAATATTAAATTATTCGATTAAAATAAAATAATTCGATCACAACTCCAAATAATTGTATTGATAAACGAAAATAAATCTTCTTCGATTTAATAAAACAGGTAAGTATCCAATTCCATATGATTGACTTTTATTTACAACCGGAAAAACATATGAATCTTCATAACCTCACTTTATTTTTAGGTTTCGAGCACGAGTCGAGCATAGATTCACCCTATGACTTTTATCGACTGACTGTTAAATTTTCAAAACCCTTTTATATGTTTTCAAGAAGCATTTGAAGACACAACGAAATTTTTCAAAAAACATTACAAAATATGATGACGTCACTAATCCGAACATCTGATCACAATTAACGTTAATCTTAATTCTAAAAAGATAGAAAGGTAGCTGGCGAAGGGACGATTAAATTAACATCAGATACTTATGGATATAAATTGACCAATAACGAAGAAAATCAGTAAAAACGATCAGCTGTCACCGATGTCATTAAACTAATTTACACTGAAAACCCATCACCCTCCAGCTGTCCCTGTACATCAACTATTTACATAATTATTCAAAGTAACCCACACACATGGACAAATCTTAACAAAATGATAAATAATAAATAAAAACTTAAAAACATGACGTTACGTTTTAGACATCAAGCGATGTTTTGCAAGATTCGACTAAATATCAACATAAATGAACTAATCCAGAGTACAGTACTCCAGGTGCCTGCATTTAAACAATTGTGCAAAATATTAAAATGAACTCAAAATTTGACAAAATCAAAGAATACCTTTACATATTTGACTTCAGATCTTCCACATACAAAAATTAGTAAGTTAATTGTAACATTATAAACATCAAGGTACTGACCTGATTTAACTATTTTCAGCAAAATATGTACCGAAACCGATTCAGTTAAATTGAAACAAGATAATTCTATGTTCCACAATTGTCAAACTCAAATCTAGCAACAAGATAAAACCCTTCAGAAACGTGAATAAACTATTCAAAACATGTAACCTGGGTTACATACAACATGTTCTACTATAAAACAACATAATTGACTTAGTATATACTTTTTATAAATTCAAAACCTTTTTGTAGAAATTGAGAGGTTATGTCTATATGATTCTTCTTTCTATAAATTCTATTTAAAATTGATAAATCTGTCTGTAACCTATCATGTAGCCTTTAGATTAAATAAACCTAGTATCCTAGCACGTTTATCGTTTATTTAATGCATGATATGATTATTTTTGTGTTTTCGGAGCCTAATCTTAGCGTTTAAATATTTTTAACGTTTTATTAAAGTTAAAGTTTTCAATCGATAATTCCATATCATCTCAATATTTTGACATTAAGTCATATATTTTAAAATGTAAGGCCAGGACTACCTTCGGTTTTTCAAGGAGACTTGATCTCAGATAAATAATGTTTTAATAATAATGAACATCTTTTACAGGTAAAAAAATCCAACTATCTTTCAAGACGATTAATGAATCTTGAACGGCAATAAATGTCTTCCCTGGCGAATTATCAACACATTTAGTTTCGAAAAAGTTATAAAAAGTAACAAAGCAACAAAGTAAACAAGAAAACTAGGCACAAAGAAAAATAGATTACATGGAATTTCATTCGTCTATTGGAGATAAGTTGCATGATTGATTTAGTTACAAGAGAGATAGGTGTATCACTACGCAACAAAATAAAATTCAAACGTGTAATGTAACATCTCACTCATTCATCACAGTACACTGTGTTGTGTAATGGTTACCTGAGCATTTAATAGGACTTCTAAAACAGTAATTCTTAGTGTGTCCACGTCGTTCGCATTTATCTCAAATTCTTTATACGGCGCTTCAAATTTTACTATAGCGTGCACTAGATATTTGATTATATGAAAAGCATCGTATTCCCGCCTATAGTAAGAAATCTTGTTTGTTAGTCGGAACATTCGATAAATTGTTGAGTATTTACGTAACTCTGAATCTGAACCCAGAGACTTGGGGTCGTTATATGAGCACTTGAATGTAGCATCAGTGGCGGGGTTATCTTTTGACAAAGTTATTCTAGACAATTATACACCAAATCGCAGTCCTTCTTAAGTTTACACTTATTCGTCAATATGGGGGGTTACGGATTGTTACAATACACGAATTCTTTACAGATTAAAAATAAAAATAATTTAATCATATAATTGATTAAATTAGCATTATCTAAGGTACATTCTGCAGCGCTGTCTAGGTGATAGAGTAAAAGGTAGCGGTAGTAGATAGTTATCAAACAAGATAGCGGCTCTCATGCCTTAATCCATTTATAGAAAAACAAATTCTCTTCGATATCAAATCGATAATCGATTCTAGTAAATGAATTGAATTTTTTCAACTTAGAAGTAGAAAACTTAATGCATCAATCTTCGTTGATTATCATGTACGTGCCAACAATAGAGGTGTTAAAATTCACCTTCGACTTTTAAATATTAATATTGAACTTGCAAATGTTATTAGAATGTGTAATATTAAAAGAACAGTTATATAGTTCTCTATGAGTCATTCATTTCAATAACTTATCTTTTAAGTTCTCCCTCTGTACTATTTAATTAACCAATCTTTTTTCAAATCAAACGTATTGAAGTATGACAACTTAATTTCTTGTAATGATTAAATAATTATATTTTACACTATTTTTACTGTAGTTCTAGATTTTATCGGTTATTTTCTATTTGTTCTTGATTATTGTTATTTTATTTTTAAATCAGTTTCATCGGCAATCTCAAAAAAGAAGAATTATTCTCTTTCATTAAAAAAATTAATTGTTATTTGGTTGATGGCTTTTTAAATTGTCAATTTAATTAGAGTGAATCGTTAGGTATTCAGATGAATTTCAAACACTCGGTATACATCACATATCCAGGAAGTTTATTTTATATCAAAAATTAATGTAATAAAAAATTAATTAAAAATTTCCTCAACAAAAGAAATCCAAATGACCATGGGCTGTAATTATTACATAATAGAAGAATTTTTGCTCAAAATAATCATTAAATAGATAAAATGTCTATATAACAAAATTAAACTTTATTATTTAGCTTCAATTAAAAATATTATATTTTGCATCTATAAATATTAACCCAAGGACGCATTAATCTTATTACAGTAATCGCAGACTTAATTGTTGCACCTGTTGTGACTGGAAATAATCGCGAATACAAAAGCTCCAGGGAGCATCTTTACAAGGCCAATGCAATTATAACATATAAATAAAATGCAAGTACTCAACTTCTGTTTTTCTTTTTATTCAAACAAAGTAAAAGCACAACAACATTTAAAATCATGCGGAAATAAAATGTTTACGTCATGTTTGTCCGACTCACGTAAAAAAGAAGTTCAAACTTGCGACATTGACCCTAATTTGAAGGTCTCGTTAATGCATATGTTTAGTGGTCCGAACCATTGATCTCAAAAAGATTTTAATGCTGCACATTTATAAAAATAAATCGGAAAATGTTAATTACTAATCTTTTTCCTTTTCTAATTTATTAACAATAATCACAATTTTAATCTTGCCGCAGCTATAATCGTGATCGTTTTCTTCCTACACAATGGAAATATCAATGCTCGTACAAGCGAGAAACCTTTTAAGTTGGCGTGTTGTTATTCCTCGTTTCGTTTTAGAAACAAACGTGACCTAGTAATTTAATTTTTTGTAATGTGATTTAGGAAGTTGGGGACCTTTGTTTATTATAATTATACAATTAACGTTAATATAATACTAAAGAAGAACGTAAAATTATATTATATTATCCTTAATTACGATTAACTTATTAAAATTTAGTCCGTGTAATTTTCAGACAGTTTTTATAACAATGAACAAATTATATGTTAACACAAACATTAATCATGTAAAAACATATTGTTAACATTGAAAAGCCGTGCATAATCAGTTTTGAACATCAAAAATACATACTTCATCTTTGATAATGATTCCTTTTCTTTTATTCCTTTATATTATTGAATTTCGTTCCAAAAATAATTATCGGCCGGTTTTCCCAGGTTAACATTTATGCAAAAAAGAAAAGATAAACGTATACGATGGGCCACATTCTTTTAGTGATTAATCTCGCATTATATTTGCGGTTGGAATGCATGCTAAGAAGCCAATGATCTTTGCATATAAATAGGGGTACCTAACAATGGAAGATTTCAGGCAGGCTTTGAAAGCAACTTTTTTCGAAGGACCATAACAAGTTTTACTATGTACTATTTATACATTGAAAACAGTTATGCTGTCTAAAAATAAAGGATAATTATCTATGTAATCTTAATTGTCTTGTCAAGATAGAATTATAAAAATTAAATAAGAATATTTAAGGAAGGAGGAGGGGCACATCGTATATATACAAACCCCTGGGAAAACCGAAACTTTCTTAAGTTAATTATCTAAACCGTCTTTAATGTACATACATAACATGTTTCATCGTTGTACAATTTCAGTTCAAATTAAGCGAACACGCAAATGTGACAAATCTAAAAGTAACTAAGGAAACTCAAATACTACAGGAAAGCTCCATTTTAGCTTTAAACAGCTCTTAACATTGACACTTAAGTATTGTTGACAAGTGCATTACTCAGTACTGCTCAGTTCTATCAAAGACCTTTATGTTCTTAATAGTTGGTGGATCCTATATTACCACCTTTAAGGATACCCATGAAATGTGCATATTAAAAACTATTACGTTTCTGCAACAAAACCTGATTTGCAGCCCAACTACTCCGCGACACTTTCTTGACTGACTACACGACACTGACACATGACACTGACTACTTTCATCGTCGTGTCCGTCTCCAGTAAACAGTCCAATAAATATGTTTCACTATTAATGGTAACACCTGGTTATATAAAAGACATATAAAAGTATTGAAAGTATATAAGAAGGGTCCACAGGTTTATTAGTGTTTTATAAGATTACTGTTTGCTCTAAGCATGCAAGGAAGTGATAAATATATGCCATTACAATTTTTACAAAACTTACTACAGTAGCTGTTACCGTAGTATAGTAAAGTGGTATTATTAATAACTTTATAAATTATTGCTTACAAATTATAGTGTTTCTATATAAAATGTTATAGAGCTTATGGTAAGCAATTTCGTATAACCAATATTTCCTTTATGAACTTATGTGTGCCTGTAACTTTAGTGCCTACAAATTACCCTTATAAACCATGTTATGAGTCATGCCGTTGTTAAATGTTGTAATATAAACTTGGAAACAGTTAAACCTTTTTTTTCAGTCTACGCCTCAGTTCTTTGATTAGTACAATTTTAAATGGCTTTATTAAAAGACCGCGCAAAAGAAGACTGAACTTCATTGAAGCTAGGTAATTTTCTAACAAAGGATATATAATATCACTTACGGTAATTTTCGGTACTATAATATTTTTAAAATACTTTTCGAAATTTTAAGTTTTATAACAATACTTTCAGTGCCATTATATCACAAGGCTGTATATTGAACTAACAGTTATGTAATAACACCATATAATGTTATTTACATTTATATAAGGTTACTATGGGTGATATTACAGTTTCCATCGTTTATAATTGTATTTATTAACTTTCACCTTGTCGGTGTATGCCAAAATAAAACAGGCGCTTTACATAGGCATTATTTAAAACTGAATGTTTAACAAATTTGAGCTGAAAATTAGCATTCGTTAATATTATTTAAGGGCCCCTTTAGGTTTTAATGGTAACTTGTTCATGTTTCTAGTAAATAATTTCCCGCAATAAAATTTTGATCTATACTTGTATGTAAATTTCACAAATACAGTAGATAATTTGTACTTAAATATTACACGTCCATTATTCTTATTAAAATGTCGACTAAGAATTGACATTATAATGTTACAATTAAGTGTCCAAAAGCGAAAAAGATGTGGTTGAATGTGATTTGTTGGAACAAGTAAGGAAAACTTGATAGCTAAAATATTACCAACACTATATATGCAAAGTTTATAAGAGTAATCACAACATATCTCGAGCTGCTCCCGACTCTCCACCCGAGGTGCTGGTTCGAGTTTTCTTTATTACTAATGAGTAGGTATAGGATTTCTATGCATTTGCATGTTTTTTCTGCTTATAGCAAACACATGCATAGTTATATTTCTACATGTTTAAGCCACATATGAATCACATATGTCAATTTTAAAGTGCATATAAATGCATATTTAGGTGTTTTTTATAAATGCATGCATATTTTAGCATTTTTGAACGAGTGTGCATATTTTACTACTTTCTGAGCATTTTACATGCTTTAATTATGAAATTTTTAATATTGTTTAAATAATTTTAGCATTTCAGACAACCAACCAAGGGCGGCTTAGTTGAGTCTAGGGGAAACCCATAATTTAAGCTTATTGTTAAATACTAGGCTTTAAAATGTTTTACTGCCTTAACCATCTGTGTACTTGTTAATATTTTCTAAGAAAGAAAAAGTTTCAACTAAAATTTAAATACTTATATCCTGCGGCATTGTGATAAATTGGTATTAGGAAATTCCAAAGACCCTTTGACAACTTCCTGTTCATAGAAAAATTTGCCTGTACTTTTGTTTACTAATCTTGTAATCTTTCAATTAAGACAGTTCAGAAATTGCAAACTGCATTTCAGTTTGAAATTTTAGAGTGTAAAGATGGGTAAAGAAAAACGGTCTGTGTCTGTTACACTTCGAAGTTATGTTAAGGAATTCAGTGTTCTTACAACTGACGATAAGGTGTTGTATTGTACAGTGTGCGACGATAAAGTGACTGCAACGAAACGCTTTCAAGTTACACAACATCTGAACACGGTTCGACATCAAAAGTGTGTTGCCCTGAAATCAAAAAGACAAACATTGTTACCGGGGTACCTTAATAATTCGCGCGGTGAGTTCAGCAAATCGATCGAATTTAATAAAAAACTATGTAGTGCATTAGTGGCTGCAGATATCCCGTTACGCAAAATTAATCACTCAGCATTTCGTAATTTTCTGGAAGAAATTTCAAAAATGCCAATACCCGACGAGTCTACACTCAGGAAAAATTATTTACCTCGTTTATACGAAGAGACCATAAAATCAATTAGAAAATATGTAGCGAATAACTACATATGGGCTTCCATTGAATCTACTGACACTACTGGAAGGTGCGTAGAAACTTCATTTCCTTCGTTTTGTTAGTAAAATTTAACTAACTAAAGACAGCAGAGCAATTTACGGATGTTTTATTTTCTATTTTGTTAGTTACATATTTAATCACAACAATATTTTTGCTTGATTAAAATATAATTTTTTTTAAATAACTGTTTTGCGCTAATTGTTTGCAACCGACTAATTATGTAGTTCGATAAAATAAAAATTAAGTTTTTGTTTTCAGATACGTGGCTAACGTTATAACTGGCGTTTTAAATTTGGAGAACAATACCAAATTTTATCTATTAGCAATGGACGTTTTCAAGATCACCAATCATTGTTCTGTGGCAAAATTGTTTAAAGAGTCGATGCCTATTTTGTGGTCGGACGGCATACAGTACAACAAAGTACTCCTGTTCGTCACCGACGCGGCACCGTACATAATCAAGGCTGGATCAGGCTTACAAGTTCTGTACGAAAAAATGATCCACTTAACTTGTCTTGCCCATGCAATGCATAGAGTTGCGGAAAAAGTGCGGGAAATATATCCTAACGTAAACTCTATAATTTCAGACGTAAAAAAAATTGTTTGTAAAGCTCCATATCGCATACAAATATTTAGGGAAACTGCTCAAGAAGTGCCTCTCCCACCTGAGCCTGTAATAACAAGGTGGGGTACTTGGCTTTCTACAGCAGAATATTATGCAACTTATTTTGATATTATTAAAGCATTTGTAAATAAACTTAATAAACACGATGCACTATGCATACAAAGCGCACAGGATGCTTTTAATACTAAGGAGGTGAGGGCAGAATTAGATGAATCTCTTGAGCATGTAAAATTGTTAGGTGTTTCTTTAAATACAGTAAAAGGGCCAAAGGGTTTGACTATAAAATAAGAATTTAAATCCGTTATAGACAAAAATCCTGGTTTTCACTTAATTAAAAGCATAAACGATGCATTATCTCGCCAAGACATTTAGACGAGCTAAAACATTATTCGCTTGTAGAATTAAACAATTTTAAGTATGCCCCAATTACGTCTTGCGATGTGGAACGGAGTTTCTCAAAGTATAAAACAATATTTAGGGATAATAGGCATATGTTTACTTTTGAAAATTTAAAAATGTACGTCATTGTGAACTGTAACGCTCTATGTTTAGAAAATATAATTAATTAAATTATTGCATAGGATGTCTAATTAAAATAATTTCTGTAAATAAAATGTAAATAACGCTAAACAGGTGTTTTTTTAATATGAAAGTGCATATATTTATTAAAAATTTCTAATAAACGCATATTTCATGATTTTTAAGTGCATATTTAAGTGCATATTTCACGTTTTTATAGTGCATAAGTGCATGCATATTTCAGCATTTTTAAGTGCATACAAATCCTATACCTACTAATGAGTATTAATGATGTATGATTAGTACTAAATAATATAAAATCGCTATTTACGACAAATTATCGATTCAAGTGGCCTAAGGATGAAGATACTCGTCGCTCTATTCTTAACTATAGAGTACTGATGACGCTTCCTGAGCAAAGCCATCTAGAACCGACATGAGATCGTGTCCGAATTTGGGAAAGATTCTTCGGTTTTTGAATCAATTTTATGGAGCCGTTTAACCTAAGATAAATCACAATATTTAACAAAACAACAACATATTAAACGATATCACGCTCTACAGTACCAAACCAGTCCACAGACAGAATTTGTTCTCCATGGTAGAAATAATTCAAGTTTAGTTTATATCTACCACTTGGTATGTACGGTGGAAATTGTGTATAATCCGGTTGCCAATTACATATGTGAAACCACCCCTAAAAGTTAAATACTCTGACACCATAATACACAAATAAACTATTATTTATACCTTAGCTAAAGGGCAATAAAAGCCATATCCGCATTGATATATGTTTTGAACACCATAAAGATTCGTTTTTAGACATCTGCAGAGATTGTCATCAAACTGAATTGGAAATAAACGATACTCATTGCTAGCAAATCTGTAACCTTGCGCTACAAACTATAACAAAAGGTAACTTATATTTTGTTCAATAAGATATACAAGCATATACGTACAGTGACCCGATTTCCAAATTCCATTTTCAAGTAAGCAGTAACATTTACAGCATGGTAAGTACGGTTGTATTTAAAATGTATGTAGCTCAGGTTTAAATATTTCAAATTAGGAGCACTTTCGAACCTTTCCGGTATGACTCTATAGTCATTTTGGTGGTACTGTAAAAATAGTTATAATAACGTGCATAAAGCAAAAATATATTAGTATACCGTAAAAACACCATAAATCAAGTGGAATAAGAATAATAAACATAACATTATTAATTTTTGGTGTGTTCTTAATATGCACACAGATATATTACTAGCGACTGTGTCGAATAGCCATTTTATCTCGGATCAATATGTATAACCTTCATATTTTGTAGATCATTAGGAAGAACTCATAATAAAGCCATTAAGCTTCTGTTCTAATTCTTTCTAGCGGAAATACTTTATCGTATTAATTTATCTTTCAAAGATCAGTTTTCAGATTAAACTGCTTTTATGGTTGTTTCAGCAAACGAGATCAGTCTATTATCCAAATAAGCTATGTTCAACTTGCGTTAAAATGAATCATATCAGAGCCAACTCAAGATTACGAGCCTACACCTAGCACTTGTGACGTCACGATGGTCGCCGGAGAGTTATATGAAAATCCATAAAATTTAAACGTAGCAGATTAAACGTATTTACCTATCAATGTCGAAGTTTTTTTGTAAAAATACTAACAGTAAGGTATGAAAAACGATGATTAATTTGCATAAAAGAAAGGTTTTATTTGCACAGTTAAAAAATAAAGACATCTATTGATCTATAAATGATATATTGTGGAACGAACTAATGCAATTATATGTACATAATTAAATAGAAAAAAAATAACACAGAAACTTTTAAAACAGTATCAAACATTGTATTCGACGAGAAAGGAACTGATAAAAACGTAAATCTTATCTTACAGTTTGGCTATCTGAAGATTATTGTAGTACAAAACAAAAAATGAAATAAACAATAAAAAAAAATTGTTTTAATTGCTAAATTTCTCCGACTTTCTAAAACTAAATCTGTCCTTTTTTATTTTGCTGTAATTATTTACGAACAATCGTAAAAATACTTGATTGTAATGGTAATAAAAATACTTTGATTGAGAGTAGTCAAAGTACTCGACATCAATTTTTTTTTGTAATAAAATATAAATATGAGTAATTTAGCTAAATCTTCAATCATTATTTACTTCAACGATTTCAGTCCTAATAATCTCTAAATATTAATTAGTAGACAAAATCTTGCTGTAATCTAGACATTTATTGTTTATTTTGTGTATTTTGTATGCATCTGATGTATGCATGTAGATTATCAACACTAAACTAGATTTTGAAAACAATTCGTTAGGATATAATTCAAAATCCTAAAATTGTTGTGGCAGTTTTAACTAACCCTAACTGATGATCATTAAACGTCAAGTCATTAATAACAATAGTATTTTGTGTCTCAGGGGAGAAAGTTAGCATTTGGAGCCCGTACTTGTTTGACGCCCGAGTGAAGCAAGGGCAGCAGACAACTAAGGGCTACAAATGCTTTTCTGTCCGAGTGACATACAACAGTTTTTCGCCTACTTGTTTGAAAGTTAAAAAAAACTCAAAAGTTAAACAGTAACGTAACTTATTAGTAAATTAAATAGGCATATGTTAGATGAGGGGCTATAGTTAGGGGAACGAATGTTGTTCTCGAAGCTCAGGTGGTGTACAGCTGAACTCATCGCTTTCAATATCGTTATTGGTGTCTATCATGCTACAATTTATTTAAATCGCAATTTTAACTTTCTTAATTAAGTAATGATGTGATTACATGTTTGTGATTACATTTTCCGTCATATTCCGTTGTTAAAAGTTTTACGAATGAGTTTAATTTTTAATGTTAAAAACTAATGATTTCATTTTTGGATTTAAACTTTTTAGGATAATTCATAGAAGTAGTTGTCAAAGTATAACAATTTAAAAAACAATTTCAATTTTTACAGTATCTCCTTCTTAACTTAAATAAATCATGTTTTCATCTACTTGTAGTGGAGAGGTTATGTATTTGACATAAGAGGGCAGAAAAGAGACCTTAAATGTTTCAGTAAAAATTCTCCTTTACACGCAGATTCTACATTAAGAAGAGATAATATTTGAATTTTTCCCCGTTATCGCTTGATAAGATGTTCGAAACCCATATAAACAACCGCGTTTAAGCTCTCTAAGGGATTTATAAATGACACAAAGATATTGCCGTTACTAAATTATATAAATTAAAGTTATATAGGTAGACTTAGTGATCGTAAGTTTGTGGTTACCATTATATAAATAAAAATGTTTATTGAAAGGACTGGGGATTGTGTAAACTTACCTACGAAAGATCTGACTCTATATATATATATATATCTACTGAACAGACCTTGGTGGATTATTGTGCGCATGCTATAGTTTATGGCGTAGGTTAAATTGTATGGTATGCTTTAAGTGTGTAGTGTGTATGCATGTAGTCTATGGCCAATAACCTAAAAGAAACGCCTATGATCTCTAGATATTATGGAAGCAACAAATCTCGGAGATTTCGAAATTTCTAATTTTAACCTTTTTTTTTTGCTTGGAATTCGTAAAATTAACAGATTTTTGTCAGCTCTTCCAAAACTTAATACTGCGTACAAGAAATATACACATGGCGCGCAGATGATAAAATAAAATTGTATATCATGTCCATTTTCTCATAACATCGACTAGTTCTTCGTGGATAAGCGGGATTTTCTATAAGTTGTAAAGGAAGAGAAATTATTTTTAGTAACAAAAGCTGCAATTGTTTTTGTTGCTAGGTGAAGGCTCTCGTCCATCACTTGTATTTAGAAAACCACGTAAGTAGTTCTGTAATTCTCTTGTAATGTAAATTCTTAGAACTGTTCTCTGTCGCTCTAAAGAGAAATGTATTCTCCCCACTTTTCAACTTATATAACTTCTGAAGAATTCTTGGAGAATTGCCATGATCACTTCAATCTTTTTTATCCATCCACATTCCTTCATCATTAATCAATTTATCTAATTAGCCAGGAAAGATACGTCTGCAGTATTTAGTTATTGCCCGACAAGAACTGTTGTGTAAAGATACGTGAATTGATACGAATCACTGCCAACTATGTAGCATGAATACGTGATATATAAACATACGATTGTTTAATTTACTCAAATAATTAGAAATAATCTCCACCGATTATATTAATCTTAGTTGGTTTATTAAATTATGAAACTGCATTAACCTTAATTGATTTAAATTATAAGGTTTTGCACTTGATATTTCCAAGATAATCTCTGCGTTACGAGATAAAAGATTTGCGCTAATAATAAATCTTTTAAACAATTTATCTCAATTATTACTAAAAAAATCCTGAATTTCAAAACAGGCTCGTAACTTTACAATAACAGAAGACATAGAAAATAAAAATGAAAATTCGGAAATCCGAAATACTGGCTTTCGTAGAGAACCCAACTCTCACATAAGGTTCTGCGTGTCACAGTCCGGGCAACTGTACTGGGCTGCAGGCTGAACAAGGTGAGGGCAACCAGATATGACGAAATCAAGGCGGTTTTAAAGACTTTTAAACGAAAATCTGTTTTATCTCACGTCTTTTAAACGCTTATCAGAAGAAGAAAACTCTGAATTAAATCAGTGTACAATTTCTTCCACGTAGAGCCGATTTAGCAGACGTACATTTGAAGCTTCAATATTAAAATTGTACTATTCATAGCTATATCATTAATGTCGTTTTGTTGTAATACTATTAAAGGCTTCTCTGATATGACTGTAACGTACAGTGACACTACAGCCTTAAAAAACAAAACGATGAAACTTATTTATACTGAAATAAATAGCTAGGTACTCTTTTTCAATTTGTCCACATTTGCTCTCAGCACATGTTAAACTTCTAAAACAAAATGCAGTGGTTTTTCGACTTGCATTAAACAGCCTCCTATCCCAGATTGCGATGCACTGTACAACTATTGGTACTCTAGGATCCAAAGGTTTTTAAACTGGTAAATTAGTTATTGCGCTTTTTAATTTTTTAAATGACTCTGTGTGTTCACATTATTTTATAAGGTCTGTCGAGGACTAATTACCTACAATAGTGTGCAAAAAAATGATTGAGAATGCACCTTAACTTTTCACATGTATTAAGTCCAATTATATTCGTTTACCCCAAATTATTATATTTACTATCACAAATTTAATTTCGTGCATTTTATTCTTGATCATACTGTTTAAGATAATATTAGCTAACACATTTATTTTATTTTCGCCAGTTTACTATGTGTTTATTATTTTATTTTTTTAACCTTTTTATCCAAGAATATGGCAATGTTATCTATTATCTATTACTACTTTTTCTTCCCACTTGCTTAGTGTTATGATACTATTTAAACTATTCTTGCTGATTATCAACAACAAACAATAATTCTCTTTGTTTGACGTTTTTCATTGCTTTGAACATTTCTTTGTTATTAGAATTAGAAACAGAAGCTGCTTACTATATTTTTGTTACTTTTATTCTTTTGACATTCCACCATCAAATGCTCCATTGGTGCACATTTATTGCAGACTTTCCCATACGCAAAATATTTCTTTTACTCCGAATTTAGACAGTCACATTCATGTTCACCTTCCTTACAGGTTAACTTCTTCAATGTTCCTGTATTTTTTAACATATTTACTTCTTCACTCTTTAATCTTTTTATTTGCATTTTGTCGACTTTTGATGCTCTATGTTCTCTATGGCTGTTCAACTTGCATTAAAAAGTTCATCAATTCCTGACAACTCTTGCATGTCCAACTCTTAATTCCAATTATCAACATACGATATTACGTACAGCGATATCTCGTGGTCTTCAAAATTACAACTACAAACACGCCGAGACCCTTACATTCTTAATAAATTTGTTTACGGGTAATAACTTACATGCAGAACGGTCAAAATATATCTAAAATTACCATTTTAAGCGGGAAGGCTGAAAATCTTCGGAAACGTGAATGAGACCATAAGGAAACATCATGCCCCTGAGTCTTCGGCAAGGGTAGGTATTTCTCCGCTGTGGGTCGAAAACGGTCGAAAAACTCGAGAAAAGCTTCAGACAAAAGTTGTAGAAAATAAAGTTTTTGATAAAAAACGATCTGGTAGTGTTATCTTAGTTAATCTTTGATAGTTTAGGCGTTAGGGGCGTCGATAGCTCAGGGGTTACTGCCGAACCTTTAAAAAATATCATAAAAAATTGAAAAACTTAAGATTTTTTGGATTTTTTTAAATTTGTTTGAAATGATATTCCTTATCTTTTTACAGAAATATATATATATATATATATATATATATATATATATATATATATATATTTTTTTTTTAAATCATTTCTCATGATTTTATAATAATTTGAAGTTAATAAATTATGATTAACCCCATTTAATAGGATTCAAGAATTTCGTTCTCCACAACATTTTTGGCAAACGAATTTCGTGTCATTCTTCTCTAGCTTTCATTTTTCTTGAGTTATAAGTTATAACCAAATGAAAGTTTTGAGTGAATTTTATGCAGTGTGACAGTTTGAGTGAATGTTATGCAGTGTGACAGATTGAATGCACTGCACATGAGTCACTCTGTCTCGCACCGTAAACCTAAGGAGTGTGACAGATAAGGTATAATCCAGACAGGCGAAAACAAAATTCGAGTTTGTTGTCGATTTAAGCACGCGCTTATAAAGAAATGGATGGTTATAAATCAGTCAAAGGCCATCGAAATTTTTGTTCGTCTTAGAGCTGAAAAATCTGTGTTTCAGGCTAAAGGTACTACATACCAATCGATTCGAGATTTCATGAAACGTGCAGGTATCGTATCGAAAAGGATTTGTTAGTGTTTCGTGCGTCGCGTTTCGTGCGTCGCGTTTCGTGCGGAACTGTAAAATCTTCTGGTTTCGTGCGTCAACCAGATGGACAATCAAGTTCGGTACTAATGACTTCTGGTTTCGTGCGCTCACCCAACATTTACCTGCTGACTTTGGATACTTTTTAAAATAAGATTTCTACATACAAATTGTTGATTTTCTTTTCAGTATTTTATTCATGTATGTTTTCACACCAAATACAAAAATCTAAAGTATTATAAAAATTATTAGTTTAGACCAGATACGAGTAAATAATTATTCTCATAATTTTTTAGTCATGTGATTTTTTTAAACCAGTTCGATTGCTTCATCAATCATATTGATTTTCTAAATTCAAGCTATTTATTTTAACTACTTTTAGATCCTAATTAATAAAAGGGAAATAATAATGGATAAATACATATAAATAAGAAATTTATTAGATATTAAAATAAAAATGTATCAGCTTTAACAGATGTCAATTTACAAAGCATCCACATCGACACTTAAAGAAAGTAAGGTTTTCCCATATTAGTGTTTCTTTAAATCCTGTATGTTATGAATTGCTGTTTCACATTGCAAATTTAGTTATGTTATGAAATTCAAGGAAATTGTAGATAATATTAGCGGTACATAACAAAGTAGTTATGTAGATCTGTATTGTCCATCAATATTCTAAATTGAGTAAAGTTTCCGTTTGCTTTTTAGCGCTACTAATGGTAAACAATTGATGCTTAAGTAAAAGAAACTACCAAAGAGAGAGAGAGATTTGCTTACTTTTTAGCTGACTGTGAAATGTAGAATATTAAAGTTGATGTCCTACTTGATATTCAGATAAGATCAGGTAAACATGTGCAGGTAATAACGCACGAATTAAGAAGTCATTAACGCCATCGTTTTAATTCCGCACGAAACCAGAAAGTTTCAGGTAGATTTTCGTCGGAGCACGAAACCCGACGCACGAAACAAGAATATACCATCGAAAAGTGACTACTTTGTCTTTTTAATCCCTTTTGTTTAGCAAAATAGTAAAAAAACAAATATTGTTTTTTATTTATAAACACTCTTAACTTGACATAAAATCGACAACAAACTCGCATTTTGCTTTCGTTCCCCTGGATTTTATCTTCTCTCGCAGTCACACGTAAGGCAGAGTGGTGCATGCGCAGTGAACATTTACATAATAATAATATGTACCATTTATTAAAAAAATGAAAATAATATACATTAATATACCAGATAAAATAAAATCATGCGACAATAATAATTCAAATAAATACAAATATATTTTTTATTTTTTTGGGAAATGGAACCAACTCAAGAAAATCTTGATCTTCCGCTGGCCTAGTAACATGGCGTTTTGGTCATAACTGAATGGTGGTGTAGTATAAAAAATAGCTAGTAATATATCAAATATAATTTTATAATCAAATAGTGTACTATACTTCAACCATAAATACATGAAATGAGTCATTTTCGTAATCACACCGGAATAAACAAATACGGCCCGAGGCGAGATAAGATAAGAGTGCAAATTTCACGTTGCTAAGAATTCAGCGACGTACGCTAGAACCAACAGATTTTCATTGCTGATTTTACATTTACTTTTAATTAAAAAGGGGTTTGTTCCGCTAATGAGTCTTTCTAGCTCATTTATTGTTTATTTTATCATTTAAATTACAGCGTGGCCTTCGTGTAATTCTAGATGCTTTTTACATTTTCGCTTACATGTTTGTGATGACTCATTTCTTGTAGCTTTGGTTGAACTATAGTAGTAATTAAGAAAGAAATGAAGAACAAGTATTTTAGCAGATATTACCGCTGTTGCAAGAACAAAATAAGACACATTTTACGCTTAAAATAGATAGTAAGCAATTTTTGTGACGTCAATATTATTATAAAGGTTTGTAATGTTGTATGAGAATGCGCTTTCATATAGTTTTGAATGGTGTTAAGGAGGTGTGAGTCAAACCTAAGAATCATAAATTTAAGTTGTGGACGTCAGATTTAAAAGTTATTTTGATATACAGATAAGGTGCTTGTCTACAGGGTGTAAGGGGTTACTATGTGTTAATTTTAAGGAGTGATAAAAAACCATCAAAAGCAACAAAAAAGTCTATACAACTTTGTTCTAGGACGTATCACTTTCTCAGGCATTTTATACGTAAACGATTTATCATAGAAAAAAATACTATTAAGGTTTTTTGTTGTGCTAGATGAGATGCATCTTCTGACAAAGCCCCACAATTAAACTAATATTATTAAAGCGGCAAAATGATGTTAGAGTTCTTTACGAATTTTCAAAAGTCAAGAATGGACCATACACTTCACATCAAGAATTAAAATGTGATTACCATAATATTGATTCTATAAGGGTAACCTTTAAAGTTTGATATCCTTCTTGACACAATTAATAACATGAATATTAAATTTAAAAACGCTATCCATGACTTTTTGATTTTATCGTTTTTAACAGTAATAAGAACTGAGTTAATTTATAGTTTAATATTTTTTTAACTGCATTAATTCTCTGTTCGTTGCCGAAAAGAATAATTACTGACTTTAAAGGATTTAAAGTCAAAGAATGTTTTGAAGAAATTATAAATATTTTATAAAAAATCTGTTTGAACTTCAATTAATGCCTGGCGATATTGTTCCACTTTAAAGCTGTGAAAGAGTGTCGTCGGCATACATATAGATTTTAAAATTCTTAATTTGACTTTCGAGACCAAATGTGTAAACTGTGAATAAGAGTGGTCCGAATATCGAC
Organism: Agrypnus murinus; assembly: GCA_929113105.1. Taxonomy (NCBI): domain Eukaryota; kingdom Metazoa; phylum Arthropoda; class Insecta; order Coleoptera; family Elateridae; genus Agrypnus; species Agrypnus murinus. The sequence continues at coordinate 114,008,241 of OV816031.1, forward strand.
ACTTGCGTTATATCACGCGTTAAAACTTATCTCGGAGCCGTAGCATAAATAAAGTTCACTCAAACTTTCATTTGAGTATATTAACTCGAGAAAATGAAAAATAGAGAAAAATGACAGAACCTTTTTGTCAGAAATTTTGTAAAGAATGAAATAATCTGGAAAAAACTTTAATTTAATTTAATCGTAATTTTTTTAACTTCAAAATATTATAAAAAAGGGAAATGATTTTAATAAATATTTCTCCGAAAAGATAATTTAAAAAATCCAAAAATCTTAGTTCTTCCAATTTTCTATGATTTCTTAAAGGATTCTTCTTCATGCTTTCGACCCCTGTAGCGCCTAAACTACCAAAAATATGAGAAAACACTACCAAACATCTTTTATGTAAAACTTTGTGCTCTACAATTTTTGTCTGAAACTATTTTCGTTTTTTCTTCAACTGTTTTCGAGCTACAGTGTAAAAATGTGTTTTTACTTTTTACCCTTTTCATTTTTCTTATTACTCTAGCGGCGCACACAGGGCTGAAACCTGATTCTAGCCAGTCAAAATTCCAAAAACCATTGTTAAAATCAAAGGTATTCTAAGAATTAGTATTTTAGTAGAAAGCTTAGTGAACTCGTAACTACCTGTCGTTTACCGTTACGGCAAATAATAACCATAAAAAATTCGTCAATTCCGGTAAAGTGCAGGTCAGTGTTAACACTTCCGAAGGCGCCAATATCTGTAGATGTCACATTGTAGTTTGTTTGTTAACGTGAAAGTGTTTTTTTGTGGAACTGTTTTTTTATTGATTTCAATTATTTATAAAAACAGAATTGAAGTGCTAAAAAGTCTTAAAGGTAAGTTGATAACCTTCTAATATAGAAAACCGCGAGTTTTACTTTCCGAATAATAAATGTTTTATTTTGTGGTTTATAACTTAGAAATCTTGCAAGCTCTTGCGTTTGTATTTTTAATATTTTTTTGCTAAAGTATAAAGAATAACATATTTAAAAATCAACATGCATAATGTTGCATAAACTGAAATACAATCGAAATGAAAAGGGATAGTTATTAAACGATTAGCAATATAATGTTTGCACGTTATTTCATTTAGATATTAAAGACACAATAGGATGGCCAGTGGATTATCCTTACCATATCAACTTTAGTTTATATTTATTTAGAATGTAAGTCTTATGTAAGGAAAAAGTATGAAAGTATCAAACTGATCCAGTGCTAGTGACTAAAAAGATTTGTTTTTTATTTCTTTTTTGATTATTTTATTATTTTTATACTATTCCACTCATTTGCTTTCAGTTAAGCCTATAAAATAATTTTGACCGGCTAGAATCGGTTTCCAGGCAGTGTGCGGCGGCTCAGGACCCTAAATCTTTGTGTGATGTGTCTTGATGGTTTGACATTATTTTGATTAAACTATTAAAAATCAATTGCAAGTTTCATTACTCTTCGGCTTGTTGTAATTATCAAACTCAGCTTACCACCTTCTCATCATATTTCTTTTGGTCTTCTTCACTTAACTTGTGTTAAAACACTTCGATATACTCGCCTCTCGATCTTCCTGTCAGTACTCTTGCCTTGCAAACTATTTGCTTTTAAGTATGGACTCTGGATCAATAGAGCACATATGTTATTTGAATATGTATTTATCAGCTATGTTGAAGGTATCGTAGGTGGTAAGAAAGACAAATGATTCAAGTCATTGGTCAAATGATTCAAGAACGAGTACTGATTTAAACGATTAAAACGTCTGTATGTACTACGTAAAGTATGGTCTGCTGCGATTAATTACACTGGGAAGAATATCGGGAAGAAGAAGTAGGAAGATGAAAAAAGATTAAGAAACTTTAGAAACGTCGAGAATAGAACTGCTATTATGATAGACAAGCTGCACTAAGAGACCAAAAAATATACATGACTATATTCTAAAGGAACCACAGAAACTAATCTAGAAAAATAAATGGATTCATTCAACTGTTCAAATAAAAATTATGCTAATTTATTTAAATCATAAACAATTTTCAAACGCCAATAGTTTTTAGCAGACGTTTTTACAGAAAAGGGTTAATGTTACCACCTTTTGGAAAATTAAAAGCACAAGACTACATCGAAGTTGTGTATTTATATGATCTACGATTTATACTACCTACTAAACATCGTAAAATTATCATAAACACACTTTCAAGTGCGAATTTCTATTTAAATCAATATTAAAAGTTAAAAGTAGCGTATCAAACACTTTTAAAAGATTAATAAATAATCCATAGGATCGTTATATCCAATTTAGACAGCTTACAGATTTGCTTAAGCATAAAATAGTTAAACAGTTAATATTGATTTATAATCCCAAGGTGCTAAACTAATCAAATATACATAATTAATATAAAATTTAGAATTTTTTGTCAGAGTATTTAGCAGTTTAATATTTTTAATATTTCATAATAAAATAATTTTTTATTGAATTATAATAAAAAGGAACGGTCACGATTTAATAGGGCAATTGCTGTTTTAAAAGCTCTTACTAGTTATAACTGTGGAAAGAAAAACACTAGCAGTCAGCAATTTGCAGATCGGTAGCACTAAAATCATTAAAATTGCGAAGGACTTGCTTGACTGTATTTTACTACTGGGCCTTTCCCATTTCTTGCTCCTTCCTTTTTTTGGGGGCAATTTTAATAGCGGTCAGGAAGGTAGTTGTGGTTGAACGATCTTGAATAATAAGATAAATAAAACTATGGAAAATTATAAAACCTTAGTAAACTTAAGGGAAAAAAATGCAGTTAATTATGTTTATTTATTTTCAAGGCAATTTTGTGTGTGTTTATATGTACACTATTTAATGAATCATTTATGAATTCTCTTTTTATTTATAAATTATAAGTTAGTAGAAAAAATCATTAAATAATTTTATAATTCTTTAATTAATTACTGTTAATAGAATTTGTTGCATGTAAATCACCTCAAGTTATTCTCTTGATTATAATTATCCCTGGTTCTAATTTGTCGAAATCTACGAATTATTTATTGATAAGTTCATATAAATCTATAATTAATTTCTTTACTGTATAACTACTACTATTTAGTGTTTGTATGACGTCTTAAAACTAGTTTTAAACGATTCTTGATTACATATAAAGGAGCAAAAGTCGAATGTACTAGGATTTCCCACCAGGCAGGGTCGCCCCTGGTGTTATTGCTACTATTGCTTGCTACTGCAAGAGTATCTCTTTTCAAGCTGTACTTGCCTATGACGAGTTTACGCACCTGTATTTCCCGTTAAATATGTGTTTTGAAATTTTTAACAACTAACTTTTTCCTTTTCTTGGAGAAATATCTAATTATAAGTAAACGTAAATGAATTTAAACTAATTTCTAGAGTGAACAGTTTGAATTGATGTTAGGGGAATTTTTGTTTCCCAATTCACTGTGCTCAATATTATTCAAAGTGCTTTCCAAAAATGGGAATCAATGCATTAAGAATATTTCTGTGAACTCGTTTTGCATTTTTAAAATGTATGTTCTTACCTTATCTTTTCCTCAGATTTTGATCAATACATCACCAATTTCCTAAAGTTGTAACAAAACTTTTCCCACATTCTCTTGCTGGCGAAGACTTCAACATTGTTCTTCGTCCATTTCCAAACGATTCAGTTTCAGTAAGTCTTCGTTTTACGATTTTAGTGTGTCCCATATGTATTTAGCTGTGGAGGACGTCTTCATCTTTTATTGGCTATGCGGCAATTATTTTCCTAGTGGGCAATTGCTCCGATCATTTTCTTTTAGAGCAGATTTAAATCATGTCACTTTGTTCTTCCGGTTAAAGTAAATGGTACCCCTTGATCCATCTGTTCACAATGTTTTCATTTATGTCTTTTGCTATCTACCACTGCTTTGTAGATTAATGTATTTCTCTTGCTTTTTCTTTCCAAAACAATATGTTTTGCTTCAGTTAATAAATCTGAATAGCATATTCGGTAAGAATGAAGCGCGAGGATTGTTTTACGAAGTCGATTTGTTCCATAACTAGCATTTCTTTTATTAGGATACATACACATACATGCAGTTCGTTACGTGCATTTTTTAAATTAGTCCCATTGTCGCTTAACAACAGATTTGCTTGTCCTCTTCTTGCTGAGGAGCTTTTGATTGCAAGAATAGTTGCGATACCGTCAAAGTTTCAGCAATCTCTATATGAATAAGCAAGTGAGCAATACGCCGTATCTTTTTCCTTTTTTCGCCAATACGGCTCAAAAGTCTATTCTAGTGTTCGTGAAAGGAGTCGCGGTGGTCTGTCGACATTTCGGAAATGGTTGCATTTCCAGTATAACACGAATTGTATTTCTTATTCTACAGCGACTGCTTCCCTGTCTTCTATTATCCAAATATTGTTGTTTCAGTTCATTTAAGATGATATGTGTTATACGATGATGAAACTTACGATGATAATGAGGAATTAACAAACTGGGGTAGGCTGCTTATCAGATATTAATAGTAGGTCTTATTTGTTTCTTTATTCCTAGTTTACTTGTCTGTTCTTCCACAATATCAGTCAAAGTGTACAAGTATATTGCTTTTTAGAACGCTTTTATCTTCTAGCAGCTAGTTTTACTTCCCGTAAGTAGTCTTTGGTGAGTTTTCTTGGTCCTGAAAGAATTGTTTTGCGCTGATTAATAAGCTTTAACACATAAGCAGTACCTTTTATCAAATTAGTTCACTTAGAAAAATCTCTCAATCTTCTTACCTGACGATTTATTCCTTGGTTAGGTTTAAAACACTTTTCGTCTTTATTTCCAAAATATCTGCTTGTACGTCTTCAAGTTCTTCTTCTATGGACCAAATACTTTTAATCTTAAGTAGCGTCGTCTATAACATTTAATTTAGCGGGTATCCAATGCTAGTTGTTACATAAGTTAATGTCTTGCTGAATTTTATCTACTCTTGTTAGCCAAAGCAATCTAAAATTGTGTAGCTCAGAAAGTAGCCCAAGTTTCTGTTTTGGAATCCGTTCAGAAATAAATCGTACTTATGTCTAAGATTTGTTCTTTTATTTTCCGTAAAAACCGATTAACCATCAAGGATAATAATAAATGATAAACCTATCCAAGATACAACACACTGTTCTAGGTACGCCATTAGTCGAAAGCAAGCATTTTGTAGTCTCTAATTTTGTTTATATTATTTTAATCTGGTCCATAAACGACATCGCAATAATTCAAGTGGGAACAACCAAAGCTTCACAAAGAATTTTTTTGCCTGAGTGACTAAGAACTCCCGATTTTGATAGATGGTCTGAAGATTATCGAATCTTTTTTTAATAATTAAGATGATTTGCAAAAGTTTTGGAAACTATATACCCAGATATCTTTTAGTATGCTTGGTTCACTGTGGAACACAGTTGTGCACTTATGTTGTCCGCGTAAAAATGGAGGCGGATTGCATATTGGAGTTGTTCCTGGAAGTTCGATGTGTACATTGCAAACAGAGTCGGACTCAGTATGGAACCCTAAGGTATACCTGCTTGTAAAGCCAGATAACCAAATTTGTGTGTGGTACGCAAACTTTGAAACATCTTTATTTGGGCACCACTTTAGTCTTAAATTTCCTTGAGGATTGAAAGTATTTTCCGTTTTTGCATTTAGATCATCTGGAATTCTAGAACGTTACTTTGCAGAATTGTTTACCCACTTCTTAGTTTAAAATCTCCTTTTTGTGGATATTTATGACTTTGTTTACTAACCTGATGGCTTGTTCTGCTTCAGTAGAAACGCTTTACTGATTACAGTAAATGTAGTCTCGAAGAAAGCAAGAACAGCATTCTTGCTAGGAGAAAATCTTCTTAAAACTTTATAACATTTCGTTTTTTATGTACTGTTCTGAATGTGAAAACGATACTGACGACCGAAAAATTATAACGTGCATAGTATAGATGGGTATTGTCCGTTTGTTTTCTTCCAGGGCATTTTTTATGTTGCTTAATCCTCTTCTCGAATGCTCAGTTGGTGAAGATAGTTGAAAATCTAATTTCATATTGCCTAAATGTTTCCATATGATGTCCACTAAGGAGTTGTAAAGGTTTGAATCTTTACTTAAAAAAGTTACTTAAACTCTTAGATAGCAACTGCAGCGTCTGTGATGAAATTTATTTTGCCAAGTTTACTTATTTTCATTTACAAGTGCAAAGAGAGACAGAATCTTCAGACCTCTTTCTGAAGTAACTCTTGTCTATAGGTACTGTTTGCGAAAACTTTTCGAAGATGTAGCCGTGAGCCATTCCCTTTTCGTGAATCTCGGTCTCTGTATGGCTACAGATTTGCTGCCAGGAGTGTCAAAGTCATCCCCTTTCCAAATAAACCCTCATCTGTCTCATACACTCCTAGTTACTTTTTGCATAATTCTGACGACTCCATTTTGTCTCCAAAACCACCTATTAAAAAAAACACTGGCCTATTTATGCAGGTGTAATCATTTTCTTCGCAGCATTATGTGAAGAACCACGTCATCGTATACCCTTCCTTGAAGTTTATGAGAATATCCATGCAAAGTCATCCTTATTCAGATTTTGATAATGCTGGAGCACACCTGAGTGCCTCTACTTGTTACTACAAGTTGAGTATTATTAAAACTGTCAAATCTAATATCTTGAAGGTGTTTCCACCTAGTTTGAAGTGTCTTTGCATTAATACTTTACACCGGAAGGTCCACATTCTTAATAGTGAATACTTTATCTAGACTACATGTTTCTTCTTCAGGTGCAGATATGTCAAAGTAAACTACTTGTAATTTTTGTTCATTTATTGAACTCGTATATGCCTGTTTTAAAGAAAATGTGCTTTCTTTACCTGACAGTCCAAGTCTACATGCTATCTCTTGATCCAATAAGGTAACTAACTGTGCTAGCTTCTAAAAGGACTATCTAAAAAGTCATATATTTTTTAATATACGTAGTGTAACTTCAGTCCAAAAAGTTACCATGGTATGAGCTATTAATTGCTCTAAAGTTTTAGAGTATTCCTAGGTTTTAATTTTGTCGACATGGTCTTTCTGCTCATCCGCAGCCGTAAACTTTTTATTGTGCAACGATCGGTGATGGTATTTGAATCAACCTTTTTCTTAACATTTTTCCAACGGTTACCAAACTTAATTCTATGAGCACTTTTGATGCAAGATAAACAAAATTATTATTGTTAACAAAAAACCACTCGAAAGTTTTTTGAACTCTTTGATGCTGGCAAAAAAAATTCCTTTGAATACTTTTTCCACTTTATCAGACTTTTTGCTACTACTAGATGCTTTTACTAGAAAATACAATCTGAGCGTAAATGGGTCCGTTTGGTTTTTTCCAGATCAATTTACTAAAATCTGTTAAAGAAATACTGCCTTGACTTTTCGTCCCAAGTTAATTGAAGATCATCAATTTTTGTAACTATTCAATAAAACTTAAGAACATTATAATCAGTTAAATTAATTTATAAAAATTCCAAGGTCGCTACCAGATTTGAAACAGTATCATACAATAGTAACATAATCGGTTAGACTTTTTACGATTTGATCTGATCTGATATTGATCTACCAAATCTACTCTTAAGAATAGTCATGATTAGATTTTGACTTTTCGAGTAAGTTGGAATTAATATAATCCCTCCACCAATCTTCTAGCTAAAGACTACATTCCTTTTTTATCACGTACAAAAATATTTTTGTTTATTGTATTGTAAAAACGAACGAAATAAAATTAAATTTCTTGAAGTATGGTAATAAATTCGTTTTTAACAAAATGTATCGCTTTATTATGATCTTTTAGGCAAACAGACTCTAGTCTGACGCAACATATCTTCAATATTAAATGTTCACAAAGGAACCAAACGATCTTAGAATTATAACTAATGCTTTACGAGACATTATTTAATAGTCTGGATTCCGATAACGAATTTAAATCTTAAAATTTTTGTGGCTTTTGCATCCGTTACTAAAACACGAGAAAGATCCTTGTCTAAACTTGTTATTGGTAGTTAATGCTTTAAGTAGCTTTAATACATATCACCTTACAAATATTGCGTTTGGTTTTAAGAAAGCTCTGGTTACGGTTTCGTTTACTTTCATTTATTGTTTAAACCCTTGTGTGTGCAAATTAAGTAATGAAATGTGCAAGAATTATTGATGTAACATAGCCTTCTTCGAGAAGCGAGAGAATCTGTCTAGGCGTGTTTATTACCTTGTTGGTACTTGAATAAAGTCCGAGTTCTTTGAGCAATTTATAAAAATAAAATAACAATTAAAATTAGATTTTGAAGTTTGCTGTTTTCGTAATCACGAGTTAAATTTTATAATTTTCGTGAGAAGAGTCATACTGGACTCATATGGACTCGAAATTTGTTTCGATGATCGTACAGTAGTGACTAAATTTAATAAAACATAAATAATAAATAAGTCAACAAATCTAAAATTGGAAATTATTGTAACGCCCGAAGATGCAGTTCGTATAAAAGGCGTTCAGGCTTCAATTACAGCTTTTATAGCATTTTAAAAGGGTTACTAGTAACTAAAATCCTATTGTTGGTAAAACATATTTAATAAATTATTTTGTAACGAAATATTTTGAAATTCATTTATGCTAGTAATAAAGTAAATTTGATTCTCGATTTAAAGAAATTAGAAAAATGTATATAGAATGGGATCTCTAACATGTTAAAATGTAGAACCTCGTATTAAAGAATGGAATATTTCTAGGCTCACATAATAATTAAATTTATTAATAATCATTAAGTGACAAAGCACTTAACCAAATTGAATAAGAGTATTTTTTCCGACTTATAGATTCCCATTTATGCTTTTAAACAATACAAAAAAATTTTGGTGGCGCCCTCTATATTGTTCAATAATTTCTAATTCTATTTAAAATAGGTAAGCCTTTGTGATTAACACTCTTGACCTCTGAAAATAATTTGAATAACTAAGAAGTCTCTGTCGGGAGCTATAATTAGCTTAAGTAAAAGATTTATTTGTTTATAATATGTTGATAAAGAATTTTGCTTGATTTTGAGTTTTTTGAATTAGAGATTTTCGTCAATCCTCGAGATGCTATTGATTCTGAGTGTTTCCTTTTGAAGATCACGGTACTTCTAAGAAATGTCTTTTCCTTTTGAACTAGATTCATCTCCTTGTCTTTGTAATCGAGCTTTACTTCTAGCTACTAATGAAGCTTGATCCAGATGAATTATTTATATTTTGTTAAGTTCATGGCGAAGACTTTAAAACAATTTTAACCATAAATCCAATCAGATATCTTAAATTCGGAATTCATGACGCTCTTATAAAAAATTTAGTTAGGAAACGTAAATTCAGTAACATTTTTAATATAAATATAAAAGTCTGAAGTTCTGCGCTTAATCTTTTGATTGTCTTTGTCTACTGAAAAAAAATTGTCCTAGCGTTTCAATCCTTTTTTTTATCTGAATCACTTAACCTCATGTTAACCAGTTTAACGTATTCACACTTCTACAACAGATATTGAGCTTCTTTAGAAGAAAGGTTCATAATCTTTATTTTACACAGGATAAAAACTGCTTCATAAACTGTTATCAATTCCTATTCATCACAGGACATTGAAAACTCGTTATGCCTTTATAGAGAAACATCAATTAAGCTTTTATAAACGAGAGTATGAAAAAAAATGAGCAAAAACTATTTAATCAAAAACCTTGCTGGAAGCTAACAGGTACCTTCTTAACAAATATCCTTAGGTATATTACATAATTATCAAGTAAATGTAGCTTAATAGAAAAAAGTATGTATATTAATGGTTTAATTGTCCAAATACCATATTATTTTCTAGAAGTGTAAATCTATTAAGGTTTTTATTTCGTCACAGGTATTTTACTAAATTTCAGAAAAATGCTTTACAGATAACAGCTACACATTTCATTAACTTAATGTCAATCTAATATAGAAGGTCAGTTTCAAATTGCACGAGCCTCACAGCTAAGAGGCATTTCAGAAGCATCGATGCACATCAATTTGTGCAATTTAAGAGACACCCTGCGGATCATAGACATAAATATAAATATATTAAAAGATTCGAACTCTGTGGCTAATTTTTCTAATAGACGATACATTTATCTTTAATTTAACGGTATACAAAAAAAGTAGTATATATTCGAACTGCTGATATTTAAAATTTTTTTTTTCTTGATCTGAATAAATTAACATATATTTTGCTAATAGTTGTAAAGTGTTGCCATTAGAATAGAGTTAGGTACTTTTATCGTCCTAAATCAGCTAAAGAAGCTTTTCAATTATGTTAACAAAAAAAAGTCTTAAGCGAATCCAGATTTGCTCCGTCTTACCAACCAAATATGCCGGGTTCAAATCCAGGCAATATATCACCGGGTGTTTAAAAATCGCTACTTCCTCCTGTACTTGGAATGGTTCGGAGTCCACCTTAAACTGTAGATTCCCTATACTTGATCACTAGGCAAGCACAACACAAACGTATGAGGGAAACATCAACGTTCTGCAACGGAGTACTGTACTCGTAGAAGATAAGATTAAATAAATTTAGAATTATCCATAAGAGCAATTCCATGAAAGAATAGTATAGAGTTTAAGCAACATCCGTTAGATATCTTTTATACCTTCTACATTTCAGTTTTGAGATACATTGATCTTCATACAAATTCCATTAGGAACAAAATTCTATATAGAAAAATATTTATTATATATATATATATAATATAATGACATAGTAAACGAAATACAGAAATTATCATAGCTCTAACTGAGACGAAGAAGAAGAGGAGATGGGATAAGGACGAAATAGACGTCTTTATACTTCTCTGCCGTGAAGTACGAAAAGAAGAACGAACCAAAAGGGGTTATGGTGTTATAATTGAGAATTATACAAAAAAACTCGTCAAAAAGCAGCAATTTTCGGTGTGTACATATACAGTGTGTTTCACTTAGAGCTTGACACTCCTTTTTCTTTGTTATATGTAATCGAATCAATTCAAAATTTTTATAGATACAGATCGTCATTATTTTGTATTTGTTTAAAAGAGTGTCATGGAAATTGACAGCAAAGTTGTGTTTAGGTACAAAGGTAGGTACCGTAGTAAGTTGTGTTAATATTTTATTTAACAAAATTGTTAAAATTTAAAAGGGAGAAAAAGTTCGTTTGGTTAGGGAGAAACAGTTCCAAACGAACTGCTTCTCCCTCTTTAACGACCAATAAGAATTTCAGCCATTTTGTTAAATAAAATACCAATACAACTGGAATTGGTTCGAATATATCAATAACAAACATAGAGGTGTCAAGCTGTAAAGTGAAACACATTGTATAGTCCTAATGACGGCGGTATATTCTCCATTAGGAGAAATCTTAGGAAAACATGCAAGCAAGGAAAGTATGACATCGAAGGCAACAGGGAGATAATTATTCTAGGCGACTTGAATGCACAAGTGGGAAGAAAAGTAAACGACCAAATAAAATAATAACAGATTTTTGTAGTCCAAACAACCTAAAAATTGGAAATGGGTTTTTCAAGAATAAGAAAAAACAGAGACATGAAATCTTAAATCAATAATCATCTACATCACAGCTCAAGATACTTAATACAATAAGCTTCTTTTAATATACGAGCCCAAAAGCATATTAGTTCGTCTGCTTTTATTTTTCTAAACGTCATCCAACAACTTTTAGTTACTCTGAATTGTGTTTTGGTCTACCTTCTACCAGGTGACAATTTCTTGTTGCTAGAAGTGAACTTCTACCTCTGCAACTACTTTATGCAAAGTATCACAAAATTCTATCATGAAGTTTCCTTACGTATAGACAAAAGTACACGTGATAGACCGAAACAGTCGAAAAAGCAGTGAAAGACAAAAAAGCGCACTTGAAGTGGTTATAAACAGAAAAGAAAATGTAGATCGAAACGACACACCAGAAGAGCAAAAGTGAGAGATTAGCACCGGAAGAATAAAAAAAGCTTTGAGACGTAAAATGATAAAAAGTTAAGCATACATTAGCGGTAAAAGCTGTACAAAAGCCTGTAAGACTATTAACAATGGTAGATCAGACAAAAGCCAAGATGCACACAAATAATATCAACAACACAAATAGGAAGCAGACAATAGAATTAATGAAGAACGTGGCAGAAGCGAATGATAGCATAATATTTTATAACGAGCTCATAATGACAGATATTTATTCCGTTTTGTTAAGAAGTCAATTTTATGCATTAAAACTTAAAAGGCTTTATCTTTGTGTTTGAAATGCGGCTGCATTTAAACACAAACATTTAAAAATGCGGACAGTCTCCTTTAATATCTATTGACACCAAATCAAACTTTGCACAAATGAAATCTATTTCTCACAGTTGAAATTTTGCTTTAGACACGTATTCTTCGAGATTTCCTTTAAATATTATTTAAAATATGTTAGCTTGTAGGCAATAAAATCGGGTACAAGGGATGTTTAATCTATTTTAAGAATTTATTTTGTGTTAATAATTTCTTATACAGAATTGACTGTTATTTTATTGCTACGAATATTGAGTTTATTAGCCATGTGCACATTTTGAAATAATAAAAGAGAGAAATTTGCTCAATGTTGTTATAGGCTAGGCATGTTGTCATACGTAAACTTCAATGATTAAATTGATGTAGCCCCCTCCCCTAAAAACTGTGGGGAAAAGGATAGTTAGTTTACCCTTCTTGGGAGAACTGCAAGATAGTAACGATCTAGCTGACGGTAGAGTTCATGTTAATTCCGCGGTGACACGCTCTCGTGGCGTAAAGTGATAATGGCGTTGTGTGGTAAAAAGCGGTCCTCCTGTTGAATTTGTGTGGAGGGATTCTCGTTTTGTTTAGCGGAGTGCACCTTCAATTCGTCGGCCAGAATTAAAAGTAAAAATACGAGAATGCGGGCTTAACAAGGTCTATATATTCTATCTATATCTGTAATATCTGTTAATGGGAAAATATCAGAGAGAAAACATTATGCGAGAGTTATAAGTAGCTACGCGTAAGAGTAGAACAAAATGTGCACAATAAGGAATAGATCACAGATAGAACCGTGCAAAGAAAAAGAAAAAAACAAGCCCTAAAGTCATATGTAGTAAGTCTGAAAAGCAAATATAATATACAGAAGAGGATAAATGTGGAGATCTTTCTTGTATTATAGACAGTCTCGTGGCTCCTTCTTCACAAGGCCAGGTTGCCTGAATGTCTGCCTGTAGCAATCATTTGGGCTCCTGTTTGTAATGTTAAAACTATGACGCTAGACATGCAGTCTCAATAAGAGGCAGTTCATTTGCTCTATGTTATTTTCGCATTTCCTACTCCAAGGAATAACCTAAAGAAAAACTTTCAAAATATCGTAAAACTGAGTAATCATCATCGTTGGAATCATCACAGCGTGTAAGTTATTGCCACTAGGTTTCATTCTACAGATTAAGCTGTGCGAGCATCAGATTTTAAACTGCGCGTCCGGTCCGTACCCATTAAATGTTCTCAGGGATATACCCCGCAGCAATTATTCATTTTGTCACCGATTACAGCACTACTTTACTTTTTGAATTTTTTGTACTCTATTTCCATTAGAGTCTATCAACGACAATCCATTAAATCCAAGGAAAACTCTGTAATTAGTTCTTAGCGTAGAAGAAAGGAAAACAGACCTTTAACTATAGATTAATTTTCTCAATTAGCCACTCAATGTTAGCTCAGTAGCATAGGTAGTGATTGGGATAACATTTTCTTAATTCTGGAAAAACACTGAGGCTTTGAAGTTGATTTCGAGCTCATTGAAAGCTAGTGCGATTATCGCTGTATATCACGGTAAGGTGGCCTCGTTTTAAGTAGCCCCGGTATGGAATACATTTTATTCTACATCTTACATTCAAAAATACCACAAAACACAAATCAAACACAATTTTTCAAAATAAGTATGAAGCAAAGATTTCTGCTGGCATGCTAATATTTTCAAAGCATACCTAATTTTGATCGTTCGATGTTCTAATAGTTGCAATGTTTCCAAGGCATAGCTGTTTTTTTTGCATAAACAGTTTTAATTTAAAACGGTGCATAAAGTTTTATTTTCTTTACTTTTTCCTGTCGCAATCCGTAACCAAAGGCAACATTCGATTCGTAATTCTTGTCTTTAGTTAGGGTTTGAAATAAAATGCACATAAAAGTGTATTGTGGGTGAACCCGATTCTACACCCTTTATAGCATTTGATAATTAGCGCTTTTAACAACTTAGATGATTTCATCAGAAAAGAACTTCCGTAATGTACTACTTTTAAGAAGATCTTGAAACTGAAACTCTATCTCTTAGCTAATCTGTCATTATTTGCAGGAAAAGTTGGATTCAGAATCTGAAGCGTTTTCAAATTGTCCCTTTAATTGGTCAACATTTTAGGTGGAAGTTGGAAAGGATGGTCTAGACGCCTGCATGCCTAAGATGTTTGTGCTCGTATGTGAGCGTTAGGCACACTAATGATGTGTGCGAAACGTGCGAATGTGTCTGGTCTTCGGAAATGTTTGTATGTTGTAAACGTATAGTCAGAGTGCTCAGAGTTCTGGTATCTTGAAAACGCGACCTTCAATTGTTTTTTGTCTTCGCTATGTTAATCAGCAGAAAAAATACTGCTAGTTTAACCCACTTGGTGGCTCCAATAATAACAGAGATAGCAATAGTGCGCCGATAACTGCGGACAACCTGTATAATTTTCTTGATCAATGTATTTAATAGATTTGTGATACTATTTTTCGTGTGATACTTGGTATGCACTAGTGAAACTTGTAACTTCGTTTGCAATTTATTTATTGACAAATCCCGCCATAAACATAAAAATAATTAAATTCTGCCTATTTTAATAATAACTAAAGCATTTATAATAAAAAAATAAATATCAAATCATTCAAATAAGTTACAACCTACTTTAAAATAAGTATAGTATACATGATCGCTGATGTGGTTTTGTAGATCAGTCAATAGGAGCAAGGTGATAGTAAACTAAAGTCGCTGCCACCGCAGGTTCAATACCAACTGCAAGATAATAGTTACGCTTTTTATTTATTTTTTATTTTTCTCTAGGAAAATGTTTATTTTTGCAATAATTCAAAATTGTACAAACTATTATTAATTACTTTAATCTGTTATCAAATCAATATTACTGTGATTACACCACATGCCATAAGTCAAGTACGATTAAATTTTTTTAATGGGTTATTTGGGAAAATTTACAATATTATGTTGGTAAGGCACAATTTTAATTTTTAATAAACATGCAGTCAGTTGTTTAAACAAAAATAAGTTGAAATGTGGAAGTTCTTAATGTTTCCTTCTCTACAAAATCAACTTAACATTAATTTTATTTATTATCAAATAAACTAATCATTGGTTTTTACAGTTGAACATCATATTTATTATGGTGGCCTATTTTCGAAATAGTAATGTGAATAAAAAGGCAACTAAATGCTAGTGTACTCTCGCCTAATGACCACACAATATGGAAGGTAACAAAAAAATTTAAAAGACCGACTATAATGATACCTCCAATCAGAAAGCATGATGGGAACTGGGCTAGAGCAGAGAAGGAAAAAGCAGATACATTCGCTGATTACCTTACTAACGTCTTCGCCGCACCACAACCCCAAAACATACATACAGACCACGAAATCGAATCATTTCTTGATACGCCATGCCAACTTTCACTACCAACCAAACCATTTTCGCCAGCTGAAGTACTCCAACAAATCCACTTCACCAATAGTCATAAAGTACCTGGATTCGATCTAATAGTAGGAGAAATCTTAAAACATCTTCCACGAAAAGTTCTGGTACTCCTCACAACAATCTATAATAGCATTTTAAGACTCTGCTAGTTCCCTGTCCAATGGAAATTCGCCCAGATTATCATGATAGTCAAACCCGGCAAACCACCTACCCATTCCTCCTCTTACAGACCAATCAGTCTCCTACCATTAATGTCCAAGATATTTGAGAGGCTGCTACTCAAAAGAATTAATGAAACAATTGATCTCGACAACATAATACCATCCCATCAATTCGGCTTTCGACAGTGCCACGCAACTATCAATCAAAATCATCGAATTGTCACCCATATTATGGAAAGCTTAGAGACAAAGCGCATATGTACCGCTGTATTCCTAGATATCAAGCAGGCCTTCGATAAAGTGTGGCATAAGGGCCTGTTATTCAAACTTAAGCTGCATTTTCCAAGCCAGTTGTACCTTGTACTTAAATCTTATCTAGCTGAGAGATTCTTTCAAGTTAAGATTAACAACACGGTGTTCGAATACCACGAAATTACCGCTGGTGCGCCACAGGGTAGCGTACCGGGACCGTTACTATATCTGCTCTACACCTCCGATTTGCCAAACTCGGATCACACTGTAATAGCCACGTTCGCTGATGACACAGCTCTTCTAGCAACTGACGAAAAACCTGAAACAGCAGCGACACACATACAAAGCCATCTCGACACCCTGCAAACATGGTTCAACAAATGGCGTATCACAGTAAATACCGACAAATCAGCACAGTCACATTTACCAACAGAAGAGTCATATGTCCCCAGGTCACAATTAATGGTGCTACAATACCTCAGAAAACAGAAATTAAATACTTAGGCCTACATGTGGATCAGAAATTAAACTACAAGTTAAAGCACACATTATGGCCAAACGAAAACAGATTGACATTAAAGCTAAACAAATGAACTGGCTAATTAGAAGACGTTCCCAACTTTCTCTATCAAACAAAATACTATTGTATAAAACCATATTAAAACCCATATGGACGTATGGTATTGAATTATGGGGATGCGCAAAAGCATCCCACACCAAAATTCTTCAGAGAAGTCAGTCGAAGATTCTTCGCACAATAACGAATGCTCCATGGTACGTAACCAATGCAACTCTCCATACTGATCTAGGAATTCCATACGTGGTCAACGAGAGAACAAGAATATACACCTTCAACTTGGCAGGGCATGGAAACGAACTAATAGGACAGCTCAACAGATGTCATTAGAAGACTGAAGCGACAATGGCCACATGATTTACTATAATAGCAATCAATAATAATCTAGTACATATGGAGAAAGTGGCAATGGCCACGGCACCCTACACGACATGTAAAAACTATATACCATTTACTAATTACTTGTTCAATAAGTAGATTGTAAATTTGCAAATAAATATAAAAAAACTGCTAGTGCATCCTTTGAAACTTACTGTTGTGCCGAAGTCGCGTTGTTGGTCTAATATTTTTAATGCTACAATCAATGCGATATAGCACAGATTTTTTTTATTTTTTGGCTTTTAGAGCTCATCATCAACTAAGTAGATGATTGCGAACTAACAATAGGAAATATGGAAAACAAGACTCGGCCACAGCTCACTCTACTCGTGCAACCATTCAATATTTAAAACAATATACAATTCTTTCCTGACAGACTTAATATTGTAGCCGGTCGATGTCTTTTAATAAGCTGTTGAAAATGCAATTCGATTATCATACCTGAATTATTGTTAAATAATATTATTGTGAAAATCTCAAAAAACGAAATAACCTGTGCCAGTGTGCCTACAGCTGAATGGATAATATTTTGAGCATTTGTTTATTCTAAAAGCAGTATTTTTAAAAGCGTTGCATACCTCTTCTAAGTTGTAACTTTGCGTTTTTAAGAATACAGCACACTATTAAAAGATAAAACAAATAAAAATTAGTTGGTTAATACCAACTTATCCACTAAATAATCGCACTCGTATTACATAATTACATTTTACATAATTGATATATCATTTTACTTTTTTATGTTTTTGTATTTAAGTTTTTACATTTTAATTCTATTAAACGTCTATATTAAACTTTTTTCCCTGAGTTTTAATGAATTTTTGTATTTATCTTTTTTTGTTATGGGGTACTTAACGGGTTCTGGTTTTTCCAAACATTTTTTAAAATTTATAATTAGAAAATTTAAAATCAATAATGCCGTTTAAGTTATATAAGGCGAGTGTCAATTTATTTCTATCCTCCTAGAATTCACGGCCACAGACTCCCTGATCCTGCCCAGCATCCTTATGTAAACGTACCGTTACCAATTTAATAAAGTTCGCTAGTAATATAAAATTCTGATATGTGTTGGGAGATATTTTTCTATTTAGACTTTTACATCCGGAATCTTGAACTCAACGATATCTAAAGTTGATTGATACTAAATAAAAGTAACCAAAGAGGTGATACTTATAAAAACTAATTAGTTTTATAACAATCTTGTAATAAAAGTTCCATATAAAACAATTTTTTGTTTACTAACAATCAAATAATAATTACATATATAACAATGGAAAACTATGGTTTCGTAACATTTTTGCACTGAAGTTTTTTTTTCAATATAAAAACTACACCACCACCGTCCTAATTAAAATCAGAGTTTGGGTTTTGGTACAATGCAAATGATAGAGCACACTTCATCTGACAGGTGACATCCTCGACGTGTGGCGTCCACAATAAAGTAGATATTGATTTTCAGAACTTATAATCTTTAAATCAATTATTCTTTTGTATAAAAACATATGTATTTCTTATTAAATAAACAGAATAGTACTAATTAAGTAATTATAGCTATGTATTTGTGTATTTCAAGAACGATAACATCAAGATCATGTCATAGATATAAAAAATCCTAATATCCCTCTTTACAAATAATGTTCTTCACTTGGCTACCTATCATAATTACATAGTAAGTAATAAATTTAAGTTAAATTGTTTTAAGACTTATTAATTTGGTATAATTTTTGCACATAAAAGTTTAATTACCTAAACCAATATTTCAATCCTCACAAATGAGTAATCATGTCTGCCCTGTGGTGTAATACAAGAGGTAATCCGTTCTGGTTTCACCAAAATTTAACAGAACGGTTATTTAAACTAAATTAATCAAAATTGTATATCATTTTAGAACTACTTTTCCTTTCTTTTGTATAATAATTACAAAACTTTTTAGTTTTTATTTTGTGCAATAAATCATCACTTTTTAGCAATAATTGCGTATTTTATTAACTTTGAAGACTGATTTATTTACGATTAATCTATGAATAGAATTATCATGTTTAATGAATCAAACTCGTTTAATTTATCTAGTTGTACATAGATAACAAAAAACAAAATTTAATAAAAAAGTCGAGATTTTTTTAATCCAAATTTAAGAATATACCAATACATGAAATTAAAAGGTTATGAATCTTATAGCCTGTTAAAATAAGCTGCATTAAAAATTAGATGAAAAAACACCGAGACACATATTTACTTATTTTGACTCTACTTTCATTCATGAAGAATCGGCAAATGTAAAAGAATGAGAATTTCTTAAATAGTCTTTGACACCCCAAATTTCTAAAATGGTGATTTTTGGTGCCATTTTTCCCAGATGCTATCGGATCGGATTGATAATTAAGTGATCGACTTATAATTGGATTCGATGGTATAAAAAGCAAAGATGAAAAAAGATAAAAAAAAAAAATGAAAAAAACTGTTTATGTTTTAAATTTTATTTTTCGTAACTTATATGATGTTACTTATATATTGTTACTTTATAATTTATTTCTTTAATTATTATTATTATTATCATGCCTTAGCATTTAATATAGCCAACCTATGTACAGACTCCTCTCTGTGTCTCTATAGGACATTATTTATGCGTGTTTTTATACTGTATTATACTGTATTATATTGGCTGAAATAAATACTAAACACTAAATACTAAAATCTTCTTACATCGCTACAAGATTATTAAAAAATTTTAGATACTGGGTTTTATTAAAATTTATTTTTTAAGGAAAACTGCCATCTATGGTAAATAGAATTTCTTGTAAGTATATATACCTTTTATTTACCTGCATGCTTCATTACCACTGATCACCTTAAACTCATTACTTACACAGCATTGGTAAAACTTTGCTTAGGGATTGGGTGAGCAAAGGAAAAATAGCGAATTCTAATTCATCTGAGAAAGATAGATATTATGGCATAATTTTCAAGTCTTAAAATATATAAACTTTTTTGTAAAGTTGGTGCTAGGTAAAAAAATTAAAAATAATTGAGATATTGTTTTTCATTTTGACTACGGGGGACTCAACTGAGGAGACGAAACGAGTCAAATAAAGCGTCCCCGACCTTGAACGTTAATTCAAGTTTGAACGTTACTTCTAGATGGCGCTACGATTCTGGACAACGCTGACAGTGTTGACAGATTATGCGATTTATCGCAAATTTTATCGCAAATCTGGCTAATTTTTATGAAACATTGCGACCCATATGGCACTCCAGCGAACTGTCAACAATGGCCAGCGTGGTCTGAGCGTTGTCAAGGTCCGAAGCGCCCTCTAACGAAAATTTTTTAAAATACAGGCCATTGGGTACGCAAATGTTTGGAACGCCCATTGCCGATTCGTCTCCTCAGTTGAGTCCCCCGTAATTTTGACATAAGTAACTGAAAACTTAATTGAATGAGAAAATATAAATTATAAAATTGTACTATACTTCTGTGAGTGCAGCGGAATTATCAGTTGTTTAACTTTTGTTACTAAACGTTCAAGTATTGTTGACTTTAAAACGTTTCAAACACAATTTAGGTTATTGTGTCAAAATGAAAAACGTCAAATATAATTAAAAAATCTTATAGCACCAACCTTACAAAAAATTACCTACTAAGTATAATTGTAAAGTTTGGCAAGTATACGAGTATGAGTATCTTTCTTAGATGAATTAGTATTCGCTATTTTTCCTTTGCCCACACATGAAAACCCAATTACTAAGCGAAGTTTTACCAGTGCTTTATAGAGTCATAAGTATAGCGGAATGCAGGCTATGCGAAATACACTCACCCCCTTTAAGCTATAGTATAGCGAAGTGATTAGAATTACTTTTAACATATTTTAGAATTTAGTGCTACAGTGAGATCAAGATTGATTGTCCTGATCCTACACTAGTTTCCATCACCTTGATATCAATATTTACATCCAATTTATAAGTAAAACTAGTGACATAAAGAATTTTGGGGAATTTATTATATGTCCCTAGATGTCAATCTGTCAAAATTGTTTTTGTTGTTAACTCATTGCCGTGCGTTGTTAATTCCGTTTATTTCTTTATTCTTTTCGTTGTTTAATTATTTCTATACATAAAATTCTTTTTCAAGACTACCACTGAAGGATTATATTGAGTGCAAGGTAAATAAAAAATATTTTTATTGTTGTTATAAAGTCATTTTATGTAGAAATTGTGAAATTACAGGTCAATAACCTCTATCAAAATGCCCTTTTCTCTTGAACAAGAGAAATTTATTATAGAAGCTTATTTTCGCAACGGTGAACGAGATGGTAATGCAGAATGGAAATATTCTCCAACGCTTTGTGCAGAAGAATGGATAAATCGCTTCCCTGATATGGAAATTGATGAAGAAACTTTAATTCGACATATACACCGGATTGTCCACTGTTTTCGTGAAACAGGGAGTGTTAGTAAGGGGAAATCAAGTGGTCGTGGTACTGTACTTACGAAAAATGTTGCAGATGTGCGTACTCGTGTAGAACGTAGTCCAAACAAACCATTACGCCAACTTGCTCAACAAACAGGTAATCGTAACAGTTATATGAAAATTACTTTGAAATATTAAATGAAAATTATTGTAGGTTTATCATATGGTGCAGCTGACAAGGCAATAAAGAAAATACTACACTTCCATCCATATAAAGTTACTGTCGTGCAAGAGTTACTTCCCCCTGATTATGAAAGACGAATTCAATATTGTAACTGGTTTAATGCAAATCTTCGCAATGATGATTTATTGGATCTCACATTCTTTTCCGATGAATCGTGGTTTCATTTGTCCGGATACATTAATTCACAAAATTATCGAGTATGGTCTGCAGAAAATCGACACGTTTTTCAAGAAACGCAGCTTCATCCATTAAAAATTGGGATGTGGATAGCAATATCCAGGAGGCGGATAATTGGCCCTGTTTTCTTTGAAGATACAGTAACAGCAGCACGTTACCAACAAATCTTAGAAACATTTATAAACCAGCTTAATGATGAGGAACTGCAACGTGGATATTTTCAGCACGATAATGCTACTGCTCATACAGCTGGAAGAACGGTTCGGTATTTAGAACAATTTTATGGTGAGAGAATAATCGGTGCAGGACGTTGGTCACCTGACCTCACGCCACCAGATTATTGTTTGTTTGGATTCTTAAAAAATACAATTTACCAGACTCGCTTGCATACACTGGATGAGTTGAAGGACGCTATTACTGTGGCAGTACGAAGCATTACAGCTGAGCAATTGGTAAACATATTCGAAAATATGAAAAAACGAGTAGATGCTTGTCTGGCTGTACATGGAGGTCATTTTGAACACGTACTATAAATCTATTGTAATAATTTTAATTGTAAATTGTGTTAATTTGTGTAATTTTAATTGTTTAGTAAATGAAATCTTTTCTATTTACTTCTTATTTTTGATCGTAATTGATCTTAATGATAATAATTGATAATAATAGTATTGGTTACCAATACTGTGGCAAGAGAAATTGACACGTCTTGTTATTTCTGTTATCAATGGTAACACATAAAACAGTAAAATATTTCAATTAGCATTCAGTAATTCTTTTAAATTCCTGATGTTTATTTTGTATGAAAAGGATAAACTTTTGCATAGTTCAAATGAGAGAAAATAAACAATCCTTATAACCATTTCAATATATTTTTTAATTAAAAACGAACTTGTTTTTCATGTTTTTAATTTCATACAAACCAAAGTGTTTCAACATGTACAAGTTTTTGTACATTACTTTGGAGGTTAGTTTTTTTGAATGTCATCCGCACGCCACTGGTTTTGTCCTGACTCTCAGGTGATGGATGTAAATATTGATATCAAGCTCGTGGAAAGGTAGGATCAGGACATTCAATCTTGATCTCCCTGTATTTTAGTGTTCAATTAAAAAGTTGAGCATCGTTGTTTTTTTAAATACATTTTGCTAGCTTAAATTAAAATTAGCAGAGCATATATATTTTTTTATTGTAAATTAATGTACAAAATTTATAAACTCGAAAATAATTTAGTGCTAGTTTACTGCTACTCAATTGGAGTAATAAAACAATTGTTTTCTTTAGTTATTTATGGTGGATTTGGAAAGATAATGCAATTCTAAGACTAAATATGCTAAAAAAGTATGATACCTTATTAAGAAATTGCCGAAAAAATTGCTTTTAAAGTTTTAAAACAAAAGTCAAATAACAATCAAGAATTCCAGGTTTTAATGAAAAAAATTAAAATTGTTTTGAAAAACTATCATACATTGTTACATTCAATAACAATCAAGAGTTTAATTTTTTTTTAAATAAAAAATCAAGTATCCATGTAACAAGTGACTGTTAAAATTATTACAGTTCTTCACAGAATTTAATTTTTTTTATTAAAACTTGGAATTCTTGATTGTTATTTGAATTTTTGTTTTAAAACTTTAAAAACAATTTTCTCGAAAAATTTTTAATACAGTATCATACTTTTTCTTTTTTCAGTCTTAGAATTGCATTATCTTTTCAAATCCATCATAAAAAATTAGGGTTTCCATTTAAAAAAAAATTTACTATCGCCATAACTCGGAAACAAAAGACGATTTACTAATAAGAATTACACTAAAATATGTCTCATTTAAGATAAAATTGAAGTGTTCGAGAATTATTTTCAAAAATATTCAATAAACGATTTATTTTAATACTTCCAGACTTTATACTCGCACTGTATATATTTCTTAATGTAAATTAATGCAAAAAATTGTAAACTCGAAAATAATCTACTGCTAATTTAGTGCTGTATGATTCACGTAATAAAACATTTTTTTGTTTAACAATATGCTATTTGTTTATTTTTTAATAATCTAGTACGTTTTATTAATTGTGACTTTAGTACTCAAAAAAAATTGGGTGCTTAACGTTTTAAGAAACGAAAGTGAGCAGAATGGCTTCGAACATATTTCAAAATTTATTGCTAATTTAGTGTCCAATTAAAAAATTGAGTGCTCGGCATTTTTAAAAATACATTTTGCTAGCTTAAACTAAAGTTAGCAGATCATATTTTTTATGTAAAAAATTTATAAACTTGAAAATAATTTAGTGCTACTCAATTCGCGTAATAAAACAATTGTTTTTTTTTATTTATTGATTTAACTTTTTTTTTCTTCAATAATACAGTGCTTAGTGCCCAAATAAAAAATTGGGTGCTTCACGTTTAAAGAAACATTTTACTAGCTTAAAGTACAGTTAGCAGAGCATATGTATTTTTCTAATGTAAATTAATGCAAAAAATTATAAACTCGAAAATAATCTAGTGCTAATTGAGTGCTGCATGATTCACGTAATAAAACATTTTTTTTGTTTAACACTATACTATTTGTTTATTTTTTAAATAATCTAGTACTTTTTATTAAGTGTGACCTTAGTACTCAAATAAAAAATTGGATGCTTAACGTTTTTAAAAGCAAAAGTGAGCAGAATGGCTTCGAACATATTTCAAAATTTACTGCTAATTTAGTGTCCGAGTAAAAAATTAAGTGCTGGGAATTTTTTAAAATACATTTTGATAGCTTAACTTAAAGTTAGCAGATCATACTTTTTTCATGTAAAAAGAATTTGTAAACTTAAAAATTATCTAGTGCTAATTTAGTGCTGCGTGATTCACAATAAGACAATCTTTAGTTTAACTAATATACTATTTGTATATTTTTAAAATAATCTAGTACTTTTTATTAAGTGCGACCTTAGCGCTCAAATAAAGAATTGAATGCTTAACGTTTAAGAAAAACATTTTGCTAGCTTAAAGTAAAGTTAGCAGAACATCTATATTTTTTTAATGTAAATTAATGCAAAAAAATTTATAAACTCCAAAATAATTTTCTGCTTGTTTAATGTTGCTTGATTCACGTAATAAAAATTGTTTTATTCCACAAATTTAGTAGCACTACATTATTTTCGAGTTTATGAATTTTTTGCATTAATTTACAATAAAGAAAAATGCTCTGCTAACTTTAATTTAAGTTAGCAAAATGTATATAAAAAAAAGCCGAGCACTCAATTTTTTAATTTGGCACTAAATTTTGAAATATGCTAGAAGTGATTCTACCACTTTGCTATACTAGCTTAAAGGGGTTGAAATACTCGACTCTAGAGTTTTCTACTGTACAATTTAACATAATACTGTAATGTAATAAGAGCCCCAAAAGAGCCTGACACCTTTTACTCAAGAACATTTGAAAATTAAATACGCCTGTCACACTCACTTAAACCGCCAATCAAAGTTTTGAAATTAAATTATTTTAACCAATCAATATTCAGCAGAATCAAACTACGTAGTAATTTCTCTGTTGCCAAAGAATTACCAATATTACATATGTCAATACCGATAACTAAATATTTGACTATTAGGTTCCTAAAGTAAAAGAATTTGTATTTTTAAATCGAACAACATTGATTTATGATTTTTTTTATAAAATATAATTCGCATATTGAGAATTATAGTTTTCGATAAATCTTTAATCAAGAAAGCTGAGGGTGATGTATTGTAGAAAAGGATAGACCGCTAAAAAGTAAAGGTAACATAAAGAAAGAAATAATCTTTATTCAAAGCTATTGAGCCTAAAGCACGCCCTTCCCATAATGACGGTATCCTTTGCACTTTTATTTTCGTATCTTATGTTTATCGAAATATTTCACGAATATTTATGATTTTCATAAAAATAATAAACTACTAAGCAGCAAGTAATAACAAATGTGACAACATTCTCTTCAAAATTACTCTGTAAATCCCCGCTGGTGCAACGCTGTCCGTTCTGTGCTAACAGGTTAATATTAAGGCTTGTAAAGGCCGTGGCATATGTATCTTTAATTGTTTAAGTAGTTTTATTTAAGATAACTACAATTCATTTTTTGCTTTGACGTGTGAATATGAACAGACAAAGGAAATTGTCTTGGGTGGAATATAGGAAGTTATGCGAAAAAAAAATTAAAAAAGCCCGCTACGCGACATACTTCTCAAACAAAATTACATTTTTTTAAGGTTTAAATCCTTAATTAGAGCAAATTGATCGAAGACAAGTCAGTTTGATAGGTAACTACATAAAATTGACAATTGATAAAAATCAAGAAAAAGAAAAAGCAACACTTACACTATGGAATACTGACATTTATGAGTTATGAGTGGAATACTGACTAGATTTATTTGAAAGTAACATACGATATGTGGTAGGGAAAACCATACCACTCGGATCTAAACTGCAATGCATTAAATGGTTAATTTACGTCTACTGACGGAAGCTATTTCTGAAATCTGTGGATTATCCTTTTTAGGAACTTTTGAAACGCAAAAGTTGCATTTTTTGAGGTATGTTAATCGATATGGAAAACTACTTCTATCATAACATAAACTAATGTAATCTAACTCAACCTAACGCAACTTCTACCTAATCTATTATTGGACATAACCTCTAAGCTAACCTAATCCCTAATCAAGTCCAAATCTGTAACTTAACCTGCAACCTAACCTGTAACCTAAACTATAATATAACCTGTAACCTAATCTGTAAACTAACCTACAACCCAACTTGTAATCTAACCTGTAATATAACCAGTAACCTAACCTGTAAACCTAACATATAACCAAGCCTTTAACCTAACCTTTCTTTACTTGCTTTTCCTGTAACATCGCATCGGTTTAATTCGTTTTATAATTAATTATTGTAAAATAGAAGTATTCCGTAAATAAATGTATTATTATTAAAACCTGCAACATAACCTGTATCTAAACTATTACCTAACCTATACCCAAACCTAAAATTTATTTTGTAACATAAACAATAGATTAACCCATAGCCTAGCTTTTAACTTAACCTATAACCTAATCTATAGTCGAATCTACAGTTTAACCGGTAACGTAACCTAACCTAATCGAACGTATCCAACAGCACATATGGCCTCTAACATAACCTTCTTCTTCCATTTATAACGTAGCCTAAGACTGTGTATACACGTAGACACTTTTGTGTCTAGAGAACGCCTATTAGACCAGATGTCAGTGTCTGTATACCGTCGAGAGCAGTGTCGTTAGATCAGACATTTCATGTAAACACAATCTAGAGTGGTCTATACACTGTCGACGCAAAAATGTCTACGTGTATACGCAGCCTAAGTTAACGTAGCATTTCATCGAAGTTCTTTGCGACTTGAGTGTTGTCGTTAAACACATCGCGTCGTGTACTCTCAGTACAAGTCAGTTTAGCCGTCTTTCGCGATTTGGCTTAAGTAAATCTGTTCCGTCAACTTTATCCTACCTACCTACCATTGTATTCTAATCTAACTTTTAACAAAGCCTCTAGCTTAACCTCACGTAATCTCTAAGCTAAACTAAACTGCAAATTAGCTCCAAACTATTTATACACATAACCTCTAGTACTAATATAACCTAGTTAATACGATACACCCTGATGTATACAGGTGGGGGTGTAGAAAAATGTAGTTTAGGGGTTTGGAGCTGCATGTATTTACTCTTTCAATCCGAACAGAATCAACACAGAAGAAACACAGTCACTAAGCGACAATTTTAAATTAACAACCAAGAGTTACAGCTCCCATCCCCTAAGACAAAAGATGTAAGAAAGAAACTTCTCAAGAGAACCTCAGTAATTTGGGAAACTATTTCTAGCTTTGCATCTGATAGTGATTTCTCATTCCAAGATTTTGATCGTTCCAACAATTTGCTCTTTAGCGATCTTGAGACATCGCCAACCACTAAAGAACTAATGTCAAGTCCAAAGGCACGGATAAAGAAAAGTCCTAAACTGCCGTGCACAACGACTGGTTGTATCGCTTTTCTAGTCAAGAAGAAATCATTAAATCTAGAGCAAGACAAGGAGCGACTTGAACTAGAAAAATTGACAAAAGTGATGAAAAACAACCAGTAAAGCAGAGTTCAAGCCATTTTCATGATGCCAGACACGTATATTTCCTTTTGAAAGGCGGATGTATACCTACCAAGAAAATATCTCTCTTCTGTTCTATCTTGGTTTTAAATAATGCATATCAGTCCCAGATTCTGATTCGGTCTTAGACCCGTCTGTACAGCAGGCTAGTTTTGTACGTACTGGTGTTGTGTTGCATGTCTGTTCTTCTATCTAATATTGGCCATCCTATAAGTCCTCGTATGCACAGATCTTTTGATATTTGGAACCAAATTCTGCACTGTTCAATCTCATTCTGTCCTCCCCCGCACTACAAAATTGAAGTGATGGAAGATTGCTGGTGGATGTCGTTTTCATTCCTCCTAATATGCAGAGACATGCATTATTACTATTTTGTGCCTAAACTTGTTTTTTGATTATTTAAACACTGTGATATGCAAAGTGCAAACTAATTGAACTATATAGGGAAGGCTTAGTGCTATGTGAAACCTAAAAACTACTATAAAAAAGCTGAAGCTTTAAAGAAATTGGCTGCTGCATTAAACATTACATCTGTAGATGATGTAGAAGAAAGATAATAAGAAATAAGATTTGCTATACAAGAGGAAAAGAAGGAATTATAAAAACAATAAAATGTCTGGAGCAGGAAAACATTTCCAAGCCAAGTGATTTGATTTCAAGCAAGGTTATCAGTCGTCTTTATTATATATGTAGGTAGGCAGGAGAAACGCATCATCTACCACAAAAATATATGGAACAAGTTTTTGCTTCTAGGAAGAACGTAATTTTTGGAAGGTTTAATAATCAACTTTCCATTAATTTGTGAAAATAAATGAGCTTGTGAAAATAAATACGTCACCGTCTTATATGCGTCCTTGATAGCCAGTCTACAATTGTAAATAGCACAATACTAAATGTCCCTTTGTCATTGTATTATCCACTTCCGTTATGTATAGTTTTTCAATTGCAGTATGTTATCCGTCCCTAACTCTTAAACTATGGGGGAAATGCCAAATCTTCTTGTACTCGTTGCTAATTTTTCCATCCTTGTTTAGACATAGCAGATTAAAAGTAATAATAATAAAAAAGCGATTTATGCTATTTATTTTATTTATATTTCTTAAAAATACAGTCATGCGTGAGCAAATAAACAATAGCGAATAATAATACATCTGAGAAAGAGAAATATTTTCGCATACTTGTTAAGCTTTAGATAAATGTTTATGAAACGTCAATTAGTTTTAAAATCTTTTGCCTAGCAAAAAGGTTACTATGACAAGTATGGGATAAATACCGCCATTTTTCCTCATGCTCACTCATAAAAAGTCAAACTCAAAACAAAGTTTTACCACCACTCTATAAAGCTCAGCTTTACTCCCTCAAAAATGGTCGTTTTACTCGCCAGGGAGTAAAGTATTTCCATGACAAACTAGGATCTAATACTCTAAAAATACGTGATTTTGGTGCTGACAGAGGTCAATTGTCAGGATGTTATTTAACAATACTTTCGAAAATCTCGATAATCTTCAAAGTGCATTTGAACCTCTGGTGTGTTTATTATCTAAATTAAATAAACGTTACACTCTTTTATATTTTTATATCAAAAATATGCCTTTTAGTCCCTTGATATACAGAGTAATTAAAAAATATGGAATAAAATAAAAAACAAACCAAACTTGAGAAAAATACTGGAGCACTTCAATTTTTATATTTAGCAGCATTTTTCTTTATATGTTTCAGTATAATCTTCATTTGTCTCTATCAATGACGTCATTGTTCTTTTTTAATTCGCAACTTCATTTCCGTCTGTCTTATTGTTTTGCTCTCTTCTTACTTTTTCTTCTTGAACTTCATTTTCCTCATCATTTTCAATTTCATATAGTTCATTTTCTTTTTATTACTTTTCACCATACAAGCAATTATCTTCATCAAAAATTACGTTTCTACTGTGAATAATCTTATTTTCCTGTTCATTTAATAACCTATAACCATTTTCTGCATATCCTATAAATCTACATTTTACTCCTTTATCGTCTAATTTTGTTCTAAGTGAATCAGGTATTCGTGCATAAGCTATGCAACCAAAAATACGCATATTGGCCACATTTGGCTTTCTTTTTAACCATAATTCATAAGGGGTTTTATTTTTAATTAAAACAGACTGTGTTCGATTTGTTATATAAGCAGCAGTGAGAACTGCTTCTTCCCAATAAATTTTACTCATACCGGCTTGCATAATCATTGCTCTTGCTTTATCCATTAAAGTTTGATTCATCCTTTCTGCAACACCGTTTAATTGAGGAGTATATGGTGGAGTATACAAAATTTGAATGCCTTTATCTGTACAAAAATCAGTAAATAGTTTTGAGCAATATTCCCTCCCGTTATCACATGTGACTTTTGCTACTTTTCTACCACAGAATAATGCTGTTACCTTGGTTTCATAATCTTTGAAACATTGAAAAACTTTATCTTGAGATTGTATTACATATACCATTGCGAACCTTGAATAATCGTCTACAAAAGTTACAAAGTAACGGTTACCATTATGCGAAACAGGTGTAATAGGCCCACAAATATCTGTGTGGACTAATTCTAAAACTCTACTTGATGTGATACTTTTTGAATAATACGGAAAACATTTTTGTTTTGCTCTTACACATACTTCGCAAAAATGCTTATCATTATTACTTTTAAAGTTTAGACCATTAACTAGATTAAAATTATTAATTTTTGTTAATGAATCATAATTCAAGTGACTATATCTCTTATGCCACAATTCACTATCTAACTTAGCTGCTAAGTTTACATTATTCGTACTATCTGAGATCTTAAATTTTAATTTATAAAGATTACCTGAACGATCACCTTGAGCATAAACAATTTTATTTTTCTCAATAGAAATAGTACTGTAATGATATTCATCATAAAACCAGTCATTACATCCATATTACCTCAAGAAGGCATTGCATGCTAAGTGATTGCCATGACAACAGTAATCAACAACAAGTATAAATAAATATCTCATAGAAGTAAACATGTCTTTTATTGTCTTCTACAAGAACTAACATATGAGTAGTGTACAAGACCACACACAAGCAACCTGTATGACTACATTAATCTTCAAAACACTACATTGGTGGCCCCGTAAGAAGAACTTATATGATCAACACCATATCTTCAATATTCCATTGTTCTGGTTTTCTGTCTCTGCCGACAAACGCAACCTGCAACCTGGAGTTCCTTGAATTGGTTATTTGATTATCTCACGCAAGCTGTCGACTTTCAGAAGTTTATAAATATCCTTTTTTTATCATTTAAATAAGATAAGTAAACTATATTATATTGGTTACGTTTCAATATGGCGCAGTTAAAAGCAAATTTAGTTAAATTCCCTATTTTTGACAGTTCACATATACACATGTCAATAATCTTAATCGATAGATACTTTGACTTCCTACATATTGAGAACGAGATTCAAAGATATAATGTCCTAATTCATAACTTTTATATAACATATAACATTTTACAACTACATTCGAATCTTATCAGGTTTATTGATAACAATAAACTTTCATTCGAACCATACACCACGTTCATCAACGAACTATTAAAATACTACTTGGGTTCTTCTTTAGATAAACCTATGTTACTTCATACAACCCAAAATCAAATACTATCTCTTCTCCCAAAGAGATTACAGATTTCTGGTTACAGCAA
The DNA here is from genome assembly GCA_929113105.1 of Agrypnus murinus. NCBI lineage: Eukaryota > Metazoa > Arthropoda > Insecta > Coleoptera > Elateridae > Agrypnus > Agrypnus murinus. Next base: position 114,040,006 of record OV816031.1, read on the forward strand.
AATGATCCACCTGAATTTTCTGGTCTAGTTAACCTATTTAAAAACGAAATCATTTCTCATCATAATTTCATAACTACAAACTGTAATCAAATATCGCAAGATCCGTGTTCTAACCCCCAATTAAGTGACGATACTCAAAACGTCATTTATCAATGCAATGCTCTTTCAGACGCACCTGCATCCACTGATACTTTCTGTTTTGATAAACCTGAACATTGAATTATTGAAAAGCACGTTTCACAGGTTAATACTTCCATTACAGAAACTATTACAAATAATTTAATTTCAAAAGTGCATTTATTCCACAACCAAACAGAATCACAATCTCCTACAAACATTAAAAAAACATCAAAGTCAGTTAGGATACCGTTAAAATTGAATCCTAACCAATGCGTTTTAAATCAGAAAATGCAAGAGCTTCCGAAGGCCGACGGTTTGGGAATATCAACCGCCGTATCTTCTACGAAGACTTCCTTGGATCCAGAAAATAATTCCTGTAATCTACAAGCTACAACACCTCCAGTTCCTGATGGAAATCACATCAATAACGTTCCTCAAGAACTAAAAGCTACGACACCCGTAGTAACAGCTCCTGAAAAATGTCTTCAACAATTCTCGGACACAACGATGCCGACATCTCTCGTTTCGCCATTGGAACAATGCCATAAGAAGAGATTGTTCTTGGATATAACAGGATTAATATCTTTTTTTTCTTTATTTAATTTTGATGTTTACTTTGTTTTCTCGGATAACCATCAACGAACTTCGCAACAACCTTAACCTTAACTAACAAAATTTTGTTATGCCAAAACGCGAAATTTTATGCAAAGGTTACGCGATTAAACAGCCTTATTACCTTGTGATTAGAACAATGCGAACATTCGACTTTTTGCTAACCGAGAAAATTACAACAGTAATTGCTATTGACCGTACTCAAATTATCTTATCATATTAGCAAATTCCATTTCGCTAGAAACATTAGCATTATGTGCAGTGTGCCAACTTTCTAGTTATACACCATAAACACAAGTGCAAAAATAACAGTAGTGACTTATATTTTGCCACGTGAGCCTTGTCAACTAGACATTACATGATATCATACATTGATAACATTCAACTAATCAATCCTGAATAGCATTTAGACCTCCCAAATATATGTGCTACCTGATTAAGCTTCAAGTGTTCATTCTCCTCAAATAACAGGATACAAGAAGATTCAATCATACTCTCCAAGAGGCAATTTCATCTAGTACTTCCTACAATCTTAGGACAATGCTATGAATGCTGCCTCTGTTTTATGAGTACAACCCCACTTCTTCCATTCCTACGGATAAAATGAATATAACTACATTTATCAATGTTGACCACAAACTTACTACTTAGGCTAACGCTTTTAGATTCAATTAGCATAGTTATTTTTAATTTTAAAAGTTACAACAAATAAATCGTAACCCAAGCATCACTTGTTCACGAAGCACTTATTATGTTGTTCCTTGGTTTTGTTCACGTTCCTAAATTTTATTTCTTTCTTTCTAGTAAGAATTACAGAACGTCCTAACAAGTGATTCCTGTACCATGAAGTTTATTTTAATAAGGTTAAGTTTGCGGCAACACCTTGCAATAAGCAACTCATGTTTGGCCATAAGCAATTGATGCCTATTATTAGCTACCAGCGGCAATGGCTTTTCAATTCTTTGATTATTAGCAATTAATTCTTAACATAAGTTTTATTGTCTTAGCATTAAGAAACCATTGAAAAGATGCAAACGACCTCAATTTTTTTGTAGCTAGTATACATTAAACATGCCAATACATACAACTACGACATTAATGTATGCTATTTTTTTTGTTGACGAAATGTATTAAATGCCCTTTTGACTCACGGCTCATTTCTTTTAGTACATGTTCAGCCTTTTCTTACCCGGGGTGTAATGTAATGATATTCATAATAAAACCAGTCATTACATCTACATTACCTCAAGAAGGCATTGCATGCTAAGTGATTGCAATGACAACAGTAATCAACAACAAGTATAAATAAATATCTCATAGAAGTAAACATGTCTTGTATTGTCTTCTACAAGAGATAACATATAAGTAGTGTACAAGACCACACACAAGCAACCTGTATTACTACATTAATCTTCAAAACACTACACAGTACCATCAACACATACTATTTTAAAGCCTACCTTTTCTATTTTTGAAATACGTAACAAATTTACTCTTAAACCAGGAACACAGAAGACATTTCTCAGTGTTATTTATATTTCCTTATTTCCTACTGAACTTATTACTTTTACATCACAGTAACAGGTCGCAAGCATTGATTTTCCTTTTTCTGCTAATTGAATGAACTTTGGCTCATCAAAAAGTTTCTTGTTAATCAGAATATCCTCATCATTAATGTAGTGATGCGTAGCCCCTGAATCTACATACCACCAAATAGTTTCATTTTCGACATTTTCACTGGATGTTGAGCAAAACATCTTTAACACTTGTTTTGTTGTTACCTACACAATCTTCATTTTCTTCTTTAACATAGTTTGCTCGAACATTTTAGTTTCCACCAGATTTCTTCTTACAATTTATTGCTTTATGTCCAAATTTATTACTTATAAAGCATTTTATCCCACATAAGTTCTTTAAATGTCCCACCTTTCCACAACGGAAACATTTAACATTTGATCTTGCAGCACTAAACGCGGCATCCACTTTACCTTTGACTTTTACTGAAATATTTTTGTTTGCTTCGAATTCAAGTAATCTATTCTTAACTATTGTTAGTTTTAAATTATCTTCAGACACAGTTCTTTTTGCAGTAACAACATTTTCATGCTCAACTGGCATTGACAATAGCAAAAAGCAGGCTATGTCGGATTCTTCAAAATTGGCACCCAAGCTCTTTAATTCTCTAAAAATCTTATCATATTTTGAAAAATGTTGTTGCAAATCTTCTTTTACGTCATATGTCAAATTGACTAATTCTTTCAGCAAATAAAATCTTGATCACATACCTTTCTTTGCAAAAGTAGTTTCTAGTTCCTCTAACATTCTAATGGATTCATCAATATCTTTAACATATTCAAGATGAGAAACTGCTACACTTTGAATTATTATATTTCTGGCTTTATTATTTTTCTTAGACCACTCTTCATCTTTTACAATTTCATCACCTCTTTTTAGTACAATGTCAATATCAACAGCTTTGAACACAGATTCCAGTCTGAACTTCCAGTTATCAAAATTACTGCCATTAAATGGGATAATCCCATATTTGTTTTCACTCAATCGCTCCATTACACCTACAAATTGCAAGTACCTGCAACTTACTAATTCAACTCCTCTCTTTTATTGCTCAACCACTGGGTCCATAACCAATGTTAATATAAGTGGATTGATTCTCAAAAGACTCATTTAAGGTGTTTATTTCATTTCTTAATGGAAACTTCTTTGACATTCTATTTGTTTATTATTGTTACTATGTCAACACATATCCTGTCAAGTTTACCAACATAAAAACATAATATTTGAGAATATTTAACAGTCATTGTCTAGTAGTAGAAGGGGGCACCATTTCCGAACAGCGACTTTGATTTTAAATGTTTTGTAAAATTGTAGCAAGTTTTTGTTGGGATTAAATAATTTATAAATTTAACAGACAGATACAGAAAGCAATACAATAAGGCCAACCGAAAAATTCTAGCTACTAAAAAACGGGCAATGGTGAAACAAATTTAATCTTAATTCGTTATTAACTAAACCTATAAAAAAATTCAAAATAACGTCCCTGCTATACTATATAAAAATGTAAGCTTTCGAATTTTTCTGAAATTTTACTCGTTTCTATTTTTTATCGCTTAATCAATACTTTTTAATTACCCTGTATATTGCTGTGTACGACACTGTTAAAAATAATGGTGTTAAATTAATTAATACTGTTGATTAAACACTGTTAAATAAAAGTAAACATATTGAACCGTATTCGCATCTAACTATTCTAGTTCAACCAAGAATACAAGAAATGAGTCACCCGCGTGAATATCCACCTGAATAAACAATACAAAACGATTATAAATTAACAGCATGTTTAATTACTATGGTGGCCAATTCTAATCTTTTCCCACCTATTAAAATTAGATAGAGCTATCTCTATTCTTGTTGATTTTAAACGAAACTTTAATTCGAGACACCTTTAATCGTGGCTCGTAATACGGACCATTATATTAAAGTATAAAAACTTACAATAGTCAGCCAGAATTTTTATAATATAGTGTGCGTGGTTGCTGTCAAGTCGTCTATGAGGCTTTGAGATTTAATTTTAGAAATTTTATGATTATCAACAATTTTCGGTGCTTATATAGTCCGATGTTTTCGAATAGTTGTATGTTATTTCTTCAAAACTAATCGACGACATTCATTTGCATAGAATGCAAAGAATACACTTCCTTGAAAAAAAATTTTCGGTACTTCACCTGACAGTTTCAGGTCACTTTTGAATAATTCGTAATAATTAAAATCTTATACGAATTTTAATTTACTTCCTTAAAGTAGCTCCCGAAATGAGGAAAAGCTAGGAAACGTGTTTGTTTTAAAATCTTAAGGCCTCCTAGACGACCTTTTCTTGGTCATATATGAGAAAAAACAAAATGGCGGTTCAAGATGGCGGCCAGAACACATAAACTCTGAGAAAACTTTTTAAAAATTGATTAGGAAGCGAAAATAAGTTAGAAATAGATCATAATACAGCTAAAGTGTACTATTGAGTGTATAGTTAATCCTGACCGTGCCAATATGGCGCCTAAAACCGTAAATTACATAAATTTCAAAAAGTCCACATACAAAGGTCAGGCATATCATTTTCGCCGTATTTTGACGAATACAGCTGAACACGATCTCGTAGTCAAAATTTGCCCTGGATCCTTCAATATAACGTAACAAAAGCTAATTTTGAGAGAGAATTGACTGGAAAATGGACCAAAATTGGTTTTTTTCCATTCAGAGGTAGCATTTTCCACGTAATTTCCGTAATTTCAGAGTTTATGTGTTTTGTTCGCCATCTTGAACCGCCATTTTGTTTTTTCTCAGCCACATTGCATTTGAAAGATAACGCTTCAACGAAAAAATTGACACCCTGGAATATTTGTTTGGTAGTTTTAATTTTTGGGCATTCAGGTGGCCCAGTTGACGTTGAACGTCCCATAAATGTATTTTTCTCATCTGCATTTTTCTATCACTTTTCTGTTTACTCTAAATGCCTCCCTTTATCATTAAAGAATTATTATTTACACTTATTTCGTTTCATAACAATACACGTTATAAATCCTACCAGTTCCGTTATTTTGTGGTTGTTATAGCAACCGACAACTACTTGGTAGGTGCAGCCTACTATGGCAGTTAAAGCGGGAAACAAATAGAAACAGCCCGGTAGCGCAAAAACGATTTTAAATAGCATGTAAAATGTACTTACACATGTTACTCGCAGCTGTCGGGTGATCCTGAAAAAAAATACAAATTAGTAAACAAAACAAATTAACAAATAAGCAGAAAATAACACACAGGGTGTCCATGTAGTGCGCAATTATTTAATATCGCCTAAGCTATTAAATATCGAGAAAACCCGATACAAAGGTTTCTTGTTTGGCAAAAATGTATACTTGAAAATACTTACAACAATAGAGGTTGTTTCACAAAACCAGGTCAAATAAAACTTTTTCAAAACGCTTTTCTTAAATGGGACACTCTTATGTTTTACCCGGAATTTATCCCCCTCTCAGCTGTTTATTCAACAGTAGATTCTTGTTTTAATCCGTTGTGATGTTGCAAATTTCAACTATTTTCGCAGATTTTTCAGTTTTGTAAGTTTATTCGTTTATTTGAATTTCAAAAACATTTTTTTGCAGGCAGTATTTTCAGAGTCAACACTATTAAGCTATTTTCTAGTTTTGTTTATGTACAGGGTGTTCAAATAATACTTTCAAATTTTCATGACATTAACAAATTTACTCAGCTTTTTTTCAAATGCAACATTCTGCAAGATGGCTTAGAAGTTCAAACGTTTTTGGAATTTTGCAAAGATAAAAGCCACCCATTTGGCAACTGCTGAGTATACATAATAAGTCTAAATATTAACCATCTTGTACTCCTGTACTGTACTGTAAATTAAAACTTTGAAGTATTTACCATGAAATACAAGACACATCGTAGTGATTGTCAAAAGACGCTCAAATTGTGGATATTCTTTAAAAGCACTAGAAATGTTATGTAGAAAATGCATAGTTTGGCAACCTATTGAACAAAAGATTTTAGGAGAATCTTAATTTCCGGTAAAACATACTTTCAAAAAAGTGATTAAACTTGATTTAATGTTATCAAAATTTAAAGGTATTACTTAAACACCCTGTACATAAATAAATCTTGGAAACATTTTGATAATGTTTTTTAGGATCCTGATAATAATGGCTGCAAAAAATTAAAAGTAAATGAATAAACTGTTACTTATTACAACCGTAAAAAACTTCAAACTTTCCCAAACAAAAAGTTTAGGAAAATAATTTTAAATTGGCAACGTCGCAACGGATTGATGAAAAATCTACTGTTGAATTGATGATGAAAAAATTGATAAGAAAATTAATTTCGGGTGAAATATATAGGATGTCCCACTTAAGAAGAGTGTGGTTTCATTTGTACCGCGTTTGTGAAACACCCTGTATTGTTGAAAATATTCTTAAAGTATGTATCTTTTCCAACCAAGAAACTTTTGTATTGAAAGTTTAGGGTGATTTTTTCGTAACGCTGCTGTGTTATCGAAAGCAGGGGCATGTGAGTGAATGTACATGAAATAGAGAGTGAAGTCACATGCAGTTTACGCCAATTGCTGCAGTAATTAGCAGATTGGTGTATTTGGAATGTCTTATGCGATAATATTTATGAAGTTGTTTTTGCAAATTAAAGGTATATTCTCGAACGCTGCTTGCTTTTAAGGGTTTATTATTGTGCTTCAGGAATATTTTCCAAAAATAAATTCTCAAACATTTTACTTAAGATAAAACTCGAATCTATTAACTATATGTTGTCTATCTAATCAGTCGGCACTTTACTAACTACATCATCACGAAAATAAATGATTGTATAATAAGTATTTTAAATGAACGCGGACATGTATATGTATTGCCAATAAACATTATACAAAAACCGTTTTAACAAGTTCTAGCATTTTCAAGTTTTTAGTAGAATGTTTATTTATTATGTGAATCATGAGAAGTTGACCTGTTGTCCTTCCAAATAACCTTAATAATATGCATTTATGATATGTTGATATTACAAAGATAAGAATGAATGGGAATTCCTAGAGATTTTTATTTGCTACTTATAAAAATTTAGTACATTACTGATAAAACTAATAATTATTTAATATTATCAAATTTTAATTTATCTCGCATGTTTAGACAAACAACATTCATTTTTTATATACACACATAAGACGTTTTTGAATTTGAAGTGTAATTAAGCAAAATTAATTTACTTACAGTGATATCATCACAGAAAAGGAAATTTACTTAAAATGATTGAGCAACCAATAAAAAAAAATGGAAATAAATAAAATTTTTGAATTGATGAAGTTCTGTAGAAAAACGCTATCTTTAGATTTACTTTATCAGTCTGAATTTCAAAATTATATAATTTTATTTGATATCCATGTTTTTTGGAAATGCCCAAAAGATACAGGAAAAGCCCATATACAATAAAATAAAATATATCTATTGATTCCAGTTAATCGCAAGAGATTTGCAAAGGGATTTCTAAATTATAATAAACAGAAATAGTAAAGATCAAAAATGATTACTATTTTGTTTATTTCCTTATTGTTATGGCGTAGTTCTGTTGTGGCATAGTGGAAAATCTGTAGACGTTAGCAAAATTATTCAAATTCTAAATTAAAAAAGTGTTGTTGTGTATTTCCTTTGCTATTCTATTATTAAATTGTTTCAGTTTGCTTATTAATAGTTATAATTACTGCTACTGTCGTGGTTACTACTACAGTTACTACCAGGCTTGGTGATAAATAACCTCATTAATTACGTTGCTGGTATCTCCATGCAGGAGAATTCATTGACCAGTTTGGAACTTTATTTAGAATAATTGACGTCATAAACATTAATATTATTAGTCATAACAACTAAACAGATTTTCTTTGCGGCAATTATGTTAAAATCCATTTAATAAAATGAACTTTCTTACTTTAGGTATTCAGGATTAGAAAATTTATTTAAATATGATTAGGTATTTTACAGTAAAAAATAGGCAGATTTTTTAAGAAATAGTTTGAATTGTGTTATAGAAAATCCCTACGTCGCGCAAATTTCAGTATCTAAAATATCAACAATCAAAACTATTAATTTTATATTAACTTATATTATTTTTGGATATTTCAAAAGAAAAATTTGAATATCAAAAATACGTTTGGTAAATAATATAAAAAAAATTGTCATCAATAAGTATTAAAATCTACTGTTTCAATCTTGCTAAACTAATATTGAAGAAATTCTGAATTCTGGTTTTACGCATTTTCGAATGTTTGAGTTATATTTATAATATGTGGAACACCCGGTATAGTAGGATGTGCAATTAATACATAATGTTTCCTGATAAAGCTTACGTAGGATTATTTAGTGCAGGTCAGGGTGCTATTATCTTGTTTTGTTATTTGTGTGTAGCTATTCTGTATCTTATATATTCTTCAAGATTCGAGTTTGTTTTTCTTTTTCTATATAAATCGTTTTTTTTAAGATTTGAAAACATTATCTTCCTGCGTTTAGGACTAATTCTGATGATGTTTTTCATTAGCTTTTGAATATTTTCTTTATTTTATTTTAACGTTTTGCTTCAGTCTTCCGCTTCAGTAGACAATGTATGTGTTCATAAAAAGAATCGATTAATTAATGTGGAAGCTCTTCTTCTGATCCTGGAATCCATCCGTCTGCTAGCTCAAAAAGCTCCAGTTTGTGCATACAGAAAAATCACCGAAAGCTCTTAATTCAAATTTTATTTCTTTTTTGGACCAATTTGAGAATTTTGCTCATTTTCTACGTAGAGGATTCTTGGTCCCACAGTGACTAAAAGTGTGCAGTTTTCTCATGGACTTTATACAACATTTAAAAAGTAATTTTAATTACTTTCCAAGTTTATATAACTCGTAGGCAGACATTGACTATGAGAAAGTCCAAGGTCAATTATTAGGAAGTGCAGAGTATGCATTGCTGCGTTTTTTCCGATTAACCCGGGGTCTGACCCTCTACTAGCTCAAAAGTTTACCTTCTGTGTCTACAGAAAGGATTTTACCATAGAGATTCTTAAATAAAGCATTTTTCGTTATTTTTGGAATTATTTAGACTTTCTTATAAGAAATTCATGAGAATTTTTGCTTAATTTTTTATTTTGAGATTCTTGGTTCCATAGTCCAAAGAGTGTACGATATTTTCATGGATCATCTTACACAAAAACGTCTCTCAGAATGCTTCGTTCGCTTTGGGTTATTTTGGGCGTTTTTGTTATTTTGGAAAGAGAGACTAACAGGAAGTAGTTGGGGCTGAATGTGCTAGACGATTCATAAATAACCCGCATAGTTTCAGTGACTGTACAACCCTAAGTAAAAAATAGGAAACATTTTCTTGCATTTTCGATGGGAATCTTCAACACATTGCTGTGGGAGAAATTGGTGTATTCTTATCAAATGTGGATGCAATCATGACTAGAGCTGTTCGATTATCGAAAATTGATTAAGAAAAATCGATTAAATCGGTTGATCGACTGACCGATTAATCGATTATTTAAAAACAGTCCGATTAATCACTTGTTTTGATAATTTCGTGTCTTCTATATTATGGTATAAAGTCTTTTCAGAATTAACATAAATAGTACCGTCTTCTGAAATTTTACTAAAGTATATTTTTATATAAATTATATTTTTAAAAATCCACTTCAACTTGTGTGCAGTGTAGGTTCTGTTTGGTCCCGGTTTGGTGCTCTGGTCATACCTTGTACTTATAGCATGAATACGACATCACCATTTTTATGCTTTAGTAGAGAAACAATTTGTACATGTCGTGGTTGTTGTTAATGCTACTTGAACCAAAGTTTGAAAAGCAACTATGATTGTGCCATTATGGACATCAATAATATAAAATCGATTAAAAAAGCTATCGATTAATCAATTAAATCAACTGATTACGATTATTTTCTTAAAAAAATCGATGAATCGATCAATCGATTAATCTAGGTATCCAAGGATACACGCACACAATTCTAGCCAAATTTATTTTCGACAATTTTAAACATTATCCTAGGTGCAGCAAAAATACGGCACTTTGTCAGTGTGAAAAAACCACTACTGATTTAAAATTTGATCAAAGTCGTCACAGCGCTGGACGCACATGTGCGTTCTTTCAAGCGTAAGTCCAACAACAGCAACGGGAAAAACTTTTGTCATCTGTAGTGAAATATTGAAATATTGTTTTAGACGCAAAATGAAAACTTTAGTTCAGAAGTCTTCATTTTGTCATTGCATTTATTCTGCATACGAAAACCAAAGGCTGCGGCAGTGCAGCGCTATTACATTTCATATGCATCGGTATTTATTGGATTCATTGCACGAACGCTAACCATGGGAAAAAATGGTCTTATCAAGGAGGCCGTTAGATATTGCAGTTTAGTGTTGTAGGCAGGCCATTTTACCAGGTAGATAGGCACGAGGACGTCAAAACTCCACCGATCCAATTCTAAGGTAAATGTTTGAAAACAATCTAATTCAGAACCAAAAGCGTAGAAGCTTCTATCAGTTTTTCTATCTGCTAATACAATAAAGGTATGGCAAGTAACCCTATCACCTTACAACCTACCTAGGGCGGAACCTAACCAAACCACACCGCCAAAAGTGGTCAGTCTGGAAAAGCATTAACCGCTTTCGAACACAAGCTGGCAGGTTCAAATCCAGCACGAAGAAATGGCCCGAATGGTTACCTATTCATGTGAAGAAGTTCAAACTATGAACAATTTTACTATTTTTTTACAAGTCATTACTAGTGCCTCGTTTGCTGACAAATTGCTGACAAATTTTTCTTGCAATTTTGTTGTTCTGTTTTCCTGAGACCTGCCTGCGTTCAGATCAATTTTCAGTTCGATGTTCTTTATTATTTTCCTAAGAGGCTGAGAAAACTTGAAATACATTACTGAATGTTTTTTTCTTGGCTGCGTTTCATCTCCGAATGCTTTGTTGTATGTAGTTTTTTCGAATAGTTGTAATTCATGTTAACTAACATTATCTCTCTTTTTCTACTCGGTTCGATTTGATAAGAATTTAGCAAGACTATCTGCTCTGTTTTATGGTAGGTGAAATCGTAAATGGGCACAACCTTTTCTTATTGTCGAAAAAGTCAACAAAGTCATTACAAAAAGAATGTTAAGGTAGCGAATGCCCTTAGGGACTTGATGTATTGCACAGAGCGCTATTGTTGTTGCTTTTGATGAGTTATATCAACAATTCTATTATGATGTGTCTTACTAACGAGCCTATAAAGGAAGATATAGAATGGCCTCTTCCATATCAAACGCTAAATGAAAGATTCACTACGACACCTATCAGAATATGAATAAGTTCCATATACAAAAAAATTAAAGCTATAAAAAATATTTATTTTGTAATAACCACGACCGGAAAAGGAGAAGCCAATGAAAATGTAAATGTTTGAAACAAAAGTTACGCAGCAACATTAAGCAAGAGGTTTGAGAAAAAGAATCTTCAAACTGTTGTTGAGAGTTGAAGATATTTTAGCATCTGGAGGATGATCGCGAGGATCATAAACAAATGAGAAAGTGTTAGAAGACAATGACAGGTTAAAAAATTATACCAAGAAAATGTTTATACCAACACCATAGCGGAGAATAAGATTAAAATGAACACAAAAGCATTGGAGAAACTTCTGAAGATATACTGAATCAAAGTCAATAAATTATTATCAGTAATTATTATTATTATCGCACACACTCAGAAATCAGATTTTATAGTAGTACTATCTATTTCTATGTACCTATCTATCAATCAGTTAATACATTACGAAAACGGAAGCTGTCTCTATTTTTAAAACAAACGGGAATATTTAATAGAAGTACTTACGAATACTTTTTCTGCAGAAAAGTTAACATTAAGTTAAATCGTGTAACGATTAAATATAAGTATTCTATTAAACGACAACTCAGAAATTCTGTTTGTCAGTTAGATAAGCTAAAAAATAAAAATACCTAAAAAATTAAAAATAAACGAAACTGTCTGACCTCTTAATGTTAATAAAGTTCCTTGGTAACTACTGTAAGAAATACTTTGTAAGAAATGCTTTGTAGATGTTCCGGTCCGTTGTCTGCAACGGTAAAAGAAGAAAACTCCAAGAGTTAGGGATTAGAAAAAAAGCTCAAAGAAAATTTTACAATTAATAAAAAGGTTTCCACAATAACCAAAGCCCTACCGAATAGTTAATTTTCGGTTTTAGTATAATTAACTGAGGTTCTCTATGAAACGGTACGTTTTTGCTTCGGGGATAGAGGAGAAAAGCCTTTTAAGAAACTGTAGGTTAATATTGTAAAATCAAACTGGGGAGAAGACGAAAAAATTGCGAATATGACTATGATTTCGAATTCGAATGTTTCGAAGTTCAGCTTTGTCAAATAAAAAATCTGATAATTTGAAATAAATCATCGAATTCTAAACTAAAAGATTTCAGACTTTCAATTTTTCATGTTTGGAACTTTGAAACCTTAAATTTTGAAAGCTCTTGTGGTTGATTAGTATATGATATCAATACGGATATCTATACGAGGATATCACCACTGCCATGAACCGAGAAAACGCCAAATTCGTAATAATTCTAGGATATTTCAACGCCAAAATCGGACAGAAAGATGAAGAAGAGGAACCACCAAACATAGGAAAGTTCGGGCTAGGCAAAAGAAATGCTAGAGGCAAAATGCTACTAAACTACCCAAGCAGCATTTAAGTAGCAGTAACTGAGATCGGAACTTTGATTGAGTAGTTGTTACGTAACTGCAACTAAATTTATGACTTTATAGGTTTAATTTTTTCAATTCCGAATATTTTAGTAATTGTGTAGTTGTTTCTACTATTTATTGGTACTGGTAGTTTCATTACTTCTGAGTAACTATTAAAGTATGTGGAACGGTATTGCCATTTAGTATACTTACTTTAAAGTCGTTGCAACTTCAAAGTGGTATTATGATTGTAGCAGTAACATGCCCGAAGCTACTTTAAAGTTTTTAAAACCTTACAGTAGTATTGAATGTAACACTTACGTTTTTGCTACCCAGGAGAATCACATTAAAGTAATTTTTCGTAAACTACTCCATCTCCATATTTACTTGTAAAATGTTGGATTAATCAATAATCATTAATCAATTTGCAATTTGTTATGATTGTTAATAGATGTTTTACTATATGACCATCAATAAAAATAACAAATTGGTGCCAAATTGTGCCTTAGGGATTGTTATGTATGTAGCTTGAAGTTGGCAACATTTATTTGTAGTGATGTAACTAACTAATCCTGGCCCGCGTCGCCGGCGAGCGTCAGTAACACTCGAGCCGGCTTGGAGAATACACGTCTTCTACAGTCTATGCATTGTGTATGTAATTCGTCCTGATCACTCAATATTAATAAAGTTAATTAATGACAATAATTGAGTATCTTTTATTTAAACACATAAAAGAACATAACAGGAATAATATAAAAATGGTTTCTATCATGTGTATCAACTTATAAGTATTTCGTGTATATTTATCATGTTTTATTCAAGACATTTTTTTACTAAAAAATATATTTAAAGAAGTTGTTATTTTAGTTAGTTGTTATTTTTCGATCTATCATCATCATATTTAACAGAAAAGTTGCAATGGTTTATAATTTTGGTGTACTGGAATGACAAAATAATCAAACATTTCATCGCTCTTTGTATTAAGTACGTATTACAAATAAACTGGTAATTCATTTTGTGACACGATGCAGCATTATGTAGTATAGAAAATGATAGAATATTTGTTAAGTTGCAAGAGCAAGAGAGAGAACAACCACTCGACATGATGTGTCAAAGAGAAAAGAAGTTCCACGAAAGTAGCAATTACTACGCCGCCACGTACCTGCTACCCAAAACTTGTTCCCCATTTTGGTTCCAGACACGTAACAAAACCGTAGCAATTACGTGCTTGTGACTAGTGGCTAAAACTTAATAGTTCCACCGGTAGTTGCTGGTACGTAGCGACGACTAAAAATGCTGCTTGGGTATTTAAGACAACAAGACCTATACTGCCTACAACAAAAAACTGCCACAAAGAAAGTGGACTTGGAGCAACCCAGACGGGAAGATTAAAAATGAAATCGACTACATTATTGCAAATAAGAGGAAAATATATCAAGACATATCTGTACTGAATAAATTCAACACTGGAAGTGATCACAGACTGGTACGTGCTAACATCATATTAAACACTAAAACAGAAAGAATGAAACTTGTGAAAACACAAAAATACCCGACGATCGAGACCTTAACGAAAAACCAAGACAAATTTCAAAAAGCCCTAGAGTCTAGACTGCAGATATCGGACGCACTAGAAAATATGGATTTAGAATTAACAACAACAATTACTAACAGTATACAAACAGCCCTAAAAAACATGCTCAAGAACATCACAAAAGAACAGCAAAACTGAGTGCTAATACGATAGAACTGATAAAGAAAAGAAGATCAACTAAAAGAGATACAAGTGAATACAAAGAATTGTGCTAAAGAATAAACAAGGAAACCCGTAAGGACCTAAGAGCATATAACACCAGAATGATAAAAAATGCTATCGAGGAAAACACCAATATGAAAGTACTAAAAACAAGCATGTCCAGAGGAAAAACAAAACCCTATAAAATCAGAAATGAGCAAGACAAAATAGTATCTGAAAAAGAAGTCGGATCAGAAGAAATCCCAGACATAAGCACAGAGTAAGTATGAGCGGCCCTAAACCAAATGAAAAATAGGAAAGCCCCGGATGAAGATAAAATCACCACGGAAATGTTAAAGATTGGATGAAAAGACCTAGAAAAATCTCTCATTATTTTACTAAATAAATGCCTAAATGAAGAAAGGATACCCAAAGCCTGGCAAAACACAGAAACGGTCCTGATTTTCAAGAAGGGAGACAATAGCAACATAGCAGACCAATTATCTTGCTGTTCCACTTATACAAGCTACTCTCTAGAATTCTGATAAACCGCCTATGAGAAAACTCGATCTACACCAACCAGTGGAACAGGCGGGATTTAAAAAAGGTTTCTGCACGATGAACCACATGCAAACCATAAAAACCTAATAGAAAAGTGCACAGAGTATAACATTCCACTATAATAGCATTCGTAGACTACGAAAAGGCCTTCGACTCGATCGAAATAGGGGCAATCTTGAATGCATTAGACAATGCAAGAATCGACACAAGCCTAATAAAACATGTATACGAAAACGCTACCACACAGATGAAAGTGGACGAAGACATGGTCACGGAAAAGATTAAGATAGAGAAAGGAGTACGACAAGGGGATGTTATATCACCAAAACTATTCACCCTGGCGATGGAAGACATCTTTAAAAACCTGCCATGGCAAGATAAAGGCATCAACATAACTAGAACGCTCCTAAACCATCTCTGCTTCGTAGACGACATCATAGAACTAAACACTATGTTAAACCAATTACAACGAGCCTCAGAACAGGTCGGTCTCCAAATAAACTTTCTAAAAACAAAGATACAAATAAACGTCGAAAATCACGATATAGAGATTGTGGACGAATATGTATACCTAGGACACATCAAACTAGGAATGGAAGGTCAAACTGCCAAAATAAAGAGAAGAATAGGCCAAAGTTGGACGGCGTTTGGAAAAATGGAACATATTTTTAAATCGCAAAGTAGCCCCATAAACCTAAAGAGGGGAGGCATACGACAAATGTGTCCTACCCGTAACCACATAATTATGGCCTGGAGACAGTAACTCTTACGAACAAAAGCGCTGAGAGACTCAGAACAACTCAGAGAGCGATGGAACGCGCAACGTTAGGGATCAGAATAAGAAACGAAAACATCAGAAACGGAACAAGAATGACAGACGTCATCAAAAGGACGGCTCAACTAAAATGGAGATGGGCAGGCCACATCGCAAGACAAGATCCCGAACCACAAGAACCACAAAAAGAAGCGTGGGAAGACCACAGAAGCGCTGGCGAGATGACATTCAAAGAATTGCTGGGAAAAACTGGATGAAACCAGCTAGGAGCAAGAATGGGGAAGGCTTACATCCAGGAATGGATATTAATATAGGCTGGAGAAGAAAAAGAAGTTGTTGATTGTTAAGTTGTAAAGGATTGAAGGGGTTAGCTTTTAAAATGTCAAACTTAAAGCTGGAACCTGAAAATTAAAAAGTAGGCTTCTGAAATCTTTACTTAGAATTTTAAAGAATTAAAGATTCTTTCGACTTTAGTAACTAGTAACTTTGAATCTCTAGTCATTGGACTTCAATTTATCTATACTGTGTAAATCTCAGAAACTTTCAAAGTATAGAACTTTGAAGCCCTGAAACATAGAGCTTTAAAATCTTTTAAATGCAGCATCGCTGAAACTGTCAATTCAAGCAAAGTTTTTTAATGTATAATCTTTCTTACTCAATTAGCAAATTTTATAGAAAAATACATTTAAAAGTTAGTTATGGCAATCTGCAAAAATACTTGGTAACACTAACAAACAATCGCAACGTAACCTGAATAACAATTAGTTTTTTAGCTTAAGGCGTGTAAAAGAATTAATTGTTTTTTTTGGTGAGCTAAGCAATTAAATGTTATCATTACTGGTAGACATTAAGTCTAGGTAAACCTGGATTTTTTATGAAGTATAAAGAAAACCCAGATACTTTCTGAACTTCCAAAGGGCGCTTGAGGTTACATTATTAGACGTTGATAAGATTCTACCACAAAAGATTGGTAATTTTAACCATAAATAATAAGATCATTACCTAACTATTTAAATTTCAATGCAGATTATAAATATTTAAAAAATGGGTATCATTTATGACAAATAAAGAAGTCTTTGTAATAAATCACATGGAAATTTTTTTTTTTTGAGAAATTTGAGGTCATATAAAGTTTAATCTAGAACTGTTGATCAACTTCTCTTCCGGTAGATTCATGAAGAAAACATTTGTTTAAGATGAAAACAATAATAAAGTAAAAACCATTTGCTTTTTATTTAGAATAAGTAAATATTGTGTACTAAATACTATAGATTTAACCCTTTTTTATTTACTTTTTCCTTTTCATAAATCATAACACCCACATGTAAATTTAATTAATAGGAAATGAAGTATTAAAAACCTATAATTACCTTTTTTCCTTCCTTGTAAATTCCTTTGATCTAATTAATATTGAAGGATTCGGTGGTTATTATTAAAAAAGATCATTTATCATTTAACCATTTAGAAAGACAAAAAAACGAAATATAAACTTCATGTCCTAAATGTCTCCAAGGATTAGAATAATATAAAACTTTCAAAGTTAACATTGTTTTTATGTTTATTATTATTAGAAAAACGGTAGTGATCTAGAGGTCAATTCCATGACATCTCGAGATGATAAAAAAAGAAATACAAAAATCCTAACATATATACATTCCGAGAAATCCAGCTGTTTACTATACAAAGATGGGACTTTGGAAAACGCGTGCCCGGCGTGTTGTTCTTGGAACGGTAATGTGGATGACACATTCAGGTGGCCAGGGTATCCTCAGAAGCCTTGGGGATCCCAGCATCCAGTGGCCGACCGTGACGCAGGCGTGACGAGCCATTTTCGCAACAATGAAAGGGCTGGCGCATAGCGTGGGGACAACCGGAGAAGGGGTTTAACTACTTAAACTGAAGCCCCAGGAGTCCAGACACCCATTGGTTTGCTTCTTCTCGTTAGCAGTCAGAGTGTGTAATTTATTCTGATTATATCGACAGACGGTTGTCAACAATCGTGGTCGCAACAAAACAGTTTGAAGACGCATCAACGTGACTGCAGCTAAAGCAGTGAAAACCTACGCACACGTGGTTTCCAGGCTTAAACCTACATACAAGAAATAACAACAACACCCTCCTTGGGTTACTTGGACTTCTTATTTTCATCTTTGCGAGAACAACCCCCGTTGAACTCACCAAGCATCACCATGGCCGCCGTAGCCGCCGCACAGAAAAACCGCGAAATGTTCGCCATCAAGAAATCATACAGCATCGAGGTAAGCTGATAATTTATCAATTAATTAATTTCGAATTAGAAAACCTTCGATTAGTATTCATTAATTAGTATTTTAAATAATCCCCATAACCTTGATCTAAAATTAAAAATCAGTACTAATCAAAAATATGCAAAAACCGTGAAATAATTAATTTAAAGTAAGAATTTTTATAAATATTTATTATATAGTAAATAATTATTATTCTAACCTCGGGTCATTATCATAATCTTTTATTTAATTGTAATGAAATATCGAAATACTGAAACCGGATTTTTGCCCAATGGAAATTCTTATTTGTTTCAAAAAAAACACCGCCATTTTTTCCTTTTCATAATTTATTTTTTGACTTTTAAATCGAAAATTCCAAGGTGAATCTTGTTTCTAAACAAATACACGGAATGCTGTAATATTCCCCAATCCCCGTAATTATCAAGAAATATTAATGTTTATAAATAATTTAATCACTTCTCGATTTTTATAAAACTTGAAAACATAAAATTTTAACTTCGAACTTTCTTTAGTAAACGATTCTTAATTGCTATTTTAATTGTTTATTTTGTTATAATGATGATTGTTTAAAGTAATAATTATAACGTCGTTTGGATTCCTAAAAATAAGAAGAAAATCCCTGTTTTAAGATAGATACGGGAGATGTTCAAATATTACGATTGGTGAACCCATACTGGGGAGCCGTTTAAACATTATCCATTGTCTTATATTTGGTCCCAAATAGTCTAAATTGTTTTTGGTACATAAAAAATGTAAATTAATTGCATTATTTGCAATAGAAGATCATAAAAATTGAAAGTGTCGATTTTTTAATTTGTTTCACCGCAATAATGATCGTCCGTACAAACGTCCTCGATAAGTCCAATAGACGCACACAGAAGCTAAATTGCATAAGTGAATAATAAATTAAGCAAAATCTTATATTACTTGTAGCTCTATCAGTATATAAATAAATAAAAATTTAAAAATAAAAACGTGTTAGCCTTCATGGTAATTGATTCATAACAAATTAATAATATTACATACGGGAACACCATAATTGTAATTCTTACAAGTTTGTAAATACTAGTAGCAAATAACGGTACTACAATTTATATTTTTATAGGTTAGATCTTTTCTTCTCGAAGAATCATGTCACGGCCCCCTAGTTAACCCAAAACATTTGCTCTTCTCGTGACAAATTGTCTGAACCGAAAAAAAACAAACAAAAAACGCTTTTAATTATACTAATTATCGGATTTGAATTAATATAGGCTACTAATATCATGGCCGGTGAACGCACGTATGTAAATGTATCACAACCTTGCTTTGGGCAAATTCCGCGACTTATTCCGAGAGTGACAAGCCTCCCTCTTCAGGGCCAACAGGCCGAGCCTCCGGAAAGCCCAACGTACTATACTATATCTAGTACATACTTTAATTATTTAATCCCCCATAGCTTTTGTTCTTTTTCTTACCACCGCAATATATTTTCTTTGTTGTGTTCCACAAAAGCTTTGACTTGAAATCCCTAGCAATGGAAGTTAAAAGAAAGTTAGAGCGTCAATTTCCTGAAGACGTTCCCACTTCCGGCTGCACAAGACAATGGATTTAACTTATGATTTTCTGTTTTAGAACGGTTATCCCGCAAGACGCCGCTCTCTCGTGGATGATGCTCGATTCGAAACTTTGGTTGTAAAGCAAACCAAACAAAGCGTACTAGATGAGGCCCGTCTTCGTGCTAATGGTAAGTCTATCGATGTTATTATTTAATGCATGTCGGTGTATTTTTGCATGTTTATGTTGTGTTTGTAGATTCTAGCCTCGAACCTGAATTGCATGTAGACGACAAACCAACCGGAAAAGCGGCAGAACAACAAGCCGATGACAATGCAGGTAAATATGCCCATTTAATAACAATCCTTGAAAATACGTCTGGGGTCTGGCGTATATACCTATAAAATTTCGCTTTTAAATCTTAAAAAAAAAGTGCATATAACTCGTATTTTATGGCGACGGGATATAATTACGCTTAAGAGCAAAGTTACAAGTGGAGCGCGATTTACACAAAGAGGCGAAAAGCCGCGTAGAGAGACCCACTACGTCCGGCTTTTATAACGTCAAAAGTCAATTTTCACCCTCCATTTGTCGAGAAGAACTAGATTTGCGAGCTAATCCCTAGAAAATATAGCACTCGGGATATCGCGATAAAATATAGCGCGAACAGAACTTAACGGCAATTTTTTTTATGTCTAGATGGTGGACTTACTGAAGAGGAAGTAGTGCTTGGCAATGCCGCTGCTGAAAATCCCGACGCTGAACAACGTGCCGCACTTGTCTTACGTTTACGTGAGGGGATGAGTTCTCTTTCACGTGTGCTTAAGATCATTGAAAAATATCAAGGGGTAGTTTGTCATTTGGAAACACGACCAGGCCAAAACGATAACATTCAATTGGATGTGCTTATTAAGATTGTGATGACCCGTCAGAATCTTTTGCAACTCATTAAAAATTTACGTCAGAGTTCTTCTTTGGGAAGTGTTGCACTTCTTGGTGAGGACAATCTTTCTGTTAAAAACCCATGGTTCCCCAGGCATGCCAGCGAATTAGATAATTGCAATCATTTAATGACTAAATATGAACCTGAATTGGATATGAACCATCCTGGATTTGCTGATAAGGAATATAGAGCCCGTCGGAAGGAAATTGCAGAAATTGCTTTCCAATATAAATAGTGAGTTGTCTCGATTTTTATTATTATTATATTTTTTAAAAATCGAATTAAAATTAATCTTGCAATTTTTTTTAACAGTGGGGATCCAATTCCATACATCGAATACACCGAAACGGAAAACAAAACCTGGCAATCGGTCTTCAATACTGTTTTGGATTTAATGCCAAAACATGCATGTGCAGAATACCGCCGTGTTTTCAAAATGCTACAAGACGAAGGAGTTTTTGTGCCAAACAAAATTCCACAGCTCGAAGAAATGTCTAATTTCCTCCGTTGTCAAACCGGTTTTTCGTTACGACCTGCAGCTGGTTTACTCACCGCACGAGATTTCCTTGCATCTCTCGCCTTTAGAATTTTCCAAAGTACCCAATATGTGCGACATGTTAACTCTCCCTACCACACTCCTGAACCGTAAGTATCACCTTTAATTCAATACACTCCGTGAGAGAGAAAATGATCAAAGAACTTGCAAATAATTTAATCATAAAGCCATTATATCTCGCTGACGGCGCTGGCTTGCAGCAAATTGCTCTCTCGATATGTAATGGACCTTACGTTATATAGTACAGAATTTACTGAAATTGCAACAGAAATTAATTCTCTCTTTGTCTTCTGGAAGAAGTTAAACGCTTTAAAGATCAATTTTTATCAAGCACAAAAAAATCATTTTATAATAAGATTTAAGAACTGTTCGAGCAATTTCAATGCTCTAGGGAGCCCTCTAGTACTTACTTAAACCAATCTGATCGGATTTTCTTACTTGTTCGCAGAGATTGCATTCATGAACTTCTTGGACACATGCCACTTCTTGCCGATCCAAGTTTCGCCCAATTCTCGCAGGAAATAGGACTCGCTTCCTTAGGCGCATCGGATGCAGAAATTGAAAAGTTATCTACGGTAATTTTCTTTTATTTATTTGTATTTAACATCTTGAATCTCGACCAATGTGTCATGGTCAAGTCGTTGTTTTATGCGTGACCAGTGAAATGAAAAGTAGTAGGCAAGCAGCAACGAATGCACTTTGTTAATTATTATTGCGCACATGGTCACTCTTATTACAACATACAAGAAACTAGGTCTCTAGAGGAATTCAATGATAAAACGCGTGCTTCCTTTCAGGTTTACTGGTTCACCGTAGAATTCGGTCTCTGCAAAGAAGGCGGCGCTGTTAAAGCTTACGGCGCTGGACTTTTAAGCTCTTACGGTGAGCTTTTACACGCCCTCAGTGAAAAACCCGAATTGAGGCCATTCGAACCTGCATCAACGGCCGTACAGCCCTACCAGGATCAAGAATATCAACCAGTTTATTATGTAGCCGAGAGCTTCGAAGATGCTAAAGACAAATTCAGACGCTGGGTATCTAATATGTCTAGGCCCTTCGAAGTCCGATTCAACCCACACACTGGCCGCGTAGAAGTATTAGATTCTGTAGACAAATTGGAATCACTTGTACATCAATTAAACACTGAAGTATTGCATTTGTCGAATGCAATCAATAAATTAAAAGGGCCCGCGCTCCACTAAGTGTATTAATAATAATTTCAGCGTCGATATGGGGACAGCTAAGTGACTGGTGCTGTCCCTGCAAAGGCGTTAGTATCCACTTTTCATCGGCATCATTGTATAAAGTCGTCATTATTTGTGTAATATATTATTATTATTATTATTAATTATTTTAGTTTAGTTTAGAAAATATTAGTATTTAGTAAGCAGCCTTGTGATCTCTCCTTCTAAAAGTATTGCACCCTTACTTTCTGCGATATATTATTATTATTATAATTCTTTCCCAGCAAATGTGCACAATCTATTGTATGTAGTATTATTTAAGTTAATTTCCAGCACATTAATGTATTTCCTTTTTTTTTGTTTATTTGTGATAATTATTAAAACCTCTTTAAATAAATAATAATATATAAAGTTAACGAGATCATACTTAATTGTATAGATGTAAAATCAGATAAATAAATGTGTACATACTATACTATCATAGAAAATATAAAAGTGCAATAGATATATAGATAAAAATTTATTTTCTTTTTTTTTATTTACATAACCACACATTCCTATAGGCCTATTAAGAGTCAACCTTTGGGGACCGAGAACGTGATCTGGCAGCACTCTTTGGTCTTTTTTTACCAGAAGTGTGAACATCCGTCCTCGGTTTTACAGGGATAGCCTCTACTGGCATCAATGGATGTGGAAAAGGATGTGCCTTTGCTCCACTACGGGAAGCTTTTCCTGCTGGTGCTGAGCCCGTCTTGGGTCTTACACGTTCGTTAGGCTGTCTGCGATAAGAAAGTGGACTTTGCGACCTTTTTGATCTCTTGCGTGCCTAGAAAAACAGTTAGTATTTTAATTAGGCTACCTTAATGCATTAATCAGAGTAAAAACTTGCATCAAGGACAAAATGGTTTTTAAAAACGTTTTATTTTTTTGCTTCGCTCAATTAATTATAGTTTTTGCTTTTTAATAAAAGATTTTTGTTGCAACAGGTAATTTCTTTGTAAGTTGAAATTAGAAAGGTGTTTGAAAGCTACTGCCTATCTATAGTTAAAGTATAGCCTTCCTTAATCAGAATATTCAATCCAAGTAATTGCAATTCAACATTTTAAGGAATGAAAAAAGGTTGTCGGATTAACAATTAATTCAACGAATACATAGGAATTCCATCCAAATAGGAATCATCCAATGCTTTAAAAAAATTTGAAATATGCTTTCTTTTCAGATTCAGAGTAACATGTCTAGCACATAAAATATTCCCCCCTTTTTAGAAATTATCCAGATATAGATGAAAAGTGTCTGTTTTGACGGTCCCCTAAAATAACTTTGGTGTGACCTTGAATCTGCAAATCTATAAATTGTATTAAAGCAACTCTTCTTTTCGACTGACTAATTTAAATGAGATAAAGCTTAATTGAAATGCTGTGGCGAGCTACTTGCTAGTTAGGGTTGGGTTTTACCTTACTTCAATTAATTCTCCTAACTATGACGCTCTTGTCAAGATTGAGGAAGTTCAAAAAAGCATTGGCGTGCGAAGTAAAAACTATTTAACATAAATTGTTATTTATGTTAGAATATTTTAAAATGGCACGTCCATGGAATACCAACTAAACTTTCTCTTGTTATTGGGGCTAAAGATCCTTAACCCCTCTCGGCTTGTCAATCACCCAACAGGTAGCTCGCTACATCATTTGAATATAACTAAACTAAAGTATTAAAGCATATCTCGACTGGTGGTATTTCAAAGTTTCAATCAATCTTCACATAGAGTTTCAAAGATTTCAGACTTGAAAGTCTGAGTAAGAGTCAAAGTCTCAATCGTTCAAAGATTTAATATATTAAAATTCTTAATATTTGAAATTTTAGACTTGGAGCGTGAGACTCAGATGGTCCATAAATTCATAAGCTAGAAGTTAAAATTTTTTAAATTCAATTTGAGATATTCAAAGATCTTTTGGTTTTAAAGCAAAAATGTCTATATACTAAAGCATATACTTTCATTAACCTTCCGCAGGAGTAAATACAATGAAAAAGTTAGTTCATCCTTAAATATTGATATTTAATTAATTGCATAGTTTACAAATGTATATCTAGTAATCAAGAAAAAAACATTAAATTCAATTATTTACAATTTCTTTATAATAGTTATTTACGTTGCAAGCTTTGTAAATTATTCTTTACGGAAATGTTTGTGGGGCGAGCGACGAAGGAGCAAGCCTTCATAATCCACTGAGCCCAGTAAAGAAATAATTGCAAAGCTCGTACAAAGTTTTCTTTCCACATTCACGCTCCGTTGGAAATATTGCGGATCCCACAATAGTCGGGAAAGAAGCGTTTGCCGGTTTAGTCCGGCAAAACCTAGGAATTTCTATCTTTGTTGGATGGTAACAACGTTTACTTAATTTGCAATAAGTCAACCAGAAATCACAATTTAAATTCGAATGTTTTTGTTGTTGTTACCAACATAAAAGAAATCCTAATAGCACATGTCCTCTAAAAATAAGTTCATTTTATCTAAGAAATTTCTACAAAAGTCAACACAAAAACGTAGATCACGCGTCCAAAAACTACGTTGCAAAAACTCGTTACTTGCAGGCCTTGGCTAACCGCCTTTGCCTGCAATGCACTCGTACGCAAACATATACTTTATTCAATTTTGACAGTATAAAGTGACATTATGAACTCCATAGTAACCCTTATAAGCAGTCTATTATTCACTAGTGAATTAAAACCGTTTTAATTCACTAGTGAGTTAAAAATTATGTCACTAGAGAAATAAAAAAACCTTTAACGAAGAACAACAATTATTTTTATTTAAAATAAATATTACAATTACTGACACCACTGAAATGTACACCATATGCACTATTAATGGGAAAATTTATATCTTGATTCGACACTGATGTTGATGCGGAAGTACATGCTTCCGAATTTGAATGCGATCTCTCCTGAATGATTGATGTTGACGCGGAAGTACATGCTTCCGAATTTGAGGACGATCTCTCCTGAATGATTGTTGAATGGTTTATGATTTTCCTTGAAATTTCAATTTTATTATTAAGGGAATCTTCTATGTATCCTTCTACAACACTATTTGAACGCCAACCGCCGTGTCTCTTTACAACTGCTAAATCTGCCCCAGAGTCTGCCAGTAAAGTTGCACTCGAACGTCTAAAGCTATGGCCCGTATATTCTTGTGGATTTTGGAGACCAAGAAATCGTGCAATTTTTTCGGGAAATTTTGAAATAGTATTTATTCCTACAGGTTGTACTGTGCATTTTTTGTTTTTGTAATTGATGAACAACCGTTTGTGTAAAATACTGTCAGGTCGTAATTTTCTGTACTTCCGGAAAACGTCATTTGCACAAATAGAGTTACTTCCATTGATGATAGTAAATGTTCTGGGCTTATAAATCTTCGTGTCAGGAATATTGATCACAATTACGTTGCCTCTGTCATCAACATGATCAACTGACATAGCAACCAATTCACCAACTCTACAGCCTCCAAAAACTCCCACAATTAGAACGACTTTTTGCAGCAAATATTCATCATCGGAAGCAGTATCCAAGAACCTTTCCATTTCTTCGAATGTGAACACCTTAGATTTCTTTGGTCTGTGCCCTACAGATTGTTGTTTTAGAAAAGCAGACACCTGATGAAATCTACAACAGTTATCTAATAGTTCAAAACTCATAAATATAATCAGCTTCACAAACCTGCTTATGTCAATATTTTCTTTCACGGATAACATTTTCTTCAATTGAGAGTAATAGGCCCACAAGGACGAAGATTTCGCATTTTTGGATCGTTCAGAAATATAAGCCAAAATTATTCTTACGTCTACTCCACTTGCATCCTTCCGCTTCCTCCATTCACAAAAATTCGCATACTCTTTTTCGTATAATTGTTTAGATTTTGCTGGCACCATTTTATTTATAGGTTGTGAGGCTTCTTGAATGACCAATTCAGGCACAAAAACCTGATTTTCCTCTTTATCATCACATATTCCGGTCATTTTTTGAATATGTTTACATACACTTGACAATTCTCGCACTTTTGAGAAAAATTAAACAACTCGTTGTCATGGAAATCTAATTCGCAACGCTACCTACATGATTTCTCTAGACCGTTCAGTGCGATTTCAATTTTTTTGGTAGATACATTTCGTCGAAATTGAATAAAAAAATATATAAAACACGTGAATTAAACCAGTTTATTTGCTCGAAGAATTAATCCACTCGCGCTAACGCGCTCGTGGAATTAAACATTCTTCTCGCAAATAAACAATGGTTTAATTCACTTGTTGTATAATACTTATTACACAATAATAGATTTGAGATAAAAACTTAATCTGCAAAACGTGCAGCTTACAAAGTTTTATTTGGATTTTATTAATTTATTGTATACTTTGTATAAAAAGACATTTTATTATAATCAAAGGCAGTAGGACAATTTATAGCCAGACGTTGTCATGGTGTTGTGATTAAACAACAAATTAGTTGCCATTAGACTTTTATTGATGAGTATTATAAAATTTTACAAGTCTCCTTTAGGAACCCGTAAAATTTTACAGGGATGTATTTGTAACTACTCATTTACTCAGTCATCATAAATGCCTATAAAGCAGCGTTTCCCAACCGCCGGTCCATCAGAAAATTGTGCCGGTCCGCAGAGTAATAACAGTATTTTTCAAAATTTTACTAAAAGATTTTTTTTAATTCGTGTTATTCTAGAGCTAACGTCAAATAGTTTATCAGAGTTTACCTAGAGTAAACTCTGAGTAAATGTACAGGTACACGAAACCGGCAATATATACATACATACATACGTAATATAATATGTATATATAAATATATAAATACGCACCCGCTCCGTATTTATGTGGTGAGTTAGTATCCAGTAATAAGGAGAATCTCCCATTTTAGAATTTTTAGGCGGGTTTGGAGCGCACGGGTCTAGGCTTACCGGAACCGAAAGAATTTTAGTCTTGCGTCCCCGATTAACGCGAACGATCAAAATCCGTGTTTTGCGGTTTCGAGGGTACGCAAAACTTGCTTAGATTCGAGCCGTTTTTGGTGTGTCGATGCGTTAGGTAGTTCTCATCTCACATTTGAAGTCTCGGCTGTCTCCGGTAAACCATTTAAGCGGAGGCCGCGACAAACTGCCCCCGCCTTACGCTAAATCTGACCGCGAAATCTTTGCCAGCGCACTACCCCAATCGTTTCTACCGGAAAAGTTTTTTTCGCCGACACTTTTTCGGGGGCGGGGGCTAGGGTTGAAAAGGGGTTTTTAGGAGCGATCGAACATGTTTACGAGCGGTGCATCTATTGGTTTTTCCGTATTAGTTCAGTCAAACTGGCTTACGAAAAACGGGCTTAATTTGGAAAATGGAAGTACATGGGATTTTTTTCTTCCAGCATGTAGAGGGGGTCTAGAAAAGCTTAACTTGAAGTTTTCGACCTCAAATTTATATGAGCTTTTTCCGCCATTTTGAGAAGAAGTGAACTTGAAAGTTGATGACAGTTTGAACTTTTTCATTTTTTATATTACGCGAAAAAGTATCAAATAAAAGTTATAAATAATCGTATTGCCGACAAAAATGCTTTATACAAATTTTTTGTCGGACCTACTGTTACAGAGATAATTTCAAAATAACATTTCACCCTTCTTTTCAAAATGGCGGAAAAAGCTCATATGAATTTGAGGTCGAAAACTTCAAGTTAAGCTTTTTCAAGTAAGCGTTTTAGACCCCCCCTGCATGCTGGAAGAAAAAAATGTTTTCAAAGACCATAAATGTAATGTGTTCTCCAGGAAACCGGCGAAAGGTAAATCGGCCACCACAATTTTTATTTTTGTTTTCCCTCACAACTTTTTCATTTTTTATATTACGCAAAAAAGTTTCAAATAAAAGTTGTAGACTATCGTATTGCCGACCAAAATGCTTTATACAAATTTTTTGTCGGACCTACTGTTACAGAGATAATTTGAAAACATCACTTCACCCTTCTTTTCAAGATGGCGGAAAAAGCTCATATGAATTTGAGGTCGAAAACTTCAAGTTAAGCTTTTCTAGACCCCCCCCCCCTACATGCTGGAAGAAAAAGATCCCATGTACTTCCATTTTCCAAGTTAAATGTTTAGTTTGACTGGACTATATCTATAGGAGCCAAAACGAATATCTTGGCGTCAAAAGACGAGCAATCTCAAAATATTTTCTCTTCAAAAGCCGTGAAAACCCATAAAAAAGTTACAGCCGAAAAACTGGAAATTTGTTATTTGTTTCTTACCCGAGAATTGTGCTAAAGTGATATCGACGTCAGCAGTCTAATCGGACTCCTAAGTGGAAACCACCTCTGGCAGTCTTATATGATTGCCTCCTGGATCGTTTGAGCTCATTCCCGTTTTTGACCGCCGCTCCCACTCGCCAGCGTTTTCGGTTATATATCCGTTCTCTGTCGAGATATCTTGTTCTGGTTTTGAACGATGGACCATCCTTTGTCTAAAACCTAGCTATGGTATTCGGCGCCGCACCCCGCCCTGCGATCGTTTCTCGACGTTCGTTTGACGAAAAGAGAAAAACTTCGGCCTCACGGTACCCGCGTTGGTTTGGTATGCGGGTAGATGATGAGGTACGAAAACCGACTTTTGTTATTATAAAGTATGGATATTTAGATATTTTAGATTATTCGTGTATAGTGTAAAAGTAAATTTATTTTGCTAAATGTTTTCTTTAATTTTTTACCTTACCGGTCCGCAAGCAAATGCTACGTCGTTTGGCGATCCGCGAACGAAAAAGGTTGGGAACCGCTGCTATAAAGTGTCATAGAAAGTAGAAATAAAAATTAAACTTAAGTTTTAGATGTTTTATCATGTTATTTACATACTTTTCGTCATAAGTTTTCAACATTATTTTGTTTTTTATTTTCGGCAATCTTATTTTGTTTTATCAATCTCCCTTTGTAGTAAGACTAGAATTTCTCAACTGGTCTAATCTCAGAAACATTTGGAGGGTTATGGCTTTTATTAAAAACACTAAGGTAAGGTGGGATAAGTGCAATATCAGGACAAGTGCAATCACGGAATGTTATTTAATATAAAATGAAGTTAGACGGATCTTTGTGGCTGATTGAAACATTATGGTGTCCTCTAGAATGTAACAGGGCCGTGTAAGCTTTGCTCGCTGTATTACCGACCAAGGGTTTGACAATCGTGAAACAGTTGTTCTCATGTGTTAGAGAACCTAACGCAGTTGCCCCATAACTTTACATGCATGTTAAAATGAGTTTTGTAGACTGTGATTGCAATTTCCCACTTTGGAAGGGAAAATGCAATCTGCTGCAGACTTAAATAATAATAATAATAAAAGTACACTTTTTCTGTTTTGTCAACGAAATAGGACCAAAATTCGTTCAAACACTTTATAACGTACCGCTCCGACCAACAGATTACTTTCTTAAAGTGAAAGACCTGTCGCACTTCCCCCACCTTACCTTACACCATTTTTTCATAAATTTATTGTTAAATAATATGCGTTTAATCCATGATACCAAAGGTGCATCTTTTAAACATTAAAATCTCATTTTTTAAATGGGACACCCTGTACATTTATATTTTGTATGATTCAGTTCTTGAGCCTACACCAATTCATACAATAAATTTTCTATTTCAAATTGGACAGTTTGACTCAAAGCTATTTATACTGTTTTGCTATTTCTTAAAATTAATTTATCAATCTGATCATAAATACCAACAACAAAACTTTGTTGAATTGTTTCATCTACACTTTCCACTTTAAAAAAATCATATAATAAAAAACTAGTAATAAAAGATAAATTATAAACAACGATAAAATAGCGAGATTGTATGGAAGCTTTGCTGAAAACTTTGAAACTGTGCAGTTTTGAAACAGAAAAAGTATACATAATAATAAGCAATCAATCAATAGTAAGAATAGTTGATAATAAGCAATTTAATCAGACAGAAAGAAATAGAACAGCTTATAATTAATATTCAAAAATTATCCATTTATTCTAAATCCAGACCAAGCATCTCTATGTACTAAAATCCGAAGTTTGTTTATGGGATATAATATCTTTGTCCTTTTGTAAACTCGGCCTGTAATTGTACCCCCTAACCACCTATGATGAAGAGGTAAAATGGATGGGTATCATCGCGTGGTTTCATATTAGTAGGCGTGCTTACCCAAACCACCTATATGGTTAGACTCAGCACGGTTCAGAGGAGTGCTATGGTTGTGTATAGCATGTTAGTGGATTCTATGTCAGTATTCTTGACAAAGTCCCATACCCAAACCCAGTGTATTGTTGGACTGAACATGCATCATCAGATTGGTGAGTGAAGTGGGAGGTTTCATGTTATCTATTGGATAAGATAATAAGACACTAATCATATATCATCATTCTCTTAACTAGTTGTAATTGTTTTTGATACAAATCATTTTATAAGCATAAAAAAATTATTAAAGAAATTAAATTAAACCTTCTTCCTAAAGAAAGTGTATCATTCTTTTTATTAACTTTAACTGACGGTTAATCACCATAGATATGTATTAAAGGGTTAAACCATCGTATCCGCGGTAGCTGTCCGGAGGTTAACCAAATACTAGAAAAATGAACCTAAGAGGTTAAAAGTTTCATCTTCTGGCTTTTGAAACTTGATGCTTCAAAGTTTGAATTTTCATTTTGAAATTTCTAGATTTCAGATATGAAAGTTTCAAAACTTTTTAGCCTCTGAGTTTCTTCTAAATAATTAGAGTTATAAAGTCTTAATATTATGGAACTTTGAAGTTTTTGGGACTTTAGAGGTTCCAAAGTCTAGAATAAATTTTGAAAGTAAGTACATATTTAGATTTTGAGTCTTGGAATTTCAAGGTTTAAGAGTTATGATAGTTTAAACCACCCATTTTTTAAATTTTTATAGTCGCGTGTAGACTATAAAAATTATAGTCTACACGCATAAGAATCCAAATATTCTTAGATTAAAAATATTTAAAGATTCATTTTTGATGTTTCAAAGCACAAATGAATTAGAGATTTAGAAATATAGTTAGCTTTTTCATAATTAAAGATGCCTTATATATCAAAGCTTCAGAAAGGGTATAAAATTGACAATATCGGATATTAGAGTTTGATATTTTACTTTTTTTTTAAATCTCCATACTTTCAGAACTGTATGTATGAAGATTTTGGAGACCAGGTTTCAAAAATCTTTTTTTCACTACATTTAGAGTTTATGAAAGTTTAGGAATTTAGGATGTCTTGTATGTAACTTATTTGCCATTATTTTACCATTAAAGGGCTAAGTACAGATTATAGTACCGGCGAATTAAGAAATACACCTTTAGTTGCAAAGGTAGAAAATTCTAGAGGTTTAGATCACCAAACTAATTTAAACTTTAGAATCTTTGATTTCCAGTGTTCACTTTCTTGACGTTTCATATAAATGATTTTAGGTTTTAAAATGTTAGATCTCAACATATTGAAAGTTTTGTTTCAACATTTCAAAATCCTGGTATTAAGTTTCTCATACACATTACCCATACTCATCAAGTATCATACCTTCGAAGGTTAGACCTTAGGTCTGAGACCAATAGTGTAAAGATTTTACGAGACTTATACGCCCTAAAAGTTGAAATTTGCTGTATGGAGACTCTAAAGCTTCATATATATGAAGTTTCTATAGCTTCAGCTTCTTAGACGTTTAAACGTTTCAAAACTTAATAACAGGTTTCATAGGATTTCAGATGCACAGTTTTTTTTGTTTCAAAGTTAGTGCTAGACAAAATGTCAAAAGTTTAGTTTCAAATATGCAGAGATTAAAAGATTTTAAAAATATGAACTTTTGTGATTTTTTGAATTTCTAAGATCGAAGTGTCTAGGTGGGTACTGAAAAAGTATAAAATTTAAATCTTACCTTAGCATTAGAAGACGTGCTTACAATATCATCATCACTTGTACCCAACGCTTTATCATGTATATTGCCTTGAAAATTAGAGCATCTGTTACAAGGTCGTGGTTTTGTTTTGGCATTTGAAGCACTTCCTGGCTCAAGTAGAGATATAACTTCACATCTTGGCGAGTGTGGTCGACATCCACATTTGTTAACATATACGTCTTTTCTTTGATTCTCGGATTGCAGACTGCACGTTCTACATGTTGTAATAGACCCTGGATCACTTTGTAATACTATTTTTAGAGTTTCCTTCGAACTGGGCACTCTAACAGATGAACATCCATTGCATCCACTTACATAATGTGAAGTAAGGAGTTGAGTATATTCTTTTTGAGGTACCAGTCCTAAGAGAAAACTTCGTGAGAGCTTTTCTAACCTTTTGAGCTTATCTTCATACATCGAAGGAAATTGTTCAATGACTCTTGGTTCCTTCCATGCATTAATCATTTCTTGGCGGTTTTCATTACTTCGTTGAAACATTTCAAGTTTTGTGTTCATAAAGGTGTTTTTGTGCTTGTTATAATGAGTTTCTGACCACCCTTTTCCTGAATCCATCTCTAAGAGTCCTGTTTTTCGAGATTGTCCTTGCTTTATAAATCTTCCGTCTCTTTTGGACAAATCTGATAATTTCTTTTCTCCAGGAAAGTTAATTGGTGATTTGCTTGATTTGGAAGCATCAGGAGCCAGAGCAGGCAATGTTTCATAATCAGAGCCACTACCATCACCAGCATCGATCAACATTTTGCTGTGGGCAGATTCGTAAACGGATTTTACATCAGGCAGGATTTTATCCTTAGTGGTAGGAGGAGTGCGTACATCACTACGTTTTTCTGTATGTTTAGTACTACTATCGGTATCGTAATAATCATCATCATCAGGAAGCATACTACCACCAGTAATATCCACGGTTATATCAGACAATTCTCCCCATTCTTCCATTACCTTTTTCTCTGTGATACTAGCAGCATCACTGACACTACTGACGCTTCTCACACCGTTAACACCAGCAGTAGTACCTGTAGGAAAGACGGTGTCAGTATTATATACATCTGTTTTTTTGTGACAACACCAGTTATAGCTTTTTTGCTTTTTTCAGTATGGTTGCTGCTGATTATGATACTAGCAGCAACCATACATGGTAGCGGCATTAGCTACTAGCAGTAACAAGAACTGTATTGTTAAGTAACTATAAGTTTCTGGCTATACGTTTCTTACTAGCTATTGGCTGCCAGTCATAGTTAGTACTAATAGCACCAACAGGCATTGGAGACTTTCTGCTTCCACCATCACTACCTGCCGTAAAACCTGCAACAAACACACTTTTATAATTGAGTAAGTTCTTCTCATGTTTTGTAATACCCATTTCTGATTTCTCAGTAGTTATTTGACTGCCACTAGCAGAGATATAACTACGCCCAACAGTAGCACCTATAGGAAAAGAGACACCAGCGGCTTCTGATATTTCTATAATATCACCCATCATTGATTCTTTACTAGTTACCCCCAGCTTTTAGCTAAAACTATCAATACTCCTTCTTCCAGCGATCATGCCAGCAGCAGAAGTAGCACCTATAAAAAAAAGCTTCATTGGTATTGGGTATAGCTTTTGAGATTTTCTATAAACTTGTAAGTAGAACTTGTAGTAAAAGATTGTGTTAGCGTATTAGCAACACTTTTATGTATATTATGTAACCATTAGCACTTATGTTTCCAGTAAGGTGGAAGGATGCTAAAGTATGTCCATTTTTTAAAAGTGGAAATAGATGCGTTGATGAGATCGTCAGACTAACCATTTATGGAGCCAATGATCTCTTCATTTGGCCGAAATTTCTTTCCAGTCAGGAATATTTTAAATTTCAGGATTAGGCGAGTACCAAGGAAGTCGAAATTCCAAATCAGGCGAATAAGGTTGATGAATTCGAAATGATTTCGAACGTAAATTCTGTCAAACTTTTGCACTTGCATTGTCGCAGTAGAACGACACTTTTTCCTTGATTATTCCGGGTTGTTTTTCTTGAATTATTGCTTTTAGCTTGCCCAAAAAGCGCTCCGTAATATTGGCCAGTATTTGTCTTTCCTTTTTTAAGATAATCAATCAGCAAAGTTGCTTTGGTATCCCAAAATACTGATGGTAATACCTTTCCAGCTGATTGAGTGAAATTTGCTTTCTTCGGATTCGATTTATTGTATCCAATCCACTGCTTTGATTGCATTTTAGTCTCTGGTGTGTAATGATAAATCCAGGTTTCACACATTTTCACAAATGTCTCTTGAAATTCGTTGGATTCTTCTTAAACACTTCCTAATAATCGGTTGAAGTTCGTGTTTGATAGAATGCGTTTCTACTCTGGATTAAGCAGATGCACTAGTGCTTTAAAACAATCACTTTTAAGTACTAGTGCGTAAAAGACTGGCATTTCCATATTAAAATGAGAATCAAAATGTCAACACTTCGAAATGTATGTAGAAAAAAAAATGGAGAAAAGTAAGGGAGTTCTCGAAGGCCTTCTACAAGATAGATCATGGTGCACCTAGAAATTTGATTAATTCGGGGGGGGGGATGTAATGGATGTGGAGCTGACCAACCATAAAGTTTCTTCAGTAAAGAAATACGTGTAAAAAGTCACATTTTGAAACAAGTGGTTTTTTATCAATACTCCATAAAAAACTAAATAGAAGCATAAGATAAGCACAGGCCCAAACAATATAGAAAATACTTTTAAACGAAAATAGGAATATACGAAAAAATACAGTTGGAAAAATAAGGCTTGGCCAGATCGGTCGTAGAGGGATTCCCCTGAACAAATGCATTAGGTGACTTAAGAAGAAAAGACATGTGGTATGGTATGGTATGGTACTTAATATTTTGATATAAGCTTTCGCGGGTGAACCCTTCTGGATGCGACACTGTCATGGTATTCTCCTTAGTAAGCTAGCAGATTTTGATTTTGATTCAGCTTTGGTGCAATTATTTGAGTCTTATTTAATAGGGCGAGCTCAGTTTACGAGCAGGCGAGCTGCATCTCCTGGTGTTCCACAGGGGTTAAATTTTGGACCACTGCTGTCTCTGCTTTTTCAACAATGCTCTAAGTTACGTAATTAATTTTTGTAAGTTTATTTATGCTAATGACTTTACGGTTACTTCGGAGCATGATCGTTATACAGGGTGAGAATCTTACATAGCGATATCTCAAAAACGACTTAGACTATGTGAATGCAATTCGGGACGAGTAATTGGTAGGAATGGGGATACATTTTGATGTAGTTTTTAAATTTTTCCCCTTCCCATTATTAAGGGACGGGGGATAACTTCGGAATTTTAAATAGAATGATACATTTTTTTTGCACCACGTTCGGGCGCCATAAATTGCTATGGTATATTATTGGGTAAATAAACATCACATTCGTGCGACAATAAAATTTTATGGTGATAAGCGCTGTCCCAGTATACACCTTACAACACTTGATCATCAATTTATTTAAATTTAAAGACCACTATTACTTATGTTTAGTGTAGCAAGGCAAACTGAAAAGTTGCACAGAAACAAGCACCAGTTACATTTGTGATGAAAAGAAAATTTGCTCCGGCTATGATTTTAAAATCCAAAGACAAGCTCAAGAAAATTACATGAGAATATTTCAGGCGGGTCGCTCTTTGACAAATTAATAATAAAATATTGTTCAACTTATACCTGCGAAATTCTATTAATGGACACCAAAACAAGAAAAATACACAAATGAATCTGCTTTTAAAACTTAAAATATTTTATTAATAAACACATGAAAAGAAAGAAACGAAAACAAAAAAATCCTTATTCTCTAAAATGGATTCAATTTAATTATTGGTGCCAATTCGATTCACCAAAATAAGAATCAAGAGACAGTCTTAATGTTCTTTGTCTTACTCAATTTTTATTTGATCAATCCCACAATCTTAAATCATAATTAAAAAAAAGAAACGAAATAAAAACCAAGTTAAATTTTGAAAATAAATTTTTAAATTCAAAAATTTTGCGCCATTCTTGGATTTTTGCACACACTATTATTATTTCCATATAATTCTTCTTTGGGTCTTCTTTTGTAATTTATTACAACTATTAAATATTGAACAATTTACCTCCAATACGTGAGTACATACATCAATTGTCTATTTTTCAAAAATTCTTATTACATACAGTTTTAATTTGCCTTCATCCAGAAATAAAGTTATAATACGTTTTCAAAAAAAATCTTCTGATAAATAAATAGTCCAAACATCAAATTAACACTTCACTTAACTTTTTATTTAAATCACTTTAATTGTTCAATGTTATTTTCATATATAATTTAACAAGTGGTCTAATTTTCCCGACAAAATTTGTCATTTCAGATATGAGTAGCTTTCGCAACGAAAATTACACGAGTCGACGCAGGAGACGAGTGTAATTTTCCAAAAGCAAAGCTACGAATGTCTTAAACGATAAATTTTGCAAGAAAAAATTAGACCACTAGTTGAATTCGGCTTGACAATCCATCGAGCAAATTTTTATTTAGCGTGTGTAGTTAATATTAATTTAATTAAATTTGACATTTCATTTTGACATAAATTTTTTCACTAAGAAAAAACCACTAATGGTTTTTTCACTATAAAACTAATTTCATTGGTCCCAATTTGAAAAATTCTGTAATTTGATTGGTTAAAAATTTTCGAGTTGGACACTTAAAAAAAATCAATTTGTATGAAATTTTCATAACCTCACTGTTTTGACATCTCATTGACGTAAAATCTGTCACACATAACCTCAAAATTTTAACAATCCAACATGGCTTCTGCTTTATATGAAAATCAACAAGCAAGTAACCAGATTTTCGATCTGATTTTTTTTTGTAAAACAAATGACGAACGTCATTTCTCCACCAACAAAATTTGGTAAGTAACTAGAAACAATTGAACATCTAACCTAACAAGAATTACACAACCAAAATATGGTTGAAAATTTAAATTAAATGTTTAAACAAATTACATAGTCAGAAAGAGGATATTTTTCCTACATTTTTGGTATATTGCATGTCTAACAAAAAGCAAATTTAACTCCTGGATTCAATGGCAACCATCTTGAATTTCCTGACAATACATGGTTTTATAAAATTACAGATAATAACATTTTCACACCTTATTACTTCCTTTTCTAATTATTAACTGAATCCACATATTCTATTTCACAATATTTACATCAATTTTGGCACCAAACTTTAAATATTAACAGAATTTTATCATTTTAGCAGATAAGGTTGAAACGATACAAATTATAAACTTCAACAGGCTAAACCTTCTCTATATAGAGCTGCCCACTTGAAAATTCTATTGCTAAAGGTGCACTAGAATCTAATTAAGAATATTACAGCAAAACATTTTGGCTGCAAATGCATAGATTAATGAAAATTATACATTTATTATGGATTTAGATGAATCGTTAAACCAGCATGGGATTTGCTTGAAATTTAACAACAAAAACTGTGAGTATTGTGGTGATTGCTTGCATACACCTTTCCATCTATGCCTTTTATAATTTCCAGGTGAAACTACACCTTACAATGGCTTCAATTATGAAAAACCAAGTCCAACTACCTAACGATATGCAAATCGTAACTTGTCTAAATAATTTTTTAGTTGTAAGTGAAAAATCCTTTTAAGATCTACTTCTTATTATTATCAAGTGATGTAGAGTGTATCCTTTACCTATTAAGCAACAATTAATTTATTTTTAAATAATATTTGGGCAAGTTCAATCCAAACCCCTAAATTTATAGGCAACGCAACTGACACACTCAATCATAAGTGCTCGAAATCACAGCAGTATGTATGCAAAATGTTATTAAATTTACTCCACTTATAGCAGATATATTAGAATAATTATATTATTGAATAAAAATAACAAGTTATTGGTTTGCATTTTTTTAAGGACCTTTACATGGAGAAGTGTATACAAATTTCTTAAAAAACGAGTTACCTCAATTATTGAACATAAATCCTGACATGTGCTTTCAGCAGGATGAGGCACCACCTCAATATGAAAGACAAACCCGCAATTATTTAAATGAGCTGTTTGAGAACAGGAGGATTGGTCGCGCTGGGACGATAAACTGGCCTCCTCGATCACCCAATTTGACATGCCTTGATTTTCTCCTGTGGTGGTTTTATAAAACAAAAAGTTGTAGTGGCGACTACAGAAGAAAATATAAAAATTCGTATTTGACATGCTTCTCTAGGAACGCCTGAAATGTTACACCGAGTACGAAATCCATTCAGGGAAAGGGTGGAAAAGTGTGTAGAAGTTGAAGGGGGCATTTCGAACACCTTCTGAAGCATGATAGACGTTAAATAAATTGAAACGTAATGGCAAATTATTTTCTATTTCTAGCCTAATTATTAATAAATTATGTATTATGTAACCAGTAGAGCAACTAGTGAACTAGCAACTAGTGAAGCAACTAGGACACATCTTGTTCCTTTAATAAAATAAAGCTACTTGGTTGTTAAGAAATCGATTCCCTTTATATACTATTTTGGAAAACAATCGATTTTCTTCGAAAAACAAAAAACTTGACATTTCCATTTTCACATAACCCAATTATAATTTATAAACTCATAAATGAGTATTTATACACTTATAGAAAATGAAATCCTGAATCCAACCATATACAATACTTGGGTGGAAAAATAGAACAATACTTTTAATTTTGATGTCGACGAACGAACATTTTGCTACTATTATTATCTTAATTTCATAAAAACACCGTTTAACTTTCCTTTCTTCAAAAATCTATTAATTTATTATTCTATTATATTAAACATTATGCTATTAATAATTTTATCTGAATGTTTTCAGATGCCGAAAACTTTGATATATGCAACCCAAATTACATAATTCAATTGAATGTTAGAAAAGCACAGCTTTTCAAGCATGTTTTATGTGATTCGATCAAAAGATCCAACCTTTACGTTAAAACGTGTATCAATTATGTGGTTATAATGCTACTCTACTTATTTTCCTAAAACCACTTATCAAAAAAGCTTTAAAATTTTGAAAATTCAATGACTGCAAAATTAACATTAACTTTACATTTTAACTATAATCTTAACAGGTAAGTTGCTTTATACACGCCCACTACAACATATTTTGTCTGTTCCAGATGTTTTATAATATTGAAAATGAACTCAACTTTATTAAGTTGAAAAAGAAAGCATAAATGATGACTCCCACAGATCCTTTATTTGCTTAAAGAGTTTTTGTGTGCATGTTAGTTGTAAATGTTTCTACTGACTGTATATACGACCACAAGTCGCTGGTTTGAATTTTTGTGTAGGTTGTGGAGGTTTTGTGTAGGTGTAGGTACCTTCGATCTGCGGACAAGACGGAATAAGAAAATCGCACTCACCTGGTGTAAGTATCAGCTGCCGCGCGGGGAAAATGCAGGCCTTAGTTCAAAGTGGTGCGGTGGCGCCTCCAGATGAGTCTAACGGTATGCAACAGCTCTTTAACGTTCACTTTCACATAAAAACTACACGTTCTCAGAATACTAGCGTTTGGTCTTGGTTTTCTGTCAAGACTTTTATTTTTTTCACGGACTGTGTAATCCACCTTTTTCCCTCCAAAACGCTCGAGATGTAAATGTAAAATGTAGGCATTTCAGCCGTTGCAAGTTTAATTAGTGCAGATTAAAGGATTGAAATTAGTCTTAATTAACTAATTTTGTTTTCATTAAGAAAGTCTTTTTCAAAATTATTATTTTAAAAGTTAGGTTATGCAACCATCAATTGGGTAGTTGTTAAAATGCATGTAATCTGCCTATTAAATAAATAGTTAATTCTCCACAGAATGATCAAATATAATGCCAATACGTAGTTTTTTTACGTAGATTCGAATTTCAAAGAAATTTCAAAAATATAGCATTCTATTTAAAATCCCGAAGTTACCCGCTACTTCTTAATTAAAAGTGGGAAAGAGTAAAAATGTCAAAGCTACATCAAAATGTGTTGTCCCCCTTCCTACCAATTACCTGACCCGAATTGCTTTCACATAGTCTAAGTCGTTTTTGAGATATCGCCGTGTAACACTTCAAAAGCATCACCCTGTATGCTTCAAAATTATTTAAACAATGCATAAAACAGCACACATTTTATGAACCTTAACCCGATGATAATGTTATATTATTCCTATGTACTATTTAATGAACGGGAAACCCCTATAGACTGGCGGAGAACCTTAAGAAAGTTCTCGTCGCATCTAGAGCCTACTAGGGGCGGCAACACACAACACAATACGCCAGCACAATGCAACCGTGAGAATACTTTAGTACGTTGTGGAAGCTTTTATATGGGATATATTAACGCCACCGCGCAAGGAGGAGTCAGTCAGCCAGCTAACCATCAAGCAACTAGTAAATTAAATACGCGCATAGTGTGGTAGTATAAGATAAATATTGGAAATAAATATCTGTTGTAGTAACAATAATCTGTAATTAAATTAGTTTAAGTTCGTTAATAATTTATAATTGTGTTTGAAATTAGTGTTAGTGTTAATATTTCTCTTAATAATAAACAGTTAAAACAGCACCTTTAGTATTATTTAAAAAGATCGTTACAGTACGGTATCCTTTCTAAGTTCACTATAAGATATCTATTGAGAACATACAGAAAAAATTAAAATATTTGTCATTTAAGGACAATGGGGAATATCTACGAAGGGAAGGGGAAGGGAGTATGGATATTTAATTAATAGGTTTAAATTCGAAAGTTTAGCACTCAGACTATTATCTCTATTTTTATATAAACTCTTGCATTGAAAAATTGCTTGTACTAATTTATTCAGTCAAATCAACTTTCATATTCCTACATTTCAATCCAGGCAGAATTATACCTTTGCACTGAAACGAGTTCAAACATACCAAAAGTCGCCTTTAAATATGTTATATAGAGAACACACTATCATCCGCGATCTGGCCGCGGATGTCGTCCTAGGTGTCATCATAATCATAATCAAGAATAACATTACCACCAGTAAGATCCACGAGTGTACCTGCAAACTTGGGATATTCCCTTTCATAGCTTATCCCCTCTTCCGTAATTTCTGGACCACCACCAACATGTGATCTTACAGCACCCGTCATCGGTTCATCAAGTATTTGTCTTGTAATACTACTGGCATCGCCGACACTGCCTCTTCTGCCAGCGTTAACACGAAGAGCAGCACCTGTAGGATAAATGGTGTCAGTACTATAGTATCTGTATTTTCTATGGCAACTCCAGTTATAACGTTCTTGCAATTACCATTTTGGTTGCTGCTGGTAATGATACCAACGGCAACCATAGTTAGTAGCGGCGTTAGTGCACTTACGCCGCTACTGGCATCAGCAAGATCTGCAGCAAGAGCGGTATGAATTTTAGGTAACTATAAGTTCTTACCTATACGTCTTCTATAGACATATTCTTTACCGATAGCCATTGGAGACCTTCTGCTTTCATTATCACTGGGGGAAGTATCCAAGACGGCCGTGAAGGTATTCGTGAGGAAGCCGCTACTACTAACAGCAGGATCTGTAACAAGAGCTGTACTCTGTTTGTCATCAGTAGCACCAACAGCACCGATAGCCCTTGGAACTTTTCGGCTTCCGCCATCATTGGGGGAAGCAACTATATACTGTTCACCAGTTATTCTCTGTCTGTTATCAGTAGTACGAACAGCACCGATAGGCATTGGAAGTTTTCTGCTTCCGCCATCACTGGAAGAAGGAGATATACGCTGTTTACTAGGTATTCTCTGTCTGTCAGCAGTAGTATCAACAACATCAATAGGCATTGGAAGCTTTCTGCTTCCGCCATAACTGGGGGAAGAAGATAAACGATGTTTACTAGTTATTCTCTGTCTGTCAGTACCAACAACACCGATAGGCATTGGAAGCTTTGTGCTTCCGCCATCACTGGG
Organism: Agrypnus murinus; assembly: GCA_929113105.1. Classification (NCBI taxonomy): domain Eukaryota; kingdom Metazoa; phylum Arthropoda; class Insecta; order Coleoptera; family Elateridae; genus Agrypnus; species Agrypnus murinus. The sequence goes on from OV816031.1 coordinate 114,082,536, forward strand.
AGAAGGAGATATAAGCTGTTTACTAGTTATTATCTGTCTGTCATCAGTAGTACCAACAGCACCGATAGACATTGAAAGCTTGCTGCTTCCGCCATCACTGAGGGAAGGTGCTATACGCTGTTTACCAATTATTCTCTGTCTGTCATCAGTAGTACCAACAGCACCGATAGGCATTGGAAGCCTTCTACTTCCGCCATCACTGGGGGAAGGTGATATACGCTGTTTACCAATTATTCTCTGTCTGTCATCAGTAGTATCAACAACATTAATAGGCATTGGAAGCTTTCTGCTTCCGCCATAGCTGGGGGAAGAAGATAAACGATGTTTACTAGTTATTCTCTGCCTGTCATCAGTAGTACCAACAGCACCGATAGGTATTGGAAGCTTTGTGCTTCCGCCATCACTGGGGGAAGGAGATATAAGCTGTTTACTAGTTATTATCTGTCTGACATCAGTAGTACCAACAGCACCGATAGGCATTGAAAGCTTGTTGCTTCCGCCATCACTGAGGGAAGGTGCTATACGCTGTTTACCAATTATTCTCTGTCTGTCATCAGTGGTACCAACAGCACCGATAGGCATTGGAAACCTTCTACTTCCGCCATCACTGGGGGAAGGTGATATACGCTGTTTACTAGTTATTCTCTGTCTGGCATCCGTAGTACCAACAGCACTGATAGGCATTGGAAGCCTTCTGTTTCCGCCATCACTGGGGGAAGGAGATATACGCTGTTTACTAGTTATTCTCTGTCTGTCATCAGCAGTACCAACAGCACCGATAGGCATTGGAAGCTTTTCACTTGTTTCGCCATGCTTTTCGCTAGAACTGTCAATACCCCTTCGAGCAGCTCTACTACCAGCAGAAGAAGTCCAACCTACAACAAAAGCTTCATCGGTATTCGCTATCATCATCATAATCAGAAATAGCGTTACTATCAGTAAGATCGACAATTTTAGCAGCAACCTTTTCATCTTCGTGTTTCTCCATGATCCTAGTATTTGCAGTATCTACACCACTACCTGCGTGTGCAGCGGCCTTTAGTTTATCAGTTGTTTGTTTCTTTTTACTAGCGGCATCGCTGACACTACTGCCGCTTTTACTACCAACCGCACCAACGGCACCTGCAGGAAAGATGGTGTCAGTATTAAGTATGTATCTGCATTTTTATGACATCAGTTATTGCTTTCTTGCTATTTCTAATATGGTTGCGGCTGGTAATAATACCATCAGCAACTGTATCTAGTAGCGACATTAGCTACCAATAACAGTAAGATCTACAATAGCTGTATTGATGTTAAGTCACTATGCTTCTAGTTATACGTTGTTCATTCGTGTCATCAGCAGTACCAGTAACATCGGTAGGCATTGGCGGCTTTCTGCTTCCACCAGCACTATCAGAGGAAACGGCTAAATCTGTAACCAACACTTTTGTAATTGAGTAAGTTCTTTTCATGTTTTGTAATACCCATTTTTGATTTCTCTGTAGTTCTTTGACTACCAGTATCAGGTATATCACTGCGACCAACAGCAGCATCTATAGGAAAAAAGACACTAAAACTATTGTGTATCAGCGGTTTCTGCAATTTCTATAATATTACGAATCGATGGTTTTTCATCATGCTTTCTGCTAGAACTATCAATACCAGCGCTACTACCAGCAGCAGAAGTAGAGCCTACAACAAAAGCTTTATTGGTATTTAATGTATCTTCTAAAATTCTTTGTAAAACCTCGAATAGCAGATTTTCCAGTCTTGCTCTGGTTAGTAAGGATGTTATCAATTAGGGCGTTTGCTTTCTTACTAACACCGATATCGTCGTATTCTTCATTAGCCTCAGGAAGAGTATAACCACCAGTAACATCAACAGCTCTATTACCACTTACTAAATCTTTATATTGTTTCCACAGATTCTTAATTGCATTCTTGATAGCAGAAGCAGTCATCTTTGGTATATTAGTTTTTTGTTTATTTGTATCTGTACCTGTAGGAGAAACGGTGTCAGTAATAGATATATCTATACTTATTCTGTGACAACACCAGTTGGCTTTCTTGTTGGTATTTCAAGTATGCTGCTGCTGGTAATGATATCAGCAGCAACCATAGTAGCGTCATTAGTGGAGGTATCTTCATGGGTACCTCCACTAATGCCGCTACTAACAACAGCAAGATCTACAACAAGATGTAGTAAATTGTTTTGATGTAAGGTAACTATAAGTTTTTGGCTATACGTTTTTCATTAGTTCTCTTTTTATTAGTAGTTTTAGCACCAATAGGCAATGCAGACTTTTTGCTTCCACCACCATTATCAACGGAAACGTCAAAACCACCAGCACCAAATTGGAAGCGTGCTCTATTAATAGTATCGGCAATATCAGTAGCTTTATGATCAGGAAAAATATAACCACCAGTAAGATTCACCATTGTTCTGGCAACTACTTGATCGTTTACGTTTACCATTACCCCCTTCTCTGCAGTATGTGCACCACCACCTGCAAGCAGAGACTTCATAGGTATTGGCTGTTTATATATATTTTTTAGTAACAGTTTATCGATATCTCAATAGGCCCACTATGTTTACATCCGACACTACCAACAAAACTAACCCCGCTGGCACTTCCTCCACTAGCGCTACCGCTACTACTACCAGCAGCTGCGGGTCCTATGCTTGCTTCTGTAATACGACTAGCCATCAACTGTCCACTACCTGCGTTGTGTTTATTAAAAGGGTTGCCCACACTACTATAAATACCACTAACGCCTCCCCCAAAAACAAAAATAGGACCTGCAATAAATATTTCCCACACTTGATTGATAGACTTCCTTCAAAATTTACTCTAATTTACTACCAGTTATTGCTGTATCAAAAGGTTAACTTTTTTATGGTTGGTACTACCAGCACTACCAAGACCGCTACCGCCACCTCTGCGAATGCCTCCATTACCACCAACCCGACTACCAGCAGCCACTGCATTAAAAACGCCAGTGAGTTAGGACAAATGTTTTCCTGTAATGCCTGCAATATCACTAGTTATCGATTTGTTAGAAATACTACTAAGCCAGCGACATAAGCGTTACCAACGCCACCGTCCTCGCCAACGTCAGCAATAGAATCACTTCTCTGATCGATTTCATGGTCTTCTATAGACCTTAAAATGTAATCTGTAAAAGGAAGATAATGCCTAATACCGTAAATCATATTTGAAAAAAACCGTAAAGTACCTTGAGTTCTTTTAGTACTCGTACCGCCTCCAGACTGATAACTGTAGATTTCTGAATCATCATCAATAGTTTCAAGAGCTTGGCCCTCTTCACTTATAGGAATAGTAGATTGAAGGAATTCTGTGGTTTCAAAATTTGACATCTCTTGACTCAAATCTGTACCGTTGCCGTCATAAGCTTTATCAACAACACCGCTTTCAGCAGCTCCGGCAATCGAAACACTTCTCTGATCGGTTTTATGGTCTTCTATGGACCTTAAAAAGTAATCTGTAAACAGATGACTATACTTAATACCTTCAATCATATTTGACGATAAACCCTAAACTACCTAGACTTTCTCTACTACTGGTACCGCTTCCAGACGCTTCTGAATCATTATCATCAGCATTAATAGTTTCAAGAGGTTCATCCTCTTTACTTATTGGAATAGTAGATTGAAGAAATTCTGTGGCTTCACAATTTGATACTTCTTGACTGAAACTTCTTCCACTGGCGACAAATGCGTTATCAACATCAACACCTTCAGCTGCACCAGCAGTAGGAACACTTATCCGTACGGTTTCATGATCTTTTATAGTTGTTAAGATGTAATCTGTAAAGGATGACATTAATACCGGGCATAAATCAAATTTGAAGATAGCCCTAAAGTACCTTGACTTTTTCCTGTACCGCCTCCAGACGGATAGCTATAAATATCTGAATCAACAGTGTTAGGAATACTAGATTGAACGAATTCTGTGGCTTTGAAGCTCGACACTTGATTCAAATTATTATCAGGTTGATTTAGATCTTTCAGTAATGGAAAGAATTTATTCATATCTGAGCTTGTAGTCATAGTGTAGGACATCTGGGTACCTTCATGTTTCAAATATGTAAATTTACCAGACTGCGAGTGTTCTTCAACTGTGCATATTTCGACTTTTTTTGTAATTGGATCTACAGTATAGCTTGAAATCTCAGTAGTTTCATCTTCAATGATACAGACTGGAACTGATTCCTCTGTTTCATACAGTTTTTGGTTGGATGCTGTAGGCAGGTCTACTAAATCACAACGCTGCACCTCAAGTAAACTACCAAGACTACTACACCCAATACAAGCATCACACACTGGTGATTTCGCACATAATCGGTTCAGCGCATCTATAAAATTGTTTGCGTCGTGTGAAAATGTATCGATTAGTTCTGCCAAGACAGGATCCATCTTTCTGCCGCAGCGTGCTGATGTTTGACGTAGGGCTAAAACGGTTGTCATAATGAGAGACACTACACTTCCTGCCATATCGGCCCATAATGTTTGCTGATTAGGAGGTGGTTGTGATAATGAATCCATTTCGTTGATGAACTATGTTATGTTACACGTGAATTTTATTGCCATTTTCTAAAGATGTGTGACACATGATACCTAACTGTCGGTGTGGTGTCATGGATACTTAAAAGATGTTAAACACCATGGTCATTTGTATCAACAGTTTTATTCGAACAGTCATGAGCTGAGTTCGTCAATTACATCCAACTAATCTAATTAGCCGAGTAACTATAGCAACCATTATATTAAATCAATTCCTGAGACATCACTGCCAAATGTCATCTGTCATAATTCTTTAGAAAAGCATGTTTTCTAAAACGCTTGTTCGGCAGAAGCGATCACTCATCAAGACACGAGTGTTTAATATGTCCCAAGCAAAGAATATAATAGCTGTTACAATTAAATAGCTGTTATGGATAATTTAATAAGGTGGCTAAGAAATAGTTTAGTGCTGCCCAATAAAAGACTCAAATGGATGTAAAACATGTTGCGGATGCAGCAACACAACAATACGGTCACAGTTCACAAAGGCAACAGTTCAGGAAGGTTTGTACACAGAGGAACATTCTAAAAAAAGAATAGATTTTCTGAAAGAAAGTCACCATTCTGAAACCCTAGAAAAAGTGGTTACATTCTGAATCTAAAGAAAAATAAGTAGAGTGTCGAAAACACACAAACAGATACAACCCGCATGTTTGAAACATGAATATACAGGTGATTTCAAGTAAATCTAGTACAGTTAGTACTCGATAGTGTAAATGTTGCTTTATCTTTTCTTTGATGTTTAATACTGATATTAATTATCAATGAAAATGTAACTTAAAACATGGTTCACACGTTGTTAAAAAAGCAAGAATTACTCTCAAGACTGTCCTAGATTTATTTGCAATTAGCTGTGTGCAGTTATGCAAAAAAGATCTGAAAAAGGAAATTCTACATGTTAAATAATTTGCTGAAGTGAATAATCGAGTACGGTTTGAATTTACCGCCATGTTAAACTATTGTGACGTTGGCAACACGATTTGGCAAGTCACTTCCAGACATTCTTATCCTTCTTTTATTTTACAGTGGCGTCTCAAAAAGGAGTGGTGCAGGTATATTACAAAATTTCGTTAAAAATTATTATACCGTGAGATCATTTAAATTTAAAATTAAAGTAGGCGGGAATTTTTTTATACGTTTGGCGATCCTGCCAATTGACTCGATGTGTAAATTAGAGGTTATGCAATTTTATGTTCTAGATTAAACATTTTGGAGCGTCACTTTGACAATTCAAATCAAACTGTGAAGTGAACAGTTAGTGTTGCCAATCTAATTTAAAAATCACCGCCAACTTTAATTATAAATTCAAATTATCTCGTGGTACTTTACCTCAAAATTAGGAGTGATTCGAATGGTTCCCGCAAAAACGCACGGCTGTGATTGGTTCGTACAAAGCCAAGTTAAAACCCAGTGAATTTACTAATTTTGTTTACATGAAGGATTAGAAAATATGTAGTCCAGCAACACGTACTATTGGTTTCATAATGATTTAGGACAGCAAGGCTAATATGATGCTATTTTTTATTATTTTATCCTATGCATTTACACTGAGAAAATAATAAAAAATAGCATCATATTAGCCTTGCTGTCCTAGATCATTATGAAATCAATAGTACATTGTCAGCAGATGTTTTTGAGATCCCTATTGGGACGCGCCAATAAATATAGATGGCGTTGTACAACAACAAAATCACGGCCTACTAGATTCATACAAGCTTCGCTTCGAAGCTTATATGAATCTAGTAGGCCGTGACAAAATTAAACATTAGTATATTAAGTATCAAGAACAGTAAGGACAGTTTACCGATCGACGACAATGTTTGGCGACTGAGAGAAGCGAAGTCGCCAATATTGGAGGAGATCGGTAAACTCCTTACTGTTTGAGATGCTTATACTATTTTTTGTACGATTACTATGAATATAAAGGTATTAACTAAGGAAATATCCCGAAGATGGTAAAAAAATAGATTTAGGATAATTTATTTTTGCCCTGTAAGTATATCCACCAAACATTAAGTAGGTTTTGTGGTTACCATGGATACGTTTGTAATTTTATTTTTGAATGTCACGATATATTTGTCGTTACCATGGATACGTTTGTAATTACTATTATTTTTGAATGTTAGATATTTGTCAAATTTGTGAGAAGGAGTGAATCTGAAAACGAATATAATTCGGATATTGAAGAGGCCCGAGCAAATTTAAATTAAAAACATACATTTTTTTTAATAGTCCAATTATTTAGAAAATAATGATTTTTCCGCGATCGCGAAAGAAACATCTAAAGATCATTTATTTTATAAATTACATATAATTTACTTACCGTTCTGTTTTTGACAGAACTGAACGGTAAGTAATTACTTACCGACGCGTTTTTGCTTAGCAACCAGTAAATATAACCTACTGTTCTAAAACCAAGTATGGTAAACAATCCGAAATAGCATGGTCGTACAAAAAAGTATGCAACCAAATAGATGCATGCTTTAGTTATAACATAACCTTCAAACCTTCCAGTTTGACAATTATCCTACCGCATAATTGGATTTAATAAAATTCCGCTATACTGCAGGTGAATCTTTGGAACGTCCCAATATTAAATATTTCGAATAATTTTTTATATTGACTACCCTGAATAAACCAGTACCATACGTCGCTAATTTTAACATCTTCTGACGTTTTTGAGGTTATACTTCTTTATTTTGTGTTTTCAAATAATTAATCAATATTTAATGCTTGCATTGAAAACAAAGGATGACATTTTGAGCATGTATAATTCAATAATTTAAGATTTATTCTGCAGTTGTTTTAATTATTAAAATTTTACATGTTTTTTTATCCCAAAATTTATTCTTAGTGACGCCAATGAATTTTGATTGGTCAGTTTTTTGAAGGACTATCAACAAATTTTTTACTCTGATCTCACTGTATGTAATCTGTACCGTTTTTAACGTGTATTGTATGTAATATGATCAAATTAGCCGCTAAGATCATTTCTATTGAGCTATGTAAACCTGTCTGTCTCCACTACTCCTCCTAATTTTGAGACAAGGTAGAATTATCTATTAATATCATTTTTGAAAAAAATGAAAATAAAAAAACATGGGGAAAGAGCAAAAATTTAATAAACCCCGAACAACGTGGCAAAGCACAACGATCTAAACGAGAAAGTCGCGAGTTGACTCCGTAATTTGACGCATCACATTTCAATAGTGCCACAATAACAACGTGAAATACACTAAAACCTACGGGGCGAAATTCAAACTCATTTTGGATCTCGTTGTATACATCTTAGGGTAAGTTCGACATTGTAACTCTTTTTGCTCCAAAAGCTCTATTGTCATAGTTACAATTATTGCAATAATGGATACTATGGAAACCGAGCTCTTCTAGTTAAATAGATCTGAATGCCGAACTAACCCTTAGTATACAACTATTATTATATTATAATAATAGTTACTACTGCCATGCTACTACCCATTACCTGGGCAACCAGGCCTCAGAAGCTATGAAGCTTGTGCGGAATGGAGGGTCGATTATTTATTATTATAACGCAGGCCCATCGTGCGGCTGCAGCCGACTTACAGATGGTATAGCAAATAGGTCAATAAGTCACGGATAGTCTAATGGTACTGTAGCAAATGTTTAAAGTTTGTGAATTTATTTCAAAGGACCTTTGTGGGTAAGACGCGTGGGGATGAGGTGGTGTTTTCAAACGCATTAGGATATGCTGAGGCTAATGATATAACATTATGTGAAGACAACTTTTTTTTTCTACGACGTATAACCACATTTAATTAATAGCAGAGCGTAAATTAACTTCAACAAAAGATGTGAGATTCGAAAGGTAACAATTAACTGATTACACGTCTAGCTGGTACCAGAATTAAGTGTTAATCTGGTGCTCTCTAACAAGCAGATCTGATTGGAGTTAAAGTAAAAAAGTGGTAAAATTAAAATCATGAAGACCTTTAATTAAAAGTCTCTAAAAATGAATCCAATTGGATTCATAAAATACAGGTTCATAACTTGAACCAGATAATACTTTTTTGCGTGTATCGGGGTCACGGAGCATCCCTCATATGCACCTCATGGCACCGATTACTACGATCATTTGGCCGACCCTACTAGAATTTAACCAAATCTGGGAGAATTGCACATGGAGTAAGGATTTTTATCGTGCCAAACATCGCATTGACACGGACCTACAATTATACTTCCTATCCGAGAAGAAGGCATGGTTTAGTTTTTCTCCGCTATAAAAAATTACCAGCTCGGCCGGGGATCCAACCTGCGACCCTTGGATTATAAAACAAACATACAAAAACCACTAGTCACCAAAGGTGTCTATTATTTATGTATTTCGGTTCATATAAAAAAAAATTAAAAAATATATACCTACTGCTTCAAGTTTTATTCACATTTTTTATTTGAAGTTTTGAAAACCAGATGCTCCATAACTTCAGAAATCCATAAGCTAGTTCCCAGCGCCAGTTACTACGTACTCTTTTGGATGTTATCTTAGGAGAGGGCAAACTTTGTATCCGTGCAATGGGCCGCTTTGCGACCGGCTAGAATGCTTACCGCTCGATAACAGAACATCCAAAAGGGTACATAGTAACCACCACGGCTGGAAGTTAAAGTTTCTAAAACACAATTTGAAAGATTAATATCAAAGATCTTTAAGTTCCAAATTAGGAAAATATTCGAATGGTGTGAAGATCGAAACGTTTAAAGCAAAAATCTTTTTTTAAAGTGATTAGAATCAGTGTTTCAAACTTCAGAAAACTCTTTTAGCTGCAAATATATACCAAGTGTCCCTGATTGAACTGAGTGCATTGATCAAAAGGGTGCATTGTTAGTAGGCGTAGTAAATTCTCTTGTCAGTATCTTTGGCATAGCGTTTTATAAATTCCGCCCCTGTAAAACCAGTCCTACAACATGGTAGGTCGGGGTGGCATAACCTCCAAGTCTAACCACAGTGAGATTAGATTTGTCCCGGCAGTGAAGTTCCACTCATGTTGAGAAATAGTCCGCATGGTGGGCTAGAGACTCATCTCTTCAGGGACTTCTCTTTTGAAGGGAACGTGCGTATATGCTAATGGCAGGAGATACACGTCGGGCCTATTTAGAATCTAAGACGAGTCCCAGGGTTCAAAGAGACATGCGCCTGCGTTTGAGGTATCGGACTTGCCTAGTATCCTAGACGAGTCACGGGTGCAGACTACACAGCGGCTCCCCACGAACAACAACTACAAGACCTGAGAGGGTCCTTTCTTAACGTGGGCAAGCAGCGCTATAGTCAAAAACTGTTTGGTAGAGTTTCACGTAAGTGTTTCTCGACGAAAAGACATTAACGTTGCGGAGAAAGCTCTGCAAACACGAGAATCGATGTGGGTAGATTTTATTCTCGACACAGGCCTAATCTGATGGAGGAGAACCTAGTGAGGTCCCGGCCGGAAATCTTGTCACCCAGCCTATGGAAAACTAACTACATGCCACCGGGTAGATGCCTTTGATGATGGAAGTATGAGGATCATGTTATGACTATGTGGCTCCAGTCCTGTAATCCAAAGAAACCGTCTCGAGCTACTAGGCTCAAGGGGTGTTTGCGCGAATATATAGAATTTAACGGGTACATACCGGGATTCTACTTAGGTAGAATTAAACAAAGCACTGTTAAGGGCACACCAAGCCTAACTACAATGTAGTAGGTCGGGATGGAAAACCTAGAGGGGTCTAGGGTTCCAAGCCCAGCCGCACTTGAGGTTGAACTCGGCCGGGTAGTGGAGATCGCATGCTGAACTAGGGGTAATGCGACGCGCTAATTGAGCGTATTTCAATTCGTTGACCCGTAATGGTGCCGTGGTCATAGGCTTAACGCGGGTGGGCCACCGTAACCAAAACTTTATAGGTAGTAATATTTTCGGTGTTCTATTCAAAGTATTCAAAAACCCAAAGTTTGTCAGAATTTTTGCCCCTTTATAAACTCGGCATCTAAGTGAACTCAGAGACCACCTACGTGGTTGGACTGAGAGAGATGGGTCTGTGGGAGTGGTAAATTCTTTTGTTAGTATCTTGGACATGGCTCTTTATAGACTCAGTTATCAATAAATTTGTGAGTATCTTTGTACCTTTATAAAGTAAACCCACAAACCACTTATGTAGTTGGACTTGAGGAGGAGTATGATTCAGAGGGCTGAGTCCGTGGGCATAGTAAATATTTTTGTTAGGTCATAGTCCTTTACAGACTCGGTCCCTCTAAGTCTCATGTACAAACCAACTACATAGTATATGAACATGTACAATAAGGGGTTTAGTGGGCGTGGTAAAAAGTTTGAACAGTATCTTCGTCCCTTTATAGACTAGTTTTACATATGTTAGAGGTATTGTACAAGGTGTTTGAAGTGCAGGTAAGTTAAGTTAAAAGCATCAGCTTAATTTATTTTACAAACTTAATTGCTCACAAAGAGAAGAATTCTTGCAATTTTTTTTGGTCATGCTTCTCTTTTATGTTATAGACTCGACACTTGCCAGTTCCACCCACAAACCACCTACATGGTTATACTCACCATGGAACAGTAATGGGTATAGCGGAATAGATTTTTTGTCAGTACGTTTGTCCCTTTATAGATTCGCTCCCGGTAAGTGCACTACCAAAACCAACTTATATGGTTGTGAAGCATGAATCAGAAGTGTGCAATAAATAGATCTGGCAGGTGTAGGTGGCTTCATGTAAGAAGGCGTGGTAGAAATCTGTCAGTATGTTTGTTCTCTTCACTTGGCTCATGCAGGACCCACGCTCAAACCACCTAACTATATGATGGGACTAAACATAGACCAGAAGATTAAAGCGTACACCATATAATGAATGGATTGGGGTCCTGTTAGTGAGCGTGGTAAATTGTTTGTCTATAGTTTGTTCGTTTATCGACTCAGCGCATGTAAGTTCCGCTCCTAAACTACATATAATTAGTGTAAGCCAGGACCAACTGAGTACAACAGATGGTATGGTGGGCGTGGCTTCATGTCTCGGACTTGATAGATTTATTTGTTAGTCCTGTAAGATCTACATCCAAACCAATCTATATCAAACTGATTCGCCAAAATTAAATATCTAATTTTGTTTAATTAAAAAGAAACTGTTTTAACAAAAAAATGTAAATGTTTTATGTAACCTAAGACTTTTCTCTGTACCTACTTCTAAAAAATCTATCAAAGTACAAAACAAACATAAATCTTATAATTGGAAGGTGTGCTTAGATACCATCATCACTTCTACCTGAAGTATTATTACTTATATTGTCTTGATAACATACAGTTATTTGTATTTCAAATACCGTTGTTTTGTCTCGGCATTTGAAGCGCTCCCTGGTCGAAGTGGGGATTTGCATGCACATCTTGATTTTGGTGGGCGTGGTCGACATACACATTTGTTAACATATATGTCTTTTCTTGGCCTATTAATGCCATTCTTCAAATTGCTTTCAGTTTCCTCTTTTTGTTTCTCGGTTTGCAAACTGGTTGTTCTAATAGTTAAAACAGACTCTGGGCCACTTTGTAATACTTTTTTTAACGTAGTAGATTCTTTTTGAGATGCTAGTCCTAAGAGAAGATTTTTAGTCAGTTCTTCTAAACTTTTGAGCTTATCTGCAAACATCGAAGGAAAATCGTTATATTTATCTTCTAAAACAAATTCTTCGTCTTTCAACGGCGGTTCAGTCTCTATTGGTTGCTTCAGTGCATTGAGGATTGCCTGACACTTGCATCTTTTGTTACTTTGTTGACACTTTTCTTCAGTATTTGTTATTTCATTACATTCTCCAGTTGCATTAATTGGTAATTTGTTTGGTTTAGAAGTAACAAATTTCTCACCACTGCTTACAGTCAAACTCATTTTTTCTTTGAGTGTATATGGCGATCCAGCCTCAGATGTCAGATCCGACGTTTTAAAATCACTTACATTCCATTCGCCGCCACTACCATCACAACTAATCAACATTTTGTTGTGTGTAGATTCGTTAACGGATCTTATAGCAGGCAGGATTTTATCCTTAGCGGCAGGAGACGTCCCGTTTGGTTTATCGGTTGTTTGTTTCTTTTTGCTATCAGCATCACTGACAGTACTGCCGCTACTACCTGTAGAAAAAAAGGTGTTGCTATTAGGTATATAATAACAACAGCAAGATCTGCAACAAGAGCTGTATTGATGTTAAATAACTAAGTTTTTACCTAAACGTTTTTTACTAGTTCTTCTGTCGGCGTTTATATGGGCGACTTTTTCACCGATAGCAATTGGAGACTCTCTGCTTTCACCGTCAATACCAGCGGAAGTGACAGTAGAAAGTTTTTCTGTATGTCCGGCAATATTTCTAATTGTGGGTTTCTTACTGATTTGACTCTTTGGTCTGCTGGAGTCAAATTCGCCGCTAGTAGTACCATTGATTACCGATTTTTCTGTAGCTTGACCTTCCCATTTTTCAATTATTCTCTTCTTTCCAGAATCTGCACCACTATCTACAGGTGTTGTTACAATATTGGTCATTGGTTTATCAGTTGTTTGTTTCTTTTCACTGGCACTACCGCTGCTTTTATCATTGTTAATATCAGAAGCAGCACCTGTAGCAAAAATGGTGTCAGTAGCAGAAACGTAGGTATATTTTTGTAACAACGCCACTTATTGCTTTCTTGCTATTTCTAGTAAGGCTGCTGCTGGCAATGATACCAACAGCAACCATGCCTAGTAGCAGCGTTAGTAGACTAATAGCAAGATCTGCCTCAAGAGCTGTATTAGGTAAGTTTTTAGCTATACATTTTTTGCTACCTAGTTTATTTATAGGCATATTTCTTACCGATAGTCATTGAAAGCTTTCTTCTTTCGCCATCTCTACCAACGGAAGCGACAGTAGAAGGCTTTTCTGTATGTCTAGCAGTATCTCTAGTTGTGGACTTCTCACTGGCTTGACTCTTTGGTCTGCTGGAGCCAAAGTTATCACTAGTGTCACTGATCACCGATTTCTCTATAGGTTGATCTTTCCATTTTTTAGTTATCCCCTTCTCTGTAGTTTCTACAACACTATCTGTATGTGCTGCTACAGCATCGTTCGTTGGTTTATCAGATGTTTGTTTCTTTTTACTGGCTGCATCACTGGCATTACTTCTGCTTCTACCATTGTTAATGGCAGCAGCAGCACCTGTAGCAAAAAAAGGTGTCGGTAGTAGATACGTAACTACAATTTTTCTGAGAACGCTATTTATTGCTTTCTTGTTATTTCTAGTAAGGCTGCGGCTGGTAGTAATATCAACAGCAACCATACCTAGTAGAGGCGTTAGTCTACTAACGCCGCTAATAACAAGAGCAATATCTGCAGCAAGATCTGTATTACTGTTAGGTAACGTTTTAGCTATACATTTTTTTTACTAGTTTTTCTATAGGCATATTCTTTACCGATAGCCATTGAAGACTTTCTTCTTCCACCATCTCTACCAATGGGTGTCCAGCAATATCTCTAGTTGTGGATTTTTCACTGGTTTGACTCTTTGGTCTGCTGGAGCCAAAGTCATCACTAGTGCCACTGATCACCGATTTCGCTATAGCCTGATCTGTCCATTTTTTAGTTATCCCCTTCTCTGTTGTTTCTACAACACTATATATGTGTGCTGCTACAGCATTGTTCATTGGTTTATCCGATGTTTGTTTCTTTTTACTGGCGACATCAACGGCATTACTTCTGCTTTTACCATCGATAATGCCAGCAGCAGCCCCTGTAGGAAGAATGGTGTCGGTAGTAGATACGTACGTTAAATTTTTGTGACAACGCCACTTATTGCTTTCTTGCTATTTCTAGTAAGGCTGCGGCTGGTAGTGATACCAACAGTAACCATACCTAGTAGCGGCGTTAGTCTACTAACGCCGCTAATAACAAGAGCAAGATCTGCAACAAGAGCTGTATTACTGTTAGGTAAGTATAACGTTTTAGCTATACGTTTTTTTTACTAGTTTTTCTTTAGGCATATTCTTTACCGATAGCCATCGAAGACTTTCTTCTTCCACCATCTCTACCAACGGAAGCGACAGTAGAAAGTTTTTCTGTGTGTCCAGCAGTATCTCCAGTTGTGGACTTCTCACTGATTTGACTCTTTGGTTTGCTGGAGCCAACGCCATCACTAGTGCCACTGATCACCGATTTCTCTATAGCTTGATCTTTCGGTTTTTTAGTTATCCCCTTCTCTGTAGTTTCTACAACACTATCTGTGTGAGCTGCTACAGCATCGTTCGTTGGTTTATCAGATGTTTGTTTCATTTTACTGGCGGCATCACTGGCATTACTTCTGCTTTTATCATTATTAATGCCAGCAGCAGCCCCTGAAGCAAAAAAAAGGTGTCGGTAGTAGATACGCACGTGCAATTTTGAGACAACGCCACTTATTGCTTTCGTGCTATTTCTAGTAAGGCTGCGGCTGGTAGTGATACCAACAGCAACCATAGCTAGTAGCGGCGTTAGTCGACTAACGCCGCTAATAACAACTGCAAGATCGGCAACAGGAGCTGTATTACTGTTAGGTAAGTATAAGTATTTTTCTATAGGCATATTTTTTACCGATAGCCATTGAAGACTTTCTTCTTCCACCATCTCTACCAATGGAAGCGACAGTAGAAGGTTTTTCTGTGTGTCTAACAGTATCTCTACTTGTGGATTTTTCACTGATACGCCTCTTCGGTCTGCTGGAGCCAAAGTCATCACTAGTGCCACTGATCACCGATTTCTCTGTAGCTTGGCCTTCCCAATTTTTCGTTATCCCCTTCTCTGCAGTTTTTGCAACACTGTCTGCGTGTGCTGTTACAGCATCGGTCATTGGCTTAACAGATGTTTGTTTATTTTTACTAGCGGCATCACTACTGTCGTCACCATTAACATCAGCAGCCCCACCTACAGGAAAAATAGTGTCAGTAGTAAATACATGTGCTTTGTTGAGACAACACCACTTTTTCTATCTATCTATTACGAGTATGGTTGCTGCCAACAGCAACCATACCTAGTAACGGCGATAGTGGAGTTACCCACGAGGGTATCTCCACTAACGACGCTGCCAGCAACAGCAAGATCTGCTACAAGAGCTGTATTGATGTGAAGTAAGTATAAGTCTTTAGCTATACGTTTTCCATTAGTTTTTCTTTGTGTTTTATCGGTAGTACTATCAGCTCCTATAGGCGTTGATGATTTTTTGCTTCCTTCATTGGCACCAGCGGAATCGACTAAACCTGCAACAACAACACTTTTGTAACTGAGTAAGTTCTACTGATGTTCTGTAATACCCATTTGTGATATCTCGGTAATTTGTTGACTTCTACTAGCTCCACGCCCACCAGTAGCACCTACAGGGAAAAAAACACAAATATTATTGTATATCAGCAGTTTCTGCAATTGATATAATATTACCAATCATTGATTTTTCAGTGGTTACGTTTTGTGGGTTACTCGCACGACTATCAATACCATAACTGCCTCCCCCAATAGTAGGACCTACAATAAACATTTCCCCAGTACTTGATTGACAGACCTTCTTCTCTGTTTACTGTGATACCACCAGTTATTGCTGTATCAAAAGGTTCGCTTTTCTCATCGCTGATAGTATCAGCATTACCACGACTCCCATCGCCACCTCTGCGAGTACCACCATTACCGTCAACACGACTGTCAGCAGCAACTGTATTAGAAGCACCAGCAACTTCGGGTAAAGGGTTTCCTGCAATATCGCTAATTATCGATTTGTCAGAAATATTTCTACTTTGCCAGCGCCATAAGCGTTACCAACACCACCGTTCTCAGCAGCACCAGCAGTAGAAGCACCTCTCTGATCGCTTTCAGGGCCGGCTATAGTGCTTGAAAGGTAATCTGTGAAATGAAGACTAATACCTTAACTTATACTTGTAGATAAACCGTAAAATACCGTGGCTTTTTCTAGTAGTAGTATCAGATGTATTTAAATCTTTAAGTAATAAAGAGTCATCCTTATCTGCGGCTGTAGGCCTAGTTATCGTGTCTTCGCTGCATTCACAGACCTGAGTACCTTGATGTTTCAGAAATGTGCATTTTGCTAACTGCGAGTATTCTTCAACTGTGCAGATTTCAACTTTGTTCGTAATTGGATCCACAGTAAAGCTGGAAATCTCAGTGAATTCATCTTCAATGATACAAATTGGAACTGACTCCTCGGTTTCAGACAGTCCGCTATCTACAGCAACTTCATCGTTATCAGGTCTACAAACACATTTACTTATATGTGCCACATGATGTTGACTGGGATATTCACCGATGTCTAGTTTCTCTTCATGTACACATTTTTCTGAAGGTGGTGAGATGTTTTGATCGAATTTTCTAGGCAGATCTTCTAAGCCACAACACTCCACGTCAGCTAAACTAGCAAGTCTACTACAGCCGATACAAGCATCATGAGCTGGTGGTTTCAGACATAATCGGTTCAGTGCGCCTATAAAATTGTTCGCGTCGTGTGAAAATGTGCCGATTAGTTCTTTTAAAACAGGTTCCATCTTTGTGCCGCATCTTACTGATGTTTGACGTAGGGATGAAATGGTTGTCATAATGAGAGACGCTATACTTCCCGCCATACCGGTCCATAACGAATGCTTATCGGGAGGAGGTTGTGATGATGAATCCATTTCGTTGATGACCTATGATATGTTATTACACATGAATTTTGATACCATTTTCTAGATGTGTGACAGATGATACCTAACTGTCAATGTGGTGTCATGGATACTTAAACGATGTTAAACACCATGATCAACTGTATCGACAATTCCATTCACACAGTCAGGTTTAAATCAATTCCTGAGCCATAACTGTCAAATGTCATCTGTCATAACACTTTAGAAAATCCTGTTCCCTCTAAATTCTTGTATATGTCCAACAGAAACGATCCCTCATCAAGACATGAGCGTACAGTATGTCCAGAAACAGCACCAAATATAATAGCACTTATTCTAACATCGATTTTATCATTACGTCAAACATTAATAATTTATGATTCAAAGATTGAACCTGTTATAAAAGAACTACTCAAGATCTTTTCAAACGATGTTAAAAGATTTATAGTGGCAGTAAATAGGTTTTGTTATGGACAAGCTAATGAGGTGTCTTCAAGCCGAGAACTAGCTGAACAAAAACCAGTAGTGCAGAGTAGTTCATTGCTTGCTGTCCAAGAAGAGACTCAATTGGATGCAATACGTGTCACGGATGCAGTAATACAAACCACAAAGACAGTAGTCCAGGTAGGTTTGAACACAGAGGGACATGCTTGGAGAGGCCTTCTTTTAAAAAAACTATTAAAACCAGATGAAATAGAAGAAGATGCTCCCAGTAACACAGAAGGCAAGTGGTATGCAACACATCTCAAAACAGGTATACAAAGTCATTCACCCTTACAAGAGATACGTTCTTCTAAAGATATATCAACAGCAACAGACACTGAAGTAATCCTACTTGATACTAAAAATGAAATACAATTTGATACTAGCATCAAGCAGTCCCTTCCAATTCCACTTTCAAGTCAACTTGTTAACGATTTTCTGAAAGAAAGTCACCATTCTAGAACCCTAAAGCCATATACAAGTGGATATGTCCTATCTGAGGCTAAAGAAGAAAATGGGACTAAAAACACACAAACAGATACAACCAAAATGTTTTCTGATTTTTCACTGTGTACTGCCACATCTGTAGATGAATCTACACTTGTAGATCAGTATACGATCTTCCAGGATGGAGTATGTTTATACAAAAACTTATCTGAAAACGGAGATTCTTTTTACTCTGCCAAAAGAAGAAAATATGATACGCCAATTCCATTTAAAAAACTTACTAAAGAAGATCAAGTGCGTCCTCTAGTAGTACAAGTAGAAGAGGAACGTTATCCTAAATATATATTAATGTCAGAAAAACCCGAAAAAAACCTTTCCCAAGAAAAGCTAGAAACTATCTCCAAGCAACCCAATCCAGTTTCTGGTAAAAGATTGGTAAAATCTAAATCTGCCCAGGCTTCTAGTCACCCTAAAAAAGCGCTAAGACTTGGATCTAGGTCTAGACCAGAATCTTCTAATGTCTCAGACCCCCCAAAAGATTTATTTACTAAAAAAGATTCTAACTCAATAAATGAGAATCAATGTGATGATAAGAAGAGTTCATATTCGTTCGGAAGCATAACAGAAACCCTAATAAATCCAACCCAGAATAATTTGTTAACATTTGATAATTTTAAGGCAATTGAAAATTTACCAGAAGATTATCCTCTTGAAGATACATTGACATTAGAAGAAAAGTATTCGCAGCTTGATCCGAGCATCAATGGCAAAAAGAATGTGTGTTCGTGCGGAAACCAAACAGAGTATAGAACTCGTATTCTGTTATTGAAGGGATTAGATAAAGCTGATATCGATTTGAGAACAGATTACACAACACACTTGCAAAAGGGTGTAAAACATCCTATGGCCTTTCGAGAACAAAAAGATCGTTCTAAAAATACAGAAGAAATTTCACCTTATATTAAACAAAAATACAATATCAAAAAGGAAAAATCGGAAGCTACGATCAAACCTCCATTTCCAATTTCTATATCTTACTCCAAGTCTGCTGAGCTTTTAAACGGTTCGGAAGATGCAGTGGACAAGTCTATCCAAGTGGGAGAAAGGTTTTCTTACTCAGACAACAGTGATTCATCATTCAACATAGATCATCAGCAGTTGTCAAAAGATATTGCTATTAACACCCTCAAAGCGATAAAAGATGGAGGCTTTAGAATTTCACCCACAGCTAACTCTAAAGTGAGATTTTCAGTCATTATAAACGATGCATGTATAAAAGAAGAATGTTGCGAGAAAATAGATGAGGCTTCACAAATAGATGAGTCAGTGGACCGCATAAGTTTATTCGAAAACCAAACAGAAGATAATTTACAAGATGTTTCTTCTAAATTAGCATTAGTGTCAGAAGGAATGATAGATACCATATCTGTCGTTCTAGAAGAAAATGGTAACGAGAAACTTTACTCCGGTGCAACTAGCGTAGATTACATACCAGTTTCTGACTCCAAATCAATTGAGTCTTCGCAACCTTTGCAAGATTTATTTGCTACAGAAGGAGGTAACGTAGTTGACGAATATACACAAGTGGGAGAGAATAGAGAAAGCCAAACAGAAGAGAACCTTCCTTACTTAAGTGAAAATTATTCGTCATTATCTGAAGGTCATTATAAAATGAATATGAGATCTTCAGACAATTCAGATATAAAAGAAGAATGTGGTGGTGCAATAAACAAATCTCTACAAACAGAAGGGACAGTGGTAAGTTCATTCGAAGACCAAACAGAAGATAAGCTTCCTTACTTAAGTGAAAACGATTCCCTTGTTAGAAGAGAAGAGATTTTTACACCGTCATCCGAAGATAAAGCGTCTTTGAAAAAAACAGAAGAGAATATAAAAAATAGTTCTTCTAAAGTAACATTAATGTCAGAAGAAACGGAAGATACAGTGTCTGTAACCACAGAGGAAAATAATAGCGAAAGGGGACAATCAGATACAACGAGCGCAGAATCTGTACCAGTTTCAGTGCCTAGCTCTATAACTGCAGAGTCTTCAGTTGTTTTGGAAGATTCATCTATAAAAGAAGAATATAACTTAATGGACAAGAATACACAAGTAGAAAAAGGAGCCATAAGTAAGATTCTTTTATCTGATGAAACTGATTTGTCTCTTGTTGAGAAAGAAGAGTATACAACATCAGTTGGAACTCAAAATCTAGACAAGATTGACGATGATTTGAACGAAATAACAAACAAATTAGAACATGATCGCCCATCTAACAACACATTATTAGTTGGAAGTGAAAACTTTCCATTGGATACTACTGAAATTGTGCCACCATCAACAACTATCAAGCAGCCCATTCCATCTAACTCAAAATTTGATCAGTTTTTGAATTGTTGGCTAGATTGTGTTAAAAAAGAAACATGCAAGGCAATGCATGAGTATGCACAAGTAGAAGCGTGCACAATTTTTGAAAAGGGTTTCTGTTCATGCAGTAGCCAAACAAAAGAAAATATTCCACTTGACACTACAGAAAAGAAGCTGCCAGCAGCAACTACAGAACAACATCTTTTATCTAACTTAAAACCTGGCGAGAATTCGGATCTTTGGCAAGAGTGTGCTAAAAGAGAAGAATGCAAGGCAATATGTGAGGATGCAGAAGTACAAGCGTGCACCATTTTTAAAAAGGGGTTTTGTTCGTGCGGTAGACAAACAGAAGAAAATATCCCACCTGACAACTCCGAAAACATACAACCAGTAACAAACCCCCACCAGCCTGTTTTATATTGTTTAAAATCTGGTGTCAATTCGAATCTGTGGCTAGAGTGTGCTAAAAGAGAAGAATGCAAGGTAATTGGCAAGGATGCACAAGTACAAGCGTGCACCCTTTTTAAAAAGGGTTTCTGTACATGCGATAGCCAAATGCATCAAAATGTCCCACCTGACAACATAGAACAGATACAACCAGTAACAACCCCCCACCTGCCTGTTCTATGTAGTTTAAAATCTGGCGAGAATTCCAATCTTTGGTTAGAGTGTGTTAAAAAAGAAGAATGCGATGCAATGGATGCACAAGTAGAAGCGTGTAGCTTCTTTGAAAAGGGATTCTGCTCGTGCGGTAATCAAACAGAAGAAGAAAATATTACATATACAAGTGAAAGTAGTTCATTCTCTGTTAAAAGCGATAATGATATGGCAGCTGTTACAGCATCGAAAGATCTATATGAAATGGATGATGATTTAAAAAAGGCAGAACAGAAATTGTCAGGACTGTCTGAAACGGTTACTATTCTATCAGACACTAAGGAAGATAAGACCGAAGTAAACACTAAATCTACTGGTTTTTTTGTCGGTTAGTTTCGGTAAATTCATTTAAAGTAGCACGGCAGCAGAAATCAGAAGGTAATCTACAAAGAGATCGCCTTTCTAAAGTAATATTGGAGTCAGAAAACATTGAAAATGGTCGTTCAGATACTAAAGAAAGTAAAAAAAGAAGAAAGACGATTAACGACGCATCGCTCATCAGTAATGGGAATTCATCTGCTGTTGTATATGGTTATCCAGTTAAAAACAGAAATAAACTTGAGCAAGAAACTTATACAATTGAAAGTAAGGAAGCAATAGACAAGAAAGCATTGCTTCCATTATTGAAACAGACTGATAATTTAAACGAAGAAAAAGATGATTTATTAAAAAATAGGTTCTCATTGTCAGGAAGTGCTGAAAAGCGTACATCTCACACTAAAGCACAAAACATGAAAAAGATACAATTAGTAGTTTCTGAGAATAAGTCTGTTATCCTAAATCGCCGAGTTCTTCTAGAAGAAAGGGTAATGCATTCACTTCAAACTCGCCCAGTTCAATCTTTTACATTGTTGAAAGATAAAAATAAAATGAACGAATCTTTGAAGAAGCACGTAAAGAAATCACAAAATAGTCGCCGTTGTCTAAAAATATCAGTGCCAAACAGAAATGAAGGCACTCTATCTGATAGTAGAAAGCGACAAGTGTCTGACACCATAAAGATACAACTAACAACAGCACATGCTACGGCCATGAAAAAACCAATACAAAACCAAATACCTGTAATAAAGAAAAACTGCATGTCTCTGTCTATGCGTGAAACTGACGAACTCTTGAACAAAGAAGAAACGGATCTTTCTCGGGAAGTTTCAATATCAAAAGCAGCTGAAGGCATAAACACAAAACAGATTCAATTCCAAGCAAATTCAGTTGCTGTTATAGATAAATCAGTTCCTTATAAAAGGTCATTTAAATACCAAACCAATTCGGAAGCAAACTACATTTATTTGTATGAGACTAATCTAGCTCCTTCTAAAGAATCGGAGTATACTAAGGCTATCCCGTCATTGAAAAATGAACGTACAATTAATAATTTGAGCGAAGGCGAGAAAGTTGGCACCATCTTCAAAAATGCCAAGTCAGAAAGAACAACAGAGAGCCTATATGATATTAAAAATACCAACAACACTAAAAATACCCAATTAGAAGTAGTTGAACGGGCTACCCAAGTATGGCACTGCAGAGACATTCGAGAAGCAAAGACCACTTCTAAAGCCAGTCCTTGCATTCATTGTAACTGCGAAGCATTGCTATCTAAGCATTGGCTGCCAAAGGATCAATCAATGGGCTGGGAATATCTCTTAAACGTTTTGGACAGAACATTGCGTTTCAAAATGCGAAATTTCTTAAAAAACACAACATCTAGCAAGGTCGAGGCAAAAAGACTGTTTAAAAATAGTGTTTACAACTTATACCACATTACAGGTCGCGCCCTACACTAACTACTATTTGCCTCATAATAACTAACATGTAACATGAGCAGGCAAGAAATAACTACTTATTTGTAAGTAACAAAATATGTGAAAAGGAATCTTTAAAAGATGATCCTTTTTCAGGTTTACCAGTAGTCAAAGAATATGTGGTAATTGTGGACTTCGACTGAGCCTTGGCTCCACAAATAGTTTTTTCTACAACAAAGATACATACACTTACGACTGTTAGTAATTTTATTTCTTATATCACAACTTTTACCATGTTTATAATCTATTTTATTACTTTTTCAGGTACCTTCGAGAACTCCTTAATACTTATTTTTACTGTAATAAAGTATCATTTTATCTCGACAAATGTAGTTAAACGTAAAATAAGGTCACTGTAAATTCCTGAATGTAAGAAATATGCAGCTCTGGTAGATTATAATCAGAATGAGTAATCATTCGAAAACAAAACAACCTAAATATATTCAATTTTATAAGGCTCTATTAGGCATTAAACTTATTTAAAATCTTCCCAAAACCTTTACGAATAAATGTAGTTAAACGCATATTAAACTAATTATAAAATACTGTAACTCCAATCAGTATGAATCAGAATGAGTAATCATTCGAAGAACTAAATCTATACTCAATTCTAAGCTCGAAGTGCATTTAGAATCTTCCCAAGAGCATCCATGAACAATTGTATTTAAAAAAGAATAAAGCCGTTGCTAAATCCTGAAGGCAAAAATATACAACACACAAGATCACTGCAATGAATTTTAATCAGAATGAGTAATAACTACAAGAAACAATCTATTAATTGTTAAAAATCTTGAACGTTGTTTATTTACAAGTTCGTATGTAATTCTGAATTACTTATCGATAGTTGCATGATGCCTGGCGTTTTCAGTCAGTCACAATTTTGGTTATTGTATTTATTGTTTTCTTGAATTTTTATCATCGGAAATGGGATTTGTAAAATAGTGCGAAGACAATTTAGTCCGTAAAAATAGTTTAGTGCCAAGTAGTGCCTGTTCGATATTTGGCGAGAAAACTATCCTGTCGTCAAAGGTTCGATTTGCAATTTTTTTTATTAAGAGATTTACAAGCACAATGGAATGAGATCGACTTAGTCCCGCGATATTAAGATAAACACGTATTGTCATTCCTGGTGTCCATTTCTAAGCGTTAACACGATGAGAATGTGCCACGGGTTAGAAACTGGGCGGAGCTTATCCTGTGCTCAAGCAACGTAAATAAGACGAGATGTTTTACTTGCGGACAGGTGCATCATAAACAAAGGCGTTGTCGAAAGGCTCGCAAACGACCATATTCTCACACTAACAATAAGCAAATGCCATTTTCTATCTCCACTGTTGCTAAAAGCGAACACATCAAAACAAAGTTTTGTTATTTTTGTGCCCAATCAGGTCACGATGCTAAAAATTGTTTTAGTCGTAAAACTATTGAACGGTGAAAGAGAGTGAATCTTTGTAAATCGGGAATGCCTGTTAGGCCTTTAGCAAGATCGTGGCTCGCGAATACATATATACTTAGGCATTATTGCCACTGGAAACAAAATTTCACTATAGCGCATAAATATACAACTAGATTTGCCCACAAAATCGGGGGATGTTATCTAATACTTATGGGGGTAAATCAAACAGACGTTTGCAATCATTCGATTTTATTCAAACTTCGATGTTATATTAAACGCAATCTAGAGTGTTCTTCTCTCACCCAAGGTCCAGGCTTGACTGCCGGTACCGGCATATCTGGTTAAGGTTTTCTTAGCTGTAACACAAATGCTAGCTAATACCATCTGTTAAATCGGCTGCATCCGTACGTTGGGCTTGCTTAATAGTAATAATCGCCCTTCCCTCCCGCACAAGCTTCTGGGGCCTGGTTTGCCAGGTAATGGGTAGTAGCATGTAATTTACTGCACTATGCCCAGAATTAACTGTAGCGAGCAGCGTTATTTTAACGTGGCTTACCTAGAAGCTAAAAACCACGGTCCCCCTTTCGGAGACACGAATTGAGATCCGCTCAATTAGCGCGTTAATGCTATTGCAGAAGCTACCAGTACACACTGGTGGGAGCGAGGTATACCTATCCAGACCTCTACTAGCTCTCCAGGCTACAGGCTCTCCAGGCACCATAAATGGCTTCCCCTTCAGGTGAGTATCCAATTCACCCACACCGGTACTCTTGTTAGAAGAGCTTCCTCATGAACTCATGAACGTTGAGGAGTTCATGAGTCCCCGTCGAGAGCACTTACGTGACACTCTACCACACATTTTATTCTGACTATATCGCCCTTTACCCAGGATATCTGGGATTGGGTGGAGTCCAGCCAGTTTTTTCGGGTGAGCGCCGTGTTTTATTTATTTGTAGTGATGTAACTAACCAATCCTGGCCCGTCACCTGGGCGAGCGTCAGTAACACTTAAGCCGGCGTGGAGGATACACGTCTTCTACAGTCTATGCACTGTGTATGTAATTCGCCCTGCTCACTCAATATTAATAATGTTAATTAATGACAATAATTGAGTATCTTTTATTTAAACACATAAAAGAACATAACAGGAATAATATAAAAAATGGTTTCTATCATGTGTATCAACTTATAAGTATTTCGTGTATATTTATCATATTTTATTAGACATTTTTTTACTAAAAAATATATTTAAAGAAGGCGCGTTGTTATTTTTCGATCTATCATCATCATATTTAACAAAAAAGTTGCAATGGTTTATAATCTTGGTGTACTGGAATGACAAAATAATCAAACATTTCATCGTTCTTTGTATTAAGTACGTATTACAAATAAACTGGTAATTCATTTTGTGACACGATCCAGCATTATATAGTACAGAAAATGATAGAATATTTTGTTAAGTTGCAAGAGCGAGAGAGCAACCACGCGACACGATGTGTCTAAGAGAAAAGAAGTTCCACGAAAGTAGCAATTACTACGCCGCCACGTACCTGCTACCCAAAAATTGTACCCCATTTTGGTTCCAGGCACGTAACAAAACCGTAGCAATTACGTGCTTGTGACTAGTGGCTAAAACTTAATAGTTCCACCGGTAGTTGCTTGTACGTAGCGATGACTAAAAATGCTGCTTGGGTGAACTTTATATTCCAATTATAATTTATTTATAATGATTCTTTTATATTAATATTTTGCTCTTAATATTAATAAGAGTATAGTAATAAAAAACTCACGATTTCTTATTTAATTGACCACTATCAAATTCCATTTCAAACTTTAAAAAGTGCTCCCATCTCAACACATTTTATCAATTTCCAATAAGAGCTGTTGGTTTCTATTTGTTATTTCTTCATACGATCTCAACACACAGATTCCAACTTGATTGTTAATTAATAAAGAAGATCCATACAGAATATAATTAATTACTTGCTTGTGTAGCAATATCAATTAATTATTTATAAAACCAGTAAGGTTTAAATTATCTCCAAATATTATCTGACGTCTATCGCATTTTTTTGTTTTGTTTGTTTTTATTGAACGTAACAATGAAAACATGAACATGACATTATAAAAATGCTTTTAGAGCGCTCTGGGAAAGCATCTTGTCCTTTCAACGATTTAGAACTAGTAATTTGTGAACGTATCCCTTTTGGGGGATCTTAATAAAAATGAGATCCTCTTTAAATCTAAGGGAGTTAAGGTTGACAATCGAAAATAAAATAATTCGTTGATCACTAGGAACTATTGATATATTTAATGTTTTACATGAACACACATTTACATTTACTGAATATTAGAAATATCTTAAGTTTACAGGTACCCACCCCCCAACACATATGACAAAATCACTGCCTGTATTGGTGCATCCGCCAATTTCGCCAACCACCGCTAACTCGTACTCCAAGGAAAACTTCCGTGTTGATCTACCACTAACAAAGTGACGCGTGCACCACCAGAACTGCTTCTCGTCTGTCTACCACCGTCTCTGCATCAAACCAACTGTTGAAGGGCGTGGGGAGCACTATCACTTCGCGCGCTTTTATGTAAATTTAAAACTAAAGGGATGGCACGTCACATTTATTAAAACAATGGATTCCATTATAAACTATTTCAAGAAACAATCGAATTTTCAACACGAAACAATGATATATGACTTTTCAAAATTTCCACTAACCCTATTTTATTTCATAAATCCGCATTAACGGAAAAAGTATTTATTCCATCTTGTAGATCACAAAATTGTGAATCTGCCGATATAACATTTAACATAAATAATAGATTAAACATCTAAATTTTGTTGTCGACGGAACAACATTATATTAAACTTTATAACCAACATTAATTTATAAAAACACAATTTTCCAATGCTCCTTGTTTATAAAACTATACATTATATCTTTTATAATGTTATTTAAAAAATTTTCTAGATGCTACGAAACATTATGCAGTCCAAATTACATAAAACTACTGCACGTTTCAAAAGCGCAGTCTGTAATTAATGTTTGTTGCATATTATATCAGAAATATCCAACTTGAATCCAATTCAAAGGTACTACACAAACAAAATAGCTTCTCAAAACAAAACACAAATTTCTGTTATAATTTCTACAGGTGAGTAGTTATATACGAACTTGCATAGATCTTAAATACAACCTGTTCTGTTTGATTCAGATAAATCTTGACTTTGATGAAAAAGCACCAAAACTTCATTAAGTCTTAAAAAGTGTTGTGGTAGCGATCGACACATTGTTAAATTTATCAGTGAAGGCTAATTTTTACAAAGAAATGCAGGATTTCACTATGTATATCCTTTTTATGTTTAAAGCGTTTTAGTGTGCATGTTAGTCCATCTATTTCAAAAACTGAGGTTATGTCTTTCAGAACGGGATTTCTAAAATGTGCATGAAATCTGCCTGCTAAATATTTTAATATGAGTTATATCTTCCCAAAATGATTGAAAATCATGGCATTATGTATATTAGTCGTTACGGTACAGAACAAATTTAGTTAGCACTGCTTACAATGCATAATTAAGGTCTGAAAATAAGCCCCCACTAGAAGAATAACCTAAGTGTGACTGGCGAGGTGAAGTATTTGAAGGTTAGACTAGACTCAAAAATCAAATGGATCCAGGTGGTTTAAAAAGTAGTCAAGAAGTTTTTCGGCTGTTAAATTAAATAACAACTCGGGGTTATAAACAAAAACTAAAAACAAACAAGTTGTGTTGGTTGTATAACATGATAGCTAGGTCAGCAATATCTTATGCAACGTTGGTTTCGTGGGCAAAGACAACACAGAGAAAATAAATGCAGGAACCTGGAAACTCTATAAAGACTTGTATATCTGTACAGATTAAAATTATTGAAAACTCCGCCTACAGCAACAGTCACTTAGAAGTACAGGAGTGAGATTGAGATTATCTATTAGAATGCAGAATTCGTTATTGTATGACAGTTTAAGGTTATCTTGTTGACTTCTCAAAATTATATTAAATTTAAATTTTACACTAGAAACAACAAAATATGGCTATAAACTTCCTAGATTTAACTATCAAGATTAACGCACACAATCTATTTGAATTTCCCATATACAGAAAACCAACACAAACGGACATAACAATACCAAATTAATCTTGTCGCCATAAAGCACATAAAGTAGCAGCCTACAGATCATTATTACACAGAGCTTTAACTATTCCACTAACAAAGCCATATTTTAGCAATGAGATATCAACCATTAAACTACTAGCACATGCAAATCATTACAATCCGAACATGATTGACACTTTAATTAAACAAAAAGATTATAGGTTAGCTATCAAAATAATATATCCCATTGACAATCAAACAGAAGATACAAATTACATATCTATACCATATTTTGGCAAAATATCAGAAAAAATTGCACATATACTAAGAAAAACCAACAATTATAAAATAACATTTAAAACCAACACTAACACTTTTTCATTTTTATTTAATGCTAAAGACAGAACACATGATATCATGAAATCGGGCATTTACCGTTTAAATTGTTCTTTTTGTAGTTTGGTATATATTGGGCAAACACTTCGAAATTTTAACAGAAGATATAAAGAACACGTACGCCATTACAAAAATAAACATCCTGAAAAATCTAATTATGCCAAACACTGTTTAGAACAAAATCACACAATGACTCCTCAAAATAAATTTAAATTCCTACATTTTTGTAATAACAAACGCAAATTAGACATTTTAGAAGCCTTTGAGACATACAAACACAAACTCAGGGTACCTTTATTGAATGAACAACTTGAGCTCAATAATTCTTCGTTACTGGAACTGTTAGATATTTAATTCTGATTATTATTATTTTTATCTAGTTACCTATTTTTGTATCTACCTTAGCGACGTGTTTGTTTATATTTATATTACCTTTGATAATGACAGCTTAGCTGTCGAAACAATATTGTCAGGTTATATTTTAATAAATACTGTGAAACTTTTTACTAATCTTTATTTATTTCATGTTTAAGGTTATGTCTGCCAATGATTACATGTCATGTGGTAATTTATTTTTATTTCATACTGTCCGGTAAAAGGGTATTTACCGGACTCATTTGAGTCCGGTAAATGAATTATTACGTTACAAGGCCGGTAAAAAATTTTACCGGACTGAAAATCCAATTTGAGTCCGGTAAAAAATTTTATCGGACTGAAAATCTAATTTGAGTCCGGTAAAAAATTTTACCGGACTGAAAATTTTAAATGCATTTTTTTTAAAAATGAACAATGTGAGGCAGTATGAAATAAAACGCCTTACGTCATACGTCCGGTAAACCATTACAGTAGCTCGTTTCAACATTTTGTAACGAACAAACGTTTTCAACTCGCTACTGTAAACTTGGGTTTACCGGACTTATAACGTAATATACTATTGTGATTTTGGTCAACTTAGATTTTTGTTAAGGCATTGGTAGTACTGATATATAAATACATGCTACTTCAGCTAAATTTCGATATGTGTAAGTCCATTGACATATGTCATCCGTCATACAACCTTTTAAAATATAACGTCCCTTAAAAATTCTTGTATCGCGTGTCATACTAAATGTCGAACAAAGAAGATTCTCCAAACGTTTCACTCTACGATCGTACAATATGTGCTGATACTGCAGAAAGTTTAACATCTTTCGTTCAGACGTCAATTTCGTCTCTACGACAAACATTATCAAAACATGATTCAAAAATGGACCCTGTATTAAAAGAATTACTTAACAGTTTTTCAAACGATGCTACTAAATTCATACGTGCAATAAACAAATTTTGTCATAGACATCAAAACAACGAACCCTGCATTTCATGCTATAATTTCAGCAGAAAGACAAACACTTCTGCTTGTCTGAGTTGTAAAAGTGACAATGCCTTTCTTAAAGAACACAAACCAGTCGTGCAAGCTTCAAAATCTATGTTGAATATATTTGAATCTAGCTGCCATGTAATGAAAATGGCCGAACTTGTAAGAAAGCACATTTATGGTATTATCAAAGAAAACCCAAATAAACCTGCAGGTGATAATATCAGTGAGTGTGAAGTGCAGGCTATTAATCTGAGCAAATCGAGTCAAATTTGCTCAAGTAAGAATAAATCTGAAAAAATTGCGAACTATTCTAAGCTTCCAGTTGCGAAAAAGAAAAGTCGGGTAGAAAAAAGTGAAGAAAAGTTGGCATCTTTAAATAGAAATACCTCATTACCTTCTATAGAAGAAGAGATACAGTTAGAAGAAACACCTGAGAATTTAGCTACAGTCACAGATCAAAATATGGAAGTACGTATGGTACAGATGGTAGATACAAGTGAAGAGAAAAAAGAGTTATGCAAATTGTTAAAAAGTTCGAAAACTCAAGAACAGAATTTAAGGCTCGGAGAAGCTAAAGTACAATTTACCAGCAAACAAGATTCAGTTAATATTACATCAGATCAGTTTTCAAATCGTTTGCGAAACTGTACGCAAAAAGAAGAAAAGTGCACACAAGTAGAAGAGTGCACAGTTTTCAAGAAAGGAGGCACCAAGGCAGTTAATAAGTGTACCTACACTGATAAGGATGTTTCATCCACTGCGGTACAAAAGGACAAAGGCAGTTTTCCATCGATCCTACAAAAACTCGTAAATGGAATTGACAAGAATTTCAAGCCTCAATTAGAGAATTTGCAACAAAATCATTCCACTAAAGAAAACATACAGTTAGATGAAGATACTAAAGGAAAATCTTTCACGGAAAAAATACAGTCAGTATTAACCAGCAAGCAGTTTGATTCGGGTAATTTTAAAATTTTCGAAGCTTCAGGTGTTTGGTTAGAGTGCACTACGAAAGAAGATTATAACACTATAATTGGGTGCACGCAAGAAGAAAACTCGTTTGCTGCTACGAAGCAAGAATGTAAAACAGATATTCGATTATCAGGAGGATTAGATAGAATTGAGGATTTGGTGAAAACCGAAGAGAACCGTTACTCTGAAGAAATGGCAAGGTTAGACAGAAGCACTGGAGGAATTTCAGCTAATCGTACAAAAAAGATCCAATTAGAAACAACCGGTACACCGTCAGATCTAACTAATTTTAAATTTGTTAAATTCTCAAATCCTGATGAAAATTGCACTAAAGAAGAATTTTTTACATTAATAGATGGCTATCCACAAGTAGATAAGTATAAAAAGACTATTCTGCCATTGTCAAATCTAGAAAATATTGTTAAAGCCTTACCAGATCGTCCTAGCGAGATATTAATGTCGGAAAGACCCAGAACCAGTCTACCTAATACTAAAAAAGATTATGATATTGAAAACATGCAATCAGAAACCACCAGTACGGAATTCAATCCAGTTAGTTTTAAATGTGTTGCAGCTTCAGGTCTTTGGTTGCATGGGCCAGTTGAGAAAAAAGATTCTTCCTCGAATACGAGTGATAGGTCACCACTTCAAAAAGAAGAATATAAAACAGTTTTTCAATTATCAAATGATGATTTTAAGAAAACTGTAGATTATTTACAAGTGTCTGGAAATATTTCGCTTGATAGTAAAAAAGAAGATGGCACCGATAAGATCAAGAAGACTGCTAACTATTCTTTTTTTAAATCTTACAACAATTTAGACTATTTAGAGTGTTCAGCAGAAGATTGTTGTAGAGCAACGGACGGTCAAAAAGAAGTAAGTGAATGTACAATATTTACAGAAGGGATATGTCTATGCAAGAATAATGTAGGAGAGTCTCGAACGTCTATTTCATTACTTGAGCAATCAAAAAATAAAGAA
The DNA here is from genome assembly GCA_929113105.1 of Agrypnus murinus. NCBI lineage: Eukaryota > Metazoa > Arthropoda > Insecta > Coleoptera > Elateridae > Agrypnus > Agrypnus murinus. The sequence goes on from OV816031.1 coordinate 114,114,769, forward strand.
GGATCAATGGCTTCTAGCAAAACATTACCTTTAGAAGAAAGTAGGCATGGCACCGAGAATACACCGTCGGAGTCTGCGTTTTCTAAAATTTGGCGCCGTTGCGCAATTAAGGATGATTGTAAGACCCAAGAAAACGATGCGCACGTTGAAGGGTGCACGATTTTTGTAAAGGGAGTATGTTCATGTAGAGCTCCTGCAAAGAAAAGAGAGTATGAAGAATTGAATAAATCGAAAGTGAATTTACAAGATGGAGACAAAAAACAGCAACAAATAATAAATGAGCAAATTGGTTCCGCTCACTTTAAAGTTTTTCTGGCTTCTAAAGAGGATGTAGAAAAAAATCGCCTTGCTAAAGAACCAGAAATAAAAGAAGAGTCAGAAGAGAGTGGGGCCAGTCTAAGCGATACTACAAATGCATCTAATAGAGACGCTATTGATGTTGAGATGAAGAAATCAGAAAAGTTTCTCTTTTCAAAAGAAGTTATAAACGCTGCATCTGACACTAAAGAAATACAAGAATTAGGTGATAAAATGGCACAGTCGGAAGCGACTGGAGAGAGTCAGAGCGAGACTGAAGATAATTTAAAACAAAATTTAGCTAAGACAGATGATCATCTTAAAATATCCAAAGACAATCATCTCTATGAAGAATCTAAAAAAGTTGCATCTGATATTAAAGAAATAGAAAGACTATTAAGTGAACAACTAAGAAAGTCAGATGAAAACAAAAGAAAATCCGAAGAAATTGTAGGCAGTTTAACTAGCACTAAAGTAGAATCTCTAGCTAAGAAAGAATCAGAATTAACAAAAGAAACTTCTGATAATAAAGTAATACAAACATTAAGTGAGAGTCTTAAAGAAATATCTGACACTAAAGATCAAAATAAAAAAGAAAGATCGTTCACTATAGAAGTCATTGAATCCGACTACCAAACTGAGAAGTCCAGTAAATCTTCTTTTTCATTGGAAAATACGCACCAACTTTTTGAAGATTTAAATGAGGCAGATATTAATAAAGAAGCACCCCATGATACTGACTCTCTAAATGTATTGCTGCCATCAGCCGAGAATCTCTTTGCTGTCAACAGTCAGGAACTTGATGTAGAAGGAAACCGCACATATTCTTCTTCACATTCTGTATTATTAGAGTATTTAGATGACATTGATGAGATTTTGGGGAAAGACGAAAATCTGTCAGAAAGTCATGTCGTTATAGAAATATTAATACCAGAGGAAACTGAAGACACGTCGTCTGATAATGAACGAAAAATACCTGACATCATAAATATACAATTAGCAACGCCAGCAAGCGATACTGATCAAAAACACAGACCTGAACACCAAGTTGATAAACAAGAAAACCGAATTTACTCGTTTGATGCAATAAACGACAAGGATAGTCTTTTTTCAGCACTGAAAGATTCACAACCCGCAAGTGAATATCGAAATTCCTCGATTCTCGTGAATGAATTAATTAAATACAAACATACGTCTGATCACAAAATCACTACAGAGAAAAAAGGCAAGTATATCTGTAGAACTAATCCAGATCCTAATAAAGATAAGGAGCATAATGTTTGCCCACTACAATCATCTCAACGTACATTATATAATTCTGTGTATTTTTTATTGTGATATAGACGAAGTTTACGATGTGGATGACGAAATCGAAGTCACCAACATTTATTTACCAGAAAGACGTCACTATACAAAAAGGAAATTTAGAAAATCAACGCCAAAAAAAGCAGCAGATGGTCTGAAAGATAATGAAATTGCACATGACACCGAAAGTGTACAGCTTGAAGCAAATTATAGAAAAGTAGGAGGTAGACTACAGCCCACTAGCACACCAATTCTGCCTGGCCCTTGTAAATGTAATCGATATCTTTCTGAAGAATGGTTGCCAACAAATAGCCCAGTGTGCTGTCGACCTCTCCTAAGTTTTTTGGATAATATATGCTGTTTCAGAATTCCAAAGTTCTTAAGAAACATAACATGGAGAAAGGTCAAGGAACAAAGATTTTATTTAAAAATAGTGTTTACAACTTATAACGCATTACAGGACAGACAATATTCTTCCTACTACTTGCCTCTTAGCAATTAAGGATATAATTAATAAGATGAGCAAGTAAGAAACCATTACATGTAAGTAATAAATTAACCTTTAAAGGATATGGGACCAGCTAGTTTCAAATTTCTTCATGCGGTAGATTTTAATAAAATTAGACTCATCAGTTTCTCGGACGAAAAAACAAAAAATTCCACTGTCACACTCCGTGAAAAATAAGTTCGTGAGCTTCAAAACTCAAAATCTCACGGCAAATAATAATCAAGTGTGAAGTCATTCTGTAGGATATACTTTGAACATTAGCTTTTATGAAAACAGAGGCCCCACGACGGACCGTCAATTCGTAGGAATAAAAATAACTACTAAACAACATAACAAAACAAAAAGTTGTTGGGTGCCAATTTGCAGCATACAAAACTTATAAACAATATTATTTACGTTATGCTTAAGTAGGCCTCGGCTTAGGTATTAATTAATAATAAATTAAGGTAGATCGTAGGTTAATTGAAATGCCAGCTGATTTAACAGAGCTATGGATCATGGGCGCCAGCATGTTAATATATAAAGTGGTATCAGTAATTCTGCACGACAACGAAGCTATAGATCTTGAAGTGAATCCGTTTTAATCATCAAAGAACCCAATTCTTTCACTCCGTTATAACACAAAAATATCACACAACAATTAAAATAACTTCAATAACATCATTTATTTATTTATTCACACATAAAAATCGTTATCCAATTATAAGATTGATAATGAACTAGAAAGCCTTTAACAACTAAATGTCTTATTATAGTTAATAATAATAATACAACCAAATTAAAAAATACTTAGAAAATCAGACTTTGATTGTTATTAAGTTTATTCGTTACTTGAGAAATTACATTCAGAATCTTATAAAAATTGATTTCTTATCTTATCACGGATCTTCATAAAATTGTAACTTTATGAACATTCTAACACATGCTTAGTTCTAATAATTCACTCTTAAATTTTGATATAACGAACTAAGTAATGCTTCCACATGAAAATAAGATATAAAGAACCCACCTGGTTACTTCAATAAACCAAATTTGATTTACCCACGTTGCTTCAGGTGACTAGTAGTAGATAATCAACAGGTTGTTAAGATCATTTGGCGAAGGATCCCAGAAATCATCATCATTTATAATTAACAGAAGCGAATAAGTATATTCGCCATTAACACCAAAACGAACAATCGTAAAGCTCGCAGTTTTAGCTATGAAGGTCAAGTATCAAACAAAATTATCATCAAAAATGAACACTAGACTTAAACACCAAATTAAATTAAAGTCGGGACTGATTTTTCTATAAAGAATCATTACCTTTCAGAACAAAGTCTTATTGATCGCATTAATAAAACAAAAAGAAACAAATTTAAATTTTAAATATTACATTTTAAATTTTAAAAACTATAATTTCGTCATTCCACAACTTCCAAATAATGAGTTAAGACTTTCAGTATTTCACAAAACCATTTTGTGCACTAATTACACCATACTTAGAAATTTCACAAAGAAAGTCAATGTAAAGTTAAACCGTGCACCAAATTCACGTGCTTACTCCGCCAAGTCTGCAAATAAGGGACGGAAAGAAACCTCTTGCTAACGAATAAACAAACAAGCGTGGGTCTCGTGGTCAACCCTTTTAATTGATTGAATCCAGTCGATTATATGATTTGATCTTTAATGGCATTTAGAAATCACTAGAATGATTTCTATTAAGTGATCCTTTCATGTTTTTTCACGGTAGGTCAATAACTTTACAAATACAACGTTTATTATTTATGTTAAAGATGGATTTTTGTCTCTGTAGGTCACAGACATATTTTTTACAGGTTGTGACAATAAAACTTTTTGTTTGTCTTGGACCAAGAAACCCGTGTGTCAAATCTTAATACAATCTAGGGGATGTCAAATTTTGTACCTAGGCGGTTTTATGTATTTTGTCTGGTAACTTAACAAATCTTCTTTCCATTGTTTGTTTCAATTTACAGGTCCATCATTATATAGGTTGACGGCCTTTGCGGGCTTCATTTTCTGATTTAGGTAAGGAAACGTTAGGGACCGTAACGATTGTTCGATGATTCACCTTTTATGATTTCATGTAATTTTTATTTATTTTCTAGGTATCTTGAGAAATATCTCGGCACTTAAATAATGTATTAGGTGTAGACTTGTACCATTTCATTATAATAAAGTATTGCCATTAATTTTAGATTTTTTTTTGTAAATCGCTGCCTCATTGCCGTATACTGGATGACTTACTTCAAGTTCAAGATAAGGGGCTTCTTCGTGTTTCCGCAGAAACAAGCATACAAAGAGGTCAGTATCTGTCACGCCTTTTTTCCTATAATTTTTTCATTTTTTACTTGTTTAAATAAAACGAGTTTAGTCGTAGTTCTATATTAAGGAACAACGACGCCCTCTTAAGTCTTTTTTGCTACAGCTCTTAGTTTCTTCGAGTCTTAAAATTTCCAGTGAGAATAGCCATCTGAGTATTAAAGCGTTTGTCTGAAGCGTCAGTTGCAACCAAGCCACGCCGTCTATTATAGTCCGTCATTTATCGTCTATCGTTTATAGTTTATAATCTATCGTCTTCCGTATGTCGTCTGACGTCTTTCTTCTGCTGTCTTTCGACTGCCGGCTTTTGTTTATAGTCTGTCGTCTATCGTCTTTCGTCTCTTTTGTCATAGTCTTCTGCGCCTATTTGCTCTTTCCGTCTCGTCCGTCTGCTTAGTCTTTTATCTGTAGTGATCTATCGTCTTTTATCTGTAGTGATCTACCGTCTTTAATCTGTTATCTACTACCATCGTCTATCCTCCACTGTTCATTATCCGCTACAATTCTATATTAGACGTAAAGAAGAGCGGTTGTGGTTCGGCTATATGCGTGCGAAACTACCGACCTAGGTTGGAACCCAGACCAATATACCATTAGATTTAAAAAAACAATATGTGGTATATTGCTAAAAAAATAGGTTATACATCATTACAGCTACCCCCTCCCATTACGAGATTTGTACTTATATTAGATACACCCTGTATGGATGTGACTAATTGATTGTATTTAAAAATGTATGTGGATGGAAAAATACAAATTATAAAATGGTACGCTAGTATTCTGCGAGTGCATCAGTTGTTTATCTTTAGTTACTAAACGTGCAAGTATTTTATTTTATTTATTTATTTTTGGGCGAATCGGGATCGCGGAGCATGCTTCGTGCCTCATGGCTCCGATTACTATGATCATTTGACCGACTCTTACTAGAATTTAGCCGAATCTGGGGGAATTCCACCCCCAGTAGGGATTTTTATCGTGCCAAACATATTATTGTCTTTAGTTCCAAACGCATTTTAGGTTAATGTGTCAAAATGACAATTATATAGTACGAACACCGTTCCCGGTGCCGGCAGATCTGTTTAAGGTTCTCTGCAGTTTTCCTTAGCTGTGACACAAATGTGGGATTTGCGCTGTTCTATCTGTAAGTCGGCTGCAGCCGCACTTAGGGCCTACGTAATAATAATCGCCCCCTCCCTCCCGCACAAGCTAATAGCTTCTGGGTCCTGGTTTCCAGGCTATGGGTTGTAGCAAAAAAAAAGTAACTCCATCAAAGGTACCTTTGGAATCTTGAACGCATGTGTATTATAACACCAGAGATTTATAACTGTCACTGTCAAAGGATTATTTTGTATAATTTTCTGGTGTTACACATGAGTTCAAAATTCCAAAGGCAGCTTTGATGGAGTTACTTTTTGCTCATACTAAAATTCTGATCTATAGCACCAACTTTACAAAAAGTTACTATACTGTAAAGTTTGAATAAACTGGGTAAAGTTCCTGTATAATAATTATAGGTTATAATGTTATTTATTATATTATACAGGAACTCTAAATTTGGAAAGTATGCGATCTATTTTTCTCAGACGAATTGACATTTTTTCCCACCAATTGTGAAATGCGGAACTAAAAACGGGTCTATCCTTATTCACTTTTTAATATTGGCTAACCTTACTGATCTAGTTACTTTAGTTTAATAATTTATGGTGGCATCAACCTGAATATGATTAAACCAAAGATTCGAAAGGGTTAAGATAGGAAGCTAAGCGACGATGTTGCAGGTATTGCCATCTATAGTCTCAGGGGAAAGCAAGTTGGTCGGTAAAAAAGTAATTTATGTGTATTTGTTTGTCATTTTTTGGTAACCATTGGTAACATCACCTATAAAAACCAAATAAAGACTTGTACTGTCAAAAGAATCATCTTCAAAGCAGGATTTTGAGTAGTTTTGTTTTGGGTAAGATTTGCTCTTCAAATTGAAAGAAAAAAATGGTCTCGTGTTGCGTAGTGGAAAATTCCCGCAATAATAAAAATAATCATCTTCCAACATACTTATTTAACGTTGCCAAAAGACGTAAATATGTAAGTATCTTTTGGTTGTATTCATCATTGCTCTTCAGAACTACTTTTCTCTTTTTGTTTCAGTGCAAAGAAATGGATAAAGTTCGCTGCACGGGATGATTTATTAAAATATGTAGAAAGTAGCAGAACGAAAAAGGATTTCAGGATGTGTAGCTAGCATTTTTTATCGGAACAGTTTAAAACTTGTCATCCACTCAAATTATTAAAGGCGAAACAGCATTATTTCTGTATATAATCTGTATTATACGGTCATTATAATGTCTATAAACAAACCAGCAGATTTATTTCTTTTAGATAATCTTGAACATTAAATAGGAGTAACTATTTTTAGTATATACTTTTTCCCTGAATTTGGATCCATCCATATTGCATGATGTCGTAGCGATTGTTGCGACATCTACCGTTCTCAATTCAACACCAGTCATATTATCATGACCAACTTCATTCATGTCCGCCGTCAGTGAATATGAATGGCCATGATATTGTAGCGAATGTTGCGACATCTAACGCCTCAGGGGAAATTGGACCACAAAAAGCGTAGTCGTTTTTTTACATAGTCCGCTTATGCCAGTTTCCTATCTTAACCCTATCTAATCTTTGGATTAAACTTAGTACATAAATAAAAAGTACATAAACATAACCTGTGCTACTGAGTGAAGCACTAATGAACGTTTTTTGCGCCCTAAGCTATAAATAAAAAGTAAGTCATATTTTACATTGCATTAAAAACTGACTTCAGAAAACTTGTTGCAGTCAAGCCAATAAAACCACATAAAAAATACTAAATTTACTACCGATATTACAAACAAAAAGGTAGACCGGCGATGGTAGCGTTAGCTTTTAGAAAAAGTCAATTGGTAATCGCTATTTTCACGGCCGGCCTCCTCGATTTGTAAGACAAATGTGAACGTCTCTATACCGCCGTTCGTGTTTGTAGTTCCAAACATTATTTCTGTTCTGAAGGGGAGCCACACTACAAAACATTCAGGTTGCGTAATATTGCCCTCTCTTTAGAAATATTACAATGTTATCCGGTTGCGATGCAATTCTCAAAGTTAAGAATTCATAACCTCTCATAAAATACGTGCTTTTGTATTGGGTTATTTTATTTATCTATACTGTAGATGTATTCTTTTTATCATTTTAAAGTGAGATTAGGTAAGATTCCTACTATTCTCATTATCTAACTAAACGTATTGTGTTCTATTTACTTGTAACAAGTGAGTTGGTACTGAGATAACTTGTTCGTCCCTTATCCCAACAGAGCATGCTTGTTATTTAGCTTAGAGTTCCTAAATATAAACTCAATTCTGTTATTTAGAGTTAAGACACCCATGTCAAATTTTCCTAGTGACATTTCATAATTTGAAACTATTTATTAGAAGGCTGGTAATCATGAAAAATAAATGACACTGTCAATACGACAATTACATAAATCTGAAATTGGGTACAGTTAATAATTTATGAAAGGCTGTCTTAAATTATTAGATATAAAATTGATATATGTACTATAGTAGTTTTAAAAATTCCCTAGAAACAGTAAATAAATGATAATGTGCACATTAAAAACTATTACATGTATAAAAATAGACATAACCTAAAATTTACAACAGACAGCTGATGAATTTTTGTCACTATAGCGACAAAAAATATCTCTGTTTCAGACAGCTTAGTCTAGTCCTAGAAAGAGATAGATTTTGACATGCGTGTCCTAACTCTAAAATAACACAGTTAAATTTGTTTTTCAGGAGCTCTAATTTAGCTTACTTCAAAGTATGAAGTGAGACGGAGTTTCTTGAGGTTATTATGTCAAATGTAAACAAATGTTGAATCATAGAAAATATCTGTGAATACGTAGTTGACTGAAAATGAATACTTCTAGCACCTACAGCAGTTATAATATTATATTGCAGGAAAATAATGATTACATTATTATTTATTTTGTTATTTTGCGTCTAAGACGATCTGTGATAACAAAATAACTTTTGTCTCAAAATTAGTAGGCTTAATTCGAATTGTTCCCGCAATAAAGCGCTGCTGTGATTGGTTCTCACAAAGCCAAGTTAAAACCTAGTAAATTTCATAATTTTGTTTACATGAAGGATTAGATATGTAATCTTGCAACGCGTACATTAACAGCAGATGTTTTTGAAATACCTATTGGGAGATTGGGACTCGCCAATAAATGTAGATGGCGTTGTACAGCAACAAAATCTAGAGTCACTGCATCTAGTTACCTAGGCCAGCTTGTTGGCCAGAGTACCGCAAACCGCCGCCATATTGGGGCAAACGAAGCACGAAATTGTTCATTATTTGTTCTGCATTAAATGTAATCAAATCCACGTTTACATTAAAAGGTTTTTCTTATTCTGAAAGATAAAACCTCTAATATGTCAAACACGTAAAACGTGGTTTTAATTTGCCCATTATTAAAAATCACCCTTCTCTGCCCCAATATGGCGGCAGTTTGCGTTACTCTGATTGACCAGCTGGCCTAGGTGACTAGATGCAGTGACTCTAACAAAATTTAGAGTCACTACATCTAGTCACCTAGGCCGCGCTGGTCGATCAGAGTACCGCAAAACGCCGCCATATTGGGGCAGAGAAGAGTGATCAATAATAATGGACAAATTAAAACCACATTTTACGTATTTGACATATTAGAGGTTTGAACTTTCAGAATAAGAAGAACCTTTTAAACTAGACGTGGATTTGATTAAATTCAATATAGATAGAGATAATGAACAATTTTGTGCTTCCTTTGCCTCAATATGGCGGCGTTTTGCGTTACTCTGATCGACCAGCGGGCCTAGGTGACTAGATGCAGTGACTCTAACAAGATTTAAAAAATGTTTACAAAACATAACCTTCCAGTTTAACAATTGTTCTACTGCATAATTGGATTTAATAAAGTTCCGCTAGAATGCAGCTCAATCTTTGGCGCATTCCAATAATAAATAATTCGAATAATTTTATATTGGCTGCACTGAATAAACCAGTACAGCACGTCGCTTATGTTGACATTGTGTGACGTTTATAAGGGTATACTTCTAATTTGTGTATTTTTCAAATAATTAATCAATTCAGATCTATTCTGCAGTTTTTAATTTAATTTAAATTTCTTGTTTTTGTCTGACTGCCAACAATTCTTGACTTTGATCTCACTGTATGTAACGTGTATTGTATGTAATATGATCAAATTTTCCGCTAATTTATCTCAGTTACTCCTCCTAATTTTGAGACAAGGTATAGTTACTAAACTTAAAAAGCGAAAAGAAAATTGAAAAGAACAGAACAAACAAAACTAATTGTTCTTGTTGCTTAATTGTTCTGGTAAATAAAATGTAACAAAATCAGTATTTAGATTAATTTAATGAGACAAGAGAGGAAAGGTTAAGATACAGGGTTTCATTTAAAATTCGTAGCTTCTGGACAGGTGATAGTACACATATCATTAGTGACTATCTTTTATAATAACTGAGACAAAAATGTTTACAAAACATAACCTTCCAGTTTAACAATTGTTCTACTGCATAATTGGATTTAATAAAGTTCCGCTAGAATGCAGCTCAATCTTTGGCGCATTCCAATAATAAATAATTCGAATAATTTTATATTGGCTGCACTGAATAAACCAGTACAGCACGTCGCTTATGTTGACATTGTGTGACGTTTATAAGGGTATACTTCTAATTTGTGTATTTTTCAAATAATTAATCAATTCAGATCTATTCTGCAGTTTTTAATTTAATTTAAATTTCTTGTTTTTGTCTGACTGCCAACAATTCTTGACTTTGATCTCACTGTATGTAACGTGTATTGTATGTAATATGATCAAATTTTCCGCTAATTTATCTCAGTTACTCCTCCTAATTTTGAGACAAGGTATAGTTACTAAACTTAAAAAGCGAAAAGAAAATTGAAAAGAACAGAACAAACAAAACTAATTGTTCTTGTTGCTTAATTGTTCTGGTAAATAAAATGTAACAAAATCAGTATTTAGATTAATTTAATGAGACAAGAGAGGAAAGGTTAAGATACAGGGTTTCATTTAAAATTCGTAGCTTCTGGACAGGTGATAGTACACATATCATTAGTGACTATCTTTTATAATAACTGAGACAAAAATTGTTTTTGAAAAGTGGGTTTGGTGGTTTTAAAACTCAAGGCTTGAAAACAGACTTTCCCTAACTAGATACAGTTTGGACAATATAGCTGGAATGTATCTACATCGCTATTAGAAATAGAAATGAGAATAATCAGTGCCAAACGAAATTTTTAAAATTAAATTTCTTATTTATTAGAACAATTACTACAGGACTCGACAGACGGCACCACTACACTAAAACTGTCAAAACAGAAATCTTTCCATGATATCGAGGAGGCCGTGGCCATTTTTCCTTAGCTCACATAAAAACTCAAACCCAAAGCTAAGTTTTACCAATACTGTATATTGTTTACGGTGGCTGAGACGTAGCTTCATGTATGCTTATTAGCGTGCTAAAGTCCCTTTCCCTTTACAAACAGCAAAAACTAGACGATGTACTCTTTACGTTGTTTTGCAAATATTTGCGCTTCTATTATGCTAAATGTAATTTTGTTAAACCTTAAAAGTGCTGTTTCGAGAAAATCGAGTTTACCAATGTAAATGCATTGGTAATAATAATATATTATTACATAAAAATCTTAAATGTTTTTTAACAATTAAATATCGATATAAAAATAGAGTGATATCCTGCAACAATAACCCTCTTTACCGCCCCTCCTACGGCGCTTTTACCACAACTAAATTTTGCTTATCTTGGGGATACACATGAGCTAGGTCGAAAATTTTTACAAGGAGTTCCCAATAAAATGAACTTTTTCAGCCTAATGTAGCTCTACTATATCATGAAAAGCATAAAGCATGTCCTATATATCTGAAAGTGTTAGTTAGTTAGCAAAATTTTAAACGATACTCCAAGATAACTGTCAAAAAAAATCGTTAACCTAAGCTATTCGAATAATTTATCAACATCTTGTTGAACCTCATTACTGATATTTGAAACTTTTCAGTCCTTAACAGACTATATAGTCAGTATAGAAAAACAACGTTTTAAATAATTTTATTGATGCCTTATGTACAAATATTGTTGACATCTTTATTTTATACCTTTGAAGAGTCTGATTGGCGATCTGTTAACAGGATGGCGCCTTTTTTCTTCAACGGCGTTTAGTGAGTTAACTTGAGGCGCTAGTCTCTGTTCTTTCTTGTTTGCAAAAATATTACGCTTTGGCATGGTACCTATTTCAGACAGTGGATCTGTAGTCGTTTGCTTTTGGTAAAGATAACTATTCAATCTGCTTCCGAGAACGGTGCCTGCTGTATCCGTGGTAACTTTTCGCCTAGGAGTAATTTTCTCTATTTCACCTTTGCGTTTTGGAGTAACTTTTTCCAATGATTCTTTGTTTCTTTCTCTTTTACACATACATGTCACATGGCTAGCTTTAGGTATGTTACTAGGGACATCACTATTGTTATTGATTCTCTTATAATTTGGCCTTAATGCCTCCTGGAATTCTGTAAAAATATTCTTTTCTGGTTCACATCTGTAAGTAATTCTTTTTTTAAGTTTTTCACTAGCTTGTATGCACTGGCTACAAAGAGTTCTCTCTTCAGTTCCACAAGAGATATTAATTTTTTTTTCACCTGCCTTTTGTGTCATCTGATCTGAAGTAATTACTACATTTTGTATAGAAGCATGGCTTATTTTTGGTTCCACCATTATAGCTACATCACTCTTCTGAATTAATTCAGGAAATGGCTCAATTGTATTCATTGAGATGCTGATTGTAAGAGAAGGCAGCAAATTCTCATTTGGAAATGTTTCGGATAACTTTGGAAAAATCATGAGCTCATCACTTTCTTCAGTTGAGGGTTTTGCAAATTCCTTCTCAATATCTTCGATTTTAATTTTGGAAAACGATTCGTTTAGGTTTTTTAACAAAAATTTGTCAGTACCTTTTGGAAAACTAGTGTCGGTACCTTCGTGGCTAGGTTGTAATGACTCTTTTTCTTCTTGGATATTTTTGGCTCTTAATTCACTTAATGCATCACTTAATCTTTTTACTAGCAAAGCTTCATCCGATGATACAGATGATTCTGTTTGTCTCAGAAAAACATTTTCACTTTTACTATCAACATATCCATTCGCGTTCTCTTCAACTTCACTTGACTCAGCAAGTGGGCTATTAGATGTAACAGCTTCGCTTGATGTTTTAAAAGGTGGTTCCGCGTCTTGGAAAGGTTCTGAGTTATGCGAAGAGTTACTATTATCTTCGACTAGCTGCAATCTAGTTAGTTCTATTTCTTTAAGAAAAACTTTTTCGTCTTGCTTGATTTGTTCAATAACTTTGCTAATACTCCTACTACTTGTTACTTCATCAGAAGCAACTTTCTTGTCCTTTATGTATGCGCTTGCTTGTATGCCTTCAGTCTTCAGCATGTGACATGTAGTGTTCTTCTTGTATTCTTCAACAGTTTCAATTTCTATTTGATTTGTAACGGGATCAACTGTGTAGTTTGAAATTTCCGAAACTTCTTCTTCAATAACACACACATGAGATGTTTCTTCTTTTGCTAAACTAACATCATAAACAAGTGCCTTACCGATCGCATTGTCTAGATTAGTTTTCAGCTGGCATGAGTCACTCGAACTATGTAATTCATATTGTTGTTCTGTTTCGGGCTGACTGTTTTTAGATAGACTGTCAGTTTCTGTACTGTTGATAGATGATGAAGTTAAGTTATTGCTTTTGGTATGTTGTAAATCTTCTGCAGTTTTACAAAATCCGTTTATAGCCTTCATAAGATTATTTGCATCTTGGGAAAATTTGTTAACAAGTTCCACCGATGTCGTTATCCCATCGCGGGTTGTCTGCGATTTATTTAAAGATAAGATTGTGGCCATGATCAGTGTGACAATATTCCCAGCCATACGAGACCATAATGTATGTTGTTTATATGAAATCTCTGGTGAAGGTATTTCATCTTTTCTCGACATTTATACAAAAATTTTGATAATGCAATGCTGATACATTTTGCTTGAAAATGAGTGATAGATGACAGTTCTAAATTAGGTCGCTATGGTTATTACAATTTCATAATTCGTAATAGCTTTCTTCGTTTTGATGTGTTTGAAGAGGTGTTGGGCGTGAGATGGAACTCCTCGTGCCTCTTGTACTAGGTGCTAATCAAATTACATAGATTTAGTAATCAAATAAGCGTATTAAAAATCCTATCCAAGCCTTCACTCTTTTCCATGCATAGTATATTCCATTCCATAATAAGATAATGCCATAACTGAAAATGTTTAAATTATTGAGAAGGTTATTTACAAATGTATATAGCGTATACTAGAAGAAAAGATTTAGGAAACAGTTTCAGTTGTTTGAAAGAACAATGGGGCGGTACAATGGTACGAGTAAAGAACTAGCATGTTGGCGAAAATATAGTATAACCAAGAACGTACAACATATGTTTCAAAAGTTTGAAAGACACCTTATATACAACTAATACTTTTGTCTCAATATTAGGAGGAGTGATTCGTATCATTCTATCAAATAAGCGTTGCTCTGATTAGTTCTCACAAAGTCAAGTTTAAACCCAGTAAATTTACTAATTCTGTTTACATGAAGAATTAGAAATGTAGTTTATCAACGCGTACATCGACAGCAGATGTTTTGAAATCCTTATATTAAATAATTTGAATAATTTTATGTTGGCTACACTGAATAAACCAGTGTGACGCGCCGTGTATTTTGACATCTTGTGACGTTTTTGAGGTTAAACTTCTTTATTTTGTGTTTTTTCAAATAATTAATCAATATTTAATGTTTGCAATGAAAACAAGGGATTTTGAGCATTTCTTTGTAGTTCAATAATTGACATTTATTCTCCAGTTGTTTTATTTAAATTTCATGTTTTTATATCCCAAAAGCTATGCTCAGTAACGACAATTAATTTTTATTGGTCACTTTTTTGAAGGACTGCCAATGATCTGCGACTCTGATCTCACTGTATGTAGTCTGTACATGTATGTTGTATGTAATGTGATCAAATTAGCAGCTAAAATGATTTCTATTATATAATACTCAAAATCCACAAACGAAATAATAATTATAAAATTATCATAGTTACTTTAACAAAGATGCTCAAAAATTACCACGGCTTGAGATTTAGCTCTGTCTTACAAATTTTAGTTTTCAGGTCGCAGGTGTTAACCCTAAAAGCTTCTAATTGAATAATGGATTCAGGAATTAATAATAATATGTTGGGCGCCACCAAAGCTGAGGATGTTTTTCATAAAACATAAATAAGATTTAGAAAAAGCAAAGGTTATCAGCTAAGGAACTAACCTCCTTGTTAATTTTGAAGTTAATTTAATTAAAACATTTATCAAACTATAAAAGATCTTGATTAGCCAAAAAAACAAAAAAGAAAACAAACTATGTCAAGTAGTCAATTAAATTTGAAATCTGTATATTGAAAACAAAAGAAAATGGTACATACAATGTAAATCAAAATAATTACACATTAATAAAAAAATAGCAAGTTCAGAATACAAAACACATCAAAATATAGTTATGCAATAATGAAAAGTTTGTAAATTCAAAATATAAAACCATCAATTTAAATTAGTTATTGTTCCAAAGATGAATAAAATTTCGGGATCCCAAATGATTAAAATTTTATCTAACATTACAATATTAACAAAATTAAATACCTTAGCCACTTTTTATCGTCCACAGTAGTGTTCAAACCAAAATTCCTTTCACAAGTTGAAGAATTCGAACTCTTGACACTCACACACCTTAAAAGCTTTAAACAAAAGCTACAATAAGAAGAAGTAGAAGTCTCCTGGATTCTGAACTAAATATTAACGAGGTTCATTAAACTTCAACTCAACTGCTTGCAATAACTGCCTTAGATAATAAATTCTTAATTATTCTTCTGACTGGAACGGTACTCGTAATTACTTGAATGTTGCTCAAAGTAATTATTGAAATTATTATGATTCGGCAAGAACAATGTAACGTTATGAAAATTCCCTTTTCTTAAACATGGGAATTAACACTGAGTTCTACTAACAAATGTCCGGCAACTAAACCATTCATCAATAAATGAAGAATCACAAAATAACTGTAATTAAGCGGTACTGTAAGACTGTATTTTTACTCGAACAATTCGAAAAACTAAATGGCACTTTAAATAGTTAATTTGTTATTTTATAATAAAGAAACTGAACGGTACTAACACATACTCAAACGTAAAATTGTTAAATTCACTTAACGGGATGTATATTTATAATTGTACCCCGCCGAGGTCGGGGCACGCTATCACACAAAAACTTTAGCCGGACTGTATTCTAATTAACTAAAATAAAACGGTAATTCTATAATGTCGACCGAAATCGACTGTCTTTTCTCAAAGCTGGATCAGAAGTGTTTTGGCATTTTGGACCTCTCTTTTACGCGGGGAAGTTGTTTTCTATGCAACAATGAAGTTTGTACTAGCATTTACACGAGATTTTCGTCCTAATGAACAAAAATAGAAAATGGGGTGACGCGAAAGCTGATACAAGGACACTACCATCTGCAGCTAGTCATGCGGTTCGGTGTTATTTTTCAGACAAAGGGGAAGTCTGTTTTTTACCATGTTTTCTCAGAACGCAAACTGGAATATTTTTATAAAGCTGTACGTAAATGCGCCACTGACTATTTTATCAGGGTTTTAGCAACGCGGCCAGTTTTTAACGGATACACGTAAACAAGCAAAGCACTAAAGACATAATTTATTGCTCCAACGTCTTCTAGTTTTATGGGAGTTCAAAAACAACCTTTTAAAATATTACTTTGTAAATATGTTTATACGAACAAACTTTTATTCACAAATAAAATATAGATTTGCAGGACCGGACTTTAGATTTTTCAATAAATATACATGCAAAATTACACATATTTGAGACCGATAGAAAATATACCGTTACAATTAAGGGCGCGTTATCGCCGCCAGTGTTAATAATAGGAAGCTTCAGAAACTATAAACACCTAAAGATGGCGCTACAGTAGAAACATTATTTGATTGCATCGCAGTTTTCTGCTCACAGTGTTGCCAGACATGCGTGAACTTTCAAAATATTTTAAGTTTAACTGAAACTTCTAATTTTTAAATGCCAAGGAATAATTTAAGGTAGTTGAAATCAAAAAGGGGAATATAAAACTGCTAAATATTTTTAAAAATATTAGTTGTTCTTGCTGGTTTTAAGAAAAAGAAATATATTACTATATTAAAATATTGAAAATATATATTCGTTTTAAGAAATTAATCAGGACTAATTAAGAGTGAAATAGTTTATTCAAAAATTAACCGTCACATGTTCTTCAATAAAGAAAAACAACATTTACTTCGGGAATTTATTAAATAATAGTCAAAAGATTAGGAAAGTTAAATTACTTTTAAATGTCCCGCGAATATTATCACCCAACGCTTCCTGGTGCAGAAAGCGTTCAACTAAAAATGATGATTTTCGTACTGCCATATTTAAATTTCCGCGCCCTGTACATCTATTTTATTTCAATCAATACTAAATAAGTAAGCAAAACCATTTATCCATTGTCATAGATTTCGCTATTCAACAGTGTTATAATAACTGTAATATGTTTAGTTTGATTATTGTTTAGAAAAAGTTAATTCTACAAGATTGGCGATGTTCGACTACGATTATAAAATTTATTTTAAATATCTACTCGTCCTTACAAACTATGATCCACACTACCATAACAGTTTAGCAATCGACATCAAACGTTCTCTTGCTAAAAAAACGATTATCAAAAGAAAACTGAATGAAAAACGTGAGTTATACTTTGACGCTAATATTTTGCGCCAATAAAGCCAATATTTTGCCCCCTTAAGCAATCTGAACCTGTCTCAGATACTTCTCGTAATTTTGAGATAAGGTAAAGAAAGTGACAAGAATGTGCGATATATAATTCGTATCTTTTAAATCCCTTCATTTAACATTAAAATGTGAGCCTTAAAACTGGAACCAGCGCCCTATGGATGTCTGTTAATTAAACTACTACAGTCCACCGCTCTACCAACTGAGCTATCGAAAGCTTGCGTGCAAGATGTTAAGACAGCTTAGTCAATTTTGGTGTTACTACCTTTAATGGTTTGCTCGATGCATTTTTCGTAATTTAACTTTAAAACGTTTTGATGTAGACATGAATTAGACGACCTTAATAATTATTAAAAAAATTTCTCCTTCGAGCCGGATTTGAACCAGCGACCTATGGATGTCTATTAATTAAACTACTACAGTCCACCGCTCTACCAACTGAGCTATCGAAGGCTTGCGTGCAAGATGTTAAGACAGCTTAGTCAATTTTGGTGTTACTACCTTTAATGGTTTGCTCGATGCATTTTTCGTAATTTAACTTTAAAACGTTTTGATGTAGACATGAATTTGACGACCTTAATAATTATTAAAAAAATTTTCCTTCTAGCCGGATTTGAACCACCGACCTATGGATGTCTATTAATTAAACTACTACAGTCCACCGCTCTACCAACTGAGCTATCGAAGGCTTGCGTGCAAGATGTTAAGACAGCTTAGTCAATTTTGGTGTTACTACCTTTAATGGTTTGCTCGATGCATTTTTCGTAATTTAACTTTAAAACGTTTTGATGTAGACATGAATTAGACGACCTTAATAATTATTAAGAAAAATTTTCCTTCGAGCCGGATTTGAACCAGCGACCTATGGATGTCTATTAATTAAACTACTACAGTCCACCGCTCTACCAACTGAGCTATCGAAGGCTTGCGTACAAGATGTTAAGACAGCTTAGTCAATTTTGGTGTTACTACCTTTAATGGTTTGCTCGATGCATTTTTCGTAATTTAACTTTAAAACGTTTTGATGTAGACATGAATTAGACGACCTTAATAATTATTAAAAAAATTTCTCCTTCGAGCCGGATTTGAACCAGCGACCTATGGATGTCTATTAATTAAACTACTACAGTCCACCGCTCTACCAACTGAGCTATCGAAGGCTTGCCTGTAAGATGATACATCGATTAAAACATTTCTGTAAAACTAACTTAATTTTGATTGAATGGATTTTTTTTATCTAAGTTTAAAATTTGTTAACGATCACATTTTTATGTACGTTATTTGTTGTTTATAAATATGTCCTTCGAAGCAGATTTGAACTAATAATTAAAGTTGATTGAACGTATATTAGTTAAAAATGGGAAGTACATAAATGTCTTTGAATGATATAAAATGATCATTGAATCGCGGTATGTGTCTGCTTTAGTTTTGTTGTTTTGTGCAAAATATTTGGACTGCTTATTCTTTATTTTCCTTGTTACTATAGCTGCTAATCTCTTTTACAATTCACCATATCTCATTAAAAATCCTGAGACACAATAAAGATTCTAATGAAGGTATCAGACTTAAGTAAATGACTTATGACCTACTGCTTATGTTTTATCTGCATATCAAGTTTACTGCATAATTGCCATTTATTCCATTTTGTTGATAATATTTATTCTAACGAAAACGTTTCCTATAACTGTTATTAAAATGTAAGTTACTATGTTGTGCATACGCGTATTCGTTTCTTATTGTTATAATGTCCAGTCACAGTCACTATCGGAATAATCAACACGTTGCAATGTGAAATATCTAATAAATAATGGTTGGAATTTGAGACTTTCTTTAATTTAGAGTAATTATTAAATAGTAATCATAGTGTTTTAGTTGTAGTACGCGTATTACTTATTATGTAAAATAAACTCTATTTCGGTTACTAAAATATAAAAAAAATATCTCCTTCGAGCCGGATTTGAACCAGCGACCTATGGATGTCTACTAATTGTCTTACTACAGTCCACCGCTCTACCAACTGAGCTATCGAAGGCTTGTTCGTAAATTAATTAACAGTGATAACTGCTTTTCGTTAATTGTTTCTTAATTAAGATCCGTTTCTAAATATTATTGTCTTTAAAAAGACTGTTAGTAAGAAGTACTCATCCTTGAAAAAACTTATTAACAATTAGTATTACTACGTGTATTATAAAAAATAGTAATTGAACATTATAAGTAGGTATAAAAAACCAAAATATATTCTTCGGAATGGATGCTAATCTATTATTGTTACAGTCAACCATAGAAAGTGTAACACTTCACAAAGATTGTGATTGAGATATTTCCTTATCTTTTAAGTTACGGCTTTTATTGATAAATTGTTAAATGTAATGATATTAAGACGATGTAATGTTTTTGTTCTCTAACTAGTTAGTGAAAGTAGTATTGCAAAACTTTTTGGTTCTTGACAACCAAGCGACAAAACCTGAAGCAACAACGAACAGAACCAGTTAGTTGGTTCTAAATTTGTTATTGTGCATTTTAGACCTATGAATGGTGCCTAATACTTTTTTATTCAGAATTACGCTTACCATTGTTTGACATGCTTAAAACATAATAGTTCCGTTAAAAAGATTCCGATGACACCCGGTATTAGCAAATGTTCTAAAATCAATTCTAATACCGCTTGACAGAACCCGTTAGTTGGTTCTATTTCCGTTGTTATTCATTTTACACCTATGGTACGTAAGTACTTTTTACTTAGACTCACACTTACTACCAATTGGCGTACTTAAAATTTAATGGTTCTATTCAGAAATATTCCGATGACGTCATATACCAGCAAATGTTCTAAAACGGGTTCCAATACTGGTTTAGCAAAGTAAAAGTCAAAATATGAGGTAGAATATACCCTAGTAGCAGGAAGTAAATACTTTGAATTTCATTGCGATAGTTAGAAGCTGACCTGAAGAATTCAGTGTAGAACGTTAAACGGAGCACCCTGTATTTATGTATTATATTATTGGGACGCGCAACTGCATACCCAGGTATATAATTTTGCAAACTGCGATAAGTGACGGCAATTGCTGATGCCCTGAATGACAGACTGAGTTGCTGTCGTTTTTAACAGCAATTCGACATATTAGTGCTTTAGTCCCATCCGCCTTTTTCTAGTGTTGTAAGATAGACTTTGCGATTCAAACAAACTAAGTTTAGTCATTAGAAAAGCATTAAAATTTTTTACATTGGCCGCTGTGAGGCAAACTATACACAACCTTTTATTCAGTGATGATGATTTAAATAATCATAATGTTAAGCGTTTAGTGTGAAGTTATAGCAATGCGATACTAACTCGCGCTATAACTAAAGGGTTTGCAAAGTAACTGTAAATATTTTATGCTGACCAAATTAGCCAACAGTTTTCAAGCACCAATTCGACAGTTTATTCGTTATTGACTCTTTTAGTCGGCTCGAAATCCCTTGTGGAGATCAGCTCTTAAAGGATATTTTATTTGTAGAATATTCCACCGCTGTACAGTGTCTATTTCCTACATGTATGCAGCTAACCAGCAACACTTGAAAAACGTACTCTGTTCCTTTTTAATTTATAGCGTTTTTCATAAATGATGTAGCAGTGATCGTAATATTGCTAGTGACCCGAACTATCTTCTTTGCAAATGCAAAAGACCAAATTGTCTTCACCCACTTCGGGTTCGGCATGCTCGTTTGTATATTTTCAGATTGAGGATTACTGTGAAAATGTTCAGTATGAAGACTCGTCACAATCTTTAATTTCCTGGGTATAACTAGCGAGATTATCATCTGACATAATTTTCACTAATAGTAACTTTTGGTATGTTTGTTAACTGCAAACCAACTTTAGATTCTTATCTGCATAAGGCCTGGTAAGGACATCGACGTATAATGCGATGAAAAAATATATTATTTTCAAAATCTTTTGCCATTTATAGGTGATAGCAACCAATCGACCATTTTGTACAATCGAAAGAAAAAAGAAACACTAATAGTTATTACTATTTTATTCTCTTTTATTCGAAAACTTTGTTGGCCTTCTCTATAGAACCCTGGGTTATGTTGTGGATATGTTGAACCGCAATGAATCCCAAAGATCTGCTGTTTGTAGTTAACTTATGACTGCAACGAATTTCTTATTATTGTCACCTAGTAAAATTGACGGTGCTACTGGAGTAAAAACATTTTTTAGTAATTCAAAAACTACGTCTGCATTTTCACACTGCTATGACTTTAAGAATGATTGTTTTAAAACGTTTTTTGCGCCACCGGCCTGTTTTTATGGGTTTCCCGATTTTCCGATAGCGACACAGAACTGTTCTAATTATTCATAACGTGTATGGGTGCTGCTATAAAAATAAATGAGTATAAAACGATTAAAATAGCATTCATGGTGAACATACTGTAAAACATACCTAACCTTACTTTTGTAATTTGGTGACAGATTAGAATTTAACATTACAAAATTAAGGTTAGTATATTTTGCGGTATGTCCACAATGAACGTTTCGCAGCCAACGACGACGTCGAATTAAAAAAAACCATTTTTATTTATGAAATAGTGTCGTTAGCGCAAAAATATTATATAATAATAGAATTAATAGATACATAAAAATAGATATCGAAAATTGGAAAAACGAGACCCGAAGAGTCGAGTTTTTCCAAGTTTTTCTCTATCTGTTATAAAGCACTTACCGTTCTCGTATCGTAATATGCTATTAAACTTTTTTTAATAATACACAATGTATTGTTTGAATTATAAAAAACGTGTGAGTAGTCATTTTCTCAGCTAGAAGACTGATTCTTCATCAGTTAAAATTAGTTAATCAGTTAAAATAAACAACTAATAAACACTCAAACAATAATGGATAATTATGGAGGCAGCAACAATATAAATATGTTATAATACCAATAATACCATAATTTTAACAACACATAATATGCAGTGCAGTTATTAGTAAGATAATTATGGATTTCACTTCACCGCAATGTAGTCATCTCGCTATCACCTTCGATAGCTCAGTTGGTAGAGCGGTGGACTGTAGTTGCGTGCATGAATAGAAATCCATAGGTCGCTGGTTCAAATCCGGCTCGAAGGAAATCTTTTTTTTTTAATATTTTTTTTTATTTCAAGGTATTGTTATGACTTGGTGAGTATGTTGAAAAATTCTTGTAAATATAAATTTAAAAAAAATACATTTCCAACTATAAATTTTTTAACACCAAATTAATTTTGTAAAATAATGTTTTCTATTACAATGGAGACTTTCGTTTTAAAATAAGTGTTAATCAAAAAGATAAAAGAGAAAATAGCCATAATACGTTACAAACACCCGCTCATCAACCTTCGATAGCTCAGTTGGTAGAGCGGTGGACTGTAGTAGATCAATTAATAGACATCCATAGGTCGCTGGTTCAAATCCGGCTCGAAGGAAATATTTTGGTTTTTGTCTATAGGTTATATGCAATTATGTAAAAATAATTTTCCATATTGAAAAGTTTATGCTTCTAATATTTCAGTAGTATTTTGTTAAAACATAGTAATAATAATAATTAATAATTTTTGAGCAGCAACAAAAGTTTAAAAACAGTATTTAAAAGCTGGTTTAACATACTAAAGAAGTAAGAAATACATCCATCACCATTAATTAATTAACAAACAAGCCTTCGATAGCTCAGTTGGTAGAGCGGTGGACTGTAGTAGTTCAATTAATAGACATCCATAGGTCGCTGGTTCAAATCCGGCTCGAAGGAGACTTTTTTTAATAAGGAGATTTTCATCTTCAAACTAGAATTATATAAATTATTAACTGTTTTTTGAATTGAGCACTCTTGAAAATAAATAAATATCGCATTTTATTGTCAGAATCAACATTTTCACTTGAATACATTGAATACACGGAAGTACTATTGTGAAATACTCGATGTGCAAATCAACATCAGGTTATAAATTATGTCAATAATGCCTAATATCTTCAGCAAATCGAATTAATTTGTTTGCTAAAACGGTTTTAATTATACGCTTCACATTTTAATATCCACGTTTTTAGTGCCACATATGACAAATAGGGTAACAGTAAAAAGAAAGATGATGAAAATTAGAACCAATGTATTTCCATTAATTAACTAACTACGTAAATTACTTATATTACTTTAATTATTTTACAAACCCAAAGATCCAACCACATCTAAGTATATTTGTATTTCCTACAAAATGTAACACGTTCAACTTTGGTTTCTAATGTTTTTTTCCAAAAAAACTACGTCAACCCACGTCAGGGAATTACTTAAAACAATGATAGATTCAGTATAAAAACAGATAAGTTACACAAGTTACATCAACCAAAAACCCTTCTGACTTACGTAACGTCCATACTAGGTATATAACGTAAACGAACGAGAGAATTCTCATACACTACATGAACATAAACCTTCGATAGCTCAGTTGGTAGAGCGGTGGACTGTAGTAGTTCAAGTAATAGACATCCATAGGTCGCTGGTTCAAATCCGGCTCGAAGGAATTTTTTTTTAATAAACACTAAAGATTCAGATTCACATCTGCATCAAATCTTCAAAGTGAAATTAAGAAAAATGCACCCAGATAAAATTAAAGGTAAAAGCACCGAAATTAACTACATTGCGTTAACATCTTGCACGCAAGCCTTCGATAGCTCAGTTGGTAGTGCGGTGGACTGTAGTAGATCGAATAATAGACATCCATAGGTCGCTGGATCAAATCCGGCTCGAAGGAGAATTTTTTTAATAAACATTAAAGATTCAGATTCACAGCTGCATCAAATCTTCAAAGTGAAATGAAGAAAAATGCACCCAGAATATATTAAAAGTAAAAGCGCCGAAATTAACTACATTGCGTTAATATCTTGCACGCAAGCCTTCGATAGCTCAGTTGGTAGAGCGGTGGACTGTAGTAGATCGAATAATAGACATCCATAGGTCGCTGGTTCAAATCCGGCTCGAAGGAGATTTTTTTTAATAAACACTAAAATACTCAGATTCGCGTCTGCATTAAGTCTTCAAAGTGAAATTTAAAAAAAATGCACCCAGAAAATATTAAAGGTAAAAGCACCAAAATTAACTACATTGCGTTAACATCTTGCACGCAAGCCTTCGATAGCTCAGTTGGTAGAGCGGTGGACTGTAGTAGATCGAATAATAGACATCCATAGGTCGCTGGTTCAAATCCGGCTCGAAGGAATTTTTTTTAAATAAATATACTAAAGTACTTAGATTAGTGTCTGCATTAAAAGCTTCAAAGTTAAATTAAGAAAAATGCACCCAGAAAATATTAAAGGTAAAAGCAACGAAATTAACTAAATTTCGTTAACATTGCACGCAAGCCTTCGATAGCTCAGTTGGTAGATCGGTGGACTGTAGTAGATCGAATAATAGACATCCATAGGTCGCTGGTTCAAATCCGGCTCGAAGGAGATTTTTTTTAATAAACACTAAAATACTCAGATTCGCGTCTGCATTAAGTCTTCAAAGTGAAATTTAAAAAAATGCACCCAGAAAATATTAAAGGTAAAAGCACCAAAATTAACTGCATTGCGTTAACATCTTGCACGCAAGCCTTCGATAGCTCAGTTGGTAGAGCGGTGGACTGTAGTAGATCGAATTATAGACATCCATAGGTCGCTGGTTCAAATCCGGCTCGAAGGAATTTTTTTTAAATAAATATACTAAAGTACTTAGATTAGTGTCTGCATTAAAAGCTTCAAAGTTAAATTAAGAAAAATGCACCCAGAAAATATTAAAGGTAAAAGCAACGAAATTAACTAAATTTCGTTAACATTGCACGCAAGCCTTCGATAGCTCAGTTGGTAGAGCGGTGGACTGTAGTAGATCGAATAATAGACATCCATAGGTCGCTGGTTCAAATCCGGCTCGAAGGAGAATTTTTTTTAATATATACTAAAATACTCACGTCTGCATCAAAAGTCTTCACTCTGCAGCAATTGTTTAAAATCTATTTAAAGATTAGAATAATTGTTAAAGGTTAAACGAATTCTTGTGTACTAAATGAGGGTAATATTAACCTAATTCAGTTGGGATCTTTTTTTTTTAAGTTTAAATTGTGGTTGAATTTGAATAACTTTAAGTGAGGGCTGACTTTTCATAATCTTCCTGCCATATTTAGTAACTTTTTTAATTCAACTTAAATTAGTGTGGTTAATAAATTCGAAGTGCATAACCTATTGAATTTAAACCAATCCAAATTATATGCAGATTCTGATTTAATTATGTTCCGAACTTTTTAAACTATAATTTGAGGTTTAAGTTGGTTCAGTTCTGGTAATTATACAATAAGTTTAATAGTGTCCATGATCTTCGGCATTTAATCAATCATTTGTCCTGGTTTGGGTAATATTGAATAATTTTTTGCCAACAACGTGTTAATACGAAGAGAATTCAATTAGCCAGCGACACATGCGCACGACAAATTAAGAGCGTTTTAAATGAGCGAACGAAGTTGTTTGTTTAAGCCTTTCACATAACATGTTTTAGACATAAACAAAGTTTAAGGGTGTTCATTTCCTATTTGGTTTTGTGACAATTGAACAAATTATTGTCGCCAGATTATCACAGTGTATGTTTCATAAAAAGTAATAAAATGGTTTGCGAAATTATTAATTTGTGAAATGTAGTTTGACCCTTTATAGACTCGGCTTTTGAAACGAAGTGTGCAAGTGCAAGTTTTAGAAGTGTGCAATGAGTGTGTCGGATAGAATGGTTAAATTTTAGTGGTCGCGGTGGAGGGGGGGGGGTATTTGTTTGTAAGTCCTTTTATAGAATCCACATATATAGTGGACTAAACAAGGACCAGAGAGGTGCAATTGGTCGGTCTGGTGGGCGTGGCTTCATGTTAGTGGGTGTTGTAAGTAAATTAGAATGTTCTATGGAAATGTATAAAAAGTATAAAAGAAAATAAAATTCGTTTAACCTGTTGTATACTTTTTCATCTTCGTTGAAATGAATTTGTTTTTCATACAAATTTTTCTGCAATTACTAAATAAATATTTTATTAAACAAAGTGGATTAACTGCTTGGTCCAGAACTAAAAGTTCGGAGACTAGTTAATATCAGAAAAATTACCTTAATTTAATTTACAAATCCTTGTTTATAAACTCCAGAATTTTTATCATTTTTTCAAATCATCCTTTTCATAGATAGTAAATCATGTGGGAAGGTAAAGTCCCTTCAGCCCAAAGGACGACCTTCAACCTTGCTATAAAAAAAATTTATAGAATCTATTTGTTTCTTATTTACTGGTATCGCAGTGTTGATTTGCAATTCAGAAAGATTTCCTTCTTTGCGGCAAGTTTTATGTGCAAAACAAAAAAATCGAAACGCGAAAACGCCCAAGAAAAAAAACTTTCATAAACATAACAAAATGAACTGGTAGTCAAATTAATTTAGCCTTTGCAATAGTATTGTAACATACCGTACATACAAGGCCGTATTCAAGGGGGTTTAGGGGGTTTGACCCCCTCCCCGAAACTAAACTTAATAGTAATAAAATGACAACAAAATAAAATTATTTTTCTATTCTGCTTCCCTCCGAAAATAAATTCCCCCAGAACCCCCCACCCCGGAAATAAATTTTTGGCTACGGCCCTGCCATACAATGTGTATGCTCCAAACACTAACTGAATTAGATAACAACTTGAACAATCTCAAACTGGAAATGGGTTGTAATACGGGAACTCCCCAAAGTGGTACTACCTACTTCATTGTAACCAACTGATTGGTTAGGTTAGGCTAGGTTCATTCAGTAATAGAATTAAATTTTTTTTAAATTTTTCCTTGTTTTGCATTTGAATGTTAGGTTAGGTTAGGATAGGGTAGCATAGGTTAGATAAGGTTAGGTTAATACCTTATTGAAATTAAGAAAAAATTTAGAATTTTTTTCTTTTTATTTAATTATTAGCTTAAGTTAGGTCAGTTTAGTTAAGTTAGGTAGGTTAATTATGTAGTTTTTATAACAATTACAGATAAAATTAGTTACTTGTCAAAGATTCAAAATGTGTTTACAATAGGGAGAAGAAGTGCATACGTCATACCGTGCCTGACGTCATAATTCTTTCCTCGCATCGCTCTACTTCGCTGTAAACCGTTTGTTTGACAGTTTTGACACTGTTGACAGTTGGAAGAGAAAACGTGACGCTACTTTGTGAGGTTAAAATAATAGATAGGTACTATCACAAATAAAATATTGAAACAACAATGGGTGAAAGCCATTGGGTAAGTGTTTTTATAGCTTGTAAACATCCTTTTTAACACTATCAATAATCAGAAATGAAAATATAATGTGCCTTATTGAAGTACATGCGCGTTGCGAGGAAAGAATTATGACGTCAGGCACGGTATGACGTATGCACTTCTTCTCCCTATTACAACAAAATAACAACAATTCATATATTTTATTTCATAATTAACTTGATCCTTTTATTTTTTATTGCTGCAGATGGTTTGGTACAATCACGATTAATTCGCGACTGCGGAACAGTTAGCATAGGATAGGTTAGGTTAGGTTAATTCATTAATAGAATTAAACAAAATTTTAATTTTTTTACTTTTTATTTGTTTGATTGTTAGGTTAGGTTAGGCTAGATTAGGTTAGGCTAGACTAGGCTAGGTTAGGTTAGGTTAGGATAGGTTAGGTCATGCTAGGTTAGGTTAGGTTCATTCATTTATGGAATTAACAGTGCTCAAAATTCTCGAGGTGTCTTTTTGTTGGTACTTTATTGTCGGTACAAGACAAGATTTTAACGATAAATTTGCATAAAATCAAAAGAAATAAATTTTTAATGAAAACGCTTTGGCGTCAAATTTCTCAACGTCAAGTCGGTGGCGTCAAGTTTTCCGGCATCAAGTTAGCCGGCTTCAAGTTTTCCGGCGTCACGGAAGTTAGTCAAGTTGTCACGGACCGGACAGTGATAGTAAATTTGTACATTTTTTTGGTATTTTTTAAATAAAACCGATCAAGTGTTTTTGTTTAATTATTGTTATTGATGATAGGGATCGACAACCCTTTTTCATCAACAAATATTTTTGATGGGCCGGAGAGTCGGACTAACGAGAACCGCAAGATATGACCAAGCCCTGTCGGGACAAACTTGATTTTAGTAGGTCCAGCCCGACGAGCTGAACATGAGAAGTTAAATAATGTAACGGTCTCAGAGCTTTGCGGGGCATGAATAGGGGACACTCGAAATGGCAGAGACGCACTCATAAATGGAAATTCTTAAAAATAAATATCTAAAATAATAAAAATTAAGTTTAAGTCGTCTCTAATTAGCTCAAAATTTACTTGTCGCTCTGGGTGTTAAAATCTTGATCAAAACGGTAAAAATACGGTTGAAAAATACTTGAAAATGTAGGCAAGACTGTCAATTAGTTCATAGTTGGCTGTCAAGGTATGTAGTGTACCTTTGTTTTCCCATATTGTTACGTTTTCGACTATTCGGATTCCGTTGGGGAGTAAAGGTAAATGGACGATTTCTGGAATACGGAAAGTTATATATATAATATAAGCAAAACGTATATAACCTATACCGATACCGATTTCTGTCTAAGTAATAAGCTGCGCCGTTGCCAGTCTTCGTTACGAAAAACAAAAGTTGTGTAAAACCACGGTTAACCGGTTAAGGTAATAAATTTTGTTGTAAATGCCAAAACTGGCTTAGTAATAAAATTTGAGTTGGCTTATAGAACCCAAGAATCACCCCTCCTCCGTCCCTCTTAGGTCATTTTTCCGGTAAGCATTAATGCTGCCAATCCCATACCTACTTATCATACAGAGTTATATAAACGATACTGATCAAACTGTTCAAAACTGATAAGTTGATTATTTTTTTAAATCTTTTATATTATTTCTTATTAACATTCTACATCCGGGTTCTACTATTTCTACGTCATAACTTCGTAAGTAAATAAGTTCTACATTCAGACTACCGAAGACTTCTGTTAAACTTAGTGCGATCCAGCACTCTGGAGTGTGTTATGGTGTTACCCCACATGTTTGATCCCATCATAGATGGCGTTGTACAACATCGAAATGTAAAGTCACTACATCTAGTCACCTAGGCCACGCTGGTCTATCAGAGTACCACAAAACGCCGCTATATTGGGGCAAAAGAAGCACAAAATTCTTCATTATTTGAATCTGATTGCATTTAATCAAATCCACGTTAACTTAAAAAGTTTTTCTTATTTTGAAAGATCATACCTCTAATATGTCAAATACGTAAAATGTGGTTTTAATTTGTCCATTATTAAAAATTACCGTTCTCTGTCCCAATATGGCGGCGTTCTGTGCTACTCTGATAGACCAGTGCGACTTAGGTGACTAGATGTAATATGTAGTGACTCTATCTCACTAGGTAAAAGGAAGTACTGCGAATTAGTAGCAATCTTGGCTCCAAAATAACACCAAATTCAAAACTTAATCTTAATTTAATTTTAAGGCAACACTGCAAAATTAGCTTTTTTTTGAATCGCATTAACCTCAAAAGTGTGTATTGAAGTTTTATTAGATTTATTGAATTTGTAAGCTATTTTGCATAAGTTGTAAAACAATAGGATAGTTTTAAGGTTTTATATTTTATTTTTAACGTATATTTAACTGGTGGCTATTTAGTTTCTGATTAGCTGATTTTTTTCGGATTCTTGTTTATCAAAGTGAATAAATGAATATAAAATGAACTAATGATTAAAAGATAATTTATACAAACTTCACAAATCTCTATCCATGGGGGCAGATTATTTCTTTCCATAAGATTTACCTACATGAACCTATGTTGCTAACTTTGTGGGATTCGAAATAACCTCTAAAAAAGCTTCTCTCGGAGCGATTATTGCAGCCTGGTACACAGCTACCTGGCATGTTTTTTATTTTACTTATTATAAGAATGTAAGATTTTATTAACTAATAACCTAAACGCCTCACAGACGCTTTAAATCAAGATATTCAAGTGCCAAGACAATTACTGTACCAGTGCCAACTATTGTCGTCTTTACCACCCTATATTGCAGTATCGTATTTTTTATTAATTTCTAAGTAATTTATACATTAAGCATTACCTACAAGAAAACTACTCAGAGAGTAATTTAAATTCTTATCACCTTAAAACCAATGAGTACTTATCCTAATGATGTTTGCTTAAAACATAACCACAATCTTACCACATTGACTCCAAACACTATCTTGCTCTGTCTAACGCCTAGGCTTAATGCAAGATATATAAAACACTGGTAGATCAACTCCCCTATGCTTGCCATGATAAATTTTTCACCCAAAATTGAAACGAGATCATTAGTTCGAAAGTCGCCGCTAGATGCCGCAACAGTGAAACCTGAGTGTCAAACCAAACCACATCTGTTAACCTTCAAAATTTATTAAGCTTTTTTAATAATAATAAAATTTATATTTTTTTTTATTGTCAGCCAGAATTAATAAAAAATAGCGCGTTCTCAAATATACAGGTAAGTATAAATGAACACTTATTTCTAAACTAATTTTTCTGGTTTGTTTTCGATAGCAAAACGCCATTCGTATCATGTGATAAATTTTACCAGTAAATAGTTTGATGTTTAATTGTTCTATTAAAATTGCTCTTTTTAGGGATTCCACCTTTCTGTATGTGGCTAATGGTAATGGAGTGAGGGCCGTTATGTATTTCTCAATCACAATATAAGGTATTTATAAAATCAGTTGTCAAAATGTAATTTTTAAATTTATCATAAAATGAAATCGCTTTAATCTAAACCTCTTATATTTTCAGGGACATTGAATGGATTCTCATGGAAGTGACTGAGGTTCTTAAAATAACTTCAAAATTTGGTTACCAGAAAGAATTTTGTTTCCAAAATATGAATATGTCTGTACTACAGGGTCAAACCAATCTTTACGTACATTACATTTATGTTTAGATTTTATTGTAATAGTGATCGATGTCGACTTCACTTTCCTTGCCAGACCACAATTGGTCTGGTATATCATTGACTTCGTTGTTGTCATCATCGATGGCCTTGTTATTTGTTATATTATAAATGTTTGTAATTAAATTTTTTAAATATAAATATTTCATGGATAGTTTTGCTGTAATTGATCTTGTTTGTTACAGAGTTAGATGCACAATAATATAATTGTTATCAAGTCAAAAAACTATTGCTTTTCAGTACAAAAGTCTGTGTTCTGCTGTTGTATTTAATATTTTTGTCCCTTTCACATGTGGACCATGTTTATATTGCTATTTAGCTTCTTGTTGCTATAAAAATTATGCTGATATGTGTTCTTTATTGCTATTAATTACCAGTAACAGTTTTACTTAACCTGCTTAATGCATATAATTAAATAGTTATTTACGATACGAGTGCGGGAACATTGTTCACGCAAGAGAATTGTACAATACTTTTTGAAACGAACGTAGTCATTGTTATAAATGTCAAATAAAATTTTTATCTGATTTCACAACTTTTATTTAAAAAAATAAACCAAAGCAAGTCATGACTGCAATTGACAAATGTGACAGATTGTTTTTCGGCAGAAATTTTGCAGTAAAAAAGGTATTTAAATTTTGCAAGGGTTGGCAGTTGGCACCACTGAGTGTTTCCCGGTTTACTTAACCGGGAAACAAGTGTTCCCGGTTGACTAGACAGTGCGTCGAACACTGCTTTCTAGATAGTGAGTTCAAAAAAATATGTTTAAGCATTAAGTATAAATATATAATTCGACTTATACCTACTCTTTTTTAATACTTGAAATCTTTAGAGCGTCTAATAGGTTTGAATTTCGCATATAGATTTTTTTATAGTGGCACACAAGGTCTTTACTTGTTAATAAAACTCTTGTTGCATCAATCCATCCTTGCAGTTTATCTGCTTTCCGTAAAATATTACAAAATAATTGATGAATTTGATTACAATTCTCAAAAGAAATGTTTGCATAGGTCAATTTGTATTCTTATTATTTAAGTTAAATGAAAATAAAAAAAGATGTTACCTTAGTTTGCTGTAAAAAATAAAATTTTAATTTAGTTTTATTACCAAAGATGTTTTAAATAAAGAAGAGTCACAATTTAGCATTTTAATAGTGCCAAAGAATCTTGTACCTCTATCATCATGAAAAAGTTTATTTAATTTGTATTACGAAAAATACGCCAAAAGTAAATATTCATTATTACAGGTTATGTTGCTGTAGAATGACAATCATGATTGCGCACGTCGCGACATCTATCAGAAATTTAGCTCGCGTTAAAATTGGTTGACGAAATGACGGCGAGTTGACATACCATATGTTATATATATCTTGGCTTAATGTATCGCGGTACTTTATTATATCTAGTGACTGTATCGAAATGTCTTCGATATGTGGTAGCTGATGACGTAATTCTTAGAGGTTGGTTTGCTGTGTTGTATTTTAATGGTAATGGTGATTGTAATTTTGACAGATACAAATTCGTGTTAATATTTATGATAATTTTAAGTAAAATATTTAGATTTTCTGATTTTTTAAATATCAGTAAAATTATCATTCATAGATTTCTCTGAATAATATGTCTATTGTACTGGTGATAATACATGAGGCATAACATAGCCATAACATTTTACCGGACAATTACTTTAAATGAAATACCGTGGATCTTTGGCGCGTCCCAATCGATCTTCAAATGTAATTTAATATTTTGAAAGAACTTTGGATGATATGCCTGCAAAGTAAAGAACAATCGGTCTATTATGATAAAAGTTACGGACTATTCCTAGTATTCAGGTACCTATTAAATGACGTAATTTATTATATGTTATGGTTCAGTACATGTGAGTATATGTACATGTAGTATATGTAAGGATAGACCTACAAAACTGAAAGATTAAACTGAAGTACGTGTTGACTGGACTTCACTCAGTAATTTTAAGTGATCGGAAACACAATTAAATTAAGGTAATTTAGCCTAACTTAACCTAAACCGACTATTGAATTTTTCAAGCTCGCTGGACAACTCTACATTGGAACGCTCAGAACAGTCAGAATCGGATGAAAATAAGAGGAATAGGAAGGAAGAAGAAGCCACAGAAAGTTGCTTTAATTGACTTTACGCTCAAAAATTTTAATGAATAAATACTATTTGCGGTCTAATTGTTAATTATTTATTTGAAATAAAATTGGGTTTGCTAGGTACCGGTATATTAGAAATAACCCAAAGTTACAGTCACTCAAACTTGGAAAAAGTTTCGCGTTTTTTAGTCTACTTCTGCATAAACAATATAATTTCGTAGAATTTGCTGCAAAAGGGCAGAAGGGTACCCCGTATCAAAGAATTTCTAAATTCATTTAAATTCAAAGTTGTTGTTTCTGCATGGGTACACCTAATGTTACTCATCAACGTAGTCATTATAAATTCAAAATTTGAACTTTAATAGCCTGAAACTGTCTGAGGTTATGGAACTGTGAAATCTTAATTTTCTAAAGCTTCGAATCTGTGAAAGTGAAAGCAGCAATATCTTTTTAGAATTCGTAGCATAGTATTCTGGAATCTTGATATTGTAAAAATGGAAAAATTTAAATTTAAAAATATGCAGTTCTAAAGTTGTAAACATTTGATATATCATAATGACATTCAGTTTAGATGAAGTTCTGAAATTTAATGGTTAGAATTTCAAAAGGTCGAGTCTTAGAAACTTTGAAACTTGTCTCTGTCTCCACCTCAGAATTAAATTTTTATGTAGATGGTTGGCATCATGTACACTAATATCACGTTAGTTTTTGTAAATAGATCCATGAGGTAAGTAGTTGTGTAGCAAAACTGTTCGTCACAAAATTGGCGCCCAACGTGGGACTATTATGAAACAAGAGACAATTTTAAAATCAAGATTCAGCTACTGAAAATTCAGAAATGATTAAGACAATGTGACGTATGTACTTAATCTGCCTGCAATAAAGCTTATTTAATATTTTGTTTTGTAAATATTTAAAACTAATTTTAAATATTTTAAAAGTTCTGGTTATTTTATTGCTATTATATTATTATTACGTAAAAAGAGAAAAAAAAAGATTTATGGCATATTAAAACAATCCTGTTATTGCTCTTTTATACTTGTATAGGTTAAATGTTAAAAGTTCAAAGAGTTGTGCAGATGCTATGCTTCGTTTTTTTTTTTTGGAACAACCAAATGATTTGCTTATCTTCTGCTCTTCAAAAGATTTTTTTTCAATAAACAAAAGCTTTTTTTTTAGAAATCAAATGAGCGTTTGATGCCAAAAAGCCAATGTCCATCAGAAACTCTTAACTGTCCGATTAATATTTACACCACAGCAGCTGTTAACAGAAATTGCAAAAAGAAGATAAAACTCTAATAAAGTCCGGTCAGGTAGGTTTTTATTGTCACTCTGTATGAATTGACTAATAAATATACAAGTTTTTATGATTATTATGTGAGACTTTTTCTGTCGCTCGTTAAGAATTAACTCTGAATTTATATCTGGAATTAAATTTTAAGATTTTTTCGTTATTATTGAGAGATTTTTGGCAAGTTTTATTAGAAGTTAGTGAACTATAAGATATGTCAACGTGAAGGCCTTGGGGTTATTTAGAAAAAAAATCTATTTTTTTAATAGCAGCCTTCAGGGTGAGAGATGTCTTGATGTCTTTTGATGATGTGCAATGTATTTAGTATAATTATTGTTATATGGGTCAGTGGATTTTGAAAACGAGGGCTAAGTCGTGATATGTATTGCTGATGTGGTCGTGCGTGATGCGTTAAATTCTTACAGTACTCTCTAAAGATGTATTTATAGAAGGAACTTGGGATTTGTAAAGTGTTTCGGCGTCGACTGCAGTATTGCTACACGAGCTTTTATAACAGCAGCACATTACGGACGCCTCTTTACAAGAGTTTAAAATAACGTACGATTTGTTTTGGTAGCGCCTACCAATCAACCCGTACATTTCATTTCGAGCGTGTTGTTTGAACTGTTTGAAACTTTTTCAGAAGTGTTTGTTGGTATTGTTATGGGAATAAATTGAGGATCATGAATAGTAAAGGCATCAGAAGGAAAAAATCGTCACTTTCTGAAGTAAAGGTTGCTGTCATTGGGGCCCCTGGAGTAGGCAAAAGTGGTAAGAAAGAATATTGTTACTACTTTTAAAGTTTTTACGATGTGTGCAATTGTATTAAATACATACCACCAAGGTCAGTAAGTGGCATATTATACTAAAATGTGCATTTTGATATACTCAACAATCATGAATAATATGACATTCTATATAATTATTCTAACTTAAAGGTAACACTATAAATTCTAGTCAGCTTAACATATTTATCCACGTCTTGTAAGCGATTCTAATTAAAACTAGCATGTATACATACATTGAGAATCAAAACTACACATAATATCCGGATCCGTTATATTGTAAATATTTACTAAACTTCAATAATAATTCTACATCCTAGAAAAGCTTGAGAAATTTCAAATTTGCTTAATTTCCCGCCTAGAAAAGCTTTTCTTTGATCTAAAAGTCTTACGCCTTTACAGCGCTTGAATAGATTTAAAGGATTGTTTTTGGCAGATATTTCAGTAATTTTGGTATACAATATTTTTATTGGCGAAACCAACACACATTTAAAGATAGTGTGACACAAAATTATTTTAAATTCTACATACCGTGCGCTTGTAATTAAAAATTTACATGCAAGGAATGTAAGGTCAGAAAGTGTTTAACGTCGCGTTTAAGTTAATTAAAAGAAGCATAAATTATGAATCAGTTTACTTGATTTTTTCTCGATGATAAATAATTCTGAATTGAACATCTGCATGTGTGCATCTAGTTTCTTTTTTATAATAAATCCTGACATTTTAATTAGGTTAATTGGATTTTTGATTCCCTATTAAGTTATTTTAATAGTAAAGGTCCTAATATTGATCCTTATGGTCACCCTCTGATATACCTTTTTAAATAAGATTCCGCATATTTAAAATCATTTAGCTCTATAGAGCAGGCAATCTCATTGAAATTATCCCTTGATGAAGCGATGAAACACTAACTTAAATATTAACTAAATAGGGTAAGGTGTTCTAACTCATAAAAACCAGCTAACCCTAGGGTGGCTTCTTGTCAATTTAGTTCAATATTACTCAATAGAATTTCAATATGCAATAATTTGCAACCTATTAACCAAATTAAAACTAAAGTATCAATAGGGCTCCAAACCCCCAAAACATGTTTTCTTGGATGAAGAGCTAATATTGCAGTCACAGCATCATTGGCATAGGGTAAAATGGTAGAATCCTTCTAGGTTTCGGTTTTAAGTTAATGACCCATACGATCTTAATAATATTACGAAAACGTAATTATCCTTTTGGAATCATGACTGCTTGAAAATAATAGGATGGAATCTTGTTGTGGGGGAACATTCATTGTCAACAACCCAAATTGTCCACCTTTAACAACAGGCTACTTTAGTTTTTAAAAACTGTCAAAACTTGCTTAGCTAACAGTAGTTGGTGCTAATCCTACAATACAAAGCTTTGCTGATACAAAAACAATACAAACACATAATTGTCTTTTGTTTTTACTAGCACTCATAATAAGTTATGCAATCTGTTCAAAAAGGAAGAATCAGTAAAATGCTTAACATTGCAAGATAACATAATAGGAGATAGATCACTCACTGGCTTGTTCCTTTAAGTTTAAGTGCTCATCAGCACCACACAGCCGGTAGTGTTTACTGATGGGCCTAGGACTCTTCCTCTGTGTTACACTCAACTTTATTGCACATATTTTAGTAAGATCTAAAGTTTCTGCGCCATATGTTAACACTTCCAGGATACACCGATTAAACGCCTTCCGCTACAAGCTCATCGGAATGTCTGGTCTGAATACACAAGCGTTTTCAAGGACTGCAGTGAAAAGTTTCGGTGACATAGTATCACCCTGTCTGATATTTTATTTGTTTCGGTGGTAAAGTGAAGATTTATAGTTGTGCCATTGCCGTAGATATTCTTGACAATGTTGCTATAATAAATTATAAAGTACAACTTTGTAACGCTCTTAGAATTTTAGGCAGTTCTACTGAATTAAATGACTTCGCTAAGTCAGCAAATATCCAGAATCAATGGTCAATTATCTTCAATTGTCTTCTCTATGAGAGTTTTCGAATATTAAAACATGGTCATTTGCATCGTATGCAGTTGTTTCAGTTGGCGGGAATGGCGGGTTCTCTCCTATTTTTATCGCCTCCTTCCATGAAACTTTTATTATTTTTCATCTTCTTGAGGACCTTATAAAATTCGACTGTAGAAGTATCAGAAATAGCTTGCAATCCTCCGTTTTCGACTTTTATTGGAGATAATTAGTGGATAGGTTGTTATACCGTGTTCTTTGTAACATTTGCTATAGGGAATTAGTATGGGAAATCTCAAATATGCCAAATAGTTCGAGCTCGAATAAAAGTCGGTGAAATTAATAGTTGCAATTGATACAAAAGATATTCTAACTGTCCAACTGTTCAAAAATATTACCCTTAATAACAATCCCAATTCTACAGAAATTATAAATTCATGAATTATTTGCAAAACATTAATTTAAAAGCCGAAATTTGAAAAGTCGACGCGACGCGACTTGCCTCCGTGGTTTAATGGTTAACGTTCGGCTTGCTAAATCGCACGGGCTCTTGGAATGCAAGATCGAATCCCGTTACAAGCAAGACTTTTTTTAATTTTATTTGTCATTAATCTTTAATTTAGTGGCAATTTAAATAATTTGTTATTATTCTTTTATTCGAAAAACGTACAAGAAATAATAAATTAGAAATAAAAAATAATGATACCCAATTAATAAAACGTGAGTTCAAGAATTCTCATTACGTATTTATTTCAAATTAAAATAAATAAAATGTAAAATAAGTACTTGTCAATAATGAAACTTTAAATGTATTTAAATCTTCAGGATTCTGAGTGTTAATTAACTAATATTGTAAAAATTGGTTCTTGTAGTATGCAGTATGAAAAAGCATCATCAGTTTTCATTTCTAATTTATCATTTCTGGTACGCTTTTCGAATAAAATAATAATAACAAATTATTTAAATTGCCATTAAATTAAAGATTATGACAAATAAAATTAAAAAAAAAGTCTTGCTTGTAACGGGATTCGATCTTGCATTCCACGAGCCCGTGCGATTTAGCAAGCTGAACGTTAACCATTGAACCACGGAGGCAAGTCGACTTTTCAGATTTCGGCCTTTAAATTAATGTTTTGCAAATAATTCATGAATTTATAATTTCTGAAGAATTGGGATTGTTATTAAGGATAATATTTTTGGACAGTACGTTAGAATATCTTTTCTATCGATTGCAACTATTAATTTCACCGACTTTTATTCGAGAGCGAACTATTTGGCATATTTCAGATTTCCCATACTAATTCCCTATAGCAAATGTTACAACGAACACGGTGTATAAGGTTCCTCCACTATACACGGTAACCATTAACGAATAGCCAGACTTTGTCAGTGGTTAGATAATCATTAAAGAAAGAAACTTCATGCATACCATTTTTCTCGTAGTTCCATACTTTTGAAAAAAAAACACCAACGAATATCCCATTAGTCCAATATTTACAATTAAATAGTAAATGACACCTATTGTAAAGTTCAAGGATATATACAAGCTAAAATCTGCATGGTAACAGGTAATAAAAGATAAATCAACAATAAATACTCTATGTACCGTTTTGTTACTGTGAAGGTTGAAGGTTCATACTGTGAACCTTCTTGGTGATAGATACATATAATGTTTCAAATCTTTCAGTTACAATTTCTTGGAATTTAAAATTTATTCTTTACTCCTTTATTATACCCATACCCATAGACGCCGACTATGTGGTGGCCCGAAGGCTGTAGCTCTCATTAAAATAATTTAATGAGGGCTGAGCCCTCATTAACATGGTTAATATATTTTAGGTAATAACAATTCTAAATTGAAAATCTTAACAAAGGGAGTCTACATCTACACTCTACTTGTCCGGCTGGGATATTTTTGTAATTTTTTGCAAGAGGGCAACACGTTATTTCAATCTTTGATGAAATCCATATGTACAGCTAAAAGATCGTCAAGCTAAAAGCCTTATTTGCAGAGTATGACGCAAGCACATTAATAGAAGTCTTAATATTAATAGACACATTAATACAAGAACGAAAGTCTTTTGACAAGGCGTACTACGCGTAGCGCAAAGTGGACAGTTTTGTTGTTGCTACGGAAACGAAATTGTTCAAATATGCATAAATCGCGTAATGATTTTTCGCTTTAGAGTAAAAAATATTTCGTGCACGATGTCAAGTAAACAAAATCAATGTGGCATTTTGCATACGGATATTAATGCTGTAGAAAAATAGTAGTTGTGCAACAAGAGTAGATATGGTGTCTATATAGTATCACTAGGGCGAAGTTTGAAGCACGACGCCGAAGGAGGAGTGCCTCAGTCGTTCGAGGGTAATATGGACATTCCACTCAAGTTGTACAGTATTTTATTCTTCGACTAAGCAAAACAATTAAAAAATAGATTGCATGACTCCTTGAGAAATCGAATATAGGGAAATTTTTCCAGCCGTTCTAAAATCATTCCCAAACTAAGGAAATCCTAAGAACAATTTAGTCATAGCGGGAGACATAACGCCTGCAAACTGTACAAACACTCCAAATGTTGCTATTACGGAATTGCATTTTACAGTGCCGTAACTACTTCTACTAAATGTTAAAAAGTACAAGTCTAACGTACCGACGCAACTGACCTTCTTTAACAGCCGAGTGTAACACAAGATACTGCTTACTCTCCCATATTATCTTAATGTGTTTCACAGATGTTGATCACACGTTGACCTAGATTCTTCATTTGTTTGTTTGTGTGTAGTTCAATCAAATTTGTTGTAATTCTTTTGTCAGTTAACCATGGATTAATATTTGATTTATATATTTTTTTGAATCTATAAAAGTTGCTAAACTAAGTCTTTATTGTCGAATTTAAGTTTCTTAGCAAAGTTATAAAAATATATAAAAAGCAATTGTAATTATGGGGCCCTTAAGTTGTTAATCCGACCCTGCTTTTAGTTATACAATTTAAATCACAATTCTAAACTAACCAGCCCTGATTAAAATTTTGAAAAGTCGGCGCCTATTCCCATACCGTTATGTATTGCTTTTATACTATGTAGTTATTTTCTATGTAAATAAATTACCATCCATCAGGGTCGTTCTATCAAAACAGGAAAAAAAATAAAGGTTTTACTAAAGGAAGTTTGTACTGCTGTATTTAGAATTCCAATAACAAAATAACAATACTACTATTGATGGATAGATTAACGAATAATAAATCAAACTATAATGATAATTAAATTGGTTACTATCAGAATGATGTAATTACTGTAAACACAGGGAAAGCCCCCCATCGGATTATGGAACTTTGTTTTAACTACACTATTCTTAGAAAGTTTTAGGTTGTTTCAACAACATTGAAAATGGAATGTGCGACTAAAAATGTCGTCAAAAGTTTTCGAAATTTTCAAGTTTATTTAATCAAAAAATGTTGCTACTGTTAAAGGTTTTATGTTTCTAATGACCCGAGAAGCTTATTCTCAAAGTCTGATCATTGATCATTGAATCACCGTGTATGTTTAAGCCCCTCTCTGTTCGTTATTTTGCCAGTGTGATCCTTCTTTCAAGATTTATTTTTTGCGTTGGAAATTCTTCTTTTCATTATTTTCATTCTTTAATTTTCTTCAATGGTTTGCACTATTTTCTCACTTTTATACATTATTACATCTTTCCTTATGTAAGTATTACTCTGTAAAGTAACTGCTACCTCGATGTGTATGACTACTAGCAAGTATCTATGTTAACGTTTGCGATTCTGTGATTTTGGGAAAGATATCCCAACGGCTGATTCTTATGACTGCGAATCGAGTGTGGTGATTATGTTTGACACTTCACCAATGCAATGATTTGGAAAAAAATTAATTAATGAGCTTGAATTTTAGAAGTCTGGGAACAAGTCACTCAAATCAGTCAAAGCGAGATTGTCGATATAAGTACAAACTACTGGTAATCACAGCTCACTGGGAGGAACTCTGAGCCTAAAGCATGAAAGGCAAAACGACTGCCGCAGGTTTTGATTACTCGGTTTTATTACGTTCGTACTTGTAGAACTACAGCAAGGCTTTTGACTGTGTCCGCTGGTAAAAGCTATGCCAGATTCTGGATTAAATGGGCACACCGCGCCATCTAATATAATTAATACAAAATCTTTATAACAATAACACCGCTTACGTCAGAGTAGAAAATGAACTGTCCGATCCATTCTCCGTGGGCAAAGGGGTCAGGCAGGGCTGCATACTCAGTCCCATGCTTTTCAACATTTATGGTAAGTGGATCATGAGAAAAGCTATTGAATATAACACCCGCTATGCCGACGACACTACGTTAATAGCGACGACGAAAGAACTGATGAACCTATTGCAGTGAGTCAAGGAGACGAGCAAAGAGATTGGCCTACAAATCAACAAAAAGAAGACCAAGATAATGATTATAGATCGTCGAAATGACAACAGACCTGACCTAGAAAAAATAAATAACATCGAGACAATACACACTTTCATATATCTCGGTTCCTTATTGTACAACAAAGGCGGATGTAGCCAGGAAATCAAGAGAAGGAGTGCAATAGGAGTGCAAAAACGCCATGGCAAAACTAACTAACATCTGGAAATCAAGCGAACAACTAAGAAGAAGAAGACTTGTAGAACGTGTGGCAGAAGCTGTGTTGAGGTTAGAAGCCGTACTCGTGAAGGCAGAAGATTTCTAAAAAGCTTTTACTAATAAAGAAATAATCAGCACTGATACCAACGGATGCAGGGCCTTGAATAACTCAGTTATAATGAGC
Source organism: Agrypnus murinus (assembly GCA_929113105.1). NCBI lineage: Eukaryota > Metazoa > Arthropoda > Insecta > Coleoptera > Elateridae > Agrypnus > Agrypnus murinus. Next base: position 114,157,186 of record OV816031.1, read on the forward strand.
TTTTCCCACTCTTTGCACAGAAAGGTCACGGTCAGATTTTAGGCACACATGGAGTAAGGCGTACAACGTGGAGCATCTGTCCGCAAGGGTAAGAAATCTGGGAAGGAAATCAGTTTGTAGAAAATCTATTCGTTGATGTAGTTGTACAATTACATCGTCCCTCTTAAAAATCGCTCTAAACCTAAAATACACCCCCAAAATGGATTATTTTGACTTTGGGGGCAGTTTAATATAACAAAGAGGGAGTTTAGTCGAGTAAAAGCTATTGCAACTATAAACCAGCTCAAGCTATGTTTAGCAAAGCTAAAAATAATTTTTTATCTCGAGATCTCCACTCCTGATGGAGGATGGCATATTGTGTGTGTCATTTGGTGTATCCTAATAATTCTTGTGCAAAACGAGCTAGCAACATTATTATAAGAAAATCCAATTATCAGTTACAGGAGTTATTCTATTACAAACATTGTGGTCCTTCCAGCCGGATCTCGTAGAAGGGAAAAAACCCGTTGTATCATTAAAAAAAGTGAAAATTTGAAATTCGCGTAGTGAAAATAGACAGTAGTTGGTATATCGTTGTATAAGGTTGTCTTCTGCAAATCAACTTTGAAATCGTTTGTCAATTCAGAAAAAAAAACACTTTCGACGTGGTGCAAGGTCGGAATATAAAAAACTTACCAGTAATGTGATGCGAATCCAACGGTTTTTGCTGAAAAGTACGCTGTCTTCAAGACCTGGTGAAGTGGATAAAAAATAGATAAAAAATGAGTAACGGTTATTGTAGTTAAGCTACGTTGGCGCGGGCTAGAAGCTGCACCCACCCAATAATGGCACGAAGATCGCAACCGGTCGTGCTTCGGAGGGCACGTTAAGTCGTAGGTCCCGGTTACCAGTGTTATACTGTTAGTCGTTAGGTCATGTCAGAGACGCTGACGCGACCTGAAAACTCTTACAATGAAGCTTCACCACGGCGGCATACGGTATACATACATATATACATTAAATCTTGCGTCCAAAATTCCACTTGCCAATCCAGATTTCCATCAGACTAACGAAATAGGTTATCAATCGCAAATGGCAAAAAATAAAACCATTTGAAAATTGAGTGTGAATCTTGATGTATTGGCAGTGAAAGGAGCCGCGTCTTAGTGAACTGGATGTAATGTCTTCTAATGGTGTTTATTGCATTCAAAGCAGATGATGTTTTATCGGTTGTTTTCATTGGAACGAAGGTTTAGCTAATTAGTAGAAATTGAGAAATGACTGTTGTGCATATATGGAAGAGTATGAAGACGTTGGTCATCTGAGTAGTGCGGGTCACTTAGAACTAAACACGGGGTTATCAATGATGAGTCAGTCAGTCAGTGTACGATGGCTCAATACAATCAGACTGGCTTATAGATGATTTACAACATGTGGGCCCGAAAACCCAGGAATATATAATCATGTTGAGTTTAGGGAACATGAGGTATCATTTTATGGGCATATCAGCAAAACGTATCGCCCGGTCTGCGCAAAAGAAAGCCAAAAACCGCTCCAGAGAATCTTATGAAGGCTTAGTCTGAAAGGAGGAAGAAGTGACAACATATAATAAATCCTAGTTCGAGTTCTAGTACTTTTTTGACTGTAAGATGCTTGCTTAGATTGCAAACTGCAATCGAATGCAGTGTGGATCAGCCAAATGTTTATAAGGAACTTTTATGTAGACATTCTTAAGTAGTCTGTCTCTTGAACAAGCAGTTGAGGTGTGTAAAGTTATGTAGAAAGTTTTAAAGTCGGCAGTGTTTGATCTGAAAAGTTTTCCTTCAATAAGAAAGAGTTACTGCTACAACTCGTAGATCAAAATTAATCGGATAATCGTGTACTAAAATTAGGTAATAATAAAAAAACGAAAACGTTGGGCTTACATATACTAGAACTGTAACGTAGATTTATTAACGTACATGCAAGATGTAGGTTCGGAAAATGAAGTGGTATAAAACATTAAGTATTTCCCGAGAGTGCCAATATCTTTTATCCTAAGAGATAATAATAATAATAATAATAATAATTGCTACAACTTATAGCCTGGAAACCAGGCCCCAGAAGCTATAAGCTTGTGCGGGAGGGAAGGGGCGATTATTATTATTACGTAGGCCCTAAGTGCGGCTGCAGCCGACTTACAGATGGAACAGCGCAAATCCCACATTTGTGTCACAGCTAAGGAAGCTGTGCAGAAAACTTTAACCAGATCTGCCGGCACCGGGAATCGACCTCGGCCGCTTGGGTGAAAGTCCAGCACTCTAGACATTACACTACCAAGGCTGTTTAGATTTAGATTTAGATTAATCAGTACTTGTAAAATGCAAATGCTAATTATTGAAACTGTTTTTAAGATGTCTAAATTCCTTTAGACTTAATCAAATTGTAGACAAAGATTCAAAAAGGAATTACTGGTACTCAATACACTTTCCATTTCCAAGGATGTGCGACAATCCGGTTAAGGTAAATCTGCGTGGATTTGTAAATGCTGCTCAAAATGGGGACGGCATTGACATGCATTGCTGATGAAGAGCATTGTGTGGGATTAAATCAGTTTTAGACTTGTGTCAGAGTGTCACAGATACAATCGATGACTGGGTGTAAAAATTTGGTATGTCATGTCAGAAGAGATCTCAAGCGAATTTAGTGTCTATCGTTTTCTTCAAAGCTACAGGTAATAAATTTTGATTTTAAGGTCCTTACTGGTTGTCTCAGTCTTTTGATGACTTCCTATTTAAGATGAAAAATGAATCGATTTCGAGGAACTCCACGAAAAACGACAAACTGCATAATGATAAGAAATATTCTGATGACATTTTTCTTGGGGTATTCACTATTTATTGTATTAAAGAGAGCTTTTTGCTTGGTGCGTGTGGGTTGTGAAAAACTGCAAGAATTGCGAAAAAAAGAGTAGGAGTATTAAGTGTAAGATGCTGTTAAGGAAGATTCTGAGACAGAAATAATGTTTGGTTCAAATGAGTTTAACGTTTTAGAAAAAGAGTGAAAAAAATTAGAGGACCTTTTCCAATTTAAGTCCGTTTGTTAACATTGATAAATCTTATAAGAGTTGGCAGCCGAATAGAATTTTATTTTGACAAAAACATATCCATTGATATTGAGGTGGAGGCTTGCTAAGCATCCTTTAACGAAACTGATAGTGTGTTCAGACATAGAATTCTACAATATGCGGAACCTCAGATGGTCTTGAGCTGATTAAGACAGGTCGTGTTTCATCTGCGTACTTTCAAATCCAGATGAGAAACTTATCAAAGTAAAGGATAACTCTACAAGCAGCGTTTAATACAACAGAGGTAGATTCTGACAGAAGCCCATTTAGAGAGCATAAAATAGCATAAAATAGAGCAATTTATTTGTTTTATAATACAAGCGATTCATTCAGAACCGGCTAAAAGTTTGACTACGGCATCGTTTATGGCTACTTTCAGAAAATTTGTACCGAGAAAGGACAAACCAAAAAATATGTATTCTGATAATGGCAGAACCTGTGTAGGTGTTTACTAGGAAGCTTGGTTTGTGACCAAGGGGTAGTTTATTCGTGCTTGTTCGCTCAATTTCGGGAATTGTGGGAAGCAGGGCTGAATATTGTTAAATTTCACTTGAAAAAGGATGTTCGTTATGGTAATCTCACATATAAGATTTTTCTACAATTTTGTGCTAATACAATCCACGATAGGTTCATGCCATCATACCGCACGGTCCATCAATTCATGTCATCTTGGTGTGCTGACCCCAGTCCATTTCCTAATTGGCAAAAGGCTGACGTTTTTGCTTGATAAGTTAGTGTTTTCCCCGAAGAGGTCTGGTTGGTCAGACAAACTACTTATAGTACTATACAAAATAATCTGTAACAGGTTAAAATGATTTCTAGAACACTGAAAAGGCTTTCTGTAGGATTCTGAAAACAGCTGGAGAAATAAAAAGATAAATAATGCATCATATTCAGTGCTACAGTTAATTCCTACTCATAAATGATTTAAATATACCCCTACGAGTTTTTGTTTATAAAAAGCTTCTAACCTCATGTCTTTATACCCACAGTCGCCTTTAAAGCGGTCAGCTTGAAACTGTGCAACACTTTCAGTGGTTTTCCCACTATTAAAAATTCACTTGCATCTCTTCAACCAAGTATTCTGACCTTAAAGAGAAAGTTAGGGTCATCTTTAACTTTTTCTTGGGGCTTCGTTTGCTAAACCTGGGACGATCTTTGCTGCAATTCGTGTCATGTTCAGTTCATGTTCCGGTATTCATTAACATGCTCCACAAAACAGTCCGACGAATTTAATAGTCCAGTGCGCCTTCTGTCTTCAAGAATTATTCTGGGCACTTTCGAAATCGTTTCTGGAGTTATCTCGTCGTCGTTTCACCTATTTTTGGAATTCTGTCATATATGTATAAGATTATATAGTGATGAACAGAAAAAGCAAAATGGACTTACAGTGTGATGTATAGGCGATGTACGCAATGTTCGATATGCTAAACAGACACAAAATGTTTAAAAAATTATTTTTATGTAAAGGTATACATAAAGATGTATAAAATGACAAGTTTTTACTTTTGGGACTGTTTGAATTTACCGCCACGGTAAATTATTGTCACGTTGGCAACATGAATACTTTTCGGATATTCTTATCTTTCTTTTATTTTACAGTGGCGCCCGAAAAATAATATAGCTTATAAACTTCATTAATTTTAAATAGTAATCTTATTTGATAATAAAATCGTCTAACAAACCGTAGGTCTGAAAAGAACCGTTTTGCAAAATAAAAAACAAGCGAAATAAAGCAAAAATTCAATGAAAATCCAGAACAACGTGGCAAAGCACAACAATGTAAACGAGAAAGTGACGAGTTGCCGCTGTAATTTGAAAGATATTTCAATAGTACTACACTAACAACGTAAAATACACTAAAACCTAAGGCGCCAAATTAAAACAATCCTCACTCAATTTGGATCTCACTGTACTATGGATTGTACAGTCGATGATTCTATGTTTAACATTTTCTTGTAAATAAAATTAGCTAGATACAACACATGGTCATTTACCCCTAATTATGTTATTTTCTCGCTTCTAGGTAACTGCTTTTTTGCCTAAATGTCTAGATTTAGTATCATAATTAAATAATTTATTTTGAATCACTGAAATGTAAGCATTTTTTGCTTCTGTTTAACCAATTACCTTTTTGTGTTAATTATCGCCTAATTAGTTGTCCGCTGTTATTCAACAGTTAGCCGGTGGATTTTAATCTAAAATACTTTTGTTTTTTGTAGAGATCTTGTAGAGTATGAAGTATTTTTTGTAACCCTAATAGAGACCAATAGATTTTGAAAGACTTTTGAATTCTGCATTTATTTTAAAATAATCATGTATGAAGTATGATAATATAATATTACTTTATATATATATCATCAACAGACAATTAGTCAAATCATGAAAATATAAAAATAAAATTCTTGTAGTTTAAACTTTTAAAGTTTAGAAATCTCCAAAGCCAGCAACTGACGAGATATTTTGAAACAATATTTTGAAAAAAATCTTGAAATTATGACACTTTCACGTATGGAGATTTGAACATTAAAATATTGAAATCATTTAATTTTAATATGTTAATATTTCAAATTTCCCACGGTTGATAATAAAAAACACTAACAGATAATTGATCTTAAAGCCATAATTAAAATAGAAAATCGCTTTTAGAAATATTGCACGACATGACATTGCGCTTCATCGACACAGTATATAAGTCTTACAGGTACCTTTTCTCTTGTTTCAATTAAATAAATATTTTACAAGCGCAAACATATGTATCTTTTTTGATAGCATTCTTATATGATTTTTAGATAATTAATCGTTGTCTGTCTCTATTTGGTCACTATATCGACATTATTAATTTTTTTTTAATTGGTGAATAGGAGTCTGATTTTCTATGATTTACTTAACTACCATGTAGAGCAAATATGAAATTTACGTTTTGCTGTAAAGGTTCATTAAATTCATTGAGATACTTAAAATTCCTTTTATAGACTGTATGGTATCGTCTTTAGGAAAAATCTGGTAAAACTTGGAAAGAAGTCAGATAAGCTTACCAATTACTAGAAACAATATAAATGTTTGGAGGCATTTGCGACTAAACTTAAATGGCCGCTAAGAAATTTCTAGATGTTCACCAGGTGATGTAGCATTTCTAGTTAACTATAATAGAACAATTAGATTAGGATAGAACAATTTAAAAGAATTAACAAACTGTTGTTTGTGGTTGTAAAGCTAGTAAGAGGAATAGAAATGATTTCTTCCTGGAACAGTTTGGCTAGTCCAAAAGATTCAGGACAATCATCTTGCAGCATCCAGAACTCTGCAATCTCTTTGGGAAGAGAGTTTTTTTTATTTCAATTAGTGAGATGGAGTATTTGGTTTTGGGTCGCATGTAGAGTGGTTAGAATGTTTGTCTAAACGTCAACCCAAATAATAGTCCAACATTTCGTTTTTAATTGTCGTGTATGGTAACGAATGTTTATTGTTGTTTATGCACATAAGATTTGAATGAAGTTTCAAAACGCTACTTGGTAAGTTAGAAATTAATAAATTTATTATATTTTTGAAGTTGTGGCTGTTGGTAGACAGAAGAACCAAGTGGCAGGAATTGTAGAAATCGGCGCGGCAGTGTATCTTAGTTGGGTTCTACTTGTTTGCGTCACCATTACAGCTTCAAAGCCTTCCTGATAGAAGTTATGAATGTAATAATAATGATATACGTTGTGATCATTTGTATAGCAAGATCATTACAGTTCGTGCGTATGCGTGTGTGGGAGAAAAAGATTTAATCCATGATGACAAAAAATTACTAACACTTATTAGAAAGATTATTAATACGAGTAATACTTCTTTAATTGTTTATGATCGTGTTGTTGTTAAGTTAATTCAGAGGCGTCCAGCAGCACTTCTCAAGAAAGTTCATGTTGGAAACTACGAAAATAAACAGAAAATTTGCAAGCTTCTTACATCGTCGGTTACATCTTCAACCTACAACTTAATTTAATTCTTTAAACTGCAATTGCGTGGAAATAGCAAAATAAAATATTGCAAATTTATTTTAAGCATTTTAATAACAACAATAACATAAAAAAACCAATTAACATTTGATTGCTATGATTTATACAAACAACACTATTTGCTAATCTTTCCTTTTGATGCAATTTGACACATTTTGAATTTTAACAGGTTATATATTTACGTATGTGATTACAAAAAAAATATATTATTTAGGTCAATTAGCAAACAGAAAAAATTATATTGATAACATTTTGATTTTAAAATTATTAGGGCAACATCACTAATTTAAGACGTCCATTAGTTAGAAACCCAGACGATGGGGGGGGGTTTATTTTTAAAAATTAATAAATATCACACTTAAGTGAGCAACCTGTAAGGGTAACGTAGTATTGAATGAAAACATTTTGGCAGGAAAACTTTGTAGACCTATATCCGTTTCTATTGTGAAAGCAATTTCAACACGGTACATACAACACATGTAAACTCATTAAGCATTCTTCCATTAACCATTTCTTAATATGTACTACTTTTTTGTACAAAATGCTAATAATTGCTATACAGCATAATTATAAATACGTAAACAAGGATAACATTACAAAAGAATTTATAATTTCAAGGTCAATCTTAGAATAAAAAAGAAAATCTTTAAAATGTCCGTTGGAAATTCCACAAATCAATTAATAATTAATTAAAAGGAACGTTTACCAGACAAATGAATTAATTTCTGTTTTTATGCGTGATCTTCATTTGGCAGACACTGACCATGCAAAAAGTGCTGCCAACAATAAGATGTATATGCTGCCACCGCACGTTCCTCATTATAAATTAGCTTAAAAGCACACGAGATCTATTTAAAAGAATATTAAATTGTTTCGTTAAAATAAAACATCCATAGTTGAGACCTACTGACATACTTTTTCTTTTATTTCTTTGTATGCTCTTTATTGCTTACTTAAATTGTATTAACTGATGGTCTTGATACAAAACAGCTTCCCCTTAAGCTAGCTACACAGTTGAAGCTTTTACTAGCTGCAAGTGGATCTAAAAGCAAAAAGAAAACAAACAAAGGAAACTGTTATGATGTTTCAATGGAGTTTCTTTATTTACATATTTATCCGAAATCAAATGCGCGAAATTAGAAAATTAAAGGTTTTTATTTGTAATTTATGAAATGATATCAATGTCTTGGGTGCTTTTAATGGAATGATTCCTAATGAAACTTTGCCGTACTCCGCTTTTCTATACATTTATTATGGCATTCTAGAACAAGATAATGAAAAATGTCAGATGCCGTTTATTTAACAAGACTGTAACGTGTTCAAATTCCCAATTTTATAATAATTCATTATTATATGCATTAAATAGGAATCTTAGGACGGTCCTGTGTAGTTCAACATATTTCAGTTGGGTTAAAAATGCAGATGATAATTCGAATTACAAAGGGTGTTTTCTTTAATACCAAAGTCACCCCGAAGTGTTCATACAGATGAAATTGTTTCTAGAATAAAAATGCAGGCTTCATCTTAAAGCAAATGACGTCTTCGTAAATATCAAAGTTCACTGCAAAAGCATTTCCACGGTTACAATTTGCTTTTCGTAGCGAAAATACATACAAAATTAAGTTTATAAAAATATCCCGAAATAATATCGTCTTTTTAATAAAGGAATTTAATGTCAAAAAAGACATTTAGTTTAAATTTATAGATCATGGACGTGCCTATCTTCAATTTATATGAATAGATTTTTCTGCACGCAGACAAATAAAAAACGGCTTGAGGCCACATGCAAAGTATTAAGTTACACCCTGAAAAGCAGATCTTAAGTCCAGTGAATTCCCCTCGAAGATCTAGAATGTTCCAGAAAGTTCCCATGTGTTTATTTTCTCATTGGCTAGAGAAGTATTAGTCTCGTGTTTGATTGGGTATTTAATTTTCCCTCTTTTAAAATTCAAGTTCAGTATAGGGTTGCTTCCTTAATTTCAGTTAGTCTGATAAGAAACCACACCGAACAAGGTGACGGCAGTCACATAGCAGACCTCTGGCCTCCTTTGCGGAGCGGTTCTCTCCCAAAAGGCTCGCTTGGGCACCTAGTAAAGACGGTTGTGAATACCGCAAGATTTTAGTGCGATTCCATTTTTTGTCGTTAGTTAAGTTCGGAGTTTGTTTTATAGTTATTTGTTTATCGTCCAGTTTATTATAAAATTATTTGCGGATAATTTATGATACCGAAGTGGATTTTATTGCAGTTTAAATCCTTCAAGTTATTAAAATTAATTTGACTAGTAAACTAAAAACTTTTTAGTAAAACGTCGACATTTCAGAAGAAGTTTAAAGTTAAAACGCGTAATGAAATGTTTTAGTAGCAAGTAAAATATATCCGATGAGTGATTATTTAAAACCTTTAAAATGAATTTAGAGGTTAGTTAAGTTTAAAAATAAAGCAATAATCTTTTCGATCCTGTTTGTCATAATAATTTGGGACACCGCCTAAAAGGGTGTCGTATTAAAATTAATAATGAACCAATATTAGTATATCCTGAGACACCCACAAGTGTCATTTCGATAATTTTTCATAATCGACAGAAATTGTTGCTGAACTTATATGGTTTTAGTTATTCATTAAGGGATTGCTAATAAAATTGCAATTAAGAAACAATTGTTGTGGACTTCAGTTCGTTGATCTTGGGGAAAATAAAACGGTATCAGGGATTGTACTTTCCAAGTTTTTTCTGTTTTACATCTATAGTTTGTGAGGTATTTTATACCTAGCGTTAAGTGAAACCAGGGCATTATTGTGCAAGTGTTGTTTGTGAAACTTTAAAGAATTGTAAAATTCTACCAATATATCAAGGACTAAAGGATAATTTGTTTGATTAGAGTATTAAACTATCAAAACTATTACTATTGTTATGGAAGATAACGGAATGTTCTATTTACAAATAAATGGATATTTAAATTAAATTCTATTATGATGATAATGGACCTTATTCAATTTGCTATCTTGCTTTAACGTCAACTAAAATAATGATGATTAGTTTTTTTATTAATCGTAATCAATATAATCTGAGTTCGTTATTATTCGAGGGTTTAGACGAGAATTATAGTGACTTCGAATAACTGGCGCCCATATCCTTTTATTATGTCTATAAAACCTTATTTTTCTTTACAATTCGTAAGCCATGGAAACCAGACCTACGCCTGAGTTATAATTTGTTATTGAGAGTTCTTAAAAGTCGGAGCATTACAGTAAGTATCGTTTTTATGAGCTTTGCAGTAAGTATTCAATATGTGAATTTTTCGAGGTTACAGTGACGTCCATCGTGCGGCGTATGTTGAGTATGTTATGTTTTGATTCAGTAATTTAGAGTAACGAAACTATTACGATTCAAGACCTATCACAAGGGTCAAAACATCTCAGTCATTTACCATTACAAGAAGTAACGCAGATAATTCCCATCAGTAAATAACTTCTATGAAGCATAGATTCCAATTATTAAATAAACCAATAAAATACATTTTAAAATCCGCCATAAGAGTCAACCTAACCTAACACTTCTAACTATGATGAGTGGAGTTACAAAACTGTCCTAGTTACCTCTCGATGCAACTTTCGGTCTGGCAATGTGCGCTTCGCGATCTTGGAATAGAAATAATTATGATAATTTAATTCATGTATAAAAAATCCCATAAGCCGCGATACATTTGTCACTTTGACATCGGATAAAGTTAGCCCTAACTTTGCATCTGGATAAAATGTGTTTAAACTTCCATGGCTAACTTTCTCGAACCTGATTATTGTTTTTAATAATTGTCATTTTCAAGTTAATAAATGTGTTCTTGACTTTTTCATAATTACCTAGTTATTCCTTTTTATTATTCATTAAATTATCTCATCGAATTACGCTCGAGGTTTTTTTCTCCGGGATAAAATTGATTTTTTAAACTCTAATTTGGTTTCTTTTTGGTAAACTGACTCTACAAACCACCAGATAAAAAAACTCGTCCTTCGGACTCGTTTTTTTATCGTAGGTGGTTTGTATCGTCAATTTACCAAGCAACCAAATTATCGTTAAAAAAATCAATTTTATCCGGACAAAAAAAGACCTCTCGTGTAATTACAGTCGACTAGTTATGTGTATGAAATTTGGTATTTTTCGTATTTTTGTCAAAGAGAAATGAGAATGTATCGAAGTAAGGAATTAGAAATTTTATGGCGGCAGATTGTATTACATACATTGCATATCTTTAAAGAAAGTGTCCTAATAATAATTATAGAAAACGTCTTAAACATTTATCAAAAAGGAAATTCTTTCCCTACGTGCGTAAGGACGCTAAAACTGCTCGCAATTAATTTCGCTATTACGCACAATCTGTCCACTCTATAGAACTGGAATGTTCTCCTGTTTCACGTATTTACATATTCTATCTCCGTTGGAACGTTTTGGTTCACCATATTTTTTTAAGTTTCGTTATCAAGCGGGTTTATCTAAACCTTGTTCATATTTAATTCCAACAAATTATTACGCCATTGCGCGGATTTAAAAGATTTTTTCTCTTGAGGCGATTTACGTCTCAGGTGCGATCTTTTGTAGTTAAATGACTAGATATTTCAGCCTTTTTCCCCTTACGCTTGGGGCTTCGTTTTTTACTAAATATAAACGTATATATTTATATAATAGATCGAAATTCGATTTTGGTTTGGTCTTTCAACCTCTCGTTCAAGCAAAAGCAACCTATTGTCGCGTCGGCCGAGATCTACTAGTCTACTTGCAGGCGATCGAGAAAATAAAAACGCTTCATCAAGAAAAAGGCTCCAAACATAGACGAATTCGCTTTGTAGGCGATTGGTAACATCCAATTAACGGGTCCCATTAACACCCAATTAATTAAATTTGTGCTGGCTTGGCTCCTTCATACAATCTTCTATAAAAATGTTTCAAAAAACACCAAATAATGCCGATTTTAACAGACAAACGATCAGAAGCACATGACTAATTTTCTATATAAGCTACTATATTTTCGAGAGAGTTTCTGACGATCAACCCCGATAGGGATGGCTACGTTTTAAAATAGTACGGCCCTACCTAATAGTATTTTGCATTTTATCCCAGCATGCGACATTCGAAATTACTACTTAGCATTTACAGGTAGTACCTACTGTGCACCAAATGCTACAGGCCTGATATAAAATACAAATTATGTAAGTAATCTTTTGTTGATATAAATAGTATTTGGAAGATATTCGAAGTTATGTGGCGTCTTCTACGATAATAAGATTTAATAACATGAGCAAATTGTTATTTAGACATTTAAAGCTGGTAGATAATGCTATGGTATACTTATTACTTAATTACTTTAAGAACATTTGTGTTGGAAGTAAAGTAATGGAATCACTAAATTCTTTAATCTATATCTAAGTGTTAATTGATGATTAAAATAATTTTTTCTTCGAGATGTGGCTAAAATATGGTCCCAACATATTGTAATTGAAGCACATTTAGCGAATTTTGTTGTTTCGATTTTTTGTGCAGTGTAGTGCCTGCACATTGCCAGAAATTAATGTTTTTAACTGGAGATTGCAGCTCGGTGGTGTGATTCTTTGAAGAACCGTTTTGGTCCCAATAAATAAACATCGTTACCCATATCCCCCACTTACAACAATTTATTCTCCTAAACTACGTTACAAATGAAATAAATAAAGATTAGTAAAAGTTTCACAGTTTTATTAAAACGTAACCTGACAATATTGTTTCGACAGTTATGCTGTCATTATCAAAGGTAATATAACTATAAACAAACACGTCGCTAAGGTAGATACAAAAATAGGTAACTAGATAAAATAATAATAATAATCAGAATTTGTGTTTGTATATCTCAAAGGCTTCTAAAATGTCTAATTTGCGTTTGTTATTACAAAAATGTAGGAATTTAATATTATTTTGAGGAGTCATTGTGTGATTTTGTTCTAAAAGGTGTTTGGCATAATTTGATTTTTCAGGATGTTTATTTTTGTAATGACGTACGTGTTCTTTATATCTTATGTCAAAATTTCGAAGTGTTTGTCCAATATATACTGAACTACAAAAAGAACAATTTAAACGGTAAATGCCCGATTTCATGATATCATGTGTTCTCTCTTTAGCATTAAATAAAAATGAAAAAGTGTTAGTGTTGGTTTTAAATGTTAATGTAATTTGTGTCTTCTAATTTGATTGTCAATGGGATATATTCTTTTGATAGCTAACCTATAATCTTTTTGTTTAATTAAAGCGTCAATCATGTTCGGATTGTAATGATTTGTATGTGCTAGTTGTTTAATGGTTGATATCTCTTTGCTAAAATCTGGTTTTGTTAGTGGAATAGTTAAAGCTCTGTGTACTAATGATCTGTAGGCTGCTATTTTGTGTGTTTTATGGTGACAAGATTCATTTGGAATTGTTATGTCTGTTTGTTTTGGTTTTCTGTATATGGAAAATTTAAATAGATTGTGTGCGTTAATCTTGATATTTAAGTCTAGAAAGTTTATAGCCCTGTTTTGTTCTGTTTCTAGTGTAAATCTTATGTTAGGGTGGATACTATTAATAATAATTAAAAATTCATTGATAACCTCAAAAGAACTGTCAAAACAAGCTAAAATGTCATCAACATAACGAAACCAGAAGATAATGTGTTTAGAGAGGTTTAATTCAAATATTCGATCTTCGAACTTGTCCATAAATATGTTAGCTAATAGAGGACTTAGAGAATTACCCATAGGTAAACCATCTTTTTGTAAATAAATTATGTTATTAAAAGTGAAATAATTTTGACTTATACAAAGGTCAAATAATTGAATTAACTATAACCTTTTAACTAATTATATATTACTATTGATCAAGAAACTATAAAGGAATACATTCTTATGGGGGTATTCTGGAGAACATGTTACAAATATCAAAACTAACAAGTTTTGAATGTGGTGGAAGATGTATGTTTTGCAGCTTATCTACTAATTCTAATGAATTTCTAACCGAGTATTTCGATTTGTAACCTATCTTGTTAATAATCTGGTTTAGTTTTTTGGATAAAATGTGATTAGGTGCATTGATGTATGATAACTGGTCTTATTGGCATATTCTGTTTATGTGTTTTGACTAGTCCATATAGTTTAGGTGGTTGTGGGTTTTTATTAATGATTTTTGCTTTTCTAATTCTGAAAAGCAGATATTGCAGTTTTCTAAACCCTGTTTTATTTCTTTAAAATTACCAAAGTGTTACCCTTATCTGCTTTAACAGAAATTAGATTGTTCTCTGTGATTGTGTGTTGTTGTCAAAAAGATTATAGGTTAGCTATCAAAAGAATATATCCCATTGACAATCAAACAGAAGACACAAATTACATATCTATACCATATTTTGGCAAAATATCAGAAAAAATTGCACATATACTAAGAAAAAACAACAATTATAAAATAACATTTAAAACCAACACTAACTCTTTTTCACTTTATTTAATGCTAAAGAGAGAATACATGATATCATGAAATCGGGCATTTACCGTTTAAATTGTTCTTTTTGTAGTTCAGTATAAATTGGGCAAATACTTCGAAATTTTGACATAAGATATAAAGAACACGTACGTCATTACAAAAATAAACATCCTGAAAAATTCAATTATGCCAAACACCTTTTAGAACAAAATCACACAATGACTCCTCAAAATAATATTAAATTCCTACATTTTTGTAATAACAAACGCAAATTAGACATTTTAGAAGCCTTTGAGATATACAAACACAAACTCAGGGTACCTTTAATGAATGAACAACTTGAGCTCAGTAATTCTCCGTTACTGGAAGTATTAGATATTTAATAAAACTGTGAAACTTTAACTAATCTTTATTTATTTCATGATTATGGAGTTCCACAAACTAAGGCTGGAAACAATAAATACGTTACAAATACTCGTTATTTATTGTGTTGCAACACATTCGTACGTAATCATATCGTTTCTGGCCTAATGATCCAAATTACCATTGCAAAGTAAACGATGAGCGGGCGTTATAGACTATAACACCGGCTTATAATGCTCTGGTTGTTCTGGAGTTGTTTATATAGTTCGTATCACTGGTATAAACAACGAATAATATGCAAGTGAAACATGTTTAAGCACAGATACATTATAATTAGACTATTAATGCTAGACTCATCTAAACATAAACGTCTCTTTATGGCCCAAGGGCCTCTTTATGATTCGACGGGCAATAATGAAACGTCAATTAAATGTCAGAGCTGTTTTTTTGTAGAACTTGATTGGTTCTTAATATAATTTGCAAACTTATCACCAATGAAAATAAGCTGCAATTAAATATTTTGGAATAGTAACTATAGTAACGTACTTCGTATAAGTATACGCACAGCGGATTGATGTACCTACGTACTCATTCAATTATATTTTTTACACAATAATAAGTTTGAGATAAAAACTTAATCTGTGCATAAATAGTGTATGTATAGCGGGCATAACTTTATTTTATGTGCCCTACAGCCTTTTCCTAGAAATAACGCTTCTGGCCATAAAATCTTCTTTATGCCCTTAATACATAAATAATTATTTTGTGGTTTGTAAAAATCACCTGTATATTGGTTTATCACATTGAACTGGTTTATACTCTGAATGATACTGATGTTTATTTTATTATTGATTGTTAATCAAATATTACTGATGTAATTGATTTTTATTATTATGTATATAATTTATGGATAACTGTGTAGGCTGAGGCGTAACTCAGTAGTAAAATTTGTTTAACGCTGGCGTCTGTCCCGTTAAGTTTAATTCTGGAGCTAAGGATGGCGCTGCGATAGAAATTTTTAAATTTAATCCATTCGTTCATATTCGGGTTAACATTTCGCTTAACAAGGACCTCCTACCTACCAAAGTCCTTATCAAACTTGTGTCTTTTTTTTCTGCGTGAATTCGTATTTATAGAATGCAACATAAAATGATTCAACTTTAAGTACGGGTTTGCAATGGAAAGAATTTAAGAATTTAATGTTTAATTGATACCAGTACAGTCGTACATTTGAATTGTATATTTCAACTTAATGTAAACAGCAGAATTAATTAATATTATCAACTGGATTTGACGACAGCATCATCATATAAACAAACGACAGCTACCCAAATACATTCTTTCAACTGAGCGTAGATGTAGGGGTAACGGAGGGTACTCCTTAAACATAAGGAGTACCTTATAATTTCTATTTTATTTCGAATCAAATGTAATGTTGTAAACATCATTCGGTGGTTTATGGTTTTCTAAGTGATTTTACTAAACGCATCTCTTGTAAATAATAACTAGTAAAACTAATACCCTCAATAAAGTTTATTCGCCCAATTCAAGAACGCATAAAAATACAACAATATTACATTTAATCAGAATTTTTTGAATTTCTCGGCGCGTTTCTATTCCGTCACGATATATGTGAATTGCAATCACGCGTATATAACGACGACTATATTAGTATATAGTCAATTTATTGAGTGTGGTCGAAATCCACCCGAATTAAGATTGTGTAATCTATACATCAGCGTTACAATGACAACAGTCACAAAGATAAAAATTGGGCAATTGTTAGTAAAACAGTGAAACAACTTTGTGAAGCCAGATACGCCTTTTCTTATTATGATTATTATCATTAATTTCCGCTTCATCAAGAAGCACAACCATTGCTAATTCATCAATATTAGTAAACAAATACCCTGCTATTTTCCCGGGAACAGTACAAATACTATCGACGTCAAACTTTATTGCCCGTAGGCCGAAGTTCGTATTGAACACGCTCCGTCAGGTATAAATTCTCATATGCTTAACTGTCAGCGCGTCCCGTGTCCATGTCTAAATAGACCTTTACTTAGGCTAAAACTGCTAAAAGGCTTCCTTGCAAACCTATAAGTATAGTAACAACCATAGACCTAACTATCTTAAATTTACAAAGTCACGAAAAGTAAATGATAACGGAAGAAAATTCAAATTTTCTTTGTATTTACATACGTTAATTTGTTTAGATTTAGTCAAGTCTTCTCCACCGAGTATTTCGTTCGTTAGGTAACAGAGTCTAATACTTTCAAAATTGTCACCAAGGACCAAGGAACCTCTAATCAACTGGGACGCGCCAAAGTACAAAACCCAGAACGTCAAGACAGTACAGTAAACATTATTAAGAGGAATTTATTAATGACAATTCCATTTTACTGACATTTCAAAAATTATAAAATCTAGATATTCTATTTTAAATTATCATAAATATTAACACGATTATTAAATTTAATCTGTCAAAATTACAATCACCATTAAAATACGATACAAGAAAAACAAACCCCTAAAAACTACTTCATCAACTACCGCATATCGACGACATTTTGGTGTTGTTAACGCCATTTATATTTATTGGCGCGTCCCAATAGAAAACTGATTATTCACATTTACGAGGCCGGATGGGAAGTCTGGCAAAAATGCATCATAGGTCGTCACAATCGCAAATCCCAGATGACATTTGTCAATACCATCTGTCAGTAGGCAATATTAATATTTGCAAACAGATACCTATGCTATTTACTTCAGTTTTAACAGCCATTGAAAGCAGACAACCTCTCGTATTTTTGCAAATTTGGAAAAAAAGTTAATTTCGTGTGTTCATTAACATTATTTTTGCGTGGATAGACCATTACGCAAACCGAAAAAAAGGTTGATAAATATTATTAGGTTCTTCACCATCGATTAAAACGATTCACAAGTGGTGACCTACTTATTATTGTTGTGGTCGTACAAACACAAACGACTTCTCTGGACGGCCAAGTGAGGCCACCACACCAGAAATGATTGACAAAATTTATTATATGGTATTGCATGACCGCAGAGCAAAATTGCGCGAGATAGTTGAGATAGTACGCATGTCAGATGAACGTGTACGAAATATATTACTCAAACGGCGAATATGATTGCAAATTTATTGGATCGTTTCAGCAACGTTTTGAAAAAAACGTACTCTTCCATGAAGACAATGCACATGCCATGCCCGAAATCCCTGAATTAGGCTTCGAATGGCTTCCACATCCAGAATATTCTCCAGACTTAGCCCCCAGCGACTATTTCTTGTTTCCGAACTTGAAAAAATAACTCGGAGGACAGAGATTCGGCTCTAATGCGGAGATCATCTATGCAACCCTATTTTAAAGTTGAAAAAATACGTATTATTCCGAAGGAATCGAAAAATTGGAAAACCGTCTTGGTCTTGTAGGGTACGTCATCAGTCACAAACAGAAGAACGCGTTCTGTCTTTGGTTGATGGTCTAAGAAGATATTATCGAAAGCTGCTTAACTGGTTGCAGAACTATTCAAGAGTAGCAATTGAGGTGTATATTCTTTCGAAGGGAGTAATCTAGTATAGCCATTCCATAAGTTTTTACACCAAACTTAGTTTATTTTAAACTTAACTATCACTATAATCAAGGTAATCACTAAAAACTAATGTGTCACAAAATTATTAATAATAATTAAAACTATCATTATACTAAAAATACGATCAATATATCGATATAATGTACTATAATTAAACTGCAGCTATAGACAGCGTTTACTACGCTGTACAACAAAATTGAACTTGAAAAGAATTTCCAGGTTCTAATACACTGCTTCTAGAGGTTTTTAAGATGCAGATTATGAATCTGCTATTGGTTTTTTCAGGTCTGGTCAAATTTTAGTTATATTCCAATTTGTTTTCAAATAAAACCCGTTCTTAAATGCACGAGAACAATAGGCAAACTTTTACGTTTACCAGGTAACAAGATTTGTTACCTGGTAGTGATTAAACACGTTTTGGTGCAATTTTTGTTCTTCGGTACAAGAACTGCCATTGCCGCAGCTTATTACCTGGTTACAGTTAACTCGTTACCGGTTGTTAAGAATCGGCGAGATTTAGCGTTTACCAAGTAACATAATTATTACCTGGTGGTTATAAAATACGTTTTGGTGCAATTTTTATTCTTCGGTAATGAGAACCGGCAACGCCGCAGCTTATTACCTGGTTACAGAGATCATTACCCAGTAGTTAGGAATATGCGAGTTCTAGCGTTTACCAGGTAGATAGGCATGGCTAATCGCTCCGTAATGAATTCAGACTTCATCCGCAACCACCCGTCACAAAGAGCTGAGGACACTAGACCAGTCCAGATGAACAAAAGTTATAGTTACCACGCCCGTCATTTCTATCGTTAGGTCGAGTCGGGGTACCCTACTTATTATAATTACAATAGCCTAGTCAAACACTATACAAATAATAGCCAAATTTAGAGAAATATTGGAGAGGAGAGAATGAATTAATGTTTGACTGGCTTATTTATGAATTCATATCTGACTCGGTTTACATCTGTTACTTTGGATATTAAATCAAGGCATGCTAAATCACTACAGTACCAAGCACTAAAGAAAACAAACTGCAGAACCGAGAAGCATCAAAAGATCAAAACTATCAATCCTGTTCATGTGTTGTATGTATACTATTCTTCTATTGGTGTTTGCATTAGAAATCACTTCGTGAACAAACCATTTTGGGTAACGACTCATGAGGCATGTATGTGTTGGCTGCATGATACGTGAATGACATCGAAACAACAGTATTTGACCTGACCCAAAAAAACCAATAGCAGATTCGTGATTTTCATACCATAAAGGTATATGAAAACGTGGAAATTTATTTTGTGTTGACTGTTTTTGTATGAAAGTGTTTTCGGTTTGTTTTTATATTTTGAAGTTTATGCGTAAAATACATAATAATTAGACTATTATTGCTATACTCATCTAAACACAAACGACTCTTTATGGCCCACGAGTCTCTTTATGGTCCGACGGGCAATAAAAAAATGTCACTTAAATATCAGAGCTACTTCCTGTAAAACTTGATTTGTTCATAATATAATTTGTCAACTTACCAACAATGAAAATAAGCTGAAACTAATTATTTTGGAATATTTACTATAGTAAGGTAACTTCGAGTAACTACGTAGTCATTTAATTATATTTTTGCACGTCCTATATATATAAGGCTCTACTTTAGTCCCCCAAAAGAGGGAGTAAAGTAACACTTTTACTCCCTGAGTGAGTAAAGTGTTTCCATGACAACAACAACAACAAGTAAACAACAAAAAAAAGTAATCGCGGTACATGTTAGGATTTATTATCCTGAAACTATGTTATTTTGGCGTTTGCAGAGTTCAATTGTCAGAATGACATGTAACGAAATTTTCCGAAAAAAATTTCGAAATTTTGAATTATTGAGATTAAGTCCTTTAGGGCGTGCAAAAAATAGCGTATATACCACTGGACTAAAGTGCCTTTTAATCCCTCATGTGTTTATTTTAAGTGTTATGTGTCATGTGTTATGAAAATAAACTCACATTCGGGATTAAAAGATGCACTTTAGTCCCTGGGTATATAATATATTATTTTATTATACCTGACTCATGATCTTGGTATATCGTACTCTTAAGCGTGCGAAATAAGGCCTTTAAAGCTGCCTAGGTAACAAGAAATTAACAACAATGTTAAAATAATACACTCTACAAATTTTGAACAATACAGCAAATTTATACATAGCAACCAAAGAACAATTCTTTTTAACCATTTCTATATCAACGATTAATGATGCAGATTATTTAGAAAAGGTATTTCAAATTACTTTTTTTGTTATAATTTTCAGATTGTAGTGTAGGTATAATAAAAAATAGCGTATAATACACGTATATAAGAGCCTTTAAAGCACTGCTCCGTTAAAAGGCGTGCTTGCTTTAAAGACTTGCTTATTATACACTTGTATTATAATATATTATTTTTACACAATTTGAGATTTGAGATAAAAACTTAATCTGTGCATCAAATAGTGTACGTATAGCTGGCGTAACTTGCTTTTATGGCCCTACGCATTTTCCGCTTCCGGCCATAAAAAACTCTTTACGTCCTTAATACATAAATAACTGTTGTATCTGCAACTTAGTGTCATGGTATTATAACGGTATTATGTATTCATACATATGTATAGTATAGACGATAGAGTAATAACTCTATAAAAAAACCTGTCATTGGAAAGTTCCCAAAGCTTTTTTCTTAGAAACCCTTAGAAGAAAAAACATTTGAACATACGCTTTTATAAACTTTCAGGTTCGTTGTGGGAATGTCTTCATAGATCAATCATCTTTGATCTGTATTAATAATAATCAAATAATAGTGTATAAAATTATCTGTACACAAAATAATGTATGGTTTGGAAAAAATATTTGGTTTCTGTACGGTATACCGAACCCGCAGATTGGCATACTACATTTGTACATTTGCATATTACAGAAAATTTGTTAATTTGAAGTCTGATTATCCGCCCTCTTCACAAATATTTCACTATTAAAGAATACAAATAATGTTGGAAAGTATTAAGTTATGTTCTTTAATCACGACTAAATCAACTGATAAAAAAAATAATGAATTATTATTTCAAAATTATATTTCAAATTCTGTTATTAATTTACTTAAAACATATTATACGCACGCCTATGGTTTTCACCGTTTCTTATCATTCAACCTTGCATTCAAAAAATAATAATTTTATTATCCGTACACCACCGCGGTAGGAGGTGCTAAGAAAGATGAATTATTGGATGACGTCAGGTGATTAACAGTTAATAGCTTTTTGCCGAACAAACAAACCACGCCTTTCAATTTTGGACTCTTGAAATGCGGATAAAACTAAATTTCGAAAGATATATAACTCATAAAAAAATCTTACTTGCAATTTTAGGATCACTATTGTAATAGACATCACCTGACATCTTTTCGAAAAAATTTCTTTTTTTTTTCTTGAAAACTAACGGCTTGAAAATGCCCGAGAAAATGTTGTCATATATTGCTATAAAAAAATACAGCATGCTAGGTTATACCAGTTTCTATAAATTGGATCCCAAAGTTTACATGTACTAGCATAGGCAGGCGCCAGTCTTAAAAATCACTTTCGGCGTGAGTGTTTGCCCTTTGTGGGTGTGTCGGTCGGTTGATATGCCTCACTTATAAACATGCGGTGTTGAGACTAGCACGTAGAATATCACAAAGTCCGATTTAAGGAAACATGAAAAAACAATTACACTATAGTAACTTACCTTTTACATAAAAATGAGGATTCCTTACGGGAGCATTGAGAATCCTCCGTGCCATTCATCGTTACTTCTGGGCGATTGGTAGCCTTCGGGAGTGAAAATCTTCAATGTACTATCACTTTCCTGGTAACCTGAAACAGATACAAGTTGCCACATGGGGCGCTGTCCAGCCGAATGCTGAGATGCATCATACATGATTCTAGAGGAGAACGTACACCCCGCCCTTACTGCTACCCTGTGATATCAACCGGGACCACTGGTGTGACTTTATCTATTGTCACCCAGGTCGAGGTCGTCTGCGCTTCATTAAGCTCATACTACAATAGCAACCATTATTGCTAACAATATACAATAACATTACATATCGCCCATTCATAATAACGATATTAATAGCAACATTACATTTGTCAAACCATCAATAATTATCACATCATAATCAAAAATCACATATCAAACAAATCTGCGTTTCTGGTCTCTTTATCACACTACATAGCCGACCTGTTATGTGAGGAATCTGATTGCCCGTCTTGCATAATCACCGACCGACAGATGTAAAAAAAGTCCTTTTCGAAATGTACATATATTTACATAGCATAACTCACCAATCATTGAGGCTGTATAATGGATGGATTATAATGTTCTTACCTGAAACAAAAAGAAACAACGTTAATTAACTTATATTAAAATTTATTTATTTATTATTAACTTTAATATTAAGGTAATTTCTAAATTCCACTCATACTTTTTTGACAATTTAGATAATTACGCATTGATTGCAATAAAAAAGATGCTGATTGTTAGAATTGGCAACTAAAGTTTCAATCAGTAATATCAACAATACTTTTTAAGGCAAACTCCAGCTATTTGTAACCATACTATTACAACCATCGGAAGTGGTGAGAGTTAACAATTCATTAAAATTCGGCAAAGTTTGTAAGTTTTTTTCAAGATAGATTAATACAACACTCTCAGCACAGCAAACTCACTCGATTGTCGGTACTTTGAAGTTGTTAAGCTAGCTTCGAATATCGCACACACCACGATCAGTTTCTCCGAAAATTACCGATCGGTATCGTCATTGCATGCTGATAATAACGAGCAGCGGATATCATAGCATAACTGTTCCTAACCCTCCCCCTCCAATAACCCAAGAATACAACCAAGTCGCACGCGGCCGGCTGAAGATATTTGCGAGAGAGCACCTATTGGATGTTATTATACCGTGCTGTCTGTTTGTGGGATCTTAATTCTAAATTTTCTCGTAAGGAAGAACGGACTTTGTAGCTCTTGGTTACTTCCGTTTTGGTTTTGTAGCAGTAGTAAACCACCGGTGTGACTATCTTATCATTTGTGATCGTTTTTATTTAGTTCATTATTTCAAGAACGTTGAATAATTTGGAAAATATTTATTACCTAAAAAGAATAGAACAATGTACTCCAATCTCATTACCTATACAGTGCGA
Source organism: Agrypnus murinus (assembly GCA_929113105.1). NCBI lineage: Eukaryota > Metazoa > Arthropoda > Insecta > Coleoptera > Elateridae > Agrypnus > Agrypnus murinus. The sequence goes on from OV816031.1 coordinate 114,180,913, forward strand.
TTCTAAAGTATGGAATAAATTCGATAAATGGGAAAGTATTGATTTTTGGAAAAATTCCAAAAACACGTAAATTTTGTTTTTAAACTCCGCATTTTTTGACATAATATTCGAATATACAGGGTGATGCGTTTAAGTGTAACTGATGTGTAACTTGAAAGCGTTTCGTTGCAGTCACTTGATCGTCGCACACTGTACAATACAACACCTTATCGTCAGTTGTAAGAACACTGAATTCCTTAACATAACTTCGAAGTGTAACAGACACAGACCGTTTTTCTTTACCCATCTTTACACTCTAAAATTTCAAACTGAAATGCAGTTTGCAATTTCTGAACTGTCTTAATTGAAAGATTACAAGATTAGTAAACAAAAGTACAGGCAAACTTTTCTATGAACAGGAAGTTGTCAGAGGGTCTTTGGAATTTCCTAATACCTATTTATCACAATACCGCAGGATGTAAGTATTTAAATTTTAGTTGAAACTTTTTCTTTCTTAGAAGATATTAACAAGTACACAGATGGTTAAGGCAGTAAAATATTTTAAAGCCTAGTATTTAACAATAAGCTTAAATTATGGATTTCCCCTAGACTCAACTAAGCCGCCCTTAGTTGGTTGTTTAAAATGCTAAAATTATTTAAAAACTATTAGAAATTTCATAATTAAAGCATGTAAAACGCTCAAAAAGTGGTAAAATATGCACACTCGTTCAAAAATGCTAAAATATGCATGCATTTATAAAAAACACCTAAATATGCATTTATATGCACTTTCAAATTGACATATGTGATTCATATGTGGCTTAAACATGTAGAAATATAACTCTGCATAGGTTTGCTATAAGTAGAAAAAATATGCAAATGCATAGAAATTCTATAACTGATAATAACCATATATTTTATGTAAAACCAGCACTTGTTACTTTAAACAGTTTTTTTTCAGATTATTTTTCTTCTTTGATTGTGAACAAATTTAAAAAAACTCTATTACAATACCGCGTTGAAAGTTTTAATAAGATTCATATCATAAATATTATGCTAAAAGCTTTTCATTTTTTTGGCCCAATTTCTTATTTTCCAAACACAAAAATAAAAAAAAACTAGCAACTAGGCCTTCGTGAATGATTTGTATCTTTATTTATTTATTATTTCTACTCAAGTACAATCTATATCAACGACTATTTTTCGCAATCCAGATTCACGCCTACAACTCCTGTTTGTAGACTCTATGGCTCAAAATTAAAATAACTGCCGGTATTATCCAAGACAATAATGTATGAGTGGAATTTGCATCCAATTTAAATGATTTTCAACATCGTTATCTAACATGCATACAATAAATCCTCGAGAACAAGTGAATGTAAGAAAAATAATCTGCGTATTATAATTGACAGGTTTTGCGTTTTAAAAATAACACAATGTGATCATATTAGTAATATTATAATAATAACCATGTAGTTACTTACATACTTTTATAAGCAACTCATAGGTCAGTATACACTGATTAAACATAGACAGTCCAGAAGAATAGATTCGGAAAAGTTCGAACAGAAAAACCCAAAACAGATACACACCGAAACACACCCGAGTAATGATTATCAGTAATTAGATCTACTAATGACTACAGATAAAAAGAAACTAGCAATTATTCTTTTCAATTTTCTTAGGAAATGCATCTTGATAATTGCATCATTTTGATAAAATAATACGCTTGCGCGTCTAGAAAAAATCATGAATGAAATAAAATGTTTTGCTTGCTACCCCTTTAAATAATAAACAAAAAAATTCTAAAAATGTGAAAATATACAGCTTCTTTATGTCGATACTTTTAGATTAACAATAACAAACATGGATAAACAAATAAATAGACTTTTCAGCGGCCAAAATTCTATTTCTTCAGGATGATTCAGTAGAGGAAGATTGGTCTAGCTACCACGATATCGCCTCGCACGTTTTAAATTCCTTCAATTTAAATTAGTTACCGTTTTTTGACGCAAATGTAGTACAACGCCTTGTATTTTCAAATATTCACCAACATTAAAAATAATGATAATGATAATAAATAAACCTAAAAATATTTCGATGACCGCTTATTTACTCTTGCTGTTTGATGTTTTCTTCTCATATTATTACATCTTCTAGAATCTTAAAACTTGTTTATATAAACAGGTGCTACAACGATTAATTTTGTTTGTTTATAGTTTTGACTGCTTATATACTATACATCACAAAAATCTTCGTACCCATTAGATTTAGAAAATTTCAGAAGTCTGAAGCTGTATTAGTTGTGTAAAATGCGGACGTTAAGCGTAAATGTGTATCATTTGTATAAGTTTGTCCTTGCTTTTTGTTTTCTTCGAGTTGTTTAAAACAACCATGGTCTAATTCTTTGGTGATGGCTTCTGTTTCTTTTCCATGCATAATTAATTTTGCACTTTTTCATCTGTATTTTTAGAATAATGTTTTGAATCTTCTTCTTGGTAACCTTGTTTTACGCACATATAAGCTAGCAACCTTTACAGAAATGCCTTGAATTCTTTGTTAGAACTATCTCTGTTTGGTATTAACTGAAACGAAATGGTAATTATCTAACAGTCGTTAATTAATATGACGTATACGAAATGGGCATTGATGATTATTTCATTATCTTTTAACTTTTTTTCTACGTCATATACCTATTGCTTGTGTGGTGTTTTAAAAATATTTTAGTGGAAATATCATAATATGTGGAAAGCACCACAAGACCTAAATCTAGAACCCTTCATTTATTTTATTTTTGTTTGCTATTAATTGTAATTCTTAAACATAAGATAGCATAAACGGAATTCATCTAGTGACAGTGGTTCAATCAAATTAAGAAGTATTTAGCAGTTATAGTAATGTCCGATTAATATCAAGTTACTTATTTCAATGTTAAGACTAGTGTTATGGTGAATGACTTCATTCATTTAGGACTGTTTCTAGTTAGCGAATATGAGCCAATCGATAAAACAATTATACGTAAAAGTTCGAAACATAGAAAGTGGAAGTTAAACAAACAGATCAACAAGCGATAACATAGTATGGTTATGAAAAAAAACTGAAAAATAACATAATAAAAAAATAAACAGTACTACATGCTTAATAATTATATGATATATTAAACAAGTATTAATATTAAATAATCAAGAATAGTATACCGACTATTGACCAATTAAGTAAAATCAGGAACTAACTCCACTATGTATGCAGTTATCGAAATAACTATGAAAATCTATATATTTAAAACACAAGGTTTATTTGTGTTCCAGTTCGTTTGAGAGTTCTATCGGGCCGATCTAAGCGATTCTTTTTTTATATTAAAGCTTTCGCGGTGTAGATTATTTAACTTAATTTTTAAATTTTCTTAATGTTTATATCTTTAACTCTAAAATGTTTAATTTGAGACGGACGAATCGGACATTCACTTGGGACGCCCTCTCACTTCCTACGGTGGTGACTTTCGTAACTACTCCCGCTTATAAATATAAAAGGGTAATGCAGAATGCAGCCGTCCACTTCCATCATTAATAAGCGGTTAATACGCGGTTAATGTTTGAAGAATTGTTAGTTGCAAATTATTGCGAACACTATGTTTATGTCATGTTTTTGAAATATGTACTAATAGGCGTTTTCAAGAATGTTTTAAACAAGATCGATTTTTTATTTTATTCTTGTCATTTCGTAAGGTAGAATTTCCGTATGTATGTATGTAGAATAAACCGGCGGGAGGGGTAAGCCAGAGAGGAATATACATATGTCGGAAGAGAGAAGGGTAAACTAAGAGGGAGGATTGCTAGGCATAGAACTGATTATGGTTGGTTGCGTTTATTTAAATAATCACTCGCAAAAAGCCGAAGGATTGTAATCATACATCGAATGTTGTATATATAGGGAAATTCTTCAATGCTTTTGACTGTCATGTCTTGACGAGGTTTCCCTAGTAATATTTAAAACATTATTATGAATATTTTAGTTATTCGGTAAGCAGTGAGCAGGCTTTACAAAATATTTGCAAAATTGATATTGCATTTATGATTAAACTGTATTAAACATACGGGCAGTTTATATTAGATTAACCCTATTTACAATTACTTAGAATTCTTCAGGATTATTCAATTTAGATTCTTCAGACTTATTCAAAACATGGCAAACTACAACTTTCCATAAATGATTAGAATTATGATATCCAGACTTTGTCAGAAATTTAAAAAAAAAACAAAAAAAATAATAAAACTGGCAAGAATTTCATGTTTTGCATTTGCACTTTTCCGTGATGCCAATTATATCAGAAGGGGATTGTATAACAATAAAGACAAGTTATAATGTTTTATTTTATTTATTAAGAATATAATTCAAACATAAAATGAAGAAAAATTACAGTTCGAAGAAAAATTACAGTTCATTGGTATTACATTTGATAATGACTTTATGATTTTTCAAAAGAATTATTGAAAAGTCGTTTTGCTAGACAGAAATTATGTCAGTGTAGGTAACAAGATTTTTTGATATCTTAGGTGTATGTAATAGTATAAGGAATAAAGCTTCATCCCAGGATATTAATATTCAACTTTGTTAAATGCTTAAATTACTAAATTACTCTTTAGATAAAAATTAGCTTTAGTTGCATAAAAAAATGTATATAGAACTCATTATGTAAAGATTTATTTTTAAAATTCACTTTTTCATTTACTATAAGAAATTTGGCAACGGATTCTTTATTCCTACGTAGTAGTATTGCAGTCAGCTGTTGATGTGAAAATTATTATTATTTTGTCCTAACAGGTTATAAAACGTAAATTGAAAGTTCTATTAGAAATTTGTATTATGTCAATTTGTAATAAGTATGTAAAGCCAGTGGCGGTTGCTGCACACGAAAACACGGGCCAGCAGCAATGCAACACATATAGGTAATGTTTCAAACTATGCGTACGAGCATGATAGCGATATATGCCGTATTGCTGCTGGCCCGTGTTTTCACTAATTTCCACTCCACATTGTCTAAGCTTCTTTTCCGCAGGTTCCTAATAAACGGAAGGAAATGTTTTCCTACCTTATTGCCTAGTAGTGCCGTCCTTTCTGTTTTGTCTTGATTCGGCATAATTTCTTCTATATGACTGTCAAAATATTTAACTTTTACTCCTTGTTACAAAACAGTAACAACCTTTAACCGCAGTTAAATTTGTCAGCTGCCAACTAACTAGTGTGAGGCCGTGGGTCTCACAAGAAGTCTATTGTAATGGGCGCCAAGAATCGCCTAATATAGATCCAGTATTTACCGACAAAATCTGAAAAGAACAGCACATTTACGACTACTACTAATGCGATCAACTTTTCCCAATATAGATATCTCGATAGCTGAAGATATAAACCCCAAATACCACACATATAATAATAAATCTTCAAGTAAGAGAGATAATGCTTTATTATCAATTAGACAAATTATCAGGTAAATCAAATTAAAACAAGTCATCAGGTGTAGTTATATTTTAATCAAGGATAATAGCCTTGGCAAAAATTAAATATAAGTTACTAACTAATTCTCATATATAAATTTGAACGGGGGTAGAATTCATGCGAGCGGGACTATTTGCTCTAAATCTGACTAAAAGTCCAAGTCTCAAAAAAAGTAACGAGCACGGCAAGTTAACGCGAATACCTGTGATATAGATTCAGCAATAGTCAACTTCAATTTTTTAATTATTATCCATTCCATTACGGAGCAAAGTCATACGTATTCACTCGCAAATATTCCTAACAATGTATACTGATAAAATAATATACAGATATAGAAAAACAACTTGGAAGTATCTACGAAACCATATGTATGTATGATAAGGAACGCGCTAGTAAAATAAAGAAGGGTTTATATCGGGCCCTGCCTTTGCTCTCTTAGTTTGTGTTAGTGGGGAAATATTCCAGCATTAAAGTTGTTTAATAAACTACAAACTAAAGAGAGCAAAGGCGTGACCCGATATAAACCGTTCTTTATTTTACTAGCGCGTTCCTTATCATACATATGGTTTCTTAGATACTTCCAACTTGATTTTCTATATGGGTATATGAAATAGATACGTAGTGCTACACGCACACTTGGGAAAAACCATTTAACACAAAAAATTATAATATACAAATATACAGTAATGTTTTATATTTACAATGAAGGATTGTCAAACGTTATTGCTGTTATGCATAGTTGCTACAATATAAGTGACTCGCGATACTGGTGTAGGTTCTTCAAATCTGGATAAGAACGTCACCAACCAGGTTGAGCGTAACAAAATCAAATTACCAGAACGCACCAAGCATTCAACAACAACATCAACAACATTTAACAAGTACCTTAGATAGAAGGCGACCTTCTGAAATAGTTATAACGCTTCCAAATGCGGCTAACGTCGATTAAATATCGAATCCTGTCAAAATAATTACAGTAGAAGAGACTGATCGAAAAGAAAAGCTAAACTCTACCAACCTTCGTGCTTCTAATCTCCAAAAGAACTAGCGGTAAATCCCTTACGGTACCAATAAAATTGGAATCGTCACCAAAATTTAATTATAAATGCAGTTCCCATTTCACAACATAAAGGGAAAATCAATTTAACGGCGATGCCACTAAAATATTCTTTTAAAGAAGTTGCCTCACACGAACGAACAAAGTGTAAGTTCTCTTATCAACAGAACATTAATTCCAAAACAAAATGGCAACTAAAACTGAGGAGAGAATACGAAAATCCCCAACGCTATACCATATAACACAAAAGCATAGCTATACAGGGTGCTACGAAATTAACACGTAACATCCCTTATTACCATTTCCAGTAATTATATATCCCATAACCATATACAATTCACCATCCAAAACAGCTTTTTCACATGTGAATGGAGCAGTGATTAACTAACTGTGCTTTTACTTTTATATAAGGTTTAACTTTTTCCCTTTTAACATTCGTAAAATATTTTATACTATTATCGACGGCTATTTGTTTTACCTTTTTTTAAGTCGAAGATTTAACACCATTTTAAATATACACGAAGATTTATTGTGATAAACTAGGTACTTTCACTCGTCATTGAACAGTCATTCAAACATAACTTCTGTTAATTTTATAACATTCAACAAGGCTCGGTTTATAAATATAAGACTGCCTTCTTTTTAACAATATTTTTAACAGTACAAGCCAAAATGATTTACATATTTAATAGAGAACTACTCTCTTTATTTATATGTATGGGAATGATTTTTACAGCTTGACTATCTGTGCAACAATGGTATCTTTTAATCCTTATGTAACCACTGCAGCTTTATGATTTGAGCAGCTACATTCTTCGGATAGAAGTTAACACTGTTGTCAAATACTACTACAAAAGGTGTAGAAACATGGCAGTAGGAAGCAGACAGACGCACGTCACACCTACACATGTGACCCTCGTCCATACTCACGCTCATGCACGCACACAAGCACAACCGCGCGCGTGCGCCTACTAGAATATGGTAAAGGAAAAGCGCTAGTTTTTCAGGAAGACAAATCCACACGCGCTGTTTCCAGTGTCTATGACTTGCTTCCTCACCACTCTCAATAATAGTAATATCCACTGTTTTTTATGGATTAGACCGTCGCGCTTAGTATATTCGGAAGCTATTGTCACAAACGGAATTATCTAGACATTAAATAATTCCTAATTCCGCAAGTTGCATTCCAATTGGTGCAAATATCATCCTAGGTTAATACATTTCTTAGTAACATCATATAGCGTTGACTTAATGTTAACCACACACGCGAGACAGATGCTCTCTAAGGTTAATACATTTATACGCGGAACGCCACGCCTACAGATTCACGGTAATATACTAAAGTCTTCCGCAATATACAGTATATAAATCCGACTGCTTCAAGTCCAGATTCAGTCGTTTCAACGACTCCCACGAATCAACAACTTGAAGCAGATCTGGTAAGCAACCTTTTTATTAATTAATTGTAGGGAATCTGGAATCTGGTGTCCACGGGCACTGATTACCTCATCCCTAATGTGCTTAGTCGTAGTAGTTTAAGGGGCTAGAAGCTAGTACCCAAGGGTACCGCTTACCTGGCTCCCTAACACTTAGTTGTAGAACATAGTGCTAGTACAGGGTGGTTCCGATCACCCTCATGTTCAATATTAGTCTTAGGAGGACCTATTCGTCCTCATACTTATGTTTGTAGTCTATTGTATTGTGACTTGTTATCGAGTATATAATTAATTTGTGACTTGCGTACCAGATGCAAGTTTTTACTTCCTCTGTATACTGTACAGGTTGATACCGTTTAAAAGCACGTGGGTTTATGGGGTAAAACATGAAGGTAGATAGATCACAAAAATACAAACCAAAAATTTTTATCTCAAATTAAATTTTTTATTAAAAATTTTAAGAAAATGAAATAAATAAAGATTATTAAAAGTTTCACAGTTTTATTAAAATATACCTGACAATATTGTTTCGACAGCTATGCTGTCATTATCAAAGGTAATATAATTATAAACAAACACGTCGCTAAGGTAGATACAAAATAGGTAACTAGATAAAATAATAATAATAAAAATTAATAATAAAAATCATAATTAAACATCTAATACTTCCAGTAACGGAGAATTACTGAGCTCAAGTTGTTCATTCATTAAAGGTACCCTGAGTTTGTGTTTGTATATCTCAAAGGCTTCTAAAATGTCTAATTTGCGTTTGTTATTACAAAAATGTAGGAATTTAATATTATTTTGAGGAGTCATTGTGTGATTTTGTTCTAAAAGGTGTTTGGCGTAATTCGATTTTTCAGGATGTTTATTTTTGTAATGACGTACGTGTTCTTTATATCTTATGTCAAAATTTCGAAGTGTTTGTCCAATATATACCGAACTACAAAAAGAACAATTTAAACGGTAAATGCCCGATTTCATGATATCATGTGTTCTGTCTTTAGCATTAAATAAAAATGAAAAAGCGTTAGTGTTGGTTTTAAATGTTATTTTATAATAGAAGACACAAATTACATATCTATACCATATTTTGGCAAAATATCAGAAAAAATTGCACATATACTAAGAAAAACCAACAATTATAAAATAACATTTAAAACCAACACTAACGCTTTTTCATTTTTATTTAATGCTAAAGACAGAACACATGATATCATGAAATCGGGCATTTACCGTTTAAATTGTTCTTTTTGTAGTTCGGTATATATTGGACAAACACTTCGAAATTTTGACATAAGATATAAAGAACACGTACGTCATTACAAAAATAAACATCCTGAAAAATCGAATTACGCCAAACACCTTTTAGAACAAAATCACACAATGACTCCTCAAAATAATATTAAATTCCTACATTTTTGTAATAACAAACGCAAATTAGACATTTTAGAAGCCTTTGAGATATACAAACACAAACTCAGGGTACCTTTAATGAATGAACAACTTGAGCTCAGTAATTCTCCGTTACTGGAAGTATTAGATGTTTAATTATGATTTTTATTATTAATTTTTATTATTATTATTTTATCTAGTTACCTATTTTGTATCTACCTTAGCGACGTGTTTGTTTATAATTATATTACCTTTGATAATGACAGCATAGCTGTCGAAACAATATTGTCAGGTATATTTTAATAAAACTGTGAAACTTTTAATAATCTTTATTTATTTCATGATTATGGAGTTCCACAAAATAAGGCTGGAAACAATAAACAAAAAAAAAAAAAAAAAAATTTTAAGGTCTTTCAATAATTCGCCGAAATTAAGTCGGCGTATTATTTATACAGGTGGTGATCACGCGGATGACCAGTTCATTAACTGTCAGAATTTAGCAAATATTCTAAGAGTCCGTTATAAAATTGTGACCCTGAACTCGTGAAATAGCGAACACATAAATTTGTTTGGCTCAATGTCATTTAACCATAAAATAATAATAACCGACTCCGATTTTATTTATCTTAGTTGCAGAGACAGTCATATCACATTTCTGTTTTTAATAACAAGGTTACCTTCCATAATTAGGTCAGTTAGGAATGGCAGGGCCGGATCTAAAATTCGATAAAACATCAAAATTAATTTTCTGAAAAATTATTCGTTTTGACCTATACTACAAAAAGGCAATTCTGCTGTGCATTTAAGAATCACCCTGTACACATAAAATAATAACTTTTAATATTTTTTTACTATAACCATATTCTACTTATTTTTTCATTTTATTTTCCCTTCTTCTTGTTCCCCTTGTATCGGAAACTGTTCTATGCCATTTCTCTAAAGTATCTATATCTAAAGTATAGTCCATTCAATAAGCATTTAAGGGATGGTCATTTGTATATGTAGGTACTCCAACTTCTTTACATAATATATTTGTAAATTTTCTCAACCTGTCAAGTCAAAAAGTCAATATATAAATAATAAAGCTAAAAATAATTTAAATTTACTTTCTCGTGTTATCTATCTTTTAATTAATTAATATTAAATTATTATTTGCTATTATTAATACGAAAACACAGTAACATCCTCTTTCTAATATCCTATGAAATAATAAACTAACTTTTAATGTTATTACATTAATTGATTAACTTTGCTCTACTTTCTGCACTTTCTACTTTGCAGAAACCTGGCCGAATCGATTTTGTCCATTTATGTTCAGATATCTACTTACCAGATACCCCTAGCCGTTCTGTTTCAGCCATTCACCGCTAGACGTACCGTTCTGTTTATATTCCTCTACTATAAACATTAAAAACTAAAACTTTTTTAATTAATCTAAAATTAATCTCGTACGATTGAAAAAATACACCGTTTTTTCAGCTTAAAATTCTCAAGTTCACTGGCGCTTGTTAAACTAGACAGACTTTCGAAAGATTTATATTTATTATACTTCTTCAATATAAAAACAAATTTCGTAAATTACACATGCTTAAAAAAATAGATCAACTGTATATCATAATTTTGGCACTATTTTTAAAAGATTTTTTATAGTATGCAACCTTGAACTGAAAATTTTAAATTGTTTAAAGCATATTTATTTTTATCGGCCAAAACATATTTCGGAAATGATGTGAAGGTTGTTGATAGATTAATAAGATAAAAAATAAGAGAACTAATGTATTATTTCTTTGTTTTTTTTCAGCCTTAGCAGTCAGATTTTTGACTAGGAGATATATAGGCGAATACGATCATCAAGCAGGTAAGATTAATTAAATAGTATTATTTATTATACTTTTGTTTTTTTTTGTTGAATACACGTGTAATCTAGAAAACAAAAACAAAGGGGGTCTATTTTTAACTGAAAATCGTTTAAAAGTGCGTTTGCTAATGGTTTTAATGTTCTTAAATTACGAAATACTACAAGGGGAAAATTAGATTAGACATTAGACCGTTGTTATGTTTTCTAAAATTAGAAGCCATCATGTCTGTTGAAATATATCTATTTTATAGCAAATTTACATTGATAGTAAACTGCGTAATATAATCAAAATTTCTTTCTCTGAAACTGACATTCATTCTAGTTATAAAAAACAAACTTGATTCCTATGTCGGAAGGAATCTTTGCAAACGTATTTTGAAATTACATTCATACTCAGATTGAGGTTGACTTCTCAAACAAAACAAAAGAAATATTTATATCCATAAAGAAACTTAATTTAAAAATATTGTAGATTTAGCAGAAGACTTAATAAATATTAATGTATATGTCCAATTAGTGACGGTGTACCAATTAATGACACATTACAAGTATTTTTATTTAGAAGTAAAACAAGAGTCTAGAAAATCTCATTAAAAAATAATGTTGACACATCGAAAGCTGCACATAGTGTTGGTTTTAAATGTTATTTTATAATTGTTGGTTTTTCTTAGTATATGTGCAATTTCTTCTGATATTTTGCCAAAATATGGTATAGATATGTAATTTGTGTCTTCTGTTTGATTGTCAATGGGATATATTCTTTTGATAGCTAACCTATAATCTTTTTGTTTAATTAAAGTGTCAATCATGTTCGGATTGTAATGATTTGCATGTGCTAGTTGTTTAATGGTTGATATCTCTTTGCTAAAATTTGATTTTGTTAGTGGAATAGTTAAAGCTCTGTGTACTAATTGTACCCGAATGGCTACATTGATTTATTATAATTAGCTACATGATTAGTTCATTAGTTTGTATCATTTATTCTTAAACTATTTTAGCTAAAGTTTATATTTACTTAGTTCTGCAAATCATAATTGCATTTATAATAATATATTTATTTAGGGTTAAATAAACTCAAAGATACAACTTATTAAAATTTAAAATTTAGTTCTTGCATAGCTAATATGAAGAAATTGCAAAATTAGTTTCCCACGGGAAATAGAAATTCTAAAACGTAAAATATTTCCCTTTTGCTAAAACTTTGAAATTCTATATTTTATTAAAAATGATGATTCTTTCATATGTGATCAGGCGACTTCCTGCAAGGCATGCGGAATTGCATTTTTCTAATACTAATTAAAAGAAAGTAAGTTTTGTCTTAGGGCTTATAAAACACACGTACACTGTTAATTTAATTAAGTCTGGTTTGTCATCCATACTGTTTTCCAAGGCTCTTCCTTTTTACATAGGATTTTAGATTAAGACAGTTCTGATTAGGTCCTCAAGAAAGAAGGAACTCACTTTCGGTTTAAGTTTTATAATTTTTCAATTTTCAATTATTTAAATTCAATATATTACTTCCTTCTACGTGAAAGTAATAAAACTTCAATAATTTATGTTGGTTGTGAATAATGTTATAAGTTGATTTACTAATTTAATTAACGATAATGAATAAACTCGTCTTTAATTAATAATTATAAACTGTGTTTATATTATTTGGATTACCTCTCTCCCTTTCTGTAAGAAAGCGAAATTATAAGGTAAGTGCACTCTTTTATTATCTAGCCTAGCACTTCAACCCCTGGCCTCTGACGACGAAGCTATCAACCATAATTTATACTTAAGTTTTCAGCTTAGGGGTACGTGCGGAGAGGGTTACAATTGGTGGCAGCGGTAACTGGAATTTTTACCAAATTTTTACATATTAGTGACAGCGGAACTTCGAAGGAAAAACAACCGAATTTTTACACATTTGTGGCAGCGGAAACCGGAACGAAAAAAATCTTTTTTAGAGTTTGCACACACTTGACCAACCTACATAGTGGAAGCAGCAGTTAAAGTAGTTTTATTTCCAGACTTCATTGTTTTTCTTTTTTGCCACTACAGTTTTGGTGATTAATTTAAACTTTTTTTTTAATTTTACGATATATCATTCCTTATTAAAACTAACTACCCTTTTACGCCCAACAATCAACGAAGATTTATTTTTATTATCTGTATGTAAATAATTGTATTATTTTACATTTTCTTTTACAGATTTATTTAAATCTTATGTTTGTGCTTTTGTCTTAAAACAATTTTATTTCACCATTTACATTTACATGCACTTTTCTTTTCGCGGTGTTTAATACAAAGTGCATTTTTGTGGAAAAAATAGGAATAAGTGTATTAATTTAGTGCTAATAGATTTTAGTGTAAAAAAATTTGTGAAACGAAATTTTTACACAATGGCTACACAGCAAAATCCTCCAGCAGCTCAACCTCAACAAATACATTATCAGCCCTACATGTCATTAAGAATGATTGCTATTACCGTCAAAGGTTATTCTGGCAAAACTTCGCCAAAACAATACTTCAAAGAAATTGAAGAGCGTGCAGAACTAGATGGCTGGACAGCCGATACAAGGCTTAAACACATGGGCCATTTTCAAAGATAAATTAACAAACAAATTTGCTCCCAAAAAACTACCTGGTGAATCAGCACTCCACTTAGCAAAATGTTATCAACGGATGAATCAACCCGTAGCACAATACATTACAAGATTGAAAATCTTAGCTAAAGATATGTTAGAAGAAGATTTAAGAACGGCAACAGAGCAGCAAAAAGAAGGTATTAAAAAGAAGAATAGTGATATCCTTTTAAATCAATTCCAAATGGGTATTAGACGAGATTTAAAGAAACAAATATTACCTAGATTAGTAGCCGAACAAACTTTAACAATTGACAAAGCAGAGCAGATCGCATTACAACACGAATGGTGTGACGAGATGCTAAATGGCACAACAAATAAATTATCAATGATGTCCATAAATAAGAAAAAGTGGTGTTTAAATTGCCGCATGTCAAATCACTCACGTGAAGAATGCCGAAGAACTAAACCAAAGAGGGACCTGTCAATAAATAGAAATCAGGACTCAACAAATTATGGACAATCAAATTATAGGCATCGACCTATTATTGGAAATAATTCCAATGCTACAAGAAAGCAAACTTATACAAATACATTTTCACCTCATCAAAATAATTCTTTTCCACAAAGGAGCACAACAAATCAACACAATGTTGCAAATCGTACTTACAATCCAGGGTATCAGACTTCTAAATCTATACCCAAACCACAGCTCCGAAATGCACAGGGAAATTATCCGAAGGACATCAACATAAATAGAAGAATACATCAAGATAGAGTAATTGGACCAAAGAATGTCCACAGTATTCAGTTTGAAGATATAAAAGTAATCGAAGAAAATTCTTTAAACGAATACCCGCAGGTAACTGCAACCCAAGTTGCTTGCGGAATGAACAAGTTGAAGTAAAAGAAGCAAAAACAGTACAGAAAATCAAAGAGAGCATCCCACATTTACAAGATAAACTTGCAATGGCAGAAGTACCAGCAGTTATCTATTTATTCCTAAATCAACACCCTACAAAGTTTTTGGTCGATAGTGGCGCACAGGTCAGCACTCTAAAGTGTGGAGTCGTCTCCGGACATATATCCAGACCACATGGCCACATAGAATTGACAGATGCTTCAGGTCATCAGATCGGGGTCATTGGTTGCATAAACGCAACAGTGGGATTTCATAAAAATGAAATTAAGTGCTCTTATGATTTTATAATATGTGATGATTCACTAAAAGTAGATGCTCAAGGCATACTCGGAAGAGATTTTCCAGCCATACAACGATATGGAGAAAATTGCCTAGAAATGTGGGGCTATAAAATCAAAATGTATAATGTACATGAAAAAATAGAATATTTTTGCAACTGTTCACATGAGGGTACCAAAGCAACAAACAAAGCAAATTTTGCAGAACATACAATAATGAAGCGGGATAATGCAACGAAAACTGAAAACTATGAAGAAATAGTTTATAAACATAAGAATAATACTTATAATAGAGTTGCTAAAATGAATAATGAAGTCATTATTCCCGAAATTACCATTATTGAAAATGGATACATCAGCGAAGATGAACCTGATGATATTCCCTTTTTAGAAATTTACAAAGAAAGGCAAAGAATACACAATGAAAATAACAAGTGTAATCTACTAGAAGAAAACTTAAACAAAGAAGGGCAAAGAGTCGAAATAACTGACCTACATCAACTTGATAACGTTATAGGTCAACATAATGAAAATAGGTCAAGAACCTATACTGAAATACTTCCAGAGAAGGAAGAAATCATAATTCCAAACTGCAACAACAGCAATACTTCAACAATTTTATTAGAAGATACTATTATTCCAGCATATTCTGAAATAAACATTTCTTTAAAACAAGAAGAAAAGGCGACCTTTTGTTACTAGAACCAAGTAATTCACTCATCAATGGAATTTTTGTGGTAAGGACAGTAACTAAAAATCTACCTGTTATTCAATTACGAATTTTAAATTTGACATGTGAGGACATTACCCTCCATAAGGAAGAAGAACTTGCCATAGCGGAAGTCATAACGTCAGAAAGATTGCACCCAGGAAATATTAATCAACTTTCAATCCGACCTTCAATACAAAGGGATAACTTTAATAAAAAATTTGATTTATCTCATTTACATGAGCCAACACGAAAATTACTTTTACAACTACTCGCCAATTACAGAGATATATTTGACGAAGGTGAAGGAGAACTATCAAGTGCTGTTGATGTTCAACATCATATAGATACGGGAAATTCTTTACCGGTATCGGAAAATCAGTACCCCATTCCCTACAGCCAAAGGGAAATATTTCAACAAAAAGTAAATGAATTACTTAAAAGTAGAACTATACGTCCAAGTACATCGGAATGGAACGCACCAACAGTTATGGTTTCAAAGAAATTGCCTGACGGGTCAATAAAACACCGGCTATGCATAGACTATAGGCAACTGAACAAAATAACCAAAAAAGAAATCTTTCCTATACCTAGGCTAACAGAATCATTAGATAATTTAGGAAATTCAAATCTATTTTCAACTCTGGATATTACAAATGCTTTCAACCAAATTACTTTAACTCCAGAATCTATTCCAAAGACAGCTTTTACGGCATTAGGAAATCGCTATGAATAGACTAAAATGACATTTGGACTAGTCAATCCTCTTATTAACAGTATCCACCATAACATAAATTTTACACTAGAAACAGAACAAAACAGGGCTATAAACTTTCTAGACTTAAATATCAAGATTAACGCAGACAATCTATTTGAATTTTCCATATACAGAAAACCAACACAAACAGACATAACAATACCAAATGAATCTTGTCACCATAATACACATAAAATAGCAGCCTAAAGATCATTAGTACACAGAGCTTTAACTATTTCACTAACAAAATCAGATTTTAGTAAAGAGATATCAACCATTAAACAACTAGCACATGCAAATCATTACAATCCGAACATGATTGACACTTTAATTAAACAAAATGATTATAGGTTAGCTATCAAAAGAATATATCCCATTAACAATCAAACAGAAGACACAAATTACATATCTATACCATATTTTGGCAAAATATCAGAAAAAATTGCACATATACTAAGAAGAACCAACAATTATAAAATAACATTTAAAACCAACACTAACACTTTTTCATTTTTATTTAATGCTAAAGACAGAACACATAATATCATGAAATCGGGCATTTACCGTTAAAATTGTTCTTTTTGTAGTTCGGTATATATTGGGCAAACACTTCGAAATTTTGACATAAAATATAAAGAACACGTACGTCATTACAAAAATAAACATCCTGAAAAATCGAATTACGCCAAACACTTTTTAGAACAAAATCACACAATGACTCCTCAAAATAATATTAAATTCCTACATTTTTGTAATAACAAACGCAAATTAGACATTTTAGAAGCCTTTGAGATATACAAACACAAGCTCAGGGTACCTTTAATGAATGAACAACTTGAGCTCAGTAATTCTCCGTTACTGGAAGTATTTGATATTTAATTCTGACTATTATTATTATTTTATTTAGTTACCTATTTTTGTATCTACCTTAGCGACGTGTTTGTTTATAATTATATTACCTTTGATAATGACAGCATAGCTGTCGAAACAATATTGTCAGGTTGTATTTTAATAAAACTGTGAAACTTTTACTAATCTTTATTTATTTCATGATTATGGAGTTCCACAAAGTAAGGCTGGAAACAATAAACAAAAATATAAATCATTTTATCTGATCACATGGTTCACTTATTAGAAGTTATTTAATTAAGACATTGTGTTTTTTGTATTGAGAGTTAAGTTAAAATACAATTATTCAAATTTTTACGTACTATAATAATTGGAGTTTATAAAAATGCACTCTTAAAGAGGAGTTAAAAATACATTAACATAAAATTATTTCAATTTTCAATGCTTGGACCTTGCCAGGAACAATACATTCCTAATTGCTGTTTCACAGAAAATCAATCTTGCTTCAACTAATTCGCTTCTCGAGCAACGGAAGCTTCTTTAAATCGGTGCGTTGAGTAATATATAACTTTGACAAACGCAGATTCAAAACGTTCATCAGAAAAGAAAAAAGAGCATCATTGTTTAGGAATTAGTTCGATGTGTTATTTTGAATTCAGTCATATATTAAAGGGTTCAGATTAACAACACACACATAAACACAGAATGGGGCAATTATTTTAAGCGTGAAAAATACATTACTCCATCCCAAAATAATATTCCATGATATAGGCAACTCCATCTATAGGCTTACATAAAGCTCTGGGCCGAAATGAACTTACAACTACCAACTTGCAAACTTCTATTGAAGGACGCCGCTGTAAAATCTAGTACGTCGTTGGAACTATTTCGTACATACTATACGAGGTATGATCAATATAAAACCGGACTGGGCTGTGCCGCGGCGACAAAGCACGCTAGAGGGCCGTGCGCTTGGAAACCGATGCTCTAGACTTATTTAGAATTATTTAGACGAATTTTTTTAGGGTCCAGATAATAATATGCAGACACAGTTGGTGGTAGGCGATGGTAGTGTATGCAGCGCTTTGCTGTCTTTACCAATCCGTTTTTGTTCGCAACTGTGATAGTTCGCACAAGGATACTAAGATTTTATCATAGACAAGACTATACATTCTTACGAGTGTGCGCACAAGTACAATAATTTTGAGTTTAACAAAACGCACTCGATTAATGGATTAGAAATACAGTGAATTCAAATGATTCCAACTTTCAATGAATAATACGTTATAAGTTTCGAAAATAAAAGCAGAGAGTCTAATATAACATTATATTAAATTAAACTAATCGAAGAAAGCATTAACTCACCCTGATAACTACGCCAGAGGTGAAACCTTTTTAAACTGGCTTATACTTACTACTACATACAAAAAATATTCAAACACTTACCAAACTTTCCACTGAAGCACTGTTAGATTAGCTCAATAATTGAACTGTGCTAGAGCTGTGGCAAGCTTGTTTAACTATGGGTTCATTATTCTGACATAAGCAATTCACTAGACACGTTCGATGTCGCTAGTAGGCAAAGGTAATTAAGTAATTCTGGTCACGTAGTCAAAACTAAGCGCGTGTCGCAGAGTAGGCAATATGACAAGGTTGACTGAAGCATGTGTAGATGTGTGGATAACTAATGTTGCATGCCTAAGAGTTACTTTCGTTGAGCTGCTGCCTACTAACGTATGTTTATATTTACTTTACAAGCATCCGACATTTATTTACAGATCTCACTCGCTCTTAAACGGTTCGACAATATTTTAATATGGATTGGATTTCATTCGTGACAATATGAATTCTGTTTATTTAAATACATAAACGTTTGCAGATTTGAAACTAAAAGAAAATTGATTTTTTTCTTAATTAGGTGTGGGCAGCGGGCGCAGTCTAAATGATTGAACTCAAACGACTGTACCGGTCGAAGACAATTAAAATTTTTTTCTTGATGTTGATATACAAAGTTACTGCTCCACAAAGCCAATACAAACAATCCGTTACTTTAAAAGTTTTAAGAAACCACTTACGCTCAAATAGTGTGAATAATCAGCCGCCGGCCATTATCAATCCAATCACTAAGCCGACAGTCGCAGGACCACCAGAATAGCGTCATCAGCAACCAACTGAACATTTGACTGCAAAGGCATCATCAGTTTATAATAGCAGCTGCCATAACTATCAATTTTATAACCCGAGAAATTTAACAGTAAATAGGAGCTTGAAGAAAGGTTAAAGTAAATATTCGAGAGGAAGAGGAACTAAGATTCGAAGTCACATTCTTCAATATTTCTATATTTATAGTGACTTCGAATAGAAACAAGACACTGAGTAAGACTTTTGATATCCCTTACAAGTCAGATTAGTCTGGGAAGCCGGATCCAGTTTCTTGGCTGCTAGTCTCCATTTAAAAATGGCGTCGTAGAAATCAAACGATGAGGTTTTTGGTATCTTAATTTAATTGGACTCCAGATAGAGCTAAAGTGCGCATATTTTGCATTCTGTCATAAGATCGAGGCAGAAAGTTTAAGCTTTTGAATAGCGTCTGAGAATAGAGTCAAGGTCACCGTACGCCTCGATGCTCAGATATTATAGCGATAAATACCGAATCCTTAACTTCTAATCGAATCACTAACCTAACCTACAATTTAACCACTACCTAACCTTTAACCTAACCTCACATCTAACGCTAACCCTTATCTAACCTCTAACGTCTAACGTAATTTCTAATTTAATCTCCAACGTAAGTACTAACCTACCCTCAAGCTTACCCCTTTAACCCTAGCTTTTATCTATCATTTAACCTAACTTCAAACCTGTTCTCTAACCAAACACCTGTTTTAACCCCTAACTTAACCGTTAATATAAACTCTAACCTAATCTAACTTGTAGCCTGTCATCTAACCTAAACTTTAACCGAGTGTCTAACCTAACTTCTAACCTATTTTCTAATCTAGCCTAACTTCTAACCTATTTTCTAATCTAGCCTAACTTCTAACCTGAGATTGTTACCTATGTGTAATCTACCTAACCTATAAACGTCATTTGTTAAATAGGTGAGGGTAGATCACCATCAATCTGACAATGAGACTGAAATATCTGACCCCTGAAAATGCCAGTTTCCTATTTAAGAATCCTTATATTCTTCAATATTTTCGTTTCGACTATGCTCCATCGTCGCCTTATCGCCTTATAAAATATGAACAACTATTATCATGATCATCAATAGATCTATTCATGCTTTTGATTGAAGCCCTATTAAACAGTTGAGATTAGTCTATGCTTCCAATACATTATTGAATGTTTATTTTGATAGCAGTCTCTACTTCATTTAATATGATATCTACATATCTACAGAATTACCATATCGATAATTAAATTGATGTAAATGGAACATTATGGGAGATGCCCACATCTAATAAGAAATAGAAAATATATCGTTGAAGCCTGTAAAGGTTGCCGTTAGGAAATTTATTGGAAGTTAAAAATAAAAAACTCACGTTAGCGTTTCAATGCGCTAGTCGCCGTAACTGTATGTGTTGTATTTAGACAGCTACAACTGTACTATTTGTACTGGTAAAGATAAAGACAGAGCTAGAGTTGAAATGACAAAGGTTAGTCTCGCAGTAACGGTAGAATGACCTTCACTGGTAACAATGTAGAGAGAACCGGTTCAAAACTCATCTGCTAACTGTAATTGATGAATAACCATGTCTATTGAAGTTTCTACTTAAAATAGTAGAAAATGTTTACTCGTGTACGAAAGGAAAGCAAGGTCAAGGCTTGATAATGACTAATTTTTACATCTAGAAAAAAGGATTTGTAAGCAGCTGCACTATGATATTGGGCACAGTACGCAAGGACCAAGGTGCCAAAAAAAAACAGAAGTCTTCTACTGATAATCTTATAGCTCCATCTTTAGGTAGAGGACGGTAAAACTAAAACATTAAATCACAGCCGAGATCATTTTTTCTTTGAGAGACTATACTACATGGAATTCAATTGAACATGTTTCTGAACAGACATTGCATGCAAAATTTTATAAATAGGGGAAAGTATGTGACTGAGTTGGGTATTTCAATAGTCAGGTTTTTGTGATGATAGATTTCTAGGAGGTTAATCAATCTAACAAACTAATCGTCATAATAACTCATGCTTTTATTCATAAATTCTGATCTTTTCCGTAAGGAAGTTAGCAATGAATAATTTATTGTTTTAAGCGTTTTAATAAACAAACTGTAATTCTTGCAAAATCCAAAGTCGATGAATGATCCGTTTAATTTGTAAAACTTGAACTATGCAAATGTTTCATACTTTTGGATAACATTGGATAGGAATCGATTGGATTTATAATCATAACCCATATATAATACTACAGAAATATTAACGTTAATCAAAAGCAGTACAAAGGTTAAAAACTTATAGATTAGTTGAATCCAGCATCCGGTACAGAGTTTCTCAAGTGTGCAATACTAACTGGTTCGTATTTTGGATTTTAAGGTTTTTCTTTTAAAAGCTATACATTGTAAATATATCCGAACTTTGTTTCACACAAACAACTGTGTTAATTGCAACAATGTAGTGATTTTACGATAATATATGACCATTTTAGCTAAATGCTTAAATTTTTAAATTTACAAACGTGATTCTTTATAAAACAAAAAAAATATCAAGTGAACCAACTACATTGATATTCTGAACAATTAAGACTTTTAATTAGTTATACTATTAATATTATTACTAATATTAGTATACCTCTATACTAAACTGCTATATGTACGCACAGCAAATTGGAATACCTACTGCAGAGAAACATAAATTTTATACTAAAATGCAATTTTTTACGTAATTTTCTAGTCATTAGCCATTAAATAACTTTAAATTATTTTATTAATTACGAACCAAATTAATCAATTATAAACTTCTACCCCTTTCATTTCTTAAATTTTTATACAAATAAACACTAATCTCATGTTTCTTTTACTTAAAAAATTGCTTAAATTACATTTTCAAAGATCAAATGATAAGAATGATTAAAGTTTCATTAATAATCTAATTATAACATTAGTGCGTGCATAGAGAGCTTACAATTATTACGGTAAATAAAAGTTCAAAGATAATTAACTATAAATTGAGTTAATTACGTTTTAAATAAATTTAATAGATTTTAATAATTAATAAACTTAATAAATTACAAATTATCTCATTAATTTTTTTAATTTTTCACAACCTTTATGGAATCATTTTATAGGGTTTTGGAAAGTGCTATCCACAACTTATATCCCCTCCTGTTTAAATTGAATACAATTCTTTGGTCGATTTCGTATTTGTATCATTTAGATCAATTTTCAATATTATTTTTCTTACTTTCCTTATTGTATATTTTAATTAAATTTTGTGCGTGTTTAAATAAAAAAAAATTTCAAGAAGATTTATAAATTTATTTGTTAGAATTTATTAGGATAATTAAGCTGTATTTCTATGAATCTATAGCACATACGAAGTTCTTGAATTTTACTGAATTAAATAATTAATAATTTCAATTTTAATTTAGAACACTTGCATACATTATTTTCAACATTGAAATTTGGAAAGTACATGTATGTATGACACATAGCTCTAAATTTGCAAAAAATTAACTATTTATATTAAATTATGATTTCCTGTAGCTATTTAATTTGTTTTTAAATATTATTTAAATAAATAAAATTAATAAATAACATTCAGTACCAAAAAGTATACCTATAAAAAGTAATGACAAAATCTGTTGCATATTATTATAATTATAACTTAATACAAATGGAATCAGGAACTAACCTTGATTATACGTTAATTATTTACAATTACCTATTACAATGCGAAAAGAAATAGTTAAGAAAATAACACGATGTTATGGTAAAATACCTACAATTTCCATTTGTTTTATTAATATAAAGTACGTGTTACAATTATATTTTATTATGACCTTTAGTGCAATATAAAAATAGAATTAATTATCTGTCAACATCATTAATGAGCAGAAAAATATAATTTTTGTCAATATTTAAATACGTCAATCGAGAGGGCACGACGTACTTTTAAATTTATTTTTAACCCGTGTTACATTTTCTATTAAACCTAAATATTTTATGATATCTAAACGTCAAAAATATCATAATCGCCATAAATAATAAATTAAGTTTTATTTTTTTCTCTTTTTTTCAGAAACAAGATATAAACACGAGGTGCTCGTTGATAATGAACCAGTACTCTTTGAAATTTTGGATACATGTCCTAAGGTAAATATTTCTTATTAGATAAAATAATGTGTGTTACGTTCGTAGGTGCGCTTTGTTGGCTAGCAGCACTAAAAAACTATTACGAGTTTCTTTGGAAAATTTATTATTTGAAAATTATGACATATTCAGTGCAGCCTTGGCAGTTAAAAACAAATAAAGAATTTACAGAACATTTGTGGGAAAACATGATCTAAAGTCATGAATCGATAAATTTCTGATGGATATTTATTGGTATAAACGTTGGACGAAATTACTTCGTACTGTTTATTCCTGATTTTATGTAGTTTTCAAGGACCTTTACTTATTCGTTGATGTCAATGAAATGCACGTAGGCGTGCCAATATCGATCTAAAAAAGAAAAAATCGATTAATGAATTAAATGCCTTGAATAGTTCGAAATCGATATTTTTAGACTCATTTGTGATTAACTTTACAGTAAATCTTAATTGTTAATTGTTTGTAGGAATTTCTTTAATATATAAATAGATCCACGTGTACATAAAATGTAATTTATCAATATGGTGACACAGGAGCGATTAAAAAGAGATCTACTACTTATACATCCGCATGTTTATTTATATTCTGTTTCATCTTCTACTAACTAGTAACATTTTTTTTCGAAATTCTTATATTTCAGCATGAGTCTTTGTTTAATTTTAAATTAGATAAAATTAATATGACACTTTTGCAGTAATTACAGTTGTCGGAAATTGGGTTGAATTTCTGACTTATTTAGTTTTCGATTCCTTTTCAAAAATTTATAATGAATTTCACAGCGCACATTGTTTGAGGAACACATCTGAAAGCAGGTACTATGTCTCAGGTGTTATAAGCAAGAGCACAACAAAATGATGATGAAAAAGTTACAATCGTTCTGAGTGCCCTGACAAGCAGACTTGTAAGCTATTCAGAATAAGACTTTTAAAATCTAATCGAATGGTTTACTTCTGTATAATAATAATGTCTATATTTATGAAATTTATTTGAAATGTCCACGTTCAGGCGAATAAACTAATAAGGTGATATATAGATATTTAAATTTGATTTGGCTAGCTTTAATCAAAATTAAAATATAACAACCCAATAGCTTTTCTTTTTCCCAGTAGGTTAACTCAGTTTTGAAACGATTGAGCATGAGAAAAAAAATATATTGATATTATTAATTCCTGTACCTGAAAGAAAAAACCAACACAGACCACACCTGGAATGCTACATCTAGACGAGAAATAATCTTTAACTCTGTATATACAATTTGATACTTGCATTACACATGAATAATAAAAACAAATATTAAAAATTATAAAAACACAGATTTTATTTATTAAACATAAGATTAGACATAAGAAAAAAAAAGAAAAATATAGATTCCAACACAAAAGTTATTAAGAACTCTCTTTAATTTATTTAAATGAACTGTTAATTTGTGAATGATATGACATAAGTATCACCACAAGTTTCATTTAAATAAACTAATGTCAAAGAAATTGTAAGAATAATTTAAGTGAACAACAACAAAAAAAAACGTGTTCTATGACAAACTTATTAAAAAGAGAACAAATTTATTTAAATTAAGCATAAGTTGTTAATGTTTCTGATCAGAGAACAAAATTTTAAATTCGACCAACCTTGTATATAGTGTAATAATAATCCAACACATATGTGGCGCTAAAATTCATTTACTAATATTTTTTACAATTGGTAACAACAAACTAGCCAAACACCTGTTGTCGATAATCCATACAAATTATTTCGATCGCTGACGAAAAAATTCGTGTGTTCACTTTAATTAAATTAAATCAATCACAAATCCTTGGATTGTGTTTTAAAAACGAAAACAAATCTTCTTTGTTTCAAAATCCATAAAGGTAAATATCAACTTGAATAAAATTGACGTTTGATTACAAACGAAAACACGTGGATCTACTCTAACCCTACTTTTAAGTTTCAGAAATTAATCTGGATCCGACGTGGGTCCACCCTTATGCTTTTATCGACTTACTGTTGTTTTTCAAAAGCCCTTTTATACGTTTGCGGAAAAACATTTGAAGAAACAACGAAATCGCACAAAAATTCTGAACATCGGAAAAGTCATGACGTCACAAATGAAAACATATGTTAAAAATTAACACCACTCTTAATTCTAAAAAATTGAAAAGATAGCTGGTAAAAAGGCAATCAAAAGAACATAACACACTTATGTTCTAAAATTAATAATTACAGAGAAAATCAATAAAAACGATCAACGGTCACAAAATTCTTTAAAACTAAATTACATTGGAAACTAAATGATCTCCAGCTACCTCTGTACATGGAATATATACATAGTTACACAAGGTAACTCAATCATGGAGTTTACACAAATTATATTTACATACTAGAAAAAAACTTAACTTATAGATCTGACTACACCGTTCTTGTGAACAAAAGATGCTTCTGTAAGTTTCAACAAAATAAAAACATAAACTGAATAAGACTTCAACTATTCTCGTCCAGAAACAGTACTCCAGGTGACTTGCTCCCAACAAAGATGTAAAACATAAAATTAATACCAAAATTTCAAAACCAATAAACATCAATACTGCCGAATATCTTCATTCAAATGACATAACTTTAAAAAATACAGGAATCAGTAAGTTAATCGTAACATAATAAACTTCCAAATAATGATCTATTTTAACTATTTCCAGTGAAATATCTGCCCGAAACTGACTAAGTTTTGTGGGAGAAAGAAAAATCTGTTCTGCGTTGACTAACGTCAAAACTCAAATCTAACATGAAGATAAACATTCAAGAAAAGTGAATAAACTATCCTAAACTTGTAACCTGTGTTACATAAAACATATTTTATTGTAAAACAATATAATTAGCTTAATATGCTTTTAAAAACTATAAATCCTTTTTATAAGAATTGTGGTTATGTCTGCATGAGAGTCTTCCTCCTATAAATTCTAATTTAACTTGATAAATCTATCTGCAACCTAGCATGAACCTTTAGCTTAAATAAAACGTATCCTAGCATGTCTATCATTCTTTTATTTGCATGAATACTTTATATACAGCATAATTTGAATCTTTTTGTGCTTCCGATAACTATCATAGCATTTAAATATTTTTAGTGAGTTCTCTAATCTGTTAAATTTTCAAATCGATAATAAGATATCATCTCAGTATGTACAGAACAACAGTTTTAAAGTAATTAACAGTGTTTAAAACGTTTTAAAATACCTTTTTAGATATAAAAAGAGAAAAAGATAAAAAGAAATTTCATCGTACATTGCGTATTTACCTTGCAGTTGCACCCTGGTGTGTTTTATCTCTAGTCTGGTATTATTTCCTTTTTCTTTTTTTTCTTTTTCTTCCCTTTTATAAAATTGTAGTTGTCAGTTTATTCTTTCTAATTCTGTAACATCTCTTGCAAGAAGTTTTTTTAATTTACTATTTATGTCACTCTTCCTCCTCTCTCAATCTATACTTGAGCCTATTATATAAACTTTGCCAATCTGGTCTGTTATAATAAAATTAACAAGGTGCAGGTGGGAGATGAGTAATAATTGAACTTGCACCTTGAGATTCCATACATCTGATAAATATGTACTTATTATTAATTCTTTCTGTATTATTATTCAGTATCATAGAGTTTTCTGTTATAATTATCATGCATATATGGCATAAACGTATAAACGAGGTAACATTTGCACTGAACGAAATGCAAGTTGAGGAGTTATGAACTTATTCAATTCGAAGTAATTCCGTTTGTGACAATAGTATACTTAGAGATGCACCATGGGGAATTTGTTATCATGCGGAGAATCTTAGATTGGACTGTTTGTAGTATTTTTGTATTCTATGGTTTACTGCAGCCCTACAGTTCTATCCCAAAACCAGATAGGTTTTATGATAGCTTTGTATATGATTAGTTTACTTTCCAATGATAACTGAGAATTCCTTCCAATTAACTACTACATTTGTCTAACTTTTAGGTTAATTTGTTGTTTTTAGTTTTGATATGTGCTTTCCAGGTTAATTTCTCAGGTAGATGAATTCCTAAGTATTTGACCATTTCTTTTGTAGCAATTGAAGCGTCATTTAAAGAGACTTGTGGACAAGAGTGATGTTTTGTGGTAAATGTGATTTGAGTGGATTTTTCTGTGTTAACCTTGGTTCTCCATTGTTTAATCCAATCTCGTAATAGATCCAGATGGTTTTGTAGTTTTGAGGGGCTGTTTCAGAGTTTGTATTCGTTTAAATATTGTTGTATTGTCTGCGAAACCGAAAATTATTGTGTCTTCAGTATCTGGCTAATCGACCGTATACGAGGATGGGTTGATTAATTCGCGGCCTACCATAGTAGGCCATGGTTTTTCTTTTTAATTTTTATGTTTGCATCTAGTAACATCCGGTCACAGTTTGACATTAAAATTTTGTCCGAGTCTGTCAAGTAGTTTTCATTTAGTGTCTTATAAAATTTTGTAAGTTGTCGGTGTTTGGAACAATGGAGAAAACTGAGATTCGAGCCGTGATAAAATATTGTTACATTAAAGGTTTAACACCTACAGAAGTTAAAAATGATATAAATTCTACGTTAGGTGAATCTTCTCCATCGTGCAGCACGGTTAAAAAGTAGATGGCGGAGTTTAAACGTGGGCGTACAAGCATTAAAGATGCACCACGTCCAGGAAAGCCGAAAACCGCGACTTCTGCTACGCTACCGCGGTCGAGAAAGTCCACAGAACAGTACTGCAAGATCGCAGATTCAAGTTGGATGAGATAGCAGAGATTGTGGGGATTTCAAAAGAGCGGGTAAATCATACCCTTCATGAAGTTGTGCGCATGAGAAAATTATCGGCGAGATGGGTGCCGCGACTCCTTACCCCTGAACAAACGCTCATCCGAAAAATCACATCTGAGCAATGTTTGGAGCTGTTTCAGCGCAATCCAACAGATTTTGTGCGCTGATTCATAACAGTGGATGAAACTTGGATACACCAGAGACCAAACAGCAATCCAAACAATGGACAGCAAAGGTTGAACCGGCTCCGAAAAAGTTCTTTCAGCCGGAAAGGTGATGGCGACGGTTGACCTTGAAAAAGGAAAAACAATAAACAGCGAATACTACGTTAATCTACTAGAACAGCTCTACCAAAAACTTCAAGAAAAAAGACCCGGGTTGGCCAAAAAGAAAATCTTGTTTCATCAGGACAATGCACCATGCCACAAGTCGGTTATCGCGATGACTAAAATTAATGACCTGGGCTTTGAACTGGTACCTCACGCACCCTACTCCCCTGACTTGGCCCCGTCGAACTTCAGCCTATCCCCCAACTTGAAGAAATTTCATGCGAGAAAGAAATATGCTTCAAACTGGGAAGTGATTAAAGCGACAAACAGTTATTTTGAAGAGTTGCCAGAATCTGCCTACAGGGATGGGATAAAGAGTTTGGAACATCGATGGACCAAGTGCATTCAACTAGAAGGAGGTTATGTTGAAATATAAAAACAAATTTATTTATTCTTCTAAATTATTGTTTTTTTTTGTTAGGCCGCGAATTAATCAACCCATCCCTGTATATCAGATATAGGGAAGGTCCAAGTACATTACATTTCGGCATTCCGGTGCTAATTAAACAAATAACTATATTTACAGTATATCAAATAACAGGTATCCAATTTTAAATTTAGAAAGCTGATGAAGATATACAATATATCGAAACGTTCCACTATTTTTTAATAAATAATTTTAAAAATAAAAAAAAATTTATTCTATGCTCCAACAGCGACGAAAAAATAAAAAAACAAATTTAGAAGAGATTTGCTCAGTAAAAGAAATTACAGTTTTAATAAAGACCGTATAATATCTAACAATACAGTTTCAACTTTAACATCAGTGCGCTAGCCCTGGTCGGATGGATTTAATGGCAACTTAATTCTTTGGTCAAAGTTAAGATCTATCAATTAGATCAGTGATGTATTAAGTCAGTGAATTGAGTGGTGGTTCCTGAATTGAACGAGCTTGATTCGATTCAGGCCGAAAACAACATCTGGTTTGAACAGGACGGTGCTCTGGACGCATTAGTCTGTACAGGCGCTGCATCTGGCATCCAATAGGTTATCATCGAATCTGGAATAAAGACGCATTGAAGCGCCACAAGAAATACTTTTCGCGAAAATGTTTCCCGTTGCTTTTGGAGTTTTAAAGTTTTGCCACGGAAAATGTGTGGGAATTTTGGCCATGGTCACTTAAAGTGTACGTGTTTTCTCATTAATCGATTTGCACATAATCCCAGTTATTAAGACCTTTAGTCGTGTAAAATACCGGAAACGCCCCTCAGAATGACACAAAGTTAGCGAATCGCATAAAAGTTTAAATCCATGTTAGAGCAAAAGTAACAAAAATAATGTCTATAAATCTTAGTTGGGGTTATACGCGAGAAGATAAAAGAAAAATGTTTTAAAAGCTATAGGGCCAAGAATACTCAAAATAAAAACTGTCCAAAATTCTCTTGTATTTTCTCGGAATGGTTACGAGGAAATCTTTGCGTTAAACGAAATTGTTATATGAGAAGTTATTTCTTTAGATATAAAATGGAAACTTTTGAGTTACCAGGCGGATAGATCACAAGGGTTCAGAAAACATGCTTCCGCCCTACTGTGCATCTCTCAGAAAAATAGCAAGAATGATAAGAGACAAAGTTTTTAGCAGCTATTCCAGTAGTAGTAGTAGTAGTAGTAGTTATGGGGAGACCGAAGTCTAGCAAGTAGGCCTTCATAGGGCCTTTTTGCCAACCCCTTGACATCCCCCTAACCACCTCCGCTATCACCTACTTCAAAAACCTCTTCTCCCTCTGCAAACCTGCCCGATTTTCCAATAAAGGTTAGGATATCGGTCCACGCTAGGGAGTGCAACTCTTCCCTTCGAAGCGTAGCTACGCCAAACGTTTTAAAACGTAGACGCTGGTAAGCCACGCATTCTCCCAGGTAGTGATAGGATGTTTCTTCAACTCTCCCACATCCTGAGCAAATGGGATCTTGCTCTACTCCTATCAAAGATAGGTGTCTTCTTAGTTTGCAATGGCCTGTCAGGATCCCTATCAGAAGATTCACGGTTCTTCAGCTCCTTCCCATTAGCCAGATCGACTTCTTTGAGTCACTATATGGTCCTTCGCCTGCCGACAGCCGCTGCACCTTTTCCACCACTCTTTACTACTCTCGTAGGCCCACTCCATTAGGGCTGTCGAGATCTGCTGCCTTGTGATACCCAGAAAGGGTTCCGGTCCTAGACATGTGTCCTCAGCTCCGAGTTTGGCCAGTTCATCAGCCTTCTCGTTGCCCTGGATCCCTGTATGTCCCGGAACCCAAACCAGTTCCACCTCTTTCTCCCTTGCCAATTCTGCTAAAGCATCCCCACATTCCTGGACGAGAGCTGATCTCGTCCTGGATGAGTAGATTGCCTTTAGTGCAGCTTGGCTGTCAGAGCAGATATAGATTTTCCTCTCTGGTGCTATCCTCATCTCATCCTTAGTTGCCACCGATAGAATGGCAGAAACTTCTGCTTGAAAAACCGTGGTAAACTTTCCTAAGGCGAAGCTTTCTTGTATCCCTCGGTTTTCTACATAAATTCCTGCTCCAGCGGATTGCCTTTCTGCAACTCGAGATCCATCCGTGTAACATATCAAGGCATCTGGCTGAAACTCAACTTGTTTTTGCTCCCTCTGTTCTCTAGTTGAAGCAGTTAGAGAGTACTCCTTCTCTAGCCTTAGCCGGTCTTCTGCTTCGTTTACCCTGTATGTTGACAAAGGTCTGCTTTTCCAGCTGTTCCAATAAGATTTAACTCATAATCAAAAATACAGCGGAGAGAGCAAGAGCCGAAATGTGTACAGAATGGTAATTCTTCATACTCACATTATAAACTAACTTCATTCTCTCATAATGTCGGTTTATATACAGAAAAGGTGCCGACAAAGCATTGCACTTTTTTCTTATTTTTATTTATGCCATTACATTCTTGAACTGGCACATGCCCAAGGTGATCCTTGTGCTATTTTCGATTTCAAAATGCAGTCTGTATGCGGGTGAGGGATATATCAAAACAGTTTCCGAAAAGATGTTGCTTGAAGAATGATAGGAAGGACAGTTTTCACTAACTGCTCCAGCAAGATTCGACTCATAGGAAGGATTAATTCCACGCCTTGTTTCATAAATAACAGCTGCGGTCCTATAAGGAAGTCAACCCCGCAGTTGACAATTATTTTAAATTTTTTGAAAAGATATAGTGATGCAAAAGAGAATAGCCAGAACTAGTGAAATTAGCAAAATAAATATATAAGGATGGCTTCAACAGAATCACGGTTAAATGGATTTGAGCAAGTTTACTTTACTTTATAATCTCGTAGTTCTGATTTTAAAATTAGTACGATTCATACCTAGTAAAGGACACCATCGCTATTTATGTTCGCATCTACCATATTTTCAGCGCTTGGAACTATTTATTATATTAATTAATCTGTTATTCTCCATGATGTTATTTTTCTAATCATCAGAGAAACAAGGTCTACTAATTACACACCAGTAGGCACCCCTATGCAAAGTATCTCTTTCAAGGTCATATTTATTTTTCGAACGCTAAAGGACCCTTCGATCGCATAGTTTCCCAGGTTTACTATTAAGTCAGAAGTTCTAACTGAGCTTACTAGAAGAAAAAGGTATTTTGTTGGACTTACAGTGTTTCCAAGAAACGCGAAGATATCAGGAAATCGAATTACTGGAAAAAATCGTATACCCAGATATTAAAAGGTTATTTTACATAACTATAAAAGAACTACAAAAAACCATATCAGAATTGTCATGTTGTCTCAATGATCTTTTTCATGACTTAATGAGATGCAACAAATACATTTTCTGTTAACTAAATAATTGATTAATTGTAATTATTTTTCAAATTTCAGAATGAAAGCGACCTCCCATCACAAGAAACCCTCAACTGGGCCGATGGTTTACTCCTAGTCTACTCAATAATCGATCGCCAATCATTCGCATTCGTAAAAAGGGCCGGCTTAGCTATAACAAATATGGACACTCCAGTATATTTAGTAGCGAACAAATGCGACATGGTACATTTAAGGCAAGTTAGTTCCGACGAAGGATCGATTCTAGCAAGGAATTTCGAATGTGGATTTTCGGAAGTGGCTGCTGCGGAACAAGTCACCCCAGTTGCTGCAGCATTTCAAGATCTCTGTAAAGCTGTACTATCTGCTAGAAGAAAATCTAAACAATCGCTGTTGGAAAGAATGTTGGGAACAAAATCTAGCACAGTTAGATTGTATGTTAGAGGAAAAAGTGATAGTGCCTTACCGAAAGACTGATAATGTTAATTTAAGGAATACATAATAATTTAATGATTGGACTTGTTTTATAATTTCTGGCATAAGTCAGAAGTGATAAAACTGTACAATATAAATATGCAAACTATAACAATTTATTTAATGTTAATAAGGGGTAAAATTAACTTTCATATTAAATAATTATAATTAATGGAAGCGTTTTAATTTTAGTTTTAAGTTGATAAAAAGAGTACCCTATAGTTGCGCTTAATATTAAAAGCAGAATTTACTTAGAGTCAAGTAATATTTCGATTACTAGTATAGCAAAATTAATTTTGAAATGATGTTTCATATTTGAAATGCGCGTATAACGGATAGACATCAAAAGAATTTTAATTTACAAAGTGCAAAATAAAAATGTATGTAAACGTTTCGTAGTTGCAGCAAACAGATGTGAAATCTGGGCTATTTTTAACGAATTTTAATTACGACAGGAAATTATTTGAAATAGTGCAGTTGCGATTTTCTGAAAATGGTTTTAATTAAATGCATATGCAGCTCTAGGGAATGATAGGAAATTTCCATATGCGCAAACACGTTTCACATAATTCTGTTTTACTGCTTTTGTGTGAAAAATGTTTAGTATTCCATGATGGATATAACGTTTTCTTAATATATTAATATTTATAATTACGTTTTTTTTACCTACTGGCCAATCTTTTTGTAGTTTAAGCGTATTCTTTTCTAATTTTTCAAAAGCGTTCTAATTAAGCGTTCAAAATTATTCATTTAATCATTTTGTTGCCAATAATTTATTTATGCTTGCCTCTTCAGAAGCACGTACTGTACACTTATTGGACATAAAATAATCAGCATATCAGTTTTAATAGACAGAATACGAGCTGACAAAGATTTTCACGGGATATTATAATTTTTTTTTCGTACGCTCTTGGCATCACTTCCCTGCAGTTGGTCATTCCACATTTGGACTTCACAACGCACTCTGTATCCATGTGATGGATATATCAAAGCAGTTTTAGGACAAGTGTTTATGTGCATCAACATTCCATTAACTGACTCTTTACAAATGTTCCCAGTTTAAATTATGATTAATAATAAATAATTATTTTAATTTAAACACCCTATTTGCGATATTTTTATATTAAAACTTGCTGCACAAGTTGTTAATTGGTATATACTTGCTACAACCTCGAAGTAGTGGTACCGCACAGTAGTCATGTGGAATCCTCTACACCAGTGATTCTCAAAGTGGCGAAAATTATTTGGGAGGTCGCAGAAAAATTGATGTCAGATCATTTTTTTCAAATTTAGAAATATTAGAAATAAAAAATTATAGTATAATTATTTTATTATAATTAAAAAATGATTTAAATAATATATTTATGTCCATAAATACCTATAATTTTAATGCCTATAAAAGTAACTGAATGAGCTAATTCTAATACTGAGAAAATACTGATATTTATTTGTTGACTTTCTAGTAATCCGAGTAATAACCTTATAAATATTTTAATAGGAGCCTGAACATAACATTCAAAAATTTGTGTGCTATTGGGGAATCCCCTGAGCTTCCGCTCCCCGCCTAAATGATGATAGAACAACGTTGTCATGTGTAACGTTGTTCGCTAAAAATAAAACAGTGTTGCCAGGTAGGAAATAACTATATCCCCAGATGGAGTCTCCCCAGAATTCCCTAGATAGTAAAACCGTCCCAATTTTTCTAAAGAAATCTGTAAGTACAACCGCGACCAAAAAATGGAAACACTAGCATTAAACAAGTTAACGCTTTTTTATAATTTTACACACTATACGTGGTGTTTAGTGTTATGAATTTTTTGCCACCGTACTACCTATTTTTATCTTATTCGTAAACCTGTCTGCTAAAAAGTTTGTCTATACTTATAGGTAGCTATATCTTGCTGTCTCTATGCTATTATTACACGTGTT
The DNA here is from genome assembly GCA_929113105.1 of Agrypnus murinus. NCBI lineage: Eukaryota > Metazoa > Arthropoda > Insecta > Coleoptera > Elateridae > Agrypnus > Agrypnus murinus. The sequence continues at coordinate 114,215,824 of OV816031.1, forward strand.
GGTGTTTCCCAATGTAAAAACTATTAAAAATAAAATCAATATTCCTGGTTTTTACGAAGAATAATTATTAATCTTACTCGAATATTACACCAATTACAGAATTATAATTATATTAAAAAGTAATTAAATTATTAATTATTAGACATTGAATTTTGCCAAAAAAATCTAATTTCAATCAAAATTCAATCTTTGACTATATGCACTCTAGTGTATTATTGTACAATTTTGAGAATCATCAAAAAGTCTCCAAAATTGAAACCATATCTCTATTTCTCCAAAAAGTTTCGCGAGCCTGACGTTTTTCCCCAAATCTGAGGAAATCTCCCTAGACCTGGGAACACTGAAATAAAAATAACCCATTCATTTGAAAATTGAAATTTGGTACCTGAATAAACAATACGAATCGAAAACACGTTCATCTGGCATCTATCACCACATATCAGCGGCGCATCGCAATCTGTACTCGTGTTTAGGATAGTTACTCTTCATACAATTGCATAAAAGGAAGTCGGGGATTCATGACACGCTCGCAGTGAATGGTATTAATTTTTATTGATACTAAAAATAAATCTGCTATTAATCAAAATCATAAGTGTTTCAATGCAATTTGTTAGGACTTGACGTCCTTATTTGTGCGAGATTAATGAAAACACTGATGTCATTACTTATCAAACTTATATTTTGATTATTGTAACTATTTTCACCAACATAACAATATTAATAATACAAATAAACTTAGTAGACTGTATATTTTACTAGCCCGCGCAGTGCGTCTTAAACGCGTGCATTACCCTTGACTTCTTAATTCGCTCTCTTCTCTGGGTACATGCTTCGACTGCATGCCATACAGCGAGTCTGCATACAGGCGCGAAAAATCTGAATTTTACCGGGAAGCTTAACACAACTCCTTCTAAATTTAATTGAAACGCTCCACTCCGGAATGTTTTTCTACACATACTCACTCTTCGAGAGGGGGGGTCCTTTAAATTTTTTAAGTGCAGAAGGGGGTAGCGGACCAAAAAGTTTGAGAAACACTGCTCTACACGGTAACATTTTGCAACTTCTTAGGGGGTTGTCCTTAAATTATGTAACGCATATTTAGAAGAAATTTGGTAACTCTTCTCGTAACTTTGTAACGCTACTCTGAACCCCCCTTCAATAATTACGTAATGCTACTATCACTCCCCCCCCCACCCAAATAATTTCAAAAAGCATGTAAAGTCCGAAGTTTTATAACGTCGACGAATATGAACGTCCCGAATACCACGAAATATGAAATATTATTTTATGATATGATGAAATAACAGTAATAATATAAAAAATACTTAATTTGTTAAAATAATATTCGTCATAACACTATCGTTTTAAATTAATTTAAATTTAAAACTTAACTATGGTTATTATGAGTTATGTTACGCTAAGCTTAATATTCTTCTACCCCTTGTACCGCTGCGTAACGCCATCAAAGATCTTCCCCTTCAAGCGTTACATAATTTAAGGACGACCCCTTGCATCAAACCCAGCTATTATTGTCCTCAAATGTTACTTTGGTGTTTTTTTAGTTTTTTTTTGCTATAATCTCGGCTTGCTATAATAGATCTGAAGCAAAAAAATATAAAAATAGCTATTTGTATACCAAGACCGCGAAATCTTTTTTTAACGTACCGAGAGAATAATTGATTGTTGCTTTTGTCGCCAAAGCCGTTGTAGACGAGGCAGAATAATGTCGAGGACGCTAAAGAATTTCACGGACAATCTATACACAACATTTTTTGTGAAACCGTAAAAAATATGTAATTACAAATTCTATTGCTTTTAAGAAAACAACAGTTTAATTCATTGTAAATAGTCGTAAATAATCGTAAAAAACTGGTGAATACCCTTAGTAAAGGCCGTGAAATTGTATTTCGTGACCTGTATTGCGTACGTGAAGTATGCACTTCGCGTATGGTTGCACGGCAGTTATTTTGACGTAAAAGACTAGTCAATATCATTACATGTGCTAGTCATCATATTTGACCCTTAGACAGTTCTTTAAGCCCCTGGTTTCTCCTACCCCAAATGTAGAATTTATTGCTGCCAAAAAAACTTCCAAAGCACTATTCGCTTCCATATTTTTAATTTATCTATGTCATGATTAAACCCCAGACTTTCCCGACACAAACGATTGGCCGTATTAGTTTTGTATATCCACAACTTTAGCTTTGTTAGTTACACTTTACTTTTAATGAGACGATTAAGGAGTCATTATTCTTGCTTGTATTTCCTCACTTTTCCGCGATGTACCTGTGTCTGATGACAAAAAGTTGCCCTGTTTTAATCGTAGTTTAATTACGAATTTATTTGGTGTTTTTTCCTCACTTTTAATCTTCAGTTCTGTTTGTTTAAGTGTTATATTTAACATATTTATTATTCCTTGTTCATCCCTAGCGTTACCAGTAATTTATATTAGTTTAGTTTTTATAAAATTCTCGTAAGCTAGATTAAAATCTATGTATATGTAGTAGGTCGATCTCCTTAAACAAGGCATTTTTGTGTTCTAAATTACACTTGGTATAGGAATTTGATGTACTTTTCTTATATACACTCTAAGATTACGTCAAGGCCTTTATCGAATTTCGGAATTTTGTTTAGCCGCGAATCACCTCTTAGACACGAAATTGGAAGTATTTCAATTATTGATTGACTCTGAAAATGCTTTTGGATTTACTAGGCGTCCAAGATAACTGATGAAATCACATCCGCCCTTCTAAACTAGTCGAAGCACCTTGTATATTGTATAACCAGTTCAAAGAAACCAGCATCACCATTTCTTTTCTTACGACATGTAGATTTACGATAGGTACTCTGACTTTCTGAAGTTCTGAATCTTCAAGTTTTTTCTTTTCTTCCTAGTTATTTCTAAGAAATTCCTGGAAAGTTTCTTCGTTATTGCACTGTTATTTGCTTGTTCTGTTTCTTGGTAATCATCTTTATTATCGTCTTGTTTTTTTATTTATTTATTTTGTATTTTTAATTGAAATATCCTTCCAGAATGTTTCCGAATTTACCAATACATCTTTCTGCACATTGTTTGAGATCACTGCCGACTTTATTCCCATGTTAATTTCCTTCTTATTAATTAGTTTCTTGCGTTCATTTTTTGTTGTTTCATATATTTTATTGTTTTCTCTTCTTTATCTAGCGTAAGCAGCTAGAGTACGTCACTAAGAAAGCAGAATTGGCGGTACGAACTGAAACCGTCTGCTTGTAGACAATCTTGTGTCAACTGGATATCTTTTATATTCAACTTATTCAACAGCTAGTCCAAAAATAGCACGTGGTTATTCCAACCTCGTTTAGTTAGTTGTGCTGATCTAGTTGCAATAATCAGATTTAAGTTGAGCTAACTAACGTTCGTTGATGTCCCAGTCACCTGTATGTATGTCGACTCAGCAACATATCTGTTTAGTGTTCAGCAACATCCAGGTGCCATAGTTGTCCTAACCAAGGCCGCTTGCAGCAGTGATCTGAATTGCACATCCAGATAAATAGATGAGCCAAATGTTACTACGAAATCTGGTTAGAGCAAGCAGATTTATGTTTACTCTAACCTTTCTTTTTTCTCAGTGTAAAAGTAAAGAAGTAGAGTACTATGTGTTTGCCTATTATATTTCTTTATACGGGTATGATATGCAGGAATGTGGGTGTCTTGTACACTTTGGTATCGGTTCTTTCGTGAGGCGCTCTTCAGGCAACCTCTTAGCTCTCCTTTGCTTTCTACCAAGCAAACCGTCAATATAAACGCAGCTTGATGGCAAACAAAAAACCGTGCAGGTACGGTGCAGCGAGCGGTGGTATAAATACATTAAACAATATTGATTCCCACCCTCCTCACGAGAATTTCAAAGTTTTTCTGTTCAGTAAATCAGTGACTTGCGTTTACCCAAGAATTACAGGTCTGGCTAGTCCCAGGAAGATTACCCCGGGAGATCACTTTATAAGGGAAGTTGATGCGAATACAGAGCCAATACGATTATCAGCCTCTCGCTACTATGACAAGACTTTTAGGTAGAGTCCGACGGGACTCACCAAGCCTTAATTATATTAAATTCTGGGATATCCTTGTCAGATCCAATATCCATTTTCCAATCACACTTGAGGTTAGACACGTACGGGCAGTGAAAGTCCGCATGCTGCAGTACGAGTGATGAGACTCCCTCGGAGATGTACCCCGACGAGTGAGCACATAGATAGCTCCGGTACTAGCCTAGATAGCTACTAGAGGGCGAATAGCTAACCTTGTTCCCACCTGTGTAAACTTGTAGCACTCACACAAACAAGTAAGTAACACGCTAATTGAGCGTACCTTAATTCGTTGACCCCATAGGGGGCTGTGGCCATTAAGCTTAATACAGAAGACCACGTTAAACAAACTTGGAATTCGTGTTCAGTAAGTATGAAGGTTAGCAAAGATTAGCAAGGATTGTTCTATTGGCGAGAGTCCCCTGTCTGTGACAGTGATGCACCTCAACGATTGCGAGAGTTAAAATGAGTATCAATTGATAGATAGAAACGAGCACTTGAAGAAGTAAGTGAGCATAAATATTTAAATAACGATAAAATAATGAAGATCTAAAATAGTAAATTTTAAGATTTTCTGATACCGACACGATTCGGGTATGCCCACTAAATCGGGCTAACCTGCACACCTCTATTCCAAAGGCTTACTACATTTCCATGTTTGCAAATGTTGTTCATTTGATTGTTTTACAACAGTAAAAAAATAGGAATTACCACTTGCGTCGTCTATTTAATAGATATCGATAAACAGCACTAACATCATTAGAAAAACCCAATTGCTTTCATTAATTGATAAATAAGGTAAGTTTCGAGCCATGAATGATATATAAGTGTTACAACAATGTGTGTAATGTTGCAATAACTTAAATAGATGGCTGACACTTTTAACTACTAGGAACTTGTTGAATATCTGTATATATTTTGGCTCTTACATCTACTATTAATAATAACAACTTACTTCTTTGTTTAAGAGTACAATAAAATGTTAAAAGATTATTTTAAAATTTACATTTTTATATTCCTAGATAGAAACTAAAAATTAAATAGACGTAATTTGAAAAATCTCGAATTTAAAATGTAGATAACCCATACTTGACTTTTTGAGTTCATTTTTTATAATAAACAAGTCGATGACTCTTAGCTCTTAAGTAATCTTGTAACACTACATTAAATACGAGAAATGGCTCTTGAAATAAAATTATACATGCACATCAACCTGTCCGGTTTTATGTTTGTAATTATTATACTAGCTGTTTATCTAAAATCAAAATCCGTGAAATACTTTCGTTAAAAGTTTTGTTAAAAACGAATAAATGTATTGAATCTATGCCAAAATATTCTAACGCATAATTTCACAGTACATACCTAAGTAAATTATTTAATAAGACATCACCTAAGTAAAATATAAATATCTCTACGATGTTCAATTTAGGAACCTTGTTTAAGTTTTCCAAAATATTATAATATTTATTTTACGCGCGTATTACGGTGAATCACAAAGTCATAATAAATAATTTTGATTAAAGACTAATCTTAACTTATATTTTCTTTTGAGTAAGCGTGTTGCATGTGATGTTTATTTTAAAGCACTTTGTAGCTTAGCTTTAGGCAACACTTTATACTCCTCGTATACCATGTTATCAATGTTGATTTCCGTAGCCTTTATCTGCTTTGAATGCTGAAATGTCCCCAATTGTATTAGCAGTGGTGTCTCATAGAATTATTTCACTTTATTAATTTCTTTCTTAAATGATTCAGCTTATTATATTTATATAATTTTTTTTCTATAATAATTTTTTTTTGAATAAATTTTTCTTCTTTGTTAATTATATTTATAAAAGCTCTCTTAAATCTATTAGGCTATTTAATCAATAGTTTTTGTGGTCTGTTCCACCCCGCTTGTTTTCGATTGTTCTAGTTGGTTTTCATTTTACTTTCGTGGTAAACTAGGCCAGATTCGTAAATTTTTGAAAAAATAGAAGTTAAGTTCTCATTGATTTTGTGGTTGTTTCGTTAAAAAAGTCTTTTTTTTGAAAAGTCTTTGTGTATAAAAATCTTTTTTTAATTTACAAAATTGGAAAATGTGCACCGTACTTTGACTGATTTGATTGGTTAATACTTTCCAGTTTACAATCATTTCTGGTATTATGTATTTTTATGTATTATCCCATTCGAGGCTTTTGGCAAACGACTTCCCAGGCAGTACTACGAGAAATTCAAGAAAACAAGTCGTTTAAGACCTTCAGTAAGTGATTTAGTTTCTATTTAAATAAGGTCGGACTTAAGGTCGGAAATTAGTTATCTAATCACTTAATCACGATACAGATACCAGCAACCAATGGTAAGAATTCAATCAGAAATAATTCTTTATCTACTTAGTTCTGAATTATTTCAGTAATTTCGCGCATGAATAACAGTAGTTATTATACTATAGTATTTGTTGCATTTAGAGAGTAAGATTTGGAAATCTTCATAGAACTTTTTTAACTTGTTCGTGATTGCTGGTTTATTAAATAAGTATCTTACAGTTACATGTACAGTGTGTAAATAAAGTAAGGAATAAAATTCATATTTTGTTGTATTATCACTGTTTGGAAGAAAAGCTCGGACACGTCAATTTTATTTTTTTCCTGTGGATCTTATGGTCGTCAATTTTAATATTTTAGTTTATTACTATGGGGCCTTTGACGTCATCGACTTTTTTTAAATGGAACCCCCTTATTTTTGCTAGAAATGAAAAGTATATTTTTTTCTCTGTATATTTTATCATTAGACTTGAAACATTAAGTATTATTTTCGTGAAAAGTTGTCACAAAAAAATATTAATTTTAAATATTGCTGAACTCAGAAAAAATATACTTTTCGTTTCTAGCAAAAAATAAGAGGGTTCCATTTAAAAAGAAGTCGATGACGTCATAGTAGTAAACTAAAAAAATTAAAATTGACGACCATAAAATCCACAGGAAAGAAATAAAATTGACGTGTCCGAGCTTTTCTTCCAAACAGTGATAATACAGAAAATATGAATTTTATTCCTTACTTTATTTACACACTGTATAATTATTATTTAAGCATTTCTTTACATCAGCTCTGTTACTTTGTCTTTATGAAAGCTGCAGGAGAAGAATACGGGAAGTTTCCTCAACAGGATTTGGTGAGCTATTTAGTACTTATTTATATTGTCTGCTTCCGGTGGCGTGGAGCCGTTAAATGATCTTTTTAATTACCAATCGGGCAAGTGGCGTATTTATGTATTCTGTTGAGAAATACTGAATTAACATGAAGTATTTCTCTAGTATTTTAAAAAGGACCATCAATGTATGACAACTCCACGCGTTACTTTAGTAGTCCCTCGGAGACTGAATATATTGAATTACCTTTTTTTGTTTCAAACAGGCGATTCAAACGGCAGCAACATATGCGCTTACTAGCGTCCAATCTATTACTATCTAGTCTATCTATCTGATCTTATGCTGGGTCAGGGAAGATTCACATGTTACTAGGAATGAAGATCTACGTTGAAACACTAAAAAAAGGATTGATAACAAGTTCACCTGGTACACCCATTGCACAATATTACGCAATTGGGTTGGATCATATTAATGATTAAGCAAGATACACAAGGAAGAGACACTACTTAAGTGAAAGGTACTGTAGATATTGTCATGATATTTAACATGCCAAAAAGGAATTCACCTACACTAATAATTTTAAATAAGCATTATGCAATTTCAAAACGACACGTTAGATTGGTTGCATAACTTGCATAACCACAATTTTCAAAATAATTATTTTGAGTAATTTTTCTCTTATGAATTAAAATATAGTTATTTATGATCAGCATACACACTTGAACACTATAGGCTGATAAAGGATAGCTGAAAAACTGATTTTTCCATAGAATTTTGTTAATATTCCTTGTCTATTAACGATTTGGAGCACAATCTATTTTTCCAATTTTTGAAGTTTAGGTCAACTTTAATATAAGATTTCATCTAGAACAGGCAAGGTGTACTGTATTAAGGGTGTATGCAAATATTTACCCACTACTTGCCTTGTAAAAATGTAGTTAAAACTGTGTTTTCTTTATAACGAGGTTCTCCGATATCGAAAGTTTCTTGTAATTTAGATTTTTAAAGCTCTTGGTTGAATTATTTTGGTGGAGGTTTGTAAAGCTGCTTCTTTACCACATAACTGATACAATCTTAAATGTAGGGGCCGCATTTTGTTGTAGCTATCTTTATAACAGCATGTAATTATGCTGCACCTTTGGAATGTTTATTGAAATAGTGTATATTAGATTGATATATTAGTTTCTTATTTTAATTTGTTGTCATCTAAAAACATGTAAATAATGTTATTAAGATGGTGTGAAAAGGTATGTTTAGGTAATTAAGTCAAAAAACAGTTTTAGGCAAATTGTGTGTCATCGACATTCAATGGCAAGTTTGCCATTTAATTTTGTTTGCCCATACAAGTACTATATATCATTGAATTCGGGATTTAATCCCTATAAGACTATTTAATTAGTAGTAGTTGCTTTAATAGAAATTCGTAAATAAGAATTTGGTTATTGTATTCATGTAATGTCAACAGCTTTTTGTTTTGTTCAAAATTTGTATAGAAGGCAATTGTTTTAGCCAATTCATATAAATAGACAACCATTTTTCCAACAAACTCTCTTTCAATTTACGTTTGTCAGAAAGTGCACGCTTTTGTTTAGAATAATAAAAAATTAAGATTATGTTGACCTAATAATGAAGTCTCAACGTTTTAAGGTTAGATTTATGTTATTTTAAACGTCAAAGTGTAACAATTTAAAAAGTTTTTAATTCAAAATATTTAATTAACAGTGCCAAAAGTTAATTAAGTGTATATTTATATTTTCCTTTAATATCTGATAACAAGAAAAAATTATGGAAATTATTGATTAATTAAATGGATTTGGATATAAATAAATAAATTTTTACTTATGGTGGTTTACTTATCATGGTTTTAAAATAATTAAATGGATTTAGTATTCCAATTTTTGTAAAAAAAAACTTTTAATTGGAAATAATTATGCTGACTTCAGTGACACATGTTTCTTGATTTATTTGTCAACTTTAATGAAATCAGATAGCTGATTTAAGGGAAATTGAAAAACATCAAGATGGTAATCTTGTATCGATAATTTTTAAACAAGGAAAAGATGACAATTCTAGTAACAAAAAACCGTGAGTTTTTTTGTAGTACTTAATTTAATCATTAATATAAGAAATCTTGATGATACAAAAGGGCAAATTATGATATAAAAGGGCATACCAAATACCAGATACCAAAGAGCAACTTTATTAAATCCAACAAGGAACTCGTAGCAACGTGAAGGGCCAGTAACCTAAACGTAGGTACCTGAAGACTTTGCAAAACTATTGGCAAATGGTGGGATAAAGTGGCACTTTGTACCACTTATAGCCCCGAATCTTGGTAGTTTATGGGAAGCAGAGATGAAGTCTATTAAACACCATGTTCGTTGAGTTATTGGGAACTACATTTTAACATGAGATGATGACGGTACTTACTCAGATTAAGGTTTGTTTAAACTCACGACCTCTATCTCCACTAAGTGATAATTCTGATGACAGTGAACGCTTACGCCGGGACATTTCATCATAGGGGAACCATTTAGCACCATTCCTGGTCAAGATTTAATGAATATATACATGAACAGGTTGGTTAGGTCGCTGACAGCTAACACAAAGGATGATACAGAATTCTTGATGTAGATTGCAAATATAATGTATTATTCCGGCTTCAAAAAAGGCTAAAAATGGCTAAATACGACATCGAGAGTATTTGTAGAATTGTTACTGTAAACAGAGAAAATAGACTACCATCAGGAAAATGGTGCCTTGGAAGAAACATTTAAAAGCATTCTGAAGCAGACGGAATTTGCAGAGTTTACGCTATGGTGTCCATAGATGGCATTACAATGAATGCATTAAGAATACTGGAAACAATAGAAAGTTATTGAGAATGGTGAATAAATGCTTAATTATCTCATACTTCTCGTACGTTTTTGTCTCGTACACCAACGTATTATTTTTTTGTAAATCCTTTATATGAGGCTGTATTATATAAGAAGTCTACCTTGTATTTTGATAAATGATATTTTAATAATTCTCAAATTCCTATTTTTCTATTGGTAAAATTTAAGTCTATTTACACCCGCCCCCACATCGTTAAAATGCTCTAAAATGTTATTAAGTTACTCCTTTCCATATAAATCGATTTACGGATTGGCGCCCAAACCCCAAATCCTGTTTGCCATAAAAGTTGTCCATTTTTGTCAATTGTAACAGAAGTATATTTGTGATTTTCGTCCATTAAACGTAGAAATCTAATAGAAATTCACATTATTATGGTTGATCTATTGCCTTGCGTTGAGTTATCGTATTTTCTTTATGGGTTTCGTATAATAATTCAATTTAAATTCGTTTATTAAAACTTTTCTGGCCTAGGGTTTTAGCAGACTCTTAAAAGTGGTTTGGAGGCCGTTTCCTTGGGTAAATTAATTTATATCGTTTGACTTGGATATACCTGATTTTGTTGTAACACTTCGATATATTAGCAGACTACTTAGGGGCAAAATTAAATATATAAAATAAGACTTAAATCAATTTTGAAGTGGTTGGCGCCACGAATTTTTTTAAAAAACTCGAAGTATTTATGATTGGTTGAACAATTGAAGCGAAAATCTATTCTCGATCTATAGATTCTTTGAACCTATTGTGCAAAGAAAATTAAAAAGACAAGATTTTGCAGTAATTAAAGAGTTACTTAAATTTTTATAAATCATAAAATCTAAGGTGAATGTGGTTTAACTACAAAGTAAAATGTAATTCTATTTTAAGTAAATAACAATACGTTAACCAATTTAGATCAACCTTTGTAATACTCCTAAGAGTATTACAAAGGTTGATCTAAATTGGTTGATCGCAATGTTTATTATTAAACAAGTGTATGGACATTATTGTTTTCTATTTACTGTGTTTTTCTACGGTCATACAGATTGTGTTGAAGAAATTATTTAAATTTAATCTCAAACAAGCTGGCGCTCTTAGGCAACTATAGTTCGATACGAATTAGCCAAACTTTCAATTTTCCCATGCTGGAAAAGACCTTCAATGAGAACTTGTCTTAGCCGGATTTTCATTAGCTCAGAATTTAAATCGTAAGTATTATATATTGTGCCCGGTTGTAGTAGGGCTTTGAAAGTATTAAATTGTTTTACCATATAATCAGATTTTGATAGTATTTAGTGTTTTGAGAGATCTTTGGCGCCCAGTCGTGGGGAATAAAGTCTGTATGGTACATAAGCGATTAGAAATAGTTAGACGTTGCTTAGAAATGTTCTATTAGCTCAGGAATTCATCACGGGTTTTAAGTGATGGACGCTTGCGACGCCCAATAGTTAATAAGGAATACGTAACTGATCTCCAATTTCAATACAATCAAGAAATAATTACAGCTGAGAATGTGATAGTTATAAGATCAATTTAAAAAATAAAATTACAAATTTTGGTAATTTGGCAATGGATTTTTTAATTTACCTTTAAATATTAGTTTCAGTAGCAATGATACGTAATAGATGCACGTTTCATTAACAGTTTCCATCTTTCACTCATTTAGGAATGTATGCTGCTATTACTTTAAATCATCTAGATGTTTGCAAAATCGCTCTGTCAAACAAAGGTTTCAATGTAGACGCACACACATTTACAAGTGTCTGAAATACCTCAGAACAACAGCATTTACTAAAGGATACATGTTTCAAAGGAGGAGATGTTTCTCTAAAGTTAATTATATTCAAAACTTTAGTTACTACGTGCAGAAGTTGCTATATCAACTTAATTGTCTGTAGGGTTACTGCATTCATTATAAGCTATTTGAATTTTTATTATTAAGCTTTGAGAAGATTCCGATAAACGCAATATTCAAAAAACAAATTCCATTGACATTGAAAGATATTTCTCTATAGAGAAGTATAAAAAATAATTGTCAGAAAGGTACAACGTAGAGAAAATCTTAATTTAATTTCCTATTGCAATTTAAAAGGATTAATGCTGAGTTGGAGAGAAAATAGTGAATTTGAAAGAAAGCTGAAAAGTGGATTTGGGATAAATTGTAAAGATGAAGGTTGTACACTAAAGAAACCGCTGCTTCTAACACCGATGAGATGGGAACAAAAAAAAAGTAAAATCTCACTTTTTTAATTCTCTTTTTCTGTATCTTGAAAAGCGACGAACAAAAACAAGGATACAGCAAAACATTGAAAAAACTCTAAGTTAATAATGAGAGATACCAATGTCGAGGTCGATTAAAAAGGTTCGCGATGATACAGGTCACAGAAATTAGTTCAAATGAAATAGATTATATTACATTAATATTTTAAATTGTCTGCGAGTTTTGTTTTATCAAATCAAACTAAACGAATTAAACGAAATAAATAATTACTAAATTAATTAATCTAGTAAACAAACCAAGCTGGCGATTCGAGTTCCACAATAGCATCCATACTGTATGCTCCAGATAATGAACCATGCCAAACCAATTATCTTTTTACCGAAAACACAAATTGATATTCCATAGCTTATACCAACCACCTTCCAAAACCAGTTATTATAAATTTGAATTAATTTCGGTAAATACAATCAACATCAGTAATTTATACACTGCTTTCTTCTCAAATAGGCCAAAACCATAAATGTAACCTTAAATGTTGAAATCCGAGGTTATTAAGAAAAATACCACGTTACTTTGGGCATTTTGAAAATACGTTGTAACATATATCATGCACTACTTTTTCTTTAATTTTCTAAACAACAATGCTTTAAATGCCTTCTTTTTTTCGAACAAATTTTTATTTTTGCAATAGGGCTAAGTTTTTTTTTACTAAACTGATTTACTAACCTACTATATACATAATGATTATAAGACATACAATATATTCTGTTGAACCACTTTAGATGAAGACAAGTCAAATTTTTTTGTTACAAATCAGTGATGTGTCACACTACCCGTTTGAATTTTATTATGTATACAGTAGTGCTACATCCAGCTCCCTTGTAATTAAAACAATCAGCTCCTTGTCTAAAACGGACGAATAAAATTCCCAATTGTATAGCATACTTTATTACAGTAAGGATGGTAATAATAGTTAGCCAGCATGTTTTATACAGAGGCTTCAACTTTTATTTTAGAAGCATAGAAAGCCTCTTTAATACATTATTATCCAACATAATATACTACGTATTATCAGCTGAGGTAATATGATAGAGTTTATTATTAAAATTGGTATAAAAAAGTGAGTTAATACTACTTACCTGTTGTATAAAGTACATAGAATAGTGGAACAAAATCTGGAGAGTTGTAAAATGAAAAGAGATAGTCATGAGAGTTTATGAAAAAATGTTGAGAGCAGTTTATGTCAATTTGCAATTATAAATAGGAAAATGTTAGAAAAATTATAGAAATGAAAACTATAAAGTAACGCCAACTTTCCAATATGATAAAGTATGGAAAACATTTCCACTTGTTCCCTCTCTTTGAAACCAGCTGATTACACGTGGCTTGTCGAGATTGGATCAATCATTAAGAAAATCTAGAATTTATTTTCAAATAGTATCTGCAAGTCTATATGAGAAATATGATATCCAGATCTTGCTTTTTATTAGCAGTTCAATCCAATAAATAACTTGAACACCTTTTGTGGTAAATACTTCTATTTAATAAACTTTTCTTCACATTTACAGTGTTTTGAATATTGCTATAAAAGTGTTTTACTATTCATAATATTTAAATTAGATTTTTTTATAAATTTCCTCATTACATAAAATATACTTGTACTTTTTCGTTTACAACTTTTCTCAAACATTCCTTTCAAGACTATACCTTAACATTCAATTAATCGTCTTGAAAGATAGTTGGATTGTCTCACCTCTATAAGGTGTTAATCATGTAAATAAAATACTAATGAAAAAATATGCATTGAAAGTATTATACAACCTATCCCATAGCAAAATCTAAGCAATAATTAATTTTTATACAAGGTATTATATATGTACAATGTACATATACCGATTAATACTGATTCAGCCTTGATCTTTTTTATCTATTTTATGTAAAATTGCTAAATAGGTAAATTATTTAGCAAATGAAAATAGATAAACAATTTCCTACATTTATTAAATTACCTACTATTATAAATAATACAATTATATAATTGTGACTCATCTACGTTTATAACTTCTTACAAAAGTTCAGTTAAAGGTTTGTTAAATAAATAACAGTTTACGTAAATAAATAATGACTTAGATTGTAGCACCTGCACTTTCTTTACGAGTAACTATTGCAATTAATGCAAAAATTAAAATACGATTTAAACTAATGCTACTCTGTTAAAGATGGCATATGCACATGTTAGCCACATCAATAAATATTGTTTCTTTATTCATATTGTCGATCTTATACAATAAATTACAGATAGGTAAATCAAATGGGGGAAAATTTACAATATTATTTAATATGATTGTATATTAATAATTTTACTGCAGTATTTAGTTAGAATAGTATTAAATTTCACCCCTTTATTTAATTAAATAAAGCAAATGTTTACGAGCCGCTATATCAACAATTATTAGAGATCGAGTAAATAATTAGTTATGTAACTTCTGTTTGTTCATAATTAGGTGTATATAAATATTACCGATTTTACATTGTTTTTGAATACATAAACCACATGAAAATGTAATAGTTTACGCCTACTAACTAACTAACCACATCAAAGAAACAGTTAACATTTATAAAATGATTTATATCACAGTTTGTGAATTATTAATGATTTCTGTTTACATAATGTGTAATAAAGATACAAAATAAATAAAGATTAACATAAAAGTTCAATTTATTACGACTCGAATAATAAAACTATGTAATAGTATTATTGAAGTTAACGTATAATAAGATACATTTTATCACTTTGTTTCATCGCCTAATATTTATTGGTATTTGTTAAAAATAAACGGATTAAAACTACCGGAACGCACAGACGATTAAAATCCCTTTTATGAATGTAGTGTCATTCCTTTAAATGAAAGCGATTATTATTATGACTGTTGTGTCAGTAGATGGCACTTAACACGTAAGATGTATTTAAATTCCCGCTGATTTTAGTTATAAATTCGGCATAATATAGGAAAGCAAGTTGGTAAACTGCTTTGTCAATCACAAGCAACAAAATTGAAGCAGTCACGTTTAAGGATGGATTTTAGGGAAATTCTAGATTCCCAGATTTAAATTGCCGATAAACACTTAGTTTGTAAATTTCTTTTTAATGCACTTCTGTTTATTTGTACCTTCTTTTCTTATTTTTTCTTTACTAATCCTATCGTTGCTTTTTTCTTGTCCAAGAAAAGAAACCGCCTTTAATTGAAACTGATTAAGGACCAAGGAAAACTCGGGTATTTGTGTGTGTAATGTACGCCCTCGCCTCATTGTCTAGTGAGGGTGTCAAGTTTTTCATTTTCAAATATCAGAAAAAGTTCAAAGTTTAAAATGAGGAATATAGACTCCTTTGTAGAGCCTTACTTACAAAGCCTGTAAGAATGTTACGTGTGTATTAAGATTCAATGAAAACTTTTTGGGCAGATACATACAGGAACTTCACATAACGTAAAATGTTGGACAAACTAAACGAGTTTTGGTAGTCACAAAATCAACTACGCTCAGAGGTGATTATTGGGTTGCCTAAATATACCAGGGTCAAAATATGGACACATTTCTGATGGAATTCACTCAGGTCTTGTTGTTTTAATTAATCTAAGGGGCAAATGAAGACAATAATGAACACTGAAAACATCAAATAGCTATTTGTTTATTAAGAGAGCAAAATCATAGATTGTTGCTCAAGAGAGAATGTAGAAGGTTAAGAGCGGCTATCTCTCGAAAACGACAATGACACATTGCGCTAGAAATACACATACTGAATGTTTGGAATTATGAAATTTTGGAAAAACTATTTTTTGAAATGTTTGGGGTGCTATAGCTCGTAAAGTACTTGTTCTACAAAATGGCATTTCTCTTTTCCAGACTATAGTTTATCACCTATCGGCTATCGTCTATTGCCAATTGTTTATTGCCCATCGTCTATAGGCTGTCGTGTATCGTATATCGCCTATATAGCCCATCGGCTATCGTCTATCGCATATAGTCTATTGTCTATCGCCCATCGTATATTGTCTATCGCCTATTGTCTATCGTCGCGGTGACATTACACTGTCACTTGTCAAACAAACTAAATCAAACTAAAAAATGTGTTGTACAATGTTGCAAAATGGAACCTTCAGCTACACAAATATGGACTTCTACCCTATACGTACTGAATTAGGATGTCCTTTCGTTGTACATAAAAATCTAAACACTGAATTTTACGATCGTATTTCGATGTTATGACTAGGTATAACAACATAGTAGTAGCCATAGAAGAGATTGAAATCGCAAAATAAGCAATTTTGTAGTAAGAGTAAGTTAAGTAAGAGGACACAAAATATTATTACACAAAGTTTAGTAAGATTGTCTATAAAGCAGAAGTTAGCGATACAGGTGTTGTATTTCTATACATATACCAGTGACATGCCCCACGTTGGGACAAGCGAAATAATTTAATAAATAAATTTCGCATAAACGCTATTTATTTTATTAATGTAAAATAAAATAAACTTTTTCAAAAATTCTTTTATATAATAAGTTTGTCCGGTCCCTTAAGAAATGAATCTTAAAAGTTAATTGTATGAGATACCCATATTAGTTGTGTAAATCATGATATAGCTTTAATAATACACAATAATAAAATGATTTTATAAAAATTTAATTAAATTTTTTATTAAAAATAATATTTGAGAAAAATGTAGAAATAAATACCGACACTCAGGTTGGTGTGAGGTTCTTAAGGTAATTAAGGTGAATCATACGAATCACAAAGAGATCTATCCAAAACTAATTATTAAATTTAATTTGCTTTTTCTTTTTGAAACTAAATTACTAAGTTGTTAATCAATTTCTATCCTGAAATACCAGCCTTCTTTGTTAATTATGAAAAAGAAACTAGATTAGGTTCTACCTTAAAAACTATAAA
This sequence comes from Agrypnus murinus, assembly GCA_929113105.1. Lineage (NCBI taxonomy): Eukaryota > Metazoa > Arthropoda > Insecta > Coleoptera > Elateridae > Agrypnus > Agrypnus murinus. The sequence goes on from OV816031.1 coordinate 114,233,060, forward strand.
CTTTGAGTATCTTAAATCATCAAACCGATGATACCATTAAAAGATTTATCTCACAAAAGCTTTAAGTAAGTAGTTATATGAAATGTAATTTTAACTTTCGGTCAAGTATTACGAATTCTGAACGTTTTATGACTTATTACAACAACAAAAAACTTTATTTTGCAGTTCATCAGAAGTATGCTATATGAATAATAAATAACAAACAAATTTAGTATAATAAGTATATGTCACTTGAAGCCATGGTAGCTCATATGGTATGGCACTTGACTACCAATCTTAAGGTCCTGGGTTCGAATCCCAGGAATAATACATTGGAATTTTAAAAATATCTAAGACTTCCAGGTCGACTCAGCGTGTGAAAATGAGTACCTGGGAAATCATTTCCTGGGGTAATAATAGGTGGTCGGTGCGTAAAGCCGAACGGCTCGAGAATAGCAGCCTACCCTGCTATACACCCCAATGGGCTTCATGGCCTGTGAAAAGGGGACTATTAATATATTATTATTATAATATGTCAGTTTAGAAATTGAGATTTACTTTAAAAAACAATTTCTACACAATAAAAATTAAAGAATTTTCAAAAAACCACAAAATATTGGAAATGCAGTCCATAGCAATATAATCGGGGGTTCGAATCCCATTAATCCCACTCTATCGCAATATGTGTTTATTTTATTTTTTACTTATTCAACAAAAATAATCGAATGAAATATTTTTTTTTACTTTTTCATATGTACCTAGTTAAAATAAAATAACGGAAAATGTCTTGATATATTTAAACAATCCAATTGTTTCGACGACCACCAAACGTACTGGTTTATGATCTTCGACATGTTCTGTTATGACTTGGTTACAGTGATCAAGAATGGAGTGGCAGTCATTGTAATGGTGCAGCCTCACATCCTTGGAGTAAAACGGGCTTTGTATTGCGAGACACAACGCTTTGATTGAATCTTGAAACTTGAAAGTTGACCCTTGAAAATCACATTGTACTTGAAAATGAATGTCAAAATGGCAAGTGCTGAATTAATCGAAAGCTTGAATTGATTTGAAACTAGAGTTCTTTACGTTACCTGGATGGTCCATTTTCAGTAACAGATGTTAATTTGTTTGAATAGCATGATGTGATGTTTTTACTTTTGCATCTTCGATCAGTCTCATACATTGTGGTAGTCACAATAATGGAGTGGTAGTCCGCGTAAGGATATAGATTCACACCCTTGGAATAAAACGACTTATTGTAGATTTCGAATTCATACGAACACTGTTTTCAAGTACTGGTATCATATATCATAGTTATGTTGTTTAATATTATTGATATATTTTGACGTGTATTTATTTTTTATATTTTAAAACATAACACACCCCACAATTTCTTCCCCGAATTTTTATTGGTCTACAATGTGGCTGTTTCTCGTTGCTATTAGAGTACGAGGGTGGTCCCAGAAGTACCCGACCCAACAAAGAAAATTTTGGAAAAAGATTTATTTATTTTTCAACGTAATCTTTCAGCTCTATACACTTTTCCCAGCGGTGTTCAAAAAGTTCGATACCCTTTTTATAATAAGAACTGTCTTGCTCCTCAAAATAGCCATTAACTGCTGACATCACTTCTTCATCGTTGGAAAATCTTTGACCACTGAGCCATTTTTTCAAGTTTGGGAACAGAAAATAATCCGAGGGGGATAAATCTGGCGAATATGGTGCATGAGGTAGCAATTCAAACTTTAATTGATTAATTTTGGCCATTGCAATAACGGATTTGTGAGCTGGCGCGTTGTCGTGATGAAACAACACTTTCTTTTTAGCCAAATGCGGCCGTTTTTGCTTGATTTCTTCGCTCAAACGTTGCAACAAGTTTGCACAATACTGGCCGTTGATGGTTTTTCCTTTTTCGAGATAGTCAATAAAAATTATTCTACGCGCATCCCAAAAAACCGACGCCATAACCTTGCCTACATATGAAACGGTCTTCGCCTTCTTTGGAGCCGGTTCTCCCTTTTGAGTCCATTGTTTCGATTGTTCTTTTGTCTCGGGTGTGAAATGATGGACCCATGTTTCATCCATTGTTACGAAACGGCGCAAAAATTCTACTTTGTTGCTGTGAAACTTCGCTAAACACTCAATTGAAACATTTTCACGACACTGTTTTTGCTCGAGTGTGAGCAAACACGGCACCCATCTTGCACACAGCTTTCTCATGTCCAAATTTTCAGATAATATGCGATGTACCGCACTTTTTGAAATGCCCGTAATGTCTGCTAGCTCGCGCACTTTCAGTGGACGATCATCAAGTACCGCTTTGTGGATTTTCTTCACCATTTCTGGAGTCGTCACCTCATTTGGTCGACCACTGCCATGCTCGTCTTGGCAGGTCGTACGGCCTCGTTTAAACTCAGCTACCCAAAACTAACTGTTGTAAACGAAGGAGCAGAATCACCCAGAGTAGAATCCAGTTCAGCTTTTACATTGGTTGGGCTGAGGCCTTTCAAATAAAAGTATTGTATCACATAACGATGACCAATTTTCTCCATTTTCACAAATTCACTGACAACGTTCACTATTCGGCTGCCAAACAAATACTGAACAACGTGGCGCTTTCAAACTTGAAACATATGCTTTATAGACTGCGTACTCTCCAATACAATGATATTTTCAAACAACTACCGCCACCTCTTGGTCAGGTCGGGTACTTCTGGGACCACCCTCGTAAAGTAAATGCTTCTGTACCTACTCCATGTCAAGTCCACAGATTGCTGAACTGCGAGGGAATTGTCTAATAGCGGTTTATGAAACTTATAGTTCAAACATTTAAAGAGGCGATAGCTGACATCGAAAGAGATAAAAAATTCTTAATAAATTTTATAGTAATTTAGAGAAACTGCTTGTCATAATTGCACATTGCGCACAGTTGCGCATAGTGTTGGAAAATGCTCGAGCATGTATTTTTGGAGAATATTCCAGGAGCACAAACGAAAAAGAACAAGAATAAACCCTCAAAGGTGAGCAGGACTGGAAAACATGCCTTTAACTTGCAAAGCTATACCTATCCAAAATAAGGATAATTTCAAAAGTTCTTAAAATATCTTCAAAATGCTGAAAATGCTCGAATGTTCTCCAATTTTTCTCTTCTCATTTATAATGCTAGTTGTAGTTAATTTGACTGTTGACTGTAATGAGTTGAAACGTAATGTAATAATAGAAAATATTAAACCCTTTGGGTCTTGTTCACATCTCACTGTTAAGTTAATAACGTGTTTAATTGGCATGGTGACCAATTCTAATCTTTTTTCACCTATTAGAATAAGGTAAAGCTATCTTTTTCTGAAATCGTCAAGAAAGCTTGTCATGACAGAACTCAGGTTGGTCATGAAAGTGTCACTTTAAAGACTAGTCACTTTCATGATTTTTACAAGACTCCTGTCACTTTACAAGACTCATCTGTCATTTTTAGACTGCAATTGAATTAGAAATCGTCACTTATCTTATGAAACGTTTATTTAATATAATTAAAAACACTAACAATCAAATACAACAAAATATTTTTGATTTGTTGTTGATTCATTGTCATGGATATTAACTTCTCATACGACTCTGATGTTGATATATTTTTTCAGTTTAAATCTATTTTTAGTTTTGAAAAACGATTTCAGAAAAAATATAATACATCACTGGTCATGAAAGTGTCTCTGCTTGACTCGGAGGCTTTAAAGAGATACTCGGATGCTACGCATCCTCGTACTCTTCAATAAGCCTCCTCTTCTGCAAAGTTTCACTTTCATGACTTGTAATGTAATACACCATTTTTCTTGTTGATTTTAATTACTTGGTTAGTTAAAGACACCTTTAATGTGGTATGCACTTTTATGCCTATCGAACACTTCGCTGACCGCCGACGGCAAAGTGTCCACCGCTTGCGGCCGGCGTAGTGTCCACGGTCGGCAAAATATCCAAAACCGCTAGTCGCTGTAGTTTCCACGGCGACCGGCATCCCACAAGTGTGCACAAGTAATACATTTTAAGAACTATACAAACATTTGTCACTTTTTGTATAAAGAAAATATACAAAATTTACATATAAATTTCATATGTAACTAGAACAAAAAACAAAAGAGGTGCTACTGGGCGGTAACCTACATTTCTTGTCAATGCTATCAAAGGCATAAATTGTGCAAACTATGCTTATAAAAGTGTCTATCTTTGAAACACCCGACGCCGACAGCAGCTGCGAGTAACACGTGTACATTTTGGGTGGGCATGTTTAGTGCATACGGTTCGAGATTGGTTAGTTTCGGTTTTATTCTCGATTTTTCATGTTTTTTTGTTTATGCTCGTTTGTGATGTGTGTACTGTATTATTCTGAAAGTTCTCGAGATTCTCTTATTACGAGAACGCTCGCAAACGTGCTTGATTATGCTCCTCAAGAGAACGTTCTTTTGATACGGTTTTAGTATGCGCGAACGTTCTCATCGGCATTTTCAGAACGTCTTTTCATTTACAACGCTAGTTGCTCATTTCACAGCTGATACCGACTATGGGTCTCAATTCAAATCGTTTACTTTGTTGAAAGAAAACCGAGCAGCTTTGTTTATCTTTTAGCACATTTTGTGAATGATGAAGGCTTTGTTTTGCTTTCAAGCGAAATTAAGCACTTTAATAAAATGTTAATGTATCTCTCGTTTAATTTTTTATAAAGGAATTACTACGGACTGTATATTGTGTTTTGAATTAGGTGTAAAATTTAAAGTTTGCATACGCATGGTCAAGGCTGAGGATTAACTGTTCTCGGGGACGTATTGTATTACACGCGCCGCAAGGTTGTCACGTTTCTGACCTAAGTAAAATAAATCTTTAGATTTATTATATACGACTAGTAATGAATCATAATTGTTGAGTGGTGGCTTTTTCACACCTGAATTGACTAGAGATTAAAATAATCCCTATAATTCTTAATTAAAAAGGTGAGATAGTTGCCAGTAATAAAGCAAGAGAGCTACGTAAATAGAAATTACATTAAAGCTTAAATTAAATTTCAGTTCACGTAGCCTACATGTTAATTTGAAAATGCACTCCTAGACCCCTTTGACGCCTTTATTGCATCCATATATGACTTCATGAAAACAGGCACTTTGTGAAAACCAAGCAGTAGGTACCTGTTCTTACTACAAAGCTATATAAATAAAAGGAGCATTATTGTAACCCTAATCTTATTGCGAAACACTAAACAGAACATATCCCACTGTGCAAAGAACAAGATCTTTCTCTAGATATTTCCTATAGGTATTTGAGACCTTAAAATTAACAGTAATAATAAAAAAAAGATTTTTATATTTAGTCAATATCTAGGAACTAATACTACCTTTTACTACTACTAACTTTTCTAATTTTCTTTATATTTTAACAGATTAATTTCTTTAAGCCTCAATCCATTCGCAAAACCCAATCAAACTAATTTTTAACTTATTATCAGTTTGTGATAAGACCGAAATAATCGAAGATTTGGATGCGTCTGCGCCTGTTTCGGGGCGTCGCTTTGTTGCAAGAGAGAGAGTTGGTCCAGAGGTAGTGAAGCTGGGCGACCGCCATGAGTGTCGGCAGCGTCGCAACGCTGATTTTGTTTACATTTGTAATCGGCATTTCAGCAAGTGGAGATAAGATTCCATTAGGTAAACTGCATGTCTAATATCATTGTTGTTATATTTGATTAGTTATATCCGTCGAATATGCTATAGTTTGTAGAGAACCCAAGGCAGCATGCATTTTCAGATGTGTAATAAAGGAAAATGACATCTTTTTGATAAAACATCAAATATATTTCTTTTTATACTATCCCCGATGTACGTAAATACAAATTAGGTTATCTCCAAATTGCTCTACTTTTTTAAATTAATGTCGTGTTTGGGTGAAAGGAAAACAAAGTCAAAGAAAATCTAAAAGGTCAATGTAATATTGATAAGGTGAGAACATTGCATGGAAATTTAATGAGAAAAGCGAAAACAATGAAGAAATACTGCTTTAAAGAGAATATCAATTCGTTTTTTTAAAAATTTGTTTTGTAAAATATCTTTAACCAAAAAAATTCATTCTAGCTAATAATTGATTCTAAACTGAATTCTCTTAATTATCCTCTTGATTACTCTTATTGTAGTTGATTCTATTAAGTTTATTTTCTAGTTAATATAAAGAAAGAGACCCTCTTCAAGAACAATAATAATGCCATTTCTTGTTGTAATGGATTTTCTTAATTCAATCAAGGGAAAGAAAACTTTTGCTCAAACATCAATTTTCGTCATTGTGCCAGAAGCGACTAACAGTTAAAGTGAAAACTGACGACTCCATTGGTTTTATTATTATTAACAAAAAAGAAAAATACTTGAAATAGAAACAATTTTTCTCGATCGATTTCAAATTATGCTTTTTGCCGCCTCGCGCGTAACTGACCACTCATTGATACACCTGTCATGAACATACAACCAATCAGCTGTTGAGTAATAACACATTAAGCTTGAGTGAACTCAATTAAATAATACTCGGTCACAAAAGTTATTTATTTGCAAATTGCGAGCAGTTTATGTAAATGCTTTAAAATAATCGCTTATAAAAGGAGGTTATCGGTGTTGTTTAAGGTTTATATATTTTAAAAATAGATATAACTGCACAATATCCCTCTAAGAAATCTGCAATAAATCATAAGCAGAGATTGAAAAATCGATACGAAGGAGACTGTTAAATGTATATGTGCTAAATGTGCAATATATAACACGAAATAGGGGCATAAATATGCAAAGAACGTTTATCATAATGCAAGTTAAGTTTTTATGCGTTTTTGAAATTTTAATATTTATCCTTTAAACCAGATAGAAATATTATGAGATTGTGCATAAAAATTCAATTCATTCTTATATAACATACGGTTTATAATTTTTTTTTGAAGGTGAATGAATATACACAGTGTTCCAATTTTAGGTTTTCTCTGTAATATGCATAAAAAACATGGTATTGGTTATTGAATTAAAACAATTCTTAATTTAGGCCATTTAAGTAGGTATGTTAATTCTCAACAAAATAAAAATATAAAAAGAGAGTAGAATTTCTTTACAAATGTTGATGATTTATCTATGATATATCTCTCATATGTATATGATAATACAAGTAATAGCGGTACCAAGTTTGACCCTTGTGGTACTCCCCACCGAAGGTACCGCAATGAAAAATAATAACTAAATACAATAATATTTTCCAATGCTTTTTGCATTTTTTCTGTTCATGTATGTGTTTTTGTCGTATTCTTTTCTCGTGCAGTTTTTCTTGGCCTCTATATTCTACTTCAGGTTCGGAAAAATGTTTTTCTCGCTTGATTACAAAATATTCCGTTACTATATATTTATTCAGTATTTTTATAGACTTTTGTAACTCTGCTAATTAATGATGATTTGCTTTTGACAACCTGTGTGAATGCTGACAATACTTTCATTAGTTTGAACAATCATTGATTGCTGATTATTGGTATCGAACAATGAATCAAATGCTCTAAATCAAATTAAATTAGAAAGTACGTAATTAAGGATTTGTAGAGATTAAATTAGATGTGCTACTTGATCCTATCTGGACTTAATAATAATAAAATTAATATAATAGTAATCAGTTCTACCCGTTACGGTAGAACTACCGACTTACCGATGGTATAGCACAAATCCCACATTTATGTTTCAGCTAAGGTAAACGGCAAAAGAACCTTAGATTTACAATTGTCCAGTCCAGAAAAAGAATCGAAATAACATCTATTAACAAAAACGTTAAAAGAATAAAAATAATTAAAAATGTGTTAGTGCTGCATATTACCCCATTCTCTTATTTAATTTTTTTTAACTATTAATTACGTAATGAATTTTCAGGAACGATACAAAATCTCGAAGCTTCGCAGTAGTAACTATAGCAAATATTACTAACATCAAGGATTAATTTTCAAATTTTAGTAAATCAGTTCTTACAACTTGAACTAAAATTTAAATTCTAAAGTTTAACTATTTCCATTTCCAAATCTAAGAAATCAAACAAGAAAATGAAATTATAATTGGCGTTCTCGGCCTGATTCAATTAGCTAACAACTAAATTTCGATACCCGTACCTTAACTAAACCGTTACCTAAACTAAACTTATCTAAATTAATCCAGCTTCTCCATAATTGAATCATGTTAAACCGAATTACATCAGTTCCTTGAAAGATTCCCCGTTTAAAAAAATAGAACAATAATAACCAGAAAGTGAAAAAAGAAACATTCAAGTTTATCACAAAGATTCATTATAAATTAATAAAATTCAAAAAACTAATTTTTTGCACAAATCGAAATGAAGAGGAAATTATTCGGACTGACGTAGCAGTTCTGAAACACTAACTTGGCGATTTAGCAGGTGGCTATTTACCAAACCAACCTTAAGGAGGGCAGCTAACTCAGTAAACTACATTGTAACTGTAATTGGTGATGGGAGGGGCCGTAGTAGGTGCTTTAAAATACTTGGAAGTAGTAAATGATAATAGTAGAGACAACAGAGATCGCTACCAGGCATATTCTTTAAAAAAGAATGCTGTTTATGATTTACTGAACATGAATAATGACAAAATTCCAACAACTATTAAGAAGAAAATTGTATCAAAACACTAAAATGATGTCTGCAAATCACACAGTAGTATTTACCTGCGCCTGTATGTATTTTGGTAAGAAAGTTAGTTTGTTCGCCGCTTTGATTTATTGGTTATTATAAACCACAATCCTAAGTGAAACGATTACTTTACTAAGATATTATTCTTAAAAATAAATATGAACCACAGTGGCTGTTACAGACTTAAGAAATCATTAAAGCGGTAAAGTAATTTACTAAATAGACTGGCAACATCTGCTTTTTAATAATGTAACAATAAATATAATAAGAATAAACACGAGGCATCAAAGTACAAACATAGTTGACATTGATTTACTTTTTAGAAATAACTAAGAGCGAGAATAAAATGAATTTTATTACCATGAAGAATAAATTACAGAATATGGAATAAATATATAATAATAAAGATATAATTTTTTTGCAAGAAATGCCAGCAGTAGTGTTGTCAGAATGAACCTTCCTCCGAGACTAATCTATCAACATAACCTCACCTAACCTAATCTAACCGCTAACCTTACCTATTATTTGACCGTTGTTGCTCTCAAATATCGATTCAATAGCATTAAGTGTTTGCAGAATTTCTTTAAATTGTTTTTTTCTTGTAACACTACATTCGTTCTGCAATATATCATTAAACATATCGGTAAAAGGTGCCATAGTAACAAAGCTGTGTCACGATATGAGGGTTAGGCTAGGTTATGTTAGATTAGAGGTTAGGTTAGGTTAGAGGTTTGTTAGGTTAGAAGTTAGGATAGGTTAGAAGTAAGGTTAGGTAAGAAATAAGAATGGTTTTCCAGGCCATGGTTTTCAAATTGCTAACATTGGTGAAAGAGAAAAACTAGCATACAAATTAACACCAATATTTCTAACAATAAATGTACTGCAGTTGGAACCTATTAGAGCTAACGGTGATTTAAAACCTGATATTCCCAAAAACAAAAATAACATTCTACATCATATTTTGGTCAGTAAGCCAACAATCAATGTAATAGATCAATATTATTGGGTCATTGTCAAGATGAACTGTATGTTTGCACGAGCCTTTCAAGATAATGGGGCTGAAGAGATCAAAGTCCGAAAATATTGTTAAAGATCACAATGCATTGATTTGATTTGTTTATTAAACATTTAATTACATTTGATAACAAGTTAATTTTCTTAGGGAAGTGTTTCTCTCTATTCCATATATACGTATACCTTCGGTAGGGTTTTGAAAAATAGAGAATTATATACATTCGGACTCTGCGCGTCATGAGAACTTGAAAGGTACATTGAACGGTTACGGTAGGTAAATACTTAAGTTAAGGTAGGTTAAAGGTTAAGTTAGATTAGAGGTTAGGTTAGGTTAGATTTGGTTTTTTAGGTTAAAAGTTAGGATAGGTTAGAAGTCATGTTTAGGTATGTTTGGTTAGGTTAAATTTTAGGTTAGATTAGAACTTTGGTTAGGTTGATAGATTAGGTCCAAGGTAAGGCTGGGTTAGGTAGAACACATTTAAAAGACTGATTCAATGAGCTTTCATTCACTTGAGTTGACTGAAAAACTTGTTTTGAGTTTTCAGTTTGACTCAATGGGCTTTTACTAGTATTGATAAAAGATAACATATGATTTTTAATTAATAATAAAATAAAATAGGTGTCTAAAAAAAGCTTTTACTGCATTTTATTCACATGACCCAATAATTCAGAAATCTCGAGATTTAATGGATTCTTAGCTTTATTAACCTTTCAGGGCAACTACCTATAGTTATAGTTATACAATTATACCTATTCAGAGATTGAAACTTTATTTTCTAACAATTGGAGGTGGTAATGTTTCATAAACTTAGTCTCAATTCAGGGTTTAAAGTGTTTAACGCTTTCTAGGTCAAGGTTAAGCTGCCGAAGCTTAATGCAATGCCGAATATAACGGAAAATATATTATTGTGTACATCTGTACATATTAACTTGAATAAATAAATAAATGCACAAGTTGTAATGTATAATACCTTACAACAGGGCCGGCGCGAAGCGTGTTCAGCCGGCCCAGCGCTTTATAAGGCTATTTTTGCAATCTAACCTAACCTAAACCTGACCTAAACTAACCTAACCTAACTAAATTGTGTAGTTTTAAATTACACAATTTGACAATTATATAAACTTATAATAATTATTATTTAATATAATAAAATATAGTATAATAATTATAAATATAATTATTATTCATTGTTATGAAGATTCAGCATTCTTTTACTTTTGATTTCCAAATTTTGTATCTTTGGGACGTTCGCCCCAAAAATGATTTACATATTCAGAATCAGCATAAAATTTCCGTTAAAATGATACCAGTTTGACCAAAAATATTTGGTGGGGGAATTCTTTAATTGAACCTTAAGTTTAATTTAGAAAATGCCTTTTTGTCCACGGTTCCCTCCATTTTTTAAAACAGGATCAATGACATGCATTTTGACATTTTACTGCTAATAAAGAATGTTTTATATACTTATCCCATTATTACGTGTTTTTTAATTGTTACATACCATTCACATGCGTACCATTATTTGCCAGTGTAACGATTTCTGCACTTTTCAAATTTGGTGCCACGTGTTGTGATTTAAAATGGCTGCCTAGACCAGACTCTAATTGAAGAGTCTCAACACTAACAAATGTGCGAGCGCCATCTATTTGCAGCAAGAAAATGCTATTGCCTATCATCTTCGTCATCTTCGACGCATTCGTGCAAATGAATCATTCGCTCCTTCTTCGCTCATGGTTCAAAAAATGCGCTCATTCGCGAATAAAGACTTTGTAAATAACTATAATGATTTGATATTCCATGATCTTATTGATTTATGTAATAATGTGTTAATAAATAATCTATCAAGAATTTTTTAAGCCAAGCGCATTTTTGAACCCGGCCTCGCAAAAACTTACGCCGCCCCTGCCTTACAATATAAGTACCTTAAAGAGAGCGATAAAAAAGAAAAGTATCTGATTGGCAACAGAGAATGACTTTCATTATCTACCACAAAAAGTTTCTTTAACTACTTAAAAGTCAAAACAGTCTCTAAAATCTAAAAGTCAATCAATTTGGTGTAGTGCATTAATTACAATCTAATACAACAGTAAAGAGACATAAGAACTCACTGGTTTCGTTGTAAACCTTAAACTAATTAGTAATGAATACTTAATGTGACATTTTTTGTACAAATCTAAAAATAAACTACATTTCTGACTGAATTAACTATACATTAGACAGAAAAAGTGCGGTAATTGTTAATATTTTACAAATAAGTAAAAAACCAAATAACTAGTAATGGAACAGAAAAAGTCATGCTTTCAATATTTTTTTTAATCCTGCAAACATGACAGAATTTGTAAGTCTACAGAAAAAATATGGTTATGAGAACCACGTAAAGCATTAACCGCCATAATATAGATCCTTCATGCTTTGTTTAAAATATTAAGCCGATATTATTAAAAATAATAAAGAAATGTTGACAATTTTTGTCACCAGGGCCAGTGAGATGCCAAACATGCATATCTACACATAAAATAATTAAAATAAGAAATCCGTCTCTGATAAAATCCGAGAAATCTAAATTACATTCGGCGAGAAGTGAGCCTCGACAATAACAAAATCACGTGCCTGTGAGTAACAAGCAGCTTAACACGATGGGTATTTTACGTAAACTATAAACCGAACCTTTTCGTATTAAAAGTGAATTAGTAATAAGTAGACTTTATTACTTAAATTAGATTTATTTCATTTAAAATGCGTAAACTAGAAAATAATATAATAATAATAATAATTGCTACAACCCATAACCTGGAAACCAGGCCCCAGAAGCTACAAGCTTGTGCGGAAGGGAGGGGTGATTATTATTATTACGTAGGCCCTAAGTGCCGCTGCAGCCGGCTTACAGATGGAAGGGCGCAAATCCCACATTTGTGTCACAGCTAAGGAAAACTGCAGAAAACCTTAACCAGATCTGCCGGCACCGGGAATTGACCTCGGGCCGCTTGGGTGAAAGTCCAGCACTTGCAACGTTAATTAGTGTTCTTGTAAACAGGTAAACTTGTAAACTTGATTCACGTGGTCAAACAAATAACCAGAAACCGGTATTAGAAACCACAAACACGTGGTTTTCTTATTGTAGAGGCTCACTTCTCGGCGAATGAACTGTAGATTCAGTTATTCATTATTTTGCCGAAACTTGGCCTATTTTGACCTTTTATCTTATTAATTAAGAGGTAAATATGACTATTATTGCATATTTTATTTTTAGCTGGTCTAATTCCGACCGATCAAAAACATAGGCCTGCCAGTAATTTCAGATTCTCAAGACGTCCTTTCTTGAGCTTGCTTTTATCAAGGTCAAGTCTTTGTTGATGTACTCATCATTTATGTTTATGCTTATGTTTATAGAACAAAAATCAAAAATAGAGTTACAAAATAATACTTATTATAAAATAAAAACAGCGTGCTTATAGTAATGTGCAAGATTGTTCCGAGTTACTGCAAATGTTTCATCTTTGAGTTCCATTTGGAAGTTGAATATATGCTCGCAGCAGCTCGGTTTATATCGAGGCTAGTTTTTTATAGGGTGCTTTATTTATACGTATTTCACTTTGCTGTACTTTATCAAAGGCTAGCATGCTAGTTGCACGTGAATTTTACATGTTAGATCTATCTTCAGTTTTATACTTTCATATGTCTTCCGTCTAAATGTTTATTTATAAACTTTGTATCAGCTGCTTATCTAGTTTTAAAGTGCATTAAATTTCAGTTTGAGCATACGCTTTACGCCGAATTTACAGAATTTAAATATCCATTCGTGCCACTTATTCGATATATTATTTTCTCCATGCCATCATGGATCAAACAGCTTGTAACTCAACAATATAACATTAAAAGATTTTTTTATTCAAAAATCTATTCTACACAAATGTATCTGATTTATTTGATGATATTGTAATTATTACAGAGACTTGGCTAACCAAATCGGTTTATTCGTCTGTACTATTTCCGTTTTTAACTGTTGGAAGATCGAAGGGCGGAGGTGTGCTGATTGCATTGACGAGATTTATAGATTTTACTATAATTGATACGTCTAATATTTCAATTCTAGTACCACTCATTGACTTGCTCATCTGCAATTGTCAGATCAAAACTACTAATTTATTAATATGTGCTCTCTATAACCGCCTAATATTGCCGCTGATGATTTAGAAGTTTTTCTATCGTCACTTGAGCTCATTTTAATTAATCATAATGTGTTTATGATGGGTGATAGTCGTCTTTTCACATACTGAGAATAGTAAGACTATAGTAGATGTCTTCAAAATTTTATTACAATATTAAATTTAAATCAAATTAACTCCGTGCGCAACAATGATAATAAATTACTTGATCTGATCCTTACTAATGTCAACTGGAGTTTCAAAATTGACAAATCAGAAACACCTTTGGTTCCAGAGGACGCTTATCACCCTGCTATTGACATTAATTTTTGTTACGTGCCAACAACTCCTGCTATTAAGTTTCCGGTAGTCAATAATCGTAACTTTAATTTTCTCAAGGCAAACTATAATTCCCTTTATAATGATCTACTTATAAACGATTGGATTATAATCTACCGTTTATGTTCTCTGAAGTTAATGAAGAGTTCGTACTTAGGATTATGTCTACTCTGCCGAGTAAGTTAACTTCTGGTGACGACTCAGTTATAAATTTTTTAGTACGTGATTGTCGCTTTGCTTTGGCAAAACCATTGACATATTTTCGTCGGACAAAAAGTTCGTCTCTGAATTCGTGAAGTCTGTCTGTATGTCTGTCTGTTTGTCGCCTTTTTCCCTGTTGACTTTTCTCTCTTCTCTTCTCTTCGCGAAAGTGGTCAAAATGACCACCGCAAATTTCGGTAAATTTTTGAAAAATGAAAAATTTTGTATTTTTTAAAAATTTACGAAAAAATAAACATTTTTAGCAACAACAAAAAAAGAAATTCGAAAAATTTTAGGACTTGGAATTTTAGTTTTTATGACAACTAATGTGTTACGTCAACATTAGTTTTCAAAAAGCCAGTCTCGGTGGCTTAGTGGTTTGCATGTTTGCTTCATAATCCAAAGATCGCAGGTTCGATCCTCGACCGAGCTGGTAATTTTTCATAGCGGAGAAAAATTAAAAACATGCCTTCTTCTCGGATAGGAAGTAAAACTGTAGGTCCCGTGTCAATGCGATGTTTGGCACGATAAAGATCCCTACTGGGGGTGGAATTCCCTCAGATTCGGCTAAATTCTAATAGGGTCGGCCAAAAGATCATAGCAATCGGTGCCATGAGGTACAAAGGATGCTCCGCCAACCTGATTCCTCGCCCAAAAATAAATAATAAATAAATAAATAGTTTTCAAAAATAAATTACTTTATTAAGTATACAGTTGTTTTTGTTCGTCATGGCAATGCTAGCTCTGCGCATTCTCAACTGGTTAATTAACTTATCTACAGGAAATAGTATATTTCCAGTGTCATGGAGGCGAGCTAGGATCTATCCAGCTGATAAAAAAAATGATGCTTCAATAATAACTAATTACAGACCAATATCCATAATCTCCAATTATGCTAAGGTTTATTATCATATCTTATTATTATCATTATATTATTATTATTATTGTCCTGTAATTGGGGTAACCTGTTGGACAAATAAAGATTATTATTAGTACTTTAACCTTTGAAGTGATATTTCTTCGACTAACTGCTTGAGATGTTACATGGCTATACTGTCCCAACTTTTATAGTTGACTTCTAAGTTAAGTTAAGATGCCTCAGATGAAAGTAATTACTTTTCTCAAGAGAATTTTGCAATGCAATATTTTTTATTTATTTCTAACTCAATCTTCTTGAATTAACGAGGAGTTGCATATACCTTCTCAAATACTGTTCTTATTTTCGAAATATTTTAAGTGTTTTTTCAAATAACAGGCTTTTTCCACTAGAAAATATTCCGATACCAAGATTTCCTATTTTCTACTACTTCTCGTCTGGAAATGTGCTTTTGAAAATTGTTTTTGATAGGCTTTTTAGTAATGTTTGTTAAGCACCATACTTAAACTTTTTAGAGTGAAAACTGTTGAATTTTACCACATACAAGTAGATAGGCGGTAGCAAATATTATAATAAGAAACAGAAACACAGCAACAAGATAAACGTTATATTAAATAATAAGAGCATGCTTATAATAGTATAAAAACTCTTGGACCCGAGCTGTGGGTGCCGTCGGGTTTTTTGAGCTCCAACTTGGAACTGATGAATCCTCGAAGCAACTTGGTTTAAATACTTAAATAAATACAAAGTTTACATAGGGTACTAACAACAATTTACTTTTCAAACGACACGACATAATTATTTGGCTCTTCTGTTCGCTCAGTACGCTTTATAAAAGTACTTCGTTGAAGACTAACACGTCGTGTACATGTAAGATCCTTTATGATCCATGCATGCTAGAGCGTACGGTCAGAGTTGGTTTAAGTCACTCTAAGGGAACGTAATATCGCAGTACTCAGTAACTTCCGGACAACTATTTAGGTTTATTTATAGATATATTATCAGCTTCTCTTTTTTCTTAAGTCCGCTCCAGTTGTTTAATATTCAATCTAAATAGAAGAGCAAATGTTTATCTAAATATTTATTAACCAAGCAGAAAAGCTAATAAATTTAATAAACTACGAAATCTTTTCCTTTTTTAAATTTCCAACAATAAATTTTACGAAACACACTCCATGCATAAGTACGCGGATTGCAAATAACGGTGGAAGTAAATAAAAGAAAATTCTCAATTTTGGTTTTCTTTCTGTTGAGTTATATTTTTCCTCTTTTTGTTATCTCCATTTTTTGCCTAGCTAGGATGTTTTGCAGTTATTTTCAAGAGCATTGAAAAGTTTTATATTGTATTACGTATTACCAAGAATCAGCCAACTCTTTCAAAATGGGTTTAGACGTATATTTCTTTTCATGACAAAAATGTCTCATATTTCAGAATCTCAAGAAGAAGGAAATTATGTAGCTGAACAAGTAGACTGAAACAAACTAAAAATAAACTCAAATACTTTTATATATACAAAACAAGTTTACACATCAAGGCCGAGGGTTACTTATAAAACAACCCTTTTGAGGAGTACTTGCTTAAACACTTCATAAAACCTTTGTAAGCAAAGTACTTAGAATTTAATTCACACTTGAAGGACTTAAATTTCATCGAAAAAAATATCAATAAACAGGAGCACTGCGAAAAAGGCTTAGAAATGCGTTTGTCGCTTAATTAAAATGAACGGATAAGAGCTTAAACTTTTTTTTATTAAAGATATTTAATTAAAACGTATCTGCATTTGTTTAAAAATACTTTTGTAATTTCTTTGGAACAAAAAGAAACTTTTTTCTGGTTAAATATTTAAACAGTTTATCGCATCCATTATTAAAAGTGATAAGTTAGTAGGGTTTAATATGGAAAAACACATTAAGCTCTGGATGAAGGATTGCCCCCAAAATTACATTTGCATGTATATAACAATGTACCATGTTGGGTTGAGTACGTATTAAAATGATGTTTTGAATTTACCTAAGCACTTTAGGATTTTAACACGAAAGACAAATTACTCTGTATAAAACTACGATTAATGTAGAACAACCATTTATTTTAATTATTGGCGTTTCTCTCTATTGTTTGGGGCTTTCAGCAAGACAAATACGGTAGATATTTGTCTTTTCAGTATAATTCATCAAAATTCTATACTTTCTTATTCTATTTGCAAAATATTTCTACTAAAACTTCTGAGAATCTGAACTAAACTCAAAGGATGTTCGATAATGCACAGTTCTTTAGTAGTATTACGGCTAGTAGAAATTAAAATTATGTGCAGTCTTTCTATCTTAATCTTCGATCAAACAAGAAAAATACCAACCTCATAAAAAAAACTGGATGCATATATAATCCAAATTCAGCATAATGCACTAAGAAATAAGGAAGAATTAGCCTAGCAAGCACTATTTCGCCCTAATTCTTCTAATCGCAACTCTCTAAATATATAAATCGGAAGCTTTCAGTCAATTCATATAGGTAGATGAAATAGGGCAAGTTGTAGGTATGTTACAATAGAAATACATGGAAAAATTTCGATTTTTCAATTATATGATAATTATCAATCGCTTTTATTCGTTCATTTTTCAACCTTGGAACCTATACATTGTAGGCTAATCATTGAGCCATATTCTTTAATATAGTTATGACCATTATACCAATAGTCGTAGCCTGAAGGGAAGACCAATCGAAATTTGGGTCAAACACTTTCTTAAAGTAAATCAACACAAGCAAGAAAGCATAAGCTTTTTTACTGGATGAAGCTTAAAAACACGTTGAAAGGGCTTAATATTTACAAAAAATAAGTAATGCATTTATGTAAATGCTCTCGAATATGATTTCAAGCATCGAAATCTTTATAAAGTAAGAAAGCAAAGATTTAGTAATTTTTTTATAGGTAGCTATGTTATTCGCTTTCAAATTAGCTTTAACTAATCTCTAATCAAGTTCGTCCAAAAGTTCACATTTCCACTATAATAGCTATAAATAATTTATTTAATAAAAAGCACAGCACTACATAAATAATTTTTTCTATCATAAAATTATTTCTTTTTCTCTCTCTTTTACGAGAAAACATCGCTTGTTTAGTGCTGACCTGTTTGTTAGCAAGTTTTAAACAATTCATAGTTTTTACGAATCATATTTCCTGTAGGAGGAGGTTTCAGTCAAGCAATAATTATTTCAAAAATTCATTTGAAACTTTAATGTAAGCAGAGTTTTAAATATATTCATCCTGGCAAACCAATTTATTATTTCCTAGAAAAGAATTACCTGGTATTGCAACCACAACTTGTTACTATTTTTTAGTTTATTGAGTGGTCATAAATATATCTCTTTTTAAATAAAGTGAAACAAATTCAGAAGTGTAGTAAAAACACACTATAAACAATTATGTCTATACGAAAACTGTCAAAACTTTTTTGAGAACTTTTACCTCTCAAAAATGACTGCGTGTTAACGTGATCAAGAGCACACTTCAAAATAAATATTTAAGTAAAATTTAAATTTAATTTAAAAATAGTAGTATCTGTTTATATAAAATAGGAATGGATTCGGAATGGAGACCCTTTTTAAATATAATTGAATAGAAAGTACAAGTTTACTTATTGAATGTTCTCGCTTGGTATCGTATGTAACATTAGTTACTTACCAAAAGTAATCCCTTTCTTTTCCTTAAGTGTTTGTAGACAGGTAGTAAATAATTTTAATGTACTGAAAAGAGTTGTTTAGTGGTTTCTTTTAAAAAGACTGGTTAAGGAAAGTCGCTGTGTAAGGCGACACTCTTGCGTAGAACTGCCTTTTCGAACTAATAATTTGCTCAAAAAATTTAAACAAATTAACCTTTAATTCTAAAGTAAAAATTTTGTTTAAATACCTTGTAGGTATACAAAAGTCTTGTAAATTAAATTATTTTTTCCGCGACTCACAGACAAAAAAGATTGAGCAATTCCCGAGCACAAGCTTCGGGAATTTCCCGGTCAGGGACACTTAATACGCACTCGCGAGAAATATCAGCAATTTTAGACCATTTAATAATTACCAGTCAATGAAGTTTTTTACGATTAATTTTCGGCCGATATGGCTTTTCTATTGTTTCTGGGCATTTAGATGCATCCCCCAGCGAATTCAAAAATAAAAAAGATTAACTGCATGTACATATGTAATTAGATTAACGTAATCACACTTTTTAATTTGTACTTTCAGATGTATTTTTTTAAACAGGTAATATTCTACTCATCTTTAACTTACATATATAAATTTAATAGAAACATTTAAAACGTTATGTTTCTTCCATTGACACATCAGAACTTAACTTAATAATTTTTCAACCTAACCTAACCTAATCAAATGGCGGCAGTTGCAGCCATTGCAGACGCTAACTTAAGCGCACGTGATTGATGTAGCTTCACTAGTTTGAACGTAGCCTAATTTAACCTAACCTTCATGACGCAGACACATTTCAATCTAACCTAGCCTTACTTAGCCTAAACTATGAGCTGACGCAAGAGAGCAGTTCCGAACATTTAAAACCTTTCCAGAAAACTGGTGATTTCTCGATTGCGTTTGGTCTGCGTAGTAGGCTAACCCAACTTAACGACCTAAGCTTAAGCTGGAATATCCTGAAGTCATGTATTGCATAGCCTAACCTAACCTTGCCGTGGTATTACTGTTCGGTGCGGTCTAGGATATTTCAGCGCAGCCCATTTGACGCGAGGACTTTTCGGCGCGAGTTGAGTACGAGTATATATATTGTTTAGGTTTTGCTACATTCATTCTAATGCATGTACGATACTATTTTAGTGGTCTAAGACTAATATTGGATAATTTCATCGGTAGCTTTCACATAAATTAAAGTTACTGGAAAACTATTTTATTTTATGTAGTTAAGCACGAAAATAATAATTGCATTCACACAGGCGTTTACACTAGAAAATCTTCAAGATTACGTAGGAAATATTATTGAATAATTAGAATATTTCTCTGTAAATCAGTAATCCCTTCCGACAAGGCTTAATTGTTTATTTGTTTGGGCAGCTCTTATAAGTGGGGTAATTTTTTTTTCTCGTATTGTATCCTGCACAAAAATTACAGATTGTTGCAATTAATTGTTCAAATTTAAAGACGTTTGTTTGTGTGATCAAATCATCTATCCGTCAAATTACGACCAGAAAATAAAATCCCGTCCCATCCCGAGCCGGTCTACCGGTCTACTAACAACTGGTCTAACAACTTCTTTCAGAAGCTAATCCAACTTAAACAGTCTCTGCCTACAGTAACCTAGCCGAATTAAGGGGGGGAGCTAAAAGGCCTTCGGAATCAACTATTTGGCGACTAGGTATTTATTCAGCTGATTTCAGTCGTTCAAATACCTTTGCAGTAGCATCGATCACTTCAAAGATATTTTCATGATGTAATCACTCATTTCATATTCCATCGGATTATTGACATACTTATCACTACATACATTATGTAAATGGGCATATCTTAAGGATAGGCGGCTTCTCCTGGGGAATGTGCTAGTCCAGACTTTCTTCAACATCTACACTAACGTTTTGTATATGCTGACGATTCGTGCATCACATCGTAAGTAAAAGCCTTCACCGCCATCGAAAGAACCCTTACAACTGCTCTATCAAAGCTTTTAACTTACTACGCCGGACAAAATTCGATCAAAACACAGGCAATTGCATTTAATTTGCGGTTTCGGCAAGCAAGCGTGTAGGTACTTCAGCTACGCATCATGTGAAGTGACACAGTAATAAAACATTACCAAAATATTGTGCACCTCTTAATTGGGGAATTCACATACTTCGGGAATTGAGACGATGACTTTCTAAGGGCCGCAACTCCAAAAACAAAGTTCAGGGTGTGAAAGTGAAACAGTCAAATGTATATGCAAATTACGAAACTGTATTTCGCCCGAGTATAAAAACATAATCTTATTATGAAACAAAATAATTTTCAATCAAATTGGCGAAGCTTCAGAGAAATTTAAATGAGCCTCCGCCCATAAATGTTCGAGGTTATTTTTCGACACTCAGAACATTAAGCAATTTGGTTTTCTCTTTGAAATTCCGAGCCTAAAAAAGGCCATCGCGTCAAACCCATGAAGTCTCTTAGCAACCTATGGGAACCGAATGGTTTTGCAAAAACTAAAACTAAAAAAGAAAACCAGCTGGATGAGTGTGTAGAGGAGTACCATTTTTAGCCGTCTTCGACTAGGCCGTTACTTACGAGACTCCCGTGAAAAAGACGAAGGAAAATGTCAGCATTCGTAACATTTTCAGAAAACTGGTCAAGATTAAACGAGGCGTCAAAGCCAGGGACCGTGCATGCATGTCCAGTTTGGAAGAGTTCATGATACACCAAATATCTCGAAGCTGTATTCAACGAGAGCTAGCGCTTTGTCTACAATCGATGGAAACCTTCACCTACTAACTGGAATTGTCCCATCCGACATAAGACGAATTCAAAGATAATGTAATAAGTAGGCGAAAAAAATCAAGGCAACTGGAAAACTTCTATGCTTACTAAAACTTAAATTCCCAGAAAAACTTCATATCTGAGAAACTCTTGGACTCCAACGCAATCGAGAGCATCAGCTTACAAGTGAGAGAACTCCTACCCTCCGGGGAGGATTTGGACTGGACAAACGTGGAATAACTATCAGATTAGAAAACAACAAGGCCTATTTAATTGCGAGGAAAAGCAGATTCAGACAATTCAAGGAACGGTGCACCATAGAGGACCACACCATAGACACCGATAGGGTCAAAGCCAGTGCTCGCCGATTGAATACAGGAAAGTTTTGGTATTCGCTCAAGAAAAAACAAATAGAAAGATTATACCTTTTGTTAATTTATTCTAAACTTTAGAATAACTCGAGGAGTCTCACCCTGTATATGGTAGCTTTACTAGTGTAAGTAGTCATTCTAAGGTTACTTTGCCGTAAAATCTTATCTTCTAGATTTATACCTGTTAGAAACCTACCTATTTTCTATTGCAAAATGCGATTGGCGTACTTCAATGGAGGTACTCGAAATTGGGGTTGTAGGAGCTTTAGTTTCGAACGTCACGTTTGTGAGGGACTTCCAACTTGGTTGACTAAAGTTTGGTTGGGTAAAAACTCTTTCTGCTTGGTTTGAATGCTTCTGATGTTTTTATTATCTAATTTATCGTTTAGAACCTTCAGTTAACTAAGATTTGTAGTATTTTCGACTGAATAAAAAATTTATGCAATGATACATTATGCAATGCTACAGTTTCTTAGACGCTCTCTCATTAATTATGAATGATGTACAAAAAAATATACGAATTTAAAAATGTTAGAAAAAAAACGTTGATATCATTGATATTTTTAACAAAGGCGTTGTGCAGCTGTGAGAAGGTCGAAATTCTGCTTGAGCTGCATAAGTTGAGAATTAATTACTAAAACTGAATTGCCCATTTACAATTTATTATTCTTATAAAGGTCTAGTATGTGTTGAAGAATGTTAACAAAATAACTATTAATTTAGTTAATATAACCACCAAAAGGTGCTGTTAATTGTAAAGGATAATACATTTAATGCTCTGACTCTGAACTCTCTTACTAATAATACCTTAGAATTGTTAGTTTTTTACTTTAATATCTTTAATTATTATACAGTGTGCTGGACAAAAAAGCTAAAATAAGCTTGTGCTTTCCTTGTAACACGTGCGAGCAAATTTAAATTGTAGGCAACCTTTTTCGCGTTTTTTTTATTGTGGTATTTGTATAATTGCACAACGTCCTGTAATATTTCCATGCAGCGGCAGTTTCTAGGAATTTGAATTAATTTTTTGTCTTATTCCTCAAACTCATTCATAATCTAATATTATCAATTAACCAAGTCGAATGTTTTTTTTTGTTATTGTAACAGTTTTTCACGGAGCATATTAATATTAATATAAACACAGCGTTTGTAATTCACCACAGAAATGATATTTCTTGCGTTGCTTTTAAAATATACATAAATTACATAGCAATTCAAAGAAAAAAGCAATTATGAAAACATTTTAAACTTTCTGCATTTAAATGAGTAACACAAATCAGGGCAAAAAGCTGCTACACTTTAAAAAATAAATCATAGAGAGAATACATATAAGAAATTTCAAAAATTCAGGAATGTGGAGAAACCACAACTTAAATAGAACTCCATTACAGAAATCTGCTTTTCGATTATCAACGTAATGAATATGAAGTATCACGCAACAAAATTTGCAATCACGAAGGGATTAACTGAAGGGGTGTTAATTTATCCCTTAATCGTTATAATTTTGGAAGGACGTAGATATAAATTCAAATTTCCCAACTAAAATTTGAAGATAAAGCTTTATACGTATCAAAAATTATTCCATTTCGGATTTCCATTTCGAAGTTGACGCGTTTTAAATTTTCGAATTTTAATGCAAAAAATGCTAATAGGAGAATGTAAGTATATTATGAAAATGAGGTTTTCCTTTTATGCTTTTTTTCTGCTGCATTCTGTATAATATTAACAGCAAGTCCACGCGATACAGTTTGTATTTTGTAATAGCAATACAGAGAAGTGCATGGGGAGTTTTTATTAAGGAATTGATGATGGCAGGTCTTCAACGAATACTGCAAGCACCTTGGAGTAGATAAACACATCACTTTTCTTGGAAAATAATAAGACTGTAATGGAAATTTATGGATTTTTCACTGCACTGTTATCGACCACCACTAAACAAAATTACAATAAGGAAATTCGTTCTACTTAATGTTTCCTTTAAGGGAATGAAAATATGGACTGTGCTACTTTAAACTGTTCAGAGTTTTGCAGGTCAAATTATACGTAATCTAAAAATATTATGAATAAAACGATTTATGGCTTTGTAAACTAAATTACTTTGCGTGACAATTTTTCTCTACACTATGCTCTCCTCTGTTCTATTCTACAGTTTTTGCAATTTTACTGCAGAAAGAACAAACATTAAAAGTAAATCGCTGTGTACACGACGAGTTTTCGACTAAAGAGAACCAGGAGGTATTGTGTAGTATTATTTTAAGTTTTGCCCTTAGTTAATGCGCTCGTTCCACTATGATTGTTCTTTTGTGACTTTTAAATTTAAAAGGTTAATAGCTTTAACCTAAATATGAAGAAAAAGTTCTAAAAATATAATAAATATTGCTGAAAGGAAATAAAACAATTTTGATCAAATATTATGGGGGAAAAACTTTTTATATAAAAATAACCATTAATCATCATTGATAGAATGTTATAGAGTGCGTCCCATTTAAAAACAAATAAAGCTCTTTTTTTATCTGTTTCTAAATGGCTACTAAGCAGATTCATTTAAAATTACATCCTTTTCAACTTAATTAAACAAATTTAGATTTTTTTTTTGTCAAGACGTACATTTAAGTGCCCTAGGTAGTTAGAACGTCTCTTGCGAATATACGTGCGTCAGGGGACGAGCGGAGAGTTTTTGCAATTAATTGTAAAAAAGTTGTAAATTATGACTAATTTAATTTAAAGTTACATAAATCTATACACGTTCAATTATGTTTATTTAATTTTATAGTCTGTAGATTTTTAAAACTTGCTGCGCTTCTTCATATTTACAGCATGTAAGGAATATAACTGCCATTATTAAAACAGGTGGTTGAGAACATCAAAGGAAACCAAATAACGCCAATTAGATTTTAACAGGTGTGTCTCATCAAACACAATAAAATAGCTAAATACTCTTTTTTATAAACATGGTCGATTAAGCAAATTTATAAATTTTATAAACCATATTCTCTTTGACAACCCCGCAATTAGGTGCAACTTTTAACCCACTTAAAAAGTTCGATCAAGTTACAGTTTATACATTTATTGTAATAATTGATGCCGGAAAATCTGGTTTAGGTTTCCTGCAGTTTTTCCTTAGATGTAACACAAATGTGGAATTTGTACTATAACATCTGTAAGTCGGCTGCAGCCGCACGATGGGTTTGCATAATAATAATAATAGTCACTCCCTCCCGCACAAGCTCCATAGCTTCTGGGGCCTGCTTTCCAGATTATGGGTAGTAGTCATTATTATTAATTATAGAATTTATTATCTTTAGGTTATCGATTTTTTTACAGTGGGCTTATTTGAACAAAAGACACACTTAATTTTTAAAGATTAAAGTACTAAATAATGAATAAAAAATACGAAACAAGAAAGTATGTATGTTTGTGTATTATTTTATTGGCTCGCTTATTATTTTAGAATTATTAATATTGATATTTATTAATATTAAAATTGAACTTTTTTGTGTATGTATGTACATACATAGTAGCTTGATACGAAAACTAACACAAGGCCAATAATAATAATAACTACAACGAGAAATACAAAGAAAATAACAAATTTGGTAAATGCATTTCAGATTCCACACAAGCACTTATAATCTGTGTTGATGCAGAGCGTAACTAATCGTAAAGGCATAAGTAAACATTACAGTCATTCTTACGTTAAGATAAATATGTGAAAGTAAATACTTGCATCATAACACCATTTTAGTTTAACAGCAAGTTAACGTTTTTGATGCTTTTATTTCTAATGCTTTACAAATTCTTTAAAAAAAACTCAAAACTGTTTTGAACGTTTTGGAATCTCTCACCGTTTTTGTTGTTTCATTGTTTAGCGGCAAAAAGACTGCCGTGAGAGAAACAAACTGGAAATAATACTCATCTTTAAAAGGCTCCCAAAATAATAGAATACCTACCACGACCACACTGTGTAAACAAACTTCTTCATTTATTAATAAAAAGCATGCAAAATCAACATACAAAAACTTTCTTTAAGAAGCGATTGTTTTCTTTGTTTATCGCGTTGGGACCAATCCAACAATTTTCAATGAGTGTACTGTTGTCATATAATTCACCAGTTTTATGCGAAAAGTAACGTCAATAGGATAATATTTGTTTGTAGTATTTTGTTGGTCTCAATGTCCCTTATTACCTGTTTTAATAATGGTAGTTATAGTCTTTACACGCTGTATATGTGACAGGCAAACGTGTTTGCACCAAGGCCTGCACATACTTATAAATTCTGTATTTAAGTAAATACGAAAGCACATTTACGAGCTCCACGGAGTCTTAAGAGATGATTATTTCTTTCATAAGGCTTTATAATATGGCTTAAAACAGAGGTACTAAAGAATTAAAAAATAGAAAAATAAAGGAGAAAAAATAAAACCGAAAAGAGCTACACAATCTCATAGAAAGTTTTCTAAGGTAAGCATATGAATACATTTATATGTCACACCAACGGGAGTTATTATACAATAACCGAATTTTAAAGAATTTGAATAATTTTTCTTTAAATTCCAATATTATGCATAAAAATATCATAATAATAGCACGCCTCTATAGAATTCACACATTCACAAAAAAAGTAAATTAAAGGAAAGTCAAGTTCTTTCTGTATAAAACATCTTCACTATATGCACCGTAAATAATTAAGTTATAAAATGTTTTTAAAAAAATTAAATTTATAACCATATTTCAAACTAATGCAATTAAAGTAAATGAAAAGTAAAATAAATCAAAAATAAGAAATATATACAATAAGAAGAGATCTGCAAATGCAGATCCGGATTAATCTCCTGGGCGCCCTGAAGCTCTTCTACGGCTGGCGCCTTCTGGCGATTATAATTAAACTTCGGTCGCGTTAGCTATCTGGAAAGTGTAAACAAAGAGTAGTCAGGTGACCGCTCAAAACTACGTTCACATAATGATGTGTTACCACTTAGAGTATACGTTCTAGCGTACAAAATTTAAAACGATGATGAAAATGTTTAACGCCAAAATTAAATTAGACTCGTTACGTATCATTACCAATAACAAAGCAGAGTTTAGAAAATGGTTGTCCTAAAAAGGTCGAAATAGCTGTTATTATTAAGATTCTTTTGCACATTTCTTGATTTTCTTAACCCAAGTTTCGTCAGTAAAGAATATCGATCGTCTTTTTGGCGATATTATTTAATTGTACTTAAAAGGTTTCGGCGCCAGAGAACAATCTCTTTCCGGTCAACAAACATGGCATTCCTGCGTCTACGAGCGTATTTAAATTTTAGTTCTTCCTTTAAAATTTGTTCCTTTTAAAAGGAATACTTTCGAGGTTGTCGGCCAATTTTTGAATTTGTAATGTCACAACATTTACACAATAAAAATAAACGCAACTGCACCGTGTAAGATGAACATTAGTACTGGACGTTTATCCGCAATAGCGTTTGCATTTGGTTTGTTGACGCTTTCCGAATAGATAACGCGACCAGACATAAAATATTTTGTGTTTTGTTTATATTTAGGTTTGTTTATTATGAATTTTCTTATAAACTTAACAATATTAACAAAGAAAGTGCACTATTACTATAAATCTAAACCCAAATTAATTTATGCAATCATTTTTTACGGGATTTTTGGAAAAAGCATATTCAATGTAGAAAATTGATAGGCATTTAGTTTCTGTTGGCCAAGAGAGGATCTAAGATAATTTCACTACTTTACACCGAAAATGTACATTTGATGAGAGGTGATTTTCCTTATGTATTTTCTCCAGCTGAATTCGAAAATCAAGGTTAATTTTTTTTTTATGGAACAGTTTTTGAGATATTGTAATTTTTTCATTTTTTCACTTGACAAATCATATCTCGAGCTAGAAATGTCCGATTGGGTCGTTCTTGGTACCCAAATGCAAGGTATTGAGATGACGAACAAATATGTATAATCGGATCTTTGATTGGTAAAGCAGTTCAAAATATATCGATAAAAATAGGGCACATTTTCAAAAAAATCATATTTTACAGTGATTCTGTGCCGACAGAAAAGTACAAATCGTTAAAAAAACGTCTGGTTTCTGTTCATGTACGTAAAGATGATACTTTTACGTAAGAACTAAGACCAACCAGAAGAAAATTGACCGAAAAATGACAAAGTTATAAGCAATTGAGTGAATAAATCCAAATCCCATATTTTCCGAATATTTTATTTTTTTCGACAATTTATTGGGTTTAAACGCTTGCAATACATTCTTGACATTTTTGTGTGTTAGAAATAGTTGGGGCTCTTACTTTGTCTTCGGTTGCTTTTAGGATCCGTTTCTCACGTTGACGCTAGAGTGCTTAGATTTTATTCCAAACAAAACAACAACACATCACATTTAGGAACCTTAGATCCCTGACATTGTGTTTGACATCTTCTATAAAACGTAGTGCCGGTTGTTTGTATGTTATAGTAACTCACAAATTTGATTGAAATTATATTTCATTGTGTTCACCAAAATGCCTAAAAGAAAACGAGAATTTAAGTGCGTAAACAATCCAAATAATTTCTGTTACGTGTGTGGCAATTTTGTCCCCCAACCAAATAGACGTAGATTCACCGATTCATTACAACATAATTATCTGCAATATTTTGGAATAGCACCTGCAACTTTTCATGAGCAATGGACACCAAATAATGTTTGTTTATCGTGCCATATAACTCTTGCCGCGTGGGCTTCTGGTTCATCACAGTAAGATTAAATTTATATATACAATTGAATTAATAATAAAGTGAATTTTTATTCCAAATTAGACGATACATGAAATTCGGTGTACCGATGATATGGAGAAAGCCGCTCTGCCATTCGGTTGATTGTTACTTTTGCCTGAGCAAATCCACTGGTTTTGGAAAGAGTGCCAAATGGGTTTATGCGACAGTAGCATCTGTTTCGCTTCCAGTTCCACATTCAAGTGAATTTCCTCATCCTAAGTGCCCCGATTCAACGATTGAATTTTTCGAATCGTCACAACAGACAGACACAAGCAGTGATAATGAATTTCAACAGGAGTCGCAATTGCAACATTTTACGCAGCCTGAACTGAATGATTTGGTGAGAGATCTCGAGCTGTCAAAGGAAAAAGCGGAGTTACTTGCATCTCGCCTGAAGCAACGGAACTGTTTGGCTCCGGGAGTAAATGGAACATTTTACAGAAACCGTGATAAGCCTTACGCACAACATTTTAAGAAGGAAAACGACATATGCTACTGCAACGATATTCCTGCATTGTTTGAGCAACTCGGAGAGCCTTATGATCCAAATGAGTGGCGCTTGTTCATTGACGGTAGTAAGGAGAGTTTGAAAGCAGTCCTACTGCATATTGGAAATGAAAAACCTTCTATCCCCATCGCTCATGCCATCAACACTAAAGAATCATACGCCACAATGGCCAGTTTGCTAAAATACATTCAATATGAGCATCACAACTGGAAAATATGTTCCGATCTCAAAGTCGTCGGCATGTTGTGTGGAATGCAGGGTGGATATACAAAATATTGCTGCTTTCTTTGCCTCTGGGATAGTCGTGCTCGTGAACATCATTATAGAAGAAAAGACTGGCCAGAAAGGGAGAACGTCACAGTGGGCGAAGACAATATTAAATACCTGCCTCTTGTCAAAAAAGAAAATATAATCCTTCCAGCGTTGCACATTAAACTTGGCCTCATTAAAAATTTTGTGAAGGCCTTAGACAAGGAAGGCCAAGTATTTTCCTATTTGAAAACCCTTTTCCCGCAGCTTTCTTTAGCAAAAATCAAGGAAGGCGTCTTCGATGGTCCACACATCAAGAAATTGTTAAAAAGCACAGATTTTCCAAAATATTTAACACCCGTTGAAAACGAGGCCTGGAATTCATTTCAGCGGATTGTTACCAATTTTCTTGGGAACAATAAAAGCCCTAACTACGAGGGAATTATTACCGATTTGTTGAAGAACTACAACAAGATGGGTACGGAATGCCATTATTTAATTTCATTCCTGTTTGTTTTCTATTGTATTGTTTTTACCATTTTATTTATTTCTTACAGGTGTAAATATGTCTCTAAAAATCCATTTCTTGCATTCGCATTTGAATTTCTTTCCGGACAATCTTGGTGACGTAAGTGACGAACACGGCGAGAGATTTCACCAACAAATTAAGACCATTGAGCGGCGCTATCAAGGATTTTGGGATGAAGCAATGTTGGGAGACTATGTATGGTTTCTCACTAGAGAAACGGATCCCAAAAGCAACCGAAGACAAAGCAAGAGCCACAACTATTTTTAACACACAAAAATGTTTAAACCCAATAAATTGTCGAAATAAATAAAATATTCGGAAAATATGGGATTTGCATTTATTCACTCAATTGCTTATAACTTTGTCATTTTTCGGTCAATTTTCTTCTGGTTGGTCTTAGTTCTTACGTAAAAGTATCATCTTTACGTACATGAACAGAAACCAGACGTTTTTTTAACGATTTGTACTTTTCTGTCGGCACAGAATCACTGTAAAATATGATTTTTTTGAAAATGTGCCCTATTTTCATCGATATATTTTGAACCGCTTTACCAATCAAAGATCCGATTATACATATTTGTTCGTCATCTCAATACCTTGCATTTGGGTACCAAGAACGACCCAATCGGACATTTCTAGCTCGAGATATGATTTGTCAAGTGAAAAAAGGTCGAAAAAATGAAAAAATTACAATATCTCAAAAACTGTTCCATAAAAAAAAATTTAACCTTGATTTTCGAATTCAGCGGAAGAAAATACATAAGGAAATCTATCTCTCATCAAATGTACATGAAAAAAATGTCATTTTGTAAACTAGTGATTTACCTTTTGAGGGCTGAAATGAACGCTCTCCAGATCCAGGCCTGTTCATATAATGCACGTTGCAATATGGACGACTATATATTTAGTTCAAGTTAAGTACTGTCCTTTGGAGTATACTCCGCAGTTGCTATTTCATTAGACCAGCTTGAAGAAAATTTGTTCTTCTAACAGTAACTCTAATTCTAGAAGCTTCATACCTGGCTCCTATTTCTAATAAATATTCCTTAATAGAAATTCTCTACTCAGGTATATACAAATTAAACAGAAAATATAAAATTCAATTAGTAAAATATTTGTCAAAGTTTAGATTTCAACACTGTATATTTAAAGAATAAGGAAGAATAAAATGAATGTTTAATAAAATGACATCTTGATTTGAAACCACAGAAATCCTTCTGTAACTATACAGGTGTCATAAGTTGTGTCTGGCCAAGCGAGAGCTTGTTATACTTCTTCATTTTAGGTATGGAATTCCAGCGGGAGTAGGTCGCGAACTTTGATGTTTACAATAATTACAATTACCTAATTAACCAGATGTTTACATAATATTTGGAGGTTAGCACATATAGAGTGAACAGAGGATTTCTATAGATAACCAAAGATTTTAATTATCTTAACATACTAACATTATTGTTTATATAATTCTTAAGATCATTACTTATACAAAAGAATAGTTTTATTCAAAATAGCAAAATATAGCATAATAAGAAAAACTTATTTTATATTAATTATTTGTTACTATAAATACAACCATAGAACCTCAGTTGCTTAATAAATTTGTCAAGTTGATGTAACACACAAGTTTTTTAAGAAAACAAATCTGAAAATTTAATAAACCATTCATCGATTTCATGCAAATAAATTGCAATGAATTTGGGTGGGCATCAAAGCAGTCCGCTTACCATTCCGAGATTCATTGCGTTTCAAAATTCGTGTCTCCTAGAGCTTGCACGTTTGTTGAACCAATTGCCAGAACATATCCGAGAACATATAACTTTAGCAGTTGGCTCTTCAGAAATGTAGGAGTCTAAATTAAAAAGGACTATTTTTATTACTAATATGATTATGTAAGTCTTTAATTGTTTCTTAATAAAGTAAATTCTTACACGTGATAACTTTTAAATAAAACATGGGTTTGAATAATAACACCACATCAGTGAAAACAAATTCGATTTACCAAAGCAACGAATTTAATAAACTGAAGCAACTAGACAACAGAAAAAACTAAAAAAGACATAAATAAGATAATATCAATGGACATTTACGATAATTGAATCGGGTTAACCGGGTTACTATTTCTGTCACTGTTATTGACATTGAAAAGAAAATGACAGAAGTAGTAATCGGACTGAACCGCTCCAATTATCGTAAATGCCCAATAAGTTTCCGAAATCGAAGGCTCCTGTCTAAACAGAACGCGATATGGCAGAGCCGCGATCTGACACACCGTATATTTACGATTTGGTTGTCTTGAGCTGTTGTAAAGCATTTTGACACTTTCAATTTTAAAACAAAAAGTCGGGATTTTAGTTAGAGCGAGACAAGATTCGTGTTTAACTTTAGAAAAAAAACTGTTTAAGAGGGTAGTGCTTTTAAAAAATCCAGGAATTACGACAATCTTTAACAAGAATGTAGCAAACATGTTGATGTATATTTACATCAATATATTTACGACAAAAAGTGTCTCATGGTGAAAACTAACGACGTTATCTGTTCTCGATTAAACATGCAATCACCAAATTAAGACATTGCTTCTGTGTTATACAAACTTTTTGATACTTTTGATTTGATCATAGCTTATCGAAAACCATTCTTTTCAAATTTTAGCCAATCCATTTAGATTAGAAATTCAGTTTATTGAAATTATTCGCAGGTGAATGAAAACGCTGAAACAACTAGGCTTAATCGTACTGCCCCATCATCTCCATCATTTTTTGTCTCATATTTTTGATATCTGCATGCTCTCAGCAATTCACAATTGCTTTCGAAGAATCTGATGTGTGGAATATTCTTCATCTACAAGTGCGGACTTTATATCCTTGATGACTGTCTATGAGATTGCTTTCACAGTAATCGTTTTGCAGAACCGCGAAAACTGAATTTTAGAACCTTAAAATCTATAGCTGATTAGTACCATTTTCTCTGATTGTGATATATTTTAACCAACCAAGGGTTGGTTGCTCGGGATGCTGGATAGAAGTACATATGGCGGTGCATCGGATTGCTGGAGCTGGTGCTCCAGGTTACTGATTACTTATTGTCATTGTGGTGGTTGGTGGTAGGTATTTATTACTTGATTGATGTCGTTGACACCATCTTAGCCATAATTTGGGTTTGTATTGGGTCTGGCCAAGCTTTTCCATGAAGATGTTACTCATTATGGAAGCGAGTGGTGAACGCATTGTCATACCAAAATCGGGAGCAGATTTGACATCGCCGTTAAGTGCTTGAGAACGCTTAGGAAAATGAAAACCAAACCCGAAAACGGAGACTGGGGTAAAAAGAACGGTGTATATAACGTTCCATGCGAGTGACTAGGGAATGTATAAGAGAAGCATGCAGACTTCTAAGGATTAGACTACAAGAACACAAAAATCACATCAAGAAAGGCCAAACCGGTAAATCTAAAATTGCAGAGCACGTCTGAGATCAAGACCACAGGATCCAATGGGATGAAACATAGGTCATAACCAAAGAAGAAAACCGAACCCATAGGAAACGGAAAGAAGCCATACATATGCCACTGGCAGAACAACCGAACAGCCAGGCTAAAGTTTAGAGATCAAACCCATATGGATACCATTTATATTCAAAGAAGTTCGACATGTGCAAATGACTACTGTGCAACCATCTGGACAAAGGACTACTACGCAACCACTTGTGCCGTGATATACCGCGCTGCAGGTTAACTACGGAAGTGCAATTTATACAGAGATTAACAACTATAATTTCCGACCGTTCCGTAGCTCAGTGGTAAGAGTCCTGATATGATAATTAAATAGCGATTATTGTGTGTGGTTTTAACCTTGGCAAGAAAAAGTCGAATAAGAACAATTTGATAAAAATAAAAATGCAAATCAAAACCGCGATTTTCCCAGGGCGGGCGCCTGAAGACGGAAGCAGAACTAGCTCCCGAAACGTTGGGCGATAAAATAGCAAAAGAGTATGAAAAACACCCAATTCTCACATAGAATTAAAACTCACAAACATAAAATACTCAACTCTTCCAACTAATGCAGCATAGACATTTTTTAGGCAAGACCAACATTCTTCTGTACATTTACAATTAAATTCTTGTTTTAGTAATTTCTTCAATCTTAATACAATGAGATCATTTTTAACCGATTTTCCACCCATGCCCACGAAAAATCCCCACATTTATTAAGTAAGTAGTAAAATATGAAGTTGTTTCCTAGTAATTAGACGAAATATTGTATTTTACGAGGCGCGTGCTGGGCCATATTTAGGTCCCGAGAAAATATTCCCTTAGAGGGCCCTACCACCCCACTTTGGTTAATTTTTTTAAGGATAATTTATTTATTTAGATCAATTACAATGAACAATAAATTTGAGGTCATTACATTTTTATAAAGAAATATAGTGTACGTTATAGACTCTAATATGGAACACTTAAATTTGGAATTAGATTTTGTCTAGCACTCTTGGTTAAAAAAACAATTGTGATGATGGAGAGTATAAAATACTTACACAAAAACTTACAGAGATTTAATTTTTTCTCTTTACTTTGTCTTTTATAGTCGCTGGAGTTCTCGATAATCAATGTCCAACAATTTCCAACAACAGTCTGCTAGCATAGATGTTGTAGATCTTTAAAGGTGCTTCCATAGCTTATATTTTTTCGAACGACAAATTTGGGGTAAAGGGACATGAAAGACTTGTAAATCGTCATATCAGTGGCGTATTTAAGGGGGGTCTAACGGGTTGGAGCCCTCCGAATTTTTTAATAGTCCAGGTAATTTATGTCAAATTCTAAGTATTTTGATTCGTAATTTTTATAGAGTAGCCCCCTAAGATAATTCCTAAATACGCCACTGCGTTATATATATATATCTTCAAAATAAATGAAAATGGGCTCAATAAAAGTGGACCAAATAAATAATTTTAAGAGTACCGACAACAGTGGTTTAAAGTGAATAGAATAAATAAGCAGAAATAACATATTTTAAAAACGGAGGGTGTTACACAAAACTAATTGCACTTCTGAAGACAGCATTCAAAAATAAAATATACATGCACCCGTTTTCAAATCAAAAAATCTTTCACTTTTGTACAGTGCTTAGATCATCTATTATATGGGATTCATTAGTAACTGCCAGTACAAATCTACGTTCCTCTTGCGGAAAAAACTTGCAGAGAATGAAGCTTGTTGTGGTCACAAGTATGGGAGACGAAAGAACCATGGAGGTCCTTTCCACCACAAACTATGAATTAGCAATTCGAAGGTAAAAGCCCGCGTGAGGCACTATCAGCCGGATTCTCTGCTGATGGAACGTAATACCATGACGAAGGAGTAATGCTATCTTGAATGAAAACTACTCGGTTAGCCACAAATGTCTTGGAGTGTAGGAGTCATCCAAGTGATCGTATCTTTAAACGTGATCTGCTTCTTCAAAGCATCAATGAGACTTTGCACCAACTCTGCCGCCGACACAGCACCGCACAATTTCAAACGTGGAATGCAGATTGTTTTGAGAGGTACAACTCTAGTTTTCCCGCACATCAAGAAAACTGTGATAGAGCAGTTAGAATATCAAACCCTTAAATACGCTACAGCACTGTAACCAATGTCAGACGCATTTGAGAATGCATGAAATCTTTTTTGACGACCGAGTCTAAATTGGTACATCTTGGAAATTTTAAATTTGAAAGTTTAGGAAATTCCAACTTAAACAAATTCCAGTTATTGATCACTGTCTCAGGAACATTGAGTGGGTAAAGCAGACTACACGGCACCTACCCATAGAACTGACACCGGTAAACTCAATCCCAGGAATCTGGGCTACGGAGTGGTCCCGCCAGAATTAAATGTGTGGTAGTTAAACGAAAGTGTATCTCGACAAATACTCATAAACGTTGACTGACTGTACATAAACATTCACAGAGCATTGTCTCAGGATCAGGGTCATCCCAATCTATTTTCACCATCCATAATTGTTGCATCAACTTTTTTGCAAAGAGAACCACTGGAGTTAGAAATCTTAAAGGATTGTAAATTCTCGCTACTTCCGATAAGATATTTCTTTTTGTACAAGGGCGATCTATAGGGTGACAAAAGTAGAAAAACACGTCGACCATGGAGTTCCAATAAAGACCTAAAACCTTAATAAAGACCTTAATAAAACCTTATTAAAGGTTCTTCTTTGTCGAATTGAACTGGCGTTTGAACATCAGTCGATGGTACAGTCGCAACAAATTCCGTACAGTTACTTATCCACTTTCGCGACACCAACCCACCGGCTCGCAGAACCTGTATTAACTCCAATTGAAGTTTCTGGGCAGAATCTACAAAATGATATCTTCAAATTACGTCATCAATATAAATATGGTTACGCATCGCATCCACAACGTTAGGATACTTCGATTTTTCTAAATTAGCGAGTTCTTGAATGGTTCACAAGGCTAAAAATGGGAAAGAAGATTAGATTCAATCGTCGCTGTTCGTCAGGTGCGATTGAGTTGAACAGCGGCGAGGTGTATTGTTTCTATTTTAAATATAATTTAATTGTTGGTAATTTAAATTCAACCGTATCGTAGGGCCCTTCGAGGCAAGTTTATAAAGGCCTACCGGGAAACTCCTAAAGAAGATTTTTATTGATTTCAATTTTAACAATTTGGTTTTCGACCTTGAATGGAATGGAGAAGAGTTGTTTGAAAGATTCCTATATTACCGATGGTACAAAAGTGGATATTGAAGTATAATATACAAGGTTGGTCAAAATAAAATGGTTTGGTTAAATTTTTAAAATAACAAAATCATAAAGATAAGTATTTAATAAATTCAGAATTTATTTTATTAATTGAGAGTGTTTTAGATAACAAAGTTGTAACATTTAAACAAGTTCAATTTGTTTATTCACAAAAATAATTGATTTTTCGTTAGATGAATTTATTTAGAAATTGTAAATATTTTCTTATCTGATAAACTTAATTAATGTCAGTTTGTTCAAATGGAGACCAGTTACAACCCCCATGTCAGGTTGGTAACAAATATTTAACACATTTGAGCAAGCTCAAGAGATTTTCCATTTTTTTTAAATTTTTCTGTTTAAGTATTTTTTGATTTTCTCTTTCGAAATAGATTTTCTATCTATTATAAATAAAAATAAAAACTGTGTTTCAATTTATTTATGTGTTTATTTGATGTTTATGCAAGCATCCAATTTTTTTCTCTTCACATATAGAGTTTAGTTTGCTGTTGTCCAGTTGCAGAAGTCCAAGTGCATTGGTAGTAAGTTCTTTTCTTCCAGGTACAAGAATCAATAAGATTTTTTTGTATTTCATTTATCTCATGCTCTATCGAATTAGACCTGAGTCAGTCTAATGGGGGAAAGAACAAAATTGTGTGGTGTTATATTATTTTTTTTATTTATTAAATTCAACGTAGGGTTTTTATAACATATAGTTTTATTTATCTCAAATATCACCTCAATATTTATAACATTAAATAAGATAAAAACTAAGTTACTTGAAATTACCGCATCAACGGTAGAGCAATAAAGTATAAATAGCTATAAATTGAAGAAGAGTTGCTAACAGACTGTTACATAAAGTAACTGTTTACTTCAAAGAAAGCGTTTTGAAAGCCCTGGAATCACTTATATTGAACACGGTGCGAACAAGTATATATTAAGTAAGATTATGGCTTTGAATAAATAAGTTCGTTAAAATATAAAATTTTGTTCTATGGTAAATAAACATGTCAGGCTATCAAGTTAGCCTTTCATAGTAAACATGATAATATTTGAAAAGCAAATTATCAAAAAGGCATATAAAATTTATATGCTAGGGATTTTATAGGAAACTTCTCGCTGCAATTTTACATTGGAACACTGTGTATATTCAGGCAAAATAAAAAAAGCTTAAGAATGCTTTGGCATATAAACCGATCGACATAAATATAATAACTTGATTGGCGATTACCCAAAAAATGATTACCGATCGATAGATGCACGCACACAAAGGAAAAAAATAATATAAAAATAAAATATATGACTAACCCTTCTTTGTCATTCAAAGATCTAAACTTATAGATATCTACTCTTATTTCCCCCAATTTCAAACGAAAATATCCATTCGATATTGGATATAATCCTTGATGCGGTTCGACGTTAGAATCCAAAAAATGTCGAAAGGGATCTCACACAAATTTCTTACAGAATTATCCCCGAGGACATAAACAACATTCAAAATTCAAGAGTTACATATTTTTCTGACTTTGACATGACCCTTTCTCCCTTTTTATGCCACCAAAGTAAAATATTGGTTTTTCTATTAAAAAAAAGAAATCTTTATTAAATTCAAGGCAGTTTTAATTGAAAATTCTATACGGTAGTGCACGAATCAAGTAGAGGCGTCGAAACAACGCTAACAATCAAAATCTCCCTCTCATACAGGAGAGATATCAAAGGGCGCGCGTTTATAAGGCAGCGCCGGTAATTAAATTCATAAATTGAACAATCACGAAATGGTTAATTGATTTAATGTACGTTTTCACAGGGGCAATTTTCGAGCAAGGAACAGATGAAGTTCAGACAGCTTTCAAATTTGCAATGCTTACGCATAACCAGAACGTGACAGGGCGTCGTTTCGAGCTTCAAGCCTACGTCGATGTCATCAACACAGCTGATGCCTTCAAACTGTCTAGACTAAGTAAGTACAGTTTATTATTGATTAATGAGCTTTGCAGTTGTTCCCGTACCACAAAAGCAGGCACTTCAATAAGCTTCGTGGAAAATTAAGGAAGTGCAGCGTAGTTGTGGATGGGACGGTGGGGGGGGGGGGTGAAAAACGGAGTTCCATTATTATAGGAGTAGGACACACAAATTGTTTTGGCCTTGTCACTGTTTACAAAAGAATACGTGTATGTTTACATTTGACATGGTATCACACAGTATTATAATGATTACACAGCAATTTGCTGCAGTAAATAAAAGTTATTTGAAGAAAAGCAATTAGAATGTGTTTGGAAAAGATTTACCACAGCAATTTCTCTATATTATTCGTATCAATATAAGCATAGAATGAATGTTCATAAACTTTTATACACTTTTTTTACTGGTAATTTTAGGCTCCACAAAACTGCCGTGTAACAACTTACACAAACGTATAACGATGAGAGATAAACATAAAACATCACTTCTTAGCGTACCTTATACACCAAATTGCAGATTTTGAGATTTAATTGCCTATTTGCACTTTTGTTTGGAATGTATTATATTCTGAATGGATCTTCAGGTGCCGTTTATAAGATTTTACTGTAGCTAGCGCTGTTCCAGGACTTGTCAAATAAAAAGGAATATTAGCTTGACAACTTGAAATCTATTTTATCTCAATGCAATATTCAATTTGAAATTCAATAAAATCGTTTTATAACACAACACTTACAGAAACATATAGAGTAACAGCATGCATGCAAAAAAATTATAATAGGAGAAAATAAAACTAAACATAATACATAAATTAAAAATAACCTAATAATACCTTTACCTTAATACAGTATAAACTTCAATATATTAAACTCGCAGCTCATACCTCTTATCTTTCTAATAAACATTTTTCATTACTTATGGTAACACCTGGTTATATAAAGGGTATATGAAGGTGTCTAAAATATATAACAACCCAATAAACATTCTTATTTATACAGTGCGATTCTAAAGTATGAAATAAATTCGATAAAAGGGAAAGTATTGATTGTTGGGAAAATCCTAAAAACACGTCAATTTTGTTTTTAAAGTCCGCACTTTTTGACATAATATTCGAATATACAGGGTGATGCGTTTAAGTGTGGTGACGTCAGCGGCATTTTTTTAAAATGGCAATTTGCATTTTTTATTCCATATTCCGACACATCATCCAATTGCCAAAATGGTAATGTAATAAGTTTGTTACCTTACATAAGGAAATTTTTGAAAAAAATAATTATAAAGACGGGAAAGTGCTATTAGTCACAACACTTAAATGCAAAGCGAGACGCAAAGTATTGATTTTTGGAAAAATTTCAAAAACATGTCAATTTTGTTTTTAAAGCCCGCACTTTTTGACATATCGGATATACAGGGTGATGCGTTTAAGTGTGGTGGCTATAGCACTTTCCCGTCTTCATAATTATTTTTTTCGAAAATGTTTTATGTAAGGTAACAAACTTATC
The DNA here is from genome assembly GCA_929113105.1 of Agrypnus murinus. Taxonomy (NCBI): domain Eukaryota; kingdom Metazoa; phylum Arthropoda; class Insecta; order Coleoptera; family Elateridae; genus Agrypnus; species Agrypnus murinus. Next base: position 114,273,384 of record OV816031.1, read on the forward strand.
ACATTATCATGTTGGTAATTAGATGAAGTGTCAGAAAATAGAATAAAAAATAAAAGTTGCTACTTAAAGAAAATGCCGATGACGTCACCACACTTCAACACATCACCCTGTATATTCGAATATTATGTCAAAAAATACGGAGTTTAAAAACAAAATTGACGTGTTTCATCAATACTTTCCCTTTTATCGAATTTATTCCATACTTTAGAATCGCACTGTATATAATAGTAACCACAACCTTATGATCACTAAAATTAGTGATCGTAAGGTTGTGGTCGCTATTATAAAACTACCGTGTTTATTGGGACGGTACACAGGTTTATTCGGTTTTATAATATTACTGTAAGTTCTAGACAGGCCCGTGGAGGGCCCTGGGGTAAGATAAACTAGCGGGGTTCCCTTGGGATGGGTTAAATCAAGGGTACTGTTTTCTGTATGATTACTATTTGAAATCCATAGGTGGAATTTATATTGATAAAATATTATTTGAATTTTTTTCCTGTTGATAATGAGCGGACTGTATATTGTGCACAAAAGATCAAATCATAAAATTTTGAGTACTTCCCCATAAAACGGTGACTCTCTCTTCTTATGTAGTTGGCGGCGGGAAAATTGGATAGAGAGAAAGGAAACCACCTTAGAATAATGTTAGAATCTCATCACCATTTCATGAGATTGAGTCTAAAATATAATTTGAACTTCTGCTTTGAAATTAATTGGAGAATAGCAAAACACTATATGAGAAATAACTAAACACGAAGCACGATATGCACTATAAGAATATTTTTACTATTTTGAAAAATCCTATTTAAATTTTCTTCAAATGTTTTATCTGAACACCTGCGTGAATTTATTACAATACGCAGTGCGCCATCTCAGTGATTCCATATAAAACTTTAAAAACTACATATACATTATACATATACAGTGTGATTATATGCACAAACCAACTAATTATTTTTTTCTATTAATTAGAATAATTACTAAAGCGGGCAAAGGCCCGAACATACCCCTCCTGCTGAAAAACATAATTTTCAGAAATGAAAGATTTTTTTTCTATTATTGTTCCTGTTGGTGAACAAAACGTATAGAAAAACTAAAATAGAAAAGTCTAACCAATGAAACTATACCAATTGAAAGAAACTAGACCAGAACATAAATAAATTTTGATCAGGGAAAATCATCTGATCTAGAAAAAATAAAATAAAATAAGAAAAATTATTGGGTAGGAAGAGGACATACCTTAACTACTGGTCTCTTCCAAATTCCGTGTCTAGTGCGCACGGACACTACTCTAACCGTACCATCAGCGGCCAGAAAGACTTCCTTTACAATACCAAGGGGCCATTGCAAAGATTGCGCATTGTCTTGTTTTATGATAACAACCTTGCCTGGAACTATATTGGGGGATTTAGTATCCCATTTTTCTCTCACCTGTAGAGAGGAGAGATACTCTAAGTGCCAACGGCGCCAGAATGCCTGGATCATCTGATCTATCAATTGATACCTATCCAGACGGTTAATCGGGACCTCATGAAAATCTTGAACAGGCAAGAACTTCAGAGGCGTCAAGTTAAGAAAATGTGCGGGTGTCAGTGCTTGGGGTTCACTCGGGTCGTTGCTTAAAATACAAAGTGGGCGAGAATTTAAGATTGCTTCTACAGAACACAAAAGGGTTTGTATTTCTTCAAAGGTAAGAGTTTGGGTACCAACAACTTTATATATGTGTGTTTTAACGGCTTTTATATTGGCCTCCCATATACCCCCAAAATGCGGACTGGAAGGTGGATTAAAATTCCACTCGATTTTCCTTTCTGAAATTTCACTATGAAAACGATCTAGATATTCATTGGAAGTAACTAACGTATAAAGATCATCTAAGGAAGATTTCGCTCCTATATAAATAGTTCCATAGTCAGAATACAGTGCTGAACATGGTCCACGTCGACTAAAAATCGTTTCAGTGCCATCATAAATGAGTTAGTAGTAAGATCGGACACTAGTTCTAGATGAAGAGCTTTTGTTACCAGGCATACAAAAATACATATATACGCCTTCTGTGTCTTTGTCCCTCTGCGACGACTAATCGAAATGCGTATAGGACCACCATAATCTGTACCAGTATGAAGAAATGGTTTGGCTTCTCTCACTCGACAAGCTAGCAGATCAGCCATAAGAGGAAATGTAGGTTTTGGGCGGAACTTAAAACGAACATTACAAGACTGAATCCGCTTTCTGACTAAGTATCTGGCTCCTAAAATCCAATGATGTTGTCTTAACAAGGCCAAGACAAGCCTAGGGCCTGTATGAAGATTTTTAATGTGGGTAATCTACCAAAAGTTCCTCTAAATGATCCCTTTTGGGAAGCAGTAAAGGATGTTGTCGACTAAATTCCAAATCGGAATTAGATAGTCTGCCACCTACGCGTAACAGATTTCCATCTAGAAAGGGTCTAAGTATCCGCAAATTTTGAGAACATTCTTTGTTTTTCGCTAATAAGCGGAAAGTGTCTGAAAAATGGGTTTTCTGAACTAATGCTATCAAAGTGTGCTCAGCCTTTTGTAAATCAGAAGCAACTATATGTAATCGAGTTTTAAGAATTCTACAAAATCTAAGTATGTATACTGTAGTTCGAAGTAACTTAAGCCAACTAGAACATTTTTCTATCGATGTGTGAAATGAATTAGACTCAGTGTCTTCGACTGCTACCAAGGAAACTACTTCTCTTCAATACAAGTAGTACTATCTAATTGCGAGAAAGACTAAACTTGCCAGTTTTCCATATCTAATTTCAACCAGTCTGGTCCAGAGAACCAAACAGAATTGCCAACGAGTTGTGTAGGAGTTTGTCCTTTTGAAACTAAATCCGCTGGATTCATTTCACTACTAACGTGAAACCATTTTCCTAAAGGTAAAAGCTCGTGAATTTTTGCTACGCGATGGGCGACGAAAGTCTTCCATCGATGAGGGGAAGAATGAATCCACTGGAGGGCGACTGTAGAGTCAGATAAGGCTAATATCCTATCGATATGAATTCTAGATTCATACTGACTATAAACTACATGAATGAGCTTTGCAAGCAAGTGTGCCGCACAAAGCTCTAAACGAGGTATGGACACTGTTTTCAATGGAGCCACTTTGGACTTCGAACATAATAGACTGACTGTTACGTTGCCATTAGTGACAGTTCGTAAATAAACTACAGCGCCGTATGCGCTTTGAGAAGCATCTGAAAATCCAATCAACTAATTCAAACTATCAGAAACAATGCCTATATGACGAGGTATTTTTAAATTTGATATCTGTGGTAATTCATATACAAATGCATTCCACTTTTCTACTATATAAAAGGGGGGGGACTGTCGTCCCAATCCAAGTTCAACGTCCAGAGACTTTGAATTATCACTTTTGCAGTCAGTATTATTGGAGCACCACATAGTTGGCGCCTATGCTTGGTAACGTCATTTTTTGTGCATATGTTTTTTTTTGTTTTAATTAACACAGGCAATTATGTTGTATTGTCAATCATGTGAAATTATACCGGGTGTCCTATTATATTTTGACCCTTTATAAACCTATATAGCTTTTGAACTAATTAAGATAATAAAATGCGGTGTTTACCAGTCTTCTTCTTAGTTTTTAAACCGTATCCGCCTTTTGTAGCCACTTCCGGTTTGTCCGGAAATGACATCGCGTATTTTCCGGGGATAGGGCAACTAACTTCAATGGCTTCATGATTTCAAATGGAACACCCTGTATATTTTTTCATAGTTGGACAGCTGCACATCGCGTCCCCTTTCCAAAAGTACCAGACTTGTCATGGTTATTATACAGGGTGATGGTTTTATAAGCTCATGAAGCGAATACCGCCCTGTGTAATGACCATGACATGTATACCACTTTCGGAAAGGGGAAACAATAGGCATTTGAAATCACACAATTTTCCTATCCCCAGAAATACGCTATGTCACTTTCAATTAAACCGGAAGTGGGTAAAAAAGACGGATGCGCAAAAAAAAACTTTAAAAACTAAGAAGCAGACTGGTAAATACCGCATTTCATTATCTCAATTAGTTCAAAAGGTCAAAATACTACAATGGGACAGACGGTATAATTTCACATAATTGACACGAAAGCAAAACAACATAATTTTACCTGTGTTAATCGAAACAAAAACAAAACTTATACACAAAAAATGACGTTACCAAAGCTATACGTGTTAAAAATCCATAAACCGAAGTTTTTCCTGCCTTTCGTGCTCTGTAACTCCGAAACTATTGATTTTAGAGCTTCGTGGCCTTGAGACTTTTGATCAGGATGATATATAACTTCAGTCCACTTGACCGGGATCGAATTACCGTAAGAAACCTGAGGGGTCGTTTGGAAACGTTAAGAAGTACATTTCAATCGAAAGTTTCCTTTTTTTGTTTTTGTAGGAAGCAAAAACTACATTGTGGATAAAACATAACGACGCCATTTTTCTCTTCATCCTTTCCATATAATATAACCCTTTCCTACGATTTTATCATATTGACAGACATTATTGTTTATAACTGACATAAAACTCCAGTTAAAAAGCTCTAAAATTTACTGAACTTAGAATACTGCAATAACGCCACTTTCAGTAACGTTATATCACTTAAAGATATATACCGTTACTTGGATTTATTTATGGTTAATATTAGTTTCCACCTTTAATTGTCATTATTTAAAATTGAATATCTAACTTATTATAACAAAGTTGAGCTACGAAAATCCTTTAACATGTTATAAGGCAAGTTGCAGCTTTTTTAATGAACGTTAAAAAATGTACAATGCAATATTTAAATTGGTAAATTAAAATGTATTACTACTGTATATTTTAAGTTTTTGAAGGTGACTGTTTATATTTTCAGTAAGAAATGTCCAGCAATAAAATCTTGACCTACACTTGTGCGAGAATTTCACATATAAAGTAGGGGATTATGTACTCGTATATATATATTATTATTATTTTATTCAAGGAGCAAAATAAAATGTGAACTAAGCATTTTAGAGAGAAAGTTAGAAAGTGAGAGAATATAATATTACAAATGCGTGTTCAAGAGAGAAAAATATATGATATGAAATACTACAACACTGCAACAAACACACAACTACTTTTGTCACTAAAAATACGGTTACATAAAAAGTTATACAGCACGTGCTAACGAAAATGTTCCTGTTACTATTGTCTATAAGCTCGAAATTACACGCTGTTACTGAACAAAAGTGTTTGTAGCACTTATAAACTGCTGCGTTCAAGCTCTTTAAGAGGTTTATAAAGCAAACATAAATGTTGTCATTACTAAATTATATAAATTCAAGTTATGTAAATTTAGGGTTGGTAGGTTTTGGTTACTATTATATAAATAAAAATGTTTGTTGTTTAATGGTTACCTCCTAGCTTTATTTTAGAGATATTTGTGAACTTGTCAGTAACGGAAGCAAATATTTCTTGAATGTAGTAAACGGAAGGTTAATGAATTCATTCCTACGATTATTAAAAGACATTGGTAGTATAGTGGATTTTGTAATTAGGTACACTTGAGTTGTTGCAGGTAAATTTATCTCATAAATCATATCTAATAATAACTTAAATCTTATACCTTGATCCTCATACAGGACCTCATACCCTATATTTCATAGGTTATTTCTCGTACCTCACACCTTATACTGCATTCCTTTCGCATCAACTTTCATATATTAAACTAATAGATTATACGTCCTATCTCGTACCACACCCCATACTTGACAGTTATCAGAATTCTACTTTATTTTAGGGGTATTTGTGAGTTAGTCAGTAAAAATGAGGTAAGTAAATAGTTAGTGTATCTAGTAAACGGAAGGTAGTACATAACTTGTTGCTATGATTATTAGAAAACAATACTTTCGCCAGGAAAAGGCGGTAGAGTGGATTTTGGACGACTTAAAACTTGTACCTTGACCCCCACACCTCATTCCTACTTAATACGACATCCCCCATATCTCATACCTCACACCTGACTCCTCATATTTGATGCATCATATCTATTATCTCATATCTTAAACCACATACCTTACAGTTCATACGTCAAACCTCGCCCCATGGGCTTTAACACTGAGAGCCCTACCTTCTATCTCATACTTGATAGCCACAGAACTTGAGCTGTATTTTAGAGGTATTTGTGAATTTGTCTGTTAATGAATAAAATAGTTAATGTAGTAAACGGAAGGTAAAAAACTCGTTTCAACGATTATTACTAAAAAAAACAGTATTTTCGTCAGGAAGGACTCTCGTACCTCATTCCTTCTATTTCTAACGCCATCTCTCATTCCTAATCCATTTCACATCTAAAAGCTCTCACCACCCACCTTACGCCTCATATTTGAGACATAAAATAGATAACATAATACCCGATTATTAAAAGACAGTAATTTCAGTAAGACATAAGGAAGGGTGGCATAGTGGATTTTGTGGTTAGGTAGGCTTTAGTTGTTCTAGGCAAACTCATTATTATTCACAATTCTGTTAGCTTAATCCTTATGTCTTGAGCCTCATACCTCGCCATATTCCTTATACTTCATATGTCATTTCTCATACCTCACACCTTCATACCGCGTCCCTATTACATAATCTGTCATACCTCGTATTTAACACCTAACACCTGATTGCTGACTTCTCATATATCACAAATCATACCTCATATCTTATTCCTCAAGCGCCCTACCTTAAAACTCATACCTTGCAATTCATACATCAAGCCACATCCTTACATATTAAACGCATAGCTTATACCTCCTATTTCATACCTCAGACCTCACGTTCACACAACTTGAGCTTTATTTTAGTGATACTTGAGAATTTTTCAGTAAGATAAGTAAATAGTTAGTGAATGTAGTAAAGGTAAAAAACTCGTTCCTACGATTACTAAAATACTTTTATCGGGAAGGAAGGTATAGTAGTGAATTTTGTCGTTAAGTAGAGTTGTTACAGGTAAACTCATAACTGATAATACGGTGGTGTGGAATAGCCAAAAGTGCTGAATTCGTAAACGCAGTAGTGCGTAAATACAGTGAGATCCAAATTGGGTGAGGACGTTTTGAATTTCGCGCCGTAGATTTTAGTGTATTCCACGTTGTTAGTGTAGCACCATTGAAATGTGTTGCGTCAAATTACAGCGTCAACTCGTCACTTTCTCGTTTACATCGTTGTGCTTTGCCACGTTGTTCCGGGGTTTTATTGAATTTTTGCTTTATTTCGCTTGTTTTCTTATTTTACAAAATAGTTCTTTTCAGATCTACAGTTTGTTAGGCAATTTTATAGTCAGGTAAGTTTACTATTTAAAATTAATGAAGTTTAATAAGCTAGATTATTTTTGTGACGCCACTGTAAAATAAAAGAAGGATGATAAGTCGTCAACGTGACAACAATTTAACATGGCGGTAAATTCAAACTGTATTCATTCATTTTGGATCACCTTATATATCATTTGTAAATAAGTTATTAAAAAGAGGTAAAAAGATTTTAAGGTACGAGGAATGAGGTCTGAGCTGTGAGATGTGAGGTGTGACGTAGTGGATATGAGATATGGGAAATAAAGCGGCCATGCATTACTTCTGATTAACCTTGTATATCGTACGGTTATCTTACAATAATTTATTAGTTATTCTCGATTATTGTTTCTTTATTTTTCTTCCTCTGACGCTGATTGTTTAATTATTTCTACCTCTAGCTACAAGTGGTTTTTGTTTTGCTGAAGGTTGAATATATACAGATAGATTTATAAAGTTAAGATAGAATTTATAGGAGGAAGATTCTCACGCAGACATAACCTCAATTCTTATAAAAAGGTGTTATAGTTTTAAAAAGGATACAAGTTAATTATTATGTTGTTTTACAATAAGATGTGCTTTATGTAACACAGGTTACAAGTTTAGGGTAGTTTTCTTGAATGTTTATCTTCATGATAGATTTGAGTTTTGACGTTAGTCAAAGCAGAACAGATTTTTCTTTGTCCCACAAAACTAACTCAGTTTCGGGCAGATATTTCACTGGGAATAGTTAAAATAGATCATTATCTGAAAGTTCATTATGTTACGATTAACTTACAAATTCCTGTATTTTTTAAAGGCATGTCGTTTGAATGAAGATATTCGGCAGTATTGATGTTTATTGATTTTGGAAATTTTGGTATTAATTTGATGTTTTTCATCTTTGTTGGGAGCAAGTCACCTGGAGTACTGTATTCGGAACGAGAATAGTTTAAGTTTTATTCAGTTTATGTTTTTATTTTGTTGAAACTTGCAGAAGCATCTTTTGTTCACAAGAACGGTGTAGTCAGATCTATAAGTTAAGTTTTTTTAGTATGTAAATATAATTTGTGTAAACTCCATATGATTGAATTACCTTGAGTAACTATGTAAATATTCCATGTACAGAGATAGCTGGAGATCACTTAGTTTCCAATGTAATTAAGTTTCAATGAGTTTTTTGACCGTTGATGGTTTTTATTGATTTTCTCTGTAATTATTGATTTTAGATCATAAGTGTGTTATGTTGTTTTGATTGCCTTTTCACCAGCTATCTTTTCATCTTTTTAAAATTATGATTGGTGTTAATTTTTAACATATTTTTTTATTTGCGACGTCATGACTTTTCCGATGTTAAGAACTTTTGTGCGATTTTGTTGTTTCTTCAAATGTTTTTCCGTAAACGTATAAAAGGGTTTTCGAAAAAGAACAAATTCAGTCGATTAAAACATATAGGTGGAACATATGTCGACTCCAGATTAATTTCTGAAAATTAAATGTAGGGTTAGAGTAGACCCACGTGTTGTCAATTTTATGTAAAGTGATATTGACCTTTATGGATTTGAAACAAAGAAGATTTGTTTTCTCATTTATAACAATCACTTGGAATTTTGGTTGATTTATTTAGTTTACATCAAGGATGATTGATTTATTTCCATTTCAACATTTTGTATGAATTATCGACAACAGCTGTTTGGCCAGTTTGTTGCTACCAATTTTGAAAAAAAAATAGTAAAGTGAATTTTAGCGCCACATATGTGTTAGATTATTATTACACTATATACAAGATTGGTGGAATTTAATTTTGTTCTCTGATCAGAAACTCTAACAACTTAAGTATAATTTAAATAAATTTGTACCATTACTAATAAGTTGTTCATAGAACACATTTCTTTGTTTTGTTTTTGTTATTGTTCATTTAAATTATTCTTGGATTTCTTTGACATTAGTTTATTGAAATGAAACTTGTAATGATACCTATGTCATATCATTCACAAATTAGAAATTCATTTAAATAAATTAAAGAGAGTTCTTCTCAATAATTTTTGTGTTGGAATCTATATTTTTCTATTTCGTAATCTTATTTTTAATAAATAAAACCTGTGTTTTTATAATTTTAAATCATTGTTTTTATTATTGATGTGTGATGCAAGTATCAAATTTTATATACAGAGTTAAAGATTATTTCTCGTCCAGATGCAGCATTCCAGGTGTAGTACCAGTAAGTTTTTTCTTCCAGGCACAGGAATTAATAAGATCAATATATTTTTTTATCTCATGCTTAATCGAATCAAAACTGAGCTACTCTACTGGGAAAAAGAAAATCTATTGGGTTGTTATATTTTAATTTTGATTAAAGCTAGCCAAATCAGATTAAATATCCATAGTGTTATTATATCACCTCATAAGTTTATTCGCCCGAACATGGGGCATTTTAAATAAATTTCATAACTATAGAGATTATTTATTGATTTCAAATAAACGTCCCAAAGTTTATTGTCGCCCGAACGTGGGGCCTTCTAAATTAAATAATAATTATTATTTATTTATAGTTTATAGTTTCCCATTATATTGCAAAATATTACTTAACTTCCGTCGGTTATTGAGCTCAGGCGAATTTCCAGTGGTAGGCTTGGAAAAGTGATAATTGATGATGATAATTTAGTCAGTATGTTGATGCAGTAAAATATTAATTATGTTTGCTAGCTTGCAAACCTGCTAAATTGCTAATTTTCTGATTTACTGACTTACAGACTTATTAACTTACAGACTTACATACAGGCCGTCAAATCTAAAATGCAAAATTAAACAAAATTATGCATCGCACCAAAGAGTATTAAACAATACTTAAGTATGATAATAAGATAACATTAACATACCTTCTATAAAATAGAATGGCCTTCTTGTTTAATTAAAATATGTTAATAACTAAGATTATTAGTTGTAATACATGTGCAAAGTACTCGCTCAGATCTCTTTTTAAAAATGACAAAATGTCCGTCTATCGCACGGTCTATCAAGGAAAGTCGCCTGCGCCTCTGATAAAGGTTTAGCTATCTATCCTTTTCAAAATTGTATTACAATAATAATAATTTATACCTTTATTTGTATTATTATAAATAGCGTATAATAATAAATGCAATCAAAATAGAGTTTAATAGGCAAACAATATAAAAGTTGAAATCAGTGTTACAACGTAAAGCTGTAAAAACGAGTTAAGGGAATTATGATTGATACGATGTGGTTTTTCTTAATAATTATGATTCAGTTCATTACTAATAAAACCTTAAAAATACTAATATGAAGTCTCTCCCCATAAATACGCCACTAAATAATTCATACATTATGATTTCTGCTTCATCTGTTCGCAAACCCACGAGCCGCCACTCTTCCAAACTAGATAATTTTATCCACCACACTTATTGGATAATATTACCTGTCTATAACCTACTTCTAATCTGTATTAGATGTATGACAAGCAAAGACCAATAAAAAAAAATAAGAAAAAATTTAATATGAATTCTCAACTCCCCAAAGATATTAGCCAAAAAAAAAAACAAAACAAAATTGGTTTCAGCGAGCAATATTGTACTGTGCAGTGTGTTTCCATAAAACCATTAACGCCAAGTATAAGGATTGGTCAGAGTATTTACGCTCTGTTGGCTTTACTGTCCGACTTGACTTGGGTTTATCGATAAAATCTTGATGCGCCGTGCACACAAGTTGCAAACAATAAAAGAGAATACACCTCAGAGACGCCAAAAGGGACCAGTCAGGGTGAAATATTCTGTTTTATATAAATATTACGAGCAGTTTCATCAGTAAAATGGAATTTGAGTTTCTTATTTTATTAGTCTCTGGTGGTAGGTGGTGAAAAACGAAAATACTTTGTAGCTTGTAAAAAAGGGACGTTTTTATAACGCAATAATTTTTGTATAAAAAATACATCTTAACAAAAAAAAAACAACCAACAAGCGAATGATATTTAAAATAAAAAAAGAAATGGATTGAATAACCATAAAAGCCAACTAGTTGGGAAAATTAAATTGTGAAGGGATTTGAATTTTCATGGAAAGTCGTACTATTTTCTTTGTGTTATGGTTTTAGATTAAAAGCACACGATGTTCGCATTAGCATATGAATGCTATCCTTATCAAATATTAAACTACACGAATATTCATATTCATTGTTAAAATAACTGTGAAATATGATGTTTAATTAAGTTATGTTGTTGAAAATTATGTTTTATAGAAGTTTCCAACAACGAGTGATGCGACCAACGCACGACTAAAATTTATATCACTTTTTGAAACTTTATTTATGAAAATGGAAAATCCATAAAAGTAGGCATTAAATTTATGTTTGGAATTTTGTTCATAAACTTACAGATTTATTCAGCGGGCGCGGTTTGTGAAACAGGAAGTTACTTATCATGTTATCATACCAATCGCCCCTAAATTTCAACCATCCGTGGTAGTGACCCCATAAAATAAAAATAACGCGATGCTCTATATATAATTTATTCCTCATAAACAAAATTATTTTAGCCATATAAATAGTTTCTTCTATTCGGTTTTTCTTTTCAGTTTAATTCAGTTGTTCTGTTATAGTTTTCCCGAAGGAAAGCTTTGTGATTTAAGAAAAAGTCCTGCACAACATGTAAGAGGGTTTTAATTTCCGAGACGGATCAATCATTTAGCAGAAGTAAATAAAAGATGGATGGATGTCTTTGAGATTTTCAGGGATGAACGGGTTTAAATTGCCATTATGAGACTTTCTGTGAAATTTACCACTTAGTATGCTAAATGCTTTTATCCTGATAAGTTTAATTTATTACATACGCACTCCTTTGTTTTCTCAAACCAACCCTTCGCATACTAACAGTAGCGTAAAATTTATATTTTCTACATAACTATATATTGTTCTTTTCAAGTTGAGGTATGCATAACTGTAAACTGAACTTGTTTTACTGAGCCCTTTACTCCTGCAATTTAAAATCTGACGTCCTTAACGAATCCCCCAACATCATGTCATAAGTCTAGGTTATTTCAGGATAACAAAAAAGTCCGAAAAAGCAGCGTTACAAGAGAATTATTGGTAATTGCGTTAAACTACAAGTAGTGGCTAATTCACCGACAACGGCAAATTTAAACGACAAATTTAAAAATTCTTGCAGAAACTAAATCAATCTTAATATTACAGTTTTTACATAATTATCATAATGACTAGATATTGTAACACACAAAATAAAAGGTTCATTTACATTAAAAGGTAATTTAATCAATACATTATGCGCGTTAAAGAAATGGAATTATTTAGATCATCATCAAGTTTTCCATCTCATTTTATATTGCATATGGCCAGGATCTGCAGCTTCATTAAAAGAAAAAACAAGTTAAAGATTTGATGCTTTTTTCTTAAAAAAATTACCTTGAATTGTGAAATAAGTTGCAGCTTCATCGATAATTGATCTTGTCATCCTAAAAAAAAAATTTAATTATGCAATAAAACCTAGTATATCTAGTATACACCTGCGTATAAAGTGAGGTTATGTACATTCATTTTAATAAGCGAATTCTTTTTCATTTTTGATTTTAATAATAATAATAATAATAATAATATTATTTATTTCCAACAGAAACAAGTTCCATTTACAGGAAATATACATAACATGTGTGGAAAATAGCAATAACATAAATATATCAATCGTGAACTTAAAATAGCTAGTACAGATAGTTTGAGCATTACGAACATATAATTGCAACTGATAACAGCAGATACCCTAGATATTACAATTACCTTAGACATGATTATAATTATTAGACATAATCATTCACTAATTTACGAAATTGATGAAATGATAGATTAAACAAATCCAAGTCTAGCTCCAAGTTATTAAAACGCCTTTGAGCTGCCAACATGGGAGCCATAAGGTGAGAGTTTGTCCTAGGGCAAGTATAATAAAATGTAAGCCTATTATTGCGGGTTCTTATATCCGGAACTTTTATATTAATTTTGGATAATAAAAATGGAGCATCAATCATATAATTTAAGATTTTATATAAAAATAGCAATAACTGACTTTCTCTCCTCGAAGAGAGAGATTTTATGTTAAAGTGATTAAGTAATGAGCTGTAATCCTTAGAGACATTCGCAATATTACCATCTTTGTATAAGCAATACTTCAGCATTTTTTTCTGCACCCTTTCAATTTGTATTATGTGAGATGTGTATATGGGATTCCATATGATTAATCCATATTCAAGTTTTGTGCGCACTAGGGAATTAAACAGAATCATTATTGTCTCAATATTTGTAAAAGATTTAGTATTCCTAAAAATAAACCCCAATTGTTTTAATGCATTGTTAACCACAATCTCATAATGACAGTTAAAAGAAAATGACGATATGAAATGAATTCCCAGATCATTGCATTCTGTTACTCTAGGTAGAGTATTATCATCCATTTTATAAGTATGATCTATTATATTAACCCTACGTGAAAACGACATGGATTTGCACTTGGTTATATTGAAATATAACCTATTATCAATGGACCACTTATAAATGCGATTTAAATCCTCTTGTAACAAACGGCAATCATGTTGATTTCTTATAACTTTAAAAAGTTTGAAGTCATCAGCATAGATGAGATTTTCACTGTTGTGAACCTGAGTCGATATATCATTTATAAATAAAATAAAAAATAGTGGGCCGATGACACTACCTTGGGGCACACCGGAAGAAGCTATATAATCACTGGAGCGATACCCATTACAATACACAGTCTGAATTCTAGACGTTAGATAAGAATAAAAAAATGTAGTTAAATTATTGGTAAAACCTATTTTATTTAATTTGTTTAACAAGAGTCTGTGGTCAACAGTATCAAAAGCTTTGGAGAAATCTGTATATATAACATCCACCTGAAATCTCTTCTCCAAAGCTTCCGAAACATATTGGGAAAAAACTGCTAAATTTGTTGTAGTGGATCGCTTTGTTAGAAATCCATGCTGAGTTGTGGAAATAATATTACATAGTTGGGGTCTTAACGAATTGTTCAATGTAATTTCAAAGACTTTTGTGAAAGTGTTTAAAAGGGCAATTGGGCGATAGTTTCTTATTTCGGCCCTAGATCCGCTTTTATAAATTGGAATGATCTTTCCATCTTTCCACTTTGAAGGGAAAGTACTTGTTACCAGTGATAAATTAAAAAGTTCCTTTAAAGGAGCTGTAAGAAATTCAGCCACACCCTTTACTATATAAGCCGGAATATTATCAGATCCCATAGATCTAGAGTTACTCAATTGGCGAATGGCAGTTAATATGTCATCAGTGTTGATCTTGTTAAGACTGATTGTATTACTTATACCGTAAGGCAATATGGATATATCAATACTTGCATTATTAGAATCAGGTTCAGTAAAGTTACCACCAAAATATTTCGCAAAAGCTTTAGCAATATCGGGACCGTTCGTCAAAGGAGCACCCTCATTATCTACCATAGGTACCTGTATGCCATGTGTACCTTTTTTAGAATGTACATACTGCCAGAAATATTTTGGATTCTCTTTCAAGTTCAATTCAACATCTCTTAGATAGGCAGCATGAGCATTGTGTATGAGTATCTTAGTTTCAGATCTAGCTTGCTTATAGTTATTTAAATAAGTTTCGTTCTTGGTGTTTTTGTATTGTTTTCTATACTTTGCTTTAAGTTTTATTTTGTTCCTAATATCATTACTAAACCAGTGAGGATACTTGGATTTGCCTTTAATCATTTTTGGCACACATTGATCTAAAATAGAGTAGAACTTATCATAAAAAACATTTACAGCTAAATTAACATCAGTTAAATCAGATATATCGGGCCAGTCTGCATCTCGCATTAAATTATATAGCAAAAGAAAATCAGCACTTTTAAAATTGTAGACTAGCTCTGAACCTTTACAGCGCTTCACTTTTTTGGGGGATATTTCAATACTAAAGTTTAGTGCAGGATGGTGTAAGTCCTCGGGTAGTAAGGGATGCAGTTCTTTAATTACATCAAGCTTATAATTAGATAACACTAAGTCTAAAAGCCGATCATTAACATTAACCACAGAATTTAATTGTTGAAAATTTAGAATATTAATTAAATTGATGATACTTTTGGTTTGACCAGATAATGTATCTAAAGGATAATTATCATTGAAATGAAATTTTCTAAAATCCCAACAATTAAAGTCTCCAATTATTATACAGTTGTCATGAAATATAAACTGTAAATTTAATATAGCATCCAGGAGTGTTTCATAATCACCAATAGATAATGCAGGAGGTATGTAAATAGCTAAGATAAAGATGTGGTGTTTATTTAGAAGCGATATTTTCACACAAATCACATCACAATTTGGAAGACTGATAGATACTGTTTCGGACAGATAATCGGATCTCACAGCCACTAACACACCGCCACCAGTAGATTTTCCAGTCATCAATAGGTTCCTGTCCTTTCGGTGTACGACATATGCTTGCGTAAATATCTCACAGTTACTAATATGTGGTTGAAGCCATGTTTCAACCAAAATAATTACATCAATCTCGCAATTTAATATATTCAAGGATAAGTCCTTCAGTTTAGTATTGATGCCTCTTGCATTCTGATAGACAAAGTTCAGCGATTTATTGGATATAAATGTGTTTTTATCTGCCGTAGATGACAGTAGTTGCTATTGTGAAGTCGGCAAGACATCGCGTTTAAGTTTGGACAGAAGTTGCTTATAAACATGGCACGTATTTTTATCCCAGGCAGCATGCTGTACATCAACCTCCGAAGGTAAATCACTTCTGAGACGCATACAATTAACGCAGCAAAGTTTGTCGGAAGAACAATCTTTAAGTTTGTGATTTTCTGCACACCGGGGGCATTTCATGTCATTCTTGCAGCTTTTTGCGGAGTGATGGTAACCGTTGCAATTATAACATCGTAATATATCAACGGCGTCATATATAGCGCAGGAGTCAAGTCCTATCAATGCCCGCCCTGCATCCATCATTCTTTTATAAGTATCAATGTCCACTTGAAATACTGCCTGATGTATGTTACAATTTTTCTTTGTAGGTCCATGCTTGAGAAGTTTGCAGACTGAATTGTCTGTTATGACACTTTGGTTTTGTTTAAAAAGATAACGACACAAAGTGAGATCATCTAAATCCTGAGAAAGACCTACTATTTTTATCTTAGGCATTATGCCTTTTACAACTTTAATATCATATTTATTGGATAAATCAGAATCAGTTAGTGACTTAAATTTCTCTGCGTCGTCTTGATTATGGAGTTTTAAAACAATCCCACCATGATTTACTGATTTTACATTTGTAATTTGAATATTGGTCGGGTCGACATTTTTTAATATATCGGATTTTGTTATCATCTTATCTTGGGTTTGATCTTTAGGCTTGACTATTACTCTTGCTTGAGAAGTGACATTACTAACTTTGGATGCATAAGTAGCAGTATTGGAATTAGTAGAGTTGCAAATAGATTCAGAAAGTGATTTAACGGCAGTTTCCATAAAGGACTTTTTAAAATTCTCAAAACCGACGTTTAAGGAAGTAACTACTTCATTTAATTTTTGGTTTAATAACTCCAATAATTCCGTTCTATTAACAAATGTAGGATGGTTTATACAGTTTGCACATCTCCAAATTAACCCTGTATTTGCCTTAAGAAGCGGTGATATATCCATTGGGAGATTCACACAGGTAAGGTGAAAAGACTTATTGCACAGGCCACTACATAACATACCTGGAGATTTTGAAGAGAAAGTCTGTTTACACAGACAACAGGAAGGTGGTGACATGTTCAAAAGACCACTCTATATGTGTAGAATGTAAGCAGATTATTGAAATTGTTTATGAGTATGTTGTAGATATTTGTTATCCAAGGCTACTTTTATCCATACAGTTTTAAACACTATATTTTATACATTATGGAAGTTAACAAACTTTAATTTATAGACTTCTGATACTTAAGAGTATTAATTCCGAAACGTAAACGAAAAATATAATTTTTATTTGTAAAGAAAACCAGTTTTTATAAGCGAAATGCAAAGAGCTCACCACGATAACTGCATCACTCTGTTCACTCTCAATGCAATGTGTAATGTAAATGTAAATGTAATGTATGTAATGATTTTGAAGGCTAGAGGTGGCGTGGGTTTATATGGCGAAAATTATTTAAAAATTTAAATTCACTTTTATTTGCAGAAGTGTTTTAAAAAGGATAAAACCCCTTTTTTTAAATCCTTGTATGATTTCTTTAATCCATGTAACCCCATAGAATCGACATAAACAAACAATGAATTAATTTATTTGGTAGTTACATTATAATTTGTTATGTACTTTATGTTTCTATGAGCACGGATTAAAATTTATATTTTTATTAGTAACAGAAGGAATTATTAGAAATTTCATTCAGTTGTAGTTTGAGAACTATATGTAGAGCTGTTCAGTAAATCACAGCAATTCAATATATTTTACATTTTCAGTTAAGGTATTCTTATACTATGAAAAAAAATAATATGAAAACTACATAGCTGAACAAGTATTCTTACAAATTAAAATCTAGCCTATTTGTTTTTGCCTACGTTTATCATTTTTTTAAAGAAACAATTATTTTGCAAATTCCTTTAGAATGAGCTTTTTAATAGAAGACCTTTAAAATACCCCAGTTTTTGTTTTTGAGAAGAAAGAAACGCTAGGAACCCATGAGCCGCAAGGCCCACCTCCTCATCTGATAGTTATTTACAAATCAAATGAATCAAGACTTAGTTCCCTCATGAGGGCTATGCAGGAAATAAACGAACAATTTGCCAATTCTGTAGGCTTTATGCCCCAGGTATAAAATATTTACCTCATCCATAGCAGCGAAAGTAATGGATCATAATATTCAAGCTAATAACATTCTAGCTGCCAGAATGGGTACAAAAATAGTGAAATGTTACTAATGGGGTAAAGTTGTTATAAATAATAATTTTAATAATAAACAATAGTTATCCTAACACATTGATGACGAAATTATTGTATAGCAACAACAAGAAAGAGACAATAGGAATGCAGGGAATCAGATATCCTACAGAAAACTACCCCATATCAAGGATTTAACACCTAAATTATAAAACATACATTATATATCCAAGATCAAGATAGCTTACTAAAATTTGCTTAGCGGAAATGATGAGTGAATCTAACATAGTGTACACCATTCCATGCAAAGAATGTGATAAAATCTACATAGGCCAAACTCATCGTGACTAAGATTTAGATTTAGAGTCACGCAGCATAAGAGCGAATGTAAATTAATTTCCATAAATTGTGCAATATCAATCATACTTCTTTGTTTGTTTTAACTTTATAACTTTTATAACTTAAGATTTTCAAATTTCTTGCAATTTTAATTAAAGTGTTAAAATGTATTAATTTTACTAACTAAATTTTACATTGTGCAATATTAATCGTAATTCTTTGTTCAACCACAGTTCATTAAATTTAAATCAGAATGATTGACATTTTATATAATTCATAGCAGTAGGCAAATTAATAATTCTAGGTAGTAAGTGTATTTTAATGGATGTATTTATTTAATAATTTTAAATTTATTTTCAAACAAAAGCAATTCTCTTTAACTAAAAAAATAATTAATGATCAATTTATATTTGTGAAAATATTTTATAATTATATCATTTGGACACAATCATTGTATCGATTTTTATTTATTGGATCAAATAGGTTGTGCAATTCTTTTTATAGAAAAATTAGTTGGGAATTCTATTTGGAATCATAGTTATTGATCTATCAAATTAAAAACACATTATAAATATTAATAATGATGATCATTTCAAAACAATATTTTTCTTGTTTAGATTTAAGACAATTTTTCTTCTTGTGTATTTCTTTATATGTAAAAAGTTTAATTGAAGAAGTCATTAAATAACAAACAAATTTATATATTTTTTTGTTTTTTTTATAATTTTAATTTTAAAATAAGTTTTTGTAAATCATGTAAAGATTTTCAATGTCGATTTTTTTAATTAATTGCAGTAGGATTTTTTTATTTCTATCATTTCGTATATTAAACCTTTTTTAATTTCCTTGTTTTTGTAACATTTTTGGAATATTAAAATTGAGAATTTCTCTATTGCGTTATCTGACAGTGCTGTATTTGGTTTTTTGGTGTTGATATTTTAACTTTGATTTAATTTTTATGTTGGTATATTAATTTTTTAAGTTTCTGTTTTGTGTTAATTTTTTGTTTGCCTTATATAATTAGCTTGACAGTTATTACATTTAATTTCATATTGATTTCAGTTTCATTTTCTATATTTGTGTGATCTTTTAAAATATAGAAAAATCATTGTTCCAAAACCACAAATTTTTCCAAATTTTGACAAATGACATCTTCAATTAAACGTTTTACATATAAAGAAATACACAAGAAATTTGCAGTTATCAATTTATTTAATTAAACTACTAAATCTAAAATTTTTAGATTTATTTAAGTATTAATAATGGTGATTATTATCATGAAAATAAAATTTTAACGAGTTTTTTATTTGGTCTCACATAAGAATAAGCAAAAAATTAATAATAATGATGTGCAAATTCCACTACATTTTTCAATTAAGATGTTTAGTTAAAGTTTTTAAATTCATTAAGTAAGTAAATTGCATGTTTAATTCTCTTGCCATCTTGCATTACAGTAAACTATCTTTTATAGAAAAGTTGTTTTAAATCTGAAGAAGAAACATTGTTTTGAAATGATCATTATTATTAATATTTATAATTAAAACTTGTTACAAATTATAATGGTGATTTCAATTTTATACATCAATAACTACGACTCTATAAAAAGATCTCCCGACTAATTTTTCTGTTTATTAAAAAATAGTTGTATTAAATTTAAACCCAAATTATCATTATTCTTCTAATGTATTAATCACAGTTTATGTATTATATTTGTGCATGTGCAAGTTCATTGTCTTACATATAATGTTTTATATCATTATGTAACTACTAAGTTAGGTAATCATTTTTAGTAGGAGTAGTTTTAATTATAAATAGGTATTATAAATTGAAATTTAGTTTACCAAGGGCATTATACAAAAAAATACTATTGTACTTTGAGAATTGACACTTGAAGTTATGTATGTCTTGATCAGAGGGCAAGTAAATCTTATTGTGTGTTAAGTACAAAACAATGTTAAAAGTACTATATGTGGAAGTGATAAAAGTGTTTTATTTTACTACGAAAATTAGAAATCTAATTGTGGTCTTATTCATGTTGTGCATTAATTTAATGGGAAGAAAGGAAACCCATTTTAAAGCATTTGTAAAAGGAAAAACAGTGTATAAAATACAATGGATTTACAAAATGTCCAAACTAATTGAGACATTCGAATTTCAGCATTGATTGGAATTATAAATTTATGGTAAATGGTTTTGGAACTTTAAGAAGAAGCAGTATTAATTGAAATTACCTGAAATTTTACAAAGTTATTTTAACTAGTTTTGAAATTTGGATAGTTATAACTTACTGAATAATATTTTGGTACATTACAGATAACTTACTGCAGAATATTAAAGCTATCAGTTTGTTTTTATTTATTTATTCTAGCGCCAACTAAAATTAAATAAAAATTAAAGAAAATTCGAAAGGAAAGACAATTTTAAAGAAAATAAGAATATAATACTACAGCACTTATTTATTTGATACCTTTACATTGGGACATATCATTCTATATATTTATTTAGATTACAACGTGATTCATATCGCCCCATCGCGAAGGATCTATATTAATTTACAATGCGAATTTTATATCTCTAAACATGCATATAAAACTCGTATGTTCAATTATTAAAATAAAAGGTCAAGTGCATTGATAACACTGACATATTTATACAACAAATCTTACCTATTTTGACAGCTGAGTCAATACATTTTAAACAAAAATAAATAGATTAACATTTTTGACAAAAATAGTTTGCGAATTGTTTAAAACAAAGAGGACATTTACAACAACTCTTGTAAATTGTTTATGTCTACGTTCAAGATTGTTATTCATAATCATTAATATTGTGTTTAGTTTGTATAATCATGTTTTGTCTATTAGGGTGAAGGAAATAATAATTATAATTATTATTTCCATTAATCAAATATCTAATTTTTATCGTTGTGTAATATACAGTAATTACACATGCATTCGATCAATGTGAGCAAAACCCCAGATTTCATTGTACTCACAACCGTTATGTAAGATTGGTTGCATAATTGTCAACGGGTGTTAATGCGCTTGTCGTGTTACTTTAATAATTGAACAGAATGTAAGCAGGGAATGTGCATATTAATCGAAAACTGAATTAAATTTTATTAAATCTAATATTGAAAAACTGTAGTGCATTTGTCAAAATCAAATTGATTTTGAAATGTGGATCTCATACTTCTAGACAGTAAAAGAGCAACAAATAGAAAGGCTTCAATTCAATAACACTACAGCTTCGCTTTACACACTGAATTCAATAAATGCATATTGCATCTATAATGCATAAAATTTTCCTTGTTCAAAAAAAAGTTTTGTTTTTATTAAAGATTCGAAATTGACTTTACCTGCAAAAATTGTTATTTACTGGTCCAAATTTTTTTATTCTTTACTAACAAAAAGTGTTGGTCTTTTTCATTTTTTAATGACCATGTTCGGCTTTGTAAAACCGCTTTTTATCCTATCCTATCATATATAAATCAGACGAAGTTGTATTCTGAGCTAAAAATAACTAAACTTAAAAAAACTCTTATTAATAAATTTAAAAAAAAGCTGAATACTTAATTTGTTTCTTTTTTCAGTATGTAACCAATTTCAGCGTGGTGTATTCGCGATGTTGGGTGCCGTGTCGCCAGACTCATTCGATACGTTACATTCCTACAGCAATACATTCCAAATGCCATTTGTGACCCCTTGGTTTCCCGAGAAAGTTCTCGCACCATCGTCGGGTTTTCTGGATTACGCCATTTCCATGCGACCGGAGTATCACCAAGCCATTATCGACACCGTGCGCTATTACGGGTGGCGCAGTATAATATATCTTTATGATTCTAACGATGGCAAGTATTCCCTTACTTAATTCTATTGTTGAATTGTTGGAATTTTATTACGGTGTGTAAGCTTCTCACAATTACTTAAAAATATTTTATTAAACGAAATTTCCTTTTCCTTTATATAGAAAAAAAGAAAGTCGTAATTCGTAGTTTTCATTTATATAGGATTACTAAGGCTTCAACAGATATACCAGGGTTTAGTACCTGGCAACGAGGCCTTTAGAGTAACAACAGTGAGAAGAATCAGTAACGTGACCGAAGCTTTACAGTTCCTCCGGGGCTTAGAAGAACAATCGCGCTGGGACTCTAAGCACGTAGTCCTGGACTGCACGGCAGATACCGCAAAAGAAATTGTCGTCAGTCATGTCAGAGATATAACTCTTGGCAAAAGGACCTATCATTATTTGCTGTCTGGATTGGTAAGTTAGTTGTTATACTTCGATTGTTTTATTATGTGACCGAAATAGTAATAATAGACAAAGTAATGTATAGAATTCTAAAATAGGGTTGGCTTGCTGACTGTTGATCGCGAGAAATCGAACAGGAAATTAGATACCTCCAGCCATTGCCCTCTTTTTTGATTCTTACAAACACAATAGAAAACTATTGAATTTGGCACTTTAATTGTGGTGGAAGAGTTATTTCGGTTTATTAAAGTAGTAGCAGTAGATGAAAAAGATCGACAATATCTGACCCCCAATTCTAATGGCATTTGCACGCCCTATGTATGTAGTAGGTAATTTTAAATTTACACGCGAAATGTTCATAATCACGCATGCATATAATACGTGTATATGTATGTTATGTATGTGTGAACCGAAAAGTGCAAAATAAAAGATAGTCGGGAATTGGAAAATATCAAAAGTAAACTCTTCTTATCGTTTTAGTTATCAAACAGGGTGTTAGTATCTGATTAAAAGAGAAATAGTAAATTAGATCTGTGGAAATTACCAAATTACCAACCAATGTTAAGACTACAACATATTAATGGCGTCTAATAACAATCGTTTATCGCATGCTATTCTATAAATGTATAGTATTTAGTATTAAAAACTTCAAAATATTGTCGTACTGACGAATATTAAAGGTTTATATTTAAATATCCGTGATTTCTCTTGTTATAGTTTGTACCTATTCCAACTGAAGGGTTGGCTGATTGGAATAAATCTGTGATTATCGTTAGGCGCCAGCCTGTTTGTCTTTTAAGTTTAAACCAGCTCTATTAAGTATTGGTAAATTTCTCCAATATGGGAACGTACTCACTAATGTTTAAATTCGACTTCAAACAAACAAATCGTCAAACACACTCCAGTTCTTTTTTCAAACAACAACGTCTCATTTTAAAACTATTTTATTAATGATCTTGTATAAATATTCAGGGTTATAACTTAGACATTTTAATTATTAATCTTTATTAATTCCTTCTTCACAATCCCTCATTTATGAAATTTAAATTTAACGCTTAATTAAGAAATGTCACAAACATCTATGACATACAAATATCTTTTACAGTAGAAATATGTTTTATCTATTACCAAAAAATAATTACAACAACCTCTAATTCTTGGTAAGTGTAATTTCTACAATGCAGGTTTTATATTTTTAAAATTTTTACGTATTAAAAATTGAGTTACCTTTTTTAATACGTATTTTATAATTAATAATAATTTAAGCATTAACAATATGTAACATTTATTTTCTATAATTAACTCTTTACCACTTTTTATTTATTATTATTTACTTGTTTTAACTAACTATACTTTTCACCTATTAAAGTATGTATCGTCTACATGATTAATTGATTCTATTATTACGCAAATACTCTCATTATCTATACCTTTATTATAAACACTCACTATATTATTTTTGTTTCAATATTTAATTTTATACTAGCGTTTTCAAAAATAATATGCTACGTATAAAAGAAATCAAGAATCATTCAGAAGGAAATAATTGGCTGTATAAAATATCCGACAATTAGAATGTATTTGTAAGTTGGCAGCAGAAGCAATTGCACGAGGTCAATTTTTTACTATGTGTTACTTTTCGTACTGGAGACGTACGAGATGATATCTAAGATGAATAATTATAAAAATAAGAAGACTGGGGAACACCGCATTTTATTATCTCAATTAGTTCAAAAGTTATATAGGTTTATAAAGAGTATAGGGAGTGTTATTGGGCTGCTTATTTTTATTCTTTACGTAAATGCTGCTAGAATATTTGAGTAAAGACTGTGCTGTCTTCATGTCTGCCGATTATACTACATACTATTATAGTTAGAAAAACCTCTGACGAGTTAGAGCTTAAAGTCAACATCTTGCTACAACAATTTAACTCTCGGTGCGCTAAAAATAAGCTTGTGGTAAGCTACAAAGAAAAAGTTTACATGGATATTCATAATAGTTCTTACAGCAGTAAACACCTTTTTCTTTAACTAAATAACAATATACTATAGTCTGTTAGTGTTACAATATTTCTAGGTATTCAAATCGATAAAAATCTTGTTCATGCTAACTGATGTTCAAAGCTAACCTCAAAAATTACAATATTAGGAAGAGCTAGAGACGCACATTGTTTGTATAATATTAAATTACTATTTCTTTGTTAAAAATGGATTCCCTTTATATACTTTTTAAGAAAACAAATGACTTCTTTGAAAAATGTTAATTAAACAAAAAAATCTTGACATTTTTTAATTTTCATAATTCAATTAATAAATGGTGAAAACTAATTAGATAAACTTATAGAAAATAAAATTCTTAATTCAATGGCATACAACACTTGAGTGGAAAAATAGAATTAACCTTACAATTAAATGTCGATGAAAAGACAATTCCTTAAAAATGATAAATGACTTAAATTACATAAAAACGCCCTTTTAGATGTTCGTTTCACCATAAAACTCTACATCACATCCTTAATAACATTATCTGAATGTTTTTAGATGCCAAAAACTTTGACTTACAAGCCATTTTACATAATTCACTTGAACGTCAGAAAAACGCAGCTCAACAACATGTTTTTATGTGATTAATCTACAAAATTTAGCCTTTATATGTAAAAGTATATCAATTCTGTGGATATAATGTTACTCTACTTATTTACACTAAAACAACCTAGCAAATAGTTTTAAAATTATGAAATTCATAAAAACTGCAAAATGAAGAATATGAAGATACCTCGTTAATATGAAAACAATGTTTTAAATTAATTAAATAAATTAAACAAAATTCCACAAAGTTGCTATATATACACTGTAAAAAATGAGGTAAAATTACCTTGGGAAAGAGGTAACTTTTCGCTATTATTTGCGGTATTTTTACCCTAAAATTAATTTTACCTATACATTTAGTAGTTTTACTATTTGTGGTAAAATGCCCTGTAATTATGTAAAATTATACAAATATAAGTAATTCTACTACACTGAACTGGTTAAAATCACTATCCATAATATAAATTTACATAACTCAGACAATTTTTTCCTTACAAATGTATAATTGCTCAATAACTTAATTCATTTTTAGTGTAATATTAAAGATAAGATGAACTTGAACAAGAATAGTGTAATTTTACCCTTAATATGTTTTTAACCGTTGAGATGCTATTTCGCTGATCGCACTTGTTTGTGACCTTCGTTTCGTGAAAGAATTCAGGAATCCATTATGAACAGTCCAAATAGGCTTTTTGGGGAATGGTCGGAATGGTGTGTACTATTCTTTTATGATTTCGGCGAGGCGTACTCTATCGATACCGAACGAAGTGTTCATTGCTCATTAATATTTTGTTTTTCGTTGTAGTGTAGTGCGGATGTATTAAAGGCAAATATTTACACGTATGACCGAAGATGGGAAGAATTTTATTTTATAGTAGAAGTTAAAAAATAATAATCGGTAAGTACCTATATGTTAAAATTACAAATTTAAACCAATAAAATAAAAATATTTAATTTAATGTTTTTCTAGGATGAATCAAAAATTGAAGAATTCGAAATAAACTAGCATAACTGTAATTGAGAAAGGTACTCGTGTATAATTGTTTATATAATTTATAATTTTTTAATTTTCTAGGTGGAATCGAAACTTTACCTGAATGTCTTTGAGAGACCAAATATTTCCGAAAGCCCCTGAAAAGAAGTTCTGTTAATGTCTTATATTTTATATAAGTACATACGTTCAATAAAAATTACTTTGATTTTATTTTGTTTCATACAATTCCCAGAGGAACGATTGAATTAATAAGTACTTTCGCAAGTCATCGTTACATTCAAGAAGTATTTTCACATTTGTATTTTAACCCTGAAAAGTACTATTGCCATGAAATATTAACTTTGTCATGTAACTTTACACAGGTGTTTTAATGTTAAAATGTAAAATTACATTGAGATTGTAATTTTAATCTGTAAATTTACTTAAAAATGAAACATTACAATGCAAACTTAACCTAATGTTGAAATTTTTCACTTCCTATGAAAATTACACTTTGAAGTAAATTTACCCCAAAAAATGGAGGTAACATAGTTGCCTCCATTTTTTAGGGTATAATTCACCGGTAATTTTTTAGAGTGTAGTTGCATACGTCCTCAAAACATCATATTTTGTCTGTTCCAGATGATTTACAATATTAAAATTGAACTAAACTCTATTAAGTTGATAAAATTGCATAAACGACCCCAAATCGTTAAGTTATATAAAAATTAATTTTTGAAAGTGAGGTTATGCAACCATTAAATCGGGTAGATATAAAAATTGCATATGTCGGCTTATTAAATATATTAGTGTGAGTGGATTCTCTCGAACATTATCAAATATCATGACAGTTACCGCGGACCGTGCTCTTATAGTTAGAGAGACGCAATAGGAAATTGTTGATGTATTCTTTACCATTCCAGAAAGTAATACATTTGTAAATAGATGGTATAACCCATTCAGGTGGATGTCTGCATATTTACTCTGTACCAAATAACAGATTATCTTCGACAATCAATTAACCGATTAGTTTTGTAAGGCACGAAAAAGATTCTTGCTATATCTGTGTATCAACTAACTGCTATCGAAGAGACCAACAAAATTAGTAGCAAGAAAAAAGCAAACATAAGAAAGAAATAAATTATAAATTGACCAACGTTGATTTACTTCAGCAGAATCTCTGTTGGCTCAAAGATGAACAAAATAAACGAAATGTAATAGTGAGTAAAATACGATTTTACTTTGTGATAGTTTACTTCCGCTAATGAGAAAAAAATCCCTTTATTACTGAAAACCTTAACCAGCTTTGAGAATTTCTAAATCTAATCGACTATAAATTTTGGTCACTTCAGAATTTATTTCTTCCTTTTTTGAATCTTATCCGGTTGCTAGTTATAAGAGATAATTGCAGGAATGTAACAGCAACAATCAGATATACCTTATCTTAAAATTCCCCTTATTTCACAGGCAATCAATTAGATTATTCAAAATCATTCAAACATAATACGCTATCTTCAGGTTGAAAAACCCAATTTATGCTTCCGATGAATATTTGAAAGCGTTCGTCGCGCTTCAGCCATCAATGTTTCCAGAACATATATTTATCTCCAATGAAGTCAATATAAGACATATGGAAAGTGAAGTTGAAGTAGATCAATGTTAAGAACTCTAATACGATCGTTCTCCACCGATTTGGAAGCGGAGCTATATCCGCCACTCCCGGCTGCAATGTCTCTAGTGAATAGCCGAACGAAAGACTTAACAGAAAAGAGGAAAAAGAATTATTTAACCCACTTATATACTACGTAAACTTGCAGCTATATAGTAAGAGGAAGTTTTATAGCTTTTCATAACCACACTCTTTTTCTTATTTTTGTATCTTATCAGGAAGTTTTTCCTGAAACAAGCCTTAAGTACTAAAAAAGCAAAAAGAATCACGCTGAGCAAACCCATTTTGCTTCCTGTATCAGAAATAAATTTATCAATAAAGTAAAAAATAAAAATGGTTTCAGTGTAATACAAGTTAATATTATCACGCGAGAGAAAATTTACACGATCTCAGATAATTTAGTTGCTCCCACTGGACCCATTTACAACAATATCAGTACACTATGCGGCATGTGTCTTTCCTAATAAACGATAATATTCGTTTTTGGACTTTTAATACGATTTTACCATATAGGGGCTTCAGCATTTTGATGTTTTCCGCCATTTTATGACACTACAATTGTATGTTAACCTAAAACTGAAAGGGTGACAGGATACAAAAAGCTTAAATAAAAATTTGATTTGATTTATCGTTTTTTTGAATGTAAAATATATAAATAATCTTGTTATAAATATTCGATTTTTATTTCCGATTTGATCTTTTTATAGATTTAACAATTCCGCCCTTTATTAGCCCTAAAACTAAATTTAATTGGCGTAATAAAAAGGTTTTATTATTTCTCTTGCTCGAATTAAGCTTTTTTATTACATTTTAAGACATCTAACCAATTTGTTAAGATTTTATCGAGAATTCTAGCTTGGTAATGTCATAATTTTAATAAAGATTGCTTTTTTTTTGTTTCGGCATAGTAAAATGCATTTCCCCTACAACGCCGATAAACACGCTAATTTTATAGCTACCGACCTAGATATTGACAAAGCAGGTCAAGTTTACGTGGTTTTAGGGTGCTGTTTCGGCTTAATTTTTTTAACATTTTTTTTTATTAAAACAAAAATAGATAATAATGGGCGGTATACTCTATAATTATTTGATACCGTTTGATGTATTGGATTTTGTTTTTTTCATTCGTTAAATGTCCCGAAGCGATTAATTTTAAATGCGCAAAATGTTGTACAGGTTATATAGAAATGGTCACAACGACAACAGCTAATGCACGTCCTCTACAGTTAAAACAATTAATTTCAACAGCATTTGTCTGCTCCTCAGGGCGAACGGTTGAATAGAGTAGTCAGATATGTTTGTTATGTAGTGTGTAGTTATTATATTCTACCACACATTTTTCCATAATATTCGTTTTTTAAGCCTTTTCATGCCTATTCAGAGCACATTTAGAGCGTAAAAGATGTCTTTACAGCCTGCGGACTATAAAGGTCCGTGTGCAGTTATATTTACAATAAATATAATTAGTTAAAGTTATTATAGTTCGAAATGATGATTGGTAAATACACAAATTTGTCTAGGTCGACAAATCTGACTCGACGTTACAAACACTACACTTTCGTTGCTCGGTGGTTAAGTACGTTACTGCTTGGTGGATGGATTATTTCTAACAAGGTTGCAGCTCGACGCTGTATTTATAGGTTGTGCCTCCAGGGTTTGGCTGGATGGCAGTTTCTTTGTTTGACTTCGTCCGTACTTTGACTCCCACGGTTCTGAAAAGTAATGCATAGCGAACGTGGCCTGATAAAGGTGCTATATTTAGCTTGTGCTCGGTTTCAAGGGGACCTTGGCACTCTAGAACTGACTTAATTTAAATAACATTTACATTAAGTGGAATACGATTAGAATAAATTATAATATTATTATTTAATATAAATAGAATAAATTACAATATATTAAACTGCATAAAATAGACTTGCAGTTTAGTATTAAAGTATATGGAAATAAAAGATATATGTAACTCGTATAGTTTCTTTTTTTCAATATCAAAGTAGTAATTTTATTTGTGTTTATTAATAATGATATGTTTCACTATATTTAAATATGAATTATTTATTGCATTATTCAAATTATATTGAAATAAAATTAATTAAACAGTGCTACCGCAAAATGCTCTTGTCTAAATTTCAATTTATCATACAGTTGCATAACGCGAGATTGTGAAAGGGAGAGCGCTATACGTTCAACCCACAGAGGGATAGATGCGGCGAACGGGACCACGGCTCTATTCTGGCATCACTGGGTGAGCTCTGATTAAGGGGATGCTGTTTTCTAAAGTAATTACATTTTAATTACGGTTCGATCAGAATTGGGTGTCCATTAATTTACCCATTTTTATTAGAATATTGCATATTCATATCTATTTTTGTAAAACCTTGGACGTCCACACTGCTCCTATGAAACATATTTTTGAATTCATACAGGAAGTATTGCCTTATTAAATAATTGAAATTGTATAATAATTAGTCTTGAGCAATTAACGTAAGTAGCATTAAAATAATTTAGTCTGAAATACTTGTGATGAGAATGATCAATACCTACTAACTTAGATTTTGCTTTAAAGATTAGGAGTAATCACTGACTCAACATTTTACCGAGTATTATTTATTGTCTCTTCGTTGACTTCTTTGTTTGTTATTTACATTTTATTATTTAGTTATTTAATTGTTGTATTTATTTATGTGAATATTTGTGTCTGTATGCAAAAAAAGTTAAACCCTATTTGAGAAGTTTGACTAACCGTCAAGCTTGACTAATTGCTGGAGCAATTCTAAAAACTAGAATTAATAGGAACTAAATCAGAGTTCATTAGCGCTTTTCTATTCTTAATTATTTCTAAGCTTTCAGAACAGTTAAGTTCTGTTGGGTTGTCTACATTTCTAATTAATTCTACACCTTTTACCTTATCATTTTCAAACATTTCTTAGTTTGCCCTACATATACTTGATTACAGTATATCTGACAATAAGTGTACCGGTTTCCCAATAGGACACGAATCGCCCAGCATAGACGCCACTGAAATCCTATAAACCGTAAAACTAGGATTTAAAATATTAATCGAATTCAGAGTAACATACTAATTTTCTTTTGATTAACTTGGTAAAATAAAAACTTAATTAATATCTCGGAAACTATTAGACGATTCATTCATATTCTACTTTTTGGTGACACATCCAAAGTAAAGTAATCGCAAAACAAGAAAAGCCTGTTGACGTCACCTGCGTACTAGACGATACTACACTCAGACTAGTTTATTCTTTTAATAGGTAGACGTTTTACGTGGGCGTCAAGTTGTTCTAGAGCGTTCCTCGTACATTAACCTTCGTCTGTCGTATAGTCGTAATTAGAAACAATATTTGTTCCGCCACTATTGCGGTGTTAGCGCAAAACCAAGACGCATGATGTCAACAGGCTTTTCACATTTTGCTACTACTCTATATCAAAATTCGACACGATTTAGAAATGGACGTGAATATCCTCGAAATGTACATAATATGGATAGAGAGCTGCCTTTATGTCCTAAAGCATTTTTTGTAAGATTTCGGAAACGATTAGAGTTTTAGCAGCAGTTGGTGTATGGAGTTCATCGTATGCTGAGCAGAATCCCAGAAATACTACACAAAAACGGTTCCTGTCCAAAGCTCCATGAAGCAGACCGTGTAGAAGGGATAAGTCAATAATAAAACATATCAGGCTTGTGCATAATTAAATTGTGTTTAAGCAAAACTTGTTTTGTTTTACAAGAGTGAAAACCTGTCTTCAAAAGCGGATATACTTAAGGATAAATAACTCACTTTGAGTCCTTAAAAAGGTAATCCATTGCAAAGTTGCAAGTGAAGACTTCACATCACCTAAAGTAAACTCATTAATAAAAATCCTCCAATTTAATGAAAATCAAAACTTACTTATATCCTATATGGCTCTGATGCACAATTTTGGTCTTATAATAACAAATGTCAAAGTTTGACGTTTCATCATGAAAATTCGCGTTTAGTCTAAATATCATTAGGTCAATAAATATTTGGCTATTAGTTCAAATTTCTTTTATGTATTTATATTAAATCTGCAATTAAGAGCCCAGTTGGAAGTTCACTAGTTACTTTTTAAAATCTCATAAAAGGTTAAGATATAAATCACACACAATTGACAGTCTGTTATTTGGCCCGAGATACTTTTCTTATACTAATATGTTTGTGTACAATTAATAAGAATAAAGTTACTACAACCAACATAACCAATTATAAAAAATTTGCAACACAACAGTATCTTGTCACAATAACCAACGGTTATGATTTATTAATATAACTTTTATATGTATAAGATATATATCAAAGAAAAAAACCTAAGAAATTAATTTATTATAATTAATACTTTCATAAAAACTTGGATCTAAATATAAAAATGTAACCTCCTCATACTGTTTCAACTAAAACTTTTGCAATATGGATAATGGTAAAATTTTGATATATTATAATAGTTCGAAAGTTGCAAAACTATTTAAAAATCGGTACAATGAAACTTTTTTTGTACGACATGCCTTGCATTCTCAATTTTAACGTGTGAAATGGTGGTGATACCAATCTTCTGATTCGAGTTTTACTAAAACTACTAGCTATATGCCGCAGTAAAACAAAGACCCATCAAAAAGTTACAATCCTGTTTCACGGAAAGTCAAACAAGTGCAGTAACTGCAAATAAAACTAATGCAGTAAAAGAAACTAAATTTTCTTTCGCGTGTTTGCTAGAAAATTGCTGTTTGGTGCATCGAAACCGTTCTTGGGCTGCTTCATTTAAAAATCCACTCACATTACCGATCTACCCTGATTAAATCTAAGCAAACATGTCTAAAAATAAAATTTATTTAGGAGAGAATTAAAAAATGAGAAAAACAGGTTTTAACGATTTATTCCAGAAGTTAATAATTTATTCTAAAAATAAAATAGGATGGTTAATATTGTTACTCCTAACGATATAAACTCGCTAACTTCAGGTAATTACACAAAAAAGCTTTAGTCAAATGACGACTTAGTACAACAAATACATTTGTCAGCGTTTTGATCCATTAAGTCTATTTTTGCAGACCTCTGTCAGGTTCTTTTGAAGTATTCGTTACTTTAGTAATGACTTTTCCCACAGCATCAGCTGGTTCATTTTTATCGACAATCACTCTATTTTGAGATGAACACACTAACCCATTTTCTATGGTCTCAGACGTTCTATTAGCTTTTCAATTTTTCTTGTATGTTCCGAGTAAGTTTAGGGCGTAAAGGACATATTTACAGCCTGCGGATGATAAAATTGAAAATAATAGTATATTATGTTAGAAGTGCAGAAAAGTTTCAATTTTTCAAGAGTGTTAAGAAATTGGCGTTTTTGCACGCTTACACACTATACTTTATCTATGACAACAAAAAAAGTAATAAACCACCAAAAGCTAAGGAAAATACTTAACCTATAATTTATACTCGCATTCATATTGTTTACGTGAAATTTGACAATAAATTAAGAGATGTAATGTGGCCGCTTCCGGCTTCCGCTCGGATGTCTGGAGGTGTACAAGTGTTAAAAAAGTCACAACGCGCTTGCACTTGTGAATTATGTAGAAAATTATAAAAGCTTTCATTGTTTTTATTGTAATTTAGCAATAATAATGAATAATATTATATTAACAATTATATAATAATTTAAAAAATTAACCAATTTTAAGTTTTAATTGAATAACAATCTTTGTAACTTTATATAATGAAAAATAACTAGGTTATGTGAAGAAGCCTAGGTAGCTGAACGGTATAAGCTCTGGCTTAGCAAACAGCTGCTCCAGAGTTCGATTCCCCGCCGGACCGATAATTTTTCTAGATGGATTTGCATTCAACATATAATCTAATGTAAAGCTTTAACTAAACAAAATAAATTAATCTTTATCTAAAATTTATAACATTTTATATTTCAAATAATTAATAATATTGCAAATGCTGACATCTATGGCGTTTTAATAGAACTACCGATAGTGAGAAATAATTGCTCACGGTCATTACCGTTCAGTTGGAGATGTGTGCGGAATGTGTAACTTTCTATGGTGGTCGTAGATAAAGTTAGTTAAAGGTTTCGTAATGGTTGGAAATATTATTCACTAAGTTGTTTCTGTTGCACTCGTTTAAATTTATGTATAGAGAAAGTTAAAAAATAAAAAAACACGCTAAACGATTTCCGCCAGTAGTTAATAATTTACTCTGAAAATGAAACAGGATGGTCAACAATGCTAGTCCTAACGACAAAGTCGCTAGTAAACAACTTTAGGTAATTACATTTGAAAGCTTTATTCAAATGCCGACTTACTTAATAGTACACCAAATTCGTATAACGAATAGTTACAACTTCGTGACCACTAGCGTATAATCAAACACAGAAATTTCGTGTGAGGTTTTCCCTCAATTATAAGCCACTTTACTGGTGTACTGTTACGTCACTAGTTAATGTTTGAACAACGGCAGGAAAAACACATAATACTACGATAACACGACCTGCATTACACAAAAATCCAAGCGGCAGGCACATCTAATGTCAATCACAAATAAAGTTACTTCATTAGATTTAGATTAACATGTAACTTGTAACGCAAACGTAACATTAGTGATTTAATTTTTTTTACAAGGGAAAAATATAATCATTAAAGTGAATTTTATTGTGCAGGCAATTGCTAGTTAATCAGATATTCTATTGATTGGTATTTTACCTGGCATATTTACTCTCCCTTAATGACATTTTTATTAGTTATAAATTGTAAGATGAATAAAGACAGAGTCGCGTATAGAAAAATAAATTAAGAAAAATGTATACACATATTAAAAGAAAATTTAGTAATGATGCTTGCCGCATGTTCAATTTGAAAGAAGATATGGCATTTTAATTTCAACTAACCCAATGAGGTCGATTATATCTAAGAATTTATGTTTATAAGAAGCTTTGTGTTAATTTGTAAGACAATAGATCTTTTCTATTGTGTTTTTATAGAAACCCCTTGGTTGTATTAGTAAATTACTCGATTAGAAATGTTTGGGGACTGTAACATCTATAGTCCCTTCTCTAACTAATATGTAAAGAGAATTAGCAAGTTCTTTATATAAATTAATGTTCATTTTTAAGAATATAGTTGTTCCCTTAGAGTAATGATTGTCGATCATTAAGATTATTTTTTTAATAATCCGTCAAATATTGAAGTAGCGCAGTTTTACTGGCGAGCTATCTATCGCCTGGCGTCTCTTTCTAACATTGCCGCTTTTGGGTGTTCTAAAAGTTGCTATAGTAATTTCGTTGGAAGTTCTATACGGAAATACTTTGAGATTTGCGTTTATACACAACTTTGTGATTATTTATAAAGTGATATTTTTCATTATCTTTTGTTAACAAGCTGTTCGTAAACGAGCCATGATTTAACAAATATTCCTTGGTCCTATTTTAGGAAAAAGTTCGTTTTAAAATATCTGTTTGAGCACAGTAGCATGTATAGTTTTTTCGGTAATTAATTTGTAAAGAGAGTCGTGTGTTATACGACTATTGCTTGATTATACGAATTTAGTTGCTCCTTTGTAAAGATCATTGATCTTTAAATAATTTTCCTTATATAGAATTCACTATAACACACATTTTTCTAAGAAAATTTAAAATCCGATTAATGTTTAATTACTGGAAAAGGGCGAATAAAGAAACATCTTGTGTGCAATTTGCAGACAATTTTCTAGACCAACTTAATAACGCTAAAGTCGTCATATTAATAGTAGATTACATACCGAGGCGGGAAGTGTTTCATTCCTGTCGAGAGCTAAGATAGCTCACCGAGGGCCCAGGCCCGAGGTGAGCTAATGCTCGAGACAGGAGGAAACGTCCCGCCGAGGTTTGTATACTATTTTATTCGGAATCATCATATTTTTTAACAAATAAATAATTATTTACAACTGACAACTGAAGTGACAAACTTGACCTAATAATGCACCCGCCCTCTACCGAGCAAACTACGAACTTACAACAGGTCGGGAATGATCACATTCCTGACCAAGAGAGGGATAACAGGTAGGGAATGATTACATTCCTGACCAAGAGAGGGAATTAAAAGTAAGTTAGGAATGGTTAATTTCCCACCCTCTGAGGCGGTTAGGAATGCACATATTACCATATGATTCCGAATAAATAATTTTTCGTCTCGTTTGTCAATTAGTGATAAGTTTGTGGAATAATTTACGAATTATTTTAAAACTTTTTGTTATTCTGGATAAGTTAATTCAAATTCTTAAAATTTAATTAACATTTATATTTATTGTTTCAGGTCATATTGAAGTCAAACAAAAGAACCGGTATCTTTTAAGAAGAAGATATAAGGTACGAAATAACGTCGCGATTTTGACATTTGTTTACGTAACCGATTTTAATGCATCCTCAGCTCTTTTACCCCCACCCGGTCTTGACTATTTTAAGCTAATTGCAGAAATCACGAAGTCCGTTCAACTAAAAGAATTGATGTGAGCACTATTATTTTATATTTTTTGCAATTGAAATTGCGACAGCACATGTGCACAAGTGCTAGGAGTGAAGTCTACTTAATCAGAAACAACAAAATAAATCCTAGAAAAACCAACTTTTAGACCTTCAAGCAGATTAAATAGAAACAAAAGTCACAATCTATGACTTAACTATACGATGAACTCATAGCCAAAAATTAAGTCACCTGGAAAGTGGAAGATTGAAAAAACACATTGTCTTCAGATGAGGCACGGTTTTTTTAGAATAGGGACAGCGACCAAATATGTCCGAACAACAGGCAACAAAAAAATTGCTTCAGTCCGTATTGATCAAAAAGTCACCAAGTGTCAACAAAAGTAGATGTGCTGGAGCTGCATATGTTTTGTTGTCGCCTATCTTTCTTAATATTTTCTCAATTCTAATGTCTTTCTCAATTTCACTTTTGCACAAATCAGGACACAAGGAATTCATAAAAAATATGGTCATCGAATCAAAACAAAGGTCCATCCAAAAATACATTTGGACAAAAGAAAATTTAGCTTATGTTGGAATCTAAACAACATGGCGATGAATCAACTAAAATATTTTTTAGATACGAACAATAAAGATGCTGCCACGAACAAGATTAGTTATAAGCTTTATTTAGCTTCGTACATATTATATCTATATTTGTAGTTGACTTGTATTTGTAGTTTGATAAGTTCTGCATACTAGAGTTTATTCACTAAGTGAAAATATACGTTTTGACTTTGTGTCAAAATGTTTACATGATGTACTCTGGTTTGTGTGCTCAGCAGATTATCACTAGAGATTGTCGTTTGCCATTGCAAGGATATTAAAAAAGTTATTTAATAACTTAATAAAATTTGTACTGTAACTTTATTCATTAGTTCGACTATCCGGTATGTAATAGATCCTAAGACATTTTTACCACGCTCGCGGAAGCTGAAAAGGGACAAGAAAATTATAAGAAAAAGTCTGGATGAGCATAATAATTCTTCTCAAGAGAATGATTTGAAGAGACGAACTGTTTAAAAATTTTGAGAGTATCTGTAAATTGCCGTCTGGTGCAGAAACTGAATCACGATGAAAGCATGCTACATTTTTCTTCTTCTTTCTAATTCAATTTCTCAATGGATAGGTTAACTTACAAGCTTTGTGTTGTTGTTTACGCATGATATAACAGTGTTTTTTTTAACTCTTAATGTATGTATGTCGGCATAATTCTTATTTTTAGGTTGGATTTTAAGTGATGGATTTATTTTAATTTAATTTTTATTTTCAGTTTAGTTTACTTATAATACATACATTTATTGCTTACATGCTAAAATATTTATTCCTGCCTACCGTTCTATTTTAGGAACTGTAAGAAACTGAACAGGTTAGCCACCAAATTATTACGAAGTTACCCTCCAGAAATTCAAACTTTTATTCAATTCAAATTTGTAATTGTATAAACCGGTAGGATTATCTTAGTTGTTATTTATTAATTATTAACTGTTAATTGCTGTATAAGGCAGGTATTTACATTAATGTTATTACGTGTGAATTCGTTTATTACAATATAATATTCTAGTAAGAGGGATAAAAATAATATTTAACAATAAAATTTGACGGTCACTATGTAAACCACTTTTAAAGGCGTTGGTTTGAACTTGCACAACCATACTGGATGAAAATAAATTCTTATGATACTTTATTTGATTTCTGGTTGTGTACAATCTGATAAATTACTGACTATGATTTATTGATTGATTTATCTTTTTTTACATTGTTTTGGTATATATAAAAATAAAACTCTAAATATCTGTTTTTAAACATTGTGATTTATTTTTATTTCGCTTATGTGAAGTTAGACGGCGGTTGTTAATTAAGTAGCAGACGTTCGCCGAAAATGTTAAAATACATTTACATATTTTGCAACGTTAAGATATACACATTCCGCGCATGAAAGGTTATTGATTAATACACACATATTTTCCTTATACGAAAGAGTGATTTCTTTACAAAAACAATGGGACGTAACCATTTTGAACTGTTGCTTCGCTTTTATGCTTCTCTGCTCCAGAAGACGATAAAACTAATCGCTTGCATAAAATAAGCAATATTTTACCTCATGTACTATATCATGAAGATATTCCAAGCATTTATTAACCTGGACAAAATATATCTCTGGACAAAGTTCTATTATTGGGGAGTGGTCTATTAATATTTCGGCAGTATAAAGCATCAAAA
This sequence comes from Agrypnus murinus, assembly GCA_929113105.1. Classification (NCBI taxonomy): domain Eukaryota; kingdom Metazoa; phylum Arthropoda; class Insecta; order Coleoptera; family Elateridae; genus Agrypnus; species Agrypnus murinus. The sequence goes on from OV816031.1 coordinate 114,312,211, forward strand.
TATGGAATACAACGATATGAATTGCGTACTCCCGATGACTTTATTTTGAATATTATTATTTACTCCGACAATTGCAGGGTCGTCTTAACAAAAAGTACTCGAACTCAGTTTTTTCTTTCGAAAGAAAAATTTCTTTTCTTCCGCATGGCGTGAGTGCCCCTGGTCCCAGTTAGCCCATATGTTAAGCCAATTCTGGACATTCAGCACGCAAAACAATAATGGCATGTTTTTAGTGTGGTAGATCATCTCATGGAGTCCTATATATACAAAGAGAACACATCTACTTGGACAATTTTTATACAAGTGTGCTTCTCTCTAAGAATCTGATTCAAAATAAGACCCATATAATAGGAATTTTTAGAAGTAATAGAAATGATAATCACTAAACACAGAAAAAAATTATCGAGAGTTGAGACAATATGGCGTAGAAAAAGTAGCATAGCAGAAATCATTACATTCAGAGTTCAGAAAAAATTGATGAATTTTAATATTTTCACAGAACCAAATCTAGCTAAGCTGATCTGATATCAGGGTAATATATATGGGTATCTCATATCTAAGGTAACAGTGGGAGATTTTAATTTCCGCTCCATAAATGAAACGTAATACTGAATATGTCTGCGAGTTTTATGTGATCTTCATAATGTTGTAAGGCCTCCTTCCCAAATTGGAAGTTCATAAAATTCATCAACGATAACTCTAGTCCATTTCGCTCTTTAAGAAAACCTTAATTCAGCTTTTTCCATTTTCCCTTGACGATTGGCTCAAAGAGTTAGTAATATTCCAGGATATTTATTGCTGCTATTGGGCAAAAATAAAATCCTATTTTTATATATTAATACATTTTATAAATTAATTCAATTAGTTGTGAATTTTAATTAAAAGAGATCGCTTTGAAGCAAAAGTAAAAGATGTAATCAGAACAAGTGGTTTCTTAAATGTTTGAAATTCCGTGATTTTCAGACTTAATAGCTCAGAATTCAGAGTTCAGAATTAACTTCCCTTTGTTACCGAAAAATTTAAATTCGCTCTAATTAACAATTTCTGTAAATATTCAAAAAAGCTTTTAACTTGATATCATTGGTATGTCGGTGCTCGTATTATTTTTAATACATTAGAAATGTAGTTGCAATAAAAACAAATAAGAATTCCGTTCCTTCCGTACTTTAGCATTTTAATGAGTTGTATAGAAAGATTGTCAGAATACACTTTACATATTTTAAATTTAAATGGAAATTTCTTTAAAATCAAATCTGCTATTACATTCATGTAGAAAGGTCGCAGGTCAAACATGACAAATAGGCACTTATGCATATTTAACACACAAAAAAGTGATTAGCAATTTTTTTAATACAAAACTTGGAATTGGAAAAAATAATCCAATTCTCACTAGTGCATTTCTATGAATTTATTTTTATAACCAGGAAAGTCTATTAATGGCTAGTCAACATAGCCGGCGCTGCAGGGTATGCCGATGCAACACTTAATCAATCAAAATTCAAGAATTTACTCAAGTCTACTTACCATAGACGGGGAATATGATGCTTGTAACTTATTCTAATAACTGAGGATTAAAGTTCTGTAAATACCTCTAAAATATAAAAACGGGGAGAGGGTTATAAAAATCGTGGGCCTTCTTTACTTCTTTAATTACACGATAGAATAATTAGGAGCTGAAATACTTGCTGGTAAATTTAACTAAAACAAAGTAAAAAGAATAAAATAATAAATGACATACATAAATATAGCCATCTGTTAGTTTTAAAACATATTAAAATTTGAATTTTGTGTTGCCTAATCTAAAGGGAAACTTTGAACTGAAGAATGAATTGCAGCAACGTTATATAATGTTATCGTATATTTAACGTGTTTTAACTAAGTGTACTTTTATCAACTCTAAATTAATGTACTTGAATACACCCTAATAAAAATGTTTAGCACCGCCTATGCTAGTCAACGAAGTTACCTCGGAAAAACCCTAACTTACATTCCCTGGTTGCATTCCTGATATTGCGTGATATTTAAACATAAAAAAAAGTATGTAATATTAGTCATCTAGCTGCCTACTACCTTAATAATATGCGAATATTAAGGAAATAATACTCTACTACAATATATAATTTTTTGTTGTTGTTCCCTGAACCGTTTTTCCTTTTATTATCTTTATTGTAGCTCATTTTGCTGTTTTCAGATAATGGATGACCGTTGGGAAAGCGAAGTAATAGAATATGGAGCAATTAATATAACCGGCTTTCGCATAGTGGACACTACAAAAAAATACGTAAAAGATTTCCTCGAAGGATGGAAACGATTAGATCCTGTTTCGTCGCAAGGCGCTGGAAGAGAGAGCATCTCGGCACAGGCTGCCCTTATGTACGATGCTGTATTTGTTTTAGTAGAAGCTTTCAACAAATTATTAAGAAAAAAGCCCGACAGAAGAGGGCAATTTGTTATTAATGGAAGTAAAGGTCTAGACTGTAATGCTTCTAGTGGAAGAGTCACGCCGTGGGAACATGGGGATAAAATATCCAGGTTTTTAAGAAAGGTAGTATACAGTTTGGATTTTGCAGTCTTTGGTGTTGTGTGAAATTGTGAATATTAAGTTTCAATGTAGAAGTGAAATTTCTTCCAGTACAAAAATCAGAATGTTTGTAAACATTCATGTCCACACACAGAATTTTGACAATCTTTAATTGCACTATATGTAACGGTGTCTCCTAACCACACATTGTATTTGACTAATTGCCATTACGTATTTCGGTAACGATGTTACCTTTTTTTCGGCATAAAACCGTCAAGGAGTCACCGTTAGATATAGTGTTATGATAAACCACAGTCCTTACAATCTTTTATTAGTCTTTAATTGACAAAATTAATGATAAACTAGTCTCCACAAACAAAGCGCTGGACTCCTTTTATATATTTCCCAATAAAGAAATGACACCCAGTGCCAGGTAAAAAGATACGTCGTAAAGGGACTAATCGAGCACAAAGTTACAGTTGAAGAAATTTTCATAAAGCTAAAAACCATTTATAAGAATCTGTTTTTCAAATTGAGATTAAAGTTTCTTTAGCTTCTAGGAATCAATTCGCTTTACAAATTTTAAGCAAGAGTAGGAATTATTGTGAGTTTGGCTCATACTAGAACATGTCTATTGAGCACCGCTAAGTTTAAGACAACTGAAAACAATGTTGATATCGAACGTTAATTGCTTTCAGAAAATGCAGTTGCTAATTTTGACTCCACGAAACACAGAATGTAAAGCTAAATAAGCATTATCCAATATTGTAATAAAATACAGTAATGTATTTTTACTTGTTTATTGCACATACTATATAAATTAGAGAAATATGCAATGGCAAAAAATTAAATTGGATAGATTTTATATGTGAAGGATTTAAACTTAAATGGAATCTGGATGAAGTCTGGTCAAACGCCAACATAAACGTTATAATTTAATGACATAACTATAAGTTAAAAATAAATTGGTTAAATATATTTACAATATTTTGCAAATCTATTTAGTCACCAGATTTTAGTTGGTATGAAGGTTGAGATTGGCAACAATATTTTAGTTAATTTTTATTTTAACTTGTAATCCATCCAAAGTTTAAATTTCATGGTTTAGTATTCAGTTTTTACTTTTACATACCTGTTTTGCTTTGTAAATTGTAAATACGAAGTGTGACAACAAGAATTTTCGTTTAGAGCTTGATGTGGCAACACTGGCGTGAAGCCGACTACTCACTCGATTTTACACTCAGTTTACCGTCTATACTCGATGTTTTCACAGCGTTCCTCGTTTGTGATTTAGAAATTTTTGGATATCTGTACCTCTGAACTGCACGTGGAGAAAAAAAGAACAACTGTCCGAAAACTTGAATCCGGAGACCAAGAGACAGAGTAAAGGTCAGAATGACAAAGTCAAAGATCAAGTTGAGTTACAAAAAGATCAGTTCGTCCTACCAGTGAATTCAATCTTCTACATCGAAGTTTTGAACCGTTTGAAAGAGTCAGAGTGCAGTGAGTGATTTTTGACAGAACAAAAGATTTATGTCCTCCCCCACTTACCGTGCAGTCCCGTGCGACGTTTTCCTATTCACAAAAATAAAGTCTACGCTGAAAGGAAACCGATTTGGAGGATCTTGCTGCCTATCTAAGAGATGTTGAATTGAACTTGAAAGAGAATCCAAAATATTTCTGGCAGTATGTACATTCTAAAAAAGGTACACATGGCATACAGGTACCTATGGTAGATAATGAGGGTGCTCCTTTGACGAACGGTCCCGATATTGCTAAAGCTTTTGCGAAATATTTTGGTGGTAACTTTACTGAACCTGATTCTAATAATGCAAGTATTGATATATCCATATTGCCTTACGGTATAAGTAATACAATCAGTCTTAACAAGATCAACACTGATGACATATTAACTGCCATTCGCCAATTGAGTAACTCTAGATCTATGGGATCTGATAATATTCCGGCTTATATAGTAAAGGGTGTGGCTGAATTTCTTACAGCTCCATTAAAGGAACTTTTTAATTTATCACTGGTAACAAGTACTTTCCCTTCAAAGTGGAAAGATGGAAAGATCATTCCAATTTATAAAAGCGGATCTAGGGCCGAAATAAGAAACTATCGCCCAATTGCCCTTTTAAACACTTTCTCAAAAGTCTTTGAAATTACATTGAACAATTCGTTAAGACCCCAACTATCCAATATTATTTCCACAACTCAGCATGGATTTCTAACAAAGCGATCCACTACAACAAATTTAGCAGTTTTTTCCCAATGTGTTTCGGAAGCTTTGGAGAAGAGATTTCAGGTGGATGTTATATATACAGATTTCTCCAAAGCTTTTGATACTGTTGACCACAGACTCTTGTTAAACAAATTAAATAAAATAGGTTTTACCAATAATTTAACTACATTTTTTTATTCTTATCTAACGTCTAGAATTCAGACTGTGTATTGTAATGGGTATCGCTCCAGTGATTATATAGCTTCTTCCGGTGTGCCCCAAGGTAGTGTCATTGGCCCACTATTTTTTATTTTATTTATAAATGATATATCGACTCAGGTTCACAACAGTGAAAATCTCATCTATGCTGATGACTTCAAACTTTTTAAAGTTATAAGAAATCAACAAGATTGCCGTTTGTTACAAGAGGATTTAAATCGCATTTATAAGTGGTCCATTGATAATAGGTTATATTTCAATATAACTAAGTGCAAATCCATGTCGTTTTCACGTAGGGTTAATATAATAGATCATACTTATAAAATGGATGATAATACTCTACCTAGAGTAACAGAATGCAATGATCTGGGAATTCATTTCATATCGTCATTTTCTTTTAACTGTCATTATGAGATTGTGGTTAACAATGCATTAAAACAATTGGGGTTTATTTTTAGGAATACTAAATCTTTTACAAATATTGAGACAATAATGATTCTGTTTAATTCCCTAGTGCGCACAAAACTTGAATATGGATTAATCATATGGAATCCCATATACACATCTCACATAATACAAATTGAAAGGGTGCAGAAAAAAATGCTGAAGTATTGCTTATACAAAGATGGTAATATTGCGAATGTCTCTAAGGATTACAGCTCATTACTTAATCACTTTAACATAAAATCTCTCTCTTCGAGGAGAGAAAGTCAGTTATTGCTGTTTTTATATAAAATCTTAAATTATATGATTGATGCTCCATTTTTATTATCCAAAATTAATATAAAAGTTCCGGATATAAGAACCCGCAATAATAGGCTTACATTTTATTATACTTGTCCTAGGACAAACTCTCACCTTATGGCTCCCATGTTGGCAGCTCAAAGGCGTTTTAATAACTTGGAGCTAGACTTGGATTTGTTTAATCTATCATTTCATCAATTTCGTAAATTAGTGAATGATTATGTCTAATAATTATAATCATCTCTAAGGTAATTGTAATATCTAGGGTATCTGCTATTATCAGTTGCAATTATATGTTCGTAATGCTCAAACTATCTGTACTAGCTATTTTAAGCTCACGATTGATATATTTATGTTATTGCTATTTTCCACACATGTTATGTATATTTCCTGTAAATGGAACTTGTTTCTGTTGGAAATAAATATTATTATTATTATTATTATTATCTTACAGATCACTCATTTTATCGACATGCAGTTCAGAGGTACCAATATTCAAAAAATTCTAAATCACAAACGAGCAACGCTGCGAACTTGTAACTTCGAACATAGACGATAAACTGAGTGTAGACTCGAGTGGTGTAATGGGAGTCACACCAATGTTGCCACTAATCAAGCACTAGACAAAAATTCTCGTTATTTAATTGTCACACCACGTGTATGTATGTTCCAGAAAAAATAAAATTTCTCAATATTTTATTTTAATAAACTATTTCATATCTTAGAAGAATTTAGGTTACATTAAACTAATTATATTAAAAGACTTGGTTATAGAACCGCCTTCGGTGCAATATTTTTATGAATTTTTAAGTTTTTATTTAATTGAAAAATGCTGAGATATTGATTACAGATCATTTCGTAAAAATTATAGGCTCGTATTCGTTTACTGGGTCATGCCGCAGGGAACCAAAATGGGTATTTTTAAATGAGGACGACACGCTGAATCAGTCTCGATCGGTACCAGTTTCAATGTCCGCAGAGGTACAGGTAAAAAGTTAGGTTAGGTTAGGTGAGGTCAGATTAGGTTAGGTTAGGTTAGGTCAGGTCAGGTCATCCTAAGCGGGAAATTTAAACTACATGTTACCTTTATGAGAGCTCATGCTGGCTAAAAGTTTCTTTTAGGAAATTACTAATATTTCTAACTTTCTAACTATTTCAACGATGACTTAAAAGAGCCGTAACTTTTTTCTTGTACATGTGCGGACATTAAATATAGTACCGATCGACTCCCAGTAGAAAACCTTTTCGAATGACACCCACTTCGCCCTGACGCAAGAACTGAATTTTTTGATGATTCACGAAAACTAATCCAAATCAATTATATCCTATAATACATCATTTTTAAATTATAGACATTTTTGCTTTACAAACCGAACTAAACTAAACAGTAATTATTTAATTAATTTTAATGATATATCAAGTAGAGAATGTTTTCACTGAAGCAGGCTTTAAATTTCACTTTTCTTCATAGTAACGAATATAGGTCCATCTTCATTTTTCTGCCTGTTCAATTTCCATCTATTCGAGCTCCACAATCAAATTTATATTATGTGCTCCATATAATGAACCATGTCAAAACAATATTGTTTTAGCCATAAGGCATAAATTCTCATTCCATTATTTATTAAAAAAAATAACTAACAGAAATTTAAAAACCAGTTACAGTTTTATTTTTGTAATAAAATAAAACACTTTAATCACAATGACACGTATATTCCAAATTTAATTTAACTTTTATATAGCTTTTACAGGCACTTTGTACTTACCGAAGAATAAACTTGTTCTGTATATGAAGACAGACTTTATTTCGAGACAGAATAGCTTTACTTGATTACCGTTCAAGACGGAATGTCTCTTTAAAACCCACTTGTCAATCTAAGAAATTGATATGATATGATAAATACTATAATGTGATAAATTTGATTTCTATATTCTACCAGGCTGCGATGTTTTTTAAAGATATAGATTGTAATAAGTGTATAAAGATATTATAAGGGAATCACATAAAATATTCATTCGAAGTCTTTTGCACAATACGTACTAAGTCATGCACGTCTGACAATGGGCCATTCGGTTTGATTTTTAACCAGTGAACTATTCGCAGTAACGAGCGCTGGTGGTTACTACGCACCCTTTTGAATGTTTTAGCGAGCAGCAAACATATTGCCCGTTTGCTTGGCGGTCACTTACACGCATTTAACGTTTGCCGTTCGCTAACAGAATATCCAAAAGGGTGCGTAGTAACCGACACTAGTAACGAGTAACTATGTGAGTAACGAGATTCACTCGTGAAATATATAACTTTGTTTGAAAATCATTGCTAACGCTTTGGAAAACGTGATACGGATCATATCTTAGTTTTGGTGAATATTAAAATGAAAATTGAAAATGAATATTATGCAGTTTCAGCGTTCTTTCACAGATTGTCTACACTTAAAAGAGTATAAAATAGAAAGATATAAGACAATTATTTTGGCATTCCAGTATACCAAAATTATAAACTATTGCAACTTTTCTGTTAAACGTGATGATGATAGATCGAAAAATAACAACGCGCCTTCTTTAAATATATTTTTTAGTAAAATATGACAAAAATATTTATAAATTGATACACATGATAGAAACCATTTTTACATTATTCGTAAGGCACAATTTGGCACCAGTTTGTTATTTTTATTGAAGGTTATATATAGTAAAACATTTATTAACAATCATGACAAATTGCAAATTGATTAATAACTTCCAACATTTTACAAGTAAATATGGAGATGGAGTAGTTTATGAAAAATCACTTTAACGTGATTCTCCTAGGTAGCAAAAACGTAAGTTTTACTTCCAATACTCTACTGTAAGGTTCCGTGACTTTAAAGGGCTAGGCAATGGTTTCAGACTGGTAGCAAGAACTTTCAGTACGACTTTAAAGTTAATATACTAACAATGGAAGCTTACAGCTGACGTGTCACTCATTTCAAAAATTCTTTATTTAAAAGTAAATAAATAGTTAATCAAAAGTTAAAAAATAAGTTAATACGTGTTTCTGCATTTAATCTCATACGGCTTATTAAAAAAACAGCAAATTAACACAAACAAGACGAAACGTATTTACTTCGAATAAAAACGTTACTGGCAACAGAGGGGTGCTCGCGTGGTTAACGTAGTAGTTTTATACACGGTCGGCCTAATCATTCGGCCGTTCGATTCCCACTAGCTCCGTTACTTTTTTTAGTAAAAATGCATCCCTGTTTACAGTTGGGCTTTTCTTAGACTTTTAGATAATTCAATAAAAATTTATTACGATTATAAGTCGTATATTGCCTAGATCGTAATTGTAACTCTCGCTAATTATTATGCAGAAAATTGGAACAAGAACCTACGAATAGTATATACTAGTTAAGAGTTATGTACCATAAATTTAATAAAATGATTTATTTATATATATTCAAATAATTGACATAACGTTTAGTATTTATTGCTTTTTAAATTATTCGTAAAAAAATAAATCAAAACCTGCTAATTTACATTTAGAAATCGGCGACACATCAACTGTAAGGTCCCCTTGTAAGTGGCAATACCGTTCCACATACTTTAAAGGTTACTCAGAAGTAATGAAACTACATAGTTCCAATAAATAGTAGAAACAACTACATAATTACTAAAATAATCCGAACTGAAATAATTAAACCTATAAAGTCATAAATTTAGTTGTAGTTACGTAACAACTACTCAATCAAAGTTCCGATCTCAGTTAGTGCTACTGAGACGCTGCTTGTGTAGGTATCTCCCTATTTTAAAAGCCACATTCCAATTTTCTGCAAACGAAATAAATATTTAGTTATAAATTCCAATATCTATATTTATTAAATCGACTCTAATGAAAACGTTCTCGGACAGCTGCTAAATATAATTACGACAAACTCTGAGAACTTCATAAGAAATCTGACACACCGAGATTGAAATCGCTAAACAATTTTCAGAATATTAAAACATCGCAAGTCAATCTTAATTTCCTGAAAATCGAACCTCCTTGTAGATAATTTCATTACATCTAACGAAGACATCAATAGAATGTAAAGAGAATCTTTTTTCAAGGTTTCCTTTTTAGAAACTTCATTCCAATTTGTGTTAATTTTATTTTTGTTAATGAAATTTACGCCAAATTACATCTACCTTTTTCGCTTTTTAATAAATAATATGCACCAATTTAAATTTCCACATTTTTCTGGAGATCCCAGTTTTACAGATTAAATCAAACTGAAGGATTTAGGTAGAAACCACAAACAAAACCCAAATAGGAAAATCCACTAAAAGCTATCCCCGAAACTTATTGTTAAAATACTTTTGCTTAAACGATCATTTGAAAGATGTCACTTTCGCTTGTCGGAAACTTGCTTGGAAGTTACTACAGAACGGAAATTTGCTCTATATTCATTTTCTTTAGAGAGTTGCTCAGCAAAATTTGCTTGTACAGTAGGGAAACTCCTGAAACTACATCAACAACGACAGGGGCAAGCTCAAATTTGTTTTTCTCTTAGAAATAAAAGTTTTCCCTATTAGTAGATTGCCTTTTTTTAAAAGAGGGATCAGAGATCTAAAAATAGTCTGTAACGATATTGGAAGGATAATTTAAATCACGTGTATACCCATGTGAATACAGGTTTATTTTTTTTTTCATTTACTTTTTTTTGCTTTCGAACAAATTTCCGTTGAGATTGAAATGAAATTCATCAGGGATAATACGATTTTTTTCGGTATTATACAGTCATTTATATTAATAAAAATGTTTCGATATCACTTTCACCACCGAAGAAAGACGGTTGGGATATAAATGTATTATTTGAGTCTCTAGGGTAGAGGAAGTTCTTAGTTGGTATAGAACAAAATCCTAGTGGTTTTAGGTTGAAAGGGGATTGCAGAGAAAATTTATGTATTGGATATTGATAAATATATCTGTTAAATTTTATAAAAATGAACGGGAATTTGTGATTCGTTTGTCAATATATGTACCTACCTACTTGTGCTCGAAATATTTAAAAAGTCGTAGCAAGTGACAGCCCAGAAGGAAAGTTTATTTTTGAAATGCTAAGACACACATAATTCACATAACAATATAATGACATTTGAAAATTGAAATGTTTGCAACGTAGGAAACTTTGTTGTCAATAACCAAACAGTAGATCAATTATTTTATTTTATTTTGACATGATAATCGTCTTTATTGGCACTCAATTGCGGGCGTAATTTGGCTTTTTTAGCCCGAGGGCGTATAAAGTTGCTAAGATACAAAGAAAACGTTTCTATAGAGTTCTAACAATTTTAATAAATAATTATAACTATTACATTTTTTCAAAATGAAATGTGCAATTGCTTGCAATTATCCTTTCCTTCATGAAGCAAAATAAAATAAAACGTTGTATGTACCACGGGCATAATCAAGATAATGGCCCTCGAGAAATTAAAAGCCCTCCTTCGTCGGGCTTTAAACATTCTCTCATGCCATAATCTAATAGATTATGCCCTTAACACATAAATAACTATTTCTTTCCTATTTTGGTACAAATACTGAGTGGAAATTCGAAAGAATTTCTAAACTTTATACAGAAAAGCGAAGAGAAAGTTTCTCCTGCTTCACTGCCTCCTATACTCGAGTGCTGTTTCTAAACAACTTTTGCATTCGATTAACATGTGCAAAGACCCAAAAGTATCCATACACGATCCACTTTCAGAGTTTTAGAAAGCAGATTCTCACCAAGCTTTTGTGATTATTTGTTTACTGGATAATATTCTTCAGTCATCTGTAAGACATCAAAAATATGTAGGGATTCCTTCCTTTTGGGAATGTGTCGAATAATAAACTTCGTATATTATCTTTTTTGTAACTTTAGTTTTATTATTTGTAATAAATATAATTATTAACATTCTTAGAACCATTAATTTTATCGGCCATTTCAATAAAACATAATCAATATGATATAAATTTAGATAACTGCAATCATTTGTGCTGCTCACTTTATATAATGTTATAAATTGGGTATGATTATGCGCAGAATAAAATTTCTACGATAATAAAAAAGAGTCATTTTCATAAAATTATTTTTATTGAAGGTTACATCAATAATTTCCATTTAAATAATTTTCATAAAAACTTGAAGGGGGTTTCCAGGAACTGATAGATTGTATTAATATTTAATCATTCAGACAGGCTATGGTCTCAGAGACGGCTAGACGCATAACAATACACTCACATGGCATGCCCAGTTATATACCGCTCAACAATTAATACTAGACATATGTACGAGTGATTATTCTGGGCATTGATGAAGAGGGGGTAACAGAGTTACAAACAAATCCTCGAAAATGTAGTTATACATTTTTATTATGCAAATTATTTTTATTACTTAATATTAAAAATTTATATCAAGTTTTTTATTACTATTCAAATGCAAGATAAAAATGGCATTTGTTTTAAATCATTTTTACTTAATAAAAACAGATAATAGCAGGTGTAAAGAGATAAACTATATCTGCAAGCATGTCTGATTACGGCACAGATTTTCCGGCCAGTGTAGTACCCGGTCACTCGTCTCATTCTTTCATTACTGTTGCGGTATTATTCTTTCTCTGTCTACGCAGAATAACCGCTTGTACATATGTCTACTACTAATAGTTGAACGGTATATCGTAATATAATAATGTAGTCCTCAAACAAATACGCAGTTTTCATTACATACCCTATTAGAAATGTATATGACACAAAATGCATAATCCTATTCACAGTCTTATAATTAACTACTGGAACAGTCACATTGGCGAGCCACTCATTATACAGTAAGATAACGACATAAATAACAGTCAGATAGGAACATCAAAACACGTATAGAACATAAGACACAGTAAAGTAGTGGCTCATAATAGTTAAATCATCACAAAGGAGTAATACGCATAACCACACAATTGAATAACTACACAATAACATAGTCAAATAATTAAATAGTCCATAGTATGCGCACACAACACCTTAGTGCTGTCACACTTTGAAGCACCCAACACAGTCATATAAACTATATATAAATCGTCGTAAACATATTGTCTTTGAGATGTCGAATAGTTGCATCGTCACAGTGTCACAGATCCATATAGAACATAAATGCTGATATAAAATTCACACCTATTCCCGGGAATACGGAAATATCAGCGATTAATTCTATGTTCCTAAATTAATTTCCGGTAATTCCGAATTTAATAATGAGAGTAATGACTAATCAGATAGCATCAGAGTTCGTTGTATTCCATCCCCAATTTTCTATGTATTTCCGTAATATTCCCGTGTATTCAAGTATTACCATGTATTCTCCAAATATTCCCGAGTATTCCCTAGTGATCTTGACTATTTCTCGGACATTGCTGTGTATTCCGGATTATTCTCTGTAAATCCCCATATATTCAATATATTTCTGAATATTTGTACACCAAGCCCAATAGTGAAACGCCCCTCGGGGCATCTCACTAAACAAATCTTCTACACCTATTCGCGGGAATACGGAAATATCTGCGGTTATTTATTTACTTATTTTAACCAAAACTTAGTGAAATAGCATCAGAGTTCGTTGTACCTTATTCCCAAATTTTCGTGTATTTCTGTAATATTTCGAAGTATTCCTCAAGTATTGCCGTGTATTCTCCAAATATTCCTGAGTAGTCCCTAGTATTCCTGACTACTTCTCAGGCATTGTCATGCATTCCCGATTATTTTCTGTAAATTCCCGTGTATTCCCTATATATTCCGAAATTTTGTACACCTATTCCAGTAGTGAAAAGCCCCTCGGGGTATCTCACCAAACAAATCTTGTACACCTATTCCCGGGAATACGGAAATAATATATGCGGTTATTTTCTTATTTATGAATGAATTTCCGATATTTCCTAATTTATTTCCATATTTCTCAACCAAAACTGAACGAAATAGCGTCAGACTTCGTTGTAACTCATTCTCAAATTTTCATGTATTTCCGTAATATTCCCGAGTATTTCTCAAATATTGCCGTGTATTTCCCAAATATTCCCGTAGGCTTTGCCGTGTATTCCCGATTATTTTCTGTAAATTCCCGTGTATTCCCTATACATACATTCCGAAATTTTGTACACCTATTCCAGTAGTGAAACGCCCCTCGGGGTATATCACTACACAATCTTGTCCCTATTCCTGGGAATACGGAAATATCTGCAGTTATCTCAGTATTACTGTTTTGATTTGCGGTATTTTCGAATGTATTCCCGTATTTCCCTTGAAAATTATAAAGTCATAATTACATTAATACAGTCACGTTAGTTACCAGTCCCCACGTTCCGTGCACAGCCACATCTACAACTTTGTAACATCACTCTTAAGTCGCATATCACGAATTCACAGATATACACATATAAACATTATTTAGTTGTATAGTCGCATTCATATAGTCAAATAGAAATAAGATTTGACTAGTTCGCAAGAAACAAATTTTTAAAATGTTTATTTTAAAGCACCGCGAAATGTTCTACGTATATTTGAGTAGATCTCAAGAGCTCTATCGATAGCAGGATAGCACGCGCAGTTGTTTGCGTTCACGGTTGCTGAGCGCTTTACTAACGCTGTGTCGCCCCAGAAGAATTGCATCTCTCCACCGCGCACGCGCACGATGTAGTGTGCAGTGAGCGAATTAGACTCACATGCTGTTTACGAATATGCTAACACGATTACTGTTTGGCACATATTTTTAACATTATTATAACGATTTCAATTGCTATCTATTTGTGTTACAGACTGCTCCATGTGCGTGGGAAACGCTTTTGAATCGTTTCACCGTTCTCGGCAAGATCTATTCAAATATACGAAGTACATTTCGTAGTGGTTTAAACTGAAAATTTTAAGAATCAATCTTTTGTAAACCGGTAAACATTTTTGAGTGCATCGGAAATTTAGATCTAAAAATAAAAGTTACACAATACTATAACGACGCATGTAAGTTTTGTAAAGAAACTGTCTATTGATATTATTTTGAGATATGCACAATGCACATACAACCTTCCACCTCTTTGTAAACAGTTTTTCTGTATTTTAATTGAAATAGACCAAGAGAGTAGGTGCTATAGATGTATGTATCACCACAAAAGTGAAAGATCACTGTTTGGTAATATATATTGACCTTACTTTCTAAAAAGGGTTAACGTTAACAGGAGTTTAGGCTTTAAGGTGACATTAAACAAAAATGAATGAAAGAAATTATCAACTTGTTACGGAAAATAATTGTTGTTCTGTTTTTGTTGTTTTTTGTTACATTTAAAAAAGTGGAACAAGATATGTATGCTTCCCATTTTAATAGTATATTATATACCAAGGTTGTGAAGAGTTTTTTCTAGAGCCGAGATGCGCAGCATCGAGGGATATAAGATGAGAGGCTCTAGAAAACACTTCACAACCGTGGTGTATATATTATTTTTTTCACTACTAGTACTTTTATTCCTTTTATTCTTCTCACATAAAAAACGTACTATCGCGATCACGGATTTTTTCCTGGATGCCAGTGTATAATGGGATGAATTTTTGCCCCGTGTTACACTAAAATCTGGATTATTGACTAGTAGTCAATAATAAAAAATTATTTACCACTAGGCAAGAAAACTAACTTCACAAGGTGACAACAGACTAGATAATAGTATGTTTTAAAGCTAGTAGTGAAAAAAAGTATTTAGATAGCCATATTTCGCACTAGCGACTATCAATCATTGTATTGCAAAAGTTAATTTTTTTATCTAAAAAGATAATAATGACGTAGACTCATCGATGTAGTGTATAGATTTCAACAGAGAAATATTTGTAACAACTTTTATTTGAATATTATTTCGGCTGCTATCTCTCTTGTGTTCTAATTTGTAAAAACAGAAAATTCCAAGAGAAATCTAACGAAGAAATTACTGGCCAAGAGTTACAGGAGCAGATGGAAAAGAATGAAACAGGTGAATAATGCGAAGCATCGATCCCAAGCAGTTTTGCGCAGGTATCGATGCTTAATTGCTTTGACTAACCACAAGGCCAATATGCAGAATTTAATATTATGTGTAAATTATCTGTTTTTATTGTGTGTATAAGAAAGGTGGATGTGATTTTGGCTCTATTTTCGATACACAATAATCTAGTTTAATTTAAAATGAAACCGTCTGTATTCTATTAATGTTGTAAGGGATAGATGCTTTTGTTATTAGTTTTAATCATCTTTAAATATTTTCTTACCTTTTAAAATAACTGTTCAAAATTAAACTCTTTAGCAAGCTAATAGTTTTGAAATGTACAAAACAAAAAAGAAATAACGTATTTTTCGTAATAATTTAAATTATTCATCCCTAAAAGAGAATTCAAAAGTAATTCTTATTATGTCTGTCTGTATAAACATTAATTGTAATTAACATTGTCAAGTCACTGCAGTAAATACATACTTGTGCGTGGTATAAGGCGGTTATTTTTAATGACAATCACAGGAAGATGTTTATGTGATTGTCGAGACCGACTGTTTAACGTGCCCATCTGAAAGCACGGCGAAGTGTACTGAGGTTTTCTCAACGAGAATATCCTCTTGCCGGTTCCGGGGACCGAACCCCGCCTTAGTAAGAGTTGGACTCTTTACAGCGCGACCACCACTTCGCAGACGTGAAAGTGTACGTAGAATATTCCCCTTAATTGAGCAACTACGGTTATCAGTTTTCGGTTAATATTTTGGTAGTAAAAAATGTGTTTTTATTTTAGTTTTTCTCAGATAAACCGCAAAAACCGTAATTAATGTTTTTTAGTCTTTTTTTTAGCGCGTTTAGAGACTGGGTAATATTGTGGATACGAATTTGATTTTATTCTTAGTTTTCTTTCTCTTCTTTTCGATTTCGAGAAATTGGTTTTATGCAAAATAATCATTTTTGCCTGTCTAAAGCTGAAGAAGTCCAGTGGCACTCATGAGCATGCTTTTAATAAAGAAATTTTTTTTCTAAACAATAAATTAACTTACAGAATAATTCATCTATAATTTATCAAGTCTGGGATACCAGGTGTGGTATTTCACCCTAATTCTTCTAATTACTGACCTTGTAAACACAAAATTATTTTAATTATATACATTAGTTCAAAACTACAATAGTACAACCCCTTTTTGGTTATTCAAATCTAACGTGGACAAATTTCCACAAACGTTACACGATAATTACCACGTAACTGTATACCCCACGTATATAATTTTTAGAAGGAAATATACGATTTGTATCAATGAATAATAAGAGAATTGACATTGTCTGCTATTACATATCGATTGTAATTATCTATAACAATCTATAGTTGAAGTAACGCTGTTTATACCACCTCCTGCTGTTATTACTATTATTATTATTTAACCAATAATAAATGGGTTATTATTCGTCATCTCACACGAATTCATTATGCAGAAAAATAAATTTTTGTCAAAACTAATGTTGCAATATTAATTTAAAAAAGAAATAAATTTTCCTTGCCCTATTAATTCCAAGCGACAAACATTTAAAAAAGGAAAACTTGTATTTTCATTTCGGTCCGGATTTTTATTTAAATGGGCAGTTGTTTCCTGTTAATTTGTATAATTTTGTTCGCGTTAAAAAAGCACAATCAATTAAAGGAAATACAGTATCATCAACGTTCTTATCTCTACTCCGTTCGTGTGTAAGTACAATAAAGTAACACGCACAAGAAAAATCATTTGTCAAATCAGGTACTGGAAAGAAATTTCATTAATCTCCATTAGTATCCTAACAATTCCAACTCCTCTTTCTCTTATTTTATCGAGTATACTCTACCTACATTTTTCAGGTCGAACTGGAAGGCTTAACTGGAGAGATTAGATTTAGCGAAGAAGGGAGAAGACAAAATTACACGTTACACGTGGTCGAAATGACAGTTAATAGTGCCATGGTAAAGGTAGCCGAGTGGAGCGATCAAAATGGATTTACTCCTGTAGCTGCCAAATATGTCAGACCCGCTTCACACATCGAACGAAATCGGACGTATATTGTTACCACAATAGTCGTGAGTATTTAAAGACCAAATCGTTCGTATAGACAAACCCAGACAAGAGATAATTTTATTTTTCAGGAAGAACCTTACATTATGCTGAAAAAACCGGAGCCAGGGGAGATCTTGGCGGGAAACGATCGTTTCGAGGGTTATTGTAAAGATCTGGCCGATTTAATAGGCAAGAAACTAGGGATAAATTGTAAGAATAATATGGTCTCGGGTAAAAGAGAACGTTTTCCTCAATTTACACCATTTCAATTGCAGATGAACTGCGGATTGTAAAGGATGGTAAATACGGAGCTGAGAACAGTGAAGTTAAAGGGGGATGGGATGGAATGGTTGGAGAATTAGTACGGCAAGTGAGTATCAGAAATTCTAATTATAAGTAGAAATCGATAGCGACGATGCATTTCTCCTTACAATGAACTTGGGGAAGTAAACTTTAAAACAAATGAAGCCGAGATTCGAGAGCTTTGCTAGGGGTTGCATGTAATGTAACGATTTAGTGCGCGCAATTTGCATAATGAAGGTGAATAAGGATTTTTAAATGCTACTACGGTGCTGGTGTTATAACGAATATTCGTTTTAAGCATTCTGTTTATGTTTGTTTTGATTATCTGTTTATGTTTTTATTATTCTAAGTTATAAGATTCTAAGTTGTTTTTGAGGGGAATCCCCTAATCTGCAACATTATGCAAACACCTAAATAAATATGCTTTTGACGTTTAAAATACCACCCATGAGTAGCAAAACAAGTACAGCTAAGGCCCGACCCTTTGAATGGATTCAAGAAATAAGAAAATAGGTATAATATAATATGAAAATAGGCATCATACATAGCCTACAGTATACAGAAATCCTCAAGATAAATAGAATACTTCCAAGTAGATAATAAAAGAAAAGAAAGAAAACATATGATATAAAAGATATATAACAATATGCACATGTCAATAAAAGATAAATATGGAATACAAAAAAGAGAAGCCTTCCTTGTTATAAATAAAAAGATATTTTACGATTCCAATAAGTCACAAAAACGTTAATAAAAGTAGATAAAGAGTTCCAATGGTAGTAAGTAGTCTATTCCCACCAAAGGTTTGCTAATATATAACGATACAGTTTAGAGAGATAGAAATTCGAATTAAAAGAAGAGTAAAGAAGAAGAAGATCGAATGCTGCGGTTCCGGGAAAAAGAGGAGGGACTGGATCCAGAATTGACATCAAGGAACGTGAGTTGTATGTAAAAGAATAAATGTAAGGAAGCTAAGGCTATTAGAAATAAAAGAACAATACCAAGAAGGTGTAAACGAGAAACTCGACAAGGTAGCATAGGGGACATATAATGGACGTTAAAAGATAAATAGAATATATTCAAACCATCGTAGATGTCTATGAAAATAATAAAAGAGTGAGAAATTGCAAAAAACCTAACTGGAAGAATAGAGAAGCAAATAAATTGTATGAAAAAAAATAAATACAAGTGCAGTAAAAACGAGATACAGAAATATATAAGGACAAGAGACAAAGTAAAATAAGGAGGAATTTAGAAAAGAAATATAAGAAGAAAAAGCAAAAGATAAAACAAATATAAAATAAAACTAGTAAAAACAAAAGATTTGAAAGGAAAGGGGAATTTAATGCAAAACAAACTACAGTCAATAATTAGGAGAATTGAGTACCTCCAGGGATAACATACAAGGAAGTAAGGGCGAGGAAACGGTAGAATAGAAATAGAGCAAGATGAAGGAATGAAGATTGGAAAAGGCGGAGGTTTGAATATCATAATATCTGAAATGTAGAAAAAAAGTACCAAAAATTCGAGAAAAGAATATTATAATACCTATACATATATGTATGTAAATACAATATAAGAATAAAGGCAAAATAGATTTCTAAGATTGTAGAGCAATCTACCTTCTAGGGCTATTCTGGCCTGTATTATCTGGTTGTGTCTGTAGAGTCTGAAGTTGTTGATGGTTGAAAATCTGCGGCAGAGTTCGAGAAGCAGCCCTGGATTTTTAACAGATAATGTGGGTGGTAAGCTATCACTGGTAGAGATGGGATGGCTCTTTGCTAAGTGAAAGAGTCCTGTATGCTGGTACATACCCCAAAACCAAGAATAGACGATGTAGGACTTCGAGAAACTTGCATCACTAGAAATTTTGGATGACGTACTGCTTCTTGGACTTTTTCAACTTTGTACTAGATACAACGTGGAGTTATTCGTTTGTGATGACGGCCGCAAGAGTATCGTTTGCGACATCCTTTCGAAACATTACCCTTACGCATGTTTACCTAACGGACTGTAATAACTGGAACTGTATAGCTTAGCGCACGCATAGAAGTGGAGTAGTTGAACGGTGAGCGGAACTTCGGCTGAAACGCCACTCGAATAACGCGCACTGTCGACTCATAATACGCATGAAAACTTGTTTAACACTTCATTTACAATAATAAAATAAAAAGTGCGAGGAAAGTGTTCGTTTGACGAGTAAGTATTTGCAAGTATACAGTGCGAGTCAAAAGTAAGGAATAAACTCGGTAAAAGGGAAAATACTGATGTTTGGAAAAATTCCAAAAATAGGTCAATTTTTTTAAGTCCGTTCTTTTTGACATAATATTCGGATAAACAGGGTGAAGCGTTTAAGTGAATTTTTTATTCCATATTCTGACACTTCATTGAATTGCCACCATGGTAATGTAATAAATTTGTTACCTTACATAAGAAAACTTTTATATAGTTTATATTTTTGTATAGTCACCACACCTAAACGCATCACCCTGTATATCTGAATATTATGTCAAAAAGTGCAGACTTTAAAAACAAAATTGATCTGTTTTTGGAATTTCTCCAAAAATGAATGCTTCCCTTTTATCGAATTTATTCCTTACTTTTGACTCGCACTGTATAAAATAAACGGTTTCTATTGCCGCAAATTCTGGTGGAGGGATAGTACAATAATTAATGTGCGAATATTTACAAAACGATCATTAGCAAAGATGAAAAATAGATTCAGAAATACTAAACGTGATTAAAATGTCAACACAGGCCAAATGAACAAGATAAATGTTAATTAGAATAGGTATATAGAAAGGAAAACAAGACAGATGATGAAAGCAAAGATAATAGAAAAACGTAAACTTTGAAGACCAAGGAAAAACAGGATGGAAAGAATAAAAGTCGGTTGAAACAAGAATAAAACGATGTAATAACTTAAAAGATTAGTAAACGATAGGAAAGAATGAAAAATAATGCACTGCCATTGAGACACAAAGTAAATAAATTGAATGAGATATCAAAACAAAAGGTGGTCAATGCAAGTTTATGTTCAAAAAATTCATTGGTAACAAAGGTAACGCTAGACGAACAAGATTGTTTTGGGATCTTCCAAAAAAGCAAAGGATATCTGGTAGAGTAGTATAACTAAACCATTTCCTGGTGTAAAAACAGTTTGACTGTTCAAAACTTTTCATACTTGACATGAAACTGTTTTAAGCATGAGACTGCGTAGAGGTTTTCTTCAAAATAAACTGAGAATTGCACGTTAATTAAATTCGGACATATTGCATCTTACAACTGGGGGGTTGGTTGGTGATTATGACTCTTATTATTGTAGGTACTGCGATCGCCAGTGTTGACAGTATCTCGTAAAAATGGATCTGGCCGCGGTAAGGAGAATCTAGCTAGGTTTAGCCCATTTGGTCCCGCTCTTTTGCAACTATGGGAAACTGTGTAACCAGTCCGAAGGTTGGGTACCTATCTATTGATTCACTGGTATTTCTGACATTACTCGGTCTCCCATATGGAAATCGCAAAACCGCGGGTGGTACGTGTCATCGCACACGAACTGCACACAAAATGTACACAGATTGGGCACAAAATAAATACAACTTGCACACTAATTGCACGCAAAACGCACAGAAAATACACAAAAATTGCACTGCATACTGTCACGTGGGGTTTTCGTGACTGGAGGACGTAGTCAGAGGTAGAGAGAAATTAAACACAAGTTGTAAAAAACAACTATATACTAAAGATAATAAAGAGAGTACAAAAGGTTAACATACATGTTGACATATTGATACATATTGTGAGGACGTATATGTCCTCCAAAACTAGTACAATCAAAGGGAGGTCGGAACCAACCCTGTTCTAGCACTAAATCTACTAACTAAGCGTAGGAGCTAGACTCCTAGTAATTATAACTAAGCCGGGTAGCCTGGTCACAACTCTCCATAACTTCGCAGAGAGTGGGCGTTTAAGCGCTACCCACTCAACTAAGCACTAAGCATAAAATAATTGGAAAGTACTCACCAGCTTGCTTGTAGTATCGAGCCATGGTCACTGACTGGTTTGAAGAGCTCAAGCAAGCTGGTTATATACTGCTGAACGAGGAAGTATTACTGAATAATTGAATAAATTAAGTGGGATACGAAGAACACATGAATACATAATGAGATGCAAACTGTATAAATTATTCTAATGAGATACAAACTGTATAAATGATTCCAATGAAATATAAACTGTATAAATTATTCTCAAGGATATGCAGACTTTATAAATTATTCTAATGAGATTTAAACTGTATAAATTATTCTCAAGGCAATGCAGATTGTGTACCGCGCGTGGCTGCGTGTGGGTGGCTATCGCACTACTCTTGATACTAAATGAATGCAAGTTAAAATGTTACAAAAAGGATTTCATTTTAAATAATTCCGTTTGTGACAATACAACTAAATTAACAATACATTAAAAATTTTCACTATGATTATTATTCGGTTTGAAAAATATTAATATTACTTATCCTCCTAAAATTTACTTATTCTCATATCACAACATTAAAACATTAGAAATTCTATCCAAAAATATAATAATCCATTCTTAAATTTTGATCAAATTAATCAATTAACGCTTCCACAAAAAATAGAATATAATTAACCCACCTGATTATCTCTATAAACTTAATTTGGTTTGCTAACGTTACTTCAAATAACTCACTGAAGATGTCAACCAGGTGCATCAGGTTATTGTGCGCCTCGCTGGGAAGGTTTCAGTGAATCACTTGTGGGGTTGCAAAATATTAGGTACTAATTGCAGGTCTGGATCAATATTCTCGAATTAAAATATTTTTTGATATTGCTGGTCCTGCCAGGTTTCAAGAATAGTTAGCAGCATCCAGTAAACAAAATGGAGCTTAACAGCCTTTAAATGAAATGTTTATTGCAGAACAATTAAAGTCTTTTTAAATACCCAAAAACTAATTCCTATGCTGTATTTGTTTTTGAAGTTACGGTTCTTCTAGCTTAAAAAGTTAGCAACACCTATTCACAAAAACTAGTTTAACAGCTTTGAAACTCTTTTCAAAGCTGTTAAACTAGTTTTCACATCTCTATGCAATAAACATCTCTATGTTTATTACACAGTAATTAAAGGCTCTTTAAAGGCTATATAAATACCCTAGTATTAATTCCTGTGTTGTATTATTTTTTGAAATTGCGGGTTCTGCTAGCTTTAAGAAAAAATAGCATCGCCCACTAACGAAAATAGTGTTTAAAAGCCTTGAAACGAAATGTTTATTACAGAATAATGAAAGGCTATTGAAATACTCAAGAATTAATCCCTAGCCTCTATTATTATTTTTTGCTAGTTTGAAAAAAAGTTAATTAATTAATATAAATTATTCAATATAAAAATGTACTATTAATAAATAAATATATAATCGGAACCTTTAAATAGACTTAACTTGGTTACTAAAAGAATTACACTACATTCACGGTGCGCAATACCTCAGAAATCATTTTATGCCTCCAAATATTGTCTCTTTAATAAAAGTGAGCTCATCTGTCAGCGGCGTCCAAACATTTGTAAACTTTTTTTGTAAGTATGTAGATAACATAACCCACGATTTAAGAACAACAGTAGAACCCAGGAATAGATTTTTAGGTATTTAAATACCTTTAAAGAGCCTTTAATTGTTCTGTATAAAACATTTCCAGGCTGTTAAGTTCCATTGTTTTTAATAGGTCTGCTAACTTTTTTAAAGCTAGCAGAACCCACGATTTAAAAAAAATGGTAGAGCCCAGAAATTTATTCTTGGATATTTAAATAGCCTTTAATTGTTCTGTATTAAATATTTCGTTCCAAGGTTAAGCTCCAGTTTCTTTAGTGGGTCTCCTAACTTTTTTAAGCTAGCAGAAACCACGATTAAAAAAAGTAGAGCCTTTGAATTGATTTTTGGGTATTTAAATACCTTTAAAGAGCCTTTACTTGTTCTGTATTAAACATTTTAAGGTCGTTGAGCTCCATTGTTTTTAGTGGTCTGCTAACTTTTTTAAAGGTAGCAGAACCCACGATTTCAAAAAAAATAACAGAGCCCAGAAATTTATTTTTGGGTATTTAAATAGCCTTTAATTGCTCTGTATTAAATATTTCGTTTCAAGGCTAAGCTCCATTTTCTTTAGTGGGTCTCCTAATTTTTTTTAAAGCGAGCAAAATTCACTATTTAAAAATATAGTAAATAGCTTTAAAATGCCTTTCATTATGAATGTAGTTAGAGCTGTTTCTGCTGTAAAGGGTCTGCTAACTTTACGAACGTTGAAGATAGTCTGGTGCACGTAGTTAGTGCTAGAACTTCAGCTGGAGTGTTGAATACAAAAATTGTGTTTCGATCAGACAGTTAAACGTAGTTTCTATTCTTTTAATTTGATAATCGCGTAATTTAATCAAATGTGAATAAAAAAAATTCAATTTGATTCGATTCAAACAATACCGAATGTAGGCTCTCATTGAGATCAGAGATTGGATTCAGCGCCTTTAAGCTACCTTAGCAAAGTGTGTAAAAGCACTTCTGACATATCTCAAAATTTAGTGCCCAATTAGAAAATTGAGTGCTCCACGTTTTTTTAATAAAAAGTTAACAAAGCATATTTTTTATTGTAAATTAATGAAAAAAATATATACTCGAAAATATTTAGTGCTAATTCTGAGCTACTAAATTCGGGTAAATTTTTTGTTTATTTAATTTTTTTTCAATAATATAGTGCTTTTAAAGTGCTACCTTAATGTCCAAATAAAAAACTGGGTGCGTAACGGTTTGTTAAATAAAAACATTTTGCTAGCTGAAAGTAAAGTTAGCAGAGCATATATATTTCTTAATGTAAATTATGCAAAAAACTAAAATAATTTTTAAAAAAATAGCAATTTTTTGTTTAACTATTTGTTTATTTTTCAATAATATAGTACTTTTTATTAAGCACAACATTAGTATTCAAATAAAAAATTTAAATAATTTAGTACGAATTTAGTGCTGCAAAATTCAAGTAATAAAACAATTTTTTGTTTAACAATATGCTAGTTGTTTAATTTTTTTTTAATAATATAGTGATTTTTAAGTTCATGCAGCATTAAATTATTTTCGAGTTTATAATTTTTTACATTAATTTATAATAAAAAAAAAAGTATGATCTGCTAAGTTAGTTTAAGCTAGCAAAATGTAATTTTTTTAAATGCCGAGCACTCGGTTTTTTAATAGGGCACTAAATTAGCACTAAACTTTGAAATATATATATATATGTTAGAAGGCACTCTGCTCACTTTGCGCGAGAGACCGACTGAGGACCTTTGTCAATAGAGGTTCTATACCATAATAGAACATTTAAAACAGTGTCGGCTGGCGTGACTTTTTACGAGGGGGGCCACAGCAACAAATAGAAATGATCCTGAAAAACACATAGCCAGTACACCGATAATCTATCTTCTTTCATAGTGTTTCTTGAAAATGTCTTTACTCAGAGCAAAAACTGTCGAATAAATGAATTTCGTGTTTACCTGGAAGAATTTCAATATCCCTCCCCATTTGTGCGTTCTTATGCACACTTTTGCATACGGAAATATATCTTTTTGGGCAAAAAGTCCAAAAGTAGTTGTAGAGCAAAAAATGACGAAAAAAGAATTTCTTGTTTACCTGGAAAAATTTCAATACCTCTCCATTTGTGTGTTCTTACGTGCACTTTTGCATACGGAAAGATTTTTTCGTCAGTTTTTGTTCTGTAACTCGAAAAATATCAACTTTTGAACTTTGCGTCCAGGAGTACTTTTGAGTCATTTTGTACTTGTAATGGACACCCTCCATAAAAACAAATGTCCCAACATTCCAAAACCCCTGTATCTAGAACCATGAAATTCGGGGAGTATATTCCTTCTGTGGCGTAAGCAACCACTTAGAAGATATTTATCTCTTAGGACCGTTGAGATATTCACTTGGTTTTTGCTTAAGAAGTTTACCCATACAAATGTTTAAAAACAAAATTCAGGAGTTTGTCCTAGCCAATCCCTAAAGGGAGGAATTTAAATTTGGGGATGAATTATAGAAACCTTCGTATCTACTGTGTTTGTTGAGTTCTAATAACTTTTTTGGCATATGGGCGTCTTTTTAAAATCTTAAGAATGTATTTTAACGTTTTTCTATTAATTCCCCTCATTATAAAGAAGTTTTGGATAAAATTATCTTTTTTATTATTTGATTATGAACACTAACATCAAGGTCATACGGCCTCATGAGATTGATCAGGAACCCGAAAAATCTTTTTTCGGATACAGGCTCGATGTTACGTCACGTCCGAATGGCTTTGGTCAGTACGCGTCATTAATATAGGAAGAGCAGACCGATTGGTATATTTAACATTTCCCATAATTGAAGATAGTTGGTTTTATAATAAATAAACTCGATTAATATTGTAAGAGCAATTGAAAGGAGCTAATCAAGCATTTAAAGTAAAACTCCTTCTGTGATATCACTGGCACAGCTGATTTGTTAATTTGGGAGGATTTATTATTTAGTAGATGTTACCATACCAGAATACCAAAGGTGCTGTTAACTATATCGTCGCGTATTTAATATATAGTCACCATCAGTCATATAGAGACCACTCCACAATACTGTCAGCCAAGAACTAGTCCGTCAGCCTATCAGTCCAAGTGACACCACATCCCGATGGCGTTCTACGCTTCTTCCTGGTTTTAGGATAACTCGCACACGAGATGTTATCACTATCTAATCTCTTCTACATATCAAAAAACGGGATTAGGTTAGATTTCGATACCAACGGACCCACAAGCACGATGACGGCTTACACAGGTTCGCAGTCCCCAACGATCGACTGTCAATTCCAGCGTTCTATCATCCCATCTCGGATAATCTAATAGCCAACCAACGCATATTGCAGAGTGAACCGACAGTGACATTACCAGAGAGCCTGACGAAACGGAATCGTACTTCAGGGTACTGACGGTTCTGACTTACAGTACAGACCCATTTTTTACCTCCTAACCTAATCCATTCTTGGACTAATCCTGTTGCCTGGACTAATCCCATTTTGTGTGCCATCTAAGTCTTTATCTACTATTATTCTTTTTAATAACTAGTATGTCCCTCTGTAATTCTTGCATTCTGTCAGGTCTCCTTTTTTTATAAATTGGGTGCCACTTTCCAATCTCTACGAATTAATTATGGTATGTGTCCTGAGTAGCTATCTTTGCTTCTTTTTTCTTATGTATTTAATGTGTTATTCTCTTTACCAGTTTAAGTTTGCCTATGATTTACCTGCTGTCATTACGGCACATGTCTCTATTGATTCTCTGGTTAGCTGGTTGTTTTCACATGCCTTTTCCATATCAACTTTTGTTCTATTCTTGTTCTTCTGAGTCTAAGAGCTCTCTATAATGTTTTCCCATCCAGCCTTTAAGGCTCTGGGTAGTTTTCGGTAGTAAGCGGTAATTCTCGGGCGGCAGTTATTTTAACGTGGTATCACGGATCCGGGTAGCGCTAGTGGAGACTTCGTAGGAGTCTACCTGTTTCCCTAAAGCTCTCACAAAATCAATGATGTTAATTCTAGCAAATAAAACACAGAATCTGAACACCTAATAGCTTTATTATCACCAAGCTCCAACAAGCGTTATCTGTAGAATTAAAAGCATACGTTTAACTACGGTAGCCACAGCAAGCGGGGTGCAATAGAGCGAACAGTAACAAGCAAGCGTGCAGTAGGGTAACGGAATAACGGGCGGACCGGGTAGGTCTTTGGGTAAGGATAAGAAGGGTGAAGATAGGATGAGACCACCAATCCAGTACCAAAAGGTACAGGATGGAAAGATGAGATCGGGACGAAAAAGGGATCGCAGCTATGGTTAAAGGACTTATTTTTAGATTTCTGTAGGCCAGTCTGCTTGGCTGGCGCTGGTGCTGCTGGCTGGTTAATCCCTTTTGTTTCGAGTTCCGGGATAAAACTGACTAAAACGGCTACTGGATTCTCTTATATATGTAAGTGCTTACAGAGTGTGGAGCAAATGGTAGGTGAAGAACAGAGCGGCACACGCAAAATAAACGGTCAGGGAAGGGATGCGTACTCTTGCTTGATTCAGGGGCTTATCCGAGCGGCTCTCGATTGCAACATATGATAAGCTGATTTATTCTTACACCAATAACAATTAATTAAAATAAAGTAACTTCGTTACAATTACCTCTTGTGATTATCTTGCTTTATCTTTTAAGTTTTCTATGATTTTTTCCTTATTGTATTTTCCTAAATGATATAAGTACTTTAAAGATCTTCTAGGATTATTTTGTTCCAAAATTCACAAATCTTCTCTACAGTTTCTTCTTCTGTATCACTGTGTTTGATCTGTTCATCCCATCGTTTTGTTTGATTCTGTGTTCGTTGGTTACAAAGACTTCATGTGATCTTGGAACGAGAAAGAGAGACTCAGATATAACAATTAAAATTGAACAAAAGTCAGTGTAAGTCTACTGAAGGTAGTAGGGTTTAGAAACTAAGCATGCTAACCTCTACTCCGCCCTAGTTTTGCATCTAATGTTCTACAGAATTATTTAAATTAGTACAAATTAAATAGTAGACCGTTTGTAGTAAAAATTAATAAGAGATACATTTTTATAAAAATTATTGTGCAGCTTTTTATACACTTTTAAACAACAAACATTTTCCTAATTGACCAAATTATTTTCCAAACAAAAACATAAACTCTGCTAGACAGTGCCAATAGAACAAACATCACAACAAGCATCCAACAAAAATATAGCCCAGCCAAAATCGTTATATTTTGGCCCTCTTGCACTGATATCTTTATATAGATTATGAGGTCAGCTCGTATATACAACCTAAAACTATGATATTAACTTCTTTGTATTGATTTTTAAAATGACGTCATCATATACGTCACGGGGGTAACATTATCTATAAGTATATTATAAATTTGAAATCTTTCATGTACTGAAGTTTGAAAATTGCTTTTTAAATATTAATCTCTTCAAATAACGATGTCAGTCTGAATGTTACTTAATGAAATTTCGAAACTGTACTTTTCTTTCAATAAAATAAATTGGAAAATAATGCAATTAGAAAAATACAAATTTATAAAACGGTAAGTCGCTGTCAAATCATTAAGAATAACAAATATGTGTATCTGGAAGGTCCCTTAATGATCAATTAATACGGTTGACCAAATAAATACCAATTATCCGAAAACATCTTCTTAATGTGTACTATATAAAACAGACTTTTCTTTCAATGTTATCGTTAATGTGTATAGAAGTAAATCTATTTCGATTTAGTATTTTCGATTTAGGAATTTGAGCTACACTTATAGAATATAAACCAATGCGCAATGTGCATTGTTTGCAAAAGATATAAGCTTTGATAAATATTTCCAATTTAATAATTAATCTAATAATTAACTCAAACTGATTCTCTCAAGTAAAATTACTTGGGGAAAAACTGCGAGCGTGACGAAATTAGTCTGAGCTGTAATTGAGGGTAACATTTGCGCTCGTAGCTTCAAGACATTTATTTGCCAAAGATGTGGAAGATCGCTGAAAAGATCCATATAATAGCATATTCCTATCAAGTTTCGCTACTGTTTCGGAAGTTTTTAATCAAGATGCACTTCTTGCACGTTCAACAACTTTTAAATTAGTAAACGCAAAAATTAGCATAGACAAGAAGGCGCAAGCCTTCTTTTTCAAATTTCTCAGTCTGTCCAACTTTTTACTCTGCATTGAACCCATCGATGTGAAGCATTCTACAAGGTGACCCGATCCATTAAGCTCGAGGCACTTCTGGAGGCGGAATCGCACCGTCGCAATATGGTGGGGCGCCGTCTTGCATGAACTATGCAAACTGGTCGGCATCATCCAGTCGCCTAACATCTTCAAATAGGAATCGTTAATAGTCACAGTTGCGTCGAAAACACAAGAACCGGTGATATAATCCGTCTAGATGTCACCATAATCCGTGAGAATCTTTGCTGTTCGATTGAAGAGCAGCACTGAGGACTTTCCTGCGACGAAATACCTGAAACAGACACCATCTAACGCCTAATTCCATTCTAACTGTCTAGTGGCTGTTGTTGTTCTACCCGGAAGTAGTGTTTGTGACACATTAGCAATCGGCTGCAATAGGAACAAATTTATTTGAAAGGGATAGTTCTATCAGTCATCATAATTTTAAGCTTCCGCGCCATTTTATCATTTCTTGGCGATCCTTTTGGAGTTCCGAATGAAAATATACCTTCTCTTGGTTGCTCTTCTTGACAAAGATTCTGTGAGCTACTGATAGAATCATTAAATTCTAACTGTCCAGGATAACGTAATAAAAGTTTTTCGCTCAATTTGTTTTGGAATATCAAGGTAAACTGTAAAAACGTGTAAATTTCTCGTTGTCAAAATCTGAATGGGCAATTGTAGCTAAACAGATGCAGCCGAAATAGAAACCAAAAATAAATTTTAATGCAAAACAACCTGCTCAATGTCTTGGATATTTTCACATGTTGTTGATATTAACAGTTGGTCATTTACCTCAAGTTTAATATCCTTAAGGAAAACAACAGAAGAGTTGCCAATTTTAGGTCACTATTTGATCTTTCTCAGTGTTTTTTTTAAATGTTATTCAACAACTGCTGTAGAAAATCCATCATGCTCTTAGTTTTTATCAGCTACCTATGAAGTCTGAAGGCCGATTCATCTGACTACAACTGATACAACTGAGTACATATAACTGGTATAACTGGCGACTGACAATACCATCCCCTACCATCTGCAATTAGCAGGACTAATGTGGATGCTCTGTCAGCACTAAGCAATTGGTCATCTGTATAAGGACAGCATGTCCAAGATGGTTTTTCACGGGTAGTATTATAGGGGCAACTAAAGTGTTGAGCTGACTAGCAACTAATCGTTTATTGAAATCTATCTGATTTCATAGATAATTGCAAACAGATATGGCCATCCAGGCCATCCCCTCACGTAGTCCAGTGACATCAATAGTATCACTCAGTTAATTGTGGCCTCGCCCAACGAATCATCAAAATGTTCAACGAAAAGCTTCTGTCACATATAAAAGAATGCCAAAAATGAGAGTATTCTCTTCAAATCTCAGAACTCTAAATCTCTAAAAGCCTTTTAAATTTTTAATGTCTACAAGGTAATCTCTGAATAAATTAATAACCCTGTAACTGCAAAACTTCTGAAATTTGATTTTATACCTAACTTAAAAATTCGAATTCATGAGTTTTGGAATTTACAACTTACGACCTCAAAGCGTTGACACTTGAAGGCTTTTCAATAGATTTTTTAACTTTTTGCGTTTACTTTGAGTTCCAAAGAGATGTGATTCATACAAGACTGCTAGAGAACGTTAATCGAAGATTAGTCCATGGCCAACTAAAATCAATGTTCTCAAGACTACATACGGCCGTCAAATCGTCTTTTCTCTTTTTCTAATCACTATACGGTAATTACCGTCATCTATTGACGAGTTTTGTCTGAATGTTCTGACAAATTAGAGCATGCTTCATGTTTGAAAGTTAAAACCACCAACTGTGGCGTAGTTAATCCTTTCAATGAATAATTTGTTTAAACAATGGATACAACATTTTTAAAAAGAACTTTGACGTTTTTGATGTTTCAAAAGTTCATAATTTCAAAGATAGATGGGGCAGGTTAACGTACACACTATAGCCCTTCTTTTTCAAATATACATCGTGGAGCAAACCTTACACAAAATTTAATAAAGCTAAAGTTACTGCATGCATATTGTTACCTCAATTTAATAAAACGTTGTTTAAAGATTACAATTTCATAGGTGTATATTATATTAATATGATCGTTTTTACAGAACAGGATTGTCCATTATCAAATGAATGTTAAATCGTGAATATTTCTGTGCATAATCGTTATTAAACCTAAGATTTATTGTAAGACGGAATGTCAAATTTGGTAACATTCAATGTCGCCAACATCGTTCTGGTGCTTTTGCTTCAGCGGCGAGATCAATAGTTGTCGCTACTATTTGAAAATAAAGAGGCTATAGTACACACAAATAATGAATGCAACGTCGTATGTACTTAGTCTTGACTACATTCATTTTAATTGGTGATGATTTTGATTGTCTTTACATCTGTCTCGAAAACGGTTAAGGATTTCGATGATCTGGGTGGATCTGATTTTCACGCTGGTTGGTATAAATTATTTCCGGCAACAGTATATCCAAGTTGCAAACCCATTTTGCGATTGCTCTTTTGTTGGCCTTAGAAAGAAATGGCTACAGCTTTTGTCCTCTTCCCTGCATCAGTAATAATATTAGAATAAAACCGGCAAGAAAGTTTGTTAAGTTAGATAGACACATAGGGGTATCTTCTGGATAATCCTGGGGTGAAAGATTTCCATATATTGCAAACCTAAACTGATATAGTCAGGTACTCTTTAAACTTAATCCGCTGCAAGAAGCTTAATTTCAATATTGTTTTGGAGCACCCCTGAAAGTGTTCCGCGATCCAATTTTTACAAACTGATAGACCAGAAGTCGTTGATAATCTTCCTGTTGACATTTAAATGAGGAAAGCTTGCCCTATTCTTCACAAGACGCAGCCTTCTTACTTCATATGATTGGTTTAGAGTCCTTCTTCCTTCCACTTCAGAAGTTTCTCATATATCTCGATATGATTTTAGCAAAGGCAGTCGTTAAGCTTCAAGTAAAGGCTTTGGCTACATTACCTACTACACAAATATTAGGGGTACATAATAATTAAAAAACAATAACAATAATTACGTCATCTTTCTCGCCATATGCGTAGCACTTTCATGTTATTCATTGCATATCCATAAGCCTTGAAGGTTACATGGACTGGAGTTATTTACATTTACAGATATTGCCCTGCACATCTGCATTTATAGAGGTTGTCTTTACATGTTCCGACTTGCCATCGAGCCTATTAGCATTTTTCCGAGTTTTCTCGGCTATTTCTGCTTCTGGAGGAAACCTTCGAATTCCAATTTGCTATAGAGTATTCTGTTGATATAGAGTTATTGAAGTGAAAAATGCTAGTATCTTCTTTTAGTTGACGAAGCTGATTGGACGTGTTATTCTGCCAGACTGACTAGGTCCCAGGCTGATGATTACCACATCGTCGGCGTAAATGCAAGTACTTGTTGTCAGACCAGACCGGAATTGCAGGACTTTACAAGCTCGTAACCCACTTGTTAAAGGACAAGATGGTTTGCCATTCAGAGCACAATTTTGTTCAGTTTATAAGTCGTTCATACTTTTTGATTGAATCATTCATAGCAATGATATTGAGCGGTAGCTTTTGGAGTCGTCGTCTTATTTTCCTGGTTTAGTGACGGCTACCACCATAGCTTTTAACCGTATTGTCTTATGGACTAATAGAAATTACACAGTTGAAAAGCCAGAAAGCTTTTGATAGATTCGTCCAGAATATCATCAGAGCTTTCCAGGTCTTCAAATATTTCATAGCAGTTTCCAGTTCTGTTATTAAAGCAAAGTATAGTTCGTTTGTTTGTTCGGCTTTTTTTCCGTAAAGGGCCATGCTAAAAAAACGATCGCAAAAATTGGTAATTTTTTGCACCCCGCCTACAGTCGGTTTCATTCGCAAATTTTACTCCCCCTTCTACCTCGAACATTCGCGATTCATACCCCCCCCCCCCAATGATGAGAAATGGAAATTCAGCAATTTAACGTATTTTTTGTTTAAGATTTCTAAATGATCTGCGAACAAAATCAACGTTCGCATTATTTTAACTCCTTCCCTCCCTACCGTTCATTTTGAATGAACCCCCTCCCCTTTTCGGCGAACGTTCTTTTTGAACGGCCCCTAAGTGCATGTGATGCGTCGTACTTTCACAATTTGTTCTGATTTTCCATTTAAGAGAATTGATGAGCGATTTCACTAGTAGTGACATTAATGTGATCTTTAAGAGCTGTTGGATCACGAGATTGTTTTTTCATAAGACTCCAGGCTTTTCTTCTCCCGTGTTTCGTATCCAGTGCATCCTTTACTGATTCTTGACTCCAATCTTGATGAAAAGTCTTGTTGGGATCGACGGACTAATGAAAGTTTAATATTTTAAGTCAAATAAGTCTTAATGATTTTATTGTTTATTAAATATTTGGATTGCATAGAAATGTAAAATCCCTGCTTATAGATAAATTTAGATTTGACCTTACCGTAGGTTCTAAGATTCTATAAATAGAAATTTGGTAATCTTCAGAAATACGGCAATCTTTTTTATATCGCATTAGTTTGAATTATTGAGTGGGAATAAAATGGTTGACTAAGGAAAAATAAAAGAAATACCCACTAAATAATACAAAATTAAATTCTAGTAACGTAGACATAAATCCAAAACTACCGTAGGTTGCTTATACGTTTATATACAGAAATACGCACACACATACCCCACACACACACACACTTTGAGGCAACTGGGAGTTATAATAAATATCAATGATTTATTTTGTGTAGAACATATCCGTCTCTGAAAATTTCATTCTTTCTAACTGTTTACAGGAAGCAGACATAGCCATCGCACCAATGACGATAACCTCTGAAAGGGAACGCGTTATCGACTTCAGCAAACCGTTCATGTCCCTCGGTATCTCTATTATGATCAAGAAACCGGTAAAACAAAAACCAGGAGTGTTTAGTTTCCTGAATCCACTATCGAAGGAAATATGGGTGTGTGTAATTTTCAGTTACATCGGTGTCAGTATTGTATTATTTACGGTTTCGAGATTCTCGCCGTACGAATGGAGACTTCTACATTTAACCGGAGAACACCGGGATCCTTCCGGACAAATGGGAGCCCACAATTCGATGGCGAATGACTTCAGCATACTTAATTCGCTCTGGTTTGCTCTGGCAGCTTTTATGCAGCAAGGGTGCGATATAGGCCCCAGATCGATCTCGGGGAGAATAGTCGGTGCCGTGTGGTGGTTTTTCACCCTCATACTTATTTCATCGTATACTGCCAACTTGGCCGCTTTCCTCACGGTCGAAAGGATGGTTGCACCTATAAATTCTCCAGAAGACCTGGCATCTCAGACGGAAGTGGAATACGGAACCCTTTATCATGGCTCCACCTGGGACTTTTTCAGAGTACGTATTAAAATAGTATAGTGTTCTGAAAAATTCAAGCAAATTCGATTTCACGGCGTTTTATCACTTTACATGTTTCTTATGTCACTATGTTTTTTTTTTGGTAGAGGTCTCAAATAACTCTCTACTCCAAAATGTGGGAATACATGAATTCAAGAAAGCACGTTTTCGTGAAAACCTACGACGAAGGTATTCGACGTGTTCGTCAATCAAAAGGAAAATTTGCCTTGCTTATAGAGTCGCCTAAAAACGATTACATTAACGAGCGCGAACCCTGCGATACTATGAAAGTTGGACGAAATCTAGACGCCAAAGGTTTCGGAGTCGCTACACCTCTCGGTTCGCCGCTCAGGTTAGCTTAGATACTTATTAGTCTTAACTCATAGTTAATTAATGATTGATAGATGCATTAGACTTAGTCTGATCAGCAGTGTCCATTAATTGACTAAAAATGGGTTTAAAACTAAAGAATAATCTTAACTTACACGAACAATTTTCTCTAGGGATGGTATTAATCTAGCTGTCCTGAGTCTGAAAGAGGGTGGAGAACTAACAAAACTGAAGAATAGATGGTGGTACGACAGGACTGAATGCAAACATGGAGACAAACAGGTTCGTAAGCTTTCTTTGATGTTTTCATTACGTCTCATAAATATAAAGAGAACATTTTCTAAATGAGAACGGCTCCGTACTTGCACGATAACGCTACCCTAACGATTATATGCATCAGTTCGGAGTTAATTTATATTAGCTAGTAATTGACTCTTCGACACTTCACACCTCGCTTAAATAGTTAATTATTAATTTTACGCAGCTACTAAATTTCCGCGCCCACGTATCGACCTGTTTATTTTCAGAATATAATTACCCCGTAAATGTTTTGCAGGACGCCGCCAGGAACGATCTGTCCCTAAGCAATGTGGCTGGAATTTTCTATATTTTAATTGGAGGACTATTGATTGCTTTAGTGGTGGCACTCATGGAGTTTTGCTATAAGTCACATTCGGAAGCCACCAGAGCGAAGATTCCTTTAAGTGACGCTATGAAAGCCAAAGCCAGATTAACAATCGGCGTCGGAAGAGACATCGATAACGGAAGGGTATGTAATTAAATTCATTTACAAACAAATATGAAAAAGTTGCACGGAGGGGAAGAATAATGTATTTTCCTTATTTTTTAAAAAGTAAGGCGAAATAATGAACAAAAGAGAACGCGCTTCTGTTTTCTCTTAGTAAGTTGAAAATAAAGTTTTTTTTGTCTTCTATTTTTAAAGCATAAGGTTAGTTTTGCAGAACAGAAAGGGTTGGTATTTGAAGGGTTATTAAGTTAAAAAAGGTTAAAAGGATTAAAAATGAGGGATATCCAAACATGTTTGAACCGTTGTTTAAAATGCCAGCAAAAAAGGAAAAAAATACTGAATTCTTTTACTACTAACTCCAAAATTACCATCTATTGAAAAACACTTATAATAAACTGATTATGAAGGTAAGTGTGCAGTCTACTAGGGTAGAAAACTAAAATTTACAAAAAACACATCATCTTCACTTTTAACAAAACTTTTCACATTTCGGAAGCGTATTGCGTACTCATATTCTAGTCGACACCTTTGATACTTTTTTCTAATTTCATTACGGGGCACCGGCATCTTAGGTCATACTAAATTCGATGTCATGATGGTTAGAGGTGTGCGGGCAGCCCGATCTAACACCACAGGCTTTGGGGTAGGTGGGCTAGGATACATTTATACACAGGTTATATTTTTATAGGATATATTATACGAGTGGGTATGAATCATGGGCACAGACGGGGATCATATCTTTGCTACCGGGCACCGAGTGGGTGGTTCAAAATATGATGCCCGTTCACCCCTAGACCGGATGAATTTGGTCAGTAAAATATAAGGGTTAATAACTGTATAACGAAGAGTCGACCGACGAGGCAAGTATCTGGTAGTGATTCGGTAGCCACGCTTTACATACTATATCTTGTTCTTCTTTTGGTTCTTGAAATCTAGAGAATGAAAAGTTGATGAAGCCTATTAATGTGATTTTTGGAATAGTTAATGAAGATTGGAGAATACGCAATAAGCAGTATCTTTAACTATTTTTGATCTTTCTTCTACAAATCTTCGGTTTCTGTGTTGTTTCCACAAGCAACTCTTCTACAACCTTTCAAGCACTCTTAGAAGTAAAGGGCTCGAAGTTAGGAAATTTTGGAAAGCTACTCCCCTCAAAATGTGATTAGTTCATTTTTCTGATAACGGTAGTAGTCAAGACTGAGAATGTTTGCGGGTATATTCGATGGAGGAAAGGACCAAAAGCATTTTTGATACCCAAAATACTATCTCTTAGAGCATTATATTCTAATTTTGTTCGAATAACAATCTAGAAAATGAAAGAATGGCAGATGTGCTGGGATTTTCAATTTATATTGGATTTTATGTTGTACCAAAGAAACTGAGAAATTTAAATTGATTCTGAGAAAATTTCCTCTACAATATTTTATCATCTACGATGATACCGTTCCGGTAATCTGACATTCTAATATTGTACTAGGTTACCATCGTTGTATCATACTGTTTTACAATTACTATGGACTACTGCTATTATGGTTCTATGGTACTGTCATGATATAACTACCTTGTACGGTTATTGCGTACGATTACTGTACTTTCGTACCATTGTTTTATCACTCTATTGTACGATTAACGAATGGTATCGCATTATTGTGCAAGGGTCATATAATAGTATTATATTGCCCTACATAGTATTGGACTATAGTACCATGGTTCTATCGTACTATTACACCGTCATTGTCGTAATATTGCTCTATCAGACTATCGCTTTATTGTACGATCAACGAATGGCGTATAGTAGGCATATAGTACTGCTATAGTACTCTACTGTCGTACTATTGTCTTATATTGCCGTCATTATATCATACTATCACTTATTACACGGTACTTATCGTACTAGTATTGTTTACAATATCACTCTATTGTACGATCAAGGAATTGTATCGCGCTATCGTGCTAGTATCATACAGTACTATAATATTGCCGTACAATCGTATTTATGTACTATAATATCGCCGTTCTATCATACTGCCATACAAGTAAAATACCGGAGTATTTTCTTTTTTTACACCGTCCTTATCGTACTATTTGTTTGTTCAACTACCACTCGATTGTACAATCAAACGAATTATATCGCACTATCGTGCTAGTATCATATATTACTATTATATTGTACTATTATCGTATATTTATACTACAATATCGTCGTTCTATCACACTGTCGTACAAGTGAAATATTGGAGTCCAGTCTTTTTCTTACACCGTCTTTATCGTATTCTTTTATTCTACTACCACTCGATTGTACGATCAAACGAATTGTATCGCACTACCGTGCTAGTATCATACATTTCTATTATATTATTCTACTATCGTATTTTTATACTACAATATCGTTGTTCTATGATACTGTCGTACAAGTGAAATATTGGAGTACAGTCTTTTTCTTACACCGTCTTTATCGTATTTTCTTTATTCTACTACCACTCGATTATACGATCAACGAATTGTATCGCACTATCGTGCTAGTATCATACACTACTATTAAAACGCCCTTCTATCGTGATTTTGTGCTATAATATCGTTGTTCTCTCATACTGCCGTACAAGTCAAATATCGAAGTATATTCTTTTTATTACACCGTCCTTATCCTACTATCACTCGATTGTACGATCAACGAATTGTATCGCACTATCGTGCTAGTATCATATATTACTGTTATATTGTAGTATTATCGTATTTTTGTACTACAATATCGTCGTTCTATCATACTGTCGTACAAGTGAAATATCGGAGTATTATCTTCTTATTGCGCCGTCCTTATCGTACTATTGTTGTGTCTTACTACCACTGGATTGTACGATCAACGAATTGTAGCGCACTATCCTGCTAATATCATACATTACCATTATATTACGCTGCTATCGTATTTTTGTACTATAATATCGTCGTTCTATCATACCGTCGTACAAGTGAAATATCGGAATATTTTTTTTATTACACCGTCCGGATTTTTGTACTTTTGTTTTATCCTACTACCACCCGATTGTAAGATATCGCAGGAGATTCTATCATACTATCGTGTAAATAGAATATCGGAATATCATTTTTTATTATACGGTCCTTGTCGTACTATTATTTTACCCTACTATCACTAAATTGTACGATCAACGAATTGTATCGCACTAGCGTGCTAGTTTATATATTACTATTATATTACCCTACTATCGTACTTTTGTACTATAATATAGTTGTTCCATCATACTCTGGTACAAGTAAAATATTTCAGTATTATTTTTTGATTACACAATCCTTATCGTACTATTGTTTTATCCTACTACCACTTGATTGTACGATGAACGAATTGTATTGAATTATACTACCCTACTATCGTACGCTTGTACCATTATATCGTTGTTCTATCATACTGTCGTACAACTGAAATATCGACGTCTTATTCTTTTATTACACCGTCCTTATCGTACAATTGTTTCGTCCTATTACCACCTGATTGTACGATGAACGAATTGTATCGCATTATCCTGCTAGTATCATACATTACTATTATATTGCCCTACTATCCTACTTTTATACTCTAATATCGTTGTTCTATCATATTGTCGTACAAGTGAAATATCGGTGTTTCATCTTTTTATTATACCGTCCTTATCGTACTATTGTTTTATCCTACTATCACGCCTATTAAATTTCCCAAATAATAAAATCTTAAATGTAACTGCATTCTTAAACATCAGCAGCAGCCAAAAATGTACGATATATTCCACAAACACCACAGAATCTGGCCCAAATCTACTAGTCAAGCAGGAGATTCTATCAGGAGTTGAAGATTTAACTGAATTGAAAAACATTACTAGTCTGAAAAACAGCTCATCCAAAAATTGAGTAAGAAGCATTCCCACTTACATACGTGCAATTGTTCTATACTAGGGTACAATATTACTCATCATATGATGTACTAAAGTACTATCATACTATCGTTCTATCCTACTATAATTCTATTTTACGATCAACGAACGCTATCGTACTATCGTGAGCCTACCCAGATTGAGAAATTTAACATTAATTAAACATTAAAAGACATCAATTCACTTTAAAACCCTGATTACTATCTAGATACTCTCGATCAATCCAAATTTCAGAAATTTCAGATTAATCAAGGAACTTAATTACCTTAAAACTCCAGAAATCTTTCCGACCTAGAAACTTGCAAATATTTGATGGCTCTATCTCATAAAACTGTATAAACTGTACAAGTCGCTAATTACCCTGAATAAAGCTCGTTCGGTTCACAATACCTATTATTGCTCTACTCAAATAAACGCAAAGTTTTACTACTTTATAGTTTCAAAAACTTCGATATATGATAGACCCGTAAATGCTGACTGATGAAAAACCTGTGAAGGTTTGAAAACGCGATATAGGCGTAGAAGATCGCGATCCGTTGTGAACTCTACCTTTCCAAGCCAGATCGAGATGTCCGGTAGTTTCGAATAGCCCGAATTGCTCTATGGGTCACAAAAGCCCTAAAGGTTTAACCGGTCCAACTCGAAGAAGGTTTCCAGAGATCCAAGAGAAAAAAGAAAATTGGACTGGTCTAATTTTCCTGACTCGATATTGGAATATTTTAAAGACAATCGCAATAGAAAAACCCGGACTGTGAACGTTCTGCAGTCAGTCATGTTGATCTTCTCATTAAGAAAATAGTCTATTTCTGTCTTATAATGGCATAGAAACGAGTAGAAGCGAGGCATAGTAAAAATAATAGGCATCTTTTGTAGATCATTTTTTTCTTACTACTACTACTTCTAAACCAAAACCAAAATGATTCTTATCTGAAAACAATTTTACAAAAGGCATTTGAAGACTACCAATTAGCCTAGTAAGTCTAGGCAAACAATATCCAAATCACCCAAGCAATAATAGCACAGATCTTTTGTAGATCATGAACATTTTTAAGAATTTTTAAACTAAAAAACTAAACTAAAAATAATTTTGCAAAAACTCAAAGCAAAATATTGCCATAAGAAATTTGCGGACCTCCAATTAGTCCAGTAAGTTTAGGCAAAATATCATCAAACCATCCAAACAATCAGAGCACAGATAAAGATTTGCACATACGCATAACTTGATCTCCTTTCCTCCAAAAGAACATATCAGAAGTCTTCTTATTTCTTATTACCACTTCCCTACTTTGGGGGGTTAAAAACTGTGGGTAACTTATCAAAAAGAAACTGATATTATCACTTTCAGATTTCCACGATATTCAAGAGGCGTCTGCTGGATCATACATCGCCATCTACTACAAGATGGCAGCCAATAGCCTAGTAATTTTAGATTTCCATCTGCAACGAATCATGGTAGAGATAATCAATTGTCCATAAGTAGGTTCTATTTGGCTTCGAGATTAACCATATGTACCATAACTTCCCATCCCACTTTATTATTTTGGGCAAAAGGATGTTCTAAATTGGAGGTAATTAAAACACAATAATTCTTATAGAATAACGCCTCTAGAATATCTCTTTCTGTTTACTCGAATGCTCCGTGGATGATTCTTGTGTAAACACCTTTCAATCTCTTTCCAACTGCACACAAGGCCAAATCCAAAAGTTGCCCAAAAGTTCATTTTTGTCGTAGTTTACGTTTCTAACAAATCTAACAATCTAAAGAATCACACGGTATAAACAGCCCGCCAATATCGATAACCAAATGGCGCGAACTAAAATAAAAGAATATGTTCAAAGTGAAAACTGAACGAAAATATAACAGAGGAAAAAATCGAATAAAAACAAACGGTAATATGAACGGTTTCATACAAATTCGCCAGTAGTAAAGATATCTATAAATTTATGTTTGTTTGT
The DNA here is from genome assembly GCA_929113105.1 of Agrypnus murinus. Lineage (NCBI taxonomy): Eukaryota > Metazoa > Arthropoda > Insecta > Coleoptera > Elateridae > Agrypnus > Agrypnus murinus. The sequence goes on from OV816031.1 coordinate 114,354,398, forward strand.
GGTGTAATACTGATCTATCAAGTTGTTTACGCCGTCGGTCGGAATTTTCGATCCATACCGGTGCTGGTGATGACGTCTTTGAAAGGCGGATATTAGATGGGTCAACTATTGACTCGAATTTGCACATATATTGTATCGTCACTTGTAATACCTGGTATAGCATGCGCCCTATATTTCCGAGTTTTAAATAGCGTACGGATATCACAAAGAAACGTTAGCCATTATGTACAGTCGATCGTTTATGAAAGCAACGTTAATGCAACCAGCCTAACGCGAAATATTTATATATAGCGCGTTCGTTATAAATACAGATTTTAACCGACACACCGGTGGGATATCGAATCAATTTATTTTGAGTGATACGCAACCGAGATATTGTCAAAATGTTTAAAATCGCATGTCGCACAGAATTGATGAATTATCGCGAAAAAAGCGATACTTTCTATTATTCACACACACTTGCATACTTACATACGCACGCACTCGCACACATACACCTTACCGCACATAAAAAGGAAACCAACCACACTTTAGAAATCTAAAGGATACCCCCGAAACACACCTACATTTTTAATCAAAACCCTTTTTTATGATCTAATCGCAAAAAAACAGAATCACTACCAGGGTCATAATAACGACGCTAAGATGAAATAAGAAGTTATTAGTCGTTAAAGTTGGGATGGATATTTTTCTGTTCGAGTTCTTGAAAGTTAAACCTCCGTGTTGGGTAGTTATTGCAGAGTAACAATCTGAAGGGTTATCATTGCGTATAGGACTGTCTAACCTTTTTGAGCTGCTCCGTATATAAATGTTTAATAAACTTTTTTTTCTCATTTCAGTACTACACCCCGGCGAACCAGATCGCAGGCGGCGCTGAGCAAGAACAAGCACACAGCAACACTCATACTCAAGTCTAAAAAATTACCAACTAAATACCATATCTTTAGTATTACTAAATAAATGTATCGTTTTTATATTTGGTGTGTTGTAATAATAAACTAGAAGTACGAAACGTTTTTGTCATGTTACTATAAGAAAAAACAAAAAACTAATAAATATTGACTGTTTGTTGTAAAGCCTTTTATTTCGGTCAAGTGCATGCATGCCGCGTAGGGCACATTTTAGTAATTCATGATGACGTTGTACGTCACGTGAAGGGGGTGGGACTGCCCTGCCAGAAAGGCATTATTGCAAGGAAAATCCGTTCTGGCGGTGGTGGTGGTGGTGGTTGTAGAGGTGCATGTATGAAAAGGTGTATAGCTAGTTGCGTGGAGATATTATCGGAAAGCTGAGAAATACGTCCATGACCAGGTCATTGCAGTCGTTAAGCCAGGCGCACTTAAACGCAATTTGCTCTTTTGTGGACGTTATTATTGCGTGCCGGTATCACCGGAAGGTCGCGTGCTCTTAAGAGCATTTTGATTCAAAGATCTAATGATTAACATTTAAAACTGAGAAAAGTGCGCCTGTTAAAAGGTGAGACAGTTTAGTTAGTTGGTAGGCAATTTATTAATTCATTCAAAAGCTACGAGCACTAGAGCCCTTATCTTAAGCACTCTTCAATTTCGAGCGGCTGTACTCAATATCGGTGTTGTCTTCTTCCAGTAGCGTACGTAAGTTAGTCAATCAGAAAGACTTATCGTAGATGTTAACCGTTTGTATCAGAAGTGTTGACTGGAGTTACGTCACTTGGTGAGAGCAATAACGAGAGTCGCGGCTCGTGGTATTGATTAGGTAGGTGCTGGTAGCTCCAGGTCCGCGGCTGCGTCCGGGCGCTGTAGCAAGAGCCGACGCACGTTTTACATTTCAACCCCTAGTATGAGAAAGGCAACCGTGAAAGATGTGCCACGGTTTGCTCAGCTAAGTATGCGATTATTTCGCACAGTTTTGCCACCATGCGCAAAGAGTGAGTAGCTAGCCGGGCCCAGCGACCACTCCTAGTATCGGAGTCTGATGAGACACACCAGTCTTACGAGTGAAGTGTGCGGATATGCCGAGAAGCAGGGGACACGTGTAGCCGCCCCAGGCCATGGGGCACAGCCGGGTGGTATGGCCAGCCGTGCTGCTGGCCCTCATCCTTCCTTTGACTACCGCCGCGTAAGTAATTTACACAATTTTGAAGTGTTTGTTGCTTTTCGTGATCTACATCATTTTTGAACATCTATCCCTTTAATCTTCGACTATCTGGATTAAAGTTTTAATAATTCTAGTGAAGGATAAATTAAGTGATTATTCGACGTGAATAGGACGTGATTATTTCCTAATGATGGTCGCTCTTTACAAATGCATTTTAATTGCATTGCATTAATTGCGATATTAATATAGTGTAGTGATTTAGTGATATTCCAGACGAGGCAAATAGAATTCAATTGTGATATCGAAACAATCTCCAGCAACGTTTTTTCTAAAGAAGGAAAGCTTAAGGGTAGGACTTGGCTGAATTTTGTGTGAAGTCAATACGCGCAGCTCTAAAGGGTTACTACCCTTATTATATGTGGGTCTGTTAATTTTCTTGATATTTTTTTTAACAAAGCGTTGAGACAGCCTGTGTAAGGTACAAAGAATAAGGCAAGACCTGTGACGTCACTGATTCGCGGCGTCCTGGCGCCAAGGGGTGGGGTGATAATCGTTCTGATTTCAAAACAAAGAATTGACATCCAGATTTTGTTAATGATCATTTGAGAAGAAAATCATTTTCGCTTTAGCGGTCCTATCTGTAATTCGATAGTCTAAAAAGCCTTGAACAGATCTTTTTAACAAGAGATTTTATATCCAACAGATTTATTAGATTAAAAGGTTTAGTATTCCGAAAAACCATTTGAAAAAGTTTATCGTGTCAATTAAAGGTATAGAAGAGATGAAATGAATGTAGTAATCACTGCTGCTAAAAGATGTGCACACGTGCCCTTTTGACATTTAGCACGGCTGGGGATTATAATACGGTTGTTTTGCTTTTTGCAGGTCGCCAGGGGGTAGCATGTTAGGCGATGTCAACATATCTGCCATACTGGACTCGTTCAGTGTCAGTTATGACAAAAGAGTAAGACCTAATTATGGAGGTGAGTATAAATGTGATGTATCATGTATCATCAGGCGGTAGTTGCGCGGCCACCTGGGCTTGGGACGCGCACTGCCCGCCGCTCGGGCCGTGTCAACAGGGTGGGGCCAGATCGATGCTCGGGTGGGTTGCCTAGCGACGCGCAGCATCTCTCCAGACCGCCATTCCGTTCGCAGCCGCCGACCGGGTGCAAAAGGTGCGGATCAACGTGCTGCTTTTGGGCCACACGTTGATCGGCATCTTCCCCGCATGACTAGACACTGCCACTTGTGACGTGGTGACGTTTCAGGTCCGCCCGTGGAAGTGGGAGTCACCATGTACGTGTTGAGCATCAGCTCCCTTTCCGAAGTCAAAATGGTATTTACTTAAAGCTTCCCAGAGCCCTTACCGCACACATCCGCTCCTTGACTCGCGCGCTAGGCGGCCTGGGGATACGGGTTGGTGTTACGATTTTTTCACAGGCCCACCCATTGCTGGTGGTGTTGCCTATGTATGTCGAGCATCAGCTTGGTGTCCGAGGTCTCGAAGTTTTTCCGGGCTTGTTATTGTTGTTATGCCTCGTCCTCTGCCCTCGTTCGAACGGGCGCCAATCGAGCGGGGTAGCAGGCGGGCAGGCCTAGGGCATGAGTATGATTTGGTTTTCATATCGCGACTCAAAGAGAATATTTGCGCTTACAGGCCCGCCCGTGGAGGTGGGAGTCACCATGTACGTGCTCAGTATCAGCTCCGTCTCTGAAGTACTGATGGTATTTATCTCCGTATATACGTGTTGTACATATGATGGTAATCCGCACTACGACTGCCGGAGACGTGAATGTTTTATGTCTGTCGCAGTCTTGAATACTTGGACTGTGTGCATGGCCTTTCAATATGTTGCCAGCTTTGTCGCGGCGTCCGGGCGCGAACGGGTAGATGTTAAGGGGCCGCGTCCCGATGGAGTACCGACAATTCCTTCGAGGAAGTCGGCCTCTGAACCCCAATGGAAACCAAATCAAGGTTAAAGGTCACCGTATGACGTGACCCTGGCCTGCCCCCTTCGCCGACTCTGTCGAGCGCGCGAGTACACCTTGCCAACCCCGTCCTGACCTGCACAAAACACTCGAGTTGCAGATAAGTGACTCGTTGAGTGTCATCGGCATGTTGCATGCATCCTAGAGTCGCATCCCGGCTGTAGTTGATTGCCTTAGTTCACATGTCATTCTTAGAGAAACCGTTAAACGCAAACATCATCGCAGTCGCACTGCGTCTCTGGCGCCGCGCCAAAAACATCCTGCTTCAAAAAGTCTTCTGAGGAATGATTGGAAGAGCCACTGAACATTCTATATAAATGTATATATGTATATACTACTGTACTAAATATATGTACTGTACATCATTATCTATATATTGCATGCACGAGAATGCGGTTATATCATTGTCATTATGTTAACATCTGCATGCTCGTTTCGCATGGTTTGACTGGAGTCCAAAATAGCAAATCGATCAACCAGAAATAGTATTGTTATACTTTACTTATTATACTATAGTACATACATACATGCACCAGTTAATTGTCCATTTCCATTGAGAGCGTGTTATCTGTGTATCTACATCTATATGTGTTCATAAGGTACCATTAGTTTCCATGTCCGTTGATGTTGAATTAGAGGTCGATTTGCTAATCGTGTTTTGTTTTTGTGTGTTGCACCCTAATAACGTTTTGCTTTGCTTACATTAGGATTTCACCTTGGATTTCTACTTCCGGCAATTCTGGACAGATCCCCGGCTGGCCTTTCGGAAAAGGCCGGGCGTGGAAACTCTATCTGTAGGTTCGGAATTCATCAAAAACATATGGGTGCCCGATACCTTCTTTGTAAATGAGAAACAGTCGTACTTCCACATTGCTACAACTTCCAATGAATTTATAAGAATACACCATTCGGGTTCGATTACGCGGAGCATTCGGTAAGTTCTCGAGTTAGAATTTGAAGGACTGTCCCTTAACTATCGCTGTTTCAGACTAACCATCACGGCTTCGTGCCCGATGAACCTCCAATATTTTCCTATGGACCGCCAGCTATGTCATATAGAAATAGAAAGTTGTAAGTACTTGTCCCTATACAAACGAAGTTTGTGTATAAAATTATAAATTACTAACCAATAGTTATTTTACAAAGAGGACATCAAAAGATACCTGTGTTCGTGCTTTTGTGCAATGATTATAAACAATGTTTAAAAAAGCTCTTTAACGATTTATGCACTTTTCAAACGCAATTCACCAAACGAATTACTGTGTATAATACATTATTAAGTGTAGGCTTTCAAGCACAGAGCACCCTGCACAGATAGCTCTTGGTCCGTGCTGACACGAGAGCCCGACGATCCAGTGGATCATTTCGGGCCACGCAGCCGCAATCCTAATGTTTGCGTTTCCTTTTGTTTTTGTTTCCTCTGAGTTTGTATTTGTTGTGGTTGGTTGCGGTCTCCTTCTCGAATACAGCACCCGCGGAAGGACCGATAGTGTTCGTGTCGTGAGCAACAACAGCAGTACGCCCTGCTCACCGCTACTGCACCGTGGCGGCACCCGGACAGCCGTCACCCACCGGACCGGACACACGGACAGACGTCGGCCTCATTGTGCTACTACTTGGCCCGACTCCCGGCCGGCAGTCACGCATGCACCCGCATGCACGTCACCTTTCTATTCCTGTACATATACTCTTATATACTATCATTATATTATATCTATTATTTTATATATACTATGACTATATATTGGTTTATATTTTGCTTTGCACGTGCTTGTGCTTTCATATACTTCGGCTTCAGTTTTATGTTTTTCAGCTCCGCACCATGTTGATTTCATGTTATCATATTAGAGTAGTTATTACCAATCATGTAGAGCTCAGTAGTGCGGCGAGCGGCCATTTCGTACATAAATATATATCTAGAGAGAGAGAGTGTAATTATCGATCACACTAGCCGCTTGAACCGCCGCCTATGCTAAACGATGTCATCGCGTGGCCCAGCACTCACGCGGATGCAATATTTCCGAAAAATTAGTAAATATGACACGCTGGCGACGCTGCTGGGTCTCGCGATATGCATCCAAGCTGTCGAATGACGTGCTTTGTCTGTTCTGGCGGCCGGGTTAGTCGGGTACACAATGCGAGATATCCGATATAAGTGGAACTCGGGATCAAAAAGCGTCGGCATAAGCAACGAGGTGGAGCTGCCGCAGTTCCGGGTGCTAGGCCATCGGCAGCGAGCGACTGAAATTAACCTAACCACAGGTAATTACAAACGGCCCTAGCATCCCTTTCCCTTTTCCTGAATATAAGCGACACACAAACTCTTCTTCTTTTTTCATTTTATTTATTTGACACCTTGCAATCCCACCCCTGCCCCCATTTATGATTTCTACCGGCTGCGGTGTGTTGCCTATCCGCAGCTCGCACTGGCTTGTAATTGCAGTCGGTTACACCATGCGGGATATTCGCTATAAATGGAACGAAGGGCCCAACTCGGTAGGGGTGTCCAATGAAGTGTCGCTGCCCCAGTTTAAGGTTCTTGGGCATAGACAAAGAGCGATGGAAATCAGTCTAACAACAGGTACCCATGGAAATGTGGTAATAGAAGTAGTTTCTCGACCACCTACTATTTCCTCTCGATCCATTTAATATTTCCATTTATTTCTCAAAATAATACATTTTATGGACATTTTGTATCTAGCAGCTTACTCATTACACCCAACATTTTTATATATATTTTTCTCTCTCATATGTCTAGAAATATACTACATGCATATATTATGTGTTATCAGAGAATTAATAATTAAGTACACTATTATCATTAAAATCACCAAGCATGTTTACATTACCAAAACTGGCCACGAATACGAAGTGCTTGAGGATGTAGAAAAACCTAAAATGTCTGTTTCGTAAACTGTTTATTGCCAATATATATATATATGTGCAAGAGTTTTCCAAATTTCCTACTTAGCCGGTTCCGCTTTGTTTCCAAAAGTTAAGATATCAATCACGCGATGGGATTAATTAAATTGTGAATAATAACGAGATTTTTCCAAAAGAAAACACATAAAGCAAATTTGGTCCAACGAGCAGGGTTAAATTCGACATCTCGAAATAACAAAATATTTATGTCCATATCGATTCAGGTAACAATTGTTCGTAAAAAAAGAACACACCTGGAGGTTAACGTTTGTTTTTGATTTATATTTTTCTCTTTTCCTATATAAGCGCACGCACATATTCGAGAATTTATATCTAAATTTAAATGCCTCGAGTAAAATCTGTTCTGTAGTAGTAACCCCATAATTTGCATTATTTTCATGATGTCAGTTATCTTGATATACTAATCTGTGTTCTCCGCTCCGTTTGGGAGCTCGCTCGGTGTGGTGGTAGTAGACGACGGATCGATTATGAGCAGGTAGTGGGCCGAACGTTCAGCGTTCTTAATGAAAACTTGTAATTCTCAGCTACACTGGCATGGGGTGGCGGCGGGTATAAATAATATCGAGTGATAAAAATGTCAATCATGTTTTTGGGCTTATTACCCTAAATATAACCCAAACTCACTTCCCCTCTTTTTGAAATTAATACATTACCCCATGCGTTTAATTATATAAAGAGGGGGATGTTTGTGGACACAGACAAGTTTATTCGGTACAGTTTGGGTTTAGATTAAAAATAAATAGAACTTTTCAGCGATCAATAAAAGCTATCTGGTATTCATGATCATGAATCTGAAGGTCAAAAAGAAAGAGGTAATGCACAGAAACAAAAAAAACAGAATTTTAAAAACTAATCTAGAAAGAGTCTTCTCAAAAGTTCTACACCAAATGTTCCTTCCGGAATTGTGTAACTTTGGTCTCTTAACTTATTTTCTTCATTTGGTATTAACCCTATTTGGTTTTTTTCTAACCCTATACAGTATCAAAAAAGAAATTAAAATTACCAGAACTTTTTATACCGAATAAATAAAGTTCTCACACTTAAGAGGGGCATTTTCATTCAATAAGTACTAATGATGTCCAGAATTAAAGAGAAATTTTCATCAGATATTTGGTTTGTTAGGCAACTCAAAGTGATCGAATAGTGTTTCCTTTGCGGCAGATGATGATTGTTACTTTTTTTTTTTTTTTTGGTAGGCTATGTTAGATTCATCAGTTCAAATAACATAAAGCCATTTTATTAAAACATTTAATTAAAGCTGCAAAATAGTTTGATGTGATTTGGTAACAGTCTTTTCATTTTGTGATTCTTTTGAATCTCTTTTAATGTTTCCGGTTTGTTTTGATGTATTATGTAACACTTGATATTTCGTCAAGAAATGTCGATGTCAGGGGCCGGCAAATGTATGGAATAATGTCCGTAACTTTTTAAATATCTATCAAATGAAAAGATGAAGTTTATTTAAAAGTTGTTTTTATTTATTATTTCATAATTTGGTAACCTTGATTTTCTAACCTATTATGGTCTCGTTGTTATGACACCAACTTTGTTGTTTTGCAATCATTACATTCTTCTACATATGACTATAGATGATTATTGGTTTTAGAGAAATCGAGTTTTCCCTATCAAGATTGTTTATATCAACGTTTATAGGTTAGCTGTGATCTTTGTAAATGAATTCGATGTTGAATCTTACTAGTTATGAATTAATATTTAATATCTTAAATATTTTTCGGAATATTCGACTTTAATTTGAAAAGTAAAGGGAGATCATTATATATGCTATGCACATCTCTAGAATATCCATATCCACTTCTAAGATGTATCATGTTAATTTCTAATATCTTTTATGGAATTTTGTCAAAAATTTGGAAACGGTCATCAACAACTGAATGTTCAATTATTATTAGTCCACTGGTAGTGGTTTTATAAGTTCGTTATGCTAATGCTTGCATAATGTAGCCCCTTGATAATATCTTGTATACAGAAAAGTGTTTTCAAGTATTTTTCATTGCAAAACACATGGATTTCATTCAAATTATCCTTGACAGCTTCTAGCTAGTTGCTAGTTACTATGAAAGTCAGAAGTTTAAGTTCGTTTGTTGGTTTACACTATTTAGGATAGATATATAGACAGGTGTGTTCGATGTACAACGCTAGACTACATTTCTATGCTCATTTTGATCTTTATGCACTGATTCGTTGTAAGAATTAAATTTGTGCTGTTATTTGTCAAAAGATATTAATTGTGTCTTAAGTAATCTCTAAGCTAATTTTTTGAAGGGTCTCTTTCTATATTTTGCATCTGCGCATAAGACATGCTGTTGTAATCACTGTTTATAAGCTTCAGTGTTCTTTCTCTTGCCATCAGTTTTTATTAAAACGTCGGTTTGTTCCTCATTTTAAACAACACGACTTTATTGTCCTCCAAGTTAAACTTCATATCACATTATGTCATAGTCTTGACTTATCATTATTTTATGTTTCAAAGTATGTTGTCTGCCTATTCATCTATTTCTGTTTACCGAAATAATGTATGAGCCATAACATCTTTAGTGGCCTACATTAAGCTAGTCATATCTGACTGATCGGTTGATAATAGGGCCACATTCTACACCAAAAGTTGAGTTAATCAACATTATTTCATACTCTAAACCAAGATCCTACGAATCCAGTCTGACTAAAAAAGTCTTTACGAGCAAAATATCCAAATGTTAAAGTTTTCACAATTTGTGATTGTTTAGGAAAGTATGTGAATAATAACGGTGCGATTGTTTACAAAGTTTGCTTTGATACGTTCTTTTAAACATAATAATGACTAATTAACAACAACACAGTGTTTCTGTCTTGTGTCTTGATCATCACCAAGGGCTTAACAATTCAGGCGATAGTGTATGTAGTAGAAATCTTCAGTGTAAGAAATATCTGAAAAAGTCAAGATTACTTCTAGATGACTGCCTACTGTCGAATTTTCGTTTTGACTGTTTCAAATTTGAACTGTCCAATATAATTCCAAATAACTTTATCTGGATCCAACTTATAAAGTCAAGCAAGGATAAAGTCTTTGGTATACTAAAATCGTAAATGCTTCCTGTGTTTTCTATTACTTTAAAATTGCAACTTATGATTCTTCATGAAAAGAATTCTAAGGTTTAAATTATTTTACAATCCGTTAAATTACGTCAGTTGAAATCATCTGAATAATTCTAGTGGTAACTCAGAACGAATCTGGTCTCGATAGATACGATTAGCCTATATGACTTTTTTAATTGGCCCCTATTATAAAAATTAATTATAAGAAACAATTTTAATAATGCAATTTTCAATAGCCATAACTTGAGATAAACAATCAATCATACTGTGGTGCATAAGATAGTAGCATCATTTTTCACTGGATAAGGTGCACATTGAGACGGTGCACACCAGCACATGATGCTAATAATTTGCCTGCGTCTCAATGTGCCCCTTGCCTAACAATTCTTCAATGTATCGGACATTTGGGCATCACTTTAATGTTTTCGGTGTTAAATCACTGTTACATCAAGAATCATCTTCAACGCTGGATTTTATTCTGCGTAATTTTTAAATTCTGTTTTCTCTAATGTGTTGTATCAATCTTCAAACTTCTTCATTCTAGACTTGAACTTATTTAAACAGCATTTGCAATAACTGAACAGCTATGATCTCTGCCATTATTGCTGTACTGGTGCTATTGCATAACGTATATGTTTGATATTGCATACAGATTGTTGTTAGCTGTGTGCCTATAGACTGTCACTACCACCACAGAAAGCTTTTAGTTAATAGATATGGGTTTGATGTTCAATACTACCAATCATAAATATTTTGTTTTAGTGTCTGATAATGTGTGGCTAGTTGTTTTCTTTAAAATGGTAACTTTTGTAATTCTATTTTAGTTTTTTCTGTTCAAAGGAACAAATGAATGATAATGAAATAAAAAAAATTATTAGGCTTATTGTTAGACCAATTTCTCACAGTTTAGAAGATATAACCAGGAAAGTTATCTTGCACCTTTTTTTATGCAAAAGTTTTAAAAGGTATTTTGCATCTTCCTTTGCATAGATCGTCAACACTATTAGATACACATATTGTAGCAATGTACTTGTGAACCATAGTATGCACTAGTTTTCTGGAGTAGGTATGTATGTATGCACACTTTCTCATGTGCACTGGAATCCATATACCTTGATTTTTGCAAAAGAATTGGTATGAAATAATTTTGCTAACTATATCTTTTAAACTGTGAAAGGTTTCTATAAAGATCTTTTTTAAAATAAATTCTGCAAAGATTTACCATAAACTTATGTCTTACACTGTGAAAATAGTTACACAGAAAACTTTTATACTACTTTCTAAAATATGGTTTCCGATCTATCTATTGTACCATAATTAGATTTCGTAATATTAAATTTTAAAAATACTATCATCTATTCATGCAATTGATGGTGATGCTCTTTAGATGTCTCATGTTAATATAAAGGAAAATATTTTGTATGATAGTTATGATGAACTAAACTGCATATGTCCAGAATATATTATGAAATGTACGTAGTGCTTTTTTTGGTGCATGACTCGTGTGACTAATCAATGGGGAACTTGGGGTCCTAGGGTTCAGATAGGTTTTATATGTGAACACGTCACAGTACCATATGACTGAAAAGTAAGAAAAGATTGATTCTAACTCGCTTCTATATCGGAGAGGACTGAAACAATTTTGACTAGCTCTAGCGTTTTTCTCTATTAACTAATTGTCCTTTGCACGACTGTTTTGGCAAGCATCTGATCTTTTTCACAACCCATCCAAAAATCATATCTAATGTACTATACATTTTTATTGTGGTTTAAAGAATTTGTGGTTCGTCAACAATCTACAGTGGTTTGGACACGAAACCAACTTTAGTAAATTTTTAAATCTCTATTCTGGTGTCTAGGTCTAAGATTAGTAAATACGAGTACTACGTATCAAGTCGACCTCAACCAATAGAAACTCGCCTACTTCTTTAAATACTTTTTACTAAAGTTTGAAGGAAGACTCCATATTTTTGTACTATAAACTAAAACTTGTTACTGGTTGTCCTTTGTAGTAAACAATAGTAGACAAATCGACTTTTGAATATCCGATTCCCTGCTCAGATAAGTGTCTACTTGAAATATTTATTCCAAACAGCAAGAAGATTTATACAGTCGTCCAACAGTGCACCACATGCTAAGCAAAAACTGTTCTAGGAAGACTGCCGACAAAGAAGTACAATTTAGACCGTGCCATGAACTTTGATGCATTTTAGCTATGTGGAAGGGGTACTGTGTTATTATTCGGCATTATTGTTCATTATTCGACTTGTTTGGTAGTGAATCAATGGCTCAACATTGCCCGAAATTCATTCATCACAAATAACGTCTTAATTTCGTGGTGAGAAATTGATTCCCCTTGTTAGATTGTCGTCACTACGACATTTTTAAAGGTTAGGTATAATCCGGGAAGTGGCCAAATCTACAATTCTATTTTTAATTCTACTATTATTCGTTTATTACTCTGTTGTCGAGATTTTCGAAAAAGTTTCATTGCGTGTGTTAACAAAATATTTTAGATTTGAGCTATAAATATTTGATATTTGAAAATTGAGACTCCTTTAACATCTCGTTGTACTTCTTCAGTTTATGGTGTCTCTTAGAATCATCTAGTTGATCATATGCCAATCAGATCATGCCTTCATATGCCAATCAGACGAGTGTTTCTTCATGTGCTCTTTGATACCATATTGACCCCATAAAAATATTGTTTGTTTATCACTACTTGTTTTTGAGATTTCCAAGAAGGTTGCTTATATATGGGTTATTAGAATATCTGAGGTTTGATATACTAGAAAGATCCAAAAGCTCGAGTCAGTCTATTCGGCATGCCAATCATACCCAGTTTTTTGGCCCCTCCAGGTCTTTAAGATATCTGGATTTCAGTTCTATCAACTGAAAAAAAATCAATAAAAAAACATTGATTGTGTACATACATTGAACAATGTATCGAGAAATAGGTATTAAGAATATTTACTTTCTTTGTTGTTATGGGCATATTCGACTTCTCAAGCTGGTCAGGGTTTTCATCAATTGGTGTTTTTGGGTTTGCTAATATTTTGAGAATACTGGGATTTATCAGACCCATCGGTTATTAAACTTTATCTCTGAGCCTATTAGGCTTTCCAGATCGGTGTCGACTTCCACAGAGACAACAGGCAGAAGAGAAGTACCAAGACGGTAGAGATGTTTTAAGACGGTAGATATGTATTGCTTATCTTTGAAGATTTTAGTCTGGCTACGTCTATAGGAGTATAACTTGCTTGGCGGGAAAATATGTAGAGGGTCGTTCTCATAGATCAGTTCGCCCTGTAGTAACTTAAGCACTCATCATTTTCTTTATTGTTTTAACATCATTGACTTGTTCGAGTTAGGTATCAACCTGTCTGTGTTATTGTGAATTTTACATATTTAGTTCTTTTTGGGAACTGACTAACTCAGTCACAATAAAAAATGCAGTTCATTGAGAAAGATTTTTGAGTGGTAGATTGAAGAATCTTCGATATAGCATCTTTTGCCAATTAATTCATGTTTATACAAAATTACTGAAGTTCTTATGAAAGCTTATAAGTTGTCTGCACATATCACGCCCCAACACTCAAATTATTCATAAGTAAACGTATAAATCCTGAACACTCAGCAATAATCAAAAATTGGTATCGGTTGTTTCTTCGATTCGTTTTCTGTTATATATAAACATACACAACGCGTCCTAGTTAATTAAAAGATAGTCACAGAGCTTTTAACCGAAGGTCGATCAATACGAAACCATGACACAAATTTATAACTAATTATAGAATTAGAATGCCACTGTTTATTTTTAGTATTTCTTTGAAGTTGAAAAGATACTTTCAGAACATATTTAATACTTATGTGTTCCTGAAAGGAGCTTCATAAGCTCTAAAAGTAGATCATAAATTGTACAATTTAAACTGAGATATAAACACTGAACACTAAAAGAGCATTTGTACATGCAATACTTCCAAAGGTATAAATAGCATGATAAAGTTAATATTACTAAAGGTCTAATAAATTAGGTTAGTCTACAAAGGTTGATAACTTTAAAAAACATATTTTCAAAATACTTTTATGTAAAGAGATTACCAAAGATTGATAAAGTCCTGATATAATTGGATTCATAAAATTTAAATTGAGGAACCTAAAATTTAAAAAAGTGCTGAATTAAATATGAAAACGAAAAAATTGTCAGTGGCCTCTACTCGACACGTTATAATTATACATTTAAAGTTCCACAGGTTGAAATTTCGGAACTGTGATTACCTGTAAGAGAAATAAACTTCATAAAATATTCAGCTTCACTTGTCGGGTAAGTTTCAAAACAAAATTTTATTATATTTTTTTTAATCTTACATTAGATTATTAAAAAAATGAAGATGCCTTAAAAACGTTCACAATTGAAAATCCTGTTTACTGACAGATTTTTTTACCTTTTCCAGCTCTTTATCCGAATCTACGTCACGCCCACGCCCTAGCGTTTTGGTGGGAGGATGTCTAGCCTGCAAAAAGCCGATTGATTAGAAGCTTGGACACAATGTTACTTGTGTTTGTAGTAGCTGTATTTCTGTGTTATGTAGTATTCTACGCAATTCCTGTCATGTCAGTAATTGTACTTTCAGTAACAGTTTTGCTGTTAACCTTTTTAAGCTTTTTTTTGCAACAACTTACTACTGTGTTTGGTCATAGTTAGCTGTGCACAATCACTTGCATATTATATTTGAGCTTCAAATTAACCTAAATTTTGCCGACTGGACATTCTCCTAATTGATACAAAATCCATAAATTTGGGTATCTGATATACAAGTATCAAAGTAGAACATACTATATGTTTGGATTAAGTCTTTGCAAAATCTATAAAAAAAGTTTTCTTTAGATGCTTTAAAAAAAGAAATGCCAAGAAATATAATCCTTTTATATTCTTTGTTTTGATTGCGCAAACCCAGCTCATTGAAGTGCAGCTTGTAGTACGAAAAAGATAGAGTTCATATTTGAAGATAGATATTTCGATATTTGAACGCATTAAAATGATTTATTAGGCCTATTCAATTGTTAACGATTGCACAGGTAAAATTAACTGTAACTATCATTACCAATCGCGCGCTACACTGTTAAAATTGATTTGTTTGTAGATAATCTAGGATGACCTAGTTTTAAACTTGCTTCGCGATTAGGTCAATTTTGTTTATTTGTCATATAAACTGGAACTTTTTCGAAGATACAGTTTTCTAATCCTCATAGCACGTTGTATATGGGAAATTAATGGGTTTAATTACATTAGCACGCAACCTATCTGTTCTACAGGAAACTATTCACGACTGGCATGTGAAATTCAGTTTGTTCGTTCTATGGGTTACTACCTCATCCAAATATACATCCCGTCCGGCCTGATCGTCATCATCTCCTGGGTGAGCTTTTGGCTTAATAGAAACGCGACACCTGCTCGAGTGGCATTGGGAGTAACTACTGTACTCACGATGACCACGCTTATGTCGTCGACAAATGCAGCGTTGCCGAAGATTTCTTACGTGAAATCGATCGACGTGTATTTGGGAACATGTTTCGTGATGGTATTCGCTAGTTTGCTAGGTAAGTGCTTTTGAATTTCCCGAAATCGAAAGTTTGATTGTTTTTATGTTTTAGAATATGCCACGGTCGGTTACATGGCGAAACGGATACAGATGCGCAAGAATCGTTTCCTTGCCATTCAGAAAATTGCCGAACAAAAAAAGCTCAACGTGGACGGCGGACCAGAAGGACCAGATCACGCGCCCAAGCAAACAGTAAGTTTTCGTCTAATCCGGCGTTGTCTTTTAAGTGTTTAAGAGGACCGGATACTTGTTAGTGAGGACCTTTGTTCCAGGAGGTGCGGTTCAAAGTACATGACCCCAAAGTACACAGCAAAGGCGGCACGTTGGAAAGTACAGTGAATGGTGGGCGAGGTGGAGGTGGCGGAGGCGGCGGCGGCGGTGGCGGAGACGAAGAACAGGGTGGTCCTATCCCACAACACATAATTCATCCGGGCAAGGACATCAACAAACTCTACGGCATCACGCCTTCGGATATCGACAAGTATTCTAGGATCGTGTTTCCGGTGTGCTTCGTGTGCTTCAATCTTATGTACTGGATTATCTACTTGCACATCTCTGACGTGGTCGCGGATGACCTAGTGTTGTTGGAAGAGGACAAGTAAATAAATTTTTTGAAAAGAACTCATAAACATTCGTGCATTTTTAATAAAGTGAAAACTCAAGTGGATCCATTCCAGTAGTAGCCAACGACCCTACTTTGTAGACAATTAGAACGTTTCGCGTAGCCTCCACTGCGAAAATATTTTATATAGAAGACATTCTCCCGTTGCAATTAAAAATAGTTAACTAAAAATACTTAGAGCGCAGGATTGCGTTTCTGTTATTTTTATTCGCAAAGTTTAACATGATATATTTTATACCGATGATTTATTCTAGCTTAGCTTATAACTTGTATATATGTTCCCATTTTGTACTTCCGGCACCGGCCACGGCCGCACTTAGGTAGTACCAAGCACCGTTCGTGATTCCCTGCACTCCCACAAACAAATGAAGAGAATGCTCCTGCAGGGATTCCCACTAAAACACTATAAAAAGCCGTAGGAAAACGGCGAAACGAAATTCTAAATTGTAATATAATTATTATAGTTAGAATATGCAAATAGACATTACGAAAAATAGTACTAAACACTGATTGTAAATATAATTAGAAACAAAAACCGTATAAGCATAAGTGATAACTATGAGTAGTAGCAAATAAAAGATCGTAAAGCGAGTTCGAACTACTTAAAAAAATTCTGAGATAACGTTGCACCGAGTTTTAAGTAAAAACCGACGACGATTTTGGGCGCGCTCATGTAAATATTAAAAAAAAACAACGTTTAAATAATACATTCCATACGTCACTCCATATTATTTACCAGACTTAAAGCACACTGCACAAATCAAGAGTTTGAACGTACGCAGCAAAATAATAATTTTCTTCTTATGAAAATGATAAAAAAAATCGCACCACAACGAGCATGACCGGAGACTGACGGAGCACAAATAATAATAAATAAAATTGATTAATAAAAAAGATACGATGATCAAATAATAAATGCACGTTACTACATCATTTAATTAAAAATAAATAATAATTGATACAAAATAAACACTGCAAATCGTATGTTTTGTATTGTACACCACTGTAGACTTAACTACGGCTTGCTAATTGTCAGTAACGGCAGGCTCGTAAATGGCGAAGGGTGCAATGGAATCCGTGGATAAACTGAATAATGGATTCCTTGCATCGTTCGCGAGCGACTATTGCTCACATCTGAATATTCTAAAATAATAAAAAATTCTATGTATTATATTATTATCAGAAACATTCCAGTTATTTACATGATTACGTATAACGTAGAAATTATTATTATGGTTATTATTATAAATTAAATTATTATTATTATTATCGTTATTATTATTATTATTATATTGTTTGAAGTTTTTATTTAAATGAAATATAAAAATACAAATTACGCTTAATGTTCATTTATTTCAAACAGAAAGCCTGTACCTCAATAGACATGCAGCCACTCTCTGTAACCCACCGATCGAAAAGAACGAATAGAATTCAGTGATATTGTTTAAATCCTGCAAGATGTAAGTTGATTTTGTTCAAATCGATTTAAGACCATAAGATTTATGAGCTAATAATAGAAAATAAATTAAATGTGTAATAAAATTAATCTAGCCTCTTAATGCAAACAGATAACAGATACTGTAATAAGTTATTGATCGCAAGGGTTAGAAACGAGATTACAAGTGTTTCCAACCTATACATATGTTAACACAAGTAATTACTCGTAACTGAAAAGCTGTCAGTTAGAGAATGGGTTTTAGCCTATTCTCAGTTTATCCTACCATTATGTATAATAAGATTACGTAAAGAGTTTAAAAGATATTAATTAAAAATTTAAACAGAACCTAAAATTTAAAAAAAATTAATGCTGAACTTGGAATGATTTATTCTCAACAACACTTTTGTGATTCTTCAAATAAAATAGTTTTGACAAGAAAAATGCAAAATTAAAATATATTTTAGAAACCATCCAGGCCACTGAAAGTTGTTTATTTGTGCTGATATGAACCGCTTTTTTTCAAGTTCATATTTTTATACAGCACAATTATTAGTATTTTATACAAACGAAGGAATGGAGTTCTTGTGAATATAGAGAGGGAGTACTAATGTTTGACAAAAACACATCTTAGCCCCGGGTTCTAGTCGCCCGCCTTAGGCGTGGTTAGCTGCAGTACATCAGTTGTGTTTATGAAATTATTTATTATTATATTAAATTTAATTGTTAAAATTATTATTTTATTAGGTACCACTCAATTCTAATGCAGAGTAGTGTAATGTTTTTTCTATACCAAAATAGTTTTCTGTCATAAACTTAAAACTAATTAAAGTTAATAAAAATTTACAATCACGCATTGAATATTAGAAACAATGTTTGTCAAGTTTTAAATTAAATTCTTCTTAGATTCTTCTTAAAATTAAATTCTCAAATCTAATTTAAAATTTTTAACAAGCACTGTTTCAAATTAATATAAAATACACAAATGAATACAAAACGTGTTTTCATAAAGTGAGTTCTTTATTAATATGAAAGTTAAAAATGTTAAATTGACGACTATTATACTCACTTATATGTAATGATATGTGTCTAATTCACAGAAGGCACCCTAAGAAAGCTGTTTCGAGGTTTTGGCTCTCCTCAGTTAGGGGCAGCACGCTGCGGAATTGTACACACATCAGCCGAGCTATAAGTTTCTTAGAAAAAACTGTTTTTTGACTTTGATATGAAAAAAATTTATATTAGGATTGAGTGGTACCTATCTAAAATAAAATAATAATTTTATAGCACTAGTATTCCTCTCTATATGCGAAATCTACTCCTTCATATCTAATAATATCCGACAGATCTAGGTAGTTAAAATTTTACAATCGGATGAATCTACATACTAACAATAACTTCCATTTTGAGCCATTTTAAGATATTTGCATAAAACCTGAAAGTAATTCTTAAAAAATTAAGAGCCGAGCGCAGATCTTACAAAAACTTGATTTCTGTAGAATTGTTAATTTTTACATGTTATGTTTGCAGTTCACAACCTCCAGATTAAAATGTCTCATGAAGGACCCAAAGTTCCATAATGAACAATTTCTGAGCTATAGCTGTAGCTTTTAGAGCGAATATCAGTCGGAAAAGTTAAAAAAGAGTAGAATTTGTATATAGTGTGCTTGATCATGATAAAATCTTTATTTTCAAGAATTCTAAAAAATGTTTTTATATGCTCTATAATTTAGAACTATTCTAATCTATAAATAATATTTTATAAAATAGAGTGCAACAATACAGAACAAACCAATCTGCAACAATTGGACATATTAGGAATCAGTATGTCATAAACAATCACATAGTTGAGAATAGTGCAGAGGATTCAAAAAATCAAAAAATAAATTACAGGGTATCTGAAGCCACCCGGAACACACAGAAATTAAAATGGGAAAAATTTAATAAGATTAGAGTTTGCTGTGGCCCCCTTAACACCAAAAACACCAATTCTCAGTGCTCCAATAAATTATTTTCTAAATGTCAATTATCTTTTCAGATTGTACCTACATAAATTAAATAATATCAGTTTATCAGAGTCATGATAAACAAGTACATATGTGTCATAAATCAACCTTTGTATAATCAACTCTTTTTAAAATTTTAAAATAATTGTTAAAATACTTTGCTACTGTAAACAATTATTGTAATAATAAAATTTTGACTATATAGTAATATTTAATTTATTCTTTTCTATGCAATAAATGTCACTTTGTTAAAATTTGATGTATTATAATAAGCCACAGCAAGCTCTGATTTTATTTATTTTTTATCATATTAATTAATTTTAATTTTTAAATATCCTGGGTCACTTCAGACACGTTGTAAAACATACAATCTGCAATAACTTCAAGCACTTAACTTAATAGCATTTTTAGGAATCTTGAATATAAGGGTGCTACAGCGCACGGTACTTCAAATCCAACACATTGTATACAAAATCATGGAAAACTGTAGGAATAATTAGAAAAATACGTTTTATAGTATCTCTGGCTCAGTATTTTAAACCGATATCTACAGAAGAATCTCACTGTATAAAATCTAAACGAATTACAACTTTAACAAGCTATAGCTCAAAAACTGTTCATTGTAGAACTTTCGACCCAGAGACATTTTAGTCGAAAAGTTATGAACAAATTATATAATTTCACAAAAATCCAATTTTCATAAGGAGTCGTCCTCAAATTACGTAACGCATATTTAGAAGAAACTTAGTACCCCCACCCCCTTGTAAAGCCACATAACGCAACTCTGAACGCCCCTTCTATAATTACGTAATGCTACTATCAATTCCCCCTAAATGTAACACTGCGTAATGGTATCAAAGAACCCCCCCCCCTTCAACGGTTACGTGATTTAAAGAAAACCACTTGGGTTTGCACGGGGTCTTTTTTAATTTTTTACAAATATGAATATTTTTTATTATTTAAATGTAAAAAATAATTTAATATAATTATCCTTCCTATTTATTAGTAGTTTTTTGTGTTTCTACATTTATACGCTTGGAATATTATCTAAACTCTTTAAATTTTTGTTATGAACGCCCAAAAATATTTAAAAGATTTTTTGGTGAGTCGTATGATTTTAAAAATCGACCACAAGATGTCAATTTTTTGTATGTCTTAAGTAATATAAAAATATTTTCCAACAATGTTGCCCGAGAAGCAGTATCTTCATCCACAACCAATCTCCTGGCGGGTTGTGGGGTAGAGTGGGTCGAAAATAATAATTTTTTTTGTCGGAACGCTTTAGTGCGGAAAAGTTGCCTATTGTAATAAGAAGAAAAACGGTATAAAAAAATTAAAATCGTTTAACATTTTCCGTTCGCGCATCGTACTTAAAGTTTATGAAGAATTGCAAAAATCACGATATTTTTGTAATTTTTTCCTGTTAGTTAAAACTTTTCAAATAAACACGCTTTAGTTTTTTTATGCTTGTTTTATGGTTTAAATAACCTAAATAAGTTAAATTCTGATCAAAAATCTAATTTTTCCCGTTCGCGCAACGTCTAGAAAAAAACAGAAATTTACCAATATTTCGCAATTTTCACTGTGCAACGAGCGAAGACGTTTTGCTAGAACAAAACGAACCAGAACTCACTTGAAATGATTTATGGTGAATGGTTTGGCCGTGGCGTGGACCCTCCCTACACTGCCGCAACCTTCCCCCCACCAACTCGGGCTTCTACTCGTCACGCGTCCACGTCCAGTGTCTACGGCCTTCATCAAATGATATAACTCAAAGCATTATTTCTCGTTTGTACGTATGAACTATCACTATCATTAGAAAAACTAGAAGTAGTAGTCTGTGATGGCACTGTAACCAACACTGGATGTAACTCACTTGTGGAGGTGGTTGCACGTCGAATTCCACCAACACCCTTCCCAATCAACCATCCAATTATTGAGTGTGGTATTTATATTATATTTACATTACATACATTTAAAGTCCATTTTTGTGGAGAAGTAAGGCATAACCAATCTAGATTCAGTGTTGCTCGAATATAGCTTCTCTAGCTTCGTGTCCACATACTTTATTTGAGTTCTCTGTTACCAGCTTAACGCACCTCTCCACAGCCTGGGTGTGACAGGGAAACTTTTGTTTTTCTCTGATGAGCGTAGTGTCAGAATTGATGAGTGATTTAATATCATCCTCTTTCATCGACAAGCATTACCAACCGAACATTCTCTGAATACGCAAAGAATGCATTTCGTTGTATTACTGGATCGACAACTTGAAGTAATTCGTCGGCTAAATACCGTGATGTTTGGATTGCTTGAAAGACATGTTTTGGTCCGTAAGTAAAATATTTACCTTTTTATGGCAAACCACACAACCATATATGACTTTAAGATGAAGCCAACTATTTCTTTTAAGTTTCCGGATGGATCTGATGAACTTATATACAACCTAAGGACTCGATTGGCCGCAGTTAGCCATCTGGAATGGGACAAAGGTCCAGGGTCCCGATTTGCCAAGTCTCCTGGACAATGTCCCAAGGTAATTGCATTTGCAATGTCCAACAAATACTGTTGGTCTTTGTTCAACAAATTCCTGTCTATATCAGGAATCGAACAAGCTATGGGTTCATAATCGACCACAGGGAGTTTTTCACAGCAAGTGAGCTGCTGCCCGATGGGGACACTAAAAGATTTAGGCCCTGCAGTTTTATCGTCAATTTGTTGGAAAATGTGGCGAAAAGAAAGCTCATTAAAATGCAGGAGGCATATGGTCCACTGTAGCGGGCGTCCTACATGATTTTCTAGTCGTTGGATGACATCGTTCTTCCATCCAGTGTTGGTTATAGTGCTATCACACCCTACTACTTCTAATTTTTCTAATGATATTGATAGTTCATACAATCGAGAAATAATGAATGATAATACAGTGAAGTCTCGTTGATCCGAATCTACGTTAATCCGGACCAGCAATTTATTTACATTGGTTTCATTGTAATCCGGATTTAAGGTTTTGATAATCCGAACTTTAGAATTAATTGTTTTTATTCATCAAGTTTTGTTTATAGTAACTAATGCAATGGGTATTCAGACGTGTAATTTGATACAAGACTACCGTTGTAGATAAGATAAATAAGATTTTTATTTTATTTCTGTTTACTTTTTAAAAGTGGTTACATTGCAACTTCACGTTTCATATTAGTTACAAAGGTTTAAGTTAAAAAAGAATTGATACTTATTTTACGAATTACGACTTTCGACAAAAAGATTTTGTGCTAAATTTAAAAATTGTTAAATGTAAACAGACCGCATTGTAACTATAAATATTATACATTTCCAGATTTGTTACAAAATCTGAAGGATCATATAACAAAGTTAAAAAAAAACGTTAAAACCTGCGGAATATCCGGAGATAGAAGAAAAGTTGTTTGCATGGTTTTAGATATGTTACTGATATCCTCAGGAATTTTGGCAGAAAAGGCAAAGCATCTTTATCCTGCACCGTGCGGTGTATACAAAACAGTGGAAGCAGTCGCGGTACGAGGTATGCGCTATCACGCTCGTACACATACGTCGGCGTCGTATCACGACTGGTTCCACTGTTTCGTATACTCTGCACGCTGCTGTGACTTTATAAAAGATGTTATCAAAACGATGACGTCAGGGCAAGTTAAGATTGAATACTTAATTTTTTAAAAAACACAATTTGCGAGTGCTAAAAATCGCGGGGAAAAGCTGTTCAGTGATTCGCACGCAGTGAAGCCATTTAAGAAACAGTTGCAAAGCGGTAGCTTTAATTAATTAAGCTATTAAGTTCAAAAAACACGAAACAAGCAAAAATCACCGCCTTTTTTAATGACATATTAATACGGAATATTATTTTTTGTGTTTTTAAAACAGTTTTTGCGTAAATATTTTTGTAGTTTTATTTATTTTTATATAAATGTTTTTGCAGAATGTTTTAATTACATTTATTTACAAATAAAACATAGTAACTCTACAGACGCGGTAATCCGGAAACTGCGACGATTCGGATTGCCCCTGTTTTAATTAGTCCGAATTAGCGAGCCTTCACTGTATTGGTAAATTTCTGTTTTTTCTAAAAGGTTGCGCGAACGGAAAAATTAGATTTTTGATCAGAATTTAGCTTATTTAGGTTATTTAAGCCATAAAACAAGCATAAAAAAATAAAGCGTGTTTATTTGAAAAGTTTTAACTAACAGGAAAAAAATTACAAAAATATCGTGATTTTTGCAATTCTTCATAAACTTTAAGTACGATGCGCGAACGGAAAATGTTAACCGATTTTAATTTTTTTTATACCGTTTTTCTTCTTATTACAATAGGCAACTTTTCCGCACTAAAGCGTTCCGAAAAAAAATTTATTTTTTTTCGACCCACTCTATTGTGGGGTTCTTAGCCATACCTAGTGGCTAGTTTGAGTAAGTCAGACGTGAGACAACCTAGACAAATAAACAAACTCACCTCGTGAGTGCCTTATCTACATTATCAGACTTTATTTACCGTTTCAAGACTAGGTGATTTTAAAATATCTCCTCATCTTTTCGGCCATTGAGATGCTGTTTGGTTCTTAGGTATTTTATATTTGCAGAAATTAATTTAATTTTGTTTTGCTATTTTATATAGCTGTTTGACCTGTTTACTACATTAACAGAAAGTTATATTTTGGTCCTTGAAATCCTTGAAACTTGCCTAACTGACACTTTACTTCTCTAGGGAGGAAAAGCATTCACTTTGTGTACCTCGGGAGTAAAAGTATCGATTTTGTTTCTTTTCTCTTATTTACGAGACAAAGATAGCATAAACAGCACAGATAAAAAAGTTACTAAAAACTAAAAGTCATTGGGAAACTTAAATACCCCTTTTTATTAAATTTTAATTGAAGTTTAATTATATATGCAGCTCAGGATGAAAGTGTCTTTTTCTTCCTCGTGCGTTTATTAACGAACAATTTGACAAAATCCAATCTGGGAGGAAAAAGTTGAACTTTCCTCCCTTACTGTAAAAATCAAATTTTGTTTATTTTCATGTCTTATTCAACGTTATTTAATAAAAACTATGTAAAATAAAAAAATATCATTAATCGCAAAAATTTCCGAAATTCTTGAAAATATATTGTTAAATGTCATCCTAACAATTAACCTTTACTATCACCAAAATCACATAGTTTTAGTATCATAGATTCTAGGTTTGTCATGGAAACACATTATTCCCTAGGGAGTAACCAATTATAAGTTCAAAACACAACCTACCCAGTGTATGTTTTCATTATTGAAAATAAATAAGTTTTCTATAAAAGTTGTATTGTTGTACCTATAGTCTTTAGCATGTCATTAAAAAGCATTTGGATGCCCAGGTCAAGTGATGCTTAATATACGTATATTTTTAAAATTACTAATAGTCTAATTACCATTTATGCTAACTAAGTAAATGAGTAATTACAAGCCCTGTAGAACTTTACGGACTCCTAAAAGAGAATCAACAAATAGCTATGGAAGCTACTTTGTTGCTTAACCACACCACAACATCATGACAACGCCTAGCTTTAAATTGTGCTACCGCCTTTGATTAAAAAATGTCTTTTTATAAAAATATACAATTTATAAAAAAACGCTGGTGAAGGTGAATATAAAATTATTATTTACTTATTAAAATTATTATTATTATTATTTACTGGGCTCACTGGATTATGGACGCTCGCACTACAAACTTTCCAGCTCGCCCGTAAAGATTAATTTACAATGCTTGGCACGTAAATAACTATTACAGAAAGTATTAATGATACTATAGAACATTTATATTATTTAGAATCAGGAAAAAATGGCTATTCGAAAATGCAATCATATACAGGGTGTTTTATTTAAAAAAATATATGTATTATTTCCTACCACGTAATGACATTTCAAAAATGTAGCTAGACCAATACAACTTTTTTTTATCTAAAATAATAACAAAGATATAAAGGAATGGCCAAAATATAATGAACAACGCTGTACATGCCATGGGTTACTTCACACAGGATAAATGCATGCGTTCAGTGAGTTCCGAAAGATAGATAATGTTGTGAACTGTAACAGTGCAAGTTATTAACGAATTGTTAACAAATGAACCCGATTATTCCGTCGATTACTTTCTAAAATCTATCTTGTTTTCCTAAACGTTCAAGCTATTTCATTGGCCCTTCTATTCATTTTTAGGGATGAACTTTTTCATTTTTTTGGCTTTCTAAGGCTTTCTTTGTATATGTAGGTGCTTTTTTTTGCACCAAGCGTAGTCAGTAAAAAAATAAAAATGAGTTTTTCTTATGAGGCCTTTTTTTCAGAAAATAACTCGCAGTTGCCGTAACAAAAAAATTATAGAAGAGCTATAGATGCAAAGCTGCCTTATCCAAAGTTACTCATTTAGATAAAAAGAGTGCGTTTATTTTTCATTTCGTTTACTGAAACACGCCTCTGAAATTTTATTTTAAAATGAAGGTGAGGCTTAATTTTTTTTTTAATTATTACGTGAGTGTTTTCTTGAACTGTTTTACGAACTCACCCTGCTAGATTCTAAAAGAAATCTAAAATTTAAACGTTTCTTAAACTATCATGTAGTTAATATCAACATTGGGACGAAGAGGAAACTATATTTGGACACTTGGGACATTGAACTACTTACTTACAAGTTTCAGATTAGATTAGATTACAAATTGGATTACACTTCATTAATCAACAAAGCTAGGGTCAAAGTCAAATCAGCACCCTTCCCCTATGGCTGTATGGGTTTAGTCCCTTTATAATTTCGAAACTTTTCTCATTCAATCAAGTGTAAGTATGGGAAAATAGAAGACCAATGCTAAATTTAGTGTTTGTATTTTGATCTATTTTACACTGTCGGTCATTAATTTATTAATGTATCCAGTCTTTCTTTATTCATGTCTTTTTTCTGCAGTAACTTAAATAGAAAGGCACTTATTTTTAAATAGGTAAGTAGTAATTTATTTAGTAATAGTTTTCACTTAAGAGATTAAAACTAAATTATAAATAGTATAAATAATACTTATAAAAATTAATATTAATCATCAAAAGAGTGTAAAAACAATAGTTTTAGATATGATTCTTAAACCTAGAATGGAGCCAAAACCACATCCATTAATTATTATTAGCTCCAGATTAAATAAAACACAATATTTTTTATTTATTTTATTTTGAACAATTAAACCGAATAAATAAAAAATCAATAATTATTAAGATTAATTCTAATACTAATTAATAATAAAATTGCATTTCTCTTAATAAATTAAGTCTAAAGCTTAAGTTTTGGTTATGCAGATCACGTTACAAGTTCAAGCTTTAATTTGTCTTAATCTAGAAATTTAATTAACAGATACTAATAAGAAGCAAATTGATCAATTGAAAAAATTTACTTAAAAATCTTTAAAGTTATAAATAAATTATTAAATTCCTAGATCTTAAAGTAGTCAAACAATAAGAGAAGGGGCAATGATTGATGTTAAGAAGTTACTGACGATGTAAAACTAATATAATATATCTATGAAGCATAAGTTATCAGATATGTATTTATAAATTAAAATCATTATAAAACCAGGTGCAACAAATGAAAAAAATAACAGCCAGCAAATGCAATATGAGTATTATTAGATGACAATGATCAAGTTAAAAACTTGGGCGAACGACTAAGTTAAAATACTGTAACAATTTTTCATTAAAAATAGCATTTCGCCTGAATTATCTAACTAATGGCAAAAATAATATTAACAATAACTAACGTATAAAACTAATTAACACACAAGAAGACTAGTCACTAAACGTACTTATTTTTAATACTGCAAGATTACATATTTTAGGGGTACAATTATTTATTATTTATTTCCAATGAAGTTAATTTATTTTAATTACGCCTCTTCTAATTGTTGACTCCCTCCCCTTATAGACGATTTCTTGAAGTTTTGAAGTTTACTTCAAATTAGTATGGAAAAAGCAGTGCAGATAGATAAACATTTAAAAATAGTCGAAAGCTCTACAACTGACTTTTTTCAAACTGGAGTCGTTACTTTAAAACAGGACTTTAACTACACGTTTAAACCGAACTTTCTACTTTGCTTATTTGAATTTATTTCATAATTTCACTCTTTTCAATTACGTCCGAACAGAAATTAATTCCATATACAGTTGTACCAAATTAATTAAATATTTAATAAATATTTATAACCGAAAACAAAATTACTACAGCAATTAGAGAGGAATTTAAAGTTTAAGTAGCGGTCTGGTCAAATTCAATGGATTAACAATAAATTGCTGGCTGTTATTACTCGAAAGATTCCTGCACAGAACATTCTGTGGCAGATACAGATTCCATATATTGAATTTTCCGTGGTAGGCACATTAGCGCCGACATCAGCAAGAGCGACACCTCTACATTTGCATTAAATCAATATTTAAGTTTTGGTTACACTTGAAGGTTCACCTATAACAGCCCTTCCTTCTCGAGTGAAGTTGTTGCTTCACGACTATTTTTAGAATTTCCGATCTTTATATACTATATATATAGTAATAGTATATTAAGTTTTGCGGAAGTTTGCGGAAATAGAAACAAAGAGAGAAAACTACTAAACGGGTATTCTGAGAGCTTTTGTCAGAATGTAAATATTTCAAGTTGATGTAACCAAATACGAATTATCTCCTTCTTCGAAGTTTTGTGGATAAGAGATTTTACCAATCAACTTTAGTTGATAAGTAAATAAATAAAAAAAGGAATGTTTGATTACGAATGGAGAACATGCAGAGAACTATATATAAATTGTGAGTAAATATCATTACTTATTCATCACTTCCACGCATGTACATAATTGTTGACTGATCATTAACATCAGATGTGTTATCAGTACAAGCCTCGACTATTGCTTAGAATTGCCTAAAAAAGACGTGTAGTTGTAATCTACTATGTTTCGGAAACAATTAAAAATTTCCTGGTTTAATTTTTCCGTTTCCGTTTGTTTTGCATAGCTTTGTCTAGCAAAGATCCTTTATCCTTTGCCTACAGTTCTGAAAGTATTTAATTTTTTACCCCATTGCGTAGGTTTCAGAGAATACTGCTGAAGAGTAAAATTACAGGAATAGCTCAGATTGCTTCAAATTTTTAGGTTTTTATTATTCATTTTATTATTCATTTTTAGGTTTTTAGTATTCAGTTCTTCAATCAACAACGACCACCTTTTGAATTCGAAACGTATCATATTAAGGGCAACAGAACTCAACGTTTCGACTGCTACAGTATGGCGCTTCCTCAGGAAGCACCTATAAGAATAGGACACAAAGACCAAACAAACTACCAGAATACAAAATTAAGCGAAGTAAAAAGCAACAAAAAAGAGTAGAAAGGCACAGGAACTCAACATGTGAACTATACTAGAGGTGAAATTTTTTTGCGTGGCAATGAAGACAGTGAACGGCGAACAACATAGTATACCTGAAGTTCCTAGATATGTTTTTTTTACCTTCGTCATCTAAACGTTTAGAAACAAGTAGAGATGTATAAAGCTGAACCTCAGCTCATAAGATCAGCCCATAGGTCCGAATATAGATTCGTTGTTCATCGAGCGGTAACAACTAG
This sequence comes from Agrypnus murinus, assembly GCA_929113105.1. Taxonomy (NCBI): domain Eukaryota; kingdom Metazoa; phylum Arthropoda; class Insecta; order Coleoptera; family Elateridae; genus Agrypnus; species Agrypnus murinus. The sequence goes on from OV816031.1 coordinate 114,383,795, forward strand.
ATATTTGCGAGGGCAAGATATGCAGATGTCATGATCTTCTGTCGCACTGATTAGCGCATTTTAAACACCCGCAACCGAATGGCTAAGTCTATGATATAGTCCATTATGGCGACTATCTTGGCACCCTCGAGCAACGCAAAGCGCTTTGTCCTAGCTTACCTGAAGTATTCTTATTTGAGTATCAGAAGCATAGCATCACACAGTCGCTTCATACGCCATCATCGGCCGAGCGATATTTTGTAAGCCTCAGTTTGTTCTCGGGGCTAAGCTTTGCTCTCCGGTTACAAAGAGGATACAACTGAGCTTGTATCGCCTTAGCACAACTCGTGTAGTGAGCAATATACGGGCGCCTGGTTAATCCTTATAAAGGATTATTCCGAGATTTCATTCCTCGAGCTCCTTTATCGATCACAGTTTGCAGCCTCCGCGGGGATATCGAATTGTTCAACACTACCGTGTTCTCGGCGTATAATTAATACTGGTACTCGGAATCGTGAAGAGGTCCCTGACATAAAAGCTGTGAAGTGCCAAAGAGAGAAAGAAACCCTGGCTACACCCGCGGTGAGTAGCCTTAGACTACCTAAAATCGTTCAGTTTCTTTGCCATCAGCTGAATGATCGTGCAAAATACTTATAAATAATTATGAAAAGTAACATGAGTACAGCCCTTGCTGGTTCCCCACTAAAGTATTGGATTAGTCCAGGACTAAGTCATGTGGTCACTGCTGTCTCAATTTTCTGACTTCTGGTTGATTGATAAGTTGGTCTTTGATGTCTTCGAGCACTAGCAAATTTGTTGATTTCATCAACTACGTATGGGGTTTCGGTGTCGGAATCCTACAGGATCGGTCGAATTAGGTCAGTGTGGACGATTTCATTTCTGACATACTACGGAACGTTTCCAACGTTGCGCAGAGTTTTAGAATAAAACCTCTGAAGTATCTTCGTGTGTGTGATGCTTTAGCACACCCCTAGAGTTAGATCCCATATGCCCATACCGGTTTCAATATTACCTTGTACATGAGTATCTTATTTGATAAGGAGAGCTGGGAGCGTCTGCCAATTAACCAATCCATCTGTATAATCTTAAGATTTAGCAGTTTTCTTTTTCTCTTAATATGTATATGCCAAGTGAGTTTTTGATCAGGATATAGTCCAAGATATTTAGTTTCAGTTTTCATAGGTATTTGGGTATCGTGAATGACCCAGTACGTTGCCCTGACGTACACCAGCGGTAATTTGTTGGTAGTTTAAAATCATATTGTTTATTTTAACATGATACTTTCGTTCGCTTAAGTAGGACTTTGAGAAGGTAGAATTACCTTGAGAGAAGAAGTTTGAGTTTGTACAGTATACCGTTATGCCAGACCTTATTAAAGTCTGTTGTATTGTCGAATGGCTATCTCGGAATCCAAATTGATAGTCTGGGACTACTTGGTCTATGGTTTCCTTGATATTTTGAGGGGTAGCTTTTCGAATATTTTGGACTTTATAGACAGGAGGCTTATTGGTCTATAGGATGTAATAGGTTCTGAGAGTTGCTTCCAGGTTTGGCAATCATAGTTACTTGAGCATGCTTCTATTGCATTGGAAAGTATAACCTTGACCGGTAGAGCTATCAAAGCATCATTACTTATATCGTTGAGATTTAGATCCTTCTTGTCATTGGTAACTTTCGGACTTTTGAATTCCAAGATCTGTATCGCTCAGCCGGCGTTAAATGCTGGCGGTGGTTCTTCCAATAAACCGAACATCTGCAATCATGTGGTTTTGGGTGTTCCAGATTAACCACAAAATGTACGTGAGGTCACGCTCACTACATATATGTATATGGGTGGCATCGGTGACCACTGGTTCTTAAGGATTTTGGCCATTATACATAGAGAGTTGTCCAATGCGTGCAAGTCAAGCTTTTCTGTCCAATCCTCGTTGCAAAGGTTCCCGATGTCGCGCGATCAGGGAGACTTATGGATCGATACGCCTGGCACCTAGCTCTATTATTTTTCTCAGATAAGATACTTAATGGCCGGGAGGTGGGGCGTCACAGAACGGACTTTTATAGCTAACAGAACGTTCGTTAAGTATGAGTCGTACCAGTCCACGGGCTCTTTGAGATCATCTATGTTCTCAATCCTGGGATCGGACCCATATTCATCCAAAGATGCTTCGTGAAGGCTAGCCACGATACTACAAGTAAACACTCAGCGGACCTATCTTATCCACCCTCGTTACCGATATACATAAAAAATGAGTTGTGAATTGTTTCAATTGACAAACCAAGAAGACATCTTTAAAAACAATGACATCCGGAATTTGGACTGAGTAGGCCCAACAATTCCCTACAATACGCACGCTGCCATTTGCCACTAAGCAAAACAAAGCCAGATGCGTCCATTCCGGTTGGTAATGTTGTCCTAGCCATATCAACATCATGCATCTGCAAGTACTCCAACAGCTTCCATCTCTTGCTTAGCAGGCCATTAACATTTTAATATGCAAACTAAAGTGTTCTCGGATGTCTAGCCATCACAAGTCAACAGGAACTTGACGATAGGGGTGAATGCACCTATTCAACTGTCCCGAAGCATCTGAACGTCTACTTGGAAGCTGGTCAATGCTTTAGCATGAAGGTTTCCGCTTCAGTCCACTGCAGCTGAAGCAGAGGGCGGCAACCTCTCCGAGTTGACTTGCACGCCGAACTACCCGTTTGAAAACAAGCGCTGCGATTGGCGACAGAGTAATCTGGTATAGGGATGGTGTTTTGTTTCGAAACGTGACAAAGCAAACGCTGTAAGCGTACAGTTGACATCGAGCGTATTGAAATATTTAATGCCTTTTAGAACATAAACAATTGACGAATCGCAAACCTAAGAAAAATTGGGAAATATACAGCGTCAAACTTATGTATAAACAGAAATCACATAAATCGGTACAGCTGAACTCTTAAACCAAGCGTAAAAAAATAAACATTGCGCTTTAAATATCAAACGCGCACTTCTATGAGAGTAATTCCCAAAAGTTCACATACAAGTAAATATGGGGGCATTGGTGGATACGCTCTTCCTACCGTATGCAAATAAATATTTCAAATTTATGGTTTTAAACATCTAACAACTTAAAAAAATAAAAAGTATGTAGTGTTGGCTAATCTACGAGTCAAAGCTTTAATATAAATAAAATAATGCAAATTGACCTTGCAGGCGCGGTGTGAGAGCGCTCCTCGCCCTCCAATGGTCGTGGGTTCAAATCCCAGTTGGGGCAGCAGGAATGGCTCCGCAAAAGAGGATTATTTTGTTTTTCGCTTATTAACAAACAAGCAAGTATGATACATCTGCTCAATTTGAATTGAATAATACATTATGAGTCTTATATTTGTATATTATTAACTGTGAATTTTATTTTTGGGGACGCAATGATGGGGTGTAGTACATAAGAATATACAGTTTAATCGACAATAGAAAGTAATAATGTTTAGATCAATAAAAAACTATATGAATCAACCTTCAACTAATTTATCTATCAGCCAGATGAATAAGGAGTAGTAATTAAAATAAGTAAATAATCCAGCATCAAGTTGTTCAATGAATTTATCATTAATAGACTTGCACACAAACAGGTATGCAGGTTTGTTTTATACACCCGAACATTAAAACTTAATGATGGATGATGGAAATGGAAGTGGTCCATAAGCGTGAACAGCTGCACGATTTAAGATTATGTGAACTAAGAGGGTGCTCTAAGTGGATAGGCTTTCTACGGCGTATGCAAATAAATATTTGAAATTTATGATTTAAAATTCTAAAAGCTTAAAAAAAATAAAAAGTAAGTAGTGTTGGCTAATCTACCTTATGGAGTCAAAGCTTCAATATAAATAGAGGATAATACAAATCGGTCTTGTAGAACTCGTAATCGAAGTGGAACAAAAATGGGCCTTGTGTTTTAAATATATAGATATTATTTATTTATATTAGTATTTTGTCGTCTATTTACTTTTTATATTTTAAATCAAAGAACACCCTACCAATTTTACCTTGAACTTTTTTGTCTACGAAGTGGCTGTTTCTTGTTGCTAGAACTTACTCTATGTCATAGAATTCCATGAAATTTTATTGGGGGGTTCCCTCACACCGCCCGACAAGAGTATACAAGAACTTTGCAAGAAGCGGTGTAAGGGAACCCCTGATAGAATTTCATGTAACTTCACATGGAGTAGGTGCAAAGGCAATACGTCACGTCTAGCAACAAGAAACAGTCACATCGTAGACCCAAAAAAAGATTAGAGAGTTGAAATTGCGGGGTGACCTTTAACAATAATAAAGTACATGAACTAATACAGGCGTGTATAAGCTTATAAGTGAAATTTCAAAATGACACGTTAGATTGGTTGCATAACCTGAATTTCTAAATTATAATTTTGAAAAATTTATCTTTTAAGTAGCTAAAAAATAGTTAATTATAATTAGCATGCGCACTAGTACACAATAGCCAGACAAAGGATATTTATCAAACTGGTTTTCCATAGTACTTGGTTAATTTGCATTGTTTATTAACGATATGAGAGATGATCATCTAATATTGCATTTAAATAAAGTTTAGGCCAAAGTTAATGTTAGATTTAACCTAAAACAGACAAGGTGTGTTGTAATAGGGATGTATACAAGTATTTACTAGCTTACCTGAGCATTTAATCAGAAGAAAATGCGTTTCCATGTTAACGAGATTATTCATTGGCTAACGTTTCTTCTATTTCAAAATTTTCCAGCTTTTGGTTAAATAATTTTGGTGGAGGATTGCAAAGCTGCTTTGTTACCAGAGAATTGAAACTATCTTAAATGTAGGGGCTGCTTTTTATAATTGATATCAGTTAAACAACATATAATTATGCTACTATAGTACATTGATATACTGTAATTGGTTGAAATTTTCATATTGTTGATGTGTGAAATTATGTAAATAATGTTTGTTAGCATATAATGTTTAAATTTGCGAAGATAAGAAGGTATGGAATGGTATTTTTATGTAAATAAGTTAATAAATAGTTGTGTTAAAAGTAGGTTCCATCGACATTCAATGGAGGCCTTAGTTTGCTATGAAAACCTAAGTGTCATATATCGTTAAATAGGGAATCTGATAATCTATAACTATCTAATTAGTTTTAGAATTAATTAAAATCTATAAACAATAATTTGATTAAGTTATAAATAAAATTTCAGCAAGCTGGTGGAGCCAAAGATTTATATATTTTTAAACATGAGTTTTTTAACAGTAATTATAGTTAATTATAGTAAATAAGAAATATGTTGATGCTAGAGGTATTAGTACCCAAAGAAAGAGAATTAGACTATTTTGGTATTAATATTGAATAGAATTTTGGTATCCAAGTTTAAATTTTCTTTTTATTTCTTTATTTTGTTTTTTGTTAAAATTAAGCAAATTTGTGTTGCATTGATAAAGAATTGCTTTATATTTGTGGAATATTACTATGTTCCTAGATTTGTATATATCCATTTAGTGCCCTATTAAAGCGACCTGCCTGAGAGTCTCAATTTGTGGAAAGTTAGACTTTTCACAACAATTTTATTTAGCTGGAGCAATTGTTTTAATGAAAGATAAGAAAGTAGTGCGTTGTCTTTATACAATCCTTATTACGAGTTGACCGTTTTGTCTGTTAACCCCCCTATAAGATATTATAACAATATGTGTTTGTAGAGCTACAATTTTGATATAAATTAAAAAATATGAATAGAATGTGTTTACTGATTCTCTAATCTCCCATCCACCCATTTAAGAAACATCAGGTCTATTCAAATGCGACCACTCAATACCTTTGCTTTATCACCATGACTAGAATGTTGTTCAATAAATGCCTCTGTAATTTAGTTTTATGATAGTACATCAGTTGAAAGCTTTATTTACAGAAAGCTCCTAAATAGAAAATAGATTTGTGCAAGCTAAATAATTGAATAAAGAAAGACCTAAAACTTTGGTCTAATGTATAAAAGGGTATATAACTTTATACAACAATGGTTTGTAAATTGATAAGTTATTATTGTATTTAAAATTTTAATATTTATTCTAATGGCTTTCAAATTAAAACACAGTTTTAAAAAAACGGAACAAACTGTCTACCAAAATAAAAGTAAGGAAAAAATTAGCAACTGTGGTTGCATGCAATAAATTTAACAAATTGGATAATATTTTAGAGCAGAGTTACCTAAAAGATGTTAATATTTTAAAACTGAATATTAAATAAATCGCCTACTGTCTCTCATCAAAACGCCCTCATAACAAGGGCCGGATATCTAAATAATTTAGAAGCTTCATTTCAGGAATGGTAGAATTTCGTAAAAGCTAAAGAAAATCCACTGGGTCCAACATATTTTATTTTAACTAAATAAATATCGCTAGAGAACGTTTTAGTTAGGGTAACATATCCCGGATACTCAGGAAAATTGTTGTATTTTTACGCAAGGGAAAAAAAGGTTTTAAAAGCTCCTGCCGCTGCTGGTTTTGCTTCACTGATGAAAATGGACTTGGAAATAACATAAAACTTCCTCGTCGTCGAAATTTTTAAAAAATAAGTCGAAAATAATAAAATAAGTAATCTTTCTTTGATTCCCAAGGTTGTACCTTTGAAACTTTAAAATGAAGTTGAATTTAATAACGTAAACAGCTTCGATACTATGTGACACATAAATATTAAGAATATCTGAAATGTATAGTCTTTTGGGCAATATTAAAACGTGTAAATGAGCATACTATACAAAAATCTAATAGAAAAGTTTACATCGTGTTCAAAACTTTGCAAGACATGCCTGAAAGTTACGGCTTTAGTCAAATATTTTATATTCAAGGAGAATCATTTAAATAATATAGTTCTGATGTTAAATTACACAAGAACGAAAACAACAATCAAAATAGTAAAAAGTATTTGAAAAACAAAAAAGGTTTAACAATTTGATTAATTAAGTAACAAAGAAACCTTTCGTGTTCAGATTTAAACAGAGGAAATTTTTAATATATAGCATTTGAAAGCTGTGCAGCTAGAAAATAACTACAAATAAAGAAATTCAAAATCATGTAGTAAATGTTATTACAGCAAACATAAAACATTACAAATCCCTAGATAATCAAAAAATTCCAGACATTAACGAGGTCTTCGAAATTCCTTGCCCAAGAAAGCCGGTAGTCGGGTATTACCTTGGCGAAGGCATTACAGTCCGTAATACCTTCTTCGGTGGGCACTCCTTTCTACGCGGCATGTAGTGGCATATGAACGCCTGGCTTTTTGTTTTTCTCCTATATAGCCCCTACATAAAACGGACGGATTGTAAAGACTCATCATTTTAATCTAGTCTATGTTGAATCTGTTCTAATACTGACAAATGGATCCATACGCTGTTATTAGTGCCATTAATTTTCTGTTGAATCACTTTTGGCAAACTTCAAAGAATGGATTTCCTTGATCGGCCGTTTCCCATGTATGTTCCCCTTCCAGCGGACTTCTGCTCTATAAATGTTTTTTTTCAAACTGATACAGGGGCTGCTACTGACGGTTCATCCTGCGTGATTCCTTTGTCAGTTGATCTACCCTCTCGTTCCCTATTATATTACAGTGAGTCTTGACCAATGACCCCGACCGGTCTGTCTGCCCTACGCACGTCGCCACTGCTTGGAATGCTGTGTGCGAATAAAAAGATATATGAGTGCTGTTCTTCGGTCATTCTCCCACCATTTTATAGTAACTGCCTCTTATAAAGCTTGCAGTTCGGAATATTATGGCCTTAAGAATATATTGCCACTTTCTCCATGACCATGTATATCCTTTCTCGATACGAGTGCCGATCTATCCCCTGTCTCTAGGATGCGGTCGGTAGGTCCTGCGATTCAGACTTCCTTTTGACACTGTTGCCCTAAATACGCCCGTAAAAGCCGTGGTCTCTCCCTAATATCTAACCATAGTGGTTCAATTAGGCCTTGACGGTAGGCCTTGCAGATGCAAGGCCACCAGACTTCCACTGCATGGAACAACACCGGCAGGATACCCTGCAGATACTAGATTTTAAGTATATTTGACCGCACGTCGAAGTTCCTACCACAGATAACCATGGAATGGTGAGCCACTCTAGCTGCTTCCTTCTGCAAAGTCTTGCACTATTGGCCCATGGTTAACCCCATGTATCGTATCGTATGCCTATCGCCACTCTGTAGTCCTCAACACTAGAGCTTGTTGATTGATGACCTTCTTGTGCAGACTGTGTTGATTCTCCTACTACAATCGGCAAATGGTCGTCTGCAAACACTTGCAGACCATTGTAATGGATCTTTCATATTTCTCTTGGCTACGTATCTTTTACATCACCTCACTAAACCAGTCCTATATAACAACCAATCAGATTGTTGCGCCTAAAACTTCCTAAGAATCTTGCGATGCTTTAGGAAGTGCTAGATGGGCTATCCTAAGTTTCTAGGTCATTTTGTATCTAAATTTCTTTGAACAGCCTAGGGTAACAGAGTTTGCTGAACGTGTTCTCGACCACAGCCATCACCAGCAGCGTATTCAAGGGTCAAGAAATTCTACTGCCCTTGGAATATGAGCTACATCAGATGATTCTACAAGATTATAACTAATTTTACGTACAGTTAATTCAAGCTCCTACAGACTTCTGTATTGAAGCTTCTTAATCATAAAGTACTTGGTTATTCATACAAGTAAGGAAGTGAGTCACAGTGACGACTGCTAAAAGTAGGCGGTCTATACTCTGACTCACGCTATTGACCTGGGAAACGATCAATTAACAAAACATACTCCATAAGCGTTTTTAAGACTCCAGAATACTTTTAGGAACATGCACCAGTCTCTCAGAATTGTGTGCACCTAAGAGATCGCCACCGCGATCGCTGCGGTGTGTTCGCCACTTTATGACTCTTCTCGTAGGTGGGTCAGGTGAAGATCTCCATAGTGATTACATATAGTCTTGTTGTCACTTTTTCTCTCGTAGGTGAGTTCGGCATTAGTATTCGGTAGGTGAGTTCGGCTTTAGTGTTCGGTGTTGGAGTGGAGTGGAGCTGGAGTGAGATCGCGTGACCAATGAGTAAGAGTTAATACGAAGTAAATAAACAAACTACGTCAAACGGAGCATGCACTTACGTCAAGACAGTAGTTATAGGTTATGATGTGTATGTAGATACATATATAAGCGAGCATTTTAATTTTGAAGATTTAAGAAAAGTGTCGTATAGTGAAAAATTTTGAAAAACCTACTGAACACGGATGAATAATGTAGATACGGAGCCGCTCATTTGCGCGCGGCGTTTTCGGCGCGGGACACTTTGGTGAAAAGACACTTCGGCGCAAGGACACTTTGGCGCGGACCACTTAGGCGCAGGGACACTCCGGCGCGAGAAATTGTCTAGTATTATTGTAATGAGCAAAATCTGTAGATACTTACAGGTAATAAATACAGTATGATCGATGAAATACAGTATTCAATAAATACAGTATGATGAGAAAAAACTCAATACTTGTCAATCACAAAAGCTCGCGTGTATTGCCAGATTTAAGAAAAAATTATTTTTTGAAGCTACTAAAACATTAAAATAAAAATTCTGCAAATATCTACATAAAGGAATAATTTATACTAAGAATTTAATTTGTTTATTATAAATCCCTTACTGTTTATAATAATCGCACCACTGATAAATATGTGTCCCACTTCAGAAATTTAGTCTCAGTAGGTAACACTTATAAATGAATAATGCTTAGTGCTTATAGTCCAGCACTTAAAGACAAAAAGCACTGGAATAACGCAATTTGACCAATCCAAGCAAAATTCTGAAATTAAGAAGGTGTATGTGTGTACATAAAAATAAAAAAGGTTGTTCTGATACTAGGATAGCTTATCCCAAAAAATTAGAATAATAGTCCAAAAAAAGTTTTGTTTAAAGATCTCCGAAAGTTTTACCTTAAGTAGCCTGGCGCCGAAGTGTCCCTGCGCCGAACTATCCTTGAGCCGAACTGTCCGGCGCCAAACTGTCCTCGCGCCGAAATGGCCGCGCCTAAACGGCCGCGCCCAAATGTCCTAGACCGTGTAGGTATCCTAATTCTACTACACAACTAAACAAGTTTGAAATCGCAAATTGAGGTTAAACCAACAGATGCTCGTAAACAGCACATGCACACTCTTCATGCACTCACTTCAGAAGTTGTGCAAATAGAGTTAACTCCGTGTAAGACATGCGTTAATAGCTGAACGCTAGAGAGTCAACACTATCTGCTCTAATCTCCATAACCGAACGCCCTTGGAGCGTTTAGAATAAAAGAACCCAAAAGATCAACAAAGCCGAACCTAGATTGGAGTGCAGTGCAACTCCATTCGCACTTGCGAGCACCTGTTAGTCTAACCTCATTTCTAATTTTAAGTTTGTTTGGTTGTGGTAGGATTAGGGTATCTACATTAATGTTCAGCGAGTTTTTCATAAATTCTTGACAATACACCACATTTTCTTTTTATTAAATCTTCAAAATTAAAATGGCCGATTGTATTTCTATATACACATCATAACCTATAACTACTATTTTGGTGTAAGCGCATACTCCGTTTGTCTTAGTTCGTTCGTTTACTTCCTATTAACTCTAGTTACTCGGGGTAAGTTCGGCATTGTAACTCTTTTTGCTCCAAAAGTTCTATTGTCATAGTTACAAATATTTGCAATAATGGAAACTATGGAAACCAAGTTCTTCGAGTTAAATAGATCTGAATGCCGAACTTACCCTCGTTGGCCGTGATCTCACTCTACGCTCCACTCCACTCCAACATCAGGTACGTTCGGCTTCGTTGATTTTCTGGCTCCTTTTACTCTAAACGTGCTAAAGTCGTACGGCTATAGACATTAATTAGAGCAGATAGTACTAAATCGATAACTGCGTGCACGACATGGTTAAATACCCCAACGCTATTGAGTTAGCAGAAGCTACTCTAACGTCCATAGCTGAACGACTTCAGCGTATTTAGAGTTAAAAAAAACGAAATCAACGAAGCCGAACGCACATTGTAACGCACCTAAATGATTTCGTATATTAATTGTCTAACAAGAAAAGAAACCAGGAAAAGATTAGAGAGCCTCAAGTCAAAGAGACATATGAACCGCTATGTGAATTTTACTAAAAATAAAAAATCCTCGAAATTATTATTTTTTTAAATTTGTGTCACGATTAATTTCATTAGGAGAAAACTTTGTGACTAAATAAGAGAAACATTACAACCAATTGGTCCAGTATCTTGTTTTTTGGCAAAAGTGGTTGATACGCCCCCCCCCCCTGATTTAGGCACAGTAAGAATTGGTCCCACATATTCAACCGACATAGTAGACATATGTACGACTGGTTATGCTGCTCATTAATAAAAACAGGATAATGGAACTTAATTATTGTAATTCATAACAGATTAATATTCCAGGTCGTTCTTCATTTACTTGAAGTTCTTTCCAAATCTTCTCAATCTGCACAGAAACTATTTTCTATTCAAAGCAATAATGATCCTAAATATGTAATCTGGTGAGTACATTAAACATTCTACCATCGCTATTGCAAAACCCTTAACGTAAAGATAGGGTTCAAACTTCAAACAACTAAGAGTATTAGTTTGGAACGTTAAACAATGAAGTATCTCGTGACAAAAGTATCTTCATTTGAAGAACTTTCCAGTTAGCTCATACGAAGATGCAGAAACCTTGGTTGCTGATTGGACTCAATAATTGGAAGTTGATGATACCTACAAGCAGAGAAACAGAAGATATGGACTAACCAAGAGCTACAAAGTGTGCTGTAGAATGGACAATATTCGCCGCAATGGTTAACGGTAAGAGTGTCCATTATTACAATTATACACATGAGAACCCAATGGGTCAAAGAGACCGCCAAAGTTACAACTTTTTTGGCACTTGCTTGCCTAGCAGTACAGTATGTGCGCAAAAAAAGTAAAAAATATTTGAACAGTATCAAGAGCAATTCGATTAATTGTTTTTACTACTCATGTGAATAACATCTTGGGCTCTTGGACAGTTTTGAATCGTTAGCAGATGTTAACAATCACATTTGAATTCTGGAAATTAAATTCAACCAAATTAAAGCAGTTATTATAAGAAGATTATAAGATCGAAAGTACATACTTCGACGAAGTACATATATGTACAAAGTACGAAGTATTGGGACTATGGTCCCAAGTCCTCTCTTTAAATTTAATAATAGTACATAATACATTCATATACAGAATTCATTCCTCCTTTTAACACATTTGCAGAGTCGGGGTGCCACAGAAACCCTTATGGACGTGCAACGGAGATAATGGAGCTATTGTTTGTAACAATAAGTAACAATGATTGGTACGGCAGATTCTTTCTGTTTAAATAGGACTTTCTCCATATGACTCTTTCCCGTAGTAAAAGTATAAAATTTGAAACTGTCAATGTCAAAGTCGGTGTAATATGCTAAAATTTAAAAAATCCACACTTTATAATGCAGCCGTACCAATTATTATTTATCTAGCAATGGTACATTATGCTCCCCCATACTTTATCATTCATACTTACAGAACTTACATACCTAAGCTCTGCAATTGACTAAAATGGTTTAGAGATCGAAGTCAGGATTAATTCACTAACTTTGACTTACAGTTAATTTCAAATAAATCTAAGACAACTTTTTTAACAAAGTGTGAACCAGGCTTTAAATCATATTTTCATAGGTAACTATATAAGATTTATTAAATATAAAAAAAAATAAAAAGTAACATTTACACTATGGAGTACTGGATGTCCTAGATTTATTTGAAATCAGTTGTACTAGCGATGCGATAACACACTTTCTTCTAATTATTTTTTGCAATTGTCACCTGGAGGGGTCAGACAAATCGGAATTCAGCGATTATGCAAAGATTATTGAGATCTAGTTGGCTGGCAGCACTATTATTTGGCAGACATTTTTAGAATCGCTGGGGAATATTTGCCCGAATTAAATTGTTATTCAAATAAACCTCTAAAAGTGAGTGACGTGGTGCTAATAGAATCTGGTATCATCAGAAATTGCTGGCGAAAATCAGCATCATCGACGTTAAGGCAGGCCAATGCCTGCCTTAATCAATGCCCGTCAATACGGGCAAGTTAGTAGCAATAGTCAAGACAGCAACGGGATGTTTGTGTGTCATCCCAAGAGGTGATCGCCAACAAGATTTCCCATCGCGATCGTTTCGTTGGAGGTATGGCAGGTCTCTCCATTCTGCTGAAACCGTAAGTCACGTTCTCTTCCAACAGAGCAAGTATTGAGTTATCAAATCAGGGTATACGGCGCAGAAACAGCACACCAAACTCCCGTTTTCTAGTGATGTAATGGCTTTTGGTGAAAATCACGAGAATTTAACGGCTCCAGATCCTGTTATTTTAACAGTTCACTTAGCCACTTAAATGGAGCCATGCTTCATACATTTTATTCAATATTTCTATTCCGTTTTTATCGAAAAAGTGTGGAACCATGAAAAGAAAACAATTTCTTAGTAGCTTTGCAACATCAACTTTTTTAAATTCGTGCACGATAACACATAGTAACGCAGCAGTTTTAATTATTTTATCTGAGATGCAAGTTTTCTAAGAGATTTGCTGGGCTACTAAAACAATAGGCAATTAATATCCTGTAACGATCCATCATTTAATAGTGATAATCTTCCCTTGCATTTATTGCCACATACACTTCCTGTTTATCGGAATTTGGCAACTGAACGTTTATTGAAGCTCGAGAATTAGTTTTTTCATGAAACTATGCTTGGGCACTTAAAAATGACTTGGATGTCAAGTAACTACTAACAAAACGTTAACTGCAAATTAATGACAGTGAAAATGTTAAGCAAACCAACTCAGTCATAAATACAAATGCAAGGCCCTTGAGTAATTGTAGAAACAGCTCATTATCAATATTGTTGGGAAAGAAAACTTGTTATGAGCAGAAGCGTCCTTAAGGTCGGTCAGCCGGACGTATGCCCGGGGCCCCGGGAGTAAGTGGGACACACTAGCAACCAGGAGCTGGAACAGGAACCTAAAAGAAACGGAATCGGAACCGATTACTTTTATGGAACCAAAACCGTAATCGGAACCCTTACTGAAATCCGTGTTAATGCTAAGATAAGAACCCGAACCGTCATAAATTTTCGAAGGAACGGGTATTTTTCGTTCCACATTTCGGTTCTACTGGTAAATAAGAAAATAGTTCAACATTCTCGAGACATTCTCCCAACAGCGCTACCATAATCATTTCTTACTGAGTTGATGTTGATACTAGATCCACTTCCACTACTAATTGACCAATAGCCAATAGTCTGTAAATTGAGTAGAAAAGTGTTACGTCACATTTTATATTGGTAGCCCTGAATATTTCCAAACAAATTTCATCTTGAAAAATCTACAATAATACATTTAACACCCATGTTATAAACAATACTCTAACCTAACATGTTTCGACTGTCGGTTATTAAGGTCATATTTGTTTAGAAATATTTCTTCTTCTTTTTCTTATGGTGCATCTCCTAACGAAGCTTTGCGACCATCAAGGCTCTCTCAACTTTGGACACTGCTACTCGAAACAAGGATCTTGTGCTTTTCCCAAACTATACACGTAGATCTTTGAGCCAGGATATCCTCTTTCTTCCCGCGCTTCTCTTGCCCTGTATCTTACCCTGAATAATTAGTTGTAACAATTGGTATTTACCGTTACGCATTATATGTCCCAAGTATTCTATTTTTCTTTTTTTGATCATGTTGATTATTTCCATTTCCTTCTCCATTCTTTGTAGGACGGTCTCATTTCTTATTCTTTTAACGCAAGATATTTTAAGTACTTAGTCTTCTGTAGATCCACATTTCAAATGTTTCTATTCTTCTAGTTTTTGCTTGGATGAGCGTCCATGCATCCACTCCATACAAGCGAACGGGCAGGACATAACATCGTACAATACGCGTGCGAAGTTGTAGGTTTAAGTCTCGGCAGCAAATGAGATTTTTCATTTTTACGAACGATACTCTTGCTTGTTCTATTCTACTTCTAATTTCTATGCTGTGATCCTATTTTTCGTTTAAGTTACAACCCAAGTATTTGTATTTCGTCACTTGTTCTAGCCGGATTCCATCGACCACAATGTTAGTTTGGACAGTCCTACATTTGCTGATAACCATTATTTTAGTTTTATTTTTATTTATATTTAGGCCATAGTTGTTACTAGAGTCGTTAATGTGATCAAGCAATACTTGTAAGTCTTTATCATGTCATTTTCCGCCAATAGGACGGTATCGTCAGCGTAGCGCAAATTGCTTACTCTTATTCCGTTGAGAATATAATACATTGAATAATGAGCCAATCGTTGCTCCTTAAATTTAAAATATTGACCAATAGGACCTTGTACCGTAGTGACAATAAGCGACTAACAATTATTATCGATTAGGTATTAGTTAACTTGCGTTTGTTTCACTTGTCAAATAAAATAATTTAGAAACGTCAGATACATTTTTTAAGTGTGTTACGCGCAATGACTAATTTTGTGATGAGTTGCGTTGATTTAAAAGAGGAATATTATGTACTTAATTAAATAAAGCTTTTTCACTTAAATGTGCATTTGTGGTCCTCATTTTAATTTATTATATTCTCTTTCTAAATATAATTCGTGGTACGCTTAAGAATCGATAATTTTTTTACAAATGTCAACTCATGCCAGCCCCATTCTTTGGAAAATACAACTCGTGCTTCGCACTCGTTGTATTTTCGTCGTTGGGATTGGCATTCGTAACATTAAAAAAAATTATCGATAATAAGCGTACCGCTTATTATATTATCCCTGATAATAATTCCATCTTGACCGTCCTCTAGAGCATCTTTGAATATTGCCTCAGAATAAATGGTAAATAAAAGTGGCGATAAAATGCAAGCCCTCTTAATATTTTTATTTGGTCGGTCATTTCTACGTCAATCCTTACGGCCGTTGTCTGGTTCCAGTAAAGATCATTATTATGATGCATATATCTTTATTATCCAGACCTATAGTTTTTAAAACTTTCAATATTTGGAGCTATACCTAAACCATAAATACAAGAAATGAGTCATCAGAAATCGCCTGGGCGACAGTGGGTTGCTTTCAACGCATTATTGTATTCCATCTCCCTCTATTGAGTCACGAATATATGAAAATAAAAAAGTAAACAATAAAGAGAGAGAGATGGAACACACTAAAGTGTTTAGAGTTCCCCACTGTTGCCCAGGTGATTTGTGATGACTCTTTTCTTGAATTTATGGTTTAGGTATAGATATCAACATAAAATGTGACGTCATCACTTTTGCTTCTGGAACCCTTATAGAACCTAAAAAAATCCTGGAACCGAAACCTTAATGTTTAGAAAACTAAAATTGGAACCGGAGCCGAAACCCTTATTTTGAGTTTCCAAGAACCGGAACTGGAACCGAAACCTATATATGTAAAGGGTTTCAGTCTCTGCTAGCAACACTGCTTAAATCGGCACCGCGTTCAACAACGGGTGCTCGTTACACCGCCAGTCATCCGAGAACATTTTGTTGTATTAAAAATTAAAGATTTTATTTATTCACTTTTTTATTTACTGGGGGCCCCACTCCATGTTTGTGCCCGGGTCCTCAAAATCCAAAGGGCGGCGCTGGTTATATGAGTGAGTGGAGCTGTTTTTGGTTCGAGTCGCTGGTCAAACATTTCTCATGATAATAAAATTCGTCTTAACTTATAGAACAACCCCCCCCCCCGGACCTTTGAGCGCCGATGCTGCCAGTCCGACACTGGGAACAGGGGATTTTTTAAATCTCCAGAGTGGGTGTGATGGAACGACGCACCTTTTCAATAATAAGAATCGTCTCCTTGTTGCAGGGACCATTTTGATGAAAAAATAATTATTTAATTATTAAAATAATTTTTTTAAAATAAAGTTGTCCTATTTAAAATAAGAAACAAATATTTAAGCCATTAATGACTTATCTAATCAGCAAATGAGAAAGCTGAAGTAAATGTTGACTTAGTAACGAAGAGATTTTCAGTCAGTTAAGGGGTACAAAATAGTCAACATTTGCTCTTGAATTACAATTTTAAGATTATTCCTTAGTGTGTTCTTTTGTATTAAGGTAATTCAAATTCTATATTTTTATAATACCACCAAAATTCTGTTAGATTAGAATTCTAATTTTTTAATTTGATATTAGTGGAAAATTAAATCGTAAACAAAATTGTAAACGTTGTCCAGATCACCTAAAATTATCAAGTAAAAATTTTGAAATGTAATTTAATTGCTGCTCATGCTTCTGACCTTTCTGATAAACTCTAGACTATTATTTAAAATAATTTTTAGTTACAAAAAATATACATTCTTTTTCTCAATTTTTCAATACGATTTTATTTGTAAAGCAAATTACGCAAATTAAGATTTAGTAATTTATTATTTTTAAAAACAAATAATAACCCCCAACAGCGATTACGATTTCATCTGTGAAGTAATACATTTTTACAAATTCAAGTTTATTTTTGACCTCATTAGCACGCAAACAAACCATGCTGTAACAGCTTTACATTCGATAGAAAACGACGACGACACTATTATTTATCCGGCGGCGTAAGCTGCTGATAAAATTGATAAACCAAGACTGAAGTTAACATCTTTCTCAATCTTCTTTACAAAATGGTCATTTCAAGAGTAGTTGTACGTACTGCACGGCTTGTCAGTAAGTCGCCAATTTTTAATCAAATTCCAACCAATGCATCTTTGCAAACAGTGAGGTTAATTAGTATCAGCCGGTGCAACTATGCAGGTAAGATAGGCAACTTTTATATTATCGATATTCGAAAATTAAATGTAATTTTTGTTTTAGAACGATTTTATACAGATAAGCATGAATGGGTACAAGTGGAAGGTAAAGTTGGTGTAATTGGAATATCGCAATATGCACAAGTAAGTAATAATTTTAATTATTTATCAATTTATAAATAGCAACACGTGCTTTACAGGAAGCATTAGGAGACGTAGTTTACGCGCAGCTACCAGATGTCGACACAGAGCTAAATCAAAAAGGTGGGTGTTTTTAAGATTCAAATTTAATTTTCTTTTTATTAATATAATAATTTTTTAGATGAATGTGGAGCTTTAGAAAGCGTAAAAGCAGCTAGTGAATTATACAGTCCTGTATCAGGGCGTGTTGTTGAAAAAAACTCACAAGTAGAAGATTCGCCATCTTTAATCAATACTTCATGTTATGAAAAAGGTAATGATAATAATATTATACGAATAAAATGAAATTTTTAAAATATGTGAAATTTTAGGTTGGCTATTCAAAGTTGAGCTTACAAATGAAAAAGAGATCACCGCTTTGATGAATGAATCACAATATACGGAATTCTTAAAATCTGATCATCATTAAATAAAATATTAGTAATACAAACTATCTTCTTCTGTATAAAGTAAATATTTAAGTGTAATAAAGATTTTTTTAAATTATTTAAATAAGTTTTTGTGTTTTTTTTTCTCTTAATTAGTTTTCTTTTTGTAACATCCTGTTTTGTTGTAGTATTATTAAACTATAATAACAAATTATCAGTTTTATCTCTTGATGTTAACAAACCATTCACGTCTTATATTTGTTAAATTGCACAATTTATTTTGTAATAACAACATTATGTAGTATAATATGTCGACCAACGATAATTCCATGCAACTTTAAATATTTTTTTCTTTTCTATTAAAGATTTACTTGAGTTCACAAGCACTATAGTATGTTTTTTATATGTAAATTTTAACCCGCATATGCACAAGAAGTGGTACTTTAGTTCTACCTACCATACATAAAGTATTAAGCCTCGTACATGCATTATTTCAATTGGGAGATCTTTCAGCAAATAAGGGTAAAGGCCAAAGGTCAAAATACAGCAATTGCAGTCTTATATATGTAAAGTTGAGTTAACAAATGCTGTGAATAATTTAAGTTTTCAGCAACACAGCTTGAAAAGTATAAAGAAAACTATGCAAATATGTTTTGAATGTATACAGAGATACAAATAATAGTTTCATACATATGTATATTTTATTTAATTATGCATTTATTGTTATAATACATATTTTAATTATTTGTTTACAATATAAAGTACATGTATATTATTGTCAAAGTAAATAAATATGTAATTAAGAGTATAACTGCAAGAATTATTTTATTGCTTTTGTTGCTTGTGTTAAATTGTTGATGATAATAAACTTTATTATTATTATTAAAGAATTAGGGTTCATTTTACTTAATAAGATAAGAACATATTGTGACTTGATTCTATAGTGCTTATTAATGTTTTACATTAAATAGGTACACATACAATACAATAAAGTGTATGTTCTAATCTACATATAAAGATTAAAACTAATGATAGACATTAAACGATGGTGGACTGATTTAACTAAAATTTGCAAATATTTATATTTTTTGAATAAATAAGGCTTAATGTTCATATTGATAAAGTAAAATAAGAATTATTATAACATTATACCTTAATTATTTAACAGTAAAACCACGGGATCACATCATATATAAACTTTAAGACCTAACTATAAAAAAAATAAAATACCTACTCATAACGCAGCAAGTTTATATTATCTATATAGTATATACTGTATTTATTGCAGTATATGGCATTCCAAAAAACAATTGAGGCTTTTTCTAGAAAACAGGCGTATAGGTCTATGCACCATTTTTCAGGAAATTCTCTTTAATGATTCCCCATATTTCGAAGCATATTACCTTCAAATATAAGTCCGATATCTCCTCAACACACAACTCCTGCAATATGAAAAGTGCACGATTTAAAACAAATTTTTTCACTAAGTAAACGCAAAGTCAGGACGAAATAAATATCTAAAGGTGATATATATTTTTTAAATACCATATTTATCACAAATATTTAAGTGGACTCAATTAAAATGTTTAATACATTTAATATTCCAGACTTTGTGGAAATAGCAATTTAATCACTTGATACATATTCAAAACAGTACCTATATATTTAATGGATGTATGGGTAAATTTTGGTTAACACATGGATGTCCTATATGTATATCCAGAGTGGTAACAGACGAATATCCATTGGGCATCTACTGGATGTGCAATCCACTAGACATCCGGTATATCCATAGATGACGTCTTCGAACATCTTTGTGCTATTTGCCATAATAGTAGAGTGCTCGGCGGAACTTATTTTAATATCCGTGGGGGTCTCGGGGTTACAAGCTGAAAAGTATACCGAATGCAGCTTAGATCCTAATGGTTCTCAATCCGAAATTTGTCAAAAATCGGGCCATGGAAAATGCCACTAAACTCGAAATTTGAGATATGTACAATTGTACATATATGGCCGTAAAATAGAAAAAAAAAGCATTATGTTGTATAAAATTAAAAATAATTGTATGAATAATGATGATGAAATTCTAAAATATGGTTCGGACTGCCTACAAATCCATTTCAATTTTAATAAACCTGCAGTTTACATCACCCTATCTTCAAAATGAGTCTAAATCGAAAAAAGTATGCTTTATAAAATTTTGGTCTGTCTATGTAGAAGACAGCAAAGAGTGAATTATATTTTTACGAGTAACGGTAAAGAAAATATACAATGTGAAAAACAGGATAACGCTTGGCCAGTCCGTGTGTCACTAGCAAGCATCTCACTTTCACCGCAGCTCCATCTCACTCCATCACATCGTTTTAAATGAACAGGTTCAATTTGTATTCTTTTGATTTGTTTTCAGTGTTCGTTATTTTATTACATATATTGAATTTGCTCCAAAAAGTTACTTTATCACAATTTGGCAATGAATACTTACTCTTCGATATTAAATGTCGCATTTCCTGAAGAACATATAAACTTTCTGAAAAAGTGCAAGAGGTTGTAAATTATTCAAAAGTAATAAGTGGGTACGTTTGAACATCAGCACTTGATACATTTTAGAAAATTCCTACACCAAGTACTGGACAAAGTATACCTCGGTGATTAGCCATATTGGCTTCCTAGAGAGGAACGATTTTTAAAAATCCGGTGATATATTGACTTGGGTTCGAATCTGTAGTCTCGCATGCAACTAACCGAACCACAATCGCTCTTCCATCCTTTCTATAAGGCCGATTAATCCGCATGTCTCTTGATTCTGCCTTGTTCTATTCTCTCACATTGCTGAACGCAATGTGTAATTCTGCTGTATCAGCAGTATCTGTCCATACTTTCTTCTCTCGCATATCTCTAAAAGACCCTTGGGTTTCTAATATTCCTTTCTACTTCTTCCATCATCTTCTTAAACTATTTATTATTACAGTTTTCTCTTGTCGTATAGCTTTTTGTCTTCATGTGTGTTTGTTGAATGCCGCTCGAGTCTCGCTTCTTTTTTATGCGTCACAGCTATCTCGCAGTCTATATTAAACTACTCTTTTTTATGTTGGGCCTCATCGTATTCAATTATCTGTTTTGCTTCTATTAGTACACTGTGTTTTATATTATTCTACTCTGCCTTTTATTTTTACCTTTCAATATCTTATTTATCTCTTGAATATATCTCATCTTCCTCCATGCGTTCTTTAAGTTTTTTATTGCTCATATTCTCTGTATTTCTTTTGTGTTTATAATTTTATGTTTATTTATTATTCCCTAATGCTTCGTAGTTCAGAGTGTTCCACCATTAACTCGGTAGAACTTGAACGCTTGAACTTAGCTATGAACACGCCATTGTTATACCTCTAAAAAGTCAGCTGTTAGCAGGTGGCTTCTGTGCATCAAAGTTAAAACGTTAGTAGTTTTGATGTTTAAATAAACATATACCTACGATCTTTAAAAAACTCTCTAACACAAGATGGTGACAGTGGAGTGAAAGTAGGTATACACGTTTCATGTTTTATATTTCCCAGTTGGTAATATAACCTACAGTAACAATGCCTGTTTCAAACTAAGAAAAACCAAAATATTCCTCTGCCTGAAAAAATATCGATCCAGTCCCATATAGTCTCAATGGGTGAAGCACTTTAAAATATATGTCTGTATTGGCAAGTCGGAAGCCAAAATGTATGCTTTCATACGTAATAGGAAAAACAAGCGAGGAAGTAATAATTTCACTTCACTGTATGACAATGACACTGAGTGAACAGTCTCGGCTTATATCTGATTTAACACTTTAAAAGCAATTTTAATTATCAATCAGGCAGAACTACAAGCTAAACATAATAATATACTAGAGTACTTAAAAACGACTCCTTTTAAGTAAATGCCATGTGATATTGAAAAAACTCTCTCGAACAGATCAAAGGAATTGTCTAAAAGTATCCGTAAGTATAATAATTATGAATATTGTGTTTTAAGCCGCATAGACAAATGCAGAAAATGTCAGAAGCGAGAACACTAAAATAGAAAGTGTAAAAGGCAAGATTTAAACTCAACATAAAAAGATCGTCAATAATAGTCAAAAACTAGCAAATACTATACGAATTTTTAAAAGAAACAATGTTTAAAAAAATCTTTTTCGATAAATTAACTCGGGAGTGGGGGCTAGTGTGAGACCTCGATTATTAATCTTTAGATTATCTTAAAAACAAAAGGTAAGATTATGATTAGACAATAGTTGCTTATCTGACAGGTGCTACTGCAGGTGAAAGACAATTTCCAGAACTGTTTGAATACATGACTAACGAGTGTGACACAATGGCACCAATGATCGGTAAGCTGCACAAACTATTTTACTATCTTTTTGAAGTCGAAGTTTTATCGTTAGAAAAATTTTTCCTTTTGATCTTTCACTACTTTGCTAAAAACTTTTTGAAAAGAAATGTTTACATGAAACTATTGTAGAATTCAGCTAAGAATAAAGCGAAAGAAGGTATAGGCAGTGGTGGCGAACCTATGACCCACGGGTCAGACACTGACCCACGAAGGCTTTTTAAATGACCCATGCGTTGATTTTTATAAACTTATTTTTTATATCATAAAAGAGAGAACAGACAATCGAAAATATTAAAAAATTAAAGTATAAATATCTAATGTCGAATTTTGCTCTTCACTTGCAAAATTAAAAGTTGTAAAACAAAAAGGAAACGTAAACCTTTTTAAAGAATTTTAAAAGTGAGAACCAAAAAAAAAAGGTCAACTGTCAAGTTTTTCTGTTAACAAATTTTCGGTGTTTTCAAATTATTGGTACCCTTTTTACCCCCCCCCCCTTCCAAGTGACGTCACTGACTTAAGTGACCCACGAGCTAGTATTAAAAAAATAATGAACAAAATTTGACCCACTTCTCAAAAAGGTTCGCCATCACTGGTATAGGGCAAACTTGACCTTCACGTTGATTGGCTAAAATACGAGGCACGTTTACACAACTTAAAAAGTAAATTTGTGCATAAATTATGTGAAAAGCGCCGTTTCAGTTGTACAATAAACGTTACGGCTTACGTTCGCTCAACTACGAAAATATAACTTATTGTGTGTGTAAAAATAAACTATAATTAATGTAAATTCATAATTAACGTGACAAAATGCTCATTAATTAATCTACAAAGTTTTAAATGAATGGTAAAATCTGAAATTCATACCTAAAATCTGGCAACGTTGCATCTATGTCTTGGTTATTAATGTTGACAATTTTTGAGGTTATGGTTTAGTTCGAGTTTTTCTCAAGTCAATGATTTTCATTCCTTTTATTACAACAATAGACCTTTTAGAACTTACCGGCTCTATTCTTACTACTGTGCAGGTATGATGATTTATGTAACAATCTTAACGTAGTTTAAATAAACTTAATAATATTTTAGTAGCTAATTTTATGGCTGAACGACAATCCTTCAAAAATCTAAGAGGAAAAATAGTGGTCCAAATCAATAAAATTGTGAAATACTGGAAGAACCGTATTAGGATTACCCCCTTATATTTGGAATTTAAATCCTATCGAGTTAATACGGGCACAAGTGAAACATGTATTACTACATAGCTGCTAATAATGCATACTACAACCTATTCACTTGCTGACCTGAAAACGCTTCCTAATCAAGGAATTTCTACCGCTACTGCAAAACGATGGAAAGATTGCATATACCACATAATTAATGAAGAAAATCGAAGGTAGGATTTAGAGTAAATGGTAGAGAATATTGTGGAAAAACTATAAGTTTAGGATCGGAAAGTTCCAACCCAACGAATCAGACGAACAATAAGATATTGATATTGTGCCAGTATGAAATAATTTTTAAGGTTTTTCGAATGATAGTGTCATTACAGTGTTATGATAGTGTGCATTATTCATTTGTTCTATTTATAAATTGTTCATAAGATACACTGACATCTTGTACAAAAGTACAGAAATAAATGGTACGTAAATATTTTGAACACTAAACAATGTTAATTTTCAAATTTCCCGCAGTTTTAAATTTTAGGTGTGTAAATGTAACTTAGAGTTCCTATATAATAATAATAGGATTTAATATTATTATAAAGGGACTCTAATGTAACTCGGATCGAAGCGCCATCTACTTTATTCTTATTTGAATTTTACTATAGTATCGAATCCTCGGACTTAAAAGGAGCACAACAATGTATGTTATGAAAAATAAGTATCGGTCAGACCGTGAAAGAAGTTTACCTATAGACATTGACTAAGCAACCACTTTTAAAAATTTTGAACTGAAGCCTGTTTATAGTGTTGATGCATAAAACAATTTATTAATAAAACAAAAAGATGAACGTACTTATTAAGTGTGGTTTTCAAGCTGTAGATATTAGTTGTTTTCGAAAGAAATCGTTAAGTAAAGGCAACAAATTACTGCAAAGTTGTTATGTAAGTAATGTGACAGAAGAAATAATCGACGACAAACGAATTTTGTCAGGTTCTGTTATCCGGGAAACACCTGGATCAACCAGTACAAAAAGAAAAGAAAATCTTTATTTCCCAAAAGTAAAGGTAGGTATTTATTTTTGCAAAACACAAGTCAATAAATTGAATTTCACAAAGAAAATATTCGAGATTTTGTGGTTAAATTATTTCTATTTAAATTAATAGTAGGTATTGCGGCACCTCAGCCACACAGTTCTAGGGACCCTAGATTTTCTGTCTCTCTCTAATCTGGTGACTTTTTGTCTGTCTCTCTCTAGGTGGTTAAGTACGGAATCTGCATTACCGACATTCTGTATTATCGGCATTTGGTTCGTCACTCGGCTAAATGGTGTTAGTGTTGCTAGGGGAAACAGATGGCGCCTGTGTCGTTTTACGCGATTTTTGTACCGACATTCTGTATTATCGGCATTTGGTTCGTCACATGGCTAAATGGTAGCGTCGTTGCTAGGGGAAAACAGATCGAGCCGGTGTGGTCTGACGTGATTCTCGAAGTACGGAATCTGTATTACCGGCCTTGTCCGGCATTTGGTTCGGCGCTCGGCTAAATGGTGCTAAAGTGTTGCTAGGAAAAACCCAGAGGGCGCTGTTAATAGAGGTCGTCATGAAGGGGTCTGTATTACCGCCAGCCCGTGTACTACTACTAGAGGGCGTAATGAAGAAATCTGTATTACTACCGGTATGATGTAGAGAGAGAGGTCGCGTAAAAAGAGAACTGTATTAGAGAAGAAGACCCTTCAATTAGAGTCTGTGCAGCCATTTTATATCACAAATGTGGCGCTAAATTTGAATCTGTCAATTTTAGTTTTGTCATTTTTGCATATGTCATTTTTGCATCTGTCATTTTTGCATTTGTCATTTATGCATTTGTCAATTTTACGACTGTCATTTTGAATTTGTCATTTGAAGGAACCGTCTTAGATTTCCCCAGATTTGAATTTTAGCGCTAACTCTGACCTATGTACCACCAATAGAGGTCGCATTAAAGAAATCTGTATTATCCTACGTACTGATGCTATTAGAGGTCGCATTAAAGAGCCTTCTCTCTCACTCTCTCCTATTAGAGGACGCATTAAAGAGCCTTCTCTCTCTCACTCTCTCGCTCTCACGCTCTCTCTCTCTCCCTTCATCCTAATGCTAGTAAATGAAACAGACAGCTTTAAACGTAAATCGCGGACTTGCTCGATATAAACGAGCAGCCAGTTTTCTTCTCGCCCTAGAATTTTATATTTCACGGATGACTAACCACGTGATCAAGACCGTTGTATTCTAATGAAGCTTTCTACCCCAAAGCGTGAAATTTAAAATAAAACCGACAATCCTTGATACCACTGCGAGGTTTGCAAGCTCGACTAACCGTCATATCTATGTCAGTAGCTACCCTTACGTGAAGGGCTTTCTTCGGATCTCCATGTTAAGAAAATTACGTTAAGACTCTTGATTCACGTTCAGGGATCGGCCTGGATTCTAACACTAATATGTATCAACGTCTGAATTAACTATTTAAAAAGAGAAAAAACCTAATTCTAATGCAGAAAATAACTTACCAGTTCCACCATATATCACTTTAAATTAAAACACCTCTCATCAAGAAGGAATAAACACTAATCATCTTTTAAATTTAAAAACGAAAACACGACTATACTGTAGAAGGTACCAAAATAAACTGGAGTTAAATTTTACCTTACCCTCGACGACGACGACAAAAAAAAGGGAAACACCCTGAGGTATTATACATTCTTTTAAAAAAGGCACGCTTCGACCTCTAAATCACTAGAAATTTGCGGTTTTTATACCTGCTTCAAGCTTAAAACAGGTAAGTTTGAATGATTCTTTTCTGTAAAAATTCTCTCCCTTTTTTTTCATCATCAATATATATATATATATATATATATATATATATATATATATATATATATATATATATATATATATATATATATAATCTTTTCAATCTTCCTTAAAGACGTGCGGACTTGAAATCGAGATAATTATCAGATTAAAATGCATCACCATACCCCAAAAAGGTCGGTTTGGCTACCTGGATAGCTGGCAGTTTACATTTTAAATTCCTGGTACAGTAAAATCAAAAGAGTATGGTCGATGATGGTTAGGTTTTAACTTATTTCCTTTTTCCGAATCAAAATACTTAGATTTTCACATAAAATCTTTAGGGCAGTCTGTCACTTTTCTTTTTTAATAAACAAAAATTTGTTCCGACACTCTTTTTCCACCTTAATTTTAATATTACAGGAATCTAATAAACAACTCACCTATTTCCATGGGGCAATAAATCAATCACACACACACACACACAGGTCTCGTCATCATAACAATAATTAGTTTGCGGTCATTTCCCCAGTAAATCTAGAGATTATAAGTGTAACAAAATAAATGCAAATTTTCATGATTATGGAGTTCCACAAAGTAAGGCTGGAGACAGTAAACACTATTCATGTATTAGTTTTATGGGAAATAGAAAATTAGTAATTACCATTTCACTTTATTCAGTAAAAAACTTATAGTTGTCGTGCTATAATAGCATTAGTATTTTACATGAGATAAAAGGTTCAGGTTTATAACAAGAAACTTACCTAATATGTTACACCTCTGTAAATATGCACTACGCACAATTTTAAACAAAAAAAACTATACGTTAAGCACACGTACGCAGTAAATATTATCAACTAACACCAAAACGAATAGTAAAATTTAAAACAATAAACCACGACCCGAACAAAATATCCTATGTAAACACACCTAGCTGTTGCCGACTAATAATGAAGCTTCACAGCATTATAACAACCCCTTTTATACGAGACCATATGCAAGATCTGACAAGTCAAAATTCTTGCCAGTTATCTGGTTACCCGATCGAAATTATGGATTGTTTTTAGTAACTCCAATCGTTTTGGTATATTTCTGCGTTGATATTTAGTACATATAATTTAAAAAGAGAACCCTTCTTACAAAAATGGCTTACCTTCTTTTTACCTGCCCGGATATCAGAACAATCTGTTTTTAATTCACAATAGAAGGAAACGATAAAACTACCAGTGTTTTATCTTTCAAAAAATCTATTCTAGTCGAAATGCAGGTTATTATAGCACGATAACGTTAATTTTTTATAGATATTGCATCGTTTATGCTTTTAATTAAGTGAAAACCAGGATTTTTGTCTATAACGGATTTAAATTTTTGTTTTGACAAATTTTATGCGTTTAGCTAAAGTAATTTAAAAATTAGAAAGTCAGGGAAATTCATTAGATGAATCTCTTGAGCATGTAAAATTGTTAGGCGTTTCTTTGAATAAAGTAAAAGGGTCCAAGGGTTTGACTATAAAACAAAAATTTAAATCCGTTATAGACAAAAATCCTGGTTTTCACTTAATTAAAAGCATAAACGACTCATTATCTGGAATAAAATAGATTCATTTTGCAGACCATTTAATTTAATTAAGGCTCGGTAACTTTCTATGACAAATCTCATGTACGTAAAATTATAATGTTATTATAGCACGACAACGATAAGTTTTTATTGAATAAAGTGAAATGGTAATTACTAATTTTTTCTATTTCCCTTTGTACGTATTGTTTTAAATTTCATATATGTGTTTAATTGATGTTAATAGAAACATCTGGTACTCTTGTCTTTCAAATTCAGAGTTGAGTAGCAGTTGTCCAGGTTGCATGAGTTTTAGAGCTTACGATATAAGTTTTTCCTTCTTTCCAGGCATAAAAGTACATAAGAGTCTCGCAATTAATATAATTTATGCTTTACTGAGCAAACCTGAGCTAGCTGAGAGAAATAAAGAATATCTGTTGTGTTTTCTAAATTTAATTCACCGTATATAATTTATATGTTTATACATCTGGAACGGGGGATATTTCATTCATATAGATCACCGCAGTATAAATCTCATGACGTATTGAAATATGTACATCATTGCGCTATAAAGATCTCAGCTATAAATATTGTGTATTCTGTTCATGCGTGACAGTTATTTGTCATACGTCATCATGAACACAATAGACCTCTTCGGCAGAGCTATGATGAGTATGACAGATGAAGCAATGGCTGCAACAAAACGTGGACCGAGAGGTTATGGTTTCAAATTAACACCAGAGGGTAATCTCGATGTTGAGAACCGACGTATAACTAATGTAGGTGTTCCTATCAACGATAACGATCTTGTCACGAAGCGTTCTGTACTAATGTTATCAGATAACGATGAAGGTGTAATTGATGTTAAGAAAAGAAGACTAGTACACGTTAAAGGACCGCTTGACGACCACGATGTTTGCACGAAAAAGTATACCGACGAGCTGGTGGACGATGTTGAAAGAAAATTACTCTCTAAATGTTTGACAAGACGAGTTGAACTTAAAACACGTGTTTAGCGATCATGTTGTAGGAGACGGTATTAGCTATGATCAGTTCAAAAACATTTGCTCTCTGTGTTGGAAGGAGCCACATGATTTCCTGGTAATTAATAAAGACAGCTCTCTAGATCGGGGCAGATATCGGAAGGGTTTTGATTCATATATATTCATATATAAGTTTATAATTAGAGTCGATTCGTTTAGTAGTCTCTGCATCGCCGACATGTCCGACACGTATGATCTGAGTTTAAAGCGTAATATAATACACGCTCGTAATGCTATACGTAAGAAATTTGCATACTTTCGTCGTGATAGAGCAGAAGCAGAACGTATGTATCGCGTCACGCACAATCCAGTTATATCGCCGCTGGAAACCATTGCTAAATCAGTTAACACAATTAAGCGATTGCAAAGTCGAATACGTCTACTGGAATAAGGCTAATGAGCTAGTCGACAGGCTGCGTTTGTTATATGCTGTAACGAGTGCCGGCAACACTAGTCCACAGAATGAAAACGAAATAATATCAATTATAAGTGAATTTAAGGAGGAAGGCATCATAGAATAAAATATTTCGGGGGTATATAATGATATACTGCTTTTTACATTATTCAGTATTCATCAAACACGGCTGCTGTTGTCAATATAATTATTTGAGAAGTTGCTCTCTCGGTGTCGTTGATATTAATTGTATGATGATGAGTGCTAAACAAACAGTTGCTGATGAAATACACAGGGTTGCTAGAAAAAACTTTCAAAGACGTCGCACTATAATAAAAAATTTCCAGGACTTGTTCCAGGCTGACTTAGCCGAGTTTATAACCTATGCTAAAGTAAATAAGGGGTATCGTTACATACTGTTGATGATAAACTGTTATTCGAAATATCTGTATGCACGACCGTTGAAAACTAAATCTGGAGAAGAGGTGACAAAGCAGGTCCGCAGCATCTTTAAGAGTTCAGTCATACCTAAGAATCTTCAGACGGATCTCGGGAAAGAGTTTTACAATAAACATTTTAAACGATTAATGAAAGAACACAGTATAAAATCATTACTCTACATATTCCGTAATTAAGGCTTCGATAGTTGAACGAGTTATCCGTACAATTAAGCAAAAGCTGTATAAAGAGTTTAGCTACCGAGGATCATTTAAATGGATAGATATATTACAAAGGGTAGTTGACAGCTATAACAACACCAGACATAGAACGATAGGCCGAGCTCCTGCTACTGTTACACCTACCACCCAACTAACCGTTTATGACACTAATGTAAAAGCTGATGTCGCTGCAGGAAGTAAACGTAAACTAGACTTGAATGACCTCGTACGTATTAGTAAGTTCAAGGGGGTATTTTCTAAGGGATACACGCCCAGCTGGTCAACTGAATTATTCAAAATAGTTAAAGTTCAATTTACAAAACCTATCACGTATCTGCTGGAAGACCTTCATGGGGTTGCTGTTCGAGGAGCTTTCTACGAGTTCGAGCTGCAGAAAACCAAACAATCAGACGTTTACTTAGTTGAAAAAGTACTTAAACGTCGCAGTAATGGTGACATTTATGTAAAATGGCTCGGCTTGAATGAAAAGTCCTGGATAAAGGCGGAAGATGTTGTTAAATGACAGTTCTTACCTATATGAAGTTTATATTACTAGATTAAATAAAGTATGTTGAGGTTTAAGTTTAATATATAGTTAATATTCTATTAAGTAAATGTTAAGTGTTAGAATATATATATTTATAAGCTGATCTAAGTTATTTTGTTAGAAAATTAATTTGTAACATCCTCATATAACATATCTAGTTTATATTGAGTAATAAAGTATTATACTATATAAAACTATAATCACCTAGTTTAAGCTGATTTACAATAGAATATTAGTAATATTGTGTAACTTTACGAAAAATAATAAAAAACAGTAAAACATTTATCGATTTTTATTTTCACGTATAAAATAACAAAGCCGTCCGAACCAGTCCCAGAACAGTAGACGTAACGGTTACCTCTATCCAATGCTGTTTCATTTACTAGCATTAGGATGAAGGGAGAGAGAGTGAGAGAGCGTGAAAGCGAGAGAGCGAGAGAAGGCTCTTTAATGCGTCCTCTAATAGGAGAGAGTGAGAGAGAGAAGGCTCTTTAATGCAACCTCTAATAGGAGAGAGTGAGAGAGAAGGCTCTTTAATGCGTCATCTAATAGGAGAGAGTGAGAGAGAATGCTCTTTAATGCAACCTCTAATAGGAGAGAGTGTGAGAGTGAGAGAGAAGGCTCTTTAATGCGTCCTCTAATAGGAGAGAGTGAGAGAGAAGGCTCTTTAATGCGACCTCTAATAGCTTCAGTACGTAGGATAATACAGATTTCTTTAATGCAACCTCTAATAGGAGAGAGTGTGAGAGTGAGAGAGAAGGCTCTTTAATGCGTCCTCTAATAGGAGAGAGTGAGAGAGAAGGCTCTTTAATGCGACCTCTAATAGCTTCAGTACGTAGGATAATACAGATTTCTTTAATGCGACCTCTATTGGTGGTACATAGGTCAGAGTTAGCGCTAAAATTCAAATCTGGGGAAATCTAAGACGGTTCCTTCAAATGACAAATTCAAAATGACAGTCGTAAAATTGACAAATGCATAAATGACAAATGCAAAAATGACAGATACAAAAATGACATATGCAAAAATGACAAAACTAAAATTGACAGATTCAAATTTAGCGCCACATTTGTGATATAAAATGGCTGCACAGACTCTAATTGAAGGGTCTTCTTCTCTAATACAGTTCTCTTTTTACGCGACCTCTCTCTCTACATCATACCGGTAGTAATACAGATTTCTTCATTACGCCCTCTAGTAGTAGTACACGGGCTGGCGGTAATACAGACCCCTTCATGACGACCTCTATTAACAGCGCCCTCTGGGTTTTTCCTAGCAACACTTTAGCACCATTTAGCCGAGCGCCGAACCAAATGCCGGACAAGGCCGGTAATACAGATTCCGTACTTCGAGAATCACGTCAGACCACACCGGCTCGATCTGTTTTCCCCTAGCAACGACGCTACCATTTAGCCATGTGACGAACCAAATGCCGATAATACAGAATGTCGGTACAAAAATCACGTAAAACGACACAGGCGCCATCTGTTTTCTCCTAGCAACACTAACACCATTTAGCCGAGTGACGAACCAAATGCCGATAATACAGAATGTCGGTAATGCAGATTCCGTACTTAACCACCTAGAGAGAGACAGACAAAAAGTCACCAGATTAGAGAGAGACAGAGAATCTAGGGTCCCTAGAACTGTCTGGCTGAGGTGCCGCAATACCTACTATTAATTTAAATAGAAATAATTTAACCACAAAATCTCGAATATTTTCTTTGTGAAATTCAATTTATTGACTTGTTGCTTATTAATAAATCTTGTATTGCAAATGTTTCTTTTTAAATTATTTCATAGTGTAACAAGAGAGAAAAAGAAAGAACCTCTTCTTCACACAACAAATGGAATATTCTACAGCATTCGAGAGAATGACGCATCGCACCAAGTATGTAAACCAGACGCGGTTTATCTAGCGCCTTCCAGAAATACATAGTAGGTTCCAGCGGCTTCTGGTACGATTATATGAGGGTATAAAATCGACTTCGCGGATAAAAGAGGGCAGTCAACAGCGAGTAGTTAAATGGGTATCACGAAATAAATAGTAAATGTAAAGATAAATGTTGTATTAGAAATTCATAATAGTTTTAGTGGTTTATAATCATAGCGTTAATTTATAGTGTATTCATTAGTGTTTGTAAATAAATATTAATTATTAATAGACGATTTAAACAGCACTTTTGTTATTATTTTAAAAAGAACGTTACAATAGTTATTTAATATTATTATTAAATGCTGAGCTCTTGTACATTAGATTCCACTTTTTCAGTCGATTTTCTAGTCTTTTGGCGCGTACAGCTGCCAGTTTGTTTTCCTTTTTCCAAGGAATAATCGTTGTATGAAATGATACATTACGCGGATCATTTGATTTCTTGCCTCCTATAAAATGAAGACGTTAGAAGTTATATGAATTTTTAACATTTAACCAATAAAAATTAATTAAATTTATTAATTAATAGGCACACAACACACACGGTTACTGTATGGCTTACACATTATATTTTTTTAATACACAAACTTCTTGAGATATTTAATTAGCACGAAACAAAACTATTTCAATGTTCGAAAATGCATAAATATTGTGTTTTCGGCCCGTAAGTATTTACTTATCATACGCGGTGGCGCTGCGATCGATGGTTTCTTAGTGTATAGTGTACTGTAGCGTAATTAAGAACAGCGTTTTGAACATATTATTTGTCGTCTTTGGTTGCTAATGCAGAACAATTTACTCTTGATTTCAAGGTCATAGTCAAGAAAATTAGCCCTCTTAGGAATATCGAAATGAAGATCAGAGTATAGAGCACGCAGTAACAAAAAAAACAAGTGTTACAGAATAATTTAGGAATGCACTGGTTGGAAATCTT
The DNA here is from genome assembly GCA_929113105.1 of Agrypnus murinus. Classification (NCBI taxonomy): domain Eukaryota; kingdom Metazoa; phylum Arthropoda; class Insecta; order Coleoptera; family Elateridae; genus Agrypnus; species Agrypnus murinus. The sequence continues at coordinate 114,417,628 of OV816031.1, forward strand.
AACATAAGTAAATTAGACAGCTTAACTAAATTAAGGAAAAATAATTACGAAATGTGATTACTGAGAATATAAAACCTATAGAACTACAGAATCTAAAACACCAATATGTATTTAAAAAAATTGAGTCTTTGAAATTATGAGGTATTAAACTTCTGAATAATAGTTTTAAAAAATTAGATTGTTAAAAGTTTACCTTTACAACTTTAAAAGTTGAAACTTAAAGACTCTTGATTATTTGAGAATCTCAGTAGAACAGAAATTGTTGAAATTTGAGAAAACAAGTTTAAATCTACGAATTCCTTCTTATTATCTAGCCGTTATAATGATCCCTATTTGAACATAGGCTTCCCTAGTTTGGGGATGGTTATATTTCTTATTTCTTAGATGTTTGTCATGAGTTTCGTCTTGAATCTTCATTGTTAAACCTATTTGCCCAAAAACGTCTGCTAAAAATCCTGCTTGAACATTGTTTGCAATTCCGCGAATGTTGTGGTAGTTACATCTATGTCGTCTGCACATTTAAGGTGAATTAATTTTTTGCCATTTATCAAATTTAGTATTCAAATCTAGTGATTTGAATACGCCCTCCATTACAAAGGTAATTCATTTTAAGGTATGCTACCGACCTTTTGCTGCAATTTTAATTTCATTGACGCTTTTTTATAGATGTTATTGATTACTATCCATTGTTTTTCTAGAGTGAGTCCTCTGACTTTGAAAGCGTATTGCTCGGGAACTACTGAACCAAATTAAATATTTAAAAAACGAGCCAATAGTAAATTTATTTCTACATACAACAGTAGAATATTATATTTCTAACTGGTATACTTTTGTTTTTAGCGGACGATACGCAATAAAAGGTGCCCATTTTTAGGGACAATTTCATTGAAAGTAAGTTAACTAATCTTTTTCTCAGAAAGTATATGTCATATATCTATGAGGTTTTTGTAGGAGTTAGAAAGAAACCTTACGGTTCTTATGCTATTAATTTTCATACAAAAAAGCGTTTTATTTATGATTTATGTGAAAAAATAGCGAACTGTGTGTTCTTGTTTATTCATAGAGATAGCGTCAAATTTTTTTCACTAAATCAACACTTTTCATGCGTAGACATAATTTTTTTCAAAAAAATGTTCCTAATTTTAATAATAAAGATGCGGAAACAAAAAAACGATTTTTGATGACAAACGGCTTCGACAAAAAACGGTTTTTTGTTAGTGCACTTTAATTGTTGAAATTTGGAACATTTTTTTAAAGAGAATAACGTCTACATATGAAAAGTGTTAATTTAGCGAAAAAAATTTAACGATATCTCCATTAATAAACAAGAACGCGCAGTTCGCTATTTTTTCATATAAATCTTAAACACTTTTTTGTCCGAGAATTAATAGTATAACAACCACAAGGTTTCTTTCTAACCCCTACAAAAATCTCATAGATATATGAGATATATTTTCTGAGAAAAAAATATTTAACTCGCTCTCAATGAAATTTTCCCTAAAAATGGGTACCATTTATTATGTATCGTCCGATAAAAATAAAAGTATATAAGTTAGAAATATGATATTTTACTGTTACATGTAGAAATAAATTTACTATTCGCGCGTTTTTAATGGTATATTAAAGTATTAGTTTCATAAGACGCGTTTTTAGCGCACGCGTCCTAGTTTAGAAAACGAAGCGGGGAGTTTTCTAACGGACAAGTGCGCTAAAACGCCTTATGAAACGAATACTTTATACTATTTTTTATATTTGCGTCGTTATTTCGTTAATTATTAAAAAATAAATTAGTTTTAAATAAGATTTGTTAGTGAAATTTTGTTAAGTACTTTTGACAGTTGGCTACACTGAAAATTCAACTTCAGCATTTGTTATTTAAATGGTTTTATTTTTATAAAATTAATTTAGTTTCTGTGACAAGAAGTTAAAATGGTCAGATATTCTCTCCCTCCATCTTATTAAAAAGAATTAACTTATCTTAATTAATCTTAATCTTATTAAAATATTGGAATTTAACCATATTGATAGATTTATAACAACTGCAGAAAATAACCAACATTTAGCTATGAAAGTAAGTAAAATTTTGTGCTAAATACTTTCAATTTTTAATATATTTCAATTATTTAAGGTTGCGTTAATAATAGGATTCTGTGGTGCCTGCCGAAGAGATGAATTGACCAACATGTTATTAGACGATATTGTGGTAAAAGATGATGTGTTCACTGTGACTGTAACAAAAACAAAAAATAAAGTTCGAAGAGAATTCTTAATTACAGAGAAACTGTGGATTGATTTAATTAAGCAATATTTGAGCCTAAGGCCTAAGAAAATAAACCACAGGCGGTTTTTTATAACCTACCGCAATGGAAAATGTATTTCTACTCCTATCGGTATAAACACCATGGGAAAAGTTCCTTTTATTATTGCCACTTATTTGCATTTAGCCAACCCGAAGCTTTTTACAGGTAATTGCTTTCGACGTTCAAGTGCTTCCCAATTGGCAAACAAAGGTGGCGATTTAATAACTATAAAACGGCATGGAGGTTGGAAGTCTTCAGCTGTGGCTGAGGGCTGTATTGATGCTTCAGTTAAAAAAAATGGAGGTAGCTGAATTTCTATCTAATAAGCCATGTACTTCCACTTCAACGACTCAAGTGGTAATTGACCAGTCTTCCACTGCTTCATTTTTACATGAAGAATCACACACTTTTAACAGCAACCCAATAACGAGTCAACAAAACATTGTTGAGGGGCAAAATTTACCTTCATTTAAGATTAATGCTGAGGACACTTCTGCTGTTAAAATCAAAGTGTATAATAACTGTACTTTTAATACAAAAGATGTATAAAGAATAATTTGTGAATTTATTAAATAATTTTTAATTTAATTAATTTATTTTGTGTATGTTTATTTTATATTTTAAAAGTTTGGCATTTTATCACATAACATAACCGCACTTTTAAATATAAGTTTGACATTTAAGAACAGCTGTTAGGTGCTACCAACTTTAAAAAACAAAATTTTACTGTTTCCAGTACTCTAATAAATCTCATTAGGACACGCAAATGCGTGTCCTAATGGAGTTCATTAGGACACGCAAGTATAAAAAATATTTTTTATACTTGCGTGTCCTAATGAACTCTATTAGGACACGCATTTGCGTGTCCTAATGAGATTTATTAGAGTACTGGAAACAGTAAAATTTTGTTTTTTAAAAGTTTGGCATTTTATCACATAACAACATAACCGCACTTTTAAATATAAGTTTGACATTTAAGAACAGCTGTTAGGTGCTACCAACTTTAAAAAACAAAATTTTACTGTTTCCAGTACTCTAATTAATCTCATTAGGACACGCAAGTATAAAAAATATTTTTTATACTTGCGTGTCCTAATGAACTCTATTAGGACACGCATTTGCGTGTCCTAATGAGATTTATTAGAGTACTGGAAACAGTAAAATTTTGTTTTTTAAAGTTGGTAGCACCTAACAGCTGTTCTTAAATGTCAAACTTATATTTAAAAGTGCGGTTATGTTATGTGATAAAATGCCAAACTTTTAAAATATAAAATAAACATACACAAAATAAATTAATTAAATTAAAAATTATTTAATAAATTCACAAATTATTCTTTATACATCTTTTGTATTAAAAGTACAGTTATTATACACTTTGATTTTAACAGCAGAAGTGTCCTCAGCATTAATCTTAAATGAAGGTAAATTTTGCCCCTCAACAATGTTTTGTTGACTCGTTATTGGGTTGCTGTTAAAAGTGTGTGATTCTTCATGTAAAAATGAAGCAGTGGAAGACTGGTCAATTACCACTTGAGTCGTTGAAGTGGAAGTACATGGCTTATTAGATAGAAATTCAGCTACCTCCATTTTTTTTAACTGAAGCATCAATACAGCCCTCAGCCACAGCTGAAGACTTCCAACCTCCATGCCGTTTTATAGTTATTAAATCGCCACCTTTGTTTGCCAATTGGGAAGCACTTGAACGTCGAAAGCAATTACCTGTAAAAAGCTTCGGGTTGGCTAAATGCAAATAAGTGGCAATAATAAAAGGAACTTTTCCCATGGTGTTTATACCGATAGGAGTAGAAATACATTTTCCATTGCGGTAGGTTATAAAAAACCGCCTGTGGTTTATTTTCTTAGGCCTTAGGCTCAAATATTGCTTAATTAAATCAATCCACAGTTTCTCTGTAATTAAGAATTCTCTTCGAACTTTATTTTTTGTTTTTGTTACAGTCACAGTGAACACATCATCTTTTACCACAATATCGTCTAATAACATGTTGGTCAATTCATCTCTTCGGCAGGCACCACAGAATCCTATTATTAACGCAACCTTAAATAATTGAAATATATTAAAAATTGAAAGTATTTAGCACAAAATTTTACTTACTTTCATAGCTAAATGTTGGTTATTTTCTGCAGTTGTTATAAATCTATCAATATGGTTAAATTCCAATATTTTAATAAGATTAAGATTAATTAAGATAAGTTAATTCTTTTTAATAAGATGGAGGGAGAGAATATCTGACCATTTTAACTTCTTGTCACAGAAACTAAATTAATTTTATAAAAATAAAACCATTTAAATAACAAATGCTGAAGTTGAATTTTCAGTGTAGCCAACTGTCAAAAGTACTTAACAAAATTTCACTAACAAATCTTATTTAAAACTAATTTATTTTTTAATAATTAACGAAATAACGACGCAAGTATAAAAAATAGTATAAAGTATTCGTTTCATAAGGCGTTTTAGCGCACTTGTCCGTTAGAAAACTCCCCGCTTCGCGGGTCGTTTTCTAAACTCGGACGCGTGCGCTAAAAACGCGTCTTATGAAACTAATACTTTAATATACTATTAAAAACGCGCGAATAGTAAATTTATTTCTACATGTAACAGTAAAATATCATATTTCTAAGTGATATACTGCGGTGATCCCCAAATAAAAATAAAAATAAAATAATAATCCCACACATATATTCTTTACCTCCCTTTAACTAGCTCAGGTTTATTCGGTGGAAGATAAATTATTTGAACTTGTAACACTGATTTTAACTTTTATATTGTTTGCCTATTAAACTTTATTTTGATTGCATTTATTATTATACCCTATTTATAATAATACACACTGTATATTAAATAAAGGTATAATTTATTATTATTGTAATACAATTTTGGAAAAGGATAGATAGCTAAACCTTTATCAGAGGCGCAGGCGAGTTTCCTTGATAGACCGTGCGATAGACGGACATTTTGTCATTTTTAAAAAGAGATCTGAACGAGTACTTTGTACATGTATTACAACTAATAATCTTAGTTATTAACATATTTTAATTAAACAAGAAGGCCATTCTATTTTATAGAAGGTATGTTAATGTTATCTTATTATCATACTTAAGTATTGTTTAATACTTTTTGGCGTGATGCCTAATTTTGAGTAATTTTGCATTTTAGATTTGACGGCCTGTATGTAAGTCTGTATGTAAGTCAGTAAATCAGAAAATTAGCAATTTAGCAGGTTTGCAAGCTAGCAAACATAATTAAATATTTTACTGCATCAACATACCGACTAAATTATCATCATCAATTATCACTTTTCCAAGCCTACCTCTGGAAATTCGCCTGAGCTCAATAACCGACGGAAGTTCTCATTGGAATCCGTTGCAGAGACTCATCGTTACTATTATTCGTCAATTGTACGGAAGCTATACGTTTACCAGTTAAGGAAGTCCAGATTCAGGTCAGACTACTCCAAATTTTGTTGTACCACAGATATGCAATCGCTTCCTGTGGCGATTATCGAATATCGATCAATCTTTATCATTCTAACGATTTAAACTTATTTTATAAAACTATACATATATTATCTTACTTTAATTATTTTCAAACTAATATAAATAGAGTTGCAATAACTACAAATGTAAACCTCAAATAGCTATTTTGGGTATTTTGGATAATAAATAAATTAATTATCTGTACCTATCAATACGTAACTCTCAATAATGAAATTTATTTTTTACGCAATTATTTTTGGGTATTAAAATCATTAAATTTAATAACGCATTTATGATTATTTCATTTATAAAGTATAATAACTACCCAAATACTAACAATCCTATTTTCTTAGTTTTCAAACAGCGTAAAACTAAGTGGCGCCAAATAAAATTAAAATAAACATTTTTTTGTAATTAATGATTTGTGCCTTCAATGAACCCACGACCCAAGCCACCAGACGAAGAGCTGCCGTTAGCTGTAAGCCCGGAAGGGTTACAAACTTTTGAGACTCATATCTTTTATGCCTGGAAACAAGAATTGAAAGTGACATCAAATATAAACGTAAATTATAAGCACTTATGCTTCTGCAAACTGGACACCTGTAATGGTTATCTGAACTGGAAAGAGAATATTGCTGTATGATTGTATTAGCATCAATTAAACACATACGTTAATTGAAAAACATAAAACTTTTATTCAAACAAAAATAAAATTCAGAAAAGAAAAGTCAATGTGTAAGAAAATATGTATTTGCTTAAACGTAAAGGAAAATCGTATTTAACTGACAAAGGTTTAAATACCGTTATCCGTTTAAACAAACTAACAAAAATATGAAATAAATAAAGAATATTAAAAGTTTCACAGTTTTATTAAATATTTATATATTTAATAATCTTTATTTATTTCATGATTATGGAGTTCCACAAAATAAGGCTGGAAACAATAAACAATAACAAAAATATGATTATTTTTAAGTAACTAAAAATTATTCAAAATTAATAAACTTTATTAAAAACAAATACGACTTGTTTATTTATATTGAAAATCAAAACAAATTCTTACAAAGAATTAAAAAGAATTTAAATCAATTAGATCTTTAAGTCCCTAAGATGAACTTTACAATTTAGTATTTATCTTTCTTTTTATTTTCAAGAACAATTATTTTCGAAACCAACCTTGTATCTTCATATAGTTTCCCTTATTAAAAATATCCATCCAATTGGTAAGCCTGCTGTATAACCAAACAGCTGATTGTTATATATAAAAATATAATCGATGCGTTGATCGATGAACACAAATAAATTCACTTTTATTTAATTATTACGAAGAAATACTTTGTCTTTAATTTATATATCGAAGCACAATAATAAAAACTTTATTAATCCTCGAAGATACTTCAGGTAAACACATTTTCCAATTAATTTCAACTTTTGTTTATTTCAATAAACTTTGACAGTTGTCAACAACATATGTTTGGTACTTATAACCTCAAATTTTTCAGATTTTAAACTGGAGTCAAACGCGGTCTCTGCCTTAAATAATTTTTGACTGATTTTGTTGGAAAATGCAGGGGTTTATATATGAAATGTCATAACAAAAGAACTCTATGACAGATTTCTCAAAACAACTGAACAACGCCGCTTCCATGACGTCATAATCCGGAAACATATGATTTTTAATCTTCTCTAATCCCAGATCTGATATTATCAACTTGTAGCTTTTAAAACACTGATTACAAAACTATATAACATATATGAACCTCAGATGAGTATTAAAAGAGATATCATCGAAAAACACTTAACGATGACGATTCTCGTAATGACCTAATTACATACACAATTTAACAAATTAAGAGTTCATCTTTACAGATTGGCTAAATTAATAATCAATGTGAGTGATACAATTATTACATATATGAAAATCTTTTTACAATTTCATACAAACATAGTTTTATTACAGTACAAACAACAATATACACCAAAGATGCTTTCACAACTTACAGCTTGAAAATAACTTCTACGTTAATGAATTTATGCCTAAAATGTCCAGTGTACATTGCTTAACACTAGGACTACCGAAATGGGACTCTACCTAATGTCACATAACGAAAATCACACTTGTACAAACTTCAATTTAATTCTCAAAAGTTATTCAATTTAATTATCAAAAGTTAGTCATTCTAAATTACTCATTTAATAAGGCGGATTCTTTGTACTCTTTGATGTCTTATAATCTGTCACACAAATTCCTGTTAAACTTGCAAATACAGGAAACCGTGGTTTATCTGACGCTCGAAGATAGCGTGGGTCTTGCGTAGCAACCCTTTAACATGTGCCGCCTGATTGTTTAATGTGTACCGCTTGATTAAAGATCAATCTGTCTAAAACATATAAAAACCTCGTACATTTGGTACGAGGGGCAGTTGTCAATAGTGATAGTAACATTAGACAGTCCGTCTATTTTTAAAGGGTTATATCAGTACAAGTGTGGTGGTTGTTAAGTATCATGTAAGTAATTTATTATTATTATATCATTATTGTCATTATGTTTTACTGTACCAATTGCTCTATCAAATTATACGCTTTAAATTCGATCCCGACTTTTACTTAGTCACCCCCTACGCCCCGACACGTGACAAATGGTGGAAGCTCTCATATGACAGGCCGAAGCACTCCAAAACATCCGTACAATACCCGACAGAATATCTTTAGACCACCCTCTGACATTAACCAACCGATTGCCAACAATACAAATGACCATTCTCCATTTCAACCACGAGCTGTTTTATCACGATCACCAAACCAATCAATTACAAATTCACAAATAAATTACGAAGACATACTAAGCAACAATTTCAAACCAACCTCAACCCTGGACGACCTACTTTACGAACAAAATCATCTGGATCATCCAGAATCACCAATAAATTCACCCATTGACGATCTTCTATACGAAAACCTTTCTTTTAATCAACCTCCTGAGCCAACTCCTACAGTTACAACCCCTATAATGGCACAAAATACAACAATCGCACAAGCTCAAGCAACTGTGCAAAATCCTACCTTACCCAAATGTATAACACCAGAAACTTTCGTACCTGGTGCTTCAAGCTGCATCACTTATCTACAAAATTATGAACGGTGCGCCAATGCCAATTACTGGGATGACACTACCAAAATTAGATTATTTGGCTCCTTTTTAAGTGGTACTTCAAATAAGTGGTATACCGATTATAAAAATAATGCAGCGAACACCAATAAAACATGGGCAGCAATAAAGGACGATTTTAGTAGCTATTTCGGAGGATCAACGGCAATCCGAGCAGCCAAAAGGCGCTTATTTTCTAGAAAACAACAACCTAACGAAACAGTCCTACATTATTACCACGAAATGCTTGACATAGCCAATCAAATAACTAACCCTCCAATCCCTTTAGCAGACTTTAAAGAACATTTTGAACAAGGACTTTTACATCAATTCCGACTACATTTTAATATTATTTGTCCCTCTGACTCCCACTTGACGGACGACACGTTCCGCGAGGCAGTACAAAAACTATCAGATATGGAAGCAATGGCATTACAAGAGGACTTAACCAAACGAACCTCACTTCTAACCCTATCAACAAATAATAGGGAGACCCAACCTCAAACTCAAAAATCCACACCACCTAACTATAATTAACTTAACGGACGAATTTTTTTCCGACGTAATACTAACAACAATAATCAGTACCGAAATGCAAACAATAATTTTCAAACAAGAAACCATGACGGACGACCCCGTTGCCTAGGGTGTGGAAAAATAGGTCATTATGTAGTTGCATGTAGGCAAATTTCACAAAGGGATCATAATCATCAACCCCGCTCTCAAATTCGAAACAACTTCACACCAAATTATCACCGAGATCATTCATCATCTACTACTCATTCGCGAGATAATTCAGCATCACATAATAGACTTGTTAGTTTTTCGCGATCCCCTTCACCGTCGCCAAAAAATGCTCAAAGGCGACACGACAACCCCCACCAATATTAGAAGAGTCGCATGTCGCCAATAATTTATCCATTACAAATACATCAGAAAAACAAGTTTTGATGATAGAAGGTACAATTAAAAATAATAATATTTCAATTATTTTAGATACCGGTAGTTATTATAATATTATTTGTAAATCGTTAGTTGATAATATTACTCCTTTATGTAACCAAATTATCTTAGCAACAGCTGGTGGATTTAAAATTTCAGTTTTAGGCACAGCCATAATAACTTTCAGGCTTTTGTCACATAAATTTTGTGTACAGGCATTAGTTATTGAAAATCTACCGGCACCCTTAATTTTAGGTTTATATTTTTTAAAGGAACACAACGCTCTTCTTGATTGCGCTAATTTAAATATTCGCTTACAACTTAATCATACAAATCTTTTAATTTCATTTAAAAATTCATTAATTAAGGATACTCCAACATGTACTTCCGTAGTAGCAGACGATAGCATTATCAATAATTTTAAAGTTAGGCTAGACCATGATATAATTTTAGAGGCCGACAGACCAACCTTAGTAACCGTGAAAGTAGATAATATGTTATTGACCGACCCAAACGATTTAATATATTTTACATTTTTCTCTAATGAAAAGCTCTTTGAGAAAAACAAGGTCATCATTATAAAATTTCCACATTTCCATGAAAATCGACTTGTTGTTCAAATGGAACTACTATTCAAACAAAAACAAAAGTTGTTCACAGGAACTACAGTAGGATATTTTGTTTCACATTCCTTCTCGAATAATTTGGTTCTGTTAACGCAACCTATAGAGGAAAATAATGAAGTTAAAACACAAATAAACCATAATCTCTTGCAAAAGGAACAACAAAGCCTAATTGCCTTAATACAAGAATTTCGAGATATCTTTTCAGATAACACTAGTACCATGGGTTGTACTGATCTCGTGCAACATACAATTGATATGGGAACAGCAACTCCAGTAAAAAGTAGACCTTATCGCGTATCACAAGCGGAACAGGAAATTATTCAAAACCAAATTAAAGAAATGTTAGATAATAAAATTATCACACCTTCACAATCAGAATGGTGTAGTCCTAGTATTTTAGTAAAAAAGCGAGACCAAACATTTCGTTTTTGTATAGATTTCAGGAAAGTTAACAATGTTACAAAAAAATGTTCCTATCCTTTACCTTTAATAGAGGACACCCTTCTAGCATTAAAAGGCTCTAAATTTTATACTTCATTAGATTTGTTTAGCGGATATTGGCAAGTTGCATTAAGTGAAGATAGTAAAGAAAAAACCGCGTTTATTTCAACCGATGGATTATATCAATTCGAACGCATGCCTTTTGGTCTTTGTAATGCTCCAGCTACGTTTCAAGCTTTAGCCGATCGCATCTTTGAAGGTCTTAAATGGAAAGAATTAATTGTATACCTTGACGATATTTTAATTTTTTCAGACACTTTTGATGAACATTTATTGCGTTTACGACATGTATTTGAACGTTTACGTAAGGCCGGACTAACTCTAAAACCTTCTAAGTGTACCTTTGGTCAAACCGAAGTCAAAATTCTAGGTCATACAGTTTCACAAAGCGGTATTGCCCCTGATTCAGCAAAAATTGAAGCCGTTACAAAATTCCCTCTACCAAATACGGTTAAGAAAGTACAAAGTTTTCTTGGCTTAGCAAATTATTATAGAAAATTTGTCAAAAAATTTTCTCAAATAGCAAGACCTCTGTATGAACTTACCAAAAAAGATAAACCTTTTAATTGGACAGAACAAGAACAAGTATCCTTTGACAATCTTAAAGTTAAATTACAATCAGCACCCATTTTAGCACATTTTAATGCCACAGCTTTAAAAGAACTTCACACAGACGCATCCGGACTCGGTTTAGGAGCTGTTTTAATGCAGCAACAACAAGGTGTCATGCATCCCATTGCATTCATTTCCCGTAGTCTAACAAAAGCAGAAAAAAATTATACAATTTCAGAATTAGAATGTTTAGCAGTAATATGGTCGTTAGGATACTTACGTCATTTAATCCATGGTAGGCCGATCAAAATAATAACCGATCACAATGCCATTTGTTTTTTGAAGACTTTAAAAAATCCCTCGGGCAAATTAGCTCGGTAGGCAATTAAGTTGTCTGAATTTGACTATACCATTGAACATCGAGCAGGTAAAATCCATCTAGTTCCAGATGCCTTGTCTAGAAATCCAGTCCGCGACCCTACTCCTGATGAGGAAAATGAAGCATTAGAAATACCCACATATTTAATAACGGGAGAAGCATTAGGCGCGATACAAAAAGCCGATCCAAAATTGCATAATATAATAATAGCAATACAGCAACCCGAAACAGTCAGCATAGCTCTTAGAAGGCGTATAAAAAATTTTATTTGGGAAAACGACGTTTTATATAAACACAATCCTTCAACCGAAGGAAATCAAAATTTAATAGTCATTCCTGAAACTCTAAAACACGAAATTTTATTTTCAAATCACAGCTCACATCAAGAGCCAGTTTTTAACAATCTTTCTGAATGTCTTAATCCAAACTGGACGAACACTATTCCACATCTAAATCTTACGGCTACTTCAGCCCTGACTGATATACAGCATCACATAGAAGATGCTCTACAATTAACTTATGCTGATCTTTACGGATTCTCCAGCGATAATATTTTCCTATTTTGGAATATAGGCCTATCAGCACTTACCCTATATTTATTTTTCAAAAGAAACCTTTTCTTTACGGCTGCCTTCTCACCAACAACAGCACTACCTACTGAAATTACTACAACGAATAACGAATGGCATGATCTAACCTTCTACTTATTATGGTTCTTCATGATTACTTTTATAATAATACTTTTAGCTATCGTATATTACTACTATAGTAACGCTACTAACTATTCATCTAAAATAATGGCGCCTCAGCCACGAGGAGTTAAATGGGCAAAGCATTTAATTTCCGAAACTCCTACAAATTCATTTAAATTAGACACAAAAACAATTATTAAGCCAACACAAGAATTCGGGACTGAAACTCTGTCAGTGGACCATTTACGCGGCACAGTGTCTGGGATGCTTGCCTCAGACAGTAGACCGACTCCCTCCCTAAGATGAGGCCTAGTACGGGAAGCCATCGTGAAGGCACTAATGTTCGTAATATGCCTTAACAGAACATGGTGATCAACGACCGCCCTCCACGATGCTGTTCTTTAAGACACGTGCATGATTTGTTTATATATTTTTTCTATTTCACTGAACGTTTATATGATTATTATATTGTTTAAAATTTGTTTACAATTACTGAAGAATAATACCGGTAATTATTGAGGATCCTCGAAGCTACTGAGTTTGTAACTTTAAATGTAAACCCTCAAAATATTTCTATAAGAAAGTCTAATAGAAGTAGGGAAGACTTGATATCAACTTCCTCAACTACTTCTCGAAATTTTACAGTTTTATATATTACTTTATTACATTTCAAACTACAAACTAAAAGAAATCTGTTCTGTCGGATCAGTAGCCTTTATAAATTTCTTCCTGGAATTCCGGTAACCATTCCGATGGACAGGAACGAGATTTGCGTAGGTATTTCGCCCTGACAGAGAAGGCATCTCTAACGTTATATGGTTAAAGATAATTGCCACGGTTATCTTACTTGATAACGACGAGTTACGAGTAACCACAAAAGATGGTTACATTTCCTGCTTAAGCAGAAGGAAAGTTTTTCTTTCATGAACGGTCCCAAGGGTATGCAATACGCAGCCATTTTATATATATATATATTTCCTTAAGTTCAGTGTGCCTACGCAACTTGTGGTTGGTATATCTCTATTTATCTATACAAGATAGGACGATGCAATACCCTATCTTTTCAATGTCTATATATATGATAGGAAGACTTCATTCCCTATCCATTTCTTTTCGCGAATTTATGTGGAATGCTTAGCACGATCAGTGTATAAGTACCTGTTAATCCTTCCACATCATTTATTTTTAAGTAACTTAGACAAGTTTTCAAAATACAAATCAAGAAATCTTATTAAAAATTGTGTCAAGTGGCTTATCATTCATTGTAAAACAAAACAAAAAGCAAGTTGTAAGTTGTGTAATTTTCATTTTCTTATAAGCTAGTGTTAAGTTTAGTTCTTAAGATAAAACATGTATACATTCAGTCACCTCATTATATATGTGCTACAATTCGTTTTCGTACACACTATCCAAGTAGAAGTGACACCGGGAGTCTATTTGCAACGACTACCGAATGTTACACTTTATCAATCAACTATTCCTATTTTATTTAAAGTAATTAATCCGACAAAATTTTACAATTATACAATCTGTCAAACTTCTCCTTGGGTGTGTGATGAATCGAACTATAATTATTTTTATTTTTTAAATGAACTTCAATCTGAATTTACAGCTTCTCAGTTCGACACATTTTTGCGAAATGATGGAGAAATTTTAGATTTTTCCAGTATCGGTAAACATCATATAACAAAAATTTTCGCCACTACTAAAGATATCGAATTTTTTTAAAACAATTACAAGATATACGTAATATTACGTATCATCAAACACTTTTTTATCAAAGTCCCATCACAAGACATTTGACCATTTCGGATATTGAACGTGAAAATTTATATAAATTTGAATGGGGACGAAGTCTAGCTACCATGTGTCAAACTAAGAAACTGAGTATCGATATCATATCTCTTAAGATTTTACAAGAAACAATTAACTCAATAAGTACCTCTTTAGAATCAAAGAATTTAATATTAGCTGACTCGAATATTCAAACATTTTATTATCAACCCTTACTCGAGTGCATCTTGTCCAAAACTATGGGACTAGTTGGTATACAGGTTCCAGTTATCCATCGGGACCTCAAGAAAATGACACTCCGACGGTTAGTGACTCCATCTTTCACCTGGAACGAATATGTGTGTGAAGTATCTGTACCAACACAAAATCTAGCAGTACTTCGGGACAACGACAATATCCAGTTTCGCATTCCACAATGTAACCCTATTACTGATGAATTGTGTAGGATCACGGAGGCAAGAAATCACGAAGCACCATCTATAACCTGTGCCGCTACGCTTTTAAAGGGAGGTATATCGCATCTGCAGACTTCTACCCGAGTATCCTGTTCCAACATCACCAGTCAAACATTGAAGTTACCTCAGCAGATAGGAGCTGTTGACCTTTCGCTACCTTGCGATTGTTCTCTACAGGATGACGACAACCACCTCCTGTATATTAATTCAATTTGTGTATATCCTCAGCTAAAACTACGGATTACACAAATCATTCCTGCTGCCTGGACAACGTACGTCGGACTAGCAATTCCACAGTGGGGTGAAGAAGCCTGGCTACGACAGCATCAGTTGCAATTTGAAAGCTTAGATGAAATCCTCAACACCAACTGGCGTCCACCTCATCTACAAGAATCCAATATTACTACCTTAACAATAATCATTCCTTCCCTTATACTTATAAATGTACTCCTTACCCTTATAACCATTTACCTATGCCGAAGATTTAATCCAGTTATTCCTCGATTCCTACAACCAACTTCACCAACGCCATCAATGCCAACTTTATCGATGACGCCTTCAACCTGTCAACTGCCAACTCACCGAGCCACGCCACCGACGCCATGTCCGACCACACCTCAAAACCTCGCTGAGGCTGAATATATCGCCATGCCTGATACCTATGACTATACAACACCAGAAATGCACGTAACATCCTTTATTCATGCACAATATGATACACCGAATCCTGTGGTGCGGCCGTGTCTACCACATCCACGTCCATCATCATACATCACCACCGACTCAGGGTATCTACAAATGTCTCATCTTCCTGAACTACATAGCAGTACAGAACAATCACTACCACGCACCTAAACTCACTGGCAAATATTCACAGCTAATTATTTCATTTATCTGATTTTTTCTTGTATTTTCTTAATATCGATACGCAACTTTATTTTTTTTAGACCTTTCACTACCAATGTAAAGTCAGTTGTGATAAACCGTTCCTAACTAAATTTTATCAAAGTTTGTATTATTTTTTTTTACTGCACCCGGAAGTTCCAGAAAATCCGGTGATTAGAACTTTTATCACAGCTCTCTACTAGTGATTGTATGTAATTATTATGTATATGTTTTGGGTCGACAGGAGTCGCCCTTTTTCTCCATGAGGGGGAGAAATGTCACATAACGAAAATCACACTTGTACAAACTTCAATTTAATTCTCAAAAGTTATTCAATTTAATTATCAAAAGTTAGTCATTCTAAATTACTCATTTAATAAGGCGGATTCTTTGTACTCTTTGATGTCTTATAATCTGTCACACAAATTCCTGTTAAACTTGCAAATACAGGAAACCGTGGTTTATCTGGCGCTCGAAGATAGCGTGGGTCTTGCGTAGCAACCCTTTAACATGTGCCGCCTGATTGTTTAATGTGTACCGCTTGATTAAAGATCAATCTGTCTAAAACATATAAAAACCTCGTACATTTGGTACGAGGGGCAGTTGTCAATAGTGATAGTAACATTAGACAGTCCGTCTATTTTTAAAGGGTTATATCGGTACAAGGGTGGTGGTTGTTAAGTATCATGTAAGTAATTTATTATTATTATATCATTATTGTCATTATGTTTTACTGTACCAATTGCTCTATCAAATTATACGCTTTAAATTCGATCCCGACTTTTACTTAGTCACCCCCTACGCCCCGACACGTGACACTATAACCACTGTGAGCCGTCATATGACTGCTACAGTATTTTTAGCTTTTTTCTTTTAAAATATCAATCAGTTTTATTGGTAATACTGTTATTTATTTCAGATTACATGATATTTGATAAAAATATAATTATTTCCAGTTACAAAAATAATGTTATTTAGTTGTACGAACTAAAGTTACACAACAAGAATAAACTACATTTTGCTTAATATTTAGCATTTTCGGCAAATTTTTATGTTCTGAAGACAAGATCCACACGTAAATTTTCTGCATTTTGAACAGATATCTTTCGTTCTATTTTTGTTACAAAAACCTATTTGACATTGTTTGCGTTTGTTGGTTTGTTGTGGTTCAACATCAACCCTTGCTGGTTCTTCAGCATTAGCGGTAGCAGTCGCAGATCTACTTTTCTTGTAGGGTACCGATAACTCCTCAGCTACACTGAATATATAAGCACGTCGCAATACATTTGTGTTAGTTACCATTTTATATAAAGTATGAGCATTTATCATTGCTAAGTCAAGGACGTTGTAGAACACATGAATGGGCCAACGCCGAGTACCAGCACGCACACTGTATTTGCGGGACATCTGATCTATTACATCTACACCGCATTTAGTGTCATTGTAGAATTTTATAGTCTCAGGGGTCTTTGCTTCAGATGTTTCATCCACCAAAACTCCATTATGTAGGGTGCTGAGGATAAGGACATTTTTCTTTACCTTTCCCTGATATGATATCAAGGTAGTATCGCCCGTTTTGTATATAACAGTAGTTTTTAGAGGATCGCGTGCATTTTTTACTGAAAGTGGCACCTCTTTACGACTTCTGTTCAGAGTGCCCACTACACTAGTTTTCCTATTTTTGAGTTCATTTCCCAGCTTCAGTGATGTAAAAAAGTTGTCTACAGTCACATTCCTTCCTTGATCTAGAAAAGGCTCAAGAAGACGTAAAACTACATGTTCACCTAGAGATCTATTTTGAGGTCTTGTCTCATCTTTTCCCAGGTATGGAAAACCATTCAAAACGTATCTGACTTTGGCATCTGCAGCAAGCCAATATTTGACTCCATACTTATCTGGTTTACTACTCATGTACTGGGTGAAAGGACAACGGCACTTTGACGGAAACAATTGTTCATCAATGGTTATGTTTTCTGTCGGTCTATAGCTTGCAATGCAGTTCTCAATAAATTTGTTCCATAGTTCAGAAGCTAAACAGAATCTGTCAGATTGTTTTCTATGAGCACGTGTTTCTTTTTCGTCGAATCGCAGGGATCTCAGTATTTCGTTGAACCTATTCCTCGCCATAGTATGTGAGAAAAACGGGGGGCCCCACTCTTTATTCCACAAGTCATGCAGCTTGAGTGTTCTTGCGCCATATGCCCCTCTAGCATACAAAATTGCAATAAATGCATCAAGATCCTCTAGAGATACAGACCACGAATCGTCATTTAGAACTTTGCGAGCTTCTATCTCAGTACATCTTTTGATAAGGCGTAAAATCGACTCGCTAATAAAAACTCTCCAAGCGCTTACAGGTGAATCCTTTATAATTTGTCTCTTTGCAAATCCTGTAGGTCCTGCTGTTTCACGAAGTATGTTTTGTTGGCCTCGTCTTCCAGTGGTGCGACCTGGTGCAACACGTGTCCAATTCGTTCCATCAGAGCCAAGTTCATTACCTCCAACATCTGCTCTCTCAGGTTGAGAAATCCCATTATTTCGAATTGTTCCTCGTCCACGTTGACCTCGCCTTCCTCGATTTCCTCGCCCTCTTGTAGCCATCGAAGCTTTGCCTGTATATGAAAAATATAAAATCTTCACTTGGTAAATAAAAGTACGCATTTGTATAGTAATACTCACGCGGTATTTCGGGAGACGGCGTTTGTGTCTCTTCCTCTTCTGCAAATCCTTCATTTCCCGGATTGCTTCTAGAATTATCACCCTCATTGGTGGAGAGAGTACCGTCTTCTTCATCACTTTCAGACTCATTTTCTAAGACCACGTGACTGTGAATGGCGTATTCTTCATGGTTGGAGTCGTTTTCTGAGTCTGATGCAGATTCCTCACCGCCCGAATTGATGGGTGACATTTTCTAAATATTCTAATAATTCTTTATCGTTGAGTGCCCGCCTGTGTGACATGATGTCGCAATACTCTTCAGAGACACAACAAAACTGATAAAACCCCACTACGAGGCACTGAGAATGACTGAACATGAAAACCAAATACAGATTTTATAAGCAAAGTGATCGGTGGTGGTCGGCTTATGTCGAATATTGCAACCGTCAAATGACGGGCGTTGGTATTTATAGGTAAGTTGATTAATTATTCCTAAACAAATGGACGCAAAAAAAACAAAAATTACAGAAGTACCCTTGCAGCAAAACATTAAAAGTCATGAAATTACAAAATCATAATGTGAATAATATAGTATTTATGGAACTAAAATATAAAACCGTCAATTGACTGCCTTCGGTACTTCTAGTGTTAAGGCACACATATAAAAACAATGACAATAAAAACCAGGATAAACGCTATAAGAGTGCATTTTCCCGAACTAAGAGGATTTCAATACCTCCATAACTTTTAATGACCAGGATCTTATTATATGAATTCAAATTTTAATTGTGTGATATCAAACATAACAAGATTTATCTACTTAAACTATTTACAGGAAAATAACCGTGCAAACTTGAGCTGGCCTCCAAGAATATCAAAGAATATGCTTAACGCTGAATAATAATCATAACTTGAAATTTTAAATATGAAGATATCTTTCCCTGACAAGTGGGAAATGTGGCCTAAAGTGTAACTTAGGTTGCCTATACATGATTATGATAAAACAGTCTAGCTAAATTATATCCTTTTTATTTATAAAAATAATTTATTTATATGCATGTGATTATTAGTAAAGTAAGGTTATAATTGCATGAAATCTTTAAACATAAGTTTCTAGTTTAAACCTTGATGAATCTAACTAAGCTCCTAACTATATTCTTTGTTAAATATATGCCCATGGCATAACCTGCCCCTCATTTAATTTAAGAGCCGATACTAAATATTCATTTTAACGTTACCGAACTTTTATTAAATGAAATTTTCAAAATGGTGAAACGACATCACCTCAATACTTTTATTTTTATCGGACGATATATAATAAAAGGTATCCATTTTTAGGGAAAATTTCATTGAGAGTGAGTTAAATATTTTTTTTCTCGGAAAATATATCTCATATATCTATGAGATTTTTGTAGGGGTTAGAAAGAAACCTTGCGGTTGTTATTCTATTAATTTTATGACAAAACAGTGTTTTATTTAAGATATATATGAAAAAATAGCGAACTATGCGTTCTTGTTTATTAATGGATATAGCGACAAATTTCTTTCTCTAACTTAACACTTTTCATATGTAGACATTATTTTCTTTAAAGAAATGTTCCGAATTTTAACAATAAAAGTGCAATAACAAAAAAACCGTTTTTTGTCGAAACCGCTTATCATCAGAAATCGTTTTTTTGTTTCCGCATTTTTATTATTAAAATTGGGAACATTTTTTTAAAAACAATAATGTCTACACATAAAAAGTGTTGATTTAGCGAAAAGATTTTGACGCTATCTCTATTAATAAACAAGAACGCATTGTTCGCTATTTATTCACATAAATCTTAAATAAAACGCATTTTTGTCTGAAAATCAATAGCATAAGAACCGCAAGGTTTCTTTCTAACCCCTACAAAAATCTCATAGATATATGACATATACTTTCTGAGAAAAAAATTAGTGAACTTACTTCAATGAAATTGTCCCTAAAAATGGGTACCTTTTATTGCGTATCGTCCGATAAAAACAAAAGTATACTAGTTAGAAATATAATATTTTACTGTTGTATGTAGAAATGAATTTACTACTTGCTCGTTTTTAAAATATTTAATTTGGTTCAGTAGTGGACTTCGCTTTATTTAAATCAGCATTTCATCATGTAAACATTTCCTATAGAAAGTACTTTTAGGAAAGGATTATTTTATATTTGATATAATTAAACAACGTGGTGTCACCAAGAATGATGTTTTTCAGTATTTGTTTGCTTATATTTTAATATAATATCGATTACTTCGGGAACGACCTTGATAAGAAACTGTGTGAAGTGCTTCGTCAACTTATTTTATAGAGATATTTCTGTTAACATTCTGAGAACACAGGATTCGAAAATACAATTTCCTTTGTTAGTGATCTGCGTGTTTAATTTTAAGTCAGTTTACGGCGTAGGAATCTTGTCTACACGCCAGACGCTGTACCACCGCATAAGTTTGGCGCGCGATTTCTGGCGGTTCTACTTTTTTGTATTTGAGTCTAGAATCCTATAGAAGGTCAAGTAAAAAGCGCCCTTGCTGCATAAAAACAGATGTAACCACGCGGAGATTCGGGACCCGACGTGATAAAAACCCGCGCTGGAGTTGACGCTAAAAGATTTACCACCAAACCCTTACAGCAAGCGGTCGATATTATAAATGTACACACTTTAACTTGGGGTGTGCGGGTTCTTCGTTTGAGTTCAGATCAATAATGAGTGATCTATAATCACTGCTACCGAATTACAGTTAGTTATAAACCCTTTAGATTTGCTATAAATCTAAATACAGTACAGGACCGTTTCAGTGCTATTTTGTGCAAAGTGCCAGTTTTAAAAGGAATTCCGTCTCGATAAATCGTGTTAGAAAGATTTATAATTTTGTAACGCGAGTAAACAAAGGTGTTTCACTTTTTGGTAAAGAACTATTAAAAACAATTATTTTGTTTCGCCTGATCTTAAGACAAGTGCAGTTTGTTAATGAAAGAAAAATCATTTAAAGCCGATCTCGAATTTAATGACCGACTCCCGTGCTTTTATAAATTAAAATTCCGCTTAAAGAATTTAAACGCATTTAGTGCTACTAGTGATTAAAAACAATTTAAGTTCCAGAAACATTATCGTTATTTTCTAAATGAAAGTAAATACGTTATCACGTATAAACAGTTTAAAATCTTATTTTTTTTGTGCTCGACCCAGTTTGTTTATGAAACCATATGGGCGAATGACAGTAATTAAATTGAATCGAGTTTCTGGTACTGAAAATCAACACTTCAATACAACGCCGAGTTCAACAACAATTTTCCGAAATAAGGCCAATTTCCAATTTCTACTGGACTATATGTATTTGTATTCCACGAGTTTGGTGGATGAAATTCAAGGTACCGTATTTTTTAAGTGATTGTTTTATAATGCAGTTAATTAAGAATCTTTTAGTTAAAGAATGTTGCAATTTTTCTTTAGGAAGAGAGCTCTCCACTTTGTTTAGAAATCTTTAAATTATGTATTTTAAAATCATCCAAATTGATAATAGTTGAATTAATCTAATTTGCTTAACCTTCGTTAGATATTTGTTTATAGATTTTGTCAACAAAGTCTAGTCAATACAAATTTAAATACCTGATTCAATGTTATTGAATAATTTTTGTGGTCGATCTAATAAACTTTTTGGTTATGCTTGTTAATTAATGAAAGGTCTTAAATAAATTTTTTTCTTGATTTACTCTGGTATAATTATGATCTAAAGAATATGGATTAGACTAGTAATAAATGTACGAGTGGTGTTTTATTTATTTTATATATATGTATTGTTTTGTCTTAACCATATGTTTTTCCTGTTAAATAAATGTTTTCAGTTCAAAACTAAGGATCTAGAAAACGGAACCATATAATTATGAACATCTTATTTCATTTTTATTTCAAAATTTTAAATAAACAAAATCTTTTTGATTCAACTAAGTATTTTATTCATTTTCTGGTTAATGAATTTAATAATTTTTAATGCTTATTTAATTAACATCTTTGATTGGTTATTTATAATCAATACCTTAAGCTTCATAATCAGATGGCGCCCTTTTTGAGTTATTATTTGTGTTTTGAGACCTTTATCTACTCCTTTTCACAATTTATACAGCTGTGGAACCAATACCTACGACTTGAATAATTAATTTGTAAGAGAGAGTTTAAATCTCAAGCTGTGGCAGATATTTTGAGTTTCTTAGATACAGTAAGTATAAACCATTTTATATAATTTTTATAGTTTATTGTTATTTTACCATGGCTAAAAAAGCTTTGTTTCATGCTGTGCCTATTTCATTCTATTGTAGTCAGTAAATGCCCCAGTTACCTCTACAATCTTATCACAGTTAGAACTGATGTGCATCATATACTTACCAGGTATCGGGGACGTATATCTCCTCCACTTCATCGGACAGAGCTATTTAAACGTTCATTCTCTTATCAGATCTGCGCTCAATATAATAAGATACCTGATAACAGGAAAGAATATAATGCTGCTAGATTTAAGACTGAATTGCGCAAAAGTCTAATAAATGACCAGATACTCTAAATATACAGATACGAAGTTTACCAGCACATCGCATGTCTTAGTTTGCATTTCAATTCAATTAATTTATTTATTTTTCTTTTTTTTTTCTCTTTTTCTTATATAATGCTTCTATATCGTGTATTTATACTAGGTGTTTATAACATTTTGTTATCACGGAAATCATATTATAGTTAATTTTGGAATAGGTTAGTATTAGGCATACTCTTCTCACTTTTTCTTGTAATTATTTCAATACAGGGTTTGGATGGAAGAACAGTAAATATACTGAATCCCACCCTGGGATTATGCTATTATTAATGTTTTTTTTTTTTATGTACAATGAAATGTATATAATGGTGAAGCATAATAAAGTGGATTATTATTATTATTAATTTTATTAGCTGATTAAAACTAATCTTACAAGCCTATACAACAATTTTAAGACCATTATTACGATCTCATAGTCATTTTAAATATTTTGGTTAGAGATTACATATTTATTTTTGTACTCTTATTATTAAATGGCACATTAGTAAAAACCCTTTTAATTAATGCTCATTAGTTGTGACTTCCTTTTGATTCCTTTTGGAGTGTCTAACACACAGATATATAATTATAATGGACATATAGAACCTCCCAAAATATCCAGAAGTGTCACAGTTTAGGCTAGTATAGGTTAGGTTAGGTTACTATTGGTTTGGAAATTACGTTAACTTAACAGAGTGACTATTCGTACACACTGTATGTACGAGTAGTCTGGAGGCTATTCGTACACACACTTTAATTTCTCGAATAATCGGTCGAATCGGTTGAGGGGTGAGTATCAATTATTTAATCAATTATTGCAGTATCTTTCTTGAAACCATCTTTTTAACGACAAACTTATTTTTGGGGGTTTTAACTTTCTAATAACAAAAGTGAAATTAAACCTCAAAAATGCGATAATTCTATTATCAATCAATAAGTTATTAATAAATGATTTAATACAGTGCGCTTTTTACTAGACGCCCCAGTAATTTCTTATGGGAAGTCCAAAACGTCATATATCCAAGCAACCAAGGGTTTAGGCGATTAATAGTGGAGTAACAATGAAAATTGTAACAATAACCTGGGAAAATGGAGAAAAGCCACAATGCTTTAAGGAACGTTTTTATTGAAATCCAAGCACTATGTCATTGCATCAGTGATTTGGCAATGCGCGGTGTGTGAAATTAACTGCCATTGACCACTTTTATAATTTTCAGTAAACGGGAAGAAAGAAGACAAGACATTTTGATTTGACAAGTGCCTGCAATTTCAACTCTAAATTGGGTTTTACTTGCACTTAATTAAATTAAAAATTAAAATTAAACATCTCTGCTGCTGCTTTCAACTCCACAATTCCTTCATAATATTTACCAGAAGCTCATCAAGAAGTTCATGTAGTCTTCATATATCTTTTTCTCGGTGTTGTCCCACAATTGATCGCATTGCCAGCAATATGCTGGGTATGGATATCAATCTTCATTTCATTCCACCGCATGTGTAGAATAAAGTTGACAATGTGGTGTCGAAGCGTGAGGTAGTTACTTGTGAAACCATTTTGAACAAGCAGTCTCCTCCTCCACTATTTTTCATAATTTCAAATTGTACTCAATTCAGCGACAAGTTTTGACGCAATCTGAAAGGTAACGACGCCTTGGTCAAGGTATTAGAGAGGCAATTACAGACGCTGTGATTTATGCTAGCACCAGTTGAACCTAAACCGAACACTGATGATGGAAATGCGGAGGGCGTATTTGGAGACAGGGAAGACGATGATGTTGATGAGGAGGAAGAAGCTGGTGGTGAGGGTTATGATGGCGTATTTGGGAACAAGCTCTGTGATGGCGATAAGAAGTTTGTAGGGGAAAAGGATATCTTGGTAGACTAAGAACTTGTGCAGGCTCTTCATTTTCAATGCGATGCTGTTGAACTTTTGACAGACGAGATTTTACTACATGGCCACCATCTACTGCCAAACAAGTTCTGAGCTTCTGAGGCATTGTCTAGCACGCTCGGATAATCGTGTCTTGTTTTAAATCAAATTCTTAAATAATTCTGCGCTACAGTTCCAAAAGCGTTGTAGGTTTGGTGCGGTACACTTCAGTCTTCAGATCACCCCAAAGCCAGTAACATGGTGTTAAATCTAGCGATCTTGCAAGGCATTTCAATGTACCCGGCTCTATCACTCCCCTTCCGATCCAACGCAATCCAAACTTCTGATTTAAAAAGTATCTTACGGCTAGCGAGTAGTAAGGAGGGGCTCTATCTTGAAGAAAGAAGCAACTTTCAAACTCTTAATTCATAGGCTTCAAGTTTTGGAAGAACATATTCCTTCGGCATCTTATGATAGTTTTCTCCTGTTCACTGTAAGGGTTGAACATGGGACCGTAGATGGGTAGACGAGTGCGCTTGTCATGACCAGTACTTTTGTAAAAGATGTAGGGGCCAGTTATTCCAATGCTGATATGGCATCCCTTCCGAAAAAAATGTTGATATTTACAATTTAGATTTAAATTATCCTCATCTAATATTAATTGCCCCATTATTATTATTACAAATATTGAATTAGGTTATGCCACGCTATATTTGACAAGTAAATTCAAATATATCAAACGGTGACATAGGGCATTTACGATAATTGCATCGAGTTAACCGGGTTACTATTTCTGTCACTGTTATTGACATTAAAAAGAAAATGACAGAAATAGTGACCGGACTGAACCGCTCCAATTATCGTAACGTCCATAATTTCAGTTAAGATCTACCGGTGAGCAGCACCGGTTTATCAACGATAAGTCTGCTGAATGCGACCAATGAATGAGGAGTTATTCGAAATTTTCCACAATAGCTCGTTGGAGAATTGATTTCTGCGGATAAAGTAACAAAGGTAAAGTAATTAATTAATTAAAGTCGTGTTAATCTTAACAAATCAGTAAAAACATTCTACTGCCATTTAAACGTCAATACGTCATATTGGATGACAATAAAGCATATACTACAGCCTGGAGGCTATTCTACACACTGTGTGTATAAATAACATCCAGACTATTTGTACACACAGTGTATGTACGAATAGCCCGGAGGTTATTCTTACATACAGTACGACATTGTTTCTGAATTCAAATCGTTTAGTCTAAACAAACCGATCAGCTTTGTTTATTTTGTAGCACACTTGCTGAACTATGCAGCCCTTGTTTTGCTGTACAAGCGAGATTCAGCACGTCTTATGGCTTTTTATTACAAAAGACCGATCTCCCGCAATCTTAGTGGGAATTATGTACCGATTGTATTTCTAATAATTTTAAAGTATAAGAAAATTGGAAAAAAATATTAAAATCTGCATAAGGTAGCCACCTGAGGAGTATCCTTAAAGATTTATTGATATTTGTATTATACGGGCACGAAGAAATAGTTTCTATTTTCCCTATCGGTGTACACCTTACTTTTCAAGTGGTCTCAGAAATATAAATCCAATGGATTTACGTCGGGAGATCCTGGGGTTCATTTCGTCCAATCCATCGATGCGGTAATCGCTCATTAAGATGGTCACGAACAGCTGTTATATATATGGGCTGTTGGACCATCATTTTCCTTCCAAGTCAAGCCTCTTGAATGCAGATTCAGCAACTGCGGTAAATACTTTGGCGGAAATCGTGTCCCCTTTCCTAACCCCTGCCAATTGATATGCAATCGGTGTTTTCGTGTAATTTTATATTCATTTTTGCATTTTTTGTAAATTCTTGCAGTGCTCTCAACACTGCGTCCAGCTCAATTGTATCGAAAAGTCTTATGGCAGTCCATGTACCATGGCAGTACTAATGGTTTTGACGCTTTGTAAATTGTCGTTGCACCCAAATCCAGCACGTAAACCGGCCTGAACCAATAATTGGTAAAAGTCTAATTTTTTCTCGAGTTTCGTAGTTATAATTCTTGTAAAAAGTTTGTCGAGATGAAGACTTTTACAGTTGCATTTTAAAATAATCATTTCAAAGCATTCCATTTATTGTATGTTTATGTAACCAAAAATACATAAACGCTCAAAATGCGCTGGCTGTTTAACTTTTTTCATTTTAGGTACTTCAAGATAATTTAACACTAATGAACAAATATAGGGTATGAATGAATCTAAAGTAATAGAGTATATTGTATTTTAATATAATATCATGGTATGTCTGTAGTACCTCCAGTTCAACTATATACCCCTTCTTGTGGTGCAGTATTACGATAGCATTGCCTCATTTATCTGGTATTGCACCGTTGAACAGACATAGATTATACAAATCACTCATGATTTGAAATAAACAAGAACCACCGGTCTTTATTGCGTCAGTAACCTTATCTTCTGCAAGTGTCTTATTGTTTTTTGATTTCTTCAATGCTAAATGTACTTCCTCTAAGGCTAACATAATGTCTGGTAGTGATTCCTATCCTTGATTTACTTATACTGTTCTTTATGTATGGCTCCAAATGTGGAGTCAAGTTAACTTTATTTATTTCTCTTCTTCCATTTCCAAGTTTTCTGCGCAGCACCTTCACACTTTTGTTGTCTTCTATAATTTGTTTAGTTTTATTTGTGTTGTATTTTTTGATGCCATTTCTATAGCTTAAGATATTTGCTTGTTTATATCTTTTAGATCTTCAGTATTAACACTGTCCCTTCTCTTCTGCATTAATTTCTTGGTCGACTGGCTGATTTTTCATCTTTTGTTGTTTTGGGATAATGTTTGTTTTGATTTTTTAGCAAGGCAATAATTGTGTTTTCGTTTAAGCTATTGTTATTTATTTATACTCATTTATATTTAAAATTACTCATTTATAGTTGTGAAGACTCACATTATTAAAACACGATGTGTTTTATTTTATATAGTGCATTGTACTCATCGAAGAATGACTGTTCTAAGAAAACACATTTTACTTTACTACTGCTCATGACAGGATGTCATGACTATCATTCAAGACCGAATGAATCTAAACTTACCAAATTACCTAACTTATTATATACGAAATTTAATTAATTTATTTTAATTTATTTGAAGGGTATAATAATATATAATTATAAACATTAAAGGAATAATATTTTGAGCTTATAAAAGTTTTATACAGGTTTTAAATTAAAATAAATATCATAACATAAAATATTACATATGCAAATAATAAAGGCTGTAAATAATAAAATTGTATTGAAGAATATTTTAAGGAAACTAGTTCAAAATATTAATGATACAATCTATGAAAAAATATATACAGGGTGTCCTGAGTTAGAACGCATTAATTGTAAGGGGTTATAGAAGACATCATATATATACTGAGGTGTTATGGTTTCACCGTTTTTGAAAATTTCATTAAACGATGTTCGGAAACGTTAAAAGGAATATTTTTATCGATTTTTAAAGTTAATAGAGGGGCATGTTATGTCTTGGCCACATAATTAATAAAGACTATAGTTAGGAGCTTAGTTAGATTCATCAATGTTTAAAAATAAAAACTTATGATTAAAGATTTAGTGCAAATATAACCTTACTTTCCTAATATTTCATGCATAAATAAATAAATCACATTTATAAATAAAAAGGATATTATTTAGCTAGACGTTTGATAACAATCATGTAGGGGTAACCTAAGTTACACTTTAGGTCAGTTCCCACTTGCCAGGGAAAATCATTTCCATATTTAAGATTTTCAGTTACGATGATTGAGCGATAAGCATATTCTTTGGTATTCTTAGAGGCCAGCTCAAGTTTACTTTTGGTTATTTTCCTGTAAATAGATTAAGTAGATTAATCTTGTTATGATTGATATAACACAATTAACTTTTGAATTCATTTAATAGAAACCTGGTCACTTTATTTACAGGAGGTATTTGAAATCCTCTTGGTTCGCGAAAATGACTTTTATAGCTTTTATCCTGGTTTTTCTTGTCATTGTTTTTATGTGTGCCTTAAGCACTGCACACTGGACATTTTGTGCACAAATTGATTAACGTAGATGTTATTTTCAAGTTGGTGTTTGTGAAAGCATCTATTGGCAGATATGGTATATCGTACTGTAACAAAATCATGTTTGTATGAAATTGTAAAGATATTTTCATGTATAAAATAATTGTATCACACACATTGTATATCCATATAGCTAATCTGTAAAGATGAACTCTTG
Organism: Agrypnus murinus; assembly: GCA_929113105.1. Taxonomy (NCBI): domain Eukaryota; kingdom Metazoa; phylum Arthropoda; class Insecta; order Coleoptera; family Elateridae; genus Agrypnus; species Agrypnus murinus. The sequence continues at coordinate 114,446,788 of OV816031.1, forward strand.
AGTTGTTAATTTGTGTATGTAATTATTTGTAAGGAGAATCTTCATTGTCAAGTGTTTTTCGTCCGTACCTTCTTTATTATTCATTTTGGGACTATATATGTCCTATATGTTTTTGATCAGCGTTTAAAGCCCTACAAGTTTATAACATCAGATCTGGGATCGTGTTAATCCGAATCACATGTTTTGGATTATGACGTCACGAGCGTCGACCGATTGTCTTTTGTTTTCAAGAATCTGTCATAGAGTTCTTTTGTTATGGCATTTCCTATATAAGCTGCTGCATTTGGAAACAAATTTAGTCGACAAATTAAAATCTGTAAAAATTTGAGGTTAGATTTATAACCACATGGTTTTGACAAGTGTCAAGAAATAAACAAAGTATTGAAAATAAATTTAAAGGTGTTTACCTGTTTTATCTACCTGAATTTTAATGAAGATTTGGTATTGTGCTACGAATATAAATAAAAGTGAAAGTGTTTCTTCGTTTTTATAAATGAATTCAAGTGAATTGAATTTGTGTTTATCGATCTACGCATCGATATTTTTATGAACAACAATCAGCTGTTTGGTTATAGCAGTATTACCAATTGGATTAATATTTTGAAAAGGAAACTATATGAACATACCAGGTTGGTTTTGAAAATAGTTGTTTCTCGTAATTAAAAGAATAATAAAACTTGATTTGTAAAGTTCATCTTAGGGTAGAAAAATCTATTTGATTTAATTCATTAAATTCTTTTTAAGAATTTGTTTAATTTTCAATTAAAAGAAAACAATTCAAATTTGCTTTAATAAAGATTTATTTATTTTGAATAACATTTTTATTTACATTTTAATAATTATTTGTGTTGGTTTGTTCAAACGAATAACTGTATTTAATCCTATGTCAGATAATACGACTTTTCTTAACGTTTGAGCAAACTTGAGGATTTATTCTCAATTTCCAATTGTGAATTATATTTTCGTTCTCTTTGTTTTTGCTTTCCTGAATTTAATTTTTGTTTTTGAATAAAGTTTTTGTATTTTAATTAACGTATGTGTTTAATTGATGCTAATACAAGCATACAGCATTATTCTCTTTCAAATTCAGGTTACAGTTACAGGTGTCCAGCTTGCAGAAGCATAAGTGCTTACAGTTTAAGTTTTTTCTTGTTTCCAGGCATAAAAGAATATAAGAGTCTCGAAATTCAAATAATTTATGTTTTACCGAACAAACCTGAGCTAGCTGAGAGAAATAAAGAATATGTGTGGTGTATTTTAATCATAATCCATCGTACATAATTTATACAGAACGGTGGAAAAATTATTTAAGTATTTTTATATTTTTATATCGGGGTCACCGCAATACAATACATATACCTATATCTAAATTAAAAACAATTCTTGATTATTGGATATTAACTAATTTATGTAAGTTATAAGAAAATTAAAATAATTAAATAAGGTAATTAAGGTATAATAAATACTAAAACATAATACAAATACAGAAATTGTTAATTTTAACGACGATTTTACTTTGCAGATAACCAATACTTATAAGCGAATATTGTAATTTTTCTTTTAATACAAACCTAGTAATTTTTTGTATAACGAAATTCATTCAACAATTTTGCAACAAAATAGATACAAAGAATTTCTCCTGCAAAAACTGTTAGATCTAGCAGCTATGAAACTTAGTGAAGGCTCATTATTCTGATTATTTTCTCTAACTTGATTTATTAAACTACTACTATAGTTCAACCAAGAATACAAGAAATGAGTCATTACAAACACGTGGGCGAAATTGTAAAATGCATCTAGAATTACGCGAAGGCCACGCTGTAATCTAAATGATAAAATAAACAATAAATGAGCTAGAAAGATTCAGTAGCGGAGCAAACACCTTTTTAATTAAAAATGAATGTAAAATCAGCAATGAAAATCTGTTGGTTCTAGCGTACGTCACTGAATTCTTAGCAACGTAAAATTTGTACTCTTATCTTATCTCACCTCGGTTCGTATTTCTTTATTCCGGTGTGATAACGAAAATGACTCATTTCTTGTATTCTTGGTTGAACTATATACGATTAACACATTTATTATATAAAATGTGACTAATTCTAAGTTTGTAACATCCTATTTCATCAAGAGTTGGGTTATGAATCTGTTAAACAAATAAAGAGGTAATAAATAAAATCAACATGTTTTAACAAAAGAGAAATAATAAAACCCCTGATGAACCAAGAACAACACCTTATGTGAACAAGTTTCTAGAAAAATGTACAAATTTTTGTTCAGTTCATAGCCATGTATAATATGTTACATATTCGTTATGTAAATAGTAGATTAGACAATCATTTTAGTAGGAGTAGTATGAGAAAATAAAAATGCATGCATTACTTCTTGAGCGGTAGTCAAGTAAGGTTACTGTCTTGAGCACTACACAAGTAAAGTTAAGTCTACCTTGCGTAGTTTAAACAGCAGTTTAGTAAAGTTCATTCTGTCTTCAAAAAGATAGAGAAATAAAAATCTTTCTGTTAAGTACAAATACATTGCTAGATTATTTCTGTGAAAATAATTTATTTCATTAAATGTTTGCAAATTAATTAATTTTTAATATTGCTGATATGGTTCCAACAAGCAAATATTAAATTTATATGTATTTATTAATATAAAATGTATTTCTAGTTCTTATTTGCGATAAGATATTTCCATTTGAATATCAACATTAAAAGTCTTCAATTTCTAAAGTAGGCCACAGAAAATTGCAGTTTTGTTCTGTTTTCAAAACTAATTTCTTCTAATCCTCTTTAAAATGCTTTATTCACATATGAATCATTAAGAGAACAATATACAGAAACATACAAACAGAACATAATCAAAACAATTTTATTGTTTTCTCTCTAGCAGAATAAAATATGTACCATTTTTGTAACAATAGAATTACGATACAATTTTATTTTACATAATATAAGAAAACACAATTAGAAAGAATAACGTATTTCACGTTTATATGTTTACGTATTTATTATTAACTAATATGTCATGAACGCAATATCAATATCATTGAACATGAGAAAAATCTTCATCATTGCCATCACCCGGCTTGTTTCTATGGAATTTTTTTCTGTTCGCTTATTATCAAACATAACATAAATAGTCAATACAAGCACTTAATTATAAAAATGTCAAATCAAACTTTGGAAGGGATTCCAGGAAATTAGTTATCGAGAATACTATTTCTAAGAATTTACATCACGATACCGCTTTTTAAGAACAAAGTTCAAAAGAAGTGGAGATAAAACGTGGAGTATTAGAATCCTTTAACCTCTTGACCGTTTTATCATGTTTTCATTTATTTGCAAACTTTTCTATAGAACTACAAAATAATACTAAATATAAAACAGCCAGCAACTATTTATTATTAATGGTCATTACACTAAAAATCATTAGTATAGAATGAATAAAAGGTAATTACATGCACCTACAGAAATATTCGCAAACAAATTATAAATTATAAAAAATTCTCATCCTCTATACATATGTTTATACATTAATCGCATGTCCTCTTGTTACTTTTGTTTACACCCTCCCCCTTACTTTTAACATATAATTTAGAAAACTTTTTGCAAATATTATTTATTATTAAGATATTCATAATTGTCACACTTTTCATAAAATTTATCGCAAGTTATCTATCACTGTCAATGCAAAAACGATAATAACAGCCATTCATGAAAGGTTAGATAATAGATTGCACGAGCTGATTTAACGCCACTATTAGATTATGACCGACATAACTCTGATTTTTTATTTCTTCTGACCTTACCTCTAATTCTGATCGTGTTTCTAAGAAACATTGCAACGCAATATATCAAATGAAAAACAATGAAGTAAACACTGAATGTATTACTAAATAATTTATTAACTGAATATGCGACCCGTTCCGGGAAAACGATCCAAAAATCATGATTTCCAATTTCGAGTCAATATTGCCTGCTTGGTTATTCGACCATTGACTAATGACAATTATAATAAGGGCATTTGAAGTAAGTGTAAGATATCATTTAAATATTTACATTTACAAAAAAGTTTCTATACACTGCAATGACGGTAAGCCTCATCCAAGAATATTATGAACTATTATAGATTACAAGGGAAACCTCGTCAAGAAATGATGATCAAAAGGCTAGTTTATTGAAGGGTGTCCTTAACAACGTTCGTTGTGTGATTACAATCCTTTGGGTTTCCAAGAGTGATTATTTAATATTCCTATTTATTGTACTACAAATATTAAGTTTACCATTCTCAGACGAACTTTGAAGCGTTATTTAACAAACACCCCCGACTTATCCCACCCCACCACCAATCCCGACTTATCTCACCTTCCTCCCTTAGTTATTCCGTCTTACTCCTTTTTTGACTTACCCCTCCAACTTATCTCTTTATCAAATTTACCACCCTTCTCCTGGTATACCCTTTCCTACGACATCATCCTCTATGACTTACCTCCACAGGCTAACTCCCCCCGAACTCTTCCCTCGACTTACCCACCCGTTTCTAACAACCTAAGCAACCTAATAACAAATCAAACGAGCAAACTTTTGTAACCGTGAATAGTTTCAAAACTTGACATGCTGGAAATTGAGAGGGCATGGCTAGTGGATGTCCGATTTCGTACGTCTCGCATTAAACATTTTAGATTTATTTATTTTAAAATATAAAACTGAAATTAAGTAGTGCTGACTAATCTACACAACTAAAATTTCAATATAAAAAAAGAATCACGTAAATTGGCCCAGTAGAAATCTCAAACGAACTGGAACAAAAAACAGTTTTGTGTTTTAAATATATAGATAATAGGGGGAAATATAAAGGGAACTATTATCCGGAGATCTAGCTGGCCATGCAACCTGTCCACAACCAATCCACCTTGGGTAATGGATATTTACGAATTTCTGATTTTCTTAAATCAGGGATACCCTTCGAAAATATATACATAACCTTACGGAACACCTTGTATATCTCACATCATTCATTATAAGTAGAAAGAAAATAATTACTGATGGTGTGTAATATTACTCGTAACCAGGGTAGGACAAGGATTATGAATTGGGAACTAAATTAACAAAAATGGGATTAGGGATTGGGATTGGATTTTTTGAAATTAGAGATCAAGTATTGAATTCCTAAAAATACTTTTTTAGAATTAGGAGTTTAGAATTAGATATTTTAAAAATATTGTTGGAATTAAAAAGTGGGGATTGAAATTTTTAAAAAATTTTTTGGGATTAGAAATAAAGAATTAGATTTTTTAAATATTTTTGCGATTAAGAATTCAATTCTTTAAAATCTTTTATGGGATTAAAAGATTAGATTATTCAAAATATTTTTCAGATTAGGGATTGAATCCTTAAAAATATTTTCTAGGATTAGGAGTTAAGAATTAGATTTTTCAAAATATTGTATGAGATTAGGGGCTGGGGATTGAATTTTTAAAAATATTTTTTAGGATTAGGGACCAAGAATTAAGAGACTAGAGCTTTTCAAAATATTGCTTGAGGTTAGGGTTTAGTTTAATTCCGAAATTATATTATTGTAATTGTTAAAATGTATTTTTTGCAACTTTCGCAAAAGTGATTAGGTACTTTCGTACAAAACTTTACCTTGCGAATAGTTCTACAATGACTTACTTTCCTGTGTTGACATGATATTTACTTCAAATATTTTATTGACTTTTCAAAAAATTCAGTAATTCATTTTTGTGTTATATTAAAGCAGCTACAGAAAAACATACGCAACACGTCAAGAATACGGTTTAACAGGACCGTATGTCAGCTCATTCTATATAGTAGCATTTTTCTATTTTCTGTCTTGTTGCGCAAATAAGTATTTTCTCCTATGCAGGGAGAAAATTATTTTATTATGTCTAGTGTTGCGAGAAAGCAGATATTTGTCGAACAGTCCGACAAAACCTCAAAGAATGCTTATTAGACAGTAGTGACAAGCGAAAATAACGGGCATTCCAAGGGCATCTGGATCACGTTATACCTTAGAATTAATATTTGTTATATTTTTTAATTTTTGTTGACAGCATAACCTATTTTTGTTTAAAATAAAAATAAATAAAGTTTTATTTTTTAGTGTAGGATAAAAAATAACTACAGAAAACCGGTTTTCTGGTCCAGAAGAAGGGCCAAGGGTCTTTGTTTTCCCTTATTGTTGTATTTTATAATTGTTGTTGATTGAAGATAAATGAGATACTTTGGGAACATGGGAAGAGCAAAATATGTAAAAAATGGTGTGGCCATGTTTTGTGAGAAAAATGGTTTAGAGAATCCAGCTATGTAAATACAGCTTGTATATAGTATGTTCTAAATGTTGGAACTTTGTGTAACAAATGCAACCATTTGAGAAAAACTTCATCAATACAGACAGGAGTGTTACAAATGTTGGAGATTTGGACATAGAGCAAATAATTGCAAAGTGTGGTGGCGATCATACGTTTAATGAATGTTAATCAGCGACTATTAAAGCATAACTGCGATATAAACTGTAAAGTTGATCGCCAAAAAAATTGCAGAATCTAAATTATATGTTGCGACATTTGCCAAACTATGTTTATCTTATAAACGTGTACTTAAACAAACAAAAACTAAAGTAGATTATCCTGCGACCTCCAGTCTTTTTTAAAAATATAATATCGAATTAATTTTTATTGATACAGAAAGTTTAATACCTCATACAAGATAAAACAGAAAAAAAAACAGAAATAGTTTGTGTAATTCCCCTATTTTTTACAAATTTTAGGGATTAGCAATTAAGTTTTTCTAAATATTGTTTCGGATTAGGAATTGAAGATTGAATTGAAAAAAATTGGGATTACGCATTGAAATTGGATGTTTTAAATATTTTTGAGATTGAGGATTATGGATTAATTTTTAAAAAAATATTTGTTCGGGATAGGGAATTGAGGATCAGATTTTCTAAATTTGGATTAGGGGGTGGCGATTGAAATTTTCGAAATAGATTTTGAAATTAGGGATTAGGGATTGAATTTTTAAAGATATTCTTTGGGATTAGAGAACGGGTTTTTTAAAAATTTTATAAACCATGTGAATCTTTTTCAAAAATATACCATGGAATTAATTATATTAATACAGAAAACCTAATACCTCATAAAGAAGAAAAAAAAACAGAAATAGTTTGTGTAATCCCCTATTTTTGACAAGTTTTGCAGATTAGAGATAACGTTTTTCAAAATATTCTTTAGACTAGGAATTGAAGATTGAATTGATTGAGAAAATTGGGAATTGGATTTTTTAAATATTTTTGAGATTAAAATATTTTTTCGGGAGAAGAAATTGAGGATTAATTTTCTTTAATTATTTCTTAAGATCAGGGAGTAGGGATTGAATTTTTCAAAACAGTTTTTGAACTAAGGGACTGGGGGTTGAATTTTTTAAAATATTTTTGGGATTAGGGAATATATTTATGGAATTAGAGAAATACTTACAATTCATTTCATTCGTGAAAATTTGAACATTCGACAGGCGACGCGACAGGGATATGCGTTTACGGAAAATATAAAGAGGTTAGGATTGGTTTCTTGTTTTCCTGACGTCATTGTGAGCAGTTAAGGTTTTAATAGAAACTTCAAATTGGTTCTTTAAGTCTTAAGAAATTAACTGAATATTTTAATATTATTAAAGAAAACATAAATTATTATTATTTAATTTCTGTTTGATCCTGATTCTTATTGACAATTTCTGTTTGTTTCCCATTGTTTATATAAAAAGAAATGTTTTAGAGGTAGATACTGTTGTGAATAGCTCACAACTTGCATTCATTGCGTAGATACGGAATGGTACTAGGCAACAAGAATAATAAACAAGTCATATAAAATATAAATAAATATCTCATAGAAGTAAACTTGTGTTTTATTATCTTCTTGAAGAGATATCTGTATCACTAACACTACATCAGTGTGCACCCTCGCTATAATACTTACCGCGAAAAATAGTACACTGAGAAGATTATTTGGCTGGACCAATTAAATTTATTTTTTTAACTAAATATTTAGTTAAATCAAATAAGATTTAGTTTATTTAACTGAATATTTAGTTGAATTACATCAATTTAATTGGTCCAACTAAATGTTTTTCTCAGTGATATGTGACACGTAACTTATACGTATAGGGTTTAGTGCTAGTTTATTTAAGAGTTTATTGCAATTTTTATTGCAAATTGATAAATGCAATTGCGAAATGTTAAATGCAATTTATTGATACGGTGTATTAATATAGAATGGATAAAATTATACCATATGCATTTAAACACTTTGAATGATTTGGAGGCATCGGTTAACGATTTATCACAAGCGAAGACAATATTAGAATCGGAAACGTCGCCTGGTGTAATTGCGATTTTGTGCTCCTATGAGTACAAATTATGAATCACATTGATGTGTGAAAACAAACGAAATTTCCAATTTCAAAAGCGGGTTAGTGTATAATTTTGCACGAAACTTTTCATAGTGTAGGGTTAAATCTAGACACTTTGCAAGCTTCTCGCTACCAGGTGCTATTACGAGCGGATCAAACTAATAGAAAATGTCTTACCAATTAAGCAATCGTTAGTGGCGGCATATATCATACAAACAATTTATTTATTGGGAAAATTCTTAGTTGCCTTGGGGGAAAAATAGAAGGAAGGTAATACCTGCTTGTGTCGTTTCAAAAATAAGCAAATATCCTGAAGATAATGATATGTACGTGGTTTCGTCCTGCAGAAGGAGAAGGTCCAGATTATTTTGGTTAAGAAAAATGAATAATTTTTTAAATATTTTGTGTTAACTAAATATTTACATAAGTTATAAAAAAGTAAAAATAACTTTAAAAATAACATGTACTCCTTGTTTTCACGTATAATTAAACTGTTACATTAATAAATACGTTCTATTAGTAATAATAATGACATCTAATGATTATATGAGTTTTTTTGCTTCCTCTGCTGTGGCTATATTTGCAGAGATTATGGCTGCATATTTATCATTTTCAATATTCAAATACGTAGGATCAGCGAAGTTCTTTTCTATTACAAATAGTTATTATTTTCTCCCGTAATTCATTCGATTTTTTTTTGAAAAATTTCTTGATACAATCAACCCTTTTCAATCTTTGCAACCACTGCCAGTAAATGTTAAGATTTTTATCTTAACATTTTATTTTAACCTTGCTTGTTCCATCTGTAAGTCGGCTGCAGCCGCACTTAGGGCCTACGTAATAATAATAAACGCCCCCTCCCTCCCGCATAAACTTATAGCTTCTGGGGCCTGGTTACCAGGTTATGGGTTGTAGCAATTATTATTATTATTATCTGTATTTGGAAAAGAAAAATTATATTCGCCAGCTTTTCAGTATTCTTACACCCGAATATACAACATCGAGGCATGTTGTTTTAATGGGTAACTACACCATAGTAAATAACCTAATAAATAAACGCTTTTTGTTTACCTCCAAACTCGTGAAATGCACTAATTTACTAATTTGTGGTCGGATTTCTACTACCAAAGCAGTTTAGTATACTTTGCATATTAGGCGCGTGCACGCGTGACGTCACACGCTTCGGATCTTTCAACTTCAAAAATTAATTACAGGCTTATTTTTAAGAATTTAGAAATTTTACTTGTGAAATGGCTATCTACATTTTTTTGTTTAATTAATTATCTGAATGTAAATACGCTTAACAACACCTTTATACAAAATAAATAATATAGTGTCATATTCGAATTGTTAGAGAAAATAGTAGTTTGTGCAACAAGGGTGGATATGATGCCTATATCGCACGAGGACGAAGTTTGAGGCTCGACGCCAAAGGCGAAGTGCCTCAATCGTTCGAGGGCGATATAGGCAGTCCACCCAAGTTGTACAGTATCTTTTTTTTTCGACTAAGCAAAACAATTACAAAATAGATTGCATGTCTTCTTGAGAAATCGAATATAAGGATTAACCTCTGCTTTTATTCATGCTAAAATATTGTTTGTAAAATCCCCCTGTCATTGTACAATTTTTAAGAGAATTATTAACATTTTCGAAGAGAAAATTATTATTTTAAATTTTGTTTTATAGAAAAAATTAAATAAGAATTATTCTCCAAGCTGGAATTGAACCTGCGTCGGTCAGCTTCAGTTTATTTATACCTAGCTTCTACAGACTGAGCTATGAAACTCCATCACAGACTTTGTCTACTATACTTACTATAAAAGTAGATTGTACTTATTTAAATGATTTAATATTTATGTATTTTTAATTATATAAGTATAATTGTTAAAGCTACAATTCCACAAACCACGTTATTTTCAAATGCTTTAAGTGTTATTGAAAGAAGGAAACATTGATTTAACTTACCTTTACTTCTATATTTAATGACAGATGTTGTCAATAGATTAATTATAAATAAAGAAGTGTCAAATTGGACCACGTTGATTGATTGTTTTCATATCCGTACACTGTACGGATATGAAATTATATCCGTACACCTTACTGGAATTGCATACATTTCCATGGCGCGACACGTGAAGAACACGGGTGATTTACATGTAGGAGTAGAAAAATATTTTTTTTGATCAATAACTCCATTTTATTCTATTCTGTGATAAACACTTCACAAGACATTAAAAATCCTTAACGGTACGTTTATTATGGGGGTTCGGAAATGCTAAACGCCATGTAGAGATGTCGGTAGTGGCAACATTATTTTTTGGTTATAAAAATTCTTATTGTATTTAATATTTAATAGAAAGTTATTGATATGTCTATTTAATGATTTAGTTGTTAAATTATGAGCTTTTACACAGCAACATTATAAAGAGAAGATGAAGCATCAAGTAGTTTTAAATGTTCCAAGCTCAAGCAGAGACATACGTGTTGTTTTTTGGCCAACTTTAATGAAACTTCCATGGAAACGCATGTTATTGCGTTATTACCAAATTATATAAAATTAATTAGTATTTAATCGAAAGTTTCAGTGTATTTCAAAAAAATGTTCCATAAACGTACTCTGCATTGTACTCAATGAAGCCCACGGTGCGCCTACACATTTACATCTGCAAATAACAATATTTGCAATGTAGTATTGTCTTTATTTATTTGCTTTTTAAACAATACATTATTACTGGATTTATGTTTATATAAAAAGTTATAGGCTCATTTTTAAACGCTCTAGCATATTATAATTATGTAAATCTTTATTCGTGACGTTTCATACATTTGGTTTGTAAAAATTAAAACTACTGATTTTTTTAGATTTCGACCTTTGATATGGCCTGCCTGTCCATATTCTAGTGTGAAGCCAATAAGATTTTCCCTTTAGAGGAAAGAACATCAGTAAATAAATGATTAATGATTAATGTCCAAATTGAACAATTACCCTTCAACTGGGGAGATTATTGGAGTTAATAAAAAAAATTGAACAATTGGACAATAGCAGATCTTCTTAAGTGCCATCTAATGATGCAATAAATAAATCGCGCATGTATTATTTGCATTGTTTATAAATAATAATTATTTATAGGAAATTATAAAATTGTCGACCTTTGTGTTTTACCATTAGTAAGATGAATAATTCAATACTCAAATTGGACAATTTGGCAATAGCAGATCTTTTTAAGTGCCATCTTGTGATACAATATACATTTTAAATCACTTACATTATTTATATATAATAATTATTTATAGGGAATGTTTAAGTAGTATAAGATTGGCGACCTTTGTACTTCTGCCTTTTAACTTTTACTATGTTTTAAACATTATTCAAGCCTCTCCTTGGATATGGTAGCTTATATTGTGGTACGATTTGAACAAATGATATATTTATTGATTATTAGTATATTATGTAAATTGTATATTTACTTTTTATTTACCACAAGGTCACATAGACCAAGACAAAAATGCAATTTTGGTGAACTGTAGAACAATATCGTCGTAAATCAAGGAAGTAAACGCATTCCTAGCGGTATTGTTCTCATTATTAAATTCATAACATTCAGGTCTTTATAGGCAGTTACGTCAAAATACTTCATGACTTTCAATATTCCACGAGTTGTTTTTAAATTGAAAGGTAGTGTCTTTTTTTTTGTTACACTGTGTGGATCTGTACTAATAATAGTGTTATCGTTATACAGTTTGGTAACTCCTAATTTAATCTGAAAATTATTCAAAAAGCAAAGTTCACGGGTTCCAATCATGATCACGAGAGGGATTCCACATTTTTGATAACTCGACCTGATAATGATGTGATTGTTGATAATAAAAATAATAAAAATCGTATAAAAGAGTGAAATTCCCGTACCATTTAAATAGTAAAACAGTGCGCAAACGTTCACCTATCATCAGTCGGTCGTTCGCGTTTGTTGTGTTCGCGTTTACGTTTAGTGACAAGCGCACATTCAAATAAAGAGCGCGCATCGTGTGTTGACTTCAACTACCTATCTACCAAGAGTAGTTCAAAATGCCTTCCGAAAAATCACTCTACCATCCTAATTCAGCCCTATTTAAAAACGCACATATTAATTCTTTCGTTCAGTATCGCGAACTGTATCAGAAATCCATTGACAATCCGGAAGAATTCTGGGGCGAAATCGCTAAACAATTCTATTGGGAGACACCTATCGACATCGACAGATTTTTCACGTACAATTTTGATATTAGAAAAGGACCTATTTTTACTAAATGGTGTGATGGTGCTACTACGAATATATCTTATAATTTATTAGACAGGAATATTCGAAGTGGACATGGAGATAAGATTGCCTTTTATTGGTAAGTAATAAGAAAGTTGCATTGTTGTTTATATTCGAATAGAGTCTGTGCGAACGCGACGCGGTCGATTAGGCGACGTCGTGTCTACCGTTTTATTGATCCGTTACGTAGCGGTTAACGTTAAGTCGCTCGTGGGATTTGTAGAAAACCACTCTAGATAAAGTGGATTTATTTAAATATCTTTCTCACAGAGCATGACGATAAGAAGATCTATTTGATGAATGGTTTTGTTTGCTCATTTTGTGGCGTTTGGAGTGAAATTACATAAAATAATATAAAAAAAGTAGGGTATTACATCAGGTCATAGAATGCTTCAATGTCATTGGCTGAAATACACGTGGTGTGATAGATGAATTCGGGGTGAAGCAAGGAAAGATCACCTTACAACAATTAGTTTCACTCTCAGTAGTTTTTTATAGAAAAGAAAAATAAAAAAGGGGCTCCAATCTCATTCATTAGTCATCACATTTATTGCTTGATTTTTTGATAAATCTTCATCATACATGGTAATAAAGATTAGCAAAAAGTGTGTAATAAAAAGTCTTATTGCATCAAAAAGCATATATTTGCAATTTTTCTATTGGGTAAAATTGTGAAAGTACACATATATTGACATTCTTTTGTTCTCTTATTAACAGTTTCATGTCTATTTTGGAAGTAACAGTAATCGCGTTTTATGGTCCATAAACAATTCTTCTGAAAGATAATGCACTCTAGAAATTAACCACTTAAGTCATTGTTCATAACATAGCTAAATCAATTTCAATTAAATAAAGACGGAAAAACAAATATTCCCTCATTTTCGCTTTACCCTTTTTAAATTGTGTTTCTTGTGTAAAATCTCATTTGGTCCATAAAAAACAGTCTCATTAGTCTAGTTTTCGGTCTGATCCAAGGAACAATTATGCGGCTCAGTATCACGGCCACGCTTAGGTCTTGGTCGTTGTGATAGAATCGCCGCAATCAAGTAACAGTCCTGTCCATTTTAATAAGACCCGACTGCATTATTTTTGATCAGTTGATATTATGCTGCCGCGATGTCCCACTTTATTTAAAGAAAACACGAAACATCCAATTAAGAAACAATGGAGAGTATTTTCAAAATCGATCGCAGTCGCGGATCGCCAGTATGACCACCTGCATTAGAACCAGCGATCATGCAGCTTCGACCAAAGCGCGCCGTAACCGTAATAATAAGAAACAATGAGAAGCGTTTATGTAAAAACGCTTCTCGGAGCTTTTTCAAAGTTGATCGTTGTCGCGAGTCGCAAGTATAGACCCCTGCATTAGAATCGTGTTAACACATTACATTACACATCGCGACCTGGTTGTGGCGATTGTGTCGCTGCGTCCAAAACGAAAGCGAAGCCATGACCTTAATATCTAAGTTTTGGTTCCACAGATCCAGCATTTCAATATTTTAAAAGCATTTCATGACACAATATATATTCAATATGGCTACAACCCCCCATTTTGCTCCATCAAAAATTTAATTTAATTTACTTAATTAAGGGACATGTTCTATGCGTTTTTCCATGTTTTTCAGAATTTTAGTACTGATTATGAATAGCAGCAGTATCCCCACACCTTGCGTAGGGGTAACGTAAATATTTTCGGAAATCACGTAAAAAGGTAGCATTTATGTACGTGTAATATAAGAAGAAATAATGAGTTGTGGGTCTATACAAAAGTTGAAGGGTGAAGCGGTCGAGATGTGAAATAAAAATTTCAAGTGTACAACATTTCATTGAAATCGAACGGATACAAAAATTTGAACTTAGCTTTGTAAGATATGTTAATTGGGCTTTTACCAGAGCTGCTATTGTATTTCGGAAGCTAGTTCTGTTTTTGAGTTCTGTCGTTCGGCCTGAAAAGGCGGTACCTATTTTGCAAATTACATTTTTCAAACTGATTGTTTATTTGACTTTACCTTCAATGGGATTCGAACCAGGGACAATTATCCCTATTTAATTATGACACCGGATCTCTTACTACTGAGCTAAGTACATCCACAATTTTTACGTTTTCGTTTGCAAAAGTCGCAAATTTTAGGTTTAAAAATTTCAATTTTCCAGAACTCCAGCGTTTTAAAGTTTTCAAGACTTTAGCTTCTCATCATGCATTTTTGACATGCATGAACTGTGAGTTCGGCGATGTCCTAATCAAAAATCTAACAAAATGGCCATTTAAGAGTTTTGATTTTGAACGTTTTGTGTTGTTTGAATTTTAGTCCTTACTTGATCCAATTGGTTAAACGGTTACGCAGATGTGAGTGAGTGAGTGAGGGCCAAAAAGTACGCACCATATGGATTTTTTATTCTAATCAAAAAAACTTAAGGGGGCGTTAGTGGCGCAAAATATTAGCGTCAAAATATAGCTCACATTTTTCATTCAGTTTCCTTTTAATAATCGTTTTTTTTAGCAAGATAACGTTTGATGTCGATGCTAAACTGTTAAGGTAGTGTGGATCATAGTTTGTAAGGAGTAGATATCTAAAATGAATTTTGTAATCGTAGTCGAACATCGCCAATTTTGTAGAATTAACGTTTTCTAAAAAATAACCAAACTAAACATAGTACAGTCATTATAACACTGTTTAATAGCAAAATCTATGACAATGGATAAATGTTTTTGCTTACTTATTTAGTATTGATTGAAATAAAATAGATATACACGGCGCGGAAATTTAAGTATGTGGCAGCACGAAAATCAGTCATTTTTAGTTGAACGCTTTCTGCACCAGGAAGCGTTGGGTGGTAATATTCGCGGGACATTTAAAGGTAATTTAACTTTCCTAATCTTTTAACTATATTATTTAATAAATTCCCAAAGTAAATGTTGTTTTTCTTTACTTAAGAGCATGTGGCGGTTAATTTTTGAATAAACTATTTCACTCTTAATTAGTCCTGATTAATTTCTTAAAACGAATATATATTTTCAATATTTTAATATAGTAATACTTTTGTTTTTCTTAAAACCAGCTAGAACAACTGATATTTTTAAAGATATTTAGCAGTTTTATATCCCCTTTCTTGATTTCAACTACCTTAAATTATTCCTTGGCATTTAAAAATTAAAAATTTCAGTTAAACTTAAGATATTTTGAAAGTTCGCGCATGTCTGGCAACACTGTGAGCAGAGAACTGCGATGCGATCAAATAATGTTTCTATTTACATTTTCAAATTTTAGTTTTAAAGAAATTAATTCCGTTTTACGGACCGTAGCGCCATCTTTAGGTGTTTATAGTTTCTGAAGCTTCCTATTATTAACACTGGCGGCGATAACGCGCCCTTAAATTCGGTGTCTTTAAACTTATTAGGGACCAATGAGCTCCAAGTTGACATGCATAATGTACAGGATAGAGCAGAAAATTTTAAATATGCACAAGTCCACCTTTAATAACGAGACAAAAAGTTGTTTAGAATTGAGCCCAGCTTAAATAAGTCCAGTTATGAATTTGTAGCCTTTTTTTTTATCAGTTTCGCCATTTTTGCAATTTTAGGATTGAGATGTTATAATACAACCCGACTAGTGGATAGTAAAGTATCAGCTTTTTGGTTAAAATATTCTGGTGCCACGCTTGCTAATGAGCTAGAGTCTGTATTAGAACAGGCATTGGCCGTTATCCTTACCAAGGCACCCATATTTTCAATTCCCACAGACGCTCGTTAAAGAAACCTCGCTAACATTATTAATGGTGGATATTACATGATATCTAAATCGTTCTAGTCGCCATTAACAAGAAGTTCGTTTCGATAAGCTGCCATAATTACTAATTTTTAAGACTTCCTTAAGTATTGATATCTTTATAAAATTTGCCTTTCACTCCATACCTTCAAACTCGACCCAATAAGATACCATTTTCTACTGTGTGGAAGCGTGGAATGGAATAGATTGGATAACTTAACACGATAAACATTTTTCCTTGCGTTTATTTGAAGACAAATTGCGATTATACAGGGTGTTCATAGAACTGGACCAGCTAACGCGAATTTTAAAAAATAAAATAGTGTATAGTTTATTATTATATAATTTCTTTTTAAATGTTGATTAAAAATACTCATTATATGTATCTAAACCTTCCCGATTTGAAGTAATATGATGAAGCACTCTACTAAACGTGTCATAGTAGCGAACCGCCACATCTGGACATTTTTTCAGAAAATGTTCGAGCACGATTCGAGTGAAACCATTAATTTTCCGATTGTTGTGAAACCCGTGATTTAAAATATGCAAATTAAAAGGCTGGTCTGTAAAGTGGTTTGAGACTTGGGTCAAACTGAACTAACGGGTGATCGTGAAACATTCAAGGTGATCGTGGTATTAATTTAAAATAATTTACGGTTATTTTTCTTTGCCTTGGTATTCTTTGAAAAACTTTTTTTGAATGACATAACTTTTAATTAGTCAAAAGAATATGAAATAAAATATATCAAGTATTCCGAAACAGTAAGATTTACATCCACAAATAAATATTGTTCCAATCAGCGATTTTAAAAAATTGTAAGATACATGGTATTCTATTTAAAAAACCTCTTGGCTGTCTCACATTTATAGAACACCTTGTATAATCAAAAATTGGTTTATAATAAGCGCAAGACTAAAATAATCGTCAAACATGCTGTGGCCTTTGACATTAGGTCGAATTGATGAGGCCTAATAATTCTTTTGACTAATCTCTTCCGTTGGACCTTTGCATACAGAGGATTGCATTTGCAAACAGTTGAATTTGTTTTCTGAAAAAACTATAGTCATAGTTGACACTATTTTTTGATTTAATTGACCTTAGTTTTTATTTAAAAGCGTTTTTGCAAAAGCTATATTTTAAGTAGTTTAGAAATTAGTGTAGTGTACTTTTTATCAAAAAGACATAGATACAATTTCCCACGATTGGTATAATTGGTTTTGTGTGTAATACCTGACATAAATTATATAATACATATTGATTAGATAATGTTGGAACGACTTTGTTGTAATTAGTTCTACGTTAAACCATAGTTTGACTCACATGCCGATACGTGATTAATGCGTGACTGTCATATTTATTTCGAATTAGAGGAACATTTTATATGCTTTTAAACATTTCTTCAATTCAAGATACACGTCTTTGAACAAACCGAACAATAATACACTTGTTCTAAAAAACACTGATTACTAAGACAAAACCAACAAGAAAGAGTAAAAAAATAAGTTTCTATAATCTACCCAAAAGATACAAGAATATCTTTTCTAGAAAAGAATTATGAAAATGAAACTTGCTGCAGAACTTGGTATCAGTCTATTGCCACTCTTATGTTGTGCCAGTCTCTATTTAAGTTTCTGTTCAGTCTGGACAATATAAGAGTGGCAATAGACTGAACCGAACTCTACTGCACTACACAATCTGGAGATCTAGACCATTTAATTAACTACAAAAGTTTTTAAAATCTTAAGTGTTTGAAAAATTAAAAATAATAATGATAAAATAATGATCTTGGAAATGTTTCATACAGCAAATGAATCAAATTTGATGAATTTTAAAACGTATATCAGCAATTTAAAGTGTATATACAGTTTTGTAATTAACTTTCTTCTTCTGTGAGCGCCGTGTTCTATGGTAGACCATTGGCGTTTCCCTCCTGTACTTGTGCCGAGCGTTTCCAGTGATCTCAAAGTATAGAAGACTTACAGTTCAATGTTGACTTCGAATCACCCCAAACGCACAATACTTGGATATTCTTTTTTAGGAAATTTATAATTAACATAAAATGGATTCCAAATTAAAAAAATCAGTTGAAAGTTGTGAACAAAGCAGAATCTAGCCATTTCGTTTCACGTATTTGTATGCGTCTAATGAATTTGGAGGTTAGTTCATCAGTATATTTAAATGTAACAGAAAAAAACCGCGTTTGGATTTTTCTTGAATAACATTCTACATATCTTGTTATAGCATTTAGCATCTTAAACCCATTTTCGTAAAAATGTCACTTGATCCCTTTCTATTTAACGCGGTCCAATTATTTGACAGGTGAACACTTGAAACAATAATGATTAGACTGTAGGCAAGTATAACAATAAATATGTTCATTTCACAATTTTTTTCTTTGCGAGTAAAATTAACAAATGGGTGATACAGTAGTATATAGTACATGCAGTTTAATGATCATTCTTTTTTCTATTTGTTTTGTAGTATTTTGAATCATTGTCATTTTTTTTTCGTAGGCGTTCCCATGACATTTAGCTTTTTACATAATATATTAGACGTTTGGTCATAAATATATTGTTCTTATTGTCGTACAAGATTTTTTATGGTATTTACGTCATAAAATCACTGATGTGTAATTTATGAACTAGAATTATGTAATTATATTATAATTAACAATTTTTGAGTTAGTAACATAATAGACAACATAATTCTTCTTCAAAAATATGGATTGAGCTGGATCGCTTGTTTTAAAAGTATAGTCTTTTCCTACCTATAAAAATCCACCCTTATTATTAGATTTTAATTGATACTAACGAATATTATTGGCTGCGATAATTCAGTTATAAACTTACTTTTGCTTATCCTTTTTATAGGATGGCATAGTTGTAGATTTTTGCATTCAGCTGACGAAGGTGACCAAATTTATATAATAATTACGACAATGGAATGTTGATGCACAATAAATATTGCAACATATAAATTTGAAATATTTTTTGTAATTTCGTAAATAATATAAGGAACGTTAACCTTAAGCAAATTACACAATAATTACATCTGACACAATTTTTATTGAAAAATTCGTAAAATAAAGTAATTAATAATTATTAATAATTTTTATTTATCAGTAAATAATTTATTCTGAATTGGTTATCTTAACAATGACTTTACTAATTTTAAAATAATTATTCGGAAGATTTATGATGCAAAGTAATAGTTGCTAACAGTAATAGTTCATCAATCTAACTAAACCTACCGCACCATACAGGGCGTCAGCGTGTCTTAAAAAAATTAACACAGAGGGTTAAATAGCGTCAGAGATAGAATCTAAAACTGACAAAAAAACTAGCTTGATTTTTTAAATTTATATGAAATTGCTTCCAGTAGTTATTGCTAATACAGTCCTGTTATATTTCACTTCAACTTAAGTAGTAATAAAAGTGATCGACCATTGAGATAACCAAAACAATATAAAGTGATACCTATACGATATGTATTTTAGCCTGCCGAGTCGACGGAAAATGCCGAGGAGGGATATTGGCCAGGTCAAGTAAACGATGGCATCAACGTAAGTGTTCTTGCTATCATAAACCGATTATGTTTATTATTAGAAAATTAATCGGTGGTGTTTTCTGTTTTAAATAAAATTGATTAATAGTAAAAATTATTTACAAGCATAGAGTACAAAAAAAATTGTTTAATATAAATTGCCGTTTTCAGTTTTACTGAATAGAATTACTGGAATCAAGTACTTATTCAGGTTGTAAACAATCTATTAACATCGCAGATTATAGTCAGATTAAGTCGCCCACACTAATAAAAATTGCCCTTTAATCTAATTAACTTTTTAGGAAACCAAATGTTCTCTTTAAAAGATCAACAGCCATCTTCGCAGGTCATTCTTAGTATTCTACGGCATAGACAAAATCCTGCTTTATTGACAAATTAAGTCAATTTCAACAAACTACAATCCTCAGCATTATGCGACGTAAGGAGAATATCTAACATAGCGCAGGACCGTAAGGTAAACTTGAATTTTAAATAACTTGGAGTGTTATTTTATTGTTGTTATATTATTCTATGAGCTGTTGTCAAAAATTAAAGTTATCCTTACGTATAAAATACATTTGAACTTAATAGCTCTTAAGCTATTTAATAGCTTAATTGCTCAATGCATTGATTTAAACAATATATATTTCAAATGTGTTTAAGAATTTTAGATTAGAATGCCATTACTGATACACAGCGCGGAAAAATAGGTTAAACTTAATATTGCAAGCGGAAAATCAAATTTAAAAATTTAATCTTTTTTATAAACTAATTGTTTCAAATCAATAAAAATTAAATTGTACGAAATCGATAAAATATTTAATGTTCAATAAGGTTTTATAATTTTATTTCTTAGACTGTATATTTAATATTTTTTAAATATAAAGAAATAAAACAACTCAATTTAAAAAAATTTTAATGTTTCTCATTTTGTGGAGACTCTCGATTGGTGAAAGAATTATTTCTTGATTACTAGAAATTTGAAACTGAAATTTTGGTCTTGTAAAAACCATCGGAATCCCTACCTCTATGAGCTTTTGAAATTCTTGTTCTCCAAGACTTCAGAAGTCGTCGAAAGGTTTCGAGTTTTCTTTGTGTTCTTTCTAGGCCTCTTGCTATTTTGTCTTGTATAAACTAAAAGTTCTGGCCTTCTAACTAGATAGGAAATTTACAAACTGTACTACCTAACCCCCATTTTGCTATTTTTTTAATTAGAAATAAACATTTTTGTTGTATCTGTGAAAACTCCGGGGAATTCCATTAATTAATTATAAATAAAACCTATGCTAAATCTGAATAAAATAATACGACTGTCTTTTTTGAAACGTAATTTTGCAAGTAATTTCAACAAAAACTAACCAAAATAAATAAGTCCAGGATACGTCAATCAAACGAAATTTTAATTTTCTTTTAGTTTTAAAAATGATTTAATGTTACTGATAAGATGTTGAATTCCAATAGATCTTTTTCATTATTAGTTTATGTTACATAATAATTAAATTACTCTGACGCACAATAAATAAAAAAGTCAAACATTTTAAATAAAAATCTTTTTAAAGAAATTTTTTAAGTCATTAAGTAATTAGTCTGGTTATATTGCGATCTTGTTTGTTTTTGTTATTTAAATTTGTTTTAAATAAAAGACCAGATTATGTTAGATTCAGGAAATAAAAATGATTATTATTCATTAATCATTATCAAATCCTCTGTAAAATAAAGTACTCATTGATATGTTGTTTATTGGAAGTATCAAGCATTATTTAGATTTTGAATTTATTGTTTATGTGTAGATAACTACTATAAGAATATTAGTCATACAAATATAGGTAATTCCAGAAGAGACTAGCATGACGTCCCTGATTTCCTGTGGTCATGGCATACTTTAGTTTTGTTTTCTTAATGGAACTAAGATGTCTTGAAAATAATAGTTTTCCAGGTTCAACCAAGCATTGACAATGAAACATTGTTGGTTGAAGAGAAAAATTCTTCATGACGCATTCTTGAATCATGTATAGTAGCATAATAAAAAATACTACTTTAACTGTAAACTTTTTTCTAAATGTAATTTTTACAAATATAAATATTACATTTAACAGATCCTCAATAGGTTCGTGTGACTGCTTGCTCCTTGCGGGCGCGAACGGTCGGTTGATAAGCATCACAGGCGACAATTTATATATGCATCCGGTGTTGAGACCAAAACGTAAGATACCATGGGGTCGGATTTAGGTAAATATGAAAAAACAACAGAACTTACGGTGGGATTGGGGATTCTTCATTCCAACGTTTCGTCTGGGCATTTGGAGCGTCCGGGAGTGAAGATCTTCAGTGCTGTGCAGGGTAGGAAGAACGAAGAAATTTAATTCGTTCATAAAATAATAATTCTTATAAGAATTCAATTTCTTGCATTCGTTCGCGAATTTTAATTTTTAATTCTCTGGTATAAATAAATTTTCGTTCCAGAGAGAATCATATTTGTTGAAAGTTAAAAAATATTTATAGTTCACAGATTTATCACGTACGATTCATTCGGGAGTTAAATAACAACGCAGGTTTATTTATTATGTAAAGATGCAGTTTTATTAATACACGGAGAGCAAATCTGTATGGCACTGTATGCGCACTGTAGAATTTTGTTTGATAATTCTTAATTAATTGACACTCTGTTTACGATTTATTTGTTTTCATCAAGAAATCTTAATTGATTATATACGTTAGCATTAGTTTACCCTAAACCTAGCGGTAAGAGGGGATTTTTGACAATATACGTTAGCATAATGCCGCTAGATATCTCAAGTTAAAAGATTCCTTTTAAATTTTTTTCACACTCTAAACAAGTGGAAGTAGTATTTGTTTCATTATATTTATTTAAATTAAATTGTTTGTGTCGGTCCATATTGTATGAAGTTGGTTAATTATTTTATATAAATAAAACTGCAGAGTAGTAAGAACCGTAAGTAGTAAGAATTAGAACTGAAAACGAATGATTCATTTCCGCTTGTATTCATTCACGAATGTATTTTTTAAACAGTTGATTTTGCATTTCTTCGCGAACGAAGAAAATCTAATTCTTGACAGAATGAATCATAAATTTTTAAATATAAAATTCGTTCACAAATGATAAAATAAGAAGAGAATTGAATTTTTTTCATTCGCGAGTTTTAATTTCCTTACGCAGTTCTTTATGCTTGGCGCATCGGGTGCAGCAGAATGCTAAAAGTCCAGGTGAAACATCGTCATGTACTTACGTTGCCTGAAATCGCTCTCGTTGGGATTGACATACATGAAAATTGGAGGAAACTAGTGATAGCGCCCTGGACAAACCACTGGGTGATTTGACTTGACCTCTCCAAGCGATGCAGTTAATTTCTTTAAAATGTACTTTAACCTCATCACTCTTGCCTTGCAACAGCAATCTTGTTGCTAATAATAATCATCAATGACAACAATAGCGTACATTGTCCATTAATAATCACAATAAAAGCGACATCTTACGTTGTTAAACAATACCGACAATAATAATAGTATTTGCTAAACAATATATAATTATCACATGACATAATGAAGCACATCTGCATTTTTGGTCTCTCGATCACACCAACAACCGACCTACGAATGTATGTCATTTTTGTCATGGATGTCATTTTTTGAACATTTCTGAAGAGAAACAGAGTAGCCCGGTTGAAAAATATTGATTTTCTAGGATTCTATACCAAATCTACGAAAACGTGTTTTCCCCATACGAATTACATGGGAAACTTTAAGGGCTTTGAGGCACCCCTAAACATCGTCCGATTTCAAAATAAAAAAATAGGGGTACCTTTTTTTTCGATATACAGTAATTCTAGAGGTGAGAGCATAAGATTTTTTACTTTGCCTTTTTTTGTTGGACCACCCTACTGTATATACTTGAAACTGAAGTAAGAACGGACGAAGCGCACGTGTGTTGATTTGTTGAAATAGGCTCTACTCTAGAAGATATCTTGAACCATTTGAACGAGAGAATCACTCGGTAATGGAAGCATAAAAAGGGCATGAAGAATTGATTTTTGGATTTAAAAAAATCTTGAAAAAATGACGCGACAGCCTGTATAAATTCTTAGATTTTAAACATTTTTTAAAAACACTCTGGATATAATCAAATAGTAGAAGAGTAGTCTTACAAATCATAACTTAGCGAATTAAGGAAGTTGAAAATTAGTTATTTATGATACAAGGACGAAAACTACAATTTGTAGAAAGAACGCATAAGTCGCCGGCCGAGTGAATGACGTAAAGTGAGTCTGAAAACAAAACTTTTTGTCCGTGTGTCATATATATTTTTTCGATTGTAACATGTTTAAAGCAAGTTATTCTTTTGTTTCCTTCTTCCGTTTCGTAACCTTTGACAAGCGTATTTTACCACAGATAAAAAAAACAAATGAATATAATATAAAGCTGTCATAATTTTTCTTCTTTTGGTGTGTCTTTAGTAAGTGTTTTGGTTTACATTTACTTTTAAAAATTATTTATAAATTAATTAATATTTAATATAATATTTATAAGTATAAAGGATTATAAAAAACCTAAAATAAAATCATACAGCCTGAGGTTCGCTCAATCTACGTCATCTAACAATTTACGTAATGTATCGTTACCTACTTTACCGGCAATCGCATGAAAGGTAGAGGTTACAATGCTCAACAAACATAAATTAAATGATGAGGAGCTAATTAAAACACAGTTTTAATTAATGGAAGTACTTTTTAATAAATATCTAGAATCTTCAAATAACTTAAATAAACATCTTAGAAAAATCTAAATGTAGATAATACCTGTAAACCTAAAACCGCCTGTTAAAGAAGTGTCCCAAAAAACTTTTCAGATCAAGTCCGTAATAAAAAAACGAATGAAATTCACGCTTCTGATGAAAAGATCAATTTTATGTCCAAATGTTCTGACCCTAAAACATGATTTTACGAAAAATCGAATAAAAAAGACATTAATGAGATGTTTGCACAGATGCAGACTGCACAGTGGAATTAGTTGATCAAATGGTTGCGAATTTTACATTTAGACATGTATAAAAAACATCAAAAGAAGAAATTTAAGGCAGGTTAGAAATTGATAAAATATTTTAAACAGTTTAGGTATTCCATTTTACAAGCAACGGTGGTGAAGAGACCAGGGTTGGCATGTTTAAAACTAGTTTAAAACACCAAACTAAGTTTTAAACTATTTCTTTATAAACATCTTTTAAACATACTTTTTTTGTAATTGTTTAAAAAGGCGTATTTCAATACTGGAAAGAAAAAAGTAATTTTATATTCTTATACTACAGAATTTAAATGGCCAGTTTCCATCTGATATGTGTATTATTATATAAGTATTATAAAATGAGAAAATATTGTACAGTATATGTTGAATAGCATTATTTAAATCTATTTTGGAAAATGACTTTTAAAATTGAAACTTGAAATATAAAAGCAATTCTAATCTAATAATAAATTAGTACTAAGATGAATAGAGGATTAGATGACATTGTATAAAATCAATTAATTTTGCTGCAACAACATTAAATTTTAAAAGTTAACTAATTCTTTTCAAATGTAGAGCATTTAATAAAAACTGGCTATAAATGAGGGAAAGGATAATTAAAGATGACCTGGTTACGTAAATGGTAACTTTAAACAAACTAAAATACCTGAAAAATGCTTCCCTTCAATATGAACTTTAGCAATATTTGTTGATACATCATACGAGAAACTAATTTAACGCGCACATTTCTTTTTTGCAGTGGATATACTTGCCACGGATTTTATGAGGTTCAACAGCATCTTTAATAAAATTGTTAAAAACTGCTGCCATATAGGATGCTTTCGTCCATTCGTCATCATAAATATATAATATTCGACTGATTTTCTATTTATTAATTCTGCTTTTTTTTTATTCATAAATTACAATTTGCAAGGTGTTGCCTTAACAATATTTAATACTTTTATTTTGGCGAGGATTTTCTATTATTGTTTGCTTGTGTTTATACTCTTACTAGGAAGTCGTAAAATTAAAATATTATTTTTGATTAAAAATTTACGTTTAATTTAAAAAAACGCTGTTTTTGTTTTTTTAACATGTTTTTGCCAACCCTGGGGACGACACCTCTAACCGAGATATATGTGTAAAGAGATGAGCGAAACGTAAAAATTTATTATTACCCTGATTAATAGTAATATATAATGGGCAAAAAGTTGTAATTTCGTTCTACATTACTATATGTCTATATTAATTTAAAGTTTCATTTAAATCGAATTCATTATAGTTTAATTAACTTAATTAATAAATTTCCAAAATTCACTCCTTGGATGTTTCCTTGACGATGAAGTTGATGACCTGTATTACTAAATAAAAATTCAAATTTCTAAGTTGAAATTTTGAAAATTGATTACCGAAAAATTAAAAAAAATAATTATTACAAATTTTGAGACAACAAAATTACAAAATTTCAGAAATATTTTTTTCAATTTCCCAATGTTTTTAATAAATTCATATCAAAGATAATTATAAATAAACATAATCACATAATGCTGCAATAACACAAAGGAACAATAAATATGACCTTTTTACTAATCATTTCGTTTGAAAGTTGTAGTGATATTATCCCGATCTGTAACATAACCTACAGAACATATACGTCACTACACCCTTTGAAAAGTTCTTTTGCCGTAACCATTCTCAATCTATGCACCTCAAGAAATATTATTTTATGATTATGCTGTTTCACGAAGTAAGTCTAGTTAGATACAGTTTTTTAAATATTTTTGCAGATTTTTACCAACATTGCTTTATTTAATCTGAAATGAAATCGCAATAAATTGATTAATTAAACAATAATATAAATCATTAATGTTATTTTAATAGATTTGAGTCTAAAAGTTGATAAATTTCCAAGAATTAATACATACTATTTTAAGATAATTACCAAGATTATTCAAAAACGATTTTATCAAAAATCAAATAAAAACTCGCCACTTTTACAATGATATAAGAAGGTCATTTAATATTAGTTTATAAATGTTCTCTTTGTCCTATTGCAAATAAAATAATATGCAAAGTTTAATATAACAAATTAAAAAGGTACGATCATACGATTTTATTTAGCAGTTTTATCTATGCTATGATAATTCAACCAAAATTTTGTAATAATGGAACTGCCATTATCTAGAATTATGAGTGCAAAAATTAGGAATAAATTTGAATTGTTGAAATAGGACGGATATAATGACCTAAATATTATACGAAATTAGGTTAACAATTTTGCAAGTGTCTATTATTTAACACTATCGCTTCTTATTTATGATTTATATTTAAAAAGAAACTGATAATAATAAATGTTGACCAATCAACTAGCCTATTTACTACCATTATGGTTAATAATTTGACCATGAAAAATCCAATTTCCAAACACGCAGGTACTACACATCTATGTCTACGTCCATCAAATATTCGACCTTTATAAATTACAGTCAGTACTATTCCGTATTATTTCTAGTTGTTTATACAGTGACGTTCAAGAAAAGAAAAAAATAATTTAATGACGCTAATTAATAACACGTAACTTTTTTAGTAAAAACAAAAATTTATTGTTTTTAGACAACTTAAAGTTGGCTTATTATGTTTGCAACTTAGAGAGAATATTTAAATAAATACGTAACACTATGCCTTGAATTGTTAATTTTAGTAACTAATACCAATACAAATTTACCAATACAAAAAATAATCTATGCACATATGATAATGGATACGTGAATATGTTTCGCCGTTCATGAAACTTCACTTTATTAGGCTGACGCGAAACTGACCCTTAGGAAACGTGCGTTGCCAACGTGATTGTAGCATAGTTGGTCGGTCATATTTCCATCTATTAGGCATCGTATATGATTAATTAAAATTATCATCATATACATACCTGAAATGAATGCAGAACACCTTTGTGTTTGGATAAACTAATAGCAGACGCAATGTTTGCTATTCAATCCTTATAAAGTCTATACTATAATACTATCTAGTATCTAC
Organism: Agrypnus murinus; assembly: GCA_929113105.1. Lineage (NCBI taxonomy): Eukaryota > Metazoa > Arthropoda > Insecta > Coleoptera > Elateridae > Agrypnus > Agrypnus murinus. Next base: position 114,474,872 of record OV816031.1, read on the forward strand.
TACCAGGCGCGTGCTGGCCCACCGGGATACCGGGAGTTTCCCGGTGGGCCTTTATAAAATTGTCTCGAAAGGCCCTACCACACGGCTGAATTTAAATTGCCAACAATTAAATATTCTTAATATTTAATGTATAGTATGAGCAAAAAGCAACTCCATCAAAGGTGCCTTTGGAATTTTGAACTCATGTGTATTATGACACCACAAGATTTTAACAACTGTCACTGTGGTCGGTTTAAGTCGATTTGACTCAAACTGACCAATCGTATGACATCCGCCTGTGGATCCGCCGCTGTGAGTACTTACCTTAAGGACCAAGGAGGAATTATTTTGTATAATTTTCTGGTGTTATAATACACATAACTTCAAAATCTCAAAGGCAACTTTGATGGAGTTACTTTTTGCTCATACTTTATAGAAACGAATATTTTTATATTCGTATATTTGTTAAATATTTATTTATGTTTCACGTTTGTTCAAATGTTTAGTTGAATAATCAAATAATGTAGACATATACGTACTAGGTGGCGCAAAAGTCCTCATTCGATTTCCTAAGGGAATAACTTTGTTTGTAATAAATAATAAAAATAATTGGCCCTGTTTATTTAGACGCTTAAATTTTTTTACATTAAGTCGCGAAGATCATATCGGTCAATTGTCCGCCGCCAGAGTTGATGCACATTCGGGCTCGTTTTACAGTATTTTCCATGACCTCTCTAAACTTCTGGCGAAAAACTCTCTACTTCTTGTCGGTTGCTCTCCTTTAGAGCCGCTGAGGTCTGTGGCTTAGTCGTATAGACTTGTGACTTCAAAGACCTACAAAGAAAAATCTGGAACGAGCAAATCGGGTGATCTTGCGGGTCAGTTCAAATCACCAAAACGAGAGATTAAGCGGCCGGGAAACGCTTGCTTCAGAAAGTTCACTGTCGCGCGTGCTGTGTGTGCGGTTGCATCGTCCTGCTGAAACCAAATGTTTCCCAAACCCAATTTGTCAATTTGCGGCAGCAAGAAGTCGTTGATCACGGTTCTGTAGTACTCACCAGTCATAGTAACAGTGTTGCTGTCTCCGTCCTCGAAAAAATATAGGCCAATCACCTTTCCTCCGTAAACACCGCACCAAACAGTGACTTTCAGAGGATGTAATGACTCGTGCATTACACGTCGATTTTCAGTGTCCTAGAAGAGATAGTTTTGCCTATTCACGTATTCGCATAGGTGAAAATGCGCCTCGTCGCTCCTGATGATTTTCAATGGAAAATTATTCTCATCGCGGTCGAGGTTTAGGAGGGCTTGGCTGTAATTTACCCGCGATTGGCAGACAATAGCTGATGCACTGTTTGCACTTTATACGGAAACATCCTCAAAATTCGCTGTAAAGACCGTCTATTAATGCCCAATTGCGTGACCCGTCGCGTCGTCTGGTTGATGTTTGAGGGTCGTCTTGGACATCTGCAGCCACAGCAGCGATATTCTCGGTCGGGCGGCTGCTCCGAGGCCGGCCACCTCTGTTACGGTTCCGCGTTGAGCCAGTCTCCTCGAGACGAGCTGCTAAACGCCGCAGTTTTTGCTTACTTGGTGCCACTTGACCAGGGAATCGACGACGAAATTCACGTTGAGTCAAAACCACCGACCGATTATTTGTCAAAAACACTGACACAATTATTCCGCATTCCTGAGGAGTATTGCAATATCTTCTGCGTTTTTGATGAATGAAAGACTGTTTGTGGTTAATAAAAGCTTTATTTTTTTTTTACTTCTTAGGCCGAGAATGAATGCTTGAACTATTTGGTTTTTTGAATTATTTTCTCTCTGTTTACATTCGTTGTCTTGGATCTACAAATTATCCAAAGCACCGGTGATCATTACAGTACAGTGATTCATGGTTTGTCTACGTGTATTCTGATTCTGTTTACTTCACAAATGTCAATGTCGCGATGACATAAGATGTCATTTGGAAAAATGAGAGCGTCTTCAGATAGGGTGATGTAGAATCACTACATCTAGTCACTTAGGCCGCGCTGTTCGATTAGAGTACCGCAAAACGCCGCCATATTGGGGCAGCGAAGGGTGATTTTTAATAATGGACAAATTAAAACCACGTTTTACGTATTTGACATATTAGAGGTTTGAACTTTCAGAATTAGAAAAACTTTTTCAATTAAACGTGGATTTAAATACAATCAGATACAAATAATGGACAATTTCGTGCTTCTTCCAGCGCGACCTAGGTAACTAGATGTAGTGACTCTAGGGTGATGACCTTTGCGCTCCTGGTATTTAATGCTTAATAAACTTATTAAATGCCTTGATTAGTTTAAAATGTCTAATAATTAATCTAAATAAATAAATTATCCTTAAAAAATTAACCGATGTGGGGAAGTGGGGCCCTCTAAGGCAATATTTTCCCGGGACCTAAAATTGACCCAGCACGCCCCTGTCTACTACTATTAAGTTATACCAGGCAGGTTATTTTTGAGACATCAATGCTGTTACCTGTTAAATACTATTTTTAAAAATATATCTTATCCCTTTCTATTGCAGTGTGAAGCTAATGAAACAGGTGAAGCTTTACAACTTTTTTATAAACTACTAACCCAAGCAGCATCTAAGTAGCAGTAACTGAGATCGGAACTGAGTAGTTGTTACGTAACTACAACTAAATTTATGACTTTATAGGTTTAATTACTTCAATTCGGAATATTTTGGTAATTGTGTAGTTGTTTATACTATTTATTGGAACTGTGTTGTTTTATTACTTCTAAGTAACTTTTAAAGTATATGGAACGGTGTTGCCACTTAGTTAACACCACTTAATTACTTTAAAGTCGTTGCAACTTCAAAGTGGTATTATGTTTGTAGCAGTAACTTGTCCGAAGCTACTTTAAAGTTTTTAAAACTTTAAAGTAGCACTGAAAGTTCCTGCCACCTGCCTGGAACCATTGTTTAACCCTTTAAAGTAACAGAACCTTGCAGTAGTATTGTAAGTAACACTTGCGTTTTTGCAAACCAAGGAGAATCACTTTAAAGTAATTTTTCCTAAATTACTCCATCTCCATATTTACTTGTAAAATGTTGGAGGCCATTAATCAATTTGCAATCTGTTATGATTCTTATTAGATGTTTATTACATAACCTTCAATAAAAATGACAACTTGGTTCCAAATTGTGCCTTAGGAATTGTTATGTATGTAACTTAAAGTTGGCAACATTTATTTGTAGTGATGTAACTAGTCAATTCTGACCCGTCCGTCAGTACCAGTTGAATCGGTTTGGAGGACACACATCTTGTACAGTGTATGCATTGTGAATGTAATGCTCCCTGCTCACTTCAATATCAATAAAGTTAATTAATGACAATAATTGAGTATTTTTTATTTAAACACATAAAAGAACATAACAGGAATAATAAAAAAACGGTTTCTATCATGTGTATCAACTTATAAGTATTTTTGTCATATTTTATTACAGACATTTTTTACTAAAACATATATTGCCCGTTGTTATTTTTCGACCTATCATCATTACATTCAACAGAAAAGTTGCAATGGTTGATAATTTTGGTTTAATGGAATGACAAAATAATCAAACAATTCATCGCTTTTTGTATTATTAAGTACGTATTACAAATAACATAGTAGTCCATTTTGTGACATCATTAGTATAGAAAATTGTAGAATATTTTTTGTTAAGTTGCAAGAGTAAGAGAGAGTAACCACGCTGCACGATGTGTCAAAGAGACAAGAAGTTCCACGAAAGTAGCAATTACTACGCCGCGCCGCTACGTATCTGTTACCCAAAAATTGTTCCCCATTTTGGTTCCAGGCACGTAACGAAACCGTAGCAATTACGTGCTTGTGACTATTGGCAAAAACTTAATAGTTCCACCGGTAGTTGCTGGTACGTAGCGATGACTAAAAATGCTGCTTGGGAATGCTGTAGGTGACAATAGTGATGACATAGATTATAAAAGTAGCTCTAACCTTTGTATTTTGGGCGGTCATAACTGAGTTTAGGACTATTCGCCAGGTCGACAACTCCAAACCTTTGCATAGAATTCAACCTTCCAATCTTTGTAGACTGGTATATTCTCCGCACTCAATTTTCAATTGATTCGTGAGACAGTAATCGATTGAATTTTAACGGATAAAATGTAATTTTTTCGGATTGCATTTTAAAATTGGTTGCCTTTACAGTTTCAGTAGTTTAGACTGTTTAGAGTTTCCGAATTTAAGAAATCTTGGTCAGAGTATATCAACTTTAAGGTGCAGACTCGGATTTTTATAGTTTTTGAGCATCGAAAATTGAAAATTTCAGAATTCTTATGATTTCATTTAAAATTGCGCGCCATTGATCCAATTGTTATTATACCTGAATGGTTACATAACAACTTCACATCTCTTGGGTCAGATAGGGCTACGTAATTAACCAATAGTTTCCTAGTAATTCTATGTGCTCTACTAAATAAGAGCCATAATTAAACTGAGTATCATGAAATCACAAAAATATTGTATGTTCAATTCGCAATTCTATGAGCATGAGGGTTCATTGTCCAAATAGCGAAGTTCTTATATTTTACCACAATTCTACTAAAATTACAATTTTATAATCTCCAAAAATTATATTGATTTGCTTTAATGTGCTCAAAAACCTAACATGTATTCCATGAATATTGTAGTCGAATAAATAATAAATTGCAATTAGAACTGTACGTTCTAAACCCCGCACAAAAAATATTATTCTAAAGGTATTGTCTTTTAAACTGCCAAAGAATTATTGTTTTAATTCCCAATTTATATAAAGGTACTTGGTGTCTTCTTCAAAGTTTAAATTGAAAAACCTAACGCTGGATTCACATCATAATTTCATTTAAATCATTATCAAACCTCGAGCGGAGGAAAGGTAAAAATAAGATCCACATTGTAATCACACAGTATTACCCAATTGTAAATGCTTACACATATAATACATACAATAGAATTAAATTTAAAAAAAAACACATTTTTACTATCAGAATATTAAATAAAATAACAATCTCACTAGGCTCAATTGAAAAGAAAATGTCTACAAAGATATAATAGCTTTTCATATCCTCGATTAGAGAATTCTTAAGTCAAAGAGAAATTACTATGGTCTATGAATATAGTCCATTTCAAAACTATAACCTTCCCAAAGAAGTATAGATAAATCCCTTTTAGATTATATATTAATAACGCAGGAATATATCCATTACCACTTACTACCATACGTGGGGAATATAATGCTGTAAACCACGCCTCTATGAGGAGAAGACAGGAGCCGGGAGTTTATTAATTAATTAATAAACAACAACTACAATAAATAATGGATAAAATTTATTGAATTGATTAATTCACGAGTTGTCCAACTAAAGTAATAAAACCATATCAGCAGCGAGCGGAACAAAAACAAACAATTTTTAATAAAAAAAATATATGAAAATATATTGAAATTATTAAACCAATTAATATGCAGGGTATAACTGAAACCCGTGTTGCTACTTCATCAAACGTTTGATATTCTACATTCAAGTTTCTTTAAGAAAAATATTTAAATTAAATTTGGAAGGGTTTAAAAAATCTCTATTGTTGTGGATAGTTTTATATGTAAAACGTACATCAGTGGTGGTAAACTTTGGTACCCTATATCTCCGTAACACTATGTTTTAGAAGATGCGTTTATAGGGACCTTTTCTACTATTTTATGTAGTACTACATGTGCTTTAAATAAAGGCAAGCATTTTTGTGCCTGTATATATAAAGGCGATGTTAAAACTGATTAAAAAGGTGATTTTGTGCAGTAGACCTCTCCTATTTGCCTGAAAAATCGTCCCTCGAGAACTTCCAGATATGTCATTGAAGTTGATTAATCACTGATTTGTTGGTAACAGATTGTAAATACGGTACATCGGTAATAACGTTGACAATTTGTAATACATCCATGTATACTTTTATTTATTTGGATCTAATTTGTACCTTCATGTAGACCATAGACTTAACTTCAATACAGTGTTAGTGTAAATTTATCACACTCTAAAACAATTACATCTTTTAATCATTTATGGCAACTTTTTCACGCTAAAACAGTCAAATAAATAAATCACACAGAATAAAAAAAACTACACTCTTGATTTTAGTGCTTCCTAAAATTTCAATCTAAATAAAAAACAAATTATACAAAAGTTTTATAACAATCCACTCTACAGAGGCCATTCGATTTTGACATCAAAATGAAAAGCTATTTCTCAATTATTTTAATTAGCGCCAACTTCTCAAAACAGTTACTATATTTTAACTTGACTTGGCTTTAAGGCTTTATGCTCCATATAAGCAAATGTGTATATTCTGTTTCTAATTCCTTTGAACAGTTAGAATCTAATGGACGACCTTCTTCTACATATCTTAGATATATCTACTGATTGTCGGATGTACTGATTTATTGCCTCGCTATTCTAACTCTAATTGCTCTTTGGTGCGTCCAAGAGTATCTATTGATTTTTATAATCAATATAACTATTCTACGCATTGCAAATTAGGGAGAATAGAAATTTAAAAACAACTTAGTAGTTAACATCTATAGGAGATCAGGAAGGCTTTTCACTCTAACAAGAAAATTAGAACGAATCTGATAGTATTATAACATACCCAGAAGGATAATTTGTATATTTAGATATCAAAACAAATTTTTAATATTTGAAAACGTTTTAAACACTACCGGTAGTAACAAGCAATCATACTTAATTCAACAAGTCTTATTTTTATCCTGAATCGATTTAAAGGTAATTTCGGATAAGTGCGCATAGCAAACCGGAGAATTCTACGAAAAAGGAAAACCTGGCTGGTATTATGGGGAATTTTCTTGTAAACAAGAAAATTAACCTTCATTTTTATTTATATATTTTTTTAATTTACATTGACAAAAGAAACTGTTAAAATATTTGTAAGTAATAGCTCGATTATACTATAATAAGCAAAAAAAACCCAAAAATTATAATTATCCTAAATACTGTTGTTAATTAAATAAGGTTAGGTTTTGATGGAAATATAATTATTTTGGCTATTAGTATTAACTATTATCAACAAGCTATTAAGATTATAAAAGCGCATGTTTCATATTTTTACTTAAATTTAATAAAAAAAATTGGGTCATTAATTAAAATTAATGTTATTAAAACTAATATAGAGTAATTTTGTATTATTATTTATCATTAAGTTATTAATTTGATAAATTTGCTTGTTTATAGTATTGTTTGGGTTTGTATAATATAATCGGCCAGGAGTTATATAGTGAGTTCCCAGAATGTATTCTAATAGAATTCTACAATCAGTTTATTTTGACACGCTTCAGTGAGTGTGCTTATGTCACGACATCGAGTGTGTCAGACATTGTAATATATTGAGAAATTTAACTTTTTTCAATATTATACTACTTAAATATAACTATACTGTAAATGAAATACTATAATGAAGTTTTTTAAAGAGAATTTTCTTGTTTTTTTAATGAATTTTAAAACTTCACTTCTTTAGGGGATTTTAAACAACTTTTCTTAATAAAATTCTTTGTTAAAAATTTCCTAACTACTTCTTGAATGTTACTATTTATTTTTAATTGTAGTAAATTAACATTTTGCCGTAAAAGGCATTGGCCCATGAGTTTGTCTTAGTTATTCAAGATTGTCCACCATTAGATCATATAGTCTATTATAGTAAGTTTGGACTATATCTTGAAGAATAACGGAAAGTCGGAATAGGCAAAGAATTGAATTAGAAAGACCAAAGACGGTGAAACATCGATAAAAATATTTACTTATACATCTCATTTTATCTAAAAAAAACTTACCATTACACCAATAGCACCTAATTTATCAGAAGAAATTTGCAGTAGAAGCTATGAATCAGGAACCTTGGACCAAGTCACAGTGAACGCCTATTCAAAGATTCAACACTCTTTTCTGACTCTTTCTATTTTTTTTTCTTAAAATGCATGATTAGACTACACATTTCTTTGGTTACATCTGACAGTCCCTAACATTATAATCAAGACGACCACATAATCAATTTTGTGGTCGTATTTATAAAAGTACACAATCGGCAAGGTCACGCCTCGAACCTGGTTGTAACTATTAATTTCTGTCACCTGGTATATAAAGTACACTTATGTTCCATTTTTTATTTTTAACAAAAAAAAGTTTATTGTTAGACAATAAACGGTTATTAATAACTGACCTTAAATACATAATCATTCAAATTGACTTATAAAAGAAGAAAAATGATCGTAAACATAATTTAATAATTTGTCTCATTTATGTAATATTTACATACTTACCTACATGCAATGTTAGTTACCTCAAAGCCTCAAACAACTATATAAACAAGCTCGATAGGTACAGGAAATTACGTTGTATGAAAAAGGGGGCAATCAATGGCATTAATAATGTAAACAGAGTGAAACCTAGATTTGCGTGAGTCAAGTCAAAGTCAAAAACAAGCACTGTATGCACAATGAAGTTGTAATCAGCAAATTGTAGCCTAATTAATTTATAATCGCTAATCAGAGTTATAGCCAGTGTGATTAAATTTTAATTTAAGTAAAAGAGTGCAGATTTTACCCTGAAAATCAAAATATTTTGTAAGTTTGTTGTACAAGGATTAAACATGTATGTACCTGTATTGATTTTTGATTTTTCACGGCAAATAACGTTCCATAAAGATAACAACTCTTCATTCAAGTGTTGATGTTAAAATGAGTATGTAATTGCCAATGCGTAAAATCATAAAATGTACCATTGATTTATAACAAAGCAAACAGTACTATATCAGATGAAGTATGTAGGATGATTCAAGGGTTTGGAGTTAACGATTTACCATTTGGAACAGATTTTAAAAACTTTCTTTCTGAAATTTCATTATGAAATGAAACAATCGAAAGCTTCTGAAATATCATCTGAGGTCCGGCCTAATTGAAGAGCGTTCCTCTGTCCTCTACAAAATGTTTTAAAATCGTTAATATATTTACTTCACATAATTAAACACGAACACTTTCACGGCCTGAGTAAATGGACCAGAAGCGACTTCCGGGTTTGGATCGTGTCATATCGTCATATCGGAAGTCGCTTCTGGTCTACTGCCCGTAATATTTCTGTGCAAGATGCATAAGGAAACGGAGGGTACAGTGAAACAAACTACTCTACGATGTTTCGCTGCTTCATATTTATTTAATGCTGCTAGCGGAATCACATGCTCAGTAGATTAAGTATTCATGGCAGCCGATCTTCATTCAAGTTCAGTGCAGGATTTACGTATAAGCTACACAAGCTATAGCTTAGGGCCCCCACTTTCCTGCGGGCCCCAAAAAAATTGTCCGAATGAGCAATTGTCATATATACTTAAATATACTGCAGCATTATTTGTCCCAATGCCGCACGTCCGGAACGTCCCATACTAAAGGGCCTCATATCTCAAATAGCTTAGGGCCTTATCAAGTCTAAATCCGGCCCTGTTCAAGTTATCTACTTTGTCTGTGGTGCATAGGGACGGCCTGGTCATTCGAACGAATTGAACCAGTTGGTCTTAAAGATGTTAAATATTGATTAACACTAGGTCATGCTGTTAGTTTGCTTTCACAGAAGATTTTTTCATGGAATGGCGCGATTTCATATAACCAGAGTTGTTTGGCCAGAAACCAGAACTTTGAAGTTGGAACGAAACGGACTTGTGCGTACTTAGGGTCATATTAGCTGCTTTGTAACCAGCTTTTCCTTGTAGATTTTTAGATGAGCGATGAAAAGACGCGTAGCGTAGAACTTCACGAAAAGAATTGATTTACACCATAATAAGTAGTCAAGATTTTAGCTGCTGAAACTCAAATCAGTAGGTTATTGAAATATAGCAGCGCATGCTCATGTATTTCGTAAAATGTGTCTTCGGCTTGGAATAAAGGGTAAAATGCAAAAAACCCCAACCTTCACCTGCTTGCCAAGTTTCCACGTATTTTACACTTTGGGTGGTGACTGCGTAGTCAATGAACTTTGACACTCAGTGATTTCGTATTAAACCCTAGGTACCCTAGGCTTAGATCAAAGAGGAAATTAGAATATCTGACCTTAAGTGGTCTGGCATCTCCTGGTTACATACCAGTACCGTAGACTGCACTTCTTGATACTACCAAGGCAGGTTCTGGGACAGGAAAAACCTCGGCGGAGCTCTGCCTAGCTAATTCGGCTTTTTCATTGCCTTCTATTTCGCAGTGACCTGGCGCTCAAAGCAATTTGATAGTGTTTTGGTCTGTCTAGAATCAATCCTAGAACTCGAAAGAGCTGTCTAGCTATCTGATATGATATAGATCCGCTTATTTCTGTAAGCCCTTCTAATGTTTTCACGCGCACACTGTAGTATCGCGTAAGTCTCTGTTTGAAAGACGGAGGAGAACTGTCTAAGAGGAAAGTGAAACTCCGCTCTTGGATTTTCGCTATATAGGGCTCATCCAGCAGCGATCCGTGTACCAGATCGACTTTCAGGAGGAATGTTCTGCCTGGATTTTAACCACTCCTGACGATTCTGTATACTTACCTCAAATAGTGGGTTCTCAAGAATTCTAAGCGTTATGTGGTCTGACCTCATTTCCAGTAAGGACCCTCCCCCCCAAGGAGACTCGTTATTCTTGTATATCCTGTACCCATCCATCCGAAGATGGTTCGGTGAGTTCTGCAATCTGTGTAGACCTAATCTTACCTCTCCCTGTATCATTATGAGAAGAGGGGGGGAGGTCAAAAAGTGTCTCCATTGTAGTAGTGGACGTTGTTTTCATCACCCCTGTAGTACCAAGACATTCAAGCCATTGAATCTTGTTTAATCTTAGTCTGGTGGTAGAAATCTTATTAGTTTTGGCAGTATTTTCAGTTTGTTTCATTGTACCCTTCATTTAGTTTTATTGTACTCATGATACAACATATACCTACCATAAATGCAAATCTGTTTGTACTGGTGCCGTTAGATACTCTTTTTATATCAAACCTGCAAGTTTGCGGCAAACTTTCGAGCGTATCAATTTTTAACGTATTGATCTCCGCAAATCCAAACAAGTGAAGTGTTTTTTGATTACTATTTCTGGGGATCTCTGCAATTAGTTACATGAGCAAACACTATTTTTGCTAGAATTTTCTGAAATCAACGTGTTGAGCTTTAATGACCTCTGGGGTCTTGGTCTAGGACGAAAGGTAAACCTAATCCATAGTGAAACTTTCGACTCATTACATCTGACGCATAAAATTTTGCTTAAGCCTTTCAAAAGTTCACAGTCTAAGTATTGTAGCTTCAGAATTGTAAAATATTATGGATTCACAATTTGATAATTGCATTGGTAATTGATTAAATTTTCAAAGCTGCAGAGATCCAGCTTAGAACTTTAGCCCAATGATATCCCAACTCTATGTGTTTAGAATTTTGTAACTTATTAGTTTCAATTTGCAAGCTGAAGATTCAAAGTATTCATTGTTTATAGTTTCAAAACAACATTTGTGTAATTCTAGGATTACGAGATACGCGGTGGCATAATAATTTAAGGAAACTCACAGCTCCTCTACTTCTATTTCTAAGAAAAAGTAATGCATTTTGCTCAATAATAATTATTATTTGCTGATTCTATAGCCCAAAAATATCATTTCTCAGTAATCTCTGTCCGTGATATGGTTTTTTAAGCTCTGAAGCTTAGTCTGAATATTAATTTGTAGAAAGCATTATTCGTTCAACCGGACATTGCAAAATCATTCTGTTAACAACTTTCTTTGTTTTCAGGGAAGGAAACCATCCAGATGACTACAGTCGTCTCACATACAAAAAACTTCTCGAAGAAGTTTGCAAATTCGCCAACGTCCTTAAAAGCAAAGGGGTGAAAAAAGGAGACCGCGTAGCTGTTTACATGCCTATGATCCTCGAGGCTGTTGTAACACTTCTAGCATGTGCAAGAATCGGTGCTGTCCATTCATTAGTGGTTAGTAGCACTTGACATACATCGACGAAAAATGTTAAATTACATAAACGATTATTAGTTTGCAGGGTTCTCTTCCGATTCGTTTTCCGAACGAATAATGGACTGTCAAGCCAGGGTTTTAGTTACTGCGGATGGTGTATGGAGAGGTGAAAAGCATTTAGCACTTAAGAATATTTGCGACCAAGCTATGGATAGATGTGCAAAGAATGGACATAATGTTGAATGTTGTGTGGTTGTATCGCATTTGGGTAGAGTTACGTCGCCTACTGGAGTACAAATGAATCAAAGCAATAAAGTAAGAATGCCCAAGAACACTTTTATTGAACTCGAAATTTATTGTGATTTTTATGGTTTTTAGATACCAATGAAAGAGGGTCGTGATTACTGGTGGCAAGATCTAACAGCTGATGCATCAACCAGTTGCTATCCAGAATGGATGCAAGCTGAAGATCCTTTGTTCATGTTGTATACTAGTGGCTCTACAGGAAAACCAAAAGGAGTGTTACATACCACAGGAGGATATATGTTATACGCTGCAACCACATTCAAGTATGTTTTTGATTATAAACCATCGGATGTGTACTGGTGCACTGCTGATGTTGGTTGGATTACTGGGCACACTTATGTGGTCTATGGGCCTTTAGCTAATGCAGCTACCTCGGTTTTGGTAAAAATTTCACTGTTTAACTTCCTTAATAGACGTTTAATGAATTTATTTTTTTTGTAGTTTGAAGGTACTCCTTTTTATCCAGACAACGGCAGATTCTGGTCAGTAGTAGAGAAGTACAAAGTAACTCAGTTTTATACCGCCCCAACAGCAATTAGAGCTTTAATGAAGTTTGATGATGACTTAGTTTTAAGGTATGTTATTAAGTATATAAGAAATACAAACCACATCTCAAGATTAATAATCTCAATATTTCAAAAGTTTCGAAGAGTCAGAGTTTCAAATACTCAGGAACTTCAAGATGAGTAGGTAGACCTACAATTGATTGTAGACTGAAAGTGTTTCGACGTCAAAGTTTCAATGATCCTCAGTTTAAAGTGCTCTGAAACTTAGACAGATTCTGAGGTCCCAAATCTTAGTTTCAGGTACAAAATCTCAAAGTTTACAATCCAAATTTCAATGTTTCCAGACTTTAATATCAGGATTCAAGAATTCCAATCTTTAAGGTTCCAAAGTTTTCCCTTAAGACTCCAGGATCTAAATTGAATATATTTATCTAGCAGTACTTTTCAGATTCTAAGAATTTAAGAGCTCAGAATTTCAAGATCTCAGCGTTTCATACTTTAGATTTCTATGCGCCCAAAGATTAAACTTCGAAAATGTCCTGAATTTTGGGCTCTCAGTTTCACAGATTCAATCTCCACGGTTTCAGAGAATTTTAAAAATTGAAAATTTCAGGGATTTCGGAAGTTTAGAACGGAGATGTTGAAAGTATTAAGCAGTTTTAGGTTTCCAGTCTCAAAGTTTTAGAATTTTATCATTTTGAAGGTGTTTCTAAGTTACAAGATTTTAGGATTTCAATGTTTCAAAAGGTTTTAAAGATTCAGTTAAAATCTAAAATTTGAAAGTTACATCAATATATTCAATAATTCCAGAGTTAGAATTTCATTGTTTTAAGCTTAATTTATCTAAATATGATTTTTAAAATGATCTTATCCATGGAATTTAACCTCGTATTAAACTAAAGTAGAGTAGGTAAAACCAGCTGCTGCTAATCTCTTCAGGTTTAAAATTGAAATGAATATTTAGAGTTTGATATTTCACACTACAGATATTGAGCATTATGTTAGTACTGCGGAAATACCAACACTATAAGTACCAATAAATTAAAGTTACTAAACCAAAAAATAAATCTTCCAAAAGGTCATCCAGATTTTAGAATTTCATCTAGAGATTCGTAATTGTCAAGCTTTGGAGCTTAGCCAATTCTATTGAAGGACAGAGAATTCTTGAAAGATCAAAAAACTGATTTATTGTCTAAACACTAAACATTTAAATAGAGGTATAATAGAAGAATTATATTTGATTACAGGCACAATTTGTCAACCTTAAGAGTCCTTGGATCAGTAGGAGAACCCATCAATCCAGAAGCATGGTTATGGTATCACAAACTTGTCGGAAAAGAAAGATGTTCCATTGTAGACACATTCTGGCAAACTGAAACCGGCGGGCATGTACTTACACCATTACCTGGAGCAACACCAATGAAACCAGGATCTGCAGTAAGTATACCACTTCATCCAAGAAAATTAAGATCGTCTTATTTACACAATTCTCATTTTTAGGCCTTCCCATTCTTTGGTGTTCAACCAACTCTCCTCGATGAATCCGGTAAAGAAATTGAAGGGGAAGGTGAAGGATATCTAGTTTTCAAGCGACCATGGCCAGGCATAATGAGAACTTTATACAACAACCACGATCGTTATGAAACCACTTACTTCTCTAAATTCCCTGGTTATTACTGTACTGGTGATGGTATGTATTGATTGATTACCAGAGGTAAAATTAATAATAAGATTAAATAATTCCAATTAGGCGCAAGACGAGATGCAGACGGCTACTTATGGGTGACAGGAAGAGTGGATGACATGTTAAACGTTTCTGGCCATCTCATGTCAACAGCTGAAGTCGAATCGGTCCTAACAGAACATCATGTTGTTGCTGAAGCAGCCGTCGTCTCAAAACCACATCCTGTCAAAGGGGAATGTCTCTACTGTTTTGTAACAACTACAGACCATGCTGTGTTTGATGAAAAACTTTTGTCAGAATTGAAAAAATTAGTACGAGAAAGAATCGGTCCTTTTGCACAACCAGACATAATTCAAAATGCTCCCGGACTTCCAAAAACGAGATCTGGCAAAATTATGAGAAGAATATTGAGAAAGATTGCAGTTAATGATAGAAACGTTGGGGATGTTAGTACTCTCGCAGATAGTGCAGTTGTTGAGCAACTGTTTGCAACCAGACCAGCTAACGCTTAAATTGTGTACGTCTGCTGTAGCATTGTTGTTTCATGTAATATTTATTGTTGTTGTTGTTTTGTTTTCTCAGTTTTGCTAGTAAGTATTGGATAATGTGATATCCAAGATTAGGAAACTTTAAGTAGGCAATAATGTAATAGTATTTGTTTCATCCTTCATCATAGTCATTTAAAGAAGTTAATTATTTTTTATATTAGTATTTTATACATAAAATTATCGTTTAAATTGTGGATAAATAAATACTCCAATAATAAAGCAAGTTATTAAAATCGCGTAAATGTAATAAATAAGGCACAAATAATATTAATCGCCATCATACATAAAGTCTAGGTAATAAATAGTATTTGACCGTAATGGCTAAATCAGTGATATTGTCATAATTAGAGGTCGCAATTAAACATCTAAATAAACTCGCAATGTGATGATAGAATAGACATACATACAAACAATTGCAAAATCTGGTTGATGAATTGAGTGACACTGCTCGCAAGACTTATCGAGTAATAATTAAGACAAAAAAAAACCTTTAATGTATGGATCATAAATGTGGTAACAACATTTAAGCCTAAACATCATTTTGCTTGCTCTTGTTACCATTTGCCTTTGCATATACATATCATTATTTCGGATCAATTTTCTCAATCATTGGATTTGGTTTTGTCACTGTGCTGTTGTATAGTATATAAATAAATGTAAAAATGTATATGAAAATATAAATAAAATAGTATAGTTAAGCATAAAATCTACTTTCAGTATTCCTGCTGTATAAAATCTTATCTTACTTTAGTTGGTTTAAAATAATTCGCAAGAGTATAGTATAGGTGGCCCTATTTAACCCTGGAGCAAGGGTTAAAGCATGGTATTTGAGTAACGTTGATTGGCCTGCATGATACTGTATAATAGAGACCATATATGTCTCATTATCACTCTTTTATTCTTATTAGATTGAGAAATTTTCCAAGAATGTGTTATACCATCTTTGCTAATCATGCCAAACAAACAGATCTTGTGTTAATTAAAATTCTGAAGTTAATTTAAAAAAATACACCAAAATTCGGTTTCAAAGCTTTTATTGTATATAGCACAAGTATTGTATATTGTAAAGCGTTGTATATTGTACAAGAATATCTTATAGTAGGAAGATTAGAAATGAAGTAATTATTGCTCCTATTTGTAAAAGAGAGTCACGAATAGTGTACACTAACACGGAATTGGCCTACACACAGTCACGTATAACTACGATGTCGACAGTGTTGCCAAAATGTTAATTTTTTTCGGAAGCTTTACCAACTTTTGTATTTAATGTAGGGCACCCTGTATATTACTATGTTTGAAACATCTCAGTAATGATACATATAATTTGTATAGCATTCTCTATACCTAAGTCCAGCCGTTTCGAAGGATATTTTAACAGTTTAAGTGCATAGGTATCAACAAAATATAAATATATAAGGTGTCCTATTTATAATTTCCGAAAAAACTAACATTTTGGCAACACTGTCGACATCAGTTTTAAACATAGACAATGCCCTTAATACATAATAGTTATTTATGTATTAAGGGCATAATCTATTAGATTATGGCATGAGAGAATGTTTAAAGCCCGACGAAGGAGGGCTTTTAATTTCTCGAGGGCCATTATCTTGATTATGCCCGTGGTACGTACAACGTTTTATTTTATTTTGCTTCATGGAAAGGATAATTGCAAGCAATTGCACATTTCATTTTGAAAAAATGTAATAGTTATAATTATTTATTAAAATTGTTAGAACTCTATAGAAACGTTTTCTTTGTATCTTAGCAACTTTATACGCCCTCGGGCTAAAAAGGCCAAATTACGCCCGCAATTGAGTGCCAATAAAGACGATTATCATGTCAAAATAAAATAAATAACTATTATGCACAGATGCATTATAATTAGACTATTATTGAAAGACTCATCTAAACATAAACGTCTTTTTATGCACAGATGCATTATAATTAGACTATTATTGCTAGATTTATCGGAACATAACTGTCTCTTTATGCCCCAAGGGCCTCTTTATGATCCGACGGGCAATAATGAAACGTCAATTAAATGTCAGAGCTGTATTTGTAGAACTTGATTGGTTCTTAATATAATTTGTAAACTTATCACCAATGAAAATAAGCTGAAATTAAGTATTTTAGATAGTAACTATAGTAACGTACTTCGTATATATGCACATAAGTATACGTACAGCGGCTTCATGTAACCTACGTACTCATTTAATTATGTTTTTTACACAATAATAGATTTGAGATAAAAACAATCTGTGCATAAAATAGTGTATGCATTTCGGGCATAACTTGCTTTTATGGCCCTACAGCCTTTTCCTAGCCCTCGGCTGACGCCTCGGACTAAAAATAACGCTTTTGGCCATAAAAGCTTCTTTATGCCCTTAATACATAAATAACTATTATGGCCCAAGGGCCTCTTTATGGTCAGGCGGGCAATAACGAAACGTCAATTAAATGTCAGAAGTTTTTTTGTAGAACTTGATTGGTTCTTAATATAATTTGTAAACTTATCACCAATGAAAATAAGTTGAAATTCAATATTTTGGAATAGTAACTATAGTAACGTACTTCGTATAAGCACATAAGTATACGCACAGCGGCTTGATGTACCTACGTACTCATTTAATTATATTTTTACATAATAATAGATAAGACATAAAAACTTAATCTGTGCATAAAATAGTGTATTTATAGCGGGCATAACTTGCTTTTATGGCCCTACAGCCTTTTCCTAGCCCTCGGCTAACGCCTCGGGCTAGAAATAACGCTTCTGGCCATAAAAGCTTCATTATGCCCTTAATACATAAATAACTATTTATTAGCAAGACCTGAATGACCGGGCAGTTGCTTTATTTTTATATGAAGTTCAACAATTCCAACATTATAAGTCTTTAAACTATATGAAAATCGCTGAATTATAAACAAATATTCACAAATTACTCTATCGGTGTCAAAAACTTGTTTGCCATCAATGTAATGGCCGCCTGGTTACAATTTTGGCATTCGGAGACATGTGAGCGTTACGTATCTTCTCCCGTCCCTAATCTAAAACCACGTACATACCGAAGATCCAACACCAACATCAGTACATGTGGCGTTGGTCTGTGGAGTAGGAAACGACTGGAATAGATATGCTGTCGTCGTCTACATCAATTTCTCAGATTCGAGTTGGATGCCGTTGGTTACGATTCAGTCTTTTTTGTCTGTTTTTTAAATAATAAGTATTTGTATATAATTTACGATATCCTCAAGCGACGATGATGATTTATAATATGCAAGTATTGAATTTCTAATTCTACACTCTTTAATGTCAAAGGAAAAACGAGAGAAACGAGAAACGACGGCCACGGCGCTGGTGCATTACAACGCCTATAGCCCCTCTATTTCATATAGTAGCGACATCGTGGAGCAAACCAGGCACAAACTTTAATAAAGAAAAAATCACCACATGCACATTGTTTCGTCATTTTAACGAAAATTTGTTTAAAAATTATAATTTCGTAGTTGTATATTATATTAATATGATCGTCTCTACATAATAACACGAATGTCCGTTATCAAATTCATGTTAAATTGTGAACATGATTTTTGTGCATGATGATTATTAAACCTAAGATTTAGCGCAAAACGAAATGTCAAATCTGGTACATTCAATGTCGCCAACGTGATTTTGCTCCAGCGGCGAGATCAATGGTTGTCGCTACTATTTGAAAGTAAAGGGGCTATAACAACGCCATATAAAAACAGAAACTTATACAGTGCAAGTAGTTTATTAGAGGAACTTCGAAATGCAGAAGGTGGCCATTTTAAAATTTTTTGTAGAATATGATATGAAAATAAAAAGAGCAAACCTGGAAATGCTCGCCAACAACCGATGAATTATAACAAATATAGTCATACCATACCAAATCAAACATACCTTTGAGTTATGTCAAGGTCATCTAGCGAACGCAAACCAACGCCAACGTTCGCTTTGGAAAGTCTTGGGATGCGTTTGGTGGCGCTGTACACAGTACACACCTGTGCATCTAGTTATTTGGCCAACTGGTCGACCAGCTGGCCTAGGTAAGTAGATGTAGTGACTCTATACACACCAAACCCAACTATTGCAAACTAAGCACATATGTGCCTTGGTTTGCGTTGGCACTTCGGTCTGCACGCGACTTATTAAAGATTTATCGATGTACCACCGCACGTAGTACCAACGCAACGACTGGTCCATGAATAATGAAACCGGTAAATACCCCGAGTCAATTTTCGAACGTGTTTGATACATGAATTTACATTTTCGAACCTGGTGTAAACCGGTTTAGATCGGTTGAATTTTCGTAAATGCCTGATGAGACGCATGATCAATTTTTGGCGAGTTCTATAAATACTCGAGTACTTTTTTTTGTAATCGGAACAGCACTGTATTAATTGCAACTGGTTCTGAAATAAACATATGTAATACGGCACCAAAGATTTCAGTGGCACGTTACTCTTCAATTTAGCTCTTCATAATAAATAATTACGGGAGCTGATTACACTGAATACTTATAAACACCCTGTATACAAAATCATTTAAATTTCTTACTTCGTATTCGCATCATCATTGGCTAATAAAAATAAAAAACACAAATAGCGCATGCGTCAATCAAACCTAACCATGCTTCGATCATTAGTTGTCAGATTCAATTGTGAAGGTGGGAGGTCTTTTGTAAGGTCTTTAATAACTATAGTACTTTTCCACAGATTGCAAAGTACTATCATAAAAAGACAATATCCAAACATGTCTGAAATAGAGTGTTATTTTGACACCGCTTTAGAGTTGACAAAAAAGGCAGGAAAGGTATTTTATTTATATATTTAAAGTTAGTTATAAAACAATTTGTTTATACAGGTTAACTTTTCAGTTGATTCGAGAGAGAATTAATGAAAGCAAAACTGTTGAAATGAAATCCTGTGATATAGATTTTGTTACCGAAACAGATAAGCAAGTGGAAACACTTCTAATAGACGGTTTAAGTAAACAGTTTCCCGAGCATAGATTTATTGGTGAAGAAACTGTTTCTGCTGGCGACCAGTGCAGCCTTACATGTGCACCGACATGGATAATTGATCCAGTCGATGGCACTTTAAATTTTGTACATGGCTTTCCACATTCATGCATTTCATTGGGTTTGTTTGTAGATTGTGAACCTACGATAGGTATTATTTATAATCCAGTATTAGAGCAATTATTCACTGCCAAAAAAGGACAAGGTGCTTATTACAATGGAAAGAGAATACATGTTTCTGGACAGACAGATTTATCCAAAGCTATTGTTATGATGGAAAATGGAACTAGTCGAGATACTGAAAGGTTTAATTGTTTACGTGCCAATCAGGATATGCTTGTTCCAGCAATTCATGGGTAAATTGTTAAATTATTTTCAGAATTTGCTAGCATGGAATTTCTGTTGTTGATTATTAACCATATAATAAGAAAATGTTTTTAATTCTTAACAATTTCCAAAAGTTGTATTCGAGATACTGTCATTTACACGAATGAAAATCAAAAGCAGTGCGCATTATCCTGGCAATCTACAGTATGGACTAGGTATTGTGTAAAAATGATTTTGAATTGCATTTTTAATTTGTATTTTGCAATGTAGTTTAACAATAATCGTCAGTAAATCAAATTGAGAAACTTTAATCTTGCAAATTAAAAAAACTTAATTAAAAAATATAAACATGTACAAAAATAACTCTAAAGCGGTAAAGTATTAGTGTCTGGTGTATTTCCAGACCTTGAAATAGTTAATATCAATCATAGAAAGTTTATGATATTTCATTAAGCGGTTTTCGAGATGCTTGCACAAAATTAGTTAATTACAGATTTTGATTCATGTACAGCACTAATGTTATGTTGAAAAAAAGAACTCCATATGTGACCTTGCCCGAAGAAAGGACCCTTATGATGAAATTTTTCGGTTTTAAGTGTTTTGGGCCTTACAAATTGATTACAAATCTGTATCTTAATAAAACAATTTTAGTATTTATTATATAGTGCTATCAAACTTTAAACGTGTTTATCTCGAAAAGTTAAATTTTGTCGTAACGGTTCTTTCTTCGGCCAGGGTCACATATACAGGTAAGGAACTCTAGTCAGTTATTGAAATTGAGGTTATAATAATTTAGTGAATCAAAGGCAGCATCTGTAATTTTCTACTTGTTGAAATTTCTTTTAAAAACACACTGTTAATTATACAGTGTGATCCAAAGTTAATTAGTATACAAGGTGGCAGTTTTTTAGTTGAGCCATTAGCTATACATGAAGAATGATAAGAGATTTTGATTTGAAATTTTTATTGCTTATAGAACATGGGGTCTATCTTTTAAAAATATTTTTAGCTCTCAGGTGTTTCGTTGTAAATACCAGAAGTCAGTATATCATTTTTCTTATTTTAAATGAATATTACATTTTGAGATTCTCTCAAAAATCTAGAAGCATTCTATTAATATAACTACGCCCCTGGGCCCGTATTCTTGAACTCATTCAAACAAGTTTCGCATTCGAGATGACGTAATTTCTACGTCATAAGATGCAACTTAGCCAATCAAATGTTAGACGGTAATAGAGAATTATGTCATCTCGTATGCAAAAGTCAATAATACGGGCCCTGCAGCACTGTTTCCGAGATATTTGTCATTTTTAAAGATTTCTGACAAATACTTGAAGTCATTTACATAAACGTATACCTTGTTCATAACTTTCTAGAAATACCATTTTTTGTTACATTATTAACCCACTAACAAGTTAATCTCTGACCTTAATAACATCCAGAAATATTATACAGGGTGTTCTAAAGATCACTTCAAACCACAAACTAAAATGTCAAAAATTCCCATCTTTTTAAGTGGTAGCCCCTTTTTTTTCACTATGCCAACGAGTTTTACCACAAAAAATAATGAGTCTGCAAATAGATATACAAAAAAGTGGGTATCCTTATTGAAGCTTTATTTATTACTTACTTCATCTGAAAGAGCACTGGAACTTAGCGTGGTAAAAGCATAGCCTAGGTATTATCAGTATTAGCAGCAACTCGTGGTATATAGTTTCGTGGAGCATGAGAATTTTGAACTGGTTTATTTCATTAGAAAAAGCTTGTATTTTATCGGATAGTTGGTAAAGTTGTATGTAATTGATCAGGTTTTGATGGTTCATGTAGTTCATTGATTTATGTCAAATCTTTACACAAGATCTGGTATAGGTAGTAAATGTAATAGGTTTATTGCTTGAATTTCCAAATGGTTTCGTAATTTAGCTATTAGAAGTTCTTTAAGAATTTCGTCATTAAGGTTCAAGTCTTTTGATGTCAGTTACTATTTCCTTGACTTTACCGCTGAATATCAAACTATCCATGCTTTGAATGCATGAAAGGCATAAGTCTACATGAAAGTCCTTAATGGCATTTTCTCTGTGAGGTCTATTTACTATGAGATCCTGGTGGTTAGTTAGAATATATTTGGTAAGTTCAAGGTTAGAATGTCATATCATTGACGCTCATCGTGTATGTCTATACCTAAACCAAAAAATGAAGGATCTAAACCGAGTGAATCTAGCAGGCGCAGATTAGCAGTCGGAGTTGATTGTGAGCCTTGTTCCCAAATTGTCAAATTTAGACAGTTTGAAATTAAAAATTGTCATTGCAATCTGTCAAAGTTTTGAAAGGTTTTTCACAACTCCAATTGTTACTTATTAAACTACTATTAATAAATAACATTCTGATAGCAAAAGTGTGTACGACATTAGTTGCTGCTTAAAAGATTTTTCACAACTCCAATTAATATTTATTAATAGTAGTTTAATAAGTAACAATTGGAGTTGTGAAAAACCTTTCAAAACTTTGACAGATTGCAATGACAATTTTTAATTTCAAACTGTCTAAATTTGACAATTTGGGAACAAGGCTTGCTCACAATCAACTCCGACTGCTAATCTGCACCTGCTAGATTCACTCGGTTTAGATCCTTCATTTTTTGGTTTAGGTATAGTTCAGGGGTAGTCAACTTTTTTATACCTACTGCTCATTTTTGTATCTTTGTTGGTAATAAGATTTTTAGTTACTTAATTTAGCGCAACTTCAAAGTACTCGTAATTTTTGAGTGGAGGTTAGTAAAAATATGTAGTTAAACTTATCTTTTTATTTGTATTTTGCATATGATTTTTTTTAATTAATGATTGTACGAGTTAAAAAAATAAGGAACTTTTCACTTTTTTGTTAATCATTGATTGAAAAACAGGATTAGCTTTTTGTTTTAATAGAAAGAAAATACGGGTTCAAAAATACGCTTGCCGTAAAATATCTCCAATTAAATTATTTATTATAAACACATTATTACCTACCTATTACAATAGGATCATAGAGTATCATTATAGTTATTTACGAAGTACGCGAAGTTTTTATTCGCGCATGAACGCAGTAATTGGACCGCGAATGCGTTGAAGATAATTCGCGCATCGAGTCTTTTTTGAAACGAACTTAACAATAAAAAACATAATTAACCAAAATCTTTAATACTGTTTCAAATTCAAAGTAAACATAAAACTAAGTAGGCAATAGCATTCTTTTGTTGTTGCCAATAGATGGCGTTCGCAAATTTGTCAAATTGTGGAATTATTAGCGCTTACTAATCTTTCTTTTGTGATTTCTAATACCCAAATGGGAAAAATTGCAATTTTAAACTAAGTTTTAGGTATAATAAAGAAATCTCCCATCAAGCATTTTTTGACCAAACTGGTGTCATGTTAACAGAGATTTTATACTGCTTCTGAATATGTAAACCATCAGGACGCAAATTAGGGGTTCAAAAGAAAAAAATCCGTACCTCCATGGCAATGAATAATAATTATATTAAGTTTCTATGATTGCCAAATTGTGTAATTCCAAACTACAGATTAGTTAGGTTAGGTTAGGTTAGGTTTGGGTAGGGTAGGTTTAGGTTAGGTTGAGAAAAACTCGAACTTGCTTTTGCATAACGATTTGGTTAGGTAGTGGAGTTTTTGTGTTTTATGTAAATAATTTTTGAGGCGAACTCCCCAAAAGCCCAAATTTGGGGATCAAAAGAAAAAAAATCTTAATCTCCATGGAAATGAATAATAATTATATTAAGTGTTTATGATTGTCAAATTGTGTAATTTTCAATTACACAATTTAATTAGGTTTGGTTAGGTTAGGATAGGTTTAGGTTAGGTAAGGTTGATAAAAATTGAATTTGCTTTGCATAGCGTTTCGGTTAGACAGTGGTGTTTTTATGGAGGTTAGGTTGGTAGCAACCAGTTTAGGGGCTTAGAGGCTTAGGGACGTTTGTCCCAAAAATTTACAAAAGATTTACATATTCGGAATCGGCATAAAATTTCTATTAAAATGACAGCAATTTGAACAAAAAAATGTTTGGTGGGGTTTTTTGGGATATTTTTCAAATTGTATTATTATCAAGTCAAATTATTTTTACAGCGCCTAAAAGGGCCAATGCTTTTTGCATTATTTTGAAGCACAAGTGTGCGAGCACTACGTTTGCATTTAACTGTTATTTTTCTGGTCTTTTTGTTGCAAAGTTTTTAATTATTTTAGTTCAATGATAGGAGTTTGCTTTGCCAGTCGTTAAGTGACACGGGAACATCGGTGTGACTACAGCAGCAGCGGAAGTGCTGGTATTTGTAAGTTGTAACGCGGCGTCTTATAAAGCGCGGGCCAGATTCCGGGGAACGCGCTGAACACGCCTCCGGCCGGCCCTGTCAAAGGGCTTGAAGAAAACTGTATTTCCCCATTATTTACTATTTTCGAGCCATATCTTGGTTTCATTACAGTGTGCTGTCACGTCAATTTCTAGGCTCGCTGTCGAGATTTAAAGCACGATGCATTAGAGGAATGCTTTAAAAGAAGCCAACTGACTGCACTGCTGTAATACAGTAGCCGCTTGATTATGTGAACTAATTAAAACCAAGCTTGTTCATACAAACGAGAAGTTTACTCAATTGAATGTACTCTTTAAAAGAGGCTTATTATATTTATTAACTTAAATACAATTTATAACTGAACAACACTGTCTGGTATGCAAAAGTTATTACCGAGAGATTATTTATACATGTGAATTCAGTAAAGTAAGTCGTATATTTCACTAATTTATTCTGTTCATTGAATTGAACATGTTATTGTTTAAATTTTTGTTGTTCATGTAAACGAATTATTCATTTAATAGAGTATTCACTCCAAGGAGCGGCTACTGTATGTACTTGGTTGGTCTAAATTATTTTTCTAGAAAAAAGATCATCCTAATGCAATTTCTATAAAATACCAATTACAAAATTGGTAGTTACGAGGATGGTCTGAAAAGTTTCCGACCTTAACGTGAAGATGGCAGCACTCGTCAATAAAAGCACGGCCTACTAGATTCATATAAGCTTCGCTTATATATGGCCGTCTCATTTCCAGTTTTTTCATTGTTGAAATTAGGATCCAAAAATTACAGATCCGTACATAGATAATATAATAATATACTACGTATATAGAATGCAAACTGAATACAATCAAAATTTTATGAGCTTAGCACCAAAAATACAGATGGCACCTGTAATGCGGTCTACCATGACCATCTCCATTAATAAAGCCAAGACTCGATGCAACTGGCCATGGACCTACTAGTCCTACAGCTTGCTCTATAACTTAGTGACAAACCGTATCAATGCTGTTTACATAATATCTATACAGTGTAATATAACTAAATATCTTTGTTGTAAAATTACCGCCAGATGGTGCAACTTAACGTACGAATCTGTAATAATTCTCAACAATGAAAAAACTGGAAATGAGACGGCCATATATAAGGGAAGCTTATATGAATCTAGTAGGCCGTGCTTTTATTGACGAGTGCTGCCATCTTCACGTTAAGGTCGGAAACTTTTCAGACCATCTTCGTAACTACCAATTTTGTAATTGGTATTTTATAGAAATTGCATTAGGATGATCTTTTTTCTAGAAAAATAATTTAGACCAACCAAGTACATACAGTAGCCGTTCCTTGGAGTGAATACTCTATTAAATGAATAATTCGTTTACATGAACAACAAAAATTTAAACAATAACATGTTCAATTCAATGAACAGAATAAATTAGTGAAATATACGACTTACTTTACTGAATTCACATGTATAAATAATCTCTCGGTAATAACTTTTGCATACCAGACAGTGTTGTTCAGTTATAAATTGTATTTAAGTTAATAAATATAATAAGCCTCTTTTAAAGAGTACATTCAATTGAGTAAACTTCTCGTTTGTATGAACAAGCTTGGTTTTAATTAGTTCACATAATCAAGCGGCTACTGTATTACAGCAGTGCAGTCAGTTGGCTTCTTTTAAAGCATTCCTCTAATGCATCGTGCTTTAAATCTCGACAGCGAGCCTAGAAAAATATCGAGCCTTAGTCAAATATAGAACGGTATATATGTATCACGCTTGGCAGATAATGGTAGGTAATCTTTTTCCTTTTACAAGCATTGCAATGGAAACACAGTTTACAAATGTGACATGTGATGACGTTTTAGTAACTAAACTAGATATTTGAGAAACTAAATGAGAATGGCAACAGCATTGATTTCTTTCTCTGTCGCACGTATCAGAACCAGTTGCATAAAAGTATAGATAATTTATCTTACTAGACTCATACATTGATGACACAGAGCTTTCTTTCCTAATTTCTATTATACGTAAAGTTGTTTTGTTTTCATTTGCATATTTTATCTGTTGTTATACCTGTGGTACGAACAAGTCAGTACAACCAGGGCATTAGCATTGATAGTAATGCCTGCTTAGTGTTAACTTTGCTATCAACGCTGACGTTACATTCAAAATTAACCACCCCCTTGGCAATGCCAAGACTTGTAAATCATGACGAATTTTCTATCGTATCTCGCGAAATATAAAATCTGTTTTTTATTGATTTGGATTAATTTACCTATTCTTTACTTATAAATTTGAGTTGATGTTTAGTTTCAAATTAACTAGTTCAGTGACAACAACAATAAATTATCCTGTGTTACCGTACAATTGCTGAACTGATTTTACATTATAAACACCAGGAAGGTAATGACGGCAAAATAATATACAGCACGTGCAGTCTTACAAATATCTTCAGCTGGCCGAGTGTGACTATGTTATATTCTCAGGCTGTTGACAAGCTATGGAACAACAGTTATGCTGTAATATGCGCTGCATATTATTACTAGCATATGATGACGACCGGCAAGCGTAGGCAAACTCATCGTAGTGTGTGCAATATTCGGAACTAGCTTACAAACTTCAAAGTATCAACAATTTAGGGAATTTGCTGTATATTCTTTTGCTGTGATAATGAGTTAATCATTAATGATTACGTTTTAAATCTTAATGCTGAATTGGCTCTGAATAGTGGAGTGGATAAATTTAAATATAGATTTGAAACTATACCGAAATTTTTAATTCTTATTGGTTTGGATATTTTCTCAACACAATAACACAGTATTACATTTTAGCTCTTTTACTTTTCAAATATCAGCTGCTCCTTACTGTTATTTAATTTATTGTTGCGACTTCGTTAGTACTCAGTACTTCGGGTAGTACTCAGCTCATCGTATTATATATTTTTTAATAGGAACACTTAGGAATACATAATTAAACTACTTACAAACATAATTTATTCATTTTCTATAATCTGAAAATGCTCTTGAAAACATAAAACTATAATGTAGTAAAGAAAAATGTACTTAATTACTTAGGTGTAGGTATTACATACTACAGAGGTATTTATCAACTCATTTAATTTCTTGACTACAGGCTGATGATTAATCTCCAAAGAAATCACAACATACTTTTCATCTTTAATACTTAGGAAATGTCCCAGTATCGTGGTGGGCCAGCATGTCTCTGGTTAGAATCACTGGTATGTAAAATGACTTACCTTTCAGATTTTATGAGGCCTAGTATTCATTTGTTTTTCAAAATAAACCCAAGTTTCGTGCTCAATTGTGTGACTAGGTATTTTTGGGTTATGGTTCGCAAAATATTAACGGCATCCTTATCTTCTTTTTTATTATATTTATTTAATACTAATTGTTAAATGACACATTAATCTTTTCAGAATTTTTTAATTACATCTTAAATCAACATTAACAGATTATGAGAAAGCACAGAAGCGTAAATAAGTTTATAATTTTGAGCACACCCTAAAGAGGGTTCTATATGGCTAGTCCACTCAATTGTGAGGGCGCTGGCTAACACTGGTGTGCAAAATGACTTACCTTTCAGATCTTATGAGGCCTAGTATTTATTTGTTTTTCAAAATAAACCCATATTTTGTGCTCAATTGGGTGACTAGGTATTTTTGGGTTATGGTTCGCAAAACATTAATGGCGTCCTCATCTTCTTTTTTATATTTTTTTAATATTAATTTGTTAAATGACACATTAATCTTCTCAGAATTTTTTAATTACATCTTAAAACAAATCAACATTAACAGATTATGAGAAAGCCCAGAAGCATAAATAAGTTTATAATTTTGAGCACACCCAAGATATATTACATTTTGAGCACACCGTAAAGAGGGTTCTATGCGACTGGTCCACTCAATTGTGAGGGTGCTGGCTAAAACAAATTTCTTGCCAACTTAAGAGTTTTGAATATTGTTTGACTTTAAAATCTTTATAGGTTATGAATGTTAATTTGAATATCAACAACATGAACTTATTTAAGTTATCTTTATTTTTTTTTTAATGAAATCGAATAGTATTTAGTAAAGTTCCTACAGAAAATTAGTTGAAAGTATTAAATTAAGTATGGATTGTTACTAGTAAGCATGCCAAAATCAGTTTTAATTTTTGAAGTTAATGGTTAAGTTGATGGTTATCGTGAAAATTAGTTTGCCAGAAAAAGTGAATTAACCAGCCGTATCAAACCCTCTATATTATTAGGGTTTTATTAATTGTATAGTCAGCTATGATTTTGAGTATGACTGGAGAAATAAATGTATTTTCTGCTGCTTTCGTTTTATCAAAGGCTACTAGATAGGGCTTAACTAAAAATAATAATTACGTAAGTGGGTAACTCTTCAGAAATATTAAATTTACTGTCCCTGTTTAATTAATATTATATTACGAATACCTTTTTACCTGTTAGTTCAGTACAATGAAGATGTAATAGCAGTCTATTTAGCCAAGTATATATTAACAACTGACCTATTTTGTTAACAATAAAAAGTAAACTTTATTATGACATATATCATTCACGTGGCATGTCCCTAGTATGTATTCTCAAAGTAAAAAGCAGTTTTTCTAAAGCATCAGTTAATCATTATTGTTCTAATTAAGGAGAATTGTAAAACAAGTATAGGGCTCTCATCCAGAGTCAATTAATATATAAAATATTAAGCATTGACTACTACACAATCAATTAGATGTTGTCCCTGGTAGTTGGGCATTTGCGTGGATATAACTAAGAGAGGAGAACATTATTAAATTTCACGTATAGTATCAGTATTTCTACAATATCAGCATTACACATGTATTGATTGCATATGTAATTTTAATGAAATCAACATGTAGTTTCTTGTTCAGTTGATCTATAAACTTGGTAGAGGTAGTTTATATGGTTTGATGTAAGAGTACATTTATTTCGCATCATTCATGTGGTTATCATAATTTCTTACTGGTGTTGAATTAAGAAATGAATTTTTCATAAGTTAATACACTACTTGTGTTGTTTCATTATAGCTAGTATGAAGCCTCCAAAGAAAATGTTCTAATAGTCATTCATGTGGCATTTTCATTGCATCATTTGTGTGGATTTATAATTCCACGTAATACAATTTGTTTACGTAAATGACAACTCCTACATATATTCATGTTCTTACATTATGAGGTGCAAAGAAAATGTGGAAAAGAAGAAAAGAGGAGAAAAAATTAAAAATGATCCAGAAAAGAAACAAATGGAGAAGCTAAACATGATGACTGTCATATCACGTAAAAATTACTAATTTTTATTTTACTTGTTATCCATTACTAAGCCATTGTTAAGCATTATCGTGTTGGAAATATGTTTTTATTATAATATTAACGTCAAATAAACGTCTAGTTGAATCTATTGATTTTTCTAAAAATGAAATAATATTAAAGTTCAGCTTTTTTATTAAATATAATCTGTTCTGTCATTTGCATGTTATTTGGATCATTTACGTGGATTTTAACACTGCAAAGGTCAAAAATGCCCAGATTAAGCTCTACTAACAGTATGTGTTATATACAATCAATTAATCATACTATTTCTTAGAAAAACGGATTTCAACAATTTTCTTTTCCGAGAATTTTTCACATCCAAATTGTGGTTTTCGGGAGAAACACCCAACTAAACAAAATATGCCCAACAAACTATATATTCGATTTGATTCAACCATCAGTTTATAACCAAGTCACTGTATATATAACAATCAGTAGATTCACTTGCATGTGACAGCATTCATTTTATTAATCCACCTTTGAATATCACGCCCATAAACGAAGTAGTGGACCGATGTTTATCGGTCGGGATCGCCGGTAAATAAAACGCAGAGCCGCATTCAATAAAATGTCTCGAACAAATATGTAAACAAAATCTCTTGTTATATAATAGTATAGTAAAATATGAAGTAGAATTAGGAGTAGTGAACCATTTGATTGAAGTTGTTTTGCTTATAGAATCTAATAAATAAAACGATAATCAATTTAGATATTTAAAACATTTATTAAACTAAGTTAGAAGAGTTGTTTCTTGTTACATCGTTAATTACCAACTAAAGTTACATTATTCTTTCAAGCCATTAACCATATTCTGCGCTGCGCTGCAATAGTCATTTCATTTTATTTAGAAATAATTACGAACAAATGCATAGCTGTATACAATTTGAATACCTGTTCAACAAACAAATGGAGAATCTAGGTCACCGAAATCACATACGTACAAAATAGGGGAGATGAAATCAATTTACACTATAATAATAATAATTAATAATAATAAAATTTATTTTCATTCATATTAAATTAAAGACACAGTGACAAACGAAATGCTAAAAAGTACAATCCTAACGCACGCTTCGACTTTTTTTAACAGTTGAGAGTAACAAAAGACGCTGTAGTTCACACCTGTTGATAAGGCGTTGACCTAGATTGTTGAACTCTTTTAATAAATCAGCATAAAAAATTTTATTATGTAGGATTTCGTAATCGCTTATTTGTTCTATTACGTGTTAGTAATTCAATTTTAAGCAATTGGTAAATATATACAAAAGTGAATTCTTAAATATGGCATTGTTTTTACGAGCGTATTTAATAAAAAATAATAGTATGTAGGAAAAAATAACCTGAAATCGGAAACCTGAAAAAACTAATTGTAGTTCTTTCCGAGGTATTTTTACAGTCTTTGGCGGCACAACGACTAACACTATGCATTGTCTACTGGCACTAATACTGCACGATTGTGGGTTTATCCGGCTCTGGTAAGTTCGATACGTTCTGTTGGGTGTTTGAAACAGAACTGCTGTCTGCATACTGCCGACTCGCGCCAGCATGTAGTGTGGTGGATAGAAATTATTTGCGACAGTCACATTACTGTATGCTATATATATATACTGTGACCAAGTATTAAAACCAAGTCTATTTGGTTGTGCTGGATTATCGGAATAATTATTTATCATTTGTATCAAAATCATACTTCTACTATACTATAATGCTCATTATTTTGCAACAAAATAAAATCATTTACACATTTGCAGTAAAGCTTTGTTGATTTGTAAGTTATAGGTTATGTTTTACGTTTACCATTTTTTGAATAAACCACGCATATAAAACAGTGGTTTAAAATGCCTCAACGCTTAATAACAATACTTAAACCTTCTCCTTTTTAATGAACTATTTTATAATTTCCACATACAATCTCAACTTTGAATGCTTAAGTTTTGAAATAAATCTAAATAATCATTTTAATATTTGAGACGATCTTGACCTTTTAAAACACAAGTCATTTATCAAACAGTACAGTTATAATTAATGTTTTTGCAATAATCTCTGCATAACTATTATTAAGATAGTCTCAAACTTATAATTTCTGTTTAATTAAAATCCTCAACCAGACTGTCGAGGATAGATAAATTATATATTATATAAATATTTTAAGAATATATAATCGTTAGGTTATCATGGAATAACTATCTGCTACAGGAAATAATTAAAATAAGAAAACTCAATGTACTCGAGAAATCATATTTATTTTAACTTCTTTTATTATTTATTTACAGGATAAGATCACTAGGTTCCGCTGCTTTAAATATGGCGATGGTAGCCATGGGAGCTGCAGAAGCCTATTTTGAATTTGGTATTCACATCTGGGACATCGCAGCCGGTGAGATAATCGTAACAGAAGCTGGTGGTGTGGTTTGCAACCCAGCCGGAGGGCCAATAGATCGAATGTCACGACGTGTCCTATGCACTAGTTCAGAAGCGTTAGCAAGACAGCTCATTCAGAAGTTGGTACAGTTTTATCCAAAGCCCAGGGATGATGATTAAATTTTAATAATAATATACTAAATGCTCTTATAGTCATTTTACTAATCAAGACAGTACTATATACGTATGTTCGTTGCATTTGTTAGCTATTAATTACGATGACCAAGTATTAAGTTTTAGATTGCGATGATTTGTTAAACATTACTTTTTAGTTTATTGTTTCATGTATCCTTTACATTTTAAAAATTTATTAATGATAAGTTTTAATGTCTGCAAGAGCCCAAAGAACTTTTTATGTAGAAAATACTATTTTAAATAAAGACAATTTATAATTGTAACCTTTTTATATTTAAAACAGTTTGGATATTTCATTCAAAAGAGCCCTTTAAATAACAATTGTTATTACATACACTTAAAAGTAGCTAAAATTCTTATTTTTGGGACTTCATCTTCCCACCATTTAAGCTCAGTGGGTCATTTTCGACCAGTTTAAAGAACTTTGAAAACTGATCCAATAGAACTTGAGTTTTTCAAGAGAAAACAAACAAAAGCTTATGTGTTACATTCAAACAAATTATTTTATTGAATAGCATAGATAACCCCATGTTAATTAAAAAGTAAACTAAATAATTAACTTTTAAGAGCTAAACTAATCTAAATACAGATTATCTATTCTTATTAAAATAAGTTGATGAAAATAGTGTTGTTTGCCAACCTTAAAAGATCTTGCATTCATGAATAATTCAGAATTATTTTTAAATCAGAAAATCTTCCTTGTATCTGTAATTTGATAATTAATAAATGTTACTTTATTAAGCAAATAACGGTATACATTCAGATTTAATTGTCATGAAAACGTAACCCCGATTAAGGTTTTGGCTTAATTGTATTATATCATATGGATGTGATATCCTAACTTCAGATTCTCAAGAGTTTTAATCGCAGTAGCGCCTCTAACATGCGCATTGAATTAATGTGTGCTTGCACTAAAGGAAGTTCAGTAAATGCTAGTATTGGGTGCATTTAGGGATGCTCGGGGACTGAGATGCTGTTAGTGGTTTCCCAGAGCAAATAAACTTCATTTTGGTCGGTGTAAAGTATTTACGTTTTCTTTGCCACCACTTTCAAACATCAAAAGTAGAGGAAGCTTACTGGCCGCATTGTTATTTTCAATAACTGCACGGATAATATTAGGAACATCATTAATGAGTTACTAAATGAAAACACCACTCTCATGCGTTTTTTATTTTTTATGTGTGTTAGGTTACACACAACTGCTCTCAAAAACGTCAGCAATTTAGCTCGTCATTCATAGTTATTAAAAAATCTATGCTTAATTAAGCCTCCCTGAATGCACTAATTATTTCTTGGCAACATATGAGACCACAGCGTATTATAAAATTCCCCATAAAAAAATAAATGCTATACAAATAAACTATGGGGAATTACTGTCAGTTTGACAATTTAATCTGTCAGATTTGACAGAACTAGGTTACAAAATAAAAGCTTTGCCACAATATCTTGAAATAACAGGACATGTTATATCAGAGGTGACTGGCTAGAGCTTGTTTGGGTCAGCACATGTGTCATTAGCGTAATAAGACAGCATTGGGTCCCAGGCTAAAAATAATCATTAGCGCCCCCCACCCACGCGGGTGTAAAAAAGAAAATCCAATCTTACCAAGACAGATATGCAGGGTGGCCAGTTAACCTATAAACCTTGAAAACAGGGAATTTGCACAATCGGAAACGGTAACATTTTATATTTTAAAGTTGATATCACTATTGAACAGCTGTTCAAATGTCAAACTTATTTACTTCAATTTACTTAATTGTGCCAACTGAGAAAAAACTTTTTTCTCGGAAAAACAAGTTTTTCCCTAACAAATAGAAAAAATATAGGATCAAGTATTCGTTTCACAAATTGATATCATTGTCGAACAAATGTTTTTATAAATACGTCAAGGACAAATGGAAAAAATAATATAAAGCATTCGTTTCATAAAGACGTTTTAGCGTCTTTAACGCGTCTAAACTTGAATGCGTGCGCTAAAAACGTATCTTATGAAACTATACTATTTTCTATTTGCGCGCGAACGCGTGTTCAAATAGCTTCATTTGGACACGCGTTCGCGTATCCAAAATAGATTTATTTGAATACCGGAAACAGTAACATTTTATATTTTAAAGTTGATATCACTAATGAACGGCTGTTCAAATGTCAAACTTATTTACGCTGTAAATTTGAGAAACAAATGCAGAATCTGAATTTTGCCAACCAACAAAAGACTTTTTTCAGAAAAATAAGTTTTTCCCCTGACAATTTTTATTTAAATCTAAACTTAGTTAATTTTTTTTAATTATTAAAGAATAACACAAATAAAAAATTTCAACGTAAAGACGTTTCAGCGCGTGTGTCCTTGAACGCGTGCGCTAAAAACGTATCTTATGAAGCTAATACTTTAATATACTATTCTATAGAGTTCCATTTTTGATAGTTATTTGATTATTTAGGTTTTTCTGGCGCTAAAAAACGGCGTCAAGTGAAGTTTTATGTTCCGTTATTATTAATTCTAAACTATAATAATTTGATCAATAGGATATGGGTAAGTTATTGAAGAAAAAAACCGGGAAAAATGATATTTTACGACCTGGAAAAAACCTTGAATTAAAAAAAGTACCGCTCTTGTTGGCCACCCTGGTATGTGTTTTTATTACTAGTAATTTTTTTATATTTTAAGCATTTCATGATTTTAATAAACAACCAGCGACACCAGATTGATAGATATTTAACACTAGCTGAGATGGGAGAGACAAAGCCACAACACTAATTAAATTTAGCTGAACTACACTGCTAATACTAATAAACATGTAACCATCACGACAAGAATTAAAAATCGCCTTTTCTAATTCTGCCGAATTTAGATTTTTTATTGTAAATAATTCTGTAAATAGTAAATACCCGAATTGGACCTGCCGAGTGTAGCTTGTTGTGACTAACCAGCATTGCTATCAACTCATATTGATTTGTTAAAATACAATTGCCAGATTGTAAATGTAGAAAATGAAAATGCGCATTGGAATTTAAACGTAGGTAATGTTTTAAGTTTTATCAATTTAATAAACGTGTTTAAAATAAGTGTTTTGTTATATTTAACCGCTTAAAAAAAAAAAGGCAATACATCTGAGAAAGATAGATATTTATCGCATACTTGCCATAGTAACCTTTACCCTTGCTAGAGGTAACAATCTTTAAAATAAATTGATGTTTGTTATTCTGACATGTAAAGTTTGACAAATATGTGATGATATCTATCTTTTTCAGATGAATTATTCACCATTTTTTCTTTGCTCACTTGGAAATTCGAACCCAAAGCGAAGTTTTACAAACACTGTGTAGACGAATGTTCCGATAAATCAAGATATAACAAATTAAATGAATTAATGCTATCGCTTGCTTCTAATTATAAATTAATTTAACTTGTTATACCTGGAAAAGCATTTTATCAAAACATTCCTTCATATAAAGGTTGCTCTTATACTTCTGATGCTTTTTAAATTTTGATGGTTATGGAGAAAAACGGGAAATAATGACAGTGAATCGTAAAACCACGTTGAAAGTGGCTTAGCCAGCAGCATTCATACGTCCCACTTGCCAGCTGCCACTAGTTTTTATTTGCACTAGGGATTTTATCACTGAAAATAGTAGTTTATGATATAAGTTTACTATCTCGAGCCCGAACTCCATAATTTTAAAACATCTATTCTAACAGCTTAGCTGTCGAAACAACATTGTCAGGTTATATAATTTAATAAATATTGTGAAACTATTTATTTATTTTATTTATCTTTATCTATTTTACATGATTAGTGACAAGCGGTTTGGACAAGAAATGCTATTTTTCTCCAACCACACGAATACGACACTATAATATTAAATTATTTTGTATAAAAAGTAGATTTAGGAACTGTTACTCGTTACCATAGCAATTGTACAAAAAGTAGTCTGAGGTTATGTATGAACTATTTTCCGCGGTGCTCTAAAAGATTTTCTTTTATAGCAATAATGCGGAAGTAATAAGTAGAAATCTTCATTTAAATAATAATCATTTATCTTTTCTATGACAATATTAAATTAATTAAAGACATAAAAAACAAAAACAAATTTGACGTTTCTATTAAAATTTTAGTTGCTGTTCGGAACGTCGTCGCAAAAGCAACAACCAATCCTAACCTCTAATTATTTAACGGTAAACACATATCTTAGACAACACCTGTCGAGATTTCTTTGAATTTTCCACGAAATGGGAGGAGATTATACATTTGTGAGTATTTCTTAATGATATTATTTCTCATAGGGTTTCCAAACTCCGATAAAGCGTCGTCCGGCAACTTATTCGTCGTGCATTTTTTGTACTAATTAAATAAATAGGTAACTATTTTGTTGTTGCATTTTTATTGTTAAAATTAGGAACATATCTTTGAAGAAAATAATGTCTGGTAATGAAAAGTGTTGATTTAGGGAAAAAATATCGACGCTATTTCTATTAATAAACAAGAATGCATAGTTCACTATTTTTTCATATAAATCTTAAATAAAACGCTTTGTTGTCTGAAAATTAATAGCATAAGAACCGCAAAGTTTCTTTCTGACCCCTACAAACATCTCATAGATATGACATATACTTTCTGAGAAAAAAATTATTTAACTTTCAATGAAATTGTCCCTAAAAATGGATACCTTTTATTACGTATCGCCTGATAAAAACAAAAGTATACTACTTAGAAATATAATACTTTACTGTTGTATGTAGAAAAATATTTACTATTTGCTCATCTTTAAAATATTTAGTTTGGTTCAGTACTTTACGAGTAATACGCTTTCAGTCAGAGGACTCCAGAAAAAAAGTAGATAAATAAGATATGTCTTATAATAAAAAGTACAAAATAAAAGTAATCATTTGAAAATATTTTTTTTAATTTATTTAAAGTTAACCATTATAGGTCCTTTAATGTTATTACAATCTGATCTTTTTGTGTTGATCAATGAGCAATTTTTTGAGTTGATTTCTTGTGATTCGAGATTAGCCAAAACAAATTAAGTCAGTATCCTGTAAAGTTCAAGCAGTACAAAGCTTTAAAACACCAGTTAATCTTCATCAGTACAATTTTTGGATTTCAGTTCATATTTTCGAAAATTCATTAAAAATCATGCTGAAATTATTCCACCAGTAAATAAATGATTATGGAAAGCTTGGAATGGGCAAAGTTCCAGACAAGATGATTAATACGATAAAATTAATATTATCAAGCGCGCCACCAATATTGACAATCCTTGATCCCAGAGCAAAAGAAGAACTACAGCATACAAATGCTAGTGCAAAGGAAATTGCAAGTATTTTACTTCAAAATAAAGGCAACAACCTAAAACCAATTCCTTATTTCGTCGACTTTGTTCCTAAATGAAAACTTTAACTGTGTTATTTTCGAGGTAGGACACAGATGTCAAAATCTATCTCTTTCTATGCCAAACCTAAGCTGTCTGAAAGACAGAGATACTTTTTTCTCGCTTTTTATTTTAGTGACTACATTCAGCAGCTGTTAGTTATAAATTTTAGGTTATGCTGTCTTGTTTATTTTTATGCATGTAAAATTTTTTAGCTACTATAGTATGTAATTATATCAATTTTATGACAGCTTTTAATAAAGTATTAATTGTACCGAACTTCAGATTTACATAATTGTCATACTGACAGTTTAATTTATTAAACCAATTTTCATGATTACCAACCTACTAATAAATAGTTTCAAAATATGAAATGTCACTAGGAAAATTTGATATGCGTGACTTAACTCTAAATAACACAGTGCTCAGTTCATATTTAGGTACTCTAGGTAAAATTATTATTTTAAAATTGTTTCTGTTTTCACGTTGGTAACAATTAACAACAAAAACACTTCATATCTGTTTGATTTTTGCAAAAGTAAAAGTTGTTACCATCCAATAAAGATAACAATTCCTAGTTCTTGTCGGGCTAGGCCGGCAAACGATTAGTTTCTGAACTATTTTGGGATGGGCAATATTAATGAAATCGGACGGAAGTACAAAAAATAAATTGTTATTACCGACGTTATGAATGTTTTATTTTAAAATTTCTGACAATAGTTAGATAGTGTCTTTTACTAGTTAAACAATGTTTGTATTTATGTTGTTATTTACAAAGATGCTTGATACTGGCGAAAGATTAAAGATACCCAACCTTAAGGAAAGTCTTGGTTTGAATTTTGATTATACTTACACTATATTAAACTATGCATAAACAATATTATATTAACCAAACTGTTTTAAATATAGAATTTAAAATAGGTCTTAATAGCGTTGCCAATGCAAAAAATAAAAATATCTTTTTTGTAAGAGCTTAATGATCTTTATTAGAACTATGTACTGTTTTATCAGTTTGATTTCACACAAGCATTTACATATTATAACCCACGACACTAAAGATAGAAACATACTTACACTTAAATGTAGGTTTATGCAGAGATGAGATATGATTTTGTGACATCACTGGAAGATGGCTGTAGCATATCAGTACCAACTATTATAAACAAGGCCTACTACATCAATAATGATTTATATGGCCATCTGAATCATTTTTTCACTTTAGGTAAGTCGCCTCATCTGTTAATAATTTAAGGGCCCGTTATCGCCGCCAGTAAGTTTCAGTAACTATAAACACCTAAAGATGGCGCTACGGTCTCCAAAAGGGAATTAATTTCTTTAAAACTAAAATTACATACATACATACATAATCGGTCCTCTTCTACCTTACGGTGTAGAGGTTAAAACTAAAATTTGAAAACGTAAACAGAAACATTATTTGTTTGCATCGCAGTTCTCTGCTAACAGTGTTGCCAGACATGCGTGAACTTTCAAAATATTTTAAGTTTAACTGAAATTTTTTATTTTTAAATGCCAAGGAATAATTTAAGGTAGTTGAAATTAAAAACGGGAATATAAAACTGCAAAATATCTTTAAAAATATCAGTTGTTCTTGCTGGTTTTAAGAAAAAGAAAAGTATTAGTATATTAAAATATTGAAAATATATATTCGTTTTAAGAAATTAATCAGGACTAATTAAGAGTGAAATAATTTATTCGAAAATTAACC
Organism: Agrypnus murinus; assembly: GCA_929113105.1. Classification (NCBI taxonomy): domain Eukaryota; kingdom Metazoa; phylum Arthropoda; class Insecta; order Coleoptera; family Elateridae; genus Agrypnus; species Agrypnus murinus. The sequence continues at coordinate 114,514,603 of OV816031.1, forward strand.
ATCACATGCTCTTAAGTAAAGAAAAACAACATTTACTTCGAGAATTTATTAAATAATAGTCAAAAGATTAGGAAAGTTAAAGTATGGGAAGGGATATAAACAATAATCTATTACTTTACATCGACAATCACAAAAATATATGTAACAGTAACGAAAATGTGTTAAATGTATTAACTGTCAAATTAAACTCGAACTTCCCGCATTTTTAACTCGATCCGCCTACAGCGCGTTACGTGAGCCTGAACTAAGAATGATAGTTGTCATTTACCAAAATGTTTGAATAAACACGGGATATGACCTTTCTTTAGTTCATAAAGTTCTTTTATACTGTTGTATATTCGGGCATTTTTATCTCAAATAATACTTGAACGATAATTTAGGAAGTACACCTTACCATTTTTAAAAGCTCGCTAGCTATAGTTTTGTTTTTATAAATTTACACTTTTTTATTCGTTAAGGAAATAGCTTTTGTAATTTTGTATTTGCTATAAAACATAATATAAACTAGATAACACTCTTAAGAACAGATCTCATGCACAATAAATGTAAACTAAGTGCAATTTTTAAAAATTGTAAATGAAATTCTTCAGAGCTGTTTAAGCGGTACTTTACCTATGCGATAACGGAGCCTTAATGTATCATTGCGAACATTTGAGGTTGAAATTTTTTTACAAAACAGGCCCAATTAAGGTTATCTATGGACAGGGTTGGGTAATACCTAGACTAGTAATCACCAGAGTAGAGGCTGACATGACCTCGCTAATACTACAGTTGAGTGTACAGTCCCAAGCGTTCTGCATATAGAATTAAAATGAGTGATGAACTGCTTTTCATTATTTAATGTGTTTAACTAAAGGGTGTGCACGAACAAATCTGGCCACAGAAACATCAAAAAAGTAGGGTCGTCGGAAATTATTTATGACTTAAAACTATTATTAGCTTTTAACATATATGTTCCTTCTGAAACGTATTTACATATATTGTACATTATTACTGTCTATAACTAAAATTTTTAGCTTTTTGTTTCACATCAGACATCAAAGTTTGTACAGCCGTAGTAGTAATTTTTTTTGTCGCGTTATTTCACTTTTTCTAAAAGTCAACAATATCTTTAACAGTTTCTTTTGTTTTTCAGAGTGTTTGCTTTACAATAGCCCAGTATTGTTGATCGGCCGCAGTTTGGGACCGTTCGGTGGATTGCTATCTTTAGGTACAAAAGTGATCCCATTCTTTGCATGCCAATCAGTGAATTGTTTGACATGGTGACATATGGCCAGATCTGGCCAAAATATTATACAAACATTATGACTTCTTATAAATGGTAGCAGGCGCTTTTTTAAACCTTCTAAATAGATTTCAGTGTTGATGGTGTCTTTCGTTACAAAGTTTCTTCTTTTTTCTCGCCCGTAAGTGCAAGAGTGCAAGTCGCTTATATGACCAAATATTTTCTAGAAGATTCCGAAATTTTCTTTTTGTTTGGTTCTCATTGGTATTGGTCCTCAACTCCACAAAGTTGTTTGCAAGTAAGAAATTATTGACCGGGAAGCTGCTGAATGTCATCTTTGATGTACGTCTCGTCGTCCATTGTTACACAATCTGCTTTCATTAAAAAATTGGTGTACAGCTTTTTTGAGAGGGCCTTCGCCTTGGAATCTTGTTTTGCATCCCGATCCGGAGCGTTCTGCACCTTGAATGTTTTCAGTCCACCCCTGTTTTTTACTTTTTGAACATGTAATGAAGATGTTCCCACCTTTTAGGCCACATCCCCCACTGACAAGTTTGGATTCTGCGTGAAAGCTTACATCACCTTCCTTTCCGTTTTTTTATATATTGCACCCGATTTCCTACCGGAACCTGGCTGCCTATCTACTGTTAAGCGTTCAGAGACATTGTTTAAAATATTTTCTACGGTCAATCTTGATATTTTTTGACATTTTCCGATCGCGCAATATGACATTGCAGGATTTGCGCAATATTTTCTGACAACGTTCGTAATCTTTTGAATTTATTTGAAAACTACACAACGAAAACACTTTGAAATTGTCATTTACACTAAGATATCAATTCAAAGAAACTATTGCTGCAATTCCACTTTAGTGCTTGCACTGTAGGAGCGCCTGATGTCATATTTAAGTGGCTAGATTTTTTCATGCACACCCTTTACATCAAATTGTGGACTTAACTACACAATCAGAAATTAAATGCCTTAGCCTGGTAACCACCCATGATTAGGATTAGAAATTAAATAAATCCCTAATCACCAATCACAAACAAATATTTTTAAAAATCTAACCATAATCCCTAATACCAAAAAATATTTTTAAAAAATCCAATTTTCAATCCCTATCCCAAAAAAATATTTTTAAGATTTAATCTCTAATTCTTTTTTTTTTAATTCATCTATCTTTATATTTATTGAAAACCTAATTTGTCTAATTGGCTATCAAGGTTAGATAATCTCTAGATTAATCACTAACCCATGACTAGGATTAACTAGGTTTGTGCGATTATCGAAATCAATTATCGGTAGTATAAATTGTATTTAAAATGTTAATTGTAATTTTTGTCACATTCTAGAAAAATTATTAACAGATGGCACTACTTACTGAAAGCAAAATAGGCCATATAGTGATAGTCGCTATGGCTGTAGTAGGCTATGAGTATAAAGTTATGTCTAGAGACAGATCAAGTATCACACTTTTTAATGTTGCTTTTATAAACCCCTTGTCACAATAGCTCATCCTAACTGATCTTTCGTCTTTAATCTGTAATGACAATACTCGTTAAGTATTTTTTAATAGATAGGTTGCTTTACGTCCTAGAATCATATCGCCAATCCTTGAAAAATTCTGCCTTACCTGTAGTATGGTAGATTTTCTCCGTTAATAATAGACTTCCACCTCAACAAAGGTTACAGTCTGTCTAGTGTATACATGCGTTCTGCATCATCCAAATTGACGAATATGTATGCTATGTCAATTTCTATTTCAGAATGAATGCATTTAAACTGATTGCATCACTGATACATAGAAGGTATTTTAGGACAAATTATTATGACAAGGGGGCCATACACTGCATTCCTAAAGTAACCCGTTGCTAAGTTTAACTTTTGAAACATTTAAATCAGATAAACCAAACTTTAGCTATTTTTACCAAACAGCAGGCTGTTTGAAAAGCTGTGGTGACACCGCGACATTCTATGACCCAGTTTGCTTATTTGAAAGCCAACTCGCAAGCATTTAAAAGTAGTTTTGACAGAATGGAATAATTGTGAGACTTTATACTATTATTTGTTAGCAAAAATAGCAAAATTCTTGGAAAAACTTGTTGTATCTGCAGTAGTCGTGGCACATAACCAACTAACACCCTATAATAACCGAAAGATTTGATATCGGTACTAACCGCGAATGGCAATCTAAATTGAATACAGAAGTTCCAAGATTATCGAGTCTAATTAAATTTTTAGAGCAAAGATGTTTAATATTAGAATCTTTAAAGAATCTGAATAAATCGATTAGTTGTAAATTATTGATTTCAATACAATTTCATTTAGCTTCAGGTAGAGACATCAAAACAAACCGTGAAAATAGAAGTATTATAATAATAATAATGTATCCAATGTATATGTAAAGGTGCTTATGTTATTATTGTAAAGATTTTTCTCATACAATTTATAAATGTTTCAAATCTTTACATTTTTCACACAATGACCAAGTTCAAAATCTTGACAATATGAAATTGTGTAAAAATTGTTTAAGGTTGAATCATTCAATATCAAATTGTAGATCTCGTACCAAATGCAGGTATTGTGATCAAAATCACTATAGTTTTATGCATGAAAATGTGGTTAAAACTTCTGATTCTGAACAAACAAGTTTAGGCAATTTTCCAACCTATCGACGAGTCAATGAACAAAAAACTGATAATTTATCTCAAATAAAAGTCTTGCTCTCAACAGGATTGATTTGTGTTAAACATAACTGCGATAATTTTTGTGAATGTTGTGCCTTACTTGCCGTCGGCTCACAAAGCAACATCGTAAGTAAATCTTTAGCCAAAAAATTAAATTTACCCTTAAATGACAATAATATTTTAATACAAGGAATACACCTAAAAATAATTACATCTACCCCAACATCAAATATTACATTAAGATCAAGGGTTAATACATTTTTTCAGAAATTTCTTGTTTAGTGCTGCCTCAAATTACAGGAAACATTCCTACATATTCGTTAAAAGATTTAAATGTTAACATTTCTAGCGACATTCAATTGGCCGATTGTAATTCTAACAACAAATCGAGTCCAATAGATTTATTAATTGGTGCCAGTCTTTTTTGAAAATTATTAAAGTTAAGTAGAATAAGTTCGGAGGGACAACCCCAATTTGAAGAAACATCTTTAGGGTGTATGGTCGGTGGTAAAATTTTTAAACCACTCAAACATCTATTTCTAATTTAGCCATACATGGTAATACAATAGATTTAGACAAACTTCAGAAATTCTCGGAAGTAGAAGAATATGATAAGAAAAATAACTGGTTACCGAAAGAAACTTTATGCAAAACACATTTTCCTAAAACTCAACAAAACAGTTTAAGGTTTAAATTCGCGCCATATGTGATGTGTTAAAGCCCGAACTAATAAGAGATTGACAACTTTTCTAACCTCAAATTTTTGAAGTAAGAAAATAAAAGTGAAAAGTTAGATATAATTAAAAATCTGTAAAAAGAAAAAATAACAAAACTCATAACTTGTAATGTATAGTGCTTTTAATTTAAATAGCAACTGTCAGTGCCAAATTTCTATAGCATTTTGGGATTGTACAATAACAAACATACTTTTTGTAGTGAGTATACCAGCTATGTAGTGAGTAGAGTTCCTCAATGAAAACTTTAACTGTGTTATTTTAGAGTTAGGACACAGATGTCAAAATCTATCTCTTTCTAGGCCAAAACTAAGCTGTCTGAAACAGAGATACTTTTTTTTCTCTTTTTACTTTAGTAACAACATTTACAGCCTTGGTAGTGTAATGTCTGGCGTGCCGGACTTTCACCCAAGCGGCCCGCGATCGACTCCCGGCGCCGGCAGATCTGGTTAAGGCTTTCTGCAGTTTTCCTTAGCTGTGACACAAATGTAGGATTTGCGCTGTTCCATCTGTAAGTCGGCTGCAGCCGCAATTAGGGCCTACGTAATAATAATAATCGCCCCCTCCCTCCCGCACAAGCTTATAGCTTCTGGGGCCTTGGTTTAGGTTATGGGTTGTAGCAATTATTGTTATTATTATTCAGCAGCTGTCAGTTATAAATTTTAGGTTATGCTGTCCTGTTTATTTTTATGCATGTAAAAATTTTTAATGTGCACATTATCATTTATTTGCTGTTTGTAGAGACTTTTTAAAACTACTATAGTACATATATCAATTTCTCGACGGCTTTTAATAAAATATCAACTGTAACCAATTTCAGATTTATATAACTGTCATACTGACAGTTTAATTTATTAAAACAATTTTCATGATTACCAACCTTCTAATAAATAGTTTCAAATTATGAAATATTTCTAGGAAAATTTGACATGCGTGTCTTAACTCTAAATAACACAGAGTTCAGTTCATATTTAGGAACCCTAGCAGTGAGTGACAAAAAGTTACTAATGTTTTTAGGTTAAGGTGTCAAAAATATAAGAAGTGTTGGTCAGTACTTGCATGCACCTGTAATATTTTATAATTTCTATGTATTTATGATAAATAAATGTATAAAATAATTTAAAAACCAAATAAAAGTACATAAATCTGTATTTTATTCAAGTGCTTTAGGTGCAAAATCCGCCAAGGTACATATTACAAAAAAATAAAAATAAAAAAATAATATAAAAGCTTTCAGTTCTAAAAACCGACATTTGCTATAGTAAAATGCTCTATAAAGTTTGCGTTCAGTTATAGTTTACAGCAGTTTAGAATTAGTTTTCTGTAATTTCTGAAACAGTTGTTTATTGTGACTTGGCAGGTTTTGGATCTAGAGCCCTCATTTTTAACTCGTAATTTTGTGACATTTAAAAAATCTCCTGATATGCCAATATTAAAAGAATTTACATTCACATCTAAAATTTTATAAGTATAACCATCTTAACAACAATTTGACAGTTGCTATCTAAAGTGGAAGCACTTCAAGCAACGATTACTAACCTAAATAAAACCATGCCGCTTGCGTGTACCGAAGCCCATAATGCAGGTCGTACTGAATACCATTATTGCCTCTTTTCTTATTGCTCTATTACATATTAACCGGTCTATTTAAAAGAACAAGAAGATTTTAATACCATTTTCCATCATAATATATTTAAACAAAAAATATTTTTCTGTTGTATTGTTTGTTGTAAAATCGTTTATTTTATTAAATAGTTAAGTTCATTCTACTTTTTAAAATAATTATTCATTTTGTTTAAAGAATAAAGTATTTTTAATACCTCAGCAGAATTATCAGTGGTTTTAGTTACTAAATGTATGAACTTTATCAGCTGTATTGCTATTCGCTATTTTTTCTTTGCTCACACATGAAAATCCAATCCGTAGATGAAGTTTTTCCAATACTGTATAATAGATTACTTTTATTAATTATTGCACAGTTATGCGATCCACTAGGTTTAATCTCAGTTATTATAATTAGAGCTAAACTTATACTTCAAAAAAGTGGACTTTATAACTTTCTTGGGATGAAAACATGCCAAACGAGTTACATTATATGTGGGCCCAATTTATATCCGATTTAATGTATGTTAATAAGTATTATCAAAATCAAGAGAAGAGTTTTATCATTTTTTTCCAATAATAAAAATCGAAATACACGGTTTTTGTGATATCTTAGAAGTAGCTTAAAGAGCGGTAATTTTTATAAGAAGGATCGAAAACATACGGCAATTATTCAATAAACCTCTTATGCGATAAATCAAGAGTAGCACCGTTAAATGATACTACAATTAGAATTATGTGGAAGCTTACTTAAGTTTTACCAAGTTTAAATATCAATCAACTATTTTTGGACTGATTCATCAATAGTTCCATCATAGATTGCAGCATTACCAAATACTGAATCACCGCAGTCTATTATTTAATTATGAATACAGTTTCAACCTATAGAACAGATGGTGATAGGGTTAGATTAATGAAAAATCAAAAAGATTTGTATCATGCAGAATGAAAAAGGCTTTCAAATGACCACCACTAAATCTATCATGTCATTTAAAATGATTGCATCGTTCGATTATTTTTTCAAAAAGTAGCATTTTTAGTCGGATTTCATATCCTACAGTTTGGTTTACCTAATTTAGGCGTTTCAAAGAAGAGAGAGTTACTTTTGAAACAGAGTGTATATTCACAGTTAATTTTAAAAATTCCTGTTATAATCTGTCAAACACTAACTAGGCGGGTTAAAAGTGAAAAATGTGATCATTGATTGTCAAAAATTTAGTAAGATTAATTCTTCAATTCGTAGGTTATATCGTAGCAAAACAGCTTCTGGGGTCTGGTTTCCAGGCTATGGGTTGTAGCAATTATTATTATTATAAAAGCATTTATGTTCAACAAATGCTTATGAGAAACTCATCTATAGTTTTTTCAGTTAGTGAAATTCTTACCTTGCATGAACAACTTTTAATCAGGCATGTATACCTCATATTAGTTTACCATTCTAACCTCCAGTTATTTAAAATCCTTCTCAACACCTGAAACCCAATCACTTTTTAATAACTTATCTGTAACTATAAAGCTCAATATGATTGTTTTACTTCTTGTAGATTACCCAAATGCATATAAGCTTGCACGTTCCAGAAAAGTTGTCCTTCACGATGAAACCTCCATTTTGTAAAAACGTTCACCACCAGGATATCTATCAAAATTTTCCTAAAATACAAGTTTACATAGAATTTATTATATTTCATATAATATATAAATGATTATGTTACTTCTCAGTTCCCTTGTCTTTCAAATCTATTTCCCACATTAATAGGTTATCTTGCACTGGGGTGGTTGCCACCTAACAGAAAAATAACAAAAGCTAGTTAGTACAGTTCAATATCACTACAGCACTCGACAAATAATGCTATTATTACTTTCTTTTTTCAGGCATTCTTGGCTTTTGAATTAATTTTTAGAATGACTCCCATTTCTGTAATGGAAATCACAATAAAATATATAATCCTCAAGCCAAGCGCTTATTTAGGCTGATACTATCCGAACAAGATAGTCGAAAAAAAAGAAATACTTGACTTTTCATTCAACTCTTTAAAAAATACCTTTGTCTTAAACGAGCTTTCAACGAGCTACCATTGGCAAAAACAACCACGCCCAACAACTGCTTTCTGTAACAAAAACAATCATACAATAAAAACAAAGGCGACTCACTCCAATATTCAAAACACAACAGCGTGCAAAATACAACAAGAATTGTAACTTTTGTATTTCACACACCGTTATAATAAATAAGAAGAAATATACAAATTCACTAAAAACAGTAATTCTTTATATTTTTATTTTAAATGTGTTCACACATTCAGAATTAAATAAACCAATTCTTTTTACATGCTCTTGTTCCTCACGTACAACCTATTATTTCATTTAATATAATAAAATACGAATTTAATTTAGTAAAATTAAATATTATAAAAACTTCCATTTCTAATTATTAATTCTATTGATATTAAAGTGGCTTTAAAAATGTCCTTGAATGTCCCATGATCATTTTACCTCTCTAAACCGAAACTCAGATTCTGTCCTGGATAAATGGATGTGTCAAAGAGTTGTTCAAGCTGATTCTTTTTGCGGGATCAATAGCTAATGCCTTCTCTAAAAAGTCCTTGAGCTGGGTCACTTTGCGTAGTTGGTCAGGTGGGAGAGCTTGACCAGCTACAAGTTCTGATTGTAAGTCCCTAGTTGCTTTCACCACTGACATAACTACGATTTTTTCCTAGACAAACAGAAAAACAATCAATTACTTAAATTATAATAAGAAAGAACAGAATAATTATTTGAATTATAAAAGTTACGAGGTAAGTGTCATAAATTCTTGGCCCGGCAGGCTTCTACAGGTGCCAACATGTGCAAACTCGGTTGAGTCATAGTTGAACATGTAAGATGCCTACACTAGAGTTCCTAAATATAAACTGAGCTCTGTGTTCTTTAGAGTTAAGTCACACATGTCAAGTTTTCCTAGTGACATTTCATATTTTGAAACTATTTATTAGATGGTTGGTAATCATGAAAAATAAATTAAACTGTGAGTATGACATTTATATAAATCTGAAGTTGGGTTAGAGTTAAGTCACGCATATCAAATTTTCCTAGTGACATTTCATATTTTGAAACTATTTATTAGATGGTTGGTAATCATGAAAAATAAATTAAACTGCCAATATGACATTTATATAAATCTGAAGTTGGGTTAGAGTTAAGTACAAAGAAATGGCTGTGTGTTGTGTAGCAAATTGTAACAACTCTAATAAAAACGGATGTAAATAATTGTTTAAATCTTCAACAGTTGCATTCGGTGCTAATTTAGATAGAAATAAGTGCTCTTCTTAGTAGTACATGTAATGAAATTATCTATTATTGCTTTTACCAACTATTTCTTCCTTAATAATACGAGTACGATAATATGAACCTCTTTTGCTTTATTTACTTGTTTTCCAACTTTTTCCGATATAAATGGTGTTAATTTATTAGTAAGGCTTTTAGATTTTTCACCTGCATTTACAGTTGCTGTATTAGATAAATCTACCCTTCTTGATTTGTTGTATGACTCCAATTCCTTCAATGTTAATTTGGCGTCTCGTATTGAATTAGATTTTTGTAATTCCTTTCCTCTTTTTTAATGTTTGCTTTCTGTTTAGTCTTGTTAGAATCAAGCACTTGAATAATAGTGTCCAATAATCCAGTTGAAGAATTAAAATCCTTTCGCTGATTTGATTGTACATTAATTATATATCGTGACCCCTATTTACCCAGCTAAACCAATGATACTAGGTTGTAGAGAATAACTAGGAGAACAAGAATCTGAATAAAAGTAGTGGTGCTCGTCCGTAATTAAAAAGAAAAACAACGCTAAAGTCGCTATTTTGAGGTTAGAATGTTATGATGTTAGGTTACAGTTAGTAAAATAGTTGGCTGTATTTGTGAAAATAGCGTAAAAATGGTGTTGTTTGTATTATATGTCAAAAATATTTTATAATTTTTACCTATTTTTGAAACGTTTTTCTAACGAAAACCTGTTAGCACTCGATATTTCAGTATTTTAAATTTAATAGAACACCTTTTAGGGTTGCCACCTGACCGGTTTTGGCCCGGCCTGACCGGTTTTCTTTAGTGTCTGCCGGGTGCCGGGCAATGGGCTTTAAAAGCCGGTTTTGCGCGATCGTGAGCTGAACACGTGGTTTTGTCATTTTGCTTGCGTGTTGCGTGGCAGCAGTCAGCACGCAGAATCGTAAATTCTTAAATTAAAACACGTGCAGCGTGCAACGCATGAATTAGGACAGTATTTACTATTTATGACAGAATTATGACATTTTTTCTTTGTGTAACTACGTTTACATCTTTTCTTAGGGTTTTGTAAGTTGCTAGTGTTAGTGTTAAATAGAATATAGCACCTTAACTACATGAACAATGAGTGCAAGTGATTGTGATTTCGATAGTGACTGCGAAGCATCTACTTCGATAGCTGTACCTGTAACTGTAACTTTAGAAGATAGGGCACCGGCGCCAAAGAAAGCACGTGTTAGAAACTGTAAATTCAACAAAGAATGGTTGCAAAATAAGAACTTTGAAGATTGGTTAGTGCGAGGTAGTGATGATGCTTCAGCAAAATGTTCATTGTGTCATATTTCATTTACTGTCAAATACGATGGAATTAAAGCGGTCAGAGCTCACGCAATCGGAGCTAAGCATAAATCAATGATTAAAACACAAAAAATGTCCAACGTAATGACTAAATTTTTCCCGACAAAAGACTCTAAACAAACAGAATTAACAGTTGCAGCGGAAATAGCAAGAACATTTCACTGCGTAAAACATGGTTTAAGCTATGAACAACGGAAATATTTACGATTAAATATTATATACAAAACTCAACTTCTCTTCCGTTTATACAATATAGCGTGCAAGGCCATACTCAGTTGCCCACGCTAGTTAAGCAGCTGCGGTCTCGCCACCGACAACTTGGAGCCATGTGCACGGTCAGCTGCGAGGTCTTCTAAGAAACGCGCTCGCTTCGCCCACTACTGCATTAGTTGGCATGCAACTTATCCGCCTACTTACTCCGTATATGCGAGGCAGCCTACACGATTTGCAAGCAAGTGCACATTCCTTCAAGAGAATCTACCAACACTTCCGCACAGCTGCAGATTCGTGCCAGGCACCAGCAGCGCGAATGCAATCTACCCACAAGCCTGCAACCAGGAATCATGAACTTCCTTAGTTTCTTACTGAGAACTCCAGCCTACTGATTCCCACTACGATGCTAATTACTTCCTCGTTCAGCAGTATATAACCAGCTTGCTTGAGCTATTCAAACCAGTCAGTGAATTGACTCCAACACTACATCTACAAGCAATCTGGTGAGTACTCTTTAAATTATGTAATGCTTAGTGGCTTAGTTGAGTGGGTAGCGCTTAAACGCCCACTCTCTGCGAAATTATGGGTAGTTGTGACCAGGCTACCCAGCTTAGTTGTAAATCACTAGGAGGTGATCCTACGCTTAGTTGTAGACCTAGTGCTAGAATAGGGTTGGTTCCGACGTCCCTCTTGATTATATTAGTTAGGAGGACAAGTACGTCCTCACACGATGTATTCTTTTTATATATGTAAACCTTTGTATTTGTATTCTCTTATTGTTATTAGTATATAGTTGTTTTTTACAACTTGTGTTTATTTTCTCTCTACCTGTGACTACGCCCTCCACTCATGAAAACCCCACGTGACACTTCAACTGATTGTGGTTTGTATTTGTATTAAATAAAAACTGTTCAAGTAATTCCACTTTTCTTTTATAGGTAACAAACTTGATGGACGTATTTTTTCGGATTCGGAGATTGCTTCGAAATTACATCTTGGCCGCACAAAAATGGAGTGTATTGTGTTAAATGTTTTAACTCCATACTCAATTGAAATAGTTTGCAAAAAGTTAATATCAAAAAATATACCTTTTTCTATTTCCACAGACGCATCAAACAAAGGAAATCGTAAATTTTTCCCCATTGCAGCTCGTTATATAGATTTTCGTTGTGAAGAAGAAATTCAAGATTGTCTCCTTGATTTCATAGAAGAAAGCAATGAAAGCTCAGAATCTATTACGAACATGATTACTTCAAGATTATCATAAAGTTTTAAGGCACATATCAGTCAGATGGCTTTCTCTTTTTGAAGCAGTCGATCGCCTCTTGCTGAATTGGGAAGCAGTAAAAATATATTTTTTAAAACAGGGCTATAATAATTGCGACCGTGTTATTTGGAATTTTATTAAAGATCAAAAAGACGAACTTTCAGAAAGTAACCGTTTGACATTTGCAGAATGTTATATATATTTTGTACATCACGTACTTTCAATTTTTTATAATGCAATAAAATCTTTGGAAAAATCAGATACGTTAATTACAGACGTTCATGAAATAATGATGACTTTAAGACAAAAACTTTTACAGAGGAAAAAGGATTTGTTTTTTGGATTCAGACCTTAGAATTTTTAAGCAATTCAGAAAAAAATAAATTTATTGCGGATACTAGTCTAGTGTACCAAAGGGCAATTGAATACCTTGAAAAGTGGTATAATTTCGAGAATATAATTCACGTGTCACATGGTACATTTTTTATTAATTTCATTGGTGAAAGTACAAAAACAAACTCGCAGAATAGGCTATCAAATCGATGATAATTCTATCACCGCATGTTGACTGTCACCTGTGTTTAATAAATAAAATTGTTTACTGTCAAAGTGACAGAAAGTTTCAGTGTTTATTTTCTTTCAACGTTCATTATATTCTCTCACCAAATATAACACGTGTTATGATTAATCAACGATGATACCACTCGTTAAAACCTTTAGAAAATTGAACTCGTGCTTCGCACTCGGTCAATTTTCGTCGATTTTAACTCGGGCTATCACCGATGATAATCATAACACTAGTTATATTATCCCCGATCATAATTTATTTAAGTCGTTCGAAATCATAAATTTAAAAAGAAGAGTTTCTCTTGACGCTATATTGCCTGTTTGTGAGTCCATTGGTGTTCAGTTGAGTGATGAAACGGAAATTCACTGTTTGATGAGCTCGCTGCCTTAGAAAAATCTGGTTTAGTTGAAAAAACAGAACTCACCACTGTCAAAAAATGGAGCAGTTTTTTTTTAAATATAAATGCTTCTGTTTTGGAAAAAATTGTCAAAATTATTTTATCCATTCCATGTAGTAACAACGCATACGTAGAGCGAATATTTAGCTTAATGAACCAATTGTGGACAGATGACAGAAATAGACTATCTCCAGAAATGGTAAAAGCCGAATTATGCATAAGATCTAATATTAAAAATTCTTGTCATGAATTTTTTGAAAACGTGAAAAAAATAATGAATTAATGAAGGCCGCAAAGTCTAATAAAAAGTACACTTTTAAATTTTAGCACTAAAAGTTCTTAAGTACTGTACGTTTGTTTCATTTTGTTTTTATAATTTATAAAAAAATCTACTTGTTTTATCCTTTGTTAGAAGTACCTATATTTTTATGTTACATTTATGGAAATTTTATTTTTGTTTGAATATATCTTTTACTAGTGTATTTGTAATTGCATTTTCACCTAACCCACCTTTATCACTCCCTCATTGACAGCTGAATTTTTGGTATTTACTTTAACATTTACCGCAGCACCACCAAATATGACTTATAGAATAGAGCGATTTGGGATTATTTCACCTGCGAAACTCAAAAAACCATGGGCCGGTTTTGTGGTTTTCAAAAGGTGGCAACCCTAACACCTTTGTAAGTGTATCTTTTAAAATAACCATGTTCTATAGAGGGTCAGGATATCATATAAATACCGATTGTACACTCATTATTACATTCCTTTATGGTGTGCATGTTATTAGCATAATTTCTTAATAAACGCACCAAGTCAATATTACGTTTTTAAACATTGAATTTCATTTTTTAATTCAGCTATTAGATTTTTTAATTCCATAGTTTTTTCTGTTACTATTTCATCAATTATAACTTTGTATTTACTTGACAATCTAGTATTTACCATTTTAATTTATATTCCAAATAAAGGATACTGTTTGATTAAAAATTTTATCAACACCTAACCCCACTTTTACTTTCCTGTAAAAACACGTGTATTATTATTAATTTTTCTCTCCTCAACTTTTAATTATAATTATATAAATTAGCTTAATATAACAGTTTTAAATGACATTAGATTTTACAGATTTACTTACATTTATTGATGTAAATTTAATTATTATGAAAGAGAAAAATTAACATGTTTTTTAATAGCAATCAAAACTTTTATACATTAAAAAGTGACAAACTCTATTTTTGCAATTAATAGGCTATAAAATAGCTTTTTTCACTACTAGCTTTAAAACATACTATTATCTAGTCTGTTGTCACCTTGTGAAGTTAGCCTTCTTGCCTAGTGGTAAATAATTTTTTATTATTGACTACTAGTCAATAATCCAGATTTTAGTGTAACACGGGGCAAAAATTCATCCCATTATACACTGGCATCCAGGAAAAAATCCGTGATCGCGATAGTACGTTTTTTATGTGAGAAGAATAAAAGGAATAAAAGTACTAGTAGTGAAAAAAATAATATATACACCACGGTTGTGAAGTGTTTTCTAGAGCCTCTCATCTTATATCCCTCGATGCTGCGCATCTCGGGATCTAATAATGCTCGGCTCTAGAAAAAACTCTTCACAACCTTGGTATATAATATACTATTAACAATCTTCCGAAACTAATAAACAAATAATAACGTGCACATTCAAAGCTTTTACATGCATAAAAATAAACATGACATAAAGCATAACCTAAAATTTATAACAGACAGCTGCAGAATTTTGTCACTCAAGTAAAAAAAGAGAAAAAAGTATCTCTGTTTCAGACAGCTTAGTTTTGGCCTAGAAAGAGATAGAATTTGACATCTGTGTCCTAACTCTAAAATAACACAGTTTAAGTTTTCATTGAGGAACTCTAGCCTACACTATATACAGGGTGGAATTAAAGTATGGAATATTAAAAAAAAACGAACTCAACCGGGTTTTTTAAAAACGCTGAAACACGTCGATTTTGTTTTTTAAAAATACACATTAATATGTGCGATTCACCTTTTGACTTTCATTTGTTTCTAAGTGATGACATCATCACAAAAAATTTAAATGACATAGATTTTTAATAGTGGAATCCGATAGTGATTTCTCTTCCCTTTATGATCATGCAAATAAATCATCAGGTTGCATAACAAAAATTCTGAGAAAAATCGATCTGATATATTGATACCATAATATCAATAACATTAAATGTTCAATGGTTATGGCAACAATATTCTGAGATTGTGACGGCATTTTATCGATTGATTTTAAAGAACGCACTACAACTGTTAACAGTACATATTATGCGTCTTTATTTCATCGTAAATTGAGAGACAATATTCGTGAAAAACGTCGAGGAAAATTGACAAGAGGTATTCGATTATTACAAGACAATGCACCCGTTCACACTGCCGCAATTTCACAAGTTGCCATAGCGAATGCGGCTTTGAAGCATTGGATCATCCACCGTACAGTCCGGATATGGCTCCTAGTGACTATTATTTATTTTCCAATTTAAAGAAAGATCTTAGGGGACATCGTTATAAGGATGAGAACGAGTTGCAAGCAGCTGTAATTGAACATTTTGAAGGAAAAACTTCAGATTATTTTTATTGAATCATTAATTCCACGTTGTAATACGTGCATTGACATTAATGGAGATAATATTGAAAAATAAAAATCATTATATTTTACCAAGTTTATTTTTTTTATATCAGGCCGAGAATTTACGGCACTTAGCTCGTAATTGTAATGGATATAAAATGGGTATACCATACATAAGGAAATACAATTTAAGAACTGCTTTTAGTTTGAGACAAACGTGATTTTGCTAAAAAAAGGGGTAATAAATAAAGAAGGTTTAATTAATATCCCTATATATAGTTTACCTTTACAGAATATTACTTACCCGCTCAGTGACTTTATCAATTTCATGATATAAAAAGTTACAGTTACTATCAAAATGTTGATCCTTGAAAGCACCTTTCCTTATGACCTTGTTAGGAAATTTCCCTTTTAAATCCATGAAGAATTTTAACATTTGATTGTTTGATTTTCCTGAGAACATTATTCGTCCAGTGTATAATTCATATATAGTACAGGCTGCGGACCACATATCAATACCGAAATCATAAGGAATGCCTAGGATGATCTCTGGAGAACGATAGAAACGAGATACCAAATAAGGTGTAATTTCATTGTCCTGTATGTATGATGCCGAACCAAAATCGCATAATTTTAAGACTAGTTTACTTTCGTTTACTAAGATGTTATCTGGTTTTATATCTGAAAATACATGAAATATAGTAAAAACAAAATAAATGTCATATATAATTAAATAAAAATCAAGAAACTGGCATTTATGTAACATGTAAAACATTAAATTAATACGAGAATTTATATAAAATTAGATTTATTTTTATACACAATAAATATCCCAACAGGTTTACTCTGGGCTTTCTTCCAAAATTAAGAGTTATACAACTGTAAGTATTAATTTATTATGTTAATACTGAATGCCTTCCAGTTCGTAATAATAGTAAACAGAATACATATTTATGTGTCAAAAGCGATAAAATTGTAACAAATTCGAACTTGATTTATCAAGCCATTCATGATCTGTAACACCAGAGTTGTCTATCAATTGATTGTGTCACCTGTACACTCATCAATTATTTGCAGTTTGCTGTGTTTGATTAGTAGGAAAGATGGAATCAAAATAATTAGCAGTGAAAAGGAAAATTATTTAAAAATTTTTAAATAATTTTCCAATTTTTAAATAATTGAAATTTCAAGAGAACAAAGAAGTTTCATCTGCACAAATAGCAAGAGAAGTAAAGATTAATAGAAAAGTGGTGCAAGATGTTATTTTACAATTTAAGAGAACTCTTAACTATTGAAAGACAATAAGGAAGTGGGCGGAAAAGAGTTATTATAGTGTACTATTATTTAATGTTTGGTATAAATTCTTGTATGTAATTAACTCTATAAATTTTATTTAAATAAAGTGTCTCAGGGTCTATTCTTTATTTGTCAATATTTATCAGTTATACTTAATAATTTGAATTTAGTGATTGAATACATAAATGGGGTTCGTATTCATGCATTCAAATTTCCCGCCTATCTTTGCTAGTGAAATCCTGTTATGTTGGTATCAGCATTAATGCAACTTTATATATATATATATATATATATATCTCGAGTGTTTTTTAAAATTTGACGTCGAAGGCGGCTATGGTAGTTGATTGTGAATGGATCTCGATCGTACTAATAAATGTCATTGTCAAAACGTTCAAATCCAACCTCTGTCCAATTTTCAATTAAAATTACAAAAGTGAGGTTAGATGTCATTTTCTGGTTTATTCACAATCGCCTATTCACAGCCTACGTTGACGTCAAATTTAAAAAAACAGTAGATATAACCTCACTTTTTACTTTTTTACAACTGATTATAATCTGTTTATTGTGTTTGATTTTTAATTTATACAAAACTTTATGAATTTTAAAATGGTTAAGATTTACTAAGTTTCTTGTTTTAATTACCTGTTGTGATATTTATCTGTATTCCCCGTTTTCTTGCAAAGTACTTTACAATAGCTTTTGTAAGTAAACTAAATTTAAAATATATGTACTTTTATTTTATTATGAGAACTTAATGTGTTTCTTTCAGATCAATAGCTTAAACAGAAACCACAACACAAAACTATGATCATGCAACAAACAGATAATAATACCTTTTTATCAAAATTAATAAATAAACGACTTCCTTTATAAGTACTAATGAAACTGACTAACAACAACAATAACTGGACCTGACTAATAATCATAACAATATATAGAAAATTAGAAAAAAAGGTTGTTGAAGCTTATAGAGAAAATCAAAGCACGTCAGTAAGAAAAATTGCCACCCATTTCAAAGTGTCAGGGTCTAATACAAAAAATTAAGAACAATAATTTGAAGGCATATAAAGTTCAAAAAACACCAAATAGTATAATATAATTATGGATGACGAGACCTATGTTTTAGTCGATTTTAAACAACTTGTGGGCCGACTATTTTACATTGCTAAAAATAAATTGAGTACACAATTTAGAAGGAAAGAATTATCAAAATAACCTAAGAAATTCTTAGTGTGGAAAGCAAAATCTGTACATGCAGTTTAAAAAGTACTGCTTTTGTGACAGTAGGAACCAAGATGTTTATGTAAAGGAATTCCTTCAACTACGCTTACTGCCTTCAATTTGAGAACACAAAGTTTATACAATATTTTGGCCTAATTTAACTAGGGGCCCATAATAGGACGTAGCTAAATCAGGACAAAATATACATACAAAAGATCATTTCAATTTCAACTTTTCACAGTGGCGTAGGACGGAACCTGTTCACCAAATTATCACTTTAGTTTATCAACACGTTGCTGATGACAACTCATCTTTGTAAACATAACAAATCATCTTGATTTAAATTGATGGACCTCAACTGGAGGTCCAGTGACATGGCCCACTCATTCTCCTGACCTAACGACTCTTGATTTTATAGTTTGGGGGTTGTATTAAGGATATCGTGTATCGGCAGCAACCAACAAGAGATGAAATAAAGCTGCGAATTGTAGAAGTATGCAGATCATTAAGTGAACTCCTTCGACAATTAAATGTCGATTGATTTTTAAAATTTTTTTACACTTTTAATTACTACATTTTTGCAGATGTTTGAACACTTCAGTTTTTCTCGTTTAACTCATGGAGAGAATGGTGGTCCAAAACACCAATATTCGCCACTTTTTGTTCCATATGTTAAATCTATGGGAGACTTTTTTCATTGAAAATCACTAGTACATTGTAATCGGTGATGTTTTTGGTGAGTTTCATGACCCGGTTAGGTTAATTTAGGTTAGGTTAGTAGAAAACTAGTTTTTGAATTTCACTGCACTGTTGGGTGGTACTCACCAAGGTGACCAATGAGGATTGTTAGGTTAGGTTAACAGAAAACGAGGCACGACGCACTGCACCATTTCTGATACCAATGATACTTACCAAAGTAACCAATGAGAATTGTTAGGTTGTGTTAGGTTAAGATAAGGTTAGGTTACGTTAGGGAGAGTTTTAAAACTCACTGCACCGTTTGGTGTACCAAAGTGACCAATGAGGATTGTTAGATTCAGCTAGGTTAGGTTATGGAAGGTAAGATTAGGTGAAGTTATGGTAAGTTAGTAGAAAACAAGTTTTTAAAACTCACTGCAGCATTGGGTGATACTCACCAAAGTGATCAATGAGGATTGTTAGGTTAGATTATTAGTGAGTTTTTGAAACTCACTGCACTGTTTCGTGATACTTACCAAAGTAACCAATGAAGATTGTTAAGTTGGATTAGGTTAGAGTAGGGTAGGGTAGGTTAGGTTAGGTTAGTTAAAACTTACTGCACTGTTTGGTGTTACTTACCAAAGTGATCAATGAGAATTGCTAGGTTACGTGCGGAGCATCATTAAATTTAATGCACGATGGAATTTCAACAAAAAAAGAATTTCCATAAACTTAACATGGGTCACAAGAAGTGGTGTAACTTTTAACAGAGTGTTTTTGCACTTTAGCACCAGAAACATTCGACCCCTTTCTTCAAGCCCTGTCGATTGATGCCACTCCCACCCTTTTTGGGTTTTCCCACTAAAGTAAATTTTTACCGTTTTTCAGAATAAATTGCTAGAAGCTAACAGCCTTTTTAATTTAATTTTTCAAAATCAAGCAACAAAATGTTTATAAATTTATAATTTTAAAAGAAATATTACCTTTACAAACCCGTCAACTATAATGGGCTTTTAGAGCCACATTGTTTTATTGTGTTATGTAATAGGGTAGACTTAGAAATTTATGTTAGTAATAATATTTTGTGCTGTGCAGCAGCTTTTACGAGAAAAGCAAATTATAGTTTAAATTCACGCCATATGTGAGGTGTTAGAGCCCAAACCATAAGAGATTGTTTGTTTATAAATGCTTCTTCTGTCACAAATGTTTTGACAACTTTTCTAACCCCAAATTCAAAAACAACGCTTGCAGGTTAATTCTAACCTAAACAAAAGCTTGCGTGTATCGAAGCTGATAATGCAAGTCGCATCGAGTACTGTTACCGACTCTTTTCTTATTGGTCAGGGCTCTATTACGTATTAACCAGAATATTTAAAAGAAAACTTTAGTTTTAATGTAATTTTTGTCATATTTTTAAACAAAAAATATTTTTCTCTTGTATGTAACCATTGCGGTACTGGAGCTACAAGAATATTAATGTTTTAATGGAATTTATTAATTAACACTTTAACCAGCAAACAAATATTTACCTGCGTGTAGAATGCCAGTCTTCTTAAGTAGTTTAAGAGCAAGCAATAACTGCTGCGTATAACTTCGAACCGCTTTTATATGTAGGCCGACATCTTTTCCATACTTTTTTAAAACCTCTCTTAAATTCATAGAAAGCGATTCAAAAACTAAACACAAATGTTGCTTGTGGAAGAAATGCCTAAATAATCTTAAACAATGAAGTTTATCTTCTGGATCAGCATCATTTAGTTTTTTCAAAACTTCCAATTCTTTCAAACCTGTTTTATGCCTGAAACAATTTTAAATTAAAAAAAAATTAATTTCGACAAAATTCTCAAATAAAACTAACATTATTTCATTATTACGAATAATCTTAACAGCCACTTCTTGAGTACCTCTGGCTTGATCTCTTGCTACAATCACATTACTGAAAACACCTTGACCTGTATAACCATAAACAAGGTATCGCGAATCGAGAGTTTCGCCAATTCTAACTCGGTAGTAGCCTTCTGCGTCATCCCAATTATCAGTAAGTGCTGGGTTTTCTATTTCTGTTCCTTTACGAACAAATGTATTGGGCGACTGAAATATGTAAAAACAATACATTAGAAGAGTATCGAAAAATTATGAAAATAAATTATTTTTAGCAGGCTTTGGAATGTCAAGTTTTTACTATTACAGATTGGAGGTTATGTTACATGCCATTTAAATTAAGGTTAGAAAAGTTTTTTTAAATAAAGTAAGATTTTAATAAGACTTACATTATGCTCCTTTTTATATCCTGCTTCGTCAGCAAACATATCCCAATCTGCAAATTTTTGTTTAACTTCTTTTTCGGGTTTTTTATTATCGACTTCAACTTCTGGTACTTTAACCTTCATATTTGGTAATAATGGAGGTGTCAACGATTCCTCTTCATTGTTTTCAGTCTCATTGGAGTTATTTTTCTGTGGTGTTGCTGATTCTTCTGGATCAGGTTCAGGTTGTGGTGGCGGTGATAATGGTTTAGGAGAATCATTTGGAGGTTCAGAATTGATTACTATAGGTGTAGTTACGGATGTAGCAGTATTTGAATCTTCACTAACAGCACCCAGGCGCTACAATTAGAAGAAATTAAAACGTTAAACTTTTATTTTTTACCAAATAATACCTTTAATAATTCTTCACGCTGTTTCCTTCTCTTATCAATAATTTGTTGTTCATCTTCATCATCTTTTATATCAATATCAAGCTCAACATCACTATCACTACTACTAACTTCTTTATGTAAACCTTCACTCAACGAGTCTTTGTACTTATCTTGTTTCTCATGCTTCCGATCCCTTCTATCTTTATCATTCCCTCTTCCTCTATCTCTTCTATCTTTATACCTATCCCGACCTCTATCCATATAACCTCTATCTTTAGAACGATCACGCGACCTCCTTCTGTCATATTCCCTAGAGCGTCCTCTCTTCATGTCCCTACTTCTTTCTCGTTCAATCGATCTTCTTTTTGCTCTTTCTCTTGACCTATCTCTTTCTCTATCCCTCCTTTCTTTAACAGAGTCTTTATACTTACTTAAATATTTATCTCTGAATTTAGATAAATTATTGTCTCCTTGTCTATGCAATTCTCTATCTCTACTTCTTCCATGTTCTAACCTTCTTTCTCTAGATCTTTGATCTCGCTCTCTACTATGCCTACGATGTAAATCACCATGTCCATCTCTATAATTTCTTTCTCTACTATCAGCACGTCGCTTTTTTAAAGGTTCATCATGATTTATTATGACCTTACGTTCTCTACTGCGAGGTCGCTTTATTTTATGTCTTACATCTGATACGACACCATCGTTACTTGAATCATCTAATAATATCACTTCGTCGCTAGTTTTGCCTTCGATTTCAGCATTGTCGATAATTAAATGTGCAGGGCTTTCCTCAACAGTTGCAGTTTTAGCAATCTCTGCCTGTAATAATTCCTTTTGTCTCATCAACTCTTCCAAATCCATATCAGCTTCGATGACATCAACGTCAATAGCATCGCTATCACATTCTGCTTCTGGTTGTTCATTGTCACTTTCTGACGATATTACTTCTAAAGAATGGGTCGCAGATAGCCCTTCTGCTACGTAATTGACAACTTCCTCGGCATCTGTTCTTGTTGGTGTTGTTTTCTCCTTGGTGTCTACGCCTGAATAAGATTTACCATTAGCAACATGATTACTACTAACTTTAGGTATTTCAATTTTTTTGGTGGATATTTCTGGTGTATACCGATCATATTTGTCACTTTTGGATGTGGCATTATCATCGTCAGATTCCTCAGTATGCTTTCGTTTGTGTTTTTTGTGTTTCTTATGCTTTTTTGTTTTCTCTGATGAATGTTTCTTGTGCTTATGTGCATGTTTGTGATCCTTTTTATGCTTTTTTTTAAGTGTACCATCACCCTTGGGACTGTCGCTTACGACTTCTACATTTTCCGATTCTCCAGAAGAGCTACAAAATATTTCTAGGTTAAGAACGTAATTTTACGTTGATTGGAATTTGATACTTACACTGGTTCCATTTTGATTTCGAGATACGTGAACGCTACAAGAATAAAAATAAAGAATTACCTTCTTCAACTAAAACACAGCAAAACTAGTCGCAATATTACTTTTATAATGAAAGTGACCATTAAACGTCTATCCCTTCTTTAAATGGCCGTCCGTAAAGTTAGTTACTTTCTGTTTTTTAGTGAATTTTCATTTTGTATGTTAGTTAAGGGAATTTAAGTTTTAACAGAGAATATTATTTTTATTATTGATAAAACTTTAAAAAGCAATATAAAAATTCTAAATCAATCATTTTTTAAGTCTATTCTTAAGTAATTATATTCATAGGCTTGCATTATTTAAAATTAGATTATTTAAAATTTTAGTAATTTAACCTAGGGATTCTAAATTTATCCAATAGTAAGGAGATGGAACAATGACGCAGATTGAAATAAAACTTTTAAAATATTGGCGCTTTGTTTAAATTTATTCGTCCGTATATTGCAAACAGTAAACTACTAATTTTTAACAGTTTATAAATGCATTAAGTGGGAAATGTATCAACATTCAATATTAGTGCAAGAACCGGATACAAGAGTCTTTATTTGCATTTACTCGTAATAAATATTTAGGTATTAGGAATTCAATTAGCATTTTTATTATTAAATTGACTTTTATTGATTGTGAAAGTTATAAAATTATATTAATAAATGTTATGCAAATTAATGTAAATAATTTAAATGTTAAGCAATTAATTTTATCATAACAAGTACTTAATGCAACTTTTTAAAAACATAACTGGGTTTCTTTGTCCTTATCCTAAGTCATTTTATTAATTGGTTTACGGAAGTTTTATTGCTGTAAAAAGAGCAGGATTTTACGGTTTGTTTTTAATGCTGCTATACAACACTCACAATCCAGCACAAGCCTCTTTATTAAAATTTAATAGTGGTAGGAAATGCCACGAAACTTTTCTTGGCAAGCGTTTCTGGAAAGCTACATAACCTTCTCTTGTATAAAATAAGTTGTTTGTAAGCTGCTCTTTATATATAATAAGAAGTTCATAAAGATAATTGAGGAGTTTTTATCAATTATCAAAATTTAAATTGGATTAGTAATTATCTAATTACATAGTAGTAACATATTTTTTCTCAGCAAAAGTTAGTTCTCCAAAACTTTAATCTGATAAAGCTTAATATTGTTAGCTTGAATTTGGCAAGTTTAAGTTAATAATTCTGAGATCTGCACTCTGCGGTATTTAGTTAATATGTAGTATATTATTCAAAGAGCATATAAGATCGGATGATTTACGATACTCGCGTACCGCTCGTGTCGTAAACTTCTCCCTTGTGAATAATAGCCATTATCTGCAAGTAGAATACTATACCACTGTGACTATACTTTGTCCACGACTATTAAATATTTTTGATTAAATTTATACTTCAAAAGTACTTTTAGAAATGTATAAACGATGTTGACGTTTCAATTTAATTAATGAGTTTTTTCGTTGACCGTTTGTTAATGTCAATATTAATGAATGATTTTTTCTAAAAAAGGATGTATTAATGGACGTCATTAATACACTCTTTTTTATTAAGTAACTGTTTTGTGAAAAAAGGATGCATTAATGGACCTCATTAATACACTCTTTTTCATTAATAAACCCGTTTGTGATTTTGACGTTTTGATGATGTTTTACTTTGGGCAACCAGATATACGCACAAGTTTGGATTCGGTATTATTTGAAATTTTCTATCTTAAAATCGAAGAATTTTACGGTCAACGAAAAACTGTTGTAATCAATTCGTTTGTTAATGAGCAACTAATGATCTCAACTATTAAAGGCACTCACTCCCTATCGCTCGTTCGTGCTTTAAACAGTTTCGATCATTAATCGCTTTCATTAACAAACTAATTTATTAAATAACTATTATATGCCTTGATCCATTGTTTTGACACACAGCGACCTTCTCGATAACATTTTAAAAACAAATTGAAACCTAGTAGTATTGAATAATGATATATTAATCACAGCTAGTGGTGAATTAATTTTAATCTGCCAAGATTACAATCACCATTAAAATACAACAGCAAAAACAACCGCTAAATCGAAGACATTTTGATGTTGTACAACGCCATCTATGTTTATTGGCGCGTCCTAATAGCATTAAACTGCTGGACGAATGTTGGTAACAGCGGAGTATTAACGAGCCAGTATCAGGACGTTGTCAGGCCAACATTGCTTAACGCTACTGTAATTAAAATTTTAAATATGCCCCGGATTGAATGAATCCTAACTTAAAATTGTTAATTGATATTGTTGGATTTTGTGTTGTGTGTAGCCAGCTCTGTTATCACAAATAAAGTAATTATTTACCTATTGTTTGATAATATTAATTAAATTACTAACTGAATAAATATGTGATAACCCTTCGAATATAAAACTGTAAGAAGGAATATAATCATCTACTACATACGACCGGGATGGAGTGTCAATATGCCGGAGTGGGTGTTTCCGGTTTTGTAATGAGATATTTCTATTGGCGGTTCTCACTGTTTCGAAATACGGACATAAACTACATAACCTCAATTTTAAAACATAGTATTTTGAAATTAATCTTAAATAGAATATAAATTTTATATTTAATAATAATAATAATAATAATAATAATAATAATAATTACTACAACCCATAACCTAAACCAAGGCCCCAGAAGCTATAAGCTTGTGCGGGAGGGAGGGGGCGATTATTATTATTATGTAGGCCCAATGTGCGGCTGCAGCCGACTTACAGATGGAACAGCGCAAATCCCACGTTTGTGTTACAGCTAAGGGAAACTGCAGAAAACCTTAACCAGATCTGCCAGCGCCGGGAGTCGAACCCGGGCCGCTTGGGTGAAAGTCCGGCACGCCAGACATTACACTACCAAGGCTGTAATATTTTAAACAAATGAATACTTACTTATGAAATGTAATTCTCTTTAATTTAAGTCTAATGGCGGCCAGTGTGACGTCATATCCGTCGCTTTTAAATCTCACTGCGCTGGGTAATTACGCTCCTTCCTACAGTTTTATATCGTAAGACTGCCATCCATTTCATATTTGTTACTTGCTAAATTACAATTGGATGTGTTTTTTTTTTACTAATTTATTATTTATTATTATTTTAGTTATCTATTCTTTTCTTTTAGATTAAGTTTTTGTATTAGTATAAATAAATAAAAATCAGTTAAAACATTTAAATTCTAGTTGAAGCAGTTCGGAAAGGGTTGCTAAGCAACACTTCCCGGCCTTAAACTGTAGTGCCATTTCCCGGACTCAAATTGGGGACAGTATGAAATAAAAGTAAATTTAGTTAATTCACATTTTGAAAAGCATTGCCTACTGCTCTTGCAATGGAGTTTTTTTTTCATTTTTTAAGTCAAATATATCAAAAAGTATTAGTGATAGACTTATATAACATTATATATTTAGAATCAGGGAAAAGGGATATTTGGAAGTGAAATAATATATAGGATGTTCTATTTAAAAATATATACAGGCTGTTTCCTAAAAAGCGCCGCAAACCACAACTCCATTATTTACGGTCCGATTTCGAAAAATCAAAAAGCAGATAAAATAGTTCTATAAGTACTACTAAACAGTCTGAGTATAATTTTTTTCTACGCCAACTTTGTCAGCGATAG
This sequence comes from Agrypnus murinus, assembly GCA_929113105.1. NCBI lineage: Eukaryota > Metazoa > Arthropoda > Insecta > Coleoptera > Elateridae > Agrypnus > Agrypnus murinus. The sequence continues at coordinate 114,541,462 of OV816031.1, forward strand.
TCAACTACTTGGTTTAAATAAAGACATATATTTTTTATTTACTCTGGTACACAGTATTTTTATAAATTCAGCCATGTTGCAAGTTATAGTTGCTGTAATAATTAAACAAAAAATCGGCATTTATTTAGATTTTACACGAAATTTTCTAGTGTACCATGGAAAACAATGATTACTGCACAGTTTATATTGTAGTAGAGAAACCATTTTGTTAATTAAACAAAAGAACGTTTGCAATACAAGATTTTTAATACAACTAAAAAATTATTTAGAAAAAGTGTTGATTTTAGTTCAATTTAGAAAAAGAAAAAAACAAAATTAAAGAAAAGTTTAATTATTTACAAAAACATTTCAATAACATTAACAATACCGATGGTGCCTTACGGATGCGGATACGATCTTAGGGCCCGGAAAAATATTCCCTTAAAGGGCCCCACTTCGGTTAATGTTTTAGGGATAATTTATTTATTTAGATTAATTATTTTAAACTTTAACATTTTAAACTAATCAAGGGTTTTACTAAAGCTTGTTAAGTACTAAATACATATTGTTATAATATTTTATTTAAGAGGGTTAACAGGGAAAAATGGGTCAACTCGTAATAAGGATGATACAAAGACAACTCATCACTACTTTCTTACCTTTCATTAAAATAATGGCTCCTGCTAAATAAATTTGTCGTAAAAAGTGTAATTCTCCACAAATTGGGACTCTCAGGTGGGTCGCTTCAATAGGGTACTAAATGGATATACGTATATAAATCTAGGAACATAGTAATATTCCACAAATATAAAGCAATTCTTTATCAATACAACACTTTATTTAATAAATTTAACAAAAAACAAAACAAAGAAACAAAAAAAATTTAAACTTGGATAACAAAATTCTATTCAATATTAATCCCAAAATAGTCTAATTCTCTTTATATAGGGATTAATATCTCTGGCATCAACATGTTTCTTACTTACTATACTTAACTATAATTACTGTTGAAAAACTCGTGTTCCATCGAAATGACTTTAATAAGTTGAGTTGGTGGTAAGTCTATTAATTTTATAATTAGAGTCCACAACCATTTATCAAATCCTGTCATAAATTTTAAATTATAATAGAAAATTTGATAATTATATTTTTATTATCAAATAAAAAAAATTCCATAGCAATATAAATTGTCACTTGAATAAATCGAAGCATTAGTTTAAAAAAAATAAATTACTTGAGTTTATTAAACTTCCTTAAAACATTGAACACTTTTGACGTTTCACAAATACAATAAACCCAAAATTTTGACATATGCTTTGTTTACATGTTTTTTAACTCAAAACATAACCTTAGAATTATTTTATTGCTCTTCAATCGAACTGCATTTCTTTAAAGCTTTAAATTGCAAAAGAATTTGTTACAAGATTAGCCGGGTTTTTATACTTTTCTGGTAAGCAACTGAACTCTAAACTTAATTTTCATTAAAACAAAAGAACTCTGACATTTGATTTATAACTTATTACCAAATTATTTGTTATTATTGTTTATAAATTTTAACTAATCCTAAAACTAATTATATAAAGTTATAGCTTATCAAATTTCCTATTTAATGATATATAACACTTAGGTTTTCATAACAAATTAAGGCCTACATTGAATGTCGATGCAACCTACTTTTAACACAACTATTTATTAACTTATTCACATAAAAATACCATTTCATACTTTCCTATCTTCAGAAATTTAAACATTATATGCTAACAAACATTACTTACATAATTTCACACATCAACAATATGAAGATTTCAATCAATTACAGCATTTCAATGTACTATTTATAAATGAAATTATAAAAAGCAGCCCCTACATTTAAGATAGTTTCAATTCTGTGGTAACAAAGCAGCTTTACAATCCTCCGCCAAAATTATTTAACCAAGACCTGTAAAATTTTGAAATAGAAGAAACGTTAGCCAATGAATAATCTCGTAAACGTGGAAACGCATTTTTTCTGATTAAATGCTCAGGTAAGCTAGTAAGTACTTGTATACCTCCGTATTACAACATACCTTGTCTGTTTTAGGTTAAATATAACATTAACTTTGGCCTAAACTTGATTTAAATGCAATATTAGATAATCGTCTCTCATATCGTTAATAAACAAGAAAAATAAATACTTACAATACAAATATGCAAATATAAAACAAAAAATACAACGAAAATATATCGTCAGGTGAGGTCGAGTTGAACATCCCCAGCGGCGAGGTATATTGTTTCTACTTTAAATATAATGTAATTATTAGTAATTTAAATTTAGCCGTGTCGAAACGCCCTTCGAGGCAACTTTATAAAGTCCAACCGGGAAACTCTTGGTATCCAGATGGGCCAACACGCGCCTGGTTATTATTCCTTTAATTTTAAGTTACAAATACGTCCTGTTGGAATAACTAACATGTTTGACGTTAGTCATAATTTTTAAGATATACCAGTTTCAACCTACTAAGTATAACATAAGATACATACATATATGTCTCTCTTTCTTTCATACTAAGTATGCGATTTGTTCGCTTCCACTTACGTCTGTTATATATAATTTTGGCCCCTTCGGTATGATCTAAAAATTGAAACTAAGAAAGTACTTTACAAGCATTGTTCCAGCTAACCGCCACCTTGTTGAATATACAACTGGCACCTTTTGGTTACTCCACAGGTCGCATTCAAGATAAAATTAGGAGGTATTTCGCGACAAGCGTTGATAATCTTCTGACTTAAAAATTCTTCATTTTCTGGTCGAGTTTCATAAACAGTATTTTGAAGGTATCTCCAAAACCAAGTATCATATTGCATAAGATCGGGCGAACGCGCAGGCCACCGACCTGGTCTAAATGTTCTTATCTACTTTTCACCAAATGTGGTGTTTAACCAATTTTGGCATTATGTGGGTTAGCTCCATCTTGCTGGAAATAAACTCTATTGAGATCTGCAGGTATTTCACCAAAAAAACATTTATTAATTGCACATCCATCTGCGAAGATGGCACTTAAGAAATGTCGCCTATTTTATATGGTAAAGTATATGGGGTTTTCGGTATTAATAACATTAAAGTTTTTGATCGTAATCAGTTAACAAACCAAAACTAAAGCTCATCACACTACTAACACAATTTTGTTTAATATAAACATTCACCAATAAGTAATAGAGCAAATTTGAATTGATACAAGAAAAGTGTTGCAGTAAACAGTTACATGTTTAAATGTTTATACAATCGTATAATAAATGTAAATAACAAAGTACTTTCATATATTACACTCAACCAAGATTTTGGATATTATAAGATTTTTGATACCAACCTTGGCATGGTTACTGAACAATGTTTAGACTAGATGTTGACATAAACCATGTACTTAACTATTAGACACAAGAGGCAGTACTTAGAAGTGTGTCAGTTCAAAGTTACATGATAATTCTGCACAATTTGACCTATTTAATAAAAAGAACATTATGTACCGTCGAAAAGACTGTATCATATAACCTAAAAGAGAAAATCAGTTTTGGATTGATAATATAATCTATTTTGATCATGCTCCTCAAATACTCTCAAACCTGATTCAGTTTTATAAACGCCAAGAATTTTTACCTTATTTGGCTATGTGCATTCTAGAATTCGATGCCACATTAGGGGAATAATAGTGTATTTTGAGAAATAGCCTCACCGTCTCACAAGATCTACTAGAAGAATAAGATCATTAAATATAAAAATATAAAATGAGTGGGATCGCTGCATTTTAAGGAGGGAGTATGAAATGCTACCGGCGTTCGTCCACTTTGTCAGTTAACTTTGGTAGTGTATGTAGTGTTTTATGGAATAATAGTTTTTTATTAATTCTGAAGCAGGTAATTATAAATGATAAGTGAAATGTACAAATATAAATGTGGGGAAGAAATAACAAATGAAGTTGTTGAGTTTTCTTGCTTGGTGATGCTCGAAAAGAAGGATTTGCTTGCTAATTGTTAAAGCGATCAAGCCGGTTGATTAATTAAATAATTATTTTTAATACTGAGTTTATCATAATATTTTTTTTAATATTACTATTTCTGATTTTTAAATTTTTATGAGTGGATTCGGGAAATTGAAGAATGATAAATTAGTTTTTCAGAATTTTCTCGTATGTTATTTATACTGGTAAGATGTTTTAATGTTTTTTAAATAAGAAAAAACAATATAAAAAATTTGATGAATGAAATTCCTAATAAAATGTAGGTTTCATGTACCCGGGCTATGCTGCTGACCACGCTTTTGCCTAATAATAGTTAGTCCAAGCAACTGCTGATCTATCTTTATCCCAAGATTTGGGAGACTGCGACTCTTAAATTAATGTTGCAATCGTCATAACCGAAGGTTAAAAACTGAGGGTTAAAAGCATAGGCAATTGACACGAAAAAGAGCGAGAAGGATAAATAAGTAAAAAAAAAAAGCTTCAACCAAAAATAAACGCAAGAAAAACAAAATAAATTTATGTCAATATTATTTAACACACATTTTAGATTTTAAACTTTTGAAAATTGGCACAAAACGTTTTTCTTGTTTAGCATTTTATTGATAGGAAAGAAGTTCTTATAATAAAATTCAGGGAGGTAGTTAGTCAAAGATTCAAATTTTTGGGAGTCCTCTGATAATTAAATGAGTAATTAAATTAAATCTGAAATTAATCAATTATTATTTTAAAGTCTTTTAACTAGAAACTCGAAAACTAATAATTATTTTCAAAAATTGAACATATCAGGCCTACATATTTGGAAATCCACAGAGAAGTGGCGATTTTACTTTTTTAAGATATGGCGATTATTTTACGTCTTATGAAAACAGTAATTTTTATAAGTTTCATCCACTTTTCGTCCTATTTGATGGGGGGGGGGAGAGATAAATATTTAGTTGAACCACCTGGCCCACCTTTGCTTACGTCCCTCCTAAAACGCCAAAATCAATGTTTTCATGAACTTGACTTGTCTTATCTACACACTTTTCCATGTCATAAACCTTATAAATAAAAACCACTGTGTAGGTGTAGAAAAATTACATATGAAGATAGATTAACATCTAACACGAGGAGAATGACCCATGTTATTCCTTAAATCTAAATTTAAGATGAGGAAAAATACTATTCATGCCAAAACCAATTTTTCACTTACCTGTTTAAGCTAAAACTAACATTGCCCTTTTTTCTTTTTTTTTCAGTATGTCTAAGCGCACAATCTTAAGTAGGCCACGCACACGCGTGTACGATGCCAATTACAACATTGGCGAAAGCATGTACAGACCAGCCCTAGATCGTCTGAACAGAAAATATTCTGGAAGACCACTATCACCACCAAGAAGTACATCCACGATTCCTAATGAAATCTTAGATCGTCACGAAAGAGCTTTTTTCGATGACAACCTCAGCAACTGCCGCCGTCGTGCAGAGAAAAGCATCACTGGAGACGGTTTCTTCGATTCTCGTGGAGGACGTGTAGATGCTCGCGAGCTTTTGGATAACTTTGATGAAGAGGTTCGATTATTCTAAAACAAATAAATAATTAAACCTTATCGCATTAATCATTGAGATAGACAGCATTTCTTAATTAGAGAGTAGGATCATTATCATTATCGTGGAACCCCTGGTTTATCTACATACTAGAATAGAATAACACTAATAATTTCCATTACCATTATAGACCGTATCGAGAATAAAAAGCATCAGGGCAAGCAAGAAAGTATCAGCCATTGACGACATAGGGATGGATAGCACAGTGAACAATCTTAACGCACGACGCTTGATAGACAGAACCGAAAAGATATTGGATACTGTGGGGTTGAGCCCGATAGCCGAATCTATAACGCGTAGAGCTCGTGATCGTGAACTCGACGAGGATGTATCAATAAAGCGTCGGTCTTTTAGATTAGCGCAAGAAGATGAAGGCGTTGGAAGTAGGGAATTATCAAGATGGTCCGCCCTTAAAGACGAGCAACAATCCCAACAAGTAGAAAAAGTTGAAACGAGTGCAGCTGCTTACAGGGCCAAACAATCGCAGGTTCGTCTTAACGATCTAGACGAAGAAATGGAAGCTATGGCTGAAAGACAAGCTGTAAGAGAAAAGAAGGCTGCTAGATTACGTGCCCTAATTCAAGAAGTTGCCGAAGAAAATGACATCCCTCCACCGGTATCGACACGTAGAGCAGTACGGATTAAGGAAACACAAGAAGAGGAATTGACATATTAGGAGAGCAGTGTTATGAAAGTAATATGGGTTAGAATGTGATAAAGCTCTGCGTGTGTGTTTCAGGTTGTTGTCGTTTTTACCGAATTTGTAAGTTGTAACGATTTCTAAATAACGCATTTCGTATGATATACTGCTTCTGATACTGTATATAAATGTATGTGATGTTATGTTACAATAAAGTACCTTATTAGAGTGACTGCTGTTACGTAATGTGCGTGTTAATTTCATGGGTTCCATTAACATAGCGCCGTTACTGGCATGTCTACGTACCAATCAAGAGAGCCACACGGATTACTGGCTCTATGCCAAATTGAAACCAACAAGCAAATTGCTCCTCTGTTCAACCTTACTCTCAAGAATTTCAACAATAATAATTTTACGCATACCTATGTAAAACTAATTATAGAGCTTTTTAAGTAAACCGGCTATATGCTGTACAGTAATAATAGATCAGTTGGTAGTCCTTGTCGATTTATCATGTTAAATTTTGCACGGGGGGCACGCCTCGTGCAATTAGGTGTATCAAAGGCGATAGATCAGATTTGGATTTGTGCCAGTATTTGAAAAAATATTTTTGTATGTATATCTGAAAATCGACATTTATTCTTCTAACTGTTTCTATTAAAAGAATGGAGGTTCAGATAAGCGCTACTCTAAATAACTGCTAACTTTTCTATATACTATTATTATTCTCTAGGTTATTATTAAATATAGCTTTATCATTGAAATTATTTTCAAATTAATTTTATTGTCACTCTGCTGCGTCAGAAATACAATTAGGTTATTGTTGTAAAGATGTTTGGAGAGGGTTTAATTGTCATCAAGCCAGAATATTCAAAATGATGACTTATTGAAAAGGAAGGTCTACTAAATGGATAAAAAAAGAAACAATAATCTTTGTCCCAAGTCATTAATTGATCCAATTCCAATTCATTATTGATATATACGTTCTTCGCATAAAATTATTCTTTGGTAACTTTTTTTTGGGACGAAACAGTTTAATACAGCACATGTTGCTCAGATAAATTCAATAAATGTCTATAGAAATTTAAAATGTCTACAAAAAGGTAATGAATAGTGAGGAGAAGATCGGAATGATAAGGAAACAAAACACTGAAAACCATAGGCGAACAGTATACGTGTTAAATAAATTAATAACAAAATTTGCTGCATGCTACGTTCATTTGAAATATTGTAAAAAGTATACGCTCGTGTATGAGCCTCATCAGATCCAGTTGACAGCATTAATTGTTTTTTATGTTTGCATTAAATTGAAATACGCAATTTGAGTGTACGACTGTAAATGTATCAATTAACTACAATTAAATTATTCCATAACAAACCCGTACTTTAACAGGTATATACAAAATTTAATTATTTGATATACATTTTACATATGAATACAAACAGAAAAATCTGAGAGAAAAAACACAAAATTTCGTAATTGATAATACAGTGAATGAACTAATGCATGTTTACATAGTAATGTATTAGCATATACAAAAATACACAAAGGTGACCCAATTCAATAAAAATTGTGGCCCTGAAAAGGGTCGTTGTTTTAGTATAGGACAGGTAAATACACTGTGGAGAAAGTATCTTTAGTAATAATAATGGGATTTAATAATAAAGATAAAATACATTGAGATTTGGTTTTAGCCTAATTGGTATTATTAGAGATGTTCACACAACTGCCCATTAACAGCTAAACAATGTCCGAATCGGTCATAAAAATGATTTTGAACATTTCTGCAGCACAATATTAAAACATACTTCAGTTATTTTATCTTTTAATGATTCACTAATCACCAGTAAAAACAATAAAAAACAAAATCAGTTGATGAGCATTTGTTTATTCATTCATTTTACATTGCAATACAAAAGTTACATACAATGCATTAGTAAAATAACATCAGGTATAACTTATAAATTATTTTATTTGCCTTTAATAAATCTTTTGCTTTCATGAAAATAATTACAACAGAGATTTAATAAATCTTTGTCTATCCAACCAAATTATTAATACTTTGTTACACATTACTTACTACGAGTACGTTTTAATCACTTTAAAACGATGACACCTTATTTTCTACGCTCTGCGAAGACGTCCAACCTTTTTCGACCAACTCTAACTGATTAAATTCTTCTTATATAAATAAAATAGTATTCATTTTTATTTGTTAGTCCATTTTATAACAAAAATGGGTTATTTAATACGGTTATGGCACCTTACCAATGATTCTAGCTGATTCTCAATAAATAAAATGTATATCAGCCTTTAAAGAAACAACACAACCTTTAACAATAAAAAGCCTCCATAGTTGTAATCAGGGATGCCAGACGTCCCGGATTCTGCGGGATTGTCCCGCGTTTAAGGCTCCCGTCCCGCGTCCCGCGATATAACCATATTGTCCCGCAAAGCAAAGTTTCTTGTTATTAGATACTTCTACAGTCTGTTTTTTTGTAAACGATAATATAGGAAATTCAATGAAATTTTATCATTTTTTTTTTCTAAATTTGTACCCTTGCAAATGTAAGTAGAAATTCTGATATCAATCGTAAGAAGAATTCATTTTACGTCAAAAAAATATTAAACTTTATGAAGAAAACCAAAAACTATTTAGGAAAATACCTAAATAGCTTATTGATTTATTGCTTTTGGTAATAAGCTCTAAAGAAAATCTGGAAGCTGTACGCCGATTGGTCTAGAGGTTAACGCATTAGATTCGTAATCAGAAATCGCGGGTTTAAGCCCCATACTCGCATACTTTTTTAATTGTATTGCTTACTAATTATTATTTTTAGAAGTTTATTACAACTATAATTAGTTTTATGCCCTTTTTTCATTTGCTTTTCTGATAGTTAATTCAAAATTGTACAAAAAGCAACGGTAAACCCCCGTAGCAAAAATATCTAATAATTAAAAAAGCTAATAATGATTGTAATAATCTAATAATATACTAAAAAGAATATATAGTAAGCAATACAATTAAAAAAATAGTATACAAGGATGGGGATTGAACCCGCGATTTCTGATTACGAATTTGATGCGTTAATCGCTGGACCAAACGGTGTACAGCTTACAAATTTTCTTTATAGCTTATTACCAAAAGCAATAAATCAATAAGCTTTTTAAGTATTTTCCTAAATAGTTTTTGGTTTTCTTTATCAAGTTTAATATGTTTTTGATGTAAAATGAATTCTTCTTACGATTGATATCAGAATTTCTACTTACATTTGCAAGGGTACAAATTTAGAAAAAAAATGATAAAATTTCATTGAATTTCCCATATTAACGTTTACAAAAAACAACTGTATACGTAATCAACCTACAAAAAATCATGCATACTTTCTTAAAAGTATAACATATTAACAATACATATTGTACCTTATTTTATTTATTACAATTTTTAAACATTTTACCAAAACTAAATATGTAAATGAATTAGATTAGTCATGTGGTCAGGTATAATTATCAAGTTTGGACGTGAAAACGTTGAATTTAAACATAATACAAAATATATGTATTTATTAAAATAGACTTAAACATTTTAATATCATAATAACAAGATTAAAAGTTTTGAGTGGATTATAAAAAAATAAAAACAAAAAGTCTACGTTTAGTTTTAACAAAGATACGACAATTTTAATTTTCAGTTCATCATCCTTTCCGTAATTTGTTGAAAATTCATTTTTAAATTATCGTTATCTTTGTTAAATGAACGAACTTAATTTTTTTATCTTTATGTTAAAATTATTAATATTTTATATTAAACTTATTGAGCCTCTAATTAAAAATTAATAAAATATTTATTCTATTTATATATGTATTTTTTAAAATATTTACATTATTTTGGTTATTCATATATAAAAGTAATTTTAGTTTGTAATTATTGCTGTTTATCAGTAATGACATACCAAAAATTTCGAAACTATTTAAAAACGGGCAGTGCTGATATTTGAAAAAAAATCAAATTTAATCTAAAGTACGTAGAGTAACCTTTAACGTAGAAAAAATATTTTTAGGTGTTTATTTTAAAATATCTGACATGATTTGTTATTAAAAAAATTAACGGGTTTTCATAGAAAAATTATGAATTTTATTATTGTTTTTAATTTTCCATACCATTTACTCAGCGGCGTAGCTAGCGCCTGTACAGCCTGTGCGTGGCACAGGGGCGCCGCAGTTAGGTGACGCCAGCCCCCTGACAGTAAAATATAATATAAGTTAAATACAATAAGTGCAAAGTTAAAATGATATTTACTAATAAAATATAGCTTATATAGCTTTTTAATCGACCTTTTTTTTCATATGAAGGGCGACCTTGCGTTGCTTTGCACAAGGGCGTCACAAACTCCAGCTACGCCTCTGCATTTACTGAATGTACATTGTATAATGTATAGATTGCAAACAATACGGGATGACAAAAAAAAGAAAAGTGTCCCACGCAGTGCTAAATCAAATCTGGCAACCCTGGTTGTAATTAAATAATTGTTGTCAATGATTCGCTTAGAAGTAAATGTCATAGTCTGAAGTTAGGAGTTAGGCACCATCAATGAACAGAACGAAATGACTCATGTTTTTTATTGTTTATGTATTTTATTATTTTTTTAGTGTAAATGTATAGGATAAAATAATATAAAAAGCATTATATTAACCTTGCTTATGTCGATCTTATGTCGATCCATATAGCTTTGCTTACTTAACAAAATTATACTCTATAGTACTACAAAGCAACAGGTATCTACACATCTAAGTCAGTTGAATTAATATTTACTGATCTATTATTATTCCATTGAACTAATCGACACATCACACATCAATAAAAAGCTATTACTAAAGCTAGAGTGTCTAAATCACAACTGCAAAGATCGTTGTGAAACCTTTTCCATCTGAAAGTGAAATAGCTATCGGAATCATACCACTTCCCTCTTACCCTGGGTTAAAGTTATGCCGACTATTGCATTTAAAATCAAAACAAAGTTTTGGCACGCTGTCCATCAGCAGGAGAATACCACACCCAGCAGTTCGACTTAATGAAGACACAACACAGAGCATGTACCTACGTATTTACACAGAGTTGACACTATCAGGTCGGTACACTGTGTGCCATATTCATTGTGAATCAGAGGCAAACGACTTATTTTTAAACAAAATTACCTTGATTTAAATGACATTTAAAATAAACCGACGTTTTTTTAAGGTTATGTAAATATTAAGGTAAATGAATTTTTTTTATATAATCATTTACTATAATTAAATATTACTTTTATCATTTACTCTTGCAGCTATTTAAGTCTACGAGTTCAGTATCTACGATTGGAAATTGCAATTAAAATCAAGTTAATAAAGCAACTAACAAGCCAGTGGCGTAACTGCGTAAGATTGCGCGTCACTGCGAGACTTACGTTTGCGCCTTTCATACAGGGTGGCTGACAGTTGTTATTATATAATTTTCTGGTGTTATAATACAAATGAGTTCAAGATTCCAAAAGCACCTTTGACAGAGTTACTTTTTGCTCATATTACCTCTACCTTTAATATTTCAGCAGATATAACCTGGACAATGAGAAATCAGACAACCTGTATACAATTACACGTAGGTAACTTTGGTTAAAACAAATATTCAATAATAAATAATAACTCAACACCGTAGAATGGTCAAGGGAATGTGTTTTACCTTCAATGCTTATTGTTTTAAAATTTGTATTCCCAACGAAATAAAATTTCACGAAAGCAGCGTCCTTGGGAGGGTAGCTTCCCCCCGCGTCGCAGGGGAGATAGTTACGCCACTGTAACAAACTTTAGGCCTTTTCATTTAATCAAATAACATGGCGTTCAAACTATTCTGTACAGTATATCGAGAGGTTCATACAACTAAGATAATTCTATCAGATCGTAAACACATCGGAGAGACTTCTAGTTGACTAAACCTCGTTGAATATGACCCAATCAATCACACCTCTATATGACTGTAAGAGGTAGTACGTAAACCAGCTTTCTTGAAATTATACTTCTACCTGGACATTACAGCCAATTATAAAATTTCTCACTTTTATATACAAGTGGATGTCTGCCCCTCGTTGGACGCCAAAACGATGCAAGTGTATTATGTCATAATTCATCTGGCTTTGTTAGCTTTTTTATTTACGTATTCTACATAGGTACCCACTTGCAGATTGGTTTTTTTAGCAAATCAGTTTGCATTAATATTTTTTGCATTTTACTAAAGATAAAACAAAATCATTTGATTCACAGAAAAGTGTCCAATTTGTTTGTGCACAAAACGAATAACGGCTTTTTACGATTCTAAGGATGATAACAATGATATATAGATATTGTACTGTCTGATTATGTAATATTTATGTTATAATAATTAAAATTTACTTTCAAGTTAATTATTCCCAACTGTTTATGAAGAACGAAAACAATGATTACACTCAGCATAAAAAAGTTCCCAGCCATAGAACCTTCCATATAATACTTTGAGGTACGGATGAAATAATATGTAGGAGTTTCGTTTGTATTCAAATGAAACGAGTTTTTAAAAAGATTTTTGTTTTCCCTGGATCTTTATTTTAAACCAGCGGAAGTAATGACAATTACAATACACAATAATATAAATGCTCATTAGAGCTTAGATGTAAACTTAACTATGAACTGATCAAAACTTAATGAATTTACTGTCTAACACACTATATATATATATGATTCTCTTATCTAAATAAAATATTACTCAGCAGTTCCCACGAGAAAGGTAATGCAATACTATCTGCATGATAAGCAATTCTCATGAGAAAGCTAATACTGCACACTAAGCATTTCACACGAAAGATGATCCTTTCTTCTTATCTTGAAATGTAATATGAACTTATCTGCTTGCTGATAGTAAGCAGTATTTCTACGTAACTTAGGTACATTACATACGTGCAGGTGCATTGATTGTTCGCGTGACGATCTTGCCGACCCAAACTGTCTACAATCACAGTCTAATAGCAATAACAAAATCTCCTTCCATTAAATTATTTTATTTTTCACTTCCATATTATTTGTTGTTTATACCTGTGGTATGAACTGTATAAACCAGTCCATAATAACCAGGGCATTAACATTTATAACGCCTCCTCTGCGTTAACTTTGCACATGGTTCATCATATTTACTTATGTACCAAGGGCGCTATGCTGATGATACTACCAGAAGGGGGACGATGTTCCAGACCAAGGAATGGGAGTCATCCAATCATTTAATAACGCTCGTACTGTATACAACATTTTATTTATCACGAGACTATGTGCGAGTAAAAAATTAGTTTGAAATTGTAATTGTTGTCGTTGCCACGGACGTTGTTTATATTAATTCAGAACGTTAACAAAAGTTAACCCTGAGCGGGCGTTATAAATGATAATACTGCACGCTTATAACACCCTAGTTGTTATGAACTTTGTATTACAGGTATAAACAACAAATAATATGCAAGTGAAAAATAAATAACTCGTAACAAAACTAATAAAACTCGTACCGAATGTCGATTCTTATTGTGTCTTCCAACTTTATTAGGTGTCTGGGTACAATATTTCATAGCTTTAGCACCAGAAACCTACCTAAAACATAACACGGTATATGGTTTGTTATTTTCGACTGAAACTAGGTTATCTAATAGAGCTTGCCGACTTCATCAATTTTTAAATAAACCATTGCATTGCCATGCTTCAGCTTTCTCACCCACCAGAGGGTTTCGAGATTCAAGGTTACCGCTGGTTTTGGGACCATTTTTCGTTGAATTTATCTGAAACTTAAGAAACCACCTCTCCTAGCAAAATCGTTCAATGTTACCAATGCCAAGGTAAATGTGGAGTTCATCGATACCTGCGCTACAAGGCTTGCACATTTAATCTAGTTCACTCGAGGTTGGTGATCAAAATCATTCAAAAACACGGAAAATACCAAAATCATGCGGAGCCCTTACTTAAACATTGAACTACTTTGTTAGGAGAGGTGGTTTTCAAGTTTCAGAGAAATAGAACGGGAAGAAAATGTCAAAGTGGTTCATTTAAAGGTTGATAACCAAGTTTAGGGCCGAAAAATACGAACCTAGTACAAGATATGTTTCAGATAGTTTTCTGTTCCCTGAAGTCAGTTTGCATCCGTACGAACAACCAATTCTAAAGCTGAAGGACACAATACAAACTTTACTTAGTGCGAGTTTTAGGCATTCTTAACGAAAAATAATTTTTTCAATTAGACTGTAGCGTAATCCATACAAAAGTGGCAATGTATACATGAAGAGATTCGTTTTAGGAGCCCGTAGCTTTATATAAGGTTGATTGTTAAAAAATATTGCCAATGTAACACATCTGGTTTCCTAAATGTCAGGGGCCCTAGGCCATAAATTGAAATATACTCAATTAGCGCGTCACTAGAGAGAGCTTCGGTCAGCACAAAGCCTGAAAGGCCAGTGACCACCACATAAGGCCTGAGCAATACCAGTAAAACTAAGAAACTCATAAACATGCACCTGATGACACGGTTTCCCGTAGACTCCTATTCGCGAGAAACTCCCTACAAGCTATAACGACCTGCACGAGCCTAGCCCCGATAATAACAAGAGTTATAATACCTGCCCACCCCACCTGATTTGACTTACTCAACCACGTCTACCTCCGTCAGTTTCAAACCGATTGTGTTAGACAATTCCTAGAAAAAACTAGAATAGTGTGCTATGACTTACGTGCTTTAAAAGTATCAATTTCGCAGCCTTGGACTATCTCTCGAAATTTGTAACTTTAGACTGCGATGGCATAGACTGGTCTTGTTTCTCACATTAGCCTAGTACCTGCTAAAAATTGTTCCAACTCAATCGGCTCGAAACTGATGGAGCAATACTGCAGGAGTAGTGACCGTGTAATAGTTATTTATGGTACAAGTGAGTTAAGTAAGATATTATCCACGAACGAAAAATTTACCCTCGAGGGCCGGCAGGCCCGAGAGGGTTAATTTTTGTGAGTGGATAATATCCTTAACTCACGCGTGCCATACAAAATTTTATCCAACGCCTCTTTATTTAAGTTTAAACATCGAATTTGCATAGGGCCTTTCGTAGCAACGAGTGCGCATGCTCAGTTGTTGAAACTGCATAGTTGAAACGGTTCATAGAGCGCGTTTGAGTCAAAAAAATGATCTGGCAACATTGTCCAGCAGGACATCGTCAACTGTCATTTGAAACAAACACAACAACAAAAAGATGGCTACTTCCTTGCCTTTTTATAGTGTTACTTTAAATGAAAATGACGTGCCTGGTGCTTCATTGGGAAATAAGAGACCATCAGAACTGACAAAATTGCAGCTTCAACGGTTTTTAAAGTGTAGAAATGTTTGTACAAGGGGAAATAAAAACGAACTGATTGTGAGGTTAGTATAAAATTGTTGCTGCTTATTAAACATTACTAATGCACATTTTTCTTATGTAACTGCTGAGAATCGCGAATTACTAATGTATGTGCAAGAGCAAGTGCAATATTATTTTTATTATTTTCACCGTTTTCACCATTTAACCTAATACGTTTGACAGTTGTCAGTTAATCGCAATCGCCAATGTTGCCACATTTCTGCAAACATTCATAAAATTCACTTTCGCGCGGCGCATGCGCCACTAATATTTCTGTAACGAAAGGCCCTATTTAATGTTAGTCTGTAGTTTTGACGGTAATAAATTTAATACTTTAGCACGATGACTGGATTTTAATAATATTAAGTAACGTAAGCTGGTGATTGGTTGTTATCTTTGAAGGAGTGAGTTTTTTAAAAATAACCCACGTTGCTAGGGGCAACGTAGGTTATAATGTAACATAAGAGTAAACGATCACTTTCCTTATTTAAAATGACCATAGTAAACATGGTATTTATATAGAGGTGTTGGATAAATGTATTTTTCGTCATTTAAATAGATTGGAGGTTTATTATCGACAGTTTAAATATGGACTCAACCCTTATTATCAATGCAAGTCATTATTAAGGTATCTGCAATGCTCATTAAGTGCTTTCACTTTAGACAGCAATTGTGAAATTGTTGTTAAGTTGGCTATTCTATAAAATTTTAAAGGTGAATGTCAATTCTTAATATTGGCATATCTGCAGATTTTTTAAATGTCACAAAATTATGAGTTAAAATAAAATACAGAAGTACTTTTATTTGGTTTTTCATTTTTTAAAACTGTTTTATACATTTATTTATTATAAATACCTAGAATTACAAAAATTAACAATATCAGCACGTAAAATTATAAAATATTACAGATTCATGCAAGTACTGACCAACGCTTCTTATATTTTTGACAACTTAACCTAAAAACATTACTAACTTTTTGTCACTAGATATCTGGTATAGTCACTACAAAAAGTATGTTTGTTATTGTACAGTCCCAAAATTGTATAAAAATTTCACACTCCTACGTCTTTATCGAGCCCGGGTAGAAACATATGTTGCAATGCGAGTGGAATATTTAACTTTTCTCCATTGTTGCGCCTCAATATAAGCAGTGGCAATAGTATTTAGGAACAGTGGTGAAGTTATATTCAACAGCTATTAGAAGCTTTAAGTATTATATGATAACGGGAGCTATTTTAGTTTCTTATCCTAAAAAAATCTTTTTTGAATTTTTGCATTACTTTCTTCGAACGAATTAGTTGTTTTGGAATCTAAACGATTTGTTGTTTGTGATTATTTGACCACATTGCCGTACTCATAGAAATTAAATATACCCTTCTTTTAAAATTTACCATTCAAACTCGCGCGCGCTAGTGTTACGACATGCAAGATGTGTTGCCTGAACCTTTGCAGTCGAATCACTACATTATTTTTGAACATTCAACCTTGTCCAATTGTATTCTAATAATTGTAATGTAAACGTCCCGATGAGTAACTAATTTACTCGTCCATTCAGAATGAAAGCAATGATTGCTAACACATTTATTTGCCGCGTTTTCGTTTTATTAACTGTTTGTTTTGTATACTAAAGAGATCTAAAGATAGATTAAGAACAACGACCGTTCTTTCAGCCAGCAGAATTAATCACAATTCGTAGCTGCAGATCAACAAACATTGGGCACATAAAATGGCCAAGGTTGTCACAAAATCCTCTTAATACAAACTGCTACAGGCACAATAAAATATTATTTTAGTTGCATAATGTGTGTGTATATGAAGACATAGCGCACAGCATTTTGCCAAGTTATTCTTCTGCTACTAGGTCTGGCAGTATACAAACAGTATAAGAAAGATTACGATGCAATATAGTATAAATATACTATTGGCTATTTGTTATCTTTCATTTTCATCAATAAGTTAATGGCGCTAGTGACATCCTTCCTTGGTAAGTTTTTCATCGAAAAACTTAATGATAAAATGATAAAAAATGATAATGATAAAAAAATGAATGAGAAAGTATCTAAGAGTCTCAGTTTTTGAGTCATTTTTACTTTAATCGGTTACTAGAATCACTGCCTGTGATCCATCGCACATGAAAACATGACTAACATCTAAAATGCAAAAAGTGCACAGACGTGAGTCTGTGAAGAAGTGGACAGATCCTCGCGAGGTTGGCAGGATTCGAACCCACCCCATATCTTGCGTACCGTAGTGCTGGCTTTGAATGAAACAACCGTTAAATCTTCTGCAAAGTTTCTTTAAATATTTCACAAAGTGCTTATATGTATAAGATATAAATATTTATATTAAGGATGGTGATGATGAGCGGCCAAAAATTTAATGTAAGTAAACAAGATAGCACCCCTTTATCCTTTTGAAATCCAGTCTAACATATCTATGGGTTAGGATAAGTGTAAAGTTAAGTTCGTAAATGATATTGAAAGCCATCGAAATTTCGAATCACTTAATAATGCATGTAATTATTAATCTTCTTCGTGTAACTAATATTTGAACGCCATTTCCTAAAAGCCGGCGTACTTATGCCGTGTAAGGTGTAAGCATAGTGCTATGTTGGTGTGACTGCTATCTAATGTTTCACTACGGCTCTGAACTTAAGTGTGTTGGAAGCCTAAAATCTTAGCATGTTGTAGCTCTGTAATACTTATAGATTTTTGATTTAACATTATTAAGTTACAGTAGGGCAAGTCGAGGAGATATATGGTTTCCTTGTTTTTAAATCAGGATATTTTATTTGCAAAATTAGATAATCAGAAGAAAATTTACTTCTTTTTCCAGCATAGAACTTTTCCACTAAGATCACATAAGTTCACAGATCTTGAACATCGACTGTGAAACAACTTTCCACATTTGACACATCGAACCCACTCGTCGTTTCAATGCACAGCTGTACTTCTCTCCACAATAGTCATCTCCTTCCGGACTTGTAAATACAAAAAATAGATAACTAGATCAAAAGATAAAAATAATCAGAATTAAGCATCTAATACTTCCAGTAACGGAGAATTACTGAGCTCAATCTGTTCATTCATTAAAGGTATCCTAAGTTTGTGTTTGTATATCTCAAAGGCTTCAAAAATGTCTAATTTGCGTTTGTTATTACAAAAATGTAGGAATTTAATATTATTTTGAGGAGTCACTGTGAGATTTTGTTCTGGTGTTGATTCATTGTTGATTTTACTCGTATCACTCGCGTCATGAAGTCTAGCCCCATTCTGGACCCGCCTCCAAACTAAGAGATGAACCCTGAGATTAGTTCAGTCATAGTGCAGCGATACCAAAGCCGGCCACCACCAATAACAGCGAGAAATTTAAAGACTTTAAAATGTAAGACCTAGTGATCTCACCCGCAAGGCCATCTCACTCAGTATTATTCTATTAGATTGAGCAGGTAAATCAAGTAACGGCGGTCCAAATTTATTTATCGATTTCAAAATCCTCTTGAAAAATTTGTAAACGAGAAAGAACTTTCTGCGAGGTTATGGCAAAAAAAATCTCAAATATTACTGACATTCAAGACATAGTCCAGTTTCTACACCCTACTCTCTAGGGTGTGCTACTACTGTGCCACTACGTGCGTATTTTCTATTGGTTTTACTTTTGATCAAGTTTCTGATATTCATAATATCAGAAGAAAATTATAGAAAGGCTACTCTACCAACAACTCGTGGCTCTCGAAAATCAAACTCTCCAAGCATTTGTAGTTCTAATATCTTAAAATATCGGAATTTTTAAAATTTAATGACACTCCAAAAATCTAGAACTTCAGAATTACGAAAATTGTCTGGGTTCTAAATATTCAGAGTTTACAAGCATTAGAAATCCAAATTTTAAGTTACTATAATTTCTTGATTACCTATATTAAATTTTATAACCTTAGGATTCAGAATTTCTCCCTTTATTTCTAGGCCTTTCAGAAGTATCAATTTTTTAAAATCCCAGAGGAACTTTTTAAGTACAAAGAAAGTTAGCAGTTCTGTTTTTAAAGCTTCATGACTTCAGAATTTCAATATTTAAGATTATTACAGTATGTAATTCTAAAAATCAAGATTGAAAATTTTGTACACTATAAAAAATTCAAGTTTTCAGATCTTAAGTGCTTTCTATTTATAAAGTGTGATTTTTGAAAGTTGCCTGAAATGATAACTATGTCGATATGATATTACGAAGATAACAAAATTTCTTTAAAATGAACAGCTGATTCCGTGAAAACTATTTACGAAAAATCTCAAGAACACCATAGGTAACTTCAAGTGTTTATAAGAGAATTATAATTTATTTTTAGAGGATCCCTGGTATATAAACTTCTAAATTACTTAGGTACGCATGCGCGTAAAAGGCAGTTTCCTCTTGACACTGCGAATCAGTGTTGTCAACCATACAATAAATATTTAAGCAGAGAATTTTGCTTTTAGCTTATTGCCACATTATCGTATTCTTTACTAACAGATGGTAATATGACGACTGTTATCCATTCACTTTTAAAAAATATTCAAAAGGTTTGGCCATGTATTGTTTTTTTCAGTTTCACCACTAATAGTTTTTATTATTTTATGGTTAGATAACCTGTAGAAGCAAATTTTTAAAGAGCTTCTATCTCATATCCAATCATTACTTATTTATTATTATTATTATATTATCAGCATCTTATCGGCTATTCCGAAACTTTTTGAAGGTATAGTAGCAGATAAACTATTTTCATGTGTTAAAAACGTTTTAATCAATGAACAACATGGTTTTTTCAAAAGAAGATCTGCTTACCTCTACTAATCTTTTTTTGTTTACAAATTATATTGTCAACTATATAGAGAGAGGTTTTAATGTAGATTGTATTTATACAGATATTAGTAAGGCCTTTGACACCGTCAATATAAAAACTTGCTAAGAAATGGGCATTGGTGACCCCATTGTCTCATGGATCGAATCTTACTTGTCCTCTAGAAAGCAAAGAGTTGCATTAAATAATACATACTCTAGCTGGATAAATGTAACTTCTGGGGTGCCTCAGGGATCGCATTTGGGGCCTATACAGGTTGTTCCTTCTTTATGCCGACGAGTTAAAAGACTTTAAATATAATACCTTATCGGATAATGACCTCCGGCTTCAAGAGGACCTAGATTCCTTATCTTCATGGTGCCTTTACAACGATTTAGAATTAAATATAGGAAAATGCAAATGCGTTAGGTTTTCTCGTGGATTTCAACCAGGCAACTGTTCTTACTTACTATGTAATACAGTTTTAGAAAATGTAACATACATACATTAAAGACTTGGGTGTAATCATTGATCAACAACTTCACTTTAACCTTCATATTAACGAATGGATTAATAAAGGGAACAAAATCGCGTGCTTTATCATTCGCCAATGTAAAGATTTTGAAAATTTTAGAACACTACACATTTTGTATGTATCTCAAGTACGCCCATTATTAGAATGTTGCTCAAAGATTTGGTATCCTTACACTTCTTCCTATATTTTACGAATTGAATCGGTACAAAAAAATTGTTAAATATTTATGTTTCAGTCAAAATATCGTGTATGAAAGTGAGAATTCCAACAATATTCTATTATAAGTATATGGGACTACCTTCTCTACAGAGAAGACGCACTTTCTTTGATTTATGTTTTTTATTTAAAGTATTAAATGCCCTAATTGATAGTCCTGAAATTTTAAACAGTTTCTCATTTCGTATCAGAAGCGCCGTTGTGAAGTTTTCGCCACTTTTTGGAATTCCATATCATATATAAAGCCAGAACTGCATCTATGTAATAGTTAATTAAACTAGATATTTACATATTTCTTTATTTGAATAGTGAATTGTGTTTTTATATTTATTATTCACATTTATATTTTAGTAATTTTATTTACAGTATGTCATTTTCTCGTTATGAATTGTATTTTTGTTGTTAGCTATTTTTTCTATATTTTATTGCATATTCTATTGTATTTGAAATGGTTGATCCGTAAATAAACATTATTATTATTACTATTTATGAAAATAAAATATGACTTCTAATATTTATTATTTGTTTAAATTGTATCTACTTTATTCCATAAAAAAAACATGAAGAAAATAAAATCTATTACAAAGTTGGTAGCTACAGAAATTTCATTGTCACACATAATTCTAAAAATATGGCAACGCTGTCTTGCTACCATATGAGGTGCTTTCCATTGGGCTGATTTACTGATCTGGTGTTACCCTAGTATCATCTGGTTCACTTATTTGTTGTTCCATTGGCCCTGGTTCGTGATGATCGAAGCTGATCTGTATTACCTCCCCCTTGCCCTTCAAGTACCTAGTTTTTAAAGTGTGTATAGTGATCTGTGGAGGGAAATAATATCAGCTGATTGTGGTTTTTGAAATAATAACCTCTAACAATCTGAAAGATTTCTCATTTCTCATTTTCATTTGAAACATATAGGTAGGTAGTTAGTTAATAAACTCAACAAAGAAATTATATTAATTCAGATTGTTTTTTTGTACTATTTAGAACTGTTGTAATTAAAGATTGCTGTTCCCAATTGCAATACCAGGATGAATTTCTCATTAGATTTGTTTGCATCAGAAACTAATTGCCATTATCAGCTTCTTGTAAATGAGGAAGATTTCAACAGAGCTCAGAATGGTAAGTATTAATTAAAATAACATTCAGATATTTAATATCGTGTAAAAGAATGCAATACCCATTACGAAAATTTATTATTATCAAAATTCCTAACTTTACAATTGGTGATGTTGTCAAACACATACATGTCAACACATGTTGTAGATGCGTTCCAGGGCCGTAGCCAGAAATTTATTTTCGAGGGGAAGCAGAATAGAAAAACAATTTTATTTTGATGTCATTTATTAGTATTAAGTTTAGCTTTGGGGGGGGGGTCAGACCCCACAAATGCCCTCTTGAATACGGCCTTGACTGCGTTCCAATAAAAACGATCTACCCTAAACGTTTGTCTTTCAAAAACATCTTGAAACACCACCCCCTAATAATGCCCAATGGTTCATTTTCATGTGATCGCTCATTTGAAACGTCTTATATATAAATATATAATTTAATATCTGACAACTGAAGTCTTAGGTAGTACTTGATCTACAGACCCGGTGTTACCACCTATGATCATCTGCTTCACTGACTTGTTGTTCCACTCTGTTCACTCTGGACCTTAATGATCAAATCTGATATTTTGTATTGTGTATCAATTGGTAGTGCTGTCGTTACTCGTCAGTTCGAATTTAACCTGACTTTTTTATGAATTTTATACTTTGAAGTCGTTTAAAATGAACGAATTTTTATTGCTTTTGTTGCATTCAGCACAATTTTTCACGCATTCAACAAACACAAATCTCTATTTTAGGTTATTGTTTATGAGACATCATAAAACTTCATGTGGAGGGCTAAAGTTTGTTGACAAACTAAGACTAAACTCAAAATACCTTCTGCTTTATGATTAGCGGTTCAAATCTAAATAAAGCGCATATTGTTTAATTAGGAGTTCTAATAATAGTTCTGAACAGAATTCTTCGAGGGCTACTCAGAACTGTGCCCAAAATATTTTCGAGCTGGCCAGATCACATTTCCACCGGTCAGTAACGATATTTCTTAAGTAACATTTTAAATTTGTTTATAACAATTAAAAATATTGTTTAATTCGGAGTTCTAATAATAGTTCTGTACAGAACTCTTCGAGGGCCACTCAGAACTCTACTCTATTGTTCGAGTTAAATAAATCACGTAATTCTTAATTACGAATTTTAAATTGTTTATAACAATTAAAAGTATTGTTTAATATGAAGTTCTGTTAACAATTCTGCACAGAACTCTTTGAGGGCTACTCAGAACTGTGCTCAGAGCTATTTTCGAGCTGACCAAATCACATTTCCACCGGTCAGTAACGATATATTTCTTAAGTCATATTTTAAATTTGTTTATAACAACTAAAAATATTGTTTAATTAGGAGTTCTAATAATAGTTCTGTACAGAACTCTTCGAGGGCCACTCAGAACTCTACTCAATTGTTCGAATTAAATAAATTACGTATTTCTTAATTACGAATTTTAAATTGTTTATAACAATTAAAAGTATTGTTTAATTAGGAGTTCTAATAATAGTTCTGTACAGAACTCTTCGAGGACTGCTCAGAACTGTGCTCAGAACTATTTTCGAGCTGGCCAAATCACTTTTCCACCGGTCAGTAACGATATATTTCTTAAGTCACATCTTAAATTTGTTTATAACAATTAAAAATATTGTTTAATTCGGAGTTCTAATGATAGTTTTATACAGAACTCTTCGAGGGCCACTCAAAACTCTACTCTATTGTTCGAGTTAAATAAATCACGTATTTCTTAATTACGAATTTTAAATTGTTTATAACAATTTAAAATATTGTTTAATTAGGAGTTCTAATAATAGTTCTGTACAGAACTCTTCGAGGACTACTCAGAACTGTGCTCAGAACTATTTTCGAGCTGACCAAATCACATTTCCACCGGTCAGTAACGATATATTTCTTAAGTCACATCTTAAATTTGTTTATAACAATTAAAAATATTGTTTAATTAGGAGTTCTAATGATAGTTTTGTACAGAACACTTCGAGGGCCACTCAGAACTCTACTCTATTGTTCGAGTTAAATAAATCACGTATTTCTTAATTACGAATTTTAAATTGTTTATAACAATTAAAAATATTGTTTAATTAGGAGTTCTAATAATAGTTCTGTACAGAACTCTTCGAGGACTACTCAGAACTGTGCTCAGAACTATTTTCGAGCTGACCAAATCACATTTCCACCGGTCAGTAACGATATATTTCTTTAGTCACATTTTAAATTTGTTTATAGCAATTAAAAATATTGTTTAATTCGGAGTTCTAATAATAGTTCTGTACAGAACTCTTCGAGGGCCACTCAGAACTCTACTCTATTGTTCGAGTTAAATAAATCACGTAATTCTTAATTACGAATTTTAAATTGTTTATAACAATTAAAAGTATTGTTTAATATGAAGTTCTGTTAACAATTCTGCACAGAACTCTTTGAGGGCTACTCAGAACTGTGCTCAGAGCTATTTTCGAGCTGACCAAATCACATTTCCACCGGTCAGTAACGATATATTTCTTAAGTCATATTTTAAATTTGTTTATAACAACTAAAAATATTGTTTAATTAGGAGTTCTAATAATAGTTCTGTACAGAACTCTTCGAGGGCCACTCAGAACTCTACTCAATTGTTCGAATTAAATAAATTACGTATTTCTTAATTACGAATTTTAAATTGTTTATAACAATTAAAAGTATTGTTTAATTAGGAGTTCTAATAATAGTTCTGTACAGAACTCTTCGAGGACTGCTCAGAACTGTGCTCAGAACTATTTTCGAGCTGGCCAAATCACTTTTCCACCGGTCAGTAACGATATATTTCTTAAGTCACATCTTAAATTTGTTTATAACAATTAAAAATATTGTTTAATTCGGAGTTCTAATGATAGTTTTATACAGAACTCTTCGAGGGCCACTCAAAACTCTACTCTATTGTTCGAGTTAAATAAATCACGTATTTCTTAATTACGAATTTTAAATTGTTTATAACAATTTAAAATATTGTTTAATTAGGAGTTCTAATAATAGTTCTGTACAGAACTCTTCGAGGACTACTCAGAACTGTGCTCAGAACTATTTTCGAGCTGACCAAATCACATTTCCACCGGTCAGTAACGATATATTTCTTAAGTCACATCTTAAATTTGTTTATAACAATTAAAAATATTGTTTAATTAGGAGTTCTAATGATAGTTTTGTACAGAACACTTCGAGGGCCACTCAGAACTCTACTCTATTGTTCGAGTTAAATAAATCACGTATTTCTTAATTACGAATTTTAAATTGTTTATAACAATTAAAAATATTGTTTAATTAGGAGTTCTAATAATAGTTCTGTACAGAACTCTTCGAGGACTACTCAGAACTGTGCTCAGAACTATTTTCGAGCTGACCAAATCACATTTCCACCGGTCAGTAACGATATATTTCTTTAGTCACATTTTAAATTTGTTTATAGCAATTAAAAATATTGTTTAATTCGGAGTTCTAATAATAGTTCTGTACAGAACTCTTCGAGGACTACTCAGAACTGTGCTCAGAACTATTTTCGAGCTGACCAAATCACATTTCCACCGGTCAGTAACGATATTTCTTAAGTAACACTTTAACACTCCGGGTCCTGTTTAACGGTTTGTATGGAGGCATTAAGTCTATCAAAACACGCCTCCACTGTGTCTTGGGATCTGTTTATGACCTACGAGAAATTTTATAAACTTATTACTCAAATTGAATCACTTTTGACCTCCCACTGACCCACCGGTCAGTAACGATATTTCTTAAGTAACATTCTAAACTTGTTTATAACAATTAGAAATATTGTTTAATTAGGAGTTCTAATAATAGTTCTGTACAGAACTCTTCGAGGGCCACTCAGAACTCTACTCTATTGTTGGAGTTAAATAAATCACGTAATTCTTAATTACGAATTTTAAATTGTTTATAGCAATTAAAAGTATTGTTTAATATGAAGTTCTGTTAACAATTCTGCACAGAACTCTTTGAGGGCTACTCAGAACTGTGCTCAGAACTATTTTCGAGCTGGCCAGATCACATTTCCACCGGTCAGTAACGATATTTCTTAAGTAACATTTTTAATTTGTTTATAACAATTAAAAATATTGTTTAATTAGGAGTTCTAATAATAGTTCTGTACAGAACTTTTCGAGGACTGCTCAGAACTGTGCTCAGAACTACTTCGAGCTGACCAAATCACATTTCTACCGGTCAGGAACGATTTTTCTTAAGTAACACTTTTAATTTGTTTATAACAACGAAAAATATTGTTTAATTAGGAGTTCTAATAATAGTTCTGTACAGAACTCTTCGAGGGCTAATCAGAACTGTACTCAGAACTATTTTCGAGCTGGCCAAATCACATTTCCACCGGTCAGGAACGATTTTTCTTAAGTAACACTTTTAATTTGTTTATAACAACTAAAAATATTGTTTAATTAGGAGTTCTAATAATAGTTCTGTACAGAACTCTTCGAGGGCTACTCAGAACTGTACTCAGAACTATTTTCGAGCTGGCCAAATCACATTTCCACCGGTCAGGAACGATTTTTCTTAAGTAACACTTTTAATTTGTTTATAACAACTAAAAATATTGGTTGATTAGGAGTTCTAATAATAGTTCTGTACAGAACTCTTCGAGGTCTACTCAGAACTGTGCTCAGAACTATTTTCGAACTGGCCAAATCACATTTCCACCGGTTAGTCACGATATTTCTTAAGTCACATTTTAAATTTGTTTATAACAATTAAAAATATTGTTTAATTAGGAGGTCTAATAATAGTTCTGTGCAGAACTCTTCGAGGGCCACTTAGAACTCTACTCTATTGTTCGAGTTAAATAAATCACGTATTTCTTAATTACGAATTTTAAATTGTTTATAACAATTAAAAGTATCGTTTAATTAGGAGTTCTAATAATAGTTCTGTACAGAACTCTTCGAGGACTGCTCAGAACTGTGCTCAGAACTATTTTCGAGCTGACCAAATCACATTTCCACCGGTCAGTAACGATATATTTCTTAAGTCATATTTTAAATTTGTTTATAACAATTAAAAATATTGTTTATTTCGGAGTTCTAATAATAGTTCTGAACAGAATTCTTCGTGGACTACTCAGAACTGTGCTCAGAACTATTTTCGAGCTGCCAAATCACATTTCCACCGGTCAGTAACGATATTTCTTAAGTAACATTTTAAATTTGTTTATAACAATTAAAAATATTGTTTAATTAGGAGTTCTAATAGTAGTTCTGTACAGAACTCTTCGAGGGCCACTCAGAACTCTACTTTATTGTTCGAGTTAAATAAATCACGTAATTCTTAATTACGAATTTTAAATTGTTTATAACAATTAAAAGTATTGTTTAATTAGGAGTTCTAATAATAGTTCTGTACAGAACTATTCGAGGACTGCTCAGAACTGTGCTCAGAGCTATTTTCGAGCTGACCAAATCACATTTCCACCGGTCAGTAACGATATATTTCTTAAGTCATATTTTAAATTTGTTTATAACAATTAAAAATATTGTTTAATTCGGAGTTCTAATAATAGTTCTGAACAGAATTCTTAGAGGACTACTCAGAACTGTGCTCAGAACTATTTTCGAGCTGGCCAAATCACATTTCCACCGGTCAGTAACGATATTTCTTAAGTAACATTTTAAATTTGTTTATAATAATTAAAACTATTGTTTAATTAGGAGTTCTAATAATAGTTTTGTACAGAACTCTTCGAGGGCCACTCAGAACTATTTTCGAGCTGGCCAGATCCCATTTCCACAGGTCAGGAACGATTTTTCTTAAGTAACACTTTTAATTTGTTTATAACATCTAAAATATTGTTTAATTAGAAGTTCCAATAATAGTTCTGTACAGAACTCTCCGAGGACTACTCAGAACTGTGCTCAGAACTATTTTCGAGCTAGCCAAATCACATTTCCACCGGTCAGGAACGATTTTTTTAAGTAACACTTTTAATTTGTTTATAACAACTAAAAATATTGTTTAGTTAGGAGTTCTAATAATAGTTCTGTACAGAACTCTTCGAGGACTACTTAAAACTGTGCTCAGAACTATTTTCGAGCTGGCCAAATCACATTTCCACCGGTCAGTAACGATATTTCTTAAGTAACATTTTAAATTTGTTTATAACAATTAAAACTATTGTTTAATAAGGATTTCTAATAATAGTTTTGTACAGAACTCTTCGAGGGCCACTCAGAACTGTGCTCAGAACTATTCTCGAGCTGGTCAGATCCCATTTCCACCGGTCACGAACGATTTTTCTTAAGTAACACTTTTAATTTGTTTATAACATCTAAAATATTGTTTAATTAGAAGTTCCAATAATAGTTCTGTACAGAACTCTTCGAGGACTACTCAAAACTGTGCTCAGAACTATTTTCGAGCTGGCCAAATCACATTTCCACCGGTCAGTAACGATATTTCTTAAGTCACATTTTAAATTTGTTGTATTGTTCGAGTTAAATAAATCACGTATTTCTTAATTACGAAGTTTAAATTGTTTATAACAATTAAAAATATTGTTTAATTAGGAGTTCTAATAATAGTTCTGTACAGAACTCTTCGAGGACTACTCAGAACTGTGCTCAGAACTATTTTCGAGCTGACCAAATCACATTTCCACCGGTCAGTAACGATATATTTCTTTAGTCACATTTTAAATTTGTTTATAGCAATTAAAAATATTGTTTAATTCGGAGTTCTAATAATAGTTTTGAACAGAATTCTTCGACGGCTACTCAGAACTGTGCCCAGAACTATTTTCGAGCTGGTCAAATCACATTTCCACCGGTCAATAACGATATTTCTTAAGTAACACTTTAACCCTCCGGGTCCTGTTTAACGGTTTGTATGGAGGCATTAAGTCTATCAAAACACGCCTCCACTGTGTCTTGGGATCTGTTTATGACCTACGAGAAATTTTATAAACTTATTACTCAAATTGAATCACTTTTGACCTCCCACTGACCCACCGGTCAGTAACGATATTTCTTAAGTAACATTCTAAATTTGTTTATAACAATTAGAAATATTGTTTAATTAGGAGTTCTAATACTAGTTCTGTACAGAACTCTTCCAGGGCCACTCAGAACTCTACTCTATTGTTGGAGTTAAATAAATCACGTAATTCTTAATTACGAATTTTAAATTGTTTATAGCAATTA
This sequence comes from Agrypnus murinus, assembly GCA_929113105.1. NCBI lineage: Eukaryota > Metazoa > Arthropoda > Insecta > Coleoptera > Elateridae > Agrypnus > Agrypnus murinus. The sequence goes on from OV816031.1 coordinate 114,570,955, forward strand.
AAAGTATTGTTTAATATGAAGTTCTGTTAACAATTCTGCACAGAACTCTTTGAGGGCTACTGAGAACTGTGCTCAGAACTATTTTCGAGCTGGCCAGATCACATTTCCACCGGTCAGTAACGATATTTCTTAAGTAACATTTTAAATTTGTTTATAACAATTAAAAATATTGTTTAATTCGGAGTTCTAATAATAGTTCTGAACAGAATTCTTCGAGGACTACTCAGAACTGTGCTCAGAACTATTTTCGAGCTGGCCAAATCACATTTCCACCGGTCAGTAACGATATTTCTTAAGTAACATTTTAAATTTGTTTATAACAATTAAAAATATTGTTTAATTAGGAGTTCTAATAGTAGTCACTCAGCCACTCAGAACTCTACTTTATTGTTCGAGTTAAATAAATCACGTAATTCTTAATTACGAATTTTAAATTGTTTATAACAATTAAAAGTATTGTTTAATTAGGAGTTCTAATAATAGTTCTGTACAGAACTATTCGAGGACTGCTCAGAACTGTGCTCAGAGCTATTTTCGAGCTGACCAAATCACATTTCCACCGGTCAGTAACGATATATTTCTAAAGTCATATTTTAAATTTGTTTATAACAATTAAAAATATTGTTTAATTCGGAGTTCTAATAATAGTTCTGAACAGAATTCTTCGAGGACTACTCAGAACTGTGCTCAGAACTATTTTCGAGCTGGCCAAATCACATTTCCACCGGTCAGTAACGATATTTCTTAAGTAACATTTTAAATTTGTTTATAATAATTAAAACTATTGTTTAATTAGGAGTTCTAATAATAGTTTTGTACAGAACTCTTCGAGGGCCACTCAGAACTGTGCTCAGAACTATTTTCGAGCTGGCCAGATCCCATTTCCACCGGTCACGAACGATTTTTCTTAAGTAACACTTTTAATTTGTTTATAATAATTAAAACTATTGTTTAATTAGGAGTTCTAATAATAGTTCTGTACAGAACTATTCGAGGACTGCTCAGAACTGTGCTCAGAGCTATTTTCGAGCTGACCAAATCACATTTCCACCGGTCAGTAACGATATATTTCTAAAGTCATATTTTAAATTTGTTTATAACAATTAAAAATATTGTTTAATTCGGAGTTCTAATAATAGTTCTGAACAGAATTCTTCGAGGACTACTCAGAACTGTGCTCAGAACTATTTTCGAGCTGGCCAAATCACATTTCCACCGGTCAGTAACGATATTTCTTAAGTAACATTTTAAATTTGTTTATAATAATTAAAACTATTGTTTAATTAGGAGTTCTAATAATAGTTTTGTACAGAACTCTTCGAGGGCCACTCAGAACTGTGCTCAGAACTATTTTCGAGCTGGCCAGATCCCATTTCCACCGGTCACGAACGATTTTTCTTAAGTAACACTTTTAATTTGTTTATAACATCTAAAATATTGTTTAATTAGAAGTTCCAATAATAGTTCTGTACAGAACTCTCCGAGGACTACTCAGAACTGTGCTCAGAACTATTTTCGAGCTGCCAAATCACATTTCCACCAGTCAGCAACGATATTTCTTAAGTAACACTTTAACCCTCCGGGTCCTGTTTAACGGTTTGTATGGAGGCATTAAGTCTATCAAAACACGCCTCCACTGTGTCTTGGGATCTGTTTATGACCTACGAGAAATTTTATAAACTTATTACTCAAATTGAATCACTTTTGACCTCCCACTGACCCACCGGTCAGTAACGATATTTCTTAAGTAACATTCTAAATTTGTTTATAACAATTAGAAATATTGTTTAATTAGGAGTTCTAATAATAGTTCTGTACAGAACTCTTCCAGGGCCACTCAGAACTCTACTCTATTGTTGGAGTTAAATAAATCATGTAATTCTTAATTACGAATTTTAAATTGTTTATAGCAATTAAAAGTATTGTTTAATATGAAGTTCTGTTAACAATTCTGCACAGAACTCTTTGAGGGCTACTCAGAACTGTGCTCAGAACTATTTTCGAGCTGGCCAGATCACATTTCCACCGGTCAGTAACGATATTTCTTAAGTAACATTTTTAATTTGTTTATAACAATTAAAAATATTGTTTAATTAGGAGTTCTAATAATAGTTCTGTACAGAACTCTTCGAGGACTGCTCAGAACTGTGCTCAGAACTATTTCGAGCTGACCAAATCACATTTCCACCGGTCAGGAACGATTTTTCTTAAGTAACACTTTTAATTTGTTTATAACAACGAAAAATATTGTTTAATTAGGAGTTCTAATAATAGTTCTGTACAGAACTCTTCGAGGGCTACTCAGAACTGTACTCAGAACTATTTTCGAGCTGGCCAAATCACATTTCCACCGGTCAGGAACGATTTTTCTTAAGTAACACTTTTAATTTCTTTATAACAACTAAAAATATTGGTTGATTAGGAGTTCTAATAATATTTCTGTCTTCGAGGACTACTCAGAACTGTGCTCAGAACTATTTTCGAACTGGCCAAATCACATTTCCACCGGTTAGTAACGATATTTCTTAAGTCACATTTTAAATTTGTTTATAACAATTAAAAATATTGTTTAATTAGGAGTTCTAATAATAGTTCTGTACAGAACTCTTCGAGGGCTACTCAGAACTGTACTCAGAACTATTTTCGAGCTGGCCAAATCATATTTCCACCGGTCAGGAACGATTTTTCTTAAGTAACACTTTTAATTTATTTATAATAACTAAAAATATTGGTTGATTAGGAGTTCTAATAATAGTTCTGTACAGAACTCTTTGAGGGCTACTCGGAACTGTGCTCAGAACTATTTTCGAGCTGGCCAGATGACATTTCCACCGGTCAGGAACGATTTTTCTTAAGTAACACTTTTAATTTGTTTATAACAACGAAAAATATTGTTTAATTAGGAGTTCTAATAATAGTTCTGTACAGACCTCTTCGAGGGCTACTCAGAACTGTACTCAGAACTATTTTCGAGCTGGCCAAATCACATTTCCACCGGTCAGTAACGATATATTTCTTAAGTCATATTTTAAATTTGTTTATAACAATTAAAAATATTGTTTATTTCGGAGTTCTAATAATAGTTCTGAACAGAATTCTTCGAGGATTACTCAGAACTGTGCTCAGAACTATTTTCGAGCTGCCAAATCACATTTCCACCAGTCAGCAACGATATTTCTTAAGTCACATTTTAAATTTGTTTATAACAATTAAAAATATTGTTTAATTAGGAGTTCTAATGATAGTTTTGTACAGAACTCTTCGAGGGCCACTCAGAACTCTACTCTATTGTTCGAGTTAAATAAATCACGTATTTCTTAATTACGAATTTTAAATTGTTTATAACAATTAAAAATATTGTTTAATTAGGAGTTCTAATAATAGTTCTGTACAGAACTCTTCGAGGACTACTCAGAACTGTGCTCAGAACTATTTTCGAGCTGACCAAATCACATTTCCACCGGTCAGTAACGATATTTCTTAAGTAACACTTTAACCCTCCGGGTCCTGTTTAACGGTTTGTATGGAGGCATTAAGTCTATCAAAACACGCCTCCACTGTGTCTTGGGATCTGTTTATGACCTACGAGAAATTTTATAAACTTATTACTCAAATTGAATCACTTTTGACCTCCCACTGACCCACCGGTCAGTAACGATATTTCTTAAGTAACATTCTAAATTTGTTTATAACAATTAGAAATATTGTTTAATTAGGAGTTCTAATAATAGTTCTGTACAGAACTCTTCCAGGGCCACTCAGAACTCTACTCTATTGTTGGAGTTAAATAAATCACGTAATTCTTAATTACGAATTTTAAATTGTTTATAGCAATTAAAAGTATTGTTTAATATGAAGTTCTGTTAACAATTCTGCACAGAACTCTTTGAGGGCTACTCAGAACTGTGCTCAGAACTATTTTCGAGCTGGCCAGATCACATTTCCACCGGTCAGTAACGATATTTCTTAAGTAACATTTTAAATTTGTTTATAACAATTAAAAATATTGTTTAATTAGCAGTTCTAATAATAGTTCTGTAAAGAACTCTTCGATGGCCACTCAGAACTCTACTCAATTGTTCGAGTTAAATAAATTACGTATTTCTTAGTTACGAATTTTAAATTGTTTATAACAATTAAAATTATTGTTTAATTAGGAGTTCTAATAATAGTTCTGTACAGAACTCTTCGAGGACTGCTCAGAACTGTGCTCAGAACTATTTTCGAGCTGACCAAATCACATTTCCACCGGTCAGTAACGATATTTCTTAAGTAACATTTTAAATTTGTTCATAACAATTAAAAATATTGTTTAATTAGGAGTTTTAATAATAGTTCTGTACAGAACTCTTCGAGGGCCACTCAGAACTCTACTCTATTGTTCGAGTTAAATAAATCACGTATTTCTTAATTACGACCTACGAGAAATTTTATAAACTTATTACTCAAATTGAATCACTTTTGACCTCCCACTGACCCACCGGTCAGTAACGATATTTCTTAAGTAACATTCTAAATTTGTTTATAACAATTAGAAATATTGTTTAATTAGGAGTTCTAATAATAGTTCTGTACAGAACGCTTCGAGGGCCACTCAGAACTCTACTCTATTGTTGGAGTTAAATAAATCACGTAATTCTTAATTACGAATTTTAAATTGTTTATAGCAATTAAAAGTATTGTTTAATATGAAGTTCTGTTAACAATTCTGCACAGAACTCTTTGAGGGCTACTCAGAACTGTGCTCAGAACTATTTTCGAGCTGGCCAGATCACATTTCCACCGGTCAGGAACGATTTTTCTTAAGTAACACTTTTAATTTGTTTATAACAACAAAAAATATTGTTTAATTAGGAGTTCTAATATTAGTTCTGTACAGACCTCTTCGAGGGCTACTCAGAACTGTACTCAAAACTATTTTTGAGCTGGCCAAATCACATTTCCACCGGTCAGGAACGATTTTTCTTAAGTAACACTTTTAATTTATTTATAACAACTAAAAATATTGGTTGATTAGGAGTTCTAATAATAGTTCTGTACAGAACTCTTCGAGGACTGCTCAGAACTGTGCTCAGAACTATTTTCGAGCTGCCAAATCACATTTCCACCGGTCAGTAACGATATTTCTTAAGTAACATTTTAAATTTGTTTATAACAATTAAAAATATTGTTTAATTAGGAGTTCTAATAGTAGTTCTGTACAGAACTCTTCGAGGGCCACTCAGAACTCTACTTTATTGTTCGAGTTAAATAAATCACGTAATTCTTAATTACGAATTTTAAATTGTTTATAACAATTAAAAGTATTGTTTAATTAGGAGTTCTAATAATAGTTCTGTACAGAACTATTCGAGGACTGCTCAGAACTGTGCTCAGAGCTATTTTCGAGCTGACCAAATCACATTTCCACCGGTCAGTAACGATATATTTCTTAAGTCATATTTTAAATTTGTTTATAACAACTAAAAATATTGTTTAATTAGGAGTTCTAATAATAGTTCTGTACAGAACTCTTCGAGGGCCACTCAGAACTCTACTCAATTGTTCGAATTAAATAAATTACGTATTTCTTAATTACGAATTTTAAATTGTTTATAACAATTAAAAGTATTGTTTAATTAGGAGTTCTAATAATAGTTCTGTACAGAACTCTTCGAGGACTGCTCAGAACTGTGCTCAGAACTATTTTCGAGCTGGCCAAATCACTTTTCCACCGGTCAGTAACGATATATTTCTTAAGTCACATCTTAAATTTGTTTATAACAATTAAAAATATTGTTTAATTCGGAGTTCTAATGATAGTTTTGTACAGAACTCTTCGAGGGCCACTCAAAACTCTACTCTATTGTTCGAGTTAAATAAATCACGTATTTGTTAATTACGAATTTTAAATTGTTTATAACAATTAAAAGTATTGTTTAATTAGGAGTTCTAATAATAGTTCTGTACATAACTCTTCGAGGACTACTCAGAACTGTGCTCAGAACTATTTTCGAGCTGACCAAATCACATTTCCACCGGTCAGTAACGATATATTTCTTAAGTCACATCTTAAATTTGTTTATAACAATTAAAAATATTGTTTAATTAGGAGTTCTAATGATAGTTTTGTACAGAACTCTTCGAGGGCCACTCAGAACTCTACTCTATTGTTCGAGTTAAATAAATCACGTATTTCTTAATTACGAATTTTAAATTGTTTATAACAATTAAAAATATTGTTTAATTAGGAGTTCTAATAATAGTTCTGTACAGAACTCTTCGAGGACTACTCAGAACTGTGCTCAGAACTATTTTCGAGCTGACCAAATCACATTTCCACCGGTCAGTAACGATATATTTCTTTAGTCACATTTTAAATTTGTTTATAGCAATTAAAAATATTGTTTAATTCGGAGTTCTAATAATAGTTCTGTACAGAACTCTTCGAGGACTACTCAGAACTGTGCTCAGAACTATTTTCGAGCTGACCAAATCACATTTCCACCGGTCAGTAACAATATTTCTTAAGTAACACTTTAACACTCCGGGTCCTGTTTAACGGTTTGTATGGAGGCATTAAGTCTATCAAAACACGCCTCCACTGTGTCTTGGGATCTGTTTATGACCTACGAGAAATTTTATAAACTTATTACTCAAATTGAATCACTTTTGACCTCCCACTGACCCACCGGTCAGTAACGATATTTCTTAAGTAACATTCTAAACTTGTTTATAACAATTAGAAATATTGTTTAATTAGGAGTTCTAATAATAGTTCTGTACAGAACTCTTCGAGGGCCACTCAGAACTCTACTCTATTGTTGGAGTTAAATAAATCACGTAATTCTTAATTACGAATTTTAAATTGTTTATAGCAATTAAAAGTATTGTTTAATATGAAGTTCTGTTAACAATTCTGCACAGAACTCTTTGAGGGCTACTCAGAACTGTGCTCAGAACTATTTTCGAGCTGGCCAGATCACATTTCCACCGGTCAGTAACGATATTTCTTAAGTAACATTTTTAATTTGTTTATAACAATTAAAAATATTGTTTAATTAGGAGTTCTAATAATAGTTCTGTACAGAACTTTTCGAGGACTGCTCAGAACTGTGCTCAGAACTACTTCGAGCTGACCAAATCACATTTCTACCGGTCAGGAACGATTTTTCTTAAGTAACACTTTTAATTTGTTTATAACAACGAAAAATATTGTTTAATTAGGAGTTCTAATAATAGTTCTGTACAGAACTCTTCGAGGGCTAATCAGAACTGTACTCAGAACTATTTTCGAGCTGGCCAAATCACATTTCCACCGGTCAGGAACGATTTTTCTTAAGTAACACTTTTAATTTGTTTATAACAACGAAAAATATTGTTTAATTAGGAGTTCTAATAATAGTTCTGTACAGAACTCTTCGAGGGCTACTCAGAACTGTACTCAGAACTATTTTCGAGCTGGCCAAATCACATTTCCACCGGTCAGGAACGATTTTTCTTAAGTAACACTTTTAATTTGTTTATAACAACTAAAAATATTGGTTGATTAGGAGTTCTAATAATAGTTCTGTACAGAACTCTTCGAGGTCTACTCAGAACTGTGCTCAGAACTATTTTCGAACTGGCCAAATCACATTTCCACCGGTTAGTCACGATATTTCTTAAGTCACATTTTAAATTTGTTTATAACAATTAAAAATATTGTTTAATTAGGAGGTCTAATAATAGTTCTGTGCAGAACTCTTCGAGGGCCACTTAGAACTCTACTCTATTGTTCGAGTTAAATAAATCACGTATTTCTTAATTACGAATTTTAAATTGTTTATAACAATTAAAAGTATCGTTTAATTAGGAGTTCTAATAATAGTTCTGTACAGAACTCTTCGAGGACTGCTCAGAACTGTGCTCAGAACTATTTTCGAGCTGACCAAATCACATTTCCACCGGTCAGTAACGATATATTTCTTAAGTCATATTTTAAATTTGTTTATAACAATTAAAAATATTGTTTATTTCGGAGTTCTAATAATAGTTCTGAACAGAATTCTTCGTGGACTACTCAGAACTGTGCTCAGAACTATTTTCGAGCTGCCAAATCACATTTCCACCGGTCAGTAACGATATTTCTTAAGTAACATTTTAAATTTGTTTATAACAATTAAAAATATTGTTTAATTAGGAGTTCTAATAGTAGTTCTGTACAGAACTCTTCGAGGGCCACTCAGAACTCTACTTTATTGTTCGAGTTAAATAAATCACGTAATTCTTAATTACGAATTTTAAATTGTTTATAACAATTAAAAGTATTGTTTAATTAGGAGTTCTAATAATAGTTCTGTACAGAACTATTCGAGGACTGCTCAGAACTGTGCTCAGAGCTATTTTCGAGCTGACCAAATCACATTTCCACCGGTCAGTAACGATATATTTCTTAAGTCATATTTTAAATTTGTTTATAACAATTAAAAATATTGTTTAATTCGGAGTTCTAATAATAGTTCTGAACAGAATTCTTAGAGGACTACTCAGAACTGTGCTCAGAACTATTTTCGAGCTGGCCAAATCACATTTCCACCGGTCAGTAACGATATTTCTTAAGTAACATTTTAAATTTGTTTATAATAATTAAAACTATTGTTTAATTAGGAGTTCTAATAATAGTTTTGTACAGAACTCTTCGAGGGCCACTCAGAACTATTTTCGAGCTGGCCAGATCCCATTTCCACAGGTCAGGAACGATTTTTCTTAAGTAACACTTTTAATTTGTTTATAACATCTAAAATATTGTTTAATTAGAAGTTCCAATAATAGTTCTGTACAGAACTCTCCGAGGACTACTCAGAACTGTGCTCAGAACTATTTTCGAGCTAGCCAAATCACATTTCCACCGGTCAGGAACGATTTTTTTAAGTAACACTTTTAATTTGTTTATAACAACTAAAAATATTGTTTAGTTAGGAGTTCTAATAATAGTTCTGTACAGAACTCTTCGAGGACTACTTAAAACTGTGCTCAGAACTATTTTCGAGCTGGCCAAATCACATTTCCACCGGTCAGTAACGATATTTCTTAAGTAACATTTTAAATTTGTTTATAACAATTAAAACTATTGTTTAATAAGGATTTCTAATAATAGTTTTGTACAGAACTCTTCGAGGGCCACTCAGAACTGTGCTCAGAACTATTCTCGAGCTGGTCAGATCCCATTTCCACCGGTCACGAACGATTTTTCTTAAGTAACACTTTTAATTTGTTTATAACATCTAAAATATTGTTTAATTAGAAGTTCCAATAATAGTTCTGTACAGAACTCTTCGAGGACTACTCAAAACTGTGCTCAGAACTATTTTCGAGCTGGCCAAATCACATTTCCACCGGTCAGTAACGATATTTCTTAAGTCACATTTTAAATTTGTTGTATTGTTCGAGTTAAATAAATCACGTATTTCTTAATTACGAAGTTTAAATTGTTTATAACAATTAAAAATATTGTTTAATTAGGAGTTCTAATAATAGTTCTGTACAGAACTCTTCGAGGACTACTCAGAACTGTGCTCAGAACTATTTTCGAGCTGACCAAATCACATTTCCACCGGTCAGTAACGATATATTTCTTTAGTCACATTTTAAATTTGTTTATAGCAATTAAAAATATTGTTTAATTCGGAGTTCTAATAATAGTTTTGAACAGAATTCTTCGACGGCTACTCAGAACTGTGCCCAGAACTATTTTCGAGCTGGTCAAATCACATTTCCACCGGTCAGTAACGATATTTCTTAAGTAACACTTTAACCCTCCGGGTCCTGTTTAACGGTTTGTATGGAGGCATTAAGTCTATCAAAACACGCCTCCACTGTGTCTTGGGATCTGTTTATGACCTACGAGAAATTTTATAAACTTATTACTCAAATTGAATCACTTTTGACCTCCCACTGACCCACCGGTCAGTAACGATATTTCTTAAGTAACATTCTAAATTTGTTTATAACAATTAGAAATATTGTTTAATTAGGAGTTCTAATAATAGTTCTGTACAGAACTCTTCCAGGGCCACTCAGAACTCTACTCTATTGTTGGAGTTAAATAAATCACGTAATTCTTAATTACGAATTTTAAATTGTTTATAGCAATAAAAAGTATTGTTTAATATGAAGTTCTGTTAACAATTCTGCACAGAACTCTTTGAGGGCTACTCAGAACTGTGCTCAGAACTATTTTCGAGCTGGCCAGATCACATTTCCACCGGTCAGTAACGATATTTCTTAAGTAACATTTTAAATTTGTTTATAACAATTAAAAATATTGTTTAATTAGCAGTTCTAATAATAGTTCTGTAAAGAACTCTTCGATGGCCACTCAGAACTCTACTCAATTGTTCGAGTTAAATAAATTACGTATTTCTTAGTTACGAATTTTAAATTGTTTATAACAATTAAAATTATTGTTTAATTAGGAGTTCTAATAATAGTTCTGTACAGAACTCTTCGAGGACTGCTCAGAACTGTGCTCAGAACTATTTTCGAGCTGACCAAATCACATTTCCACCGGTCAGTAACGATATTTCTTAAGTAACATTTTAAATTTGTTCATAACAATTAAAAATATTGTTTAATTAGGAGTTTTAATAATAGTTCTGTACAGAACTCTTCGAGGGCCACTCAGAACTCTACTCTATTGTTCGAGTTAAATAAATCACGTATTTCTTAATTACGACCTACGAGAAATTTTATAAACTTATTACTCAAATTGAATCACTTTTGACCTCCCACTGACCCACCGGTCAGTAACGATATTTCTTAAGTAACATTCTAAATTTGTTTATAACAATTAGAAATATTGTTTAATTAGGAGTTCTAATAATAGTTCTGTACAGAACGCTTCGAGGGCCACTCAGAACTCTACTCTATTGTTGGAGTTAAATAAATCACGTAATTCTTAATTACGAATTTTAAATTGTTTATAGCAATTAAAAGTATTGTTTAATATGAAGTTCTGTTAACAATTCTGCACAGAACTCTTTGAGGGCTACTCAGAACTGTGCTCAGAACTATTTTCGAGCTGGCCAGATCACATTTCCACCGGTCAGGAACGATTTTTCTTAAGTAACACTTTTAATTTGTTTATAACAATTAAAAATATTGTTTAATTAGGAGTTCTAATAATAGTTCTGTACAGACCTCTTCGAGGGCTACTCAGAACTGTACTCAGAACTATTTTTGAGCTGGCCAAATCACATTTCCACCGGTCAGGAACGATTTTTCTTAAGTAACACTTTTAATTTGTTTATAACAACTAAAAATATTGGTTGATTAGGAGTTCTAATAATAGTTCTGTACAGAACTCTTCGAGGACTGCTCAGAACTGTGCTCAGAACTATTTTCGAGCTGACCAAATCACATTTCCACCGGTCAGTAACGATATATTTCTTAAGTCATATTTTAAATTTGTTTATAACAATTAAAAATATTGTTTATTTCGGAGTTCTAATAATAGTTCTGAACAGAATTCTTCGAGGACTACTCAGAACTGTGCTCAGAACTATTTTCGAGCTGCCAAATCACATTTCCACCGGTCAGTAACGATATTTCTTAAGTAACATTTTAAATTTGTTTATAACAATTAAAAATATTGTTTAATTAGGAGTTCTAATAGTAGTCACTCAGCCACTCAGAACTCTACTTTATTGTTCGAGTTAAATAAATCACGTAATTCTTAATTACGAATTTTAAATTGTTTATAACAATTAAAAGTATTGTTTAATTAGGAGTTCTAATAATAGTTCTGTACAGAACTATTCGAGGACTGCTCAGAACTGTGCTCAGAGCTATTTTCGAGCTGACCAAATCACATTTCCACCGGTCAGTAACGATATATTTCTAAAGTCATATTTTAAATTTGTTTATAACAATTAAAAATATTGTTTAATTCGGAGTTCTAATAATAGTTCTGAACAGAATTCTTCGAGGACTACTCAGAACTGTGCTCAGAACTATTTTCGAGCTGGCCAAATCACATTTCCACCGGTCAGTAACGATATTTCTTAAGTAACATTTTAAATTTGTTTATAACAATTAAAAATATTGTTTAATTAGGAGTTCTAATAGTAGTCACTCAGCCACTCAGAACTCTACTTTATTGTTCGAGTTAAATAAATCACGTAATTCTTAATTACGAATTTTAAATTGTTTATAACAATTAAAAGTATTGTTTAATTAGGAGTTCTAATAATAGTTCTGTACAGAACTATTCGAGGACTGCTCAGAACTGTGCTCAGAGCTATTTTCGAGCTGACCAAATCACATTTCCACCGGTCAGTAACGATATATTTCTAAAGTCATATTTTAAATTTGTTTATAACAATTAAAAATATTGTTTAATTCGGAGTTCTAATAATAGTTCTGAACAGAATTCTTCGAGGACTACTCAGAACTGTGCTCAGAACTATTTTCGAGCTGGCCAAATCACATTTCCACCGGTCAGTAACGATATTTCTTAAGTAACATTTTAAATTTGTTTATAATAATTAAAACTATTGTTTAATTAGGAGTTCTAATAATAGTTTTGTACAGAACTCTTCGAGGGCCACTCAGAACTGTGCTCAGAACTATTTTCGAGCTGGCCAGATCCCATTTCCACCGGTCACGAACGATTTTTCTTAAGTAACACTTTTAATTTGTTTATAATAATTAAAACTATTGTTTAATTAGGAGTTCTAATAATAGTTCTGTACAGAACTATTCGAGGACTGCTCAGAACTGTGCTCAGAGCTATTTTCGAGCTGACCAAATCACATTTCCACCGGTCAGTAACGATATATTTCTAAAGTCATATTTTAAATTTGTTTATAACAATTAAAAATATTGTTTAATTCGGAGTTCTAATAATAGTTCTGAACAGAATTCTTCGAGGACTACTCAGAACTGTGCTCAGAACTATTTTCGAGCTGGCCAAATCACATTTCCACCGGTCAGTAACGATATTTCTTAAGTAACATTTTAAATTTGTTTATAATAATTAAAACTATTGTTTAATTAGGAGTTCTAATAATAGTTCTGTACAGAACTATTCGAGGACTGCTCAGAACTGTGCTCAGAGCTATTTTCGAGCTGACCAAATCACATTTCCACCGGTCAGTAACGATATATTTCTAAAGTCATATTTTAAATTTGTTTATAACAATTAAAAATATTGTTTAATTCGGAGTTCTAATAATAGTTCTGAACAGAATTCTTCTAGGACTACTCAGAACTGTGCTCAGAACTATTTTCGAGCTGGCCAAATCACATTTCCACCGGTCAGTAACGATATTTCTTAAGTAACATTTTAAATTTGTTTATAATAATTAAAACTATTGTTTAATTAGGAGTTCTAATAATAGTTTTGTACAGAACTCTTCGAGGGCCACTCAGAACTGTGCTCAGAACTATTTTCGAGCTGGCCAGATCCCATTTCCACCGGTCACGAACGATTTTTCTTAAGTAACACTTTTAATTTGTTTATAACATCTAAAATATTGTTTAATTAGAAGTTCCAATAATAGTTCTGTACAGAACTCTCCGAGGACTACTCAGAACTGTGCTCAGAACTATTTTCGAGCTGCCAAATCACATTTCCACCAGTCAGCAACGATATTTCTTAAGTAACACTTTAACCCTCCGGGTCCTGTTTAACGGTTTGTATGGAGGCATTAAGTCTATCAAAACACGCCTCCACTGTGTCTTGGGATCTGTTTATGACCTACGAGAAATTTTATAAACTTATTACTCAAATTGAATCACTTTTGACCTCCCACTGACCCACCGGTCAGTAACGATATTTCTTAAGTAACATTCTAAATTTGTTTATAACAATTAGAAATATTGTTTAATTAGGAGTTCTAATAATAGTTCTGTACAGAACTCTTCCAGGGCCACTCAGAACTCTACTCTATTGTTGGAGTTAAATAAATCATGTAATTCTTAATTACGAATTTTAAATTGTTTATAGCAATTAAAAGTATTGTTTAATATGAAGTTCTGTTAACAATTCTGCACAGAACTCTTTGAGGGCTACTCAGAACTGTGCTCAGAACTATTTTCGAGCTGGCCAGATCACATTTCCACCGGTCAGTAACGATATTTCTTAAGTAACACTTTTAATTTGTTTATAACAATTAAAAATATTGTTTAATTAGGAGTTCTAATAATAGTTCTGTACAGAACTCTTCGAGGACTGCTCAGAACTGTGCTCAGAACTATTTCGAGCTGACCAAATCACATTTCCACCGGTCAGGAACGATTTTTCTTAAGTAACACTTTTAATTTGTTTATAACAACGAAAAATATTGTTTAATTAGGAGTTCTAATAATAGTTCTGTACAGAACTCTTTGAGGGCTACTCAGAACTGTACTCAGAACTATTTTCGAGCTGGCCAAATCACATTTCCACCGGTCAGGAACGATTTTTCTTAAGTAACACTTTTAATTTCTTTATAACAACTAAAAATATTGGTTGATTAGGAGTTCTAATAATATTTCTGTCTTCGAGGACTACTCAGAACTGTGCTCAGAACTATTTTCGAACTGGCCAAATCACATTTCCACCGGTTAGTAACGATATTTCTTAAGTCACATTTTAAATTTGTTTATAACAATTAAAAATATTGTTTAATTATGAGTTCTAATAACAGTTCTGTACAGAACTCTTCGAGGACTGGTCAGAACTGTGCTCAGAACTATTTTCGAGCTGACCAAATCACATTTCCAGCGGTCAGTAACGATATATTCCTTAAGTCATATTTTAAATTTGTTTATAACAATTAAAAATATTGTTTAATTAGGAGTTCTAATAATAGTTCTGTACAGAACTCTTCGAGGGCTACTCAGAACTGTACTCAGAACTATTTTCGAGCTGGCCAAATCATATTTCCACCGGTCAGGAACGATTTTTCTTAAGTAACACTTTTAATTTATTTATAATAACTAAAAATATTGGTTGATTAGGAGTTCTAATAATAGTTCTGTACAGAACTCTTTGAGGGCTACTCAGAACTGTACTCAGAACTATTTTCGAGCTGGCCAAATCACATTTCCACCGGTCAGTAACGATATATTTCTTAAGTCATATTTTAAATTTGTTTATAACAATTAAAAATATTGTTTATTTCGGAGTTCTAATAATAGTTCTGAACAGAATTCTTCGAGGACTACTCAGAACTGTGCTCAGAACTATTTTCGAGCTGCCAAATCACATTTCCACCAGTCAGCAACGATATTTCTTAAGTAACATTCTAAACTTGTTTATAACAATTAGAAATATTGTTTAATTAGGAGTTCTAATAATAGTTCTGTACAGAACTCTTCGAGGGCCACTCAGAACTCTACTCTATTGTTGGAGTTAAATAAATCACGTAATTCTTAATTACGAATTTTAAATTGTTTATAGCAATTAAAAGTATTGTTTAATATGAAGTTCTGTTAACAATTCTGCACAGAACTCTTTGAGGGCTACTCAGAACTGTGCTCAGAACTATTTTCGAGCTGGCCAGATAACATTTCCACCGGTCAGTAACGATATGTCTTAAGTAACATTTTTAATTTGTTTATAACAATTAAAAATATTGTTTAATTAGGAGGTCTAATAATAGTTCTGTACAGAACTCTTCGAGGACTGCTCAGAACTGTGCTCAGAACTATTTTCGAGCTGGCCAAATCACATTTCCACCGGTCAGTAACGATATATTTCTTAAGTCATATTTTAAATTTGTTTATAACAATTAAAAATATTGTTTATTTCGGAGTTCTAATAATAGTTCTGAACAGAATTCTTCGTGGACTACTCAGAACTGTGCTCAGAACTATTTTCGAGCTGCCAAATCACATTTCCACCGGTCAGTAACGATATTTCTTAAGTAACATTTTAAATTTGTTTATAACAATTAAAAATATTGTTTAATTAGGAGTTCTAATAGTAGTTCTGTACAGAACTCTTCGAGGGCCACTCAGAACTCTACTTTATTGTTCGAGTTAAATAAATCACGTAATTCTTAATTACGAATTTTAAATTGTTTATAACAATTAAAAGTATTGTTTAATTATGAGTTCTAATAATAGTTCTGTACAGAACTATTCGAGGACTGCTCAGAACTGTGCTCAGAGCTATTTTCGAGCTGACCAAATCACATTTCCACCGGTCAGTAACGATATATTTCTTAAGTCATATTTTAAATTTGTTTATAACAATTAAAAATATTGTTTAATTCGGAGTTCTAATAATAGTTCTGAACAGAATTCTTAGAGGACTACTCAGAACTGTGCTCAGAACTATTTTCGAGCTGGCCAAATCACATTTCCACCGGTCAGTAACGATATTTCTTAAGTAACATTTTAAATTTGTTTATAATAATTAAAACTATTGTTTAATTAGGAGTTCTAATAATAGTTTTGTACAGAACTCTTCGAGGGCCACTCAGAACTGTGCTCAGAACTATTTTCGAGCTGGCCAGATCCCATTTCCACCGGTCAGGAACGATTTTTCTTAAGTAACACTTTTAATTTGTTTATAACATCTAAAATATTGTTTAATTAGAAGTTCTAATAATAGTTCTGTACAGAACTCTTCGAGGGCTACTCAGAACTGTGCTCAGAGCTATTTTCGAGCTGACCAAATCACATTTCCACCGGTCAGTAACGATATATTTCTTAAGTCATATTTTAAATTTGTTTATAACAATTAAAAATATTGTTTAATTCGGAGTTCTAATAATAGTTCTGAACAGAATTCTTAGAGGACTACTCAGAACTGTGCTCAGAACTATTTTCGAGCTGACCAAATCACATTTCCAGCGGTCAGTAACGATATTTCTTGTCACATTTTAAATTTGTTTATAACAAAAAAAAAAATTGTTTAATTAGGAGTTCTAATGATAGTTTTGTACAGAACTCTTCGAGGGCCACTCAGAACTCTACTCTATTGTTCGAGTTAAATAAATCACGTATTTCTTAATTACGAATTTTAAATTGTTTATAACAATTAAAAGTATTGTTTAATTAGGAGTTCTAATAATAGTTCTGTACAGAACTCTTCGAGGACTGCTCAGAACTGTGCTCAGAACTATTGTCAAGCTGACCAAATCACATTTCCACCGGTCAGTAACGATATATTTCTTAAGTCATATTTTAAATTTGTTTATAACAATTAAAAATATTGTTTAATTCGGAGTTCTAATAATAGTTTTGAACAGAATTCTTCGAGGGCTACTCAGAACTGTGCCTAGAACAATTTTCGAGCTGGTCAAATCACATTTCCACCGGTCAGTAACGATATTTCTTAAGTAACACTTTAACCCTCCGGGTCCTGTTTAACGGTTTGTATGAAGGAGGCATTAAGTCTATCAAAACACGCTTCCACTGTGTCTTGGGATCTGTTTATGACCTACGAGAAATTTTATAAACTTATTACTCAAATTGAATCACTTTTGACCTCCCACTGACCCAACGGTCAGTAACGATATTTCTTAAGTAACATTCTAAATTTGTTTATAACAATTAGAAATATTGTTTAATTAGGAGTTCTAATAATAGTTCTGTACAGAACTCTTCGATGGCCACTCAGAACTCTACTCAATTGTTCGAGTTAAATAAATTACGTATTTCTTAATTACGAATTTTAAATTGTTTATAACAATTAAAATTATTGTTTAATTAGGAGTTCTAATAATAGTTCTGTACAGAACTCTTCGAGGACTGCTCAGAACTGTGCTCAGAACTATTTTCGAGCTGGCCAAATCACATTTCCACCGGTCAGTAACGATATATTTCTTAAGTCACATTTTAAATTTGTTTATAACAATTAAAAATATTGTTTAATTAGGAGTTTTAATAATAGTTCTGTACAGAACGCTTCGAGGGCCACTCAGAACTCTACTCTATTGTTCGAGTTAAATAAATCACGTAATTCTTAATTACGAATTTTAAATTGTTTATAGCAATTAAAAGTATTGTTTAATATGAAGTTCTGTTAACAATTCTGCACAGAACTCTTTGAGGGCTACTCAGAACTGTGCTCAGAACTATTTTCGAGCTGGCCAGATCACATTTCCACCGGTCAGGAACGATTTTTCTTAAGTAACACTTTTAATTTGTTTATAACAACAAAAAATATTGTTTAATTAGGAGTTCTAATATTAGTTCTGTACAGACCTCTTCGAGGGCTACTCAGAACTGTACTCAGAACTATTTTTGAGCTGGCCAAATCACATTTCCACCGGTCAGGAACGATTTTTCTTAAGTAACACTTTTAATTTATTTATAACAACTAAAAATATTGGTTGATTAGGAGTTCTAATAATAGTTCTGTACAGAACTCTTCGAGGACTGCTCAGAACTGTGCTCAGAACTATTTTCGAGCTGCCAAATCACATTTCCACCGGTCAGTAACGATATTTCTTAAGTAACATTTTAAATTTGTTTATAACAATTAAAAATATTGTTTAATTAGGAGTTCTAATAGTAGTTCTGTACAGAACTCTTCGAGGGCCACTCAGAACTCTACTTTATTGTTCGAGTTAAATAAATCACGTAATTCTTAATTACGAATTTTAAATTGTTTATAACAATTAAAAGTATTGTTTAATTAGGAGTTCTAATAATAGTTCTGTACAGAACTATTCGAGGACTGCTCAGAACTGTGCTCAGAGCTATTTTCGAGCTGACCAAATCACATTTCCACCGGTCAGTAACGATATATTTCTTAAGTCATATTTTAAATTTGTTTATAACAACTAAAAATATTGTTTAATTAGGAGTTCTAATAATAGTTCTGTACAGAACTCTTCGAGGGCCACTCAGAACTCTACTCAATTGTTCGAATTAAATAAATTACGTATTTCTTAATTACGAATTTTAAATTGTTTATAACAATTAAAAGTATTGTTTAATTAGGAGTTCTAATAATAGTTCTGTACAGAACTCTTCGAGGACTGCTCAGAACTGTGCTCAGAACTATTTTCGAGCTGGCCAAATCACTTTTCCACCGGTCAGTAACGATATATTTCTTAAGTCACATCTTAAATTTGTTTATAACAATTAAAAATATTGTTTAATTCGGAGTTCTAATGATAGTTTTGTACAGAACTCTTCGAGGGCCACTCAAAACTCTACTCTATTGTTCGAGTTAAATAAATCACGTATTTGTTAATTACGAATTTTAAATTGTTTATAACAATTAAAAGTATTGTTTAATTAGGAGTTCTAATAATAGTTCTGTACAGAACTCTTCGAGGACTACTCAGAACTGTGCTCAGAACTATTTTCGAGCTGACCAAATCACATTTCCACCGGTCAGTAACGATATATTTCTTAAGTCACATCTTAAATTTGTTTATAACAATTAAAAATATTGTTTAATTAGGAGTTCTAATGATAGTTTTGTACAGAACTCTTCGAGGGCCACTCAGAACTCTACTCTATTGTTCGAGTTAAATAAATCACGTATTTCTTAATTACGAATTTTAAATTGTTTATAACAATTAAAAATATTGTTTAATTAGGAGTTCTAATAATAGTTCTGTACAGAACTCTTCGAGGACTACTCAGAACTGTGCTCAGAACTATTTTCGAGCTGACCAAATCACATTTCCACCGGTCAGTAACGATATATTTCTTTAGTCACATTTTAAATTTGTTTATAGCAATTAAAAATATTGTTTAATTCGGAGTTCTAATAATAGTTCTGTACAGAACTCTTCGAGGACTACTCAGAACTGTGCTCAGAACTATTTTCGAGCTGACCAAATCACATTTCCACTGGTCAGTAACGATATTTCTTAAGTAACACTTTAACACTCCGGGTCCTGTTTAACGGTTTGTATGGAGGCATTAAGTCTATCAAAACACGCCTCCACTGTGTCTTGGGATCTGTTTATGACCTACGAGAAATTTTATAAACTTATTACTCAAATTGAATCACTTTTGACCTCCCACTGACCCACCGGTCAGTAACGATATTTCTTAAGTAACATTCTAAATTTGTTTATAACAATTAGAAATATTGTTTAATTAGGAGTTCTAATAATAGTTCTGTACAGAACTCTTCGAGGGCCACTCAGAACTCTACTCTATTGTTGGAGTTAAATAAATCACGTAATTCTTAATTACGAATTTTAAATTGTTTATAGCAATTAAAAGTATTGTTTAATATGAAGTTCTGTTAACAATTCTGCACAGAACTCTTTGAGGGCTACTCAGAACTGTGCTCAGAACTATTTTCGAGCTGGCCAGATCACATTTCCACCGGTCAGTAACGATATTTCTTAAGTAACATTTTTAATTTGTTTATAACAATTAAAAATATTGTTTAATTAGGAGTTCTAATAATAGTTCTGTACAGAACTTTTCGAGGACTGCTCAGAACTGTGCTCAGAACTACTTCGAGCTGACCAAATCACATTTCTACCGGTCAGGAACGATTTTTCTTAAGTAACACTTTTAATTTGTTTATAACATCTAAAATATTGTTTAATTAGAAGTTCTAATAATAGTTCTGTACAGAACTCTTCGAGGGCTACTCAGAACTGTGCTCAGAACTATTTTCGAGCTGACCAAATCACATTTCCAGCGGTCAGTAACGATATTTCTTGTCACATTTTAAATTTGTTTATAACAAAAAAAAAAATTGTTTAATTAGGAGTTCTAATGATAGTTTTGTACAGAACTCTTCGAGGGCCACTCAGAACTCTACTCTATTGTTCGAGTTAAATAAATCACGTATTTCTTAATTACGAATTTTAAATTGTTTATAACAATTAAAAGTATTGTTTAATTAGGAGTTCTAATAATAGTTCTGTACAGAACTCTTCGAGGACTGCTCAGAACTGTGCTCAGAACTATTGTCAAGCTGACCAAATCACATTTCCACCGGTCAGTAACGATATATTTCTTAAGTCATATTTTAAATTTGTTTATAACAATTAAAAATATTGTTTAATTCGGAGTTCTAATAATAGTTTTGAACAGAATTCTTCGAGGGCTACTCAGAACTGTGCCTAGAACAATTTTCGAGCTGGTCAAATCACATTTCCACCGGTCAGTAACGATATTTCTTAAGTAACACTTTAACCCTCCGGGTCCTGTTTAACGGTTTGTATGAAGGAGGCATTAAGTCTATCAAAACACGCTTCCACTGTGTCTTGGGATCTGTTTATGACCTACGAGAAATTTTATAAACTTATTACTCAAATTGAATCACTTTTGACCTCCCACTGACCCAACGGTCAGTAACGATATTTCTTAAGTAACATTCTAAATTTGTTTATAACAATTAGAAATATTGTTTAATTAGGAGTTCTAATAATAGTTCTGTACAGAACTCTTCGATGGCCACTCAGAACTCTACTCAATTGTTCGAGTTAAATAAATTACGTATTTCTTAATTACGAATTTTAAATTGTTTATAACAATTAAAATTATTGTTTAATTAGGAGTTCTAATAATAGTTCTGTACAGAACTCTTCGAGGACTGCTCAGAACTGTGCTCAGAACTATTTTCGAGCTGGCCAAATCACATTTCCACCGGTCAGTAACGATATATTTCTTAAGTCACATTTTAAATTTGTTTATAACAATTAAAAATATTGTTTAATTAGGAGTTTTAATAATAGTTCTGTACAGAACTCTTCGAGGGCCACTCAGAACTCTACTCTATTGTTGGAGTTAAATAAATCACGTAATTCTTAATTACGAATTTTAAATTGTTTATAGCAATTAAAAGTATTGTTTAATATGAAGTTCTGTTAACAATTCTGCACAGAACTCTTTGAGGGCTACTCAGAACTGTGCTCAGAACTATTTTCGAGCTGGCCAGATCACATTTCCACCGGTCAGTAACGATATTTCTTAAGTAACATTTTTAATTTGTTTATAACAATTAAAAATATTGTTTAATTAGGAGTTCTAATAATAGTTCTGTACAGAACTTTTCGAGGACTGCTCAGAACTGTGCTCAGAACTACTTCGAGCTGACCAAATCACATTTCCACCGGTCAGGAACGATTTTTCTTAAGTAACACTTTTAATTTGTTTATAACATCTAAAATATTGTTTAATTAGAAGTTCTAATAATAGTTCTGTACAGAACTCTTCGAGGGCTACTCAGAACTGTGCTCAGAACTATTTTCGAGCTGACCAAATCACATTTCCAGCGGTCAGTAACGATATTTCTTGTCACATTTTAAATTTGTTTATAACAAAAAAAAATTGTTTAATTAGGAGTTCTAATGATAGTTTTGTACAGAACTCTTCGAGGGCCACTCAGAACTCTACTCTATTGTTCGAGTTAAATAAATCACGTATTTCTTAATTACGAATTTTAAATTGTTTATAACAATTAAAAGTATTGTTTAATTAGGAGTTCTAATAATAGTTCTGTACAGAACTCTTCGAGGACTGCTCAGAACTGTGCTCAGAACTATTGTCAAGCTGACCAAATCACATTTCCACCGGTCAGTAACGATATATTTCTTAAGTCATATTTTAAATTTGTTTATAACAATTAAAAATATTGTTTAATTCGGAGTTCTAATAATAGTTTTGAACAGAATTCTTCGAGGGCTACTCAGAACTGTGCCTAGAACAATTTTCGAGCTGGTCAAATCACATTTCCACCGGTCAGTAACGATATTTCTTAAGTAACACTTTAACCCTCCGGGTCCTGTTTAACGGTTTGTATGAAGGAGGCATTAAGTCTATCAAAACACGCTTCCACTGTGTCTTGGGATCTGTTTATGACCTACGAGAAATTTTATAAACTTATTACTCAAATTGAATCACTTTTGACCTCCCACTGACCCAACGGTCAGTAACGATATTTCTTAAGTAACATTCTAAATTTGTTTATAACAATTAGAAATATTGTTTAATTAGGAGTTCTAATAATAGTTCTGTACAGAACTCTTCGATGGCCACTCAGAACTCTACTCAATTGTTCGAGTTAAATAAATTACGTATTTCTTAATTACGAATTTTAAATTGTTTATAACAATTAAAATTATTGTTTAATTAGGAGTTCTAATAATAGTTCTGTACAGAACTCTTCGAGGACTGCTCAGAACTGTGCTCAGAACTATTTTCGAGCTGGCCAAATCACATTTCCACCGGTCAGTAACGATATATTTCTTAAGTCACATTTTAAATTTGTTTATAACAATTAAAAATATTGTTTAATTAGGAGTTTTAATAATAGTTCTGTACAGAACGCTTCGAGGGCCACTCAGAACTCTACTCTATTGTTCGAGTTAAATAAATCACGTAATTCTTAATTACGAATTTTAAATTGTTTATAGCAATTAAAAGTATTGTTTAATATGAAGTTCTGTTAACAATTCTGCACAGAACTCTTTGAGGGCTACTCAGAACTGTGCTCAGAACTATTTTCGAGCTGGCCAGATCACATTTCCACCGGTCAGGAACGATTTTTCTTAAGTAACACTTTTAATTTGTTTATAACAACAAAAAATATTGTTTAATTAGGAGTTCTAATATTAGTTCTGTACAGACCTCTTCGAGGGCTACTCAGAACTGTACTCAGAACTATTTTTGAGCTGGCCAAATCACATTTCCACCGGTCAGGAACGATTTTTCTTAAGTAACACTTTTAATTTATTTATAACAACTAAAAATATTGGTTGATTAGGAGTTCTAATAATAGTTCTGTACAGAACTCTTCGAGGACTGCTCAGAACTGTGCTCAGAACTATTTTCGAGCTGCCAAATCACATTTCCACCGGTCAGTAACGATATTTCTTAAGTAACATTTTAAATTTGTTTATAACAATTAAAAATATTGTTTAATTAGGAGTTCTAATAGTAGTTCTGTACAGAACTCTTCGAGGGCCACTCAGAACTCTACTTTATTGTTCGAGTTAAATAAATCACGTAATTCTTAATTACGAATTTTAAATTGTTTATAACAATTAAAAGTATTGTTTAATTAGGAGTTCTAATAATAGTTCTGTACAGAACTATTCGAGGACTGCTCAGAACTGTGCTCAGAGCTATTTTCGAGCTGACCAAATCACATTTCCACCGGTCAGTAACGATATATTTCTTAAGTCATATTTTAAATTTGTTTATAACAACTAAAAATATTGTTTAATTAGGAGTTCTAATAATAGTTCTGTACAGAACTCTTCGAGGGCCACTCAGAACTCTACTCAATTGTTCGAATTAAATAAATTACGTATTTCTTAATTACGAATTTTAAATTGTTTATAACAATTAAAAGTATTGTTTAATTAGGAGTTCTAATAATAGTTCTGTACAGAACTCTTCGAGGACTGCTCAGAACTGTGCTCAGAACTATTTTCGAGCTGGCCAAATCACTTTTCCACCGGTCAGTAACGATATATTTCTTAAGTCACATCTTAAATTTGTTTATAACAATTAAAAATATTGTTTAATTCGGAGTTCTAATGATAGTTTTGTACAGAACTCTTCGAGGGCCACTCAAAACTCTACTCTATTGTTCGAGTTAAATAAATCACGTATTTGTTAATTACGAATTTTAAATTGTTTATAACAATTAAAAGTATTGTTTAATTAGGAGTTCTAATAATAGTTCTGTACATAACTCTTCGAGGACTACTCAGAACTGTGCTCAGAACTATTTTCGAGCTGACCAAATCACATTTCCACCGGTCAGTAACGATATATTTCTTAAGTCACATCTTAAATTTGTTTATAACAATTAAAAATATTGTTTAATTAGGAGTTCTAATGATAGTTTTGTACAGAACTCTTCGAGGGCCACTCAGAACTCTACTCTATTGTTCGAGTTAAATAAATCACGTATTTCTTAATTACGAATTTTAAATTGTTTATAACAATTAAAAATATTGTTTAATTAGGAGTTCTAATAATAGTTCTGTACAGAACTCTTCGAGGACTACTCAGAACTGTGCTCAGAACTATTTTCGAGCTGACCAAATCACATTTCCACCGGTCAGTAACGATATATTTCTTTAGTCACATTTTAAATTTGTTTATAGCAATTAAAAATATTGTTTAATTCGGAGTTCTAATAATAGTTCTGTACAGAACTCTTCGAGGACTACTCAGAACTGTGCTCAGAACTATTTTCGAGCTGACCAAATCACATTTCCACCGGTCAGTAACAATATTTCTTAAGTAACACTTTAACACTCCGGGTCCTGTTTAACGGTTTGTATGGAGGCATTAAGTCTATCAAAACACGCCTCCACTGTGTCTTGGGATCTGTTTATGACCTACGAGAAATTTTATAAACTTATTACTCAAATTGAATCACTTTTGACCTCCCACTGACCCACCGGTCAGTAACGATATTTCTTAAGTAACATTCTAAACTTGTTTATAACAATTAGAAATATTGTTTAATTAGGAGTTCTAATAATAGTTCTGTACAGAACTCTTCGAGGGCCACTCAGAACTCTACTCTATTGTTGGAGTTAAATAAATCACGTAATTCTTAATTACGAATTTTAAATTGTTTATAGCAATTAAAAGTATTGTTTAATATGAAGTTCTGTTAACAATTCTGCACAGAACTCTTTGAGGGCTACTCAGAACTGTGCTCAGAACTATTTTCGAGCTGGCCAGATCACATTTCCACCGGTCAGTAACGATATTTCTTAAGTAACATTTTTAATTTGTTTATAACAATTAAAAATATTGTTTAATTAGGAGTTCTAATAATAGTTCTGTACAGAACTTTTCGAGGACTGCTCAGAACTGTGCTCAGAACTACTTCGAGCTGACCAAATCACATTTCTACCGGTCAGGAACGATTTTTCTTAAGTAACACTTTTAATTTGTTTATAACAACGAAAAATATTGTTTAATTAGGAGTTCTAATAATAGTTCTGTACAGAACTCTTCGAGGGCTAATCAGAACTGTACTCAGAACTATTTTCGAGCTGGCCAAATCACATTTCCACCGGTCAGGAACGATTTTTCTTAAGTAACACTTTTAATTTGTTTATAACAACGAAAAATATTGTTTAATTAGGAGTTCTAATAATAGTTCTGTACAGAACTCTTCGAGGGCTACTCAGAACTGTACTCAGAACTATTTTCGAGCTGGCCAAATCACATTTCCACCGGTCAGGAACGATTTTTCTTAAGTAACACTTTTAATTTGTTTATAACAACTAAAAATATTGTTTGATTAGGAGTTCTAATAATAGTTCTGTACAGAACTCTTCGAGGTCTACTCAGAACTGTGCTCAGAACTATTTTCGAACTGGCCAAATCACATTTCCACCGGTTAGTCACGATATTTCTTAAGTCACATTTTAAATTTGTTTATAACAATTAAAAATATTGTTTAATTAGGAGGTCTAATAATAGTTCTGTGCAGAACTCTTCGAGGGCCACTTAGAACTCTACTCTATTGTTCGAGTTAAATAAATCACGTATTTCTTAATTACGAATTTTAAATTGTTTATAACAATTAAAAGTATCGTTTAATTAGGAGTTCTAATAATAGTTCTGTACAGAACTCTTCGAGGACTGCTCAGAACTGTGCTCAGAACTATTTTCGAGCTGACCAAATCACATTTCCACCGGTCAGTAACGATATATTTCTTAAGTCATATTTTAAATTTGTTTATAACAATTAAAAATATTGTTTATTTCGGAGTTCTAATAATAGTTCTGAACAGAATTCTTCGTGGACTACTCAGAACTGTGCTCAGAACTATTTTCGAGCTGCCAAATCACATTTCCACCGGTCAGTAACGATATTTCTTAAGTAACATTTTAAATTTGTTTATAACAATTAAAAATATTGTTTAATTAGGAGTTCTAATAGTAGTTCTGTACAGAACTCTTCGAGGGCCACTCAGAACTCTACTTTATTGTTCGAGTTAAATAAATCACGTAATTCTTAATTACGAATTTTAAATTGTTTATAACAATTAAAAGTATTGTTTAATTAGGAGTTCTAATAATAGTTCTGTACAGAACTATTCGAGGACTGCTCAGAACTGTGCTCAGAGCTATTTTCGAGCTGACCAAATCACATTTCCACCGGTCAGTAACGATATATTTCTTAAGTCATATTTTAAATTTGTTTATAACAATTAAGAATATTGTTTAATTCGGAGTTCTAATAATAGTTCTGAACAGAATTCTTAGAGGACTACTCAGAACTGTGCTCAGAACTATTTTCGAGCTGGCCAAATCACATTTCCACCGGTCAGTAACGATATTTCTTAAGTAACATTTTAAATTTGTTTATAATAATTAAAACTATTGTTTAATTAGGAGTTCTAATAATAGTTTTGTACAGAACTCTTCGAGGGCCACTCAGAACTATTTTCGAGCTGGCCAGATCCCATTTCCACAGGTCAGGAACGATTTTTCTTAAGTAACACTTTTAATTTGTTTATAACATCTAAAATATTGTTTAATTAGAAGTTCCAATAATAGTTCTGTACAGAACTCTCCAAGGACTACTCAGAACTGTGCTCAGAACTATTTTCGAGCTAGCCAAATCACATTTCCACCGGTCAGGAACGATTTTTTTAAGTAACACTTTTAATTTGTTTATAACAACTAAAAATATTGTTTAGTTAGGAGTTCTAATAATAGTTCTGTACAGAACTCTTCGAGGACTACTTAAAACTGTGCTCAGAACTATTTTCGAGCTGGCCAAATCACATTTCCACCGGTCAGTAACGATATTTCTTAAGTAACATTTTAAATTTGTTTATAACAATTAAAACTATTGTTTAATAAGGATTTCTAATAATAGTTTTGTACAGAACTCTTCGAGGGCCACTCAGAACTGTGCTCAGAACTATTCTCGAGCTGGTCAGATCCCATTTCCACCGGTCACGAACGATTTTTCTTAAGTAACACTTTTAATTTGTTTATAACATCTAAAATATTGTTTAATTAGAAGTTCCAATAATAGTTCTGTACAGAACTCTTCGAGGACTACTCAAAACTGTGCTCAGAACTATTTTCGAGCTGGCCAAATCACATTTCCACCGGTCAGTAACGATATTTCTTAAGTCACATTTTAAATTTGTAGTATTGTTCGAGTTAAATAAATCACGTATTTCTTAATTACGAAGTTTAAATTGTTTATAACAATTAAAAATATTGTTTAATTAGGAGTTCTAATAATAGTTCTGTACAGAACTCTTCGAGGACTACTCAGAACTGTGCTCAGAACTATTTTCGAGCTGACCAAATCACATTTCCACCGGTCAGTAACGATATATTTCTTTAGTCACATTTTAAATTTGTTTATAGCAATTAAAAATATTGTTTAATTCGGAGTTCTAATAATAGTTTTGAACAGAATTCTTCGACGGCTACTCAGAACTGTGCCCAGAACTATTTTCGAGCTGGTCAAATCACATTTCCACCGGTCAGTAACGATATTTCTTAAGTAACACTTTAACCCTCCGGGTCCTGTTTAACGGTTTGTATGGAGGCATTAAGTCTATCAAAACACGCCTCCACTGTGTCTTGGGATCTGTTTATGACCTACGAGAAATTTTATAAACTTATTACTCAAATTGAATCACTTTTGACCTCCCACTGACCCACCGGTCAGTAACGATATTTCTTAAGTAACATTCTAAATTTGTTTATAACAATTAGAAATATTGTTTAATTAGGAGTTCTAATAATAGTTCTGTACAGAACTCTTCCAGGGCCACTCAGAACTCTACTCTATTGTTGGAGTTAAATAAATCACGTAATTCTTAATTACGAATTTTAAATTGTTTATAGCAATTAAAAGTATTGTTTAATATGAAGTTCTGTTAACAATTCTGCACAGAACTCTTTGAGGGCTACTCAGAACTGTGCTCAGAACTATTTTCGAGCTGGCCAGATCACATTTCCACCGGTCAGTAACGATATTTCTTAAGTAACATTTTAAATTTGTTTATAACAATTAAAAATATTGTTTAATTAGCAGTTCTAATAATAGTTCTGTAAAGAACTCTTCGATGGCCACTCAGAACTCTACTCAATTGTTCGAGTTAAATAAATTACGTATTTCTTAGTTACGAATTTTAAATTGTTTATAACAATTAAAATTATTGTTTAATTAGGAGTTCTAATAATAGTTCTGTACAGAACTCTTCGAGGACTGCTCAGAACTGTGCTCAGAACTATTTTCGAGCTGACCAAATCACATTTCCACCGGTCAGTAACGATATTTCTTAAGTAACATTTTAAATTTGTTCATAACAATTAAAAATATTGTTTAATTAGGAGTTTTAATAATAGTTCTGTACAGAACTCTTCGAGGGCCACTCAGAACTCTACTCTATTGTTCGAGTTAAATAAATCACGTATTTCTTAATTACGACCTACGAGAAATTTTATAAACTTATTACTCAAATTGAATCACTTTTGACCTCCCACTGACCCACCGGTCAGTAACGATATTTCTTAAGTAACATTCTAAATTTGTTTATAACAATTAGAAATATTGTTTAATTAGGAGTTCTAATAATAGTTCTGTACAGAACGCTTCGAGGGCCACTCAGAACTCTACTCTATTGTTGGAGTTAAATAAATCACGTAATTCTTAATTACGAATTTTAAATTGTTTATAGCAATTAAAAGTATTGTTTAATATGAAGTTCTGTTAACAATTCTGCACAGAACTCTTTGAGGGCTACTCAGAACTGTGCTCAGAACTATTTTCGAGCTGGCCAGATCACATTTCCACCGGTCAGGAACGATTTTTCTTAAGTAACACTTTTAATTTGTTTATAACAATTAAAAATATTGTTTAATTAGGAGTTCTAATAATAGTTCTGTACAGACCTCTTCGAGGGCTACTCAGAACTGTACTCAGAACTATTTTTGAGCTGGCCAAATCACATTTCCACCGGTCAGGAACGATTTTTCTTAAGTAACACTTTTAATTTGTTTATAACAACTAAAAATATTGGTTGATTAGGAGTTCTAATAATAGTTCTGTACAGAACTCTTCGAGGACTGCTCAGAACTGTGCTCAGAACTATTTTCGAGCTGACCAAATCACATTTCCACCGGTCAGTAACGATATATTTCTTAAGTCATATTTTAAATTTGTTTATAACAATTAAAAATATTGTTTATTTCGGAGTTCTAATAATAGTTCTGAACAGAATTCTTCGAGGACTACTCAGAACTGTGCTCAGAACTATTTTCGAGCTGCCAAATCACATTTCCACCGGTCAGTAACGATATTTCTTAAGTAACATTTTAAATTTGTTTATAACAATTAAAAATATTGTTTAATTAGGAGTTCTAATAGTAGTCACTCAGCCACTCAGAACTCTACTTTATTGTTCGAGTTAAATAAATCACGTAATTCTTAATTACGAATTTTAAATTGTTTATAACAATTAAAAGTATTGTTTAATTAGGAGTTCTAATAATAGTTCTGTACAGAACTATTCGAGGACTGCTCAGAACTGTGCTCAGAGCTATTTTCGAGCTGACCAAATCACATTTCCACCGGTCAGTAACGATATATTTCTAAAGTCATATTTTAAATTTGTTTATAACAATTAAAAATATTGTTTAATTCGGAGTTCTAATAATAGTTCTGAACAGAATTCTTCGAGGACTACTCAGAACTGTGCTCAGAACTATTTTCGAGCTGGCCAAATCACATTTCCACCGGTCAGTAACGATATTTCTTAAGTAACATTTTAAATTTGTTTATAACAATTAAAAATATTGTTTAATTAGGAGTTCTAATAGTAGTCACTCAGCCACTCAGAACTCTACTTTATTGTTCGAGTTAAATAAATCACGTAATTCTTAATTACGAATTTTAAATTGTTTATAACAATTAAAAGTATTGTTTAATTAGGAGTTCTAATAATAGTTCTGTACAGAACTATTCGAGGACTGCTCAGAACTGTGCTCAGAGCTATTTTCGAGCTGACCAAATCACATTTCCACCGGTCAGTAACGATATATTTCTAAAGTCATATTTTAAATTTGTTTATAACAATTAAAAATATTGTTTAATTCGGAGTTCTAATAATAGTTCTGAACAGAATTCTTCGAGGACTACTCAGAACTGTGCTCAGAACTATTTTCGAGCTGGCCAAATCACATTTCCACCGGTCAGTAACGATATTTCTTAAGTAACATTTTAAATTTGTTTATAATAATTAAAACTATTGTTTAATTAGGAGTTCTAATAATAGTTTTGTACAGAACTCTTCGAGGGCCACTCAGAACTGTGCTCAGAACTATTTTCGAGCTGGCCAGATCCCATTTCCACCGGTCACGAACGATTTTTCTTAAGTAACACTTTTAATTTGTTTATAATAATTAAAACTATTGTTTAATTAGGAGTTCTAATAATAGTTCTGTACAGAACTATTCGAGGACTGCTCAGAACTGTGCTCAGAGCTATTTTCGAGCTGACCAAATCACATTTCCACCGGTCAGTAACGATATATTTCTAAAGTCATATTTTAAATTTGTTTATAACAATTAAAAATATTGTTTAATTCGGAGTTCTAATAATAGTTCTGAACAGAATTCTTCGAGGACTACTCAGAACTGTGCTCAGAACTATTTTCGAGCTGGCCAAATCACATTTCCACCGGTCAGTAACGATATTTCTTAAGTAACATTTTAAATTTGTTTATAATAATTAAAACTATTGTTTAATTAGGAGTTCTAATAATAGTTCTGTACAGAACTATTCGAGGACTGCTCAGAACTGTGCTCAGAGCTATTTTCGAGCTGACCAAATCACATTTCCACCGGTCAGTAACGATATATTTCTAAAGTCATATTTTAAATTTGTTTATAACAATTAAAAATATTGTTTAATTCGGAGTTCTAATAATAGTTCTGAACAGAATTCTTCGAGGACTACTCAGAACTGTGCTCAGAACTATTTTCGAGCTGGCCAAATCACATTTCCACCGGTCAGTAACGATATTTCTTAAGTAACATTTTAAATTTGTTTATAATAATTAAAACTATTGTTTAATTAGGAGTTCTAATAATAGTTTTGTACAGAACTCTTCGAGGGCCACTCAGAACTGTGCTCAGAACTATTTTCGAGCTGGCCAGATCCCATTTCCACCGGTCACGAACGATTTTTCTTAAGTAACACTTTTAATTTGTTTATAACATCTAAAATATTGTTTAATTAGAAGTTCCAATAATAGTTCTGTACAGAACTCTCCGAGGACTACTCAGAACTGTGCTCAGAACTATTTTCGAGCTGCCAAATCACATTTCCACCAGTCAGCAACGATATTTCTTAAGTAACACTTTAACCCTCCGGGTCCTGTTTAACGGTTTGTATGGAGGCATTAAGTCTATCAAAACACGCCTCCACTGTGTCTTGGGATCTGTTTATGACCTACGAGAAATTTTATAAACTTATTACTCAAATTGAATCACTTTTGACCTCCGGTCAACTGACCCACCGGTCAGTAACGATATTTCTTAAGTAACATTCTAAATTTGTTTATAACAATTAGAAATATTGTTTAATTAGGAGTTCTAATAATAGTTCTGTACAGAACTCTTCCAGGGCCACTCAGAACTCTACTCTATTGTTGGAGTTAAATAAATCATGTAATTCTTAATTACGAATTTTAAATTGTTTATAGCAATTAAAAGTATTGTTTAATATGAAGTTCTGTTAACAATTCTGCTCAGAACTATTTTCGAGCTGGCCAGATCACATTTCCACCGGTCAGTAACGATATTTCTTAAGTAACATTTTTAATTTGTTTATAACAATTAAAAATATTGTTTAATTAGGAGTTCTAATAATAGTTCTGTACAGAACTCTTCGAGGACTGCTCAGAACTGTGCTCAGAACTATTTCGAGCTGACCAAATCACATTTCCACCGGTCAGGAACGATTTTTCTTAAGTAACACTTTTAATTTGTTTATAACAACGAAAAATATTGTTTAATTAGGAGTTCTAATAATAGTTCTGTACAGAACTCTTTGAGGGCTACTCAGAACTGTACTCAGAACTATTTTCGAGCTGGCCAAATCACATTTCCACCGGTCAGGAACGATTTTTCTTAAGTAACACTTTTAATTTCTTTATAACAACTAAAAATATTGGTTGATTAGGAGTTCTAATAATATTTCTGTCTTCGAGGACTACTCAGAACTGTGCTCAGAACTATTTTCGAACTGGCCAAATCACATTTCCACCGGTTAGTAACGATATTTCTTAAGTCACATTTTAAATTTGTTTATAACAATTAAAAATATTGTTTAATTATGAGTTCTAATAACAGTTCTGTACAGAACTCTTCGAGGACTGGTCAGAACTGTGCTCAGAACTATTTTCGAGCTGACCAAATCACATTTCCAGCGGTCAGTAACGATATATTCCTTAAGTCATATTTTAAATTTGTTTATAACAATTAAAAATATTGTTTAATTAGGAGTTCTAATAATAGTTCTGTACAGAACTCTTCGAGGGCTACTCAGAACTGTACTCAGAACTATTTTCGAGCTGGCCAAATCATATTTCCACCGGTCAGGAACGATTTTTCTTAAGTAACACTTTTAATTTATTTATAATAACTAAAAATATTGGTTGATTAGGAGTTCTAATAATAGTTCTGTACAGAACTCTTTGAGGGCTACTCGGAACTGTGCTCAGAACTATTTTCGAGCTGGCCAGATGACATTTCCACCGGTCAGGAACGATTTTTCTTAAGTAACACTTTTAATTTGTTTATAACAACGAAAAATATTGTTTAATTAGGAGTTCTAATAATAGTTCTGTACAGACCTCTTCGAGGGCTACTCAGAACTGTACTCAGAACTATTTTCGAGCTGGCCAAATCACATTTCCACCGGTCAGTAACGATATATTTCTTAAGTCATATTTTAAATTTGTTTATAACAATTAAAAATATTGTTTATTTCGGAGTTCTAATAATAGTTCTGAACAGAATTCTTCGAGGACTACTCAGAACTGTGCTCAGAACTATTTTCGAGCTGCCAAATCACATTTCCACCAGTCAGCAACGATATTTCTTAAGTAACATTCTAAACTTGTTTATAACAATTAGAAATATTGTTTAATTAGGAGTTCTAATAATAGTTCTGTACAGAACTCTTCGAGGGCCACTCAGAACTCTACTCTATTGTTGGAGTTAAATAAATCACGTAATTCTTAATTACGAATTTTAAATTGTTTATAGCAATTAAAAGTATTGTTTAATATGAAGTTCTGTTAACAATTCTGCACAGAACTCTTTGAGGGCTACTCAGAACTGTGCTCAGAACTATTTTCGAGCTGGCCAGATAACATTTCCACCGGTCAGTAACGATATGTCTTAAGTAACATTTTTAATTTGTTTATAACAATTAAAAATATTGTTTAATTAGGAGGTCTAATAATAGTTCTGTACAGAACTCTTCGAGGACTGCTCAGAACTGTGCTCAGAACTATTTTCGAGCTGGCCAAATCACATTTCCACCGGTCAGTAACGATATATTTCTTAAGTCATATTTTAAATTTGTTTATAACAATTAAAAATATTGTTTATTTCGGAGTTCTAATAATAGTTCTGAACAGAATTCTTCGTGGACTACTCAGAACTGTGCTCAGAACTATTTTCGAGCTGCCAAATCACATTTCCACCGGTCAGTAACGATATTTCTTAAGTAACATTTTAAATTTGTTTATAACAATTAAAAATATTGTTTAATTAGGAGTTCTAATAGTAGTTCTGTACAGAACTCTTCGAGGGCCACTCAGAACTCTACTTTATTGTTCGAGTTAAATAAATCACGTAATTCTTAATTACGAATTTTAAATTGTTTATAACAATTAAAAGTATTGTTTAATTATGAGTTCTAATAATAGTTCTGTACAGAACTATTCGAGGACTGCTCAGAACTGTGCTCAGAGCTATTTTCGAGCTGACCAAATCACATTTCCACCGGTCAGTAACGATATATTTCTTAAGTCATATTTTAAATTTGTTTATAACAATTAAAAATATTGTTTAATTCGGAGTTCTAATAATAGTTCTGAACAGAATTCTTAGAGGACTACTCAGAACTGTGCTCAGAACTATTTTCGAGCTGGCCAAATCACATTTCCACCGGTCAGTAACGATATTTCTTAAGTAACATTTTAAATTTGTTTATAATAATTAAAACTATTGTTTAATTAGGAGTTCTAATAATAGTTTTGTACAGAACTCTTCGAGGGCCACTCAGAACTGTGCTCAGAACTATTTTCGAGCTGGCCAGATCCCATTTCCACCGGTCAGGAACGATTTTTCTTAAGTAACACTTTTAATTTGTTTATAACATCTAAAATATTGTTTAATTAGAAGTTCTAATAATAGTTCTGTACAGAACTCTTCGAGGGCTACTCAGAACTGTGCTCAGAGCTATTTTCGAGCTGACCAAATCACATTTCCACCGGTCAGTAACGATATATTTCTTAAGTCATATTTTAAATTTGTTTATAACAATTAAAAATATTGTTTAATTCGGAGTTCTAATAATAGTTCTGAACAGAATTCTTAGAGGACTACTCAGAACTGTGCTCAGAACTATTTTCGAGCTGACCAAATCACATTTCCAGCGGTCAGTAACGATATTTCTTGTCACATTTTAAATTTGTTTATAACAAAAAAAAAAATTGTTTAATTAGGAGTTCTAATGATAGTTTTGTACAGAACTCTTCGAGGGCCACTCAGAACTCTACTCTATTGTTCGAGTTAAATAAATCACGTATTTCTTAATTACGAATTTTAAATTGTTTATAACAATTAAAAGTATTGTTTAATTAGGAGTTCTAATAATAGTTCTGTACAGAACTCTTCGAGGACTGCTCAGAACTGTGCTCAGAACTATTGTCAAGCTGACCAAATCACATTTCCACCGGTCAGTAACGATATATTTCTTAAGTCATATTTTAAATTTGTTTATAACAATTAAAAATATTGTTTAATTCGGAGTTCTAATAATAGTTTTGAACAGAATTCTTCGAGGGCTACTCAGAACTGTGCCTAGAACAATTTTCGAGCTGGTCAAATCACATTTCCACCGGTCAGTAACGATATTTCTTAAGTAACACTTTAACCCTCCGGGTCCTGTTTAACGGTTTGTATGAAGGAGGCATTAAGTCTATCAAAACACGCTTCCACTGTGTCTTGGGATCTGTTTATGACCTACGAGAAATTTTATAAACTTATTACTCAAATTGAATCACTTTTGACCTCCCACTGACCCAACGGTCAGTAACGATATTTCTTAAGTAACATTCTAAATTTGTTTATAACAATTAGAAATATTGTTTAATTAGGAGTTCTAATAATAGTTCTGTACAGAACTCTTCGATGGCCACTCAGAACTCTACTCAATTGTTCGAGTTAAATAAATTACGTATTTCTTAATTACGAATTTTAAATTGTTTATAACAATTAAAATTATTGTTTAATTAGGAGTTCTAATAATAGTTCTGTACAGAACTCTTCGAGGACTGCTCAGAACTGTGCTCAGAACTATTTTCGAGCTGGCCAAATCACATTTCCACCGGTCAGTAACGATATATTTCTTAAGTCACATTTTAAATTTGTTTATAACAATTAAAAATATTGTTTAATTAGGAGTTTTAATAATAGTTCTGTACAGAACGCTTCGAGGGCCACTCAGAACTCTACTCTATTGTTCGAGTTAAATAAATCACGTAATTCTTAATTACGAATTTTAAATTGTTTATAGCAATTAAAAGTATTGTTTAATATGAAGTTCTGTTAACAATTCTGCACAGAACTCTTTGAGGGCTACTCAGAACTGTGCTCAGAACTATTTTCGAGCTGGCCAGATCACATTTCCACCGGTCAGGAACGATTTTTCTTAAGTAACACTTTTAATTTGTTTATAACAACAAAAAATATTGTTTAATTAGGAGTTCTAATATTAGTTCTGTACAGACCTCTTCGAGGGCTACTCAGAACTGTACTCAGAACTATTTTTGAGCTGGCCAAATCACATTTCCACCGGTCAGGAACGATTTTTCTTAAGTAACACTTTTAATTTATTTATAACAACTAAAAATATTGGTTGATTAGGAGTTCTAATAATAGTTCTGTACAGAACTCTTCGAGGACTGCTCAGAACTGTGCTCAGAACTATTTTCGAGCTGCCAAATCACATTTCCACCGGTCAGTAACGATATTTCTTAAGTAACATTTTAAATTTGTTTATAACAATTAAAAATATTGTTTAATTAGGAGTTCTAATAGTAGTTCTGTACAGAACTCTTCGAGGGCCACTCAGAACTCTACTTTATTGTTCGAGTTAAATAAATCACGTAATTCTTAATTACGAATTTTAAATTGTTTATAACAATTAAAAGTATTGTTTAATTAGGAGTTCTAATAATAGTTCTGTACAGAACTATTCGAGGACTGCTCAGAACTGTGCTCAGAGCTATTTTCGAGCTGACCAAATCACATTTCCACCGGTCAGTAACGATATATTTCTTAAGTCATATTTTAAATTTGTTTATAACAACTAAAAATATTGTTTAATTAGGAGTTCGAATAATAGTTCTGTACAGAACTCTTCGAGGGCCACTCAGAACTCTACTCAATTGTTCGAATTAAATAAATTACGTATTTCTTAATTACGAATTTTAAATTGTTTATAACAATTAAAAGTATTGTTTAATTAGGAGTTCTAATAATAGTTCTGTACAGAACTCTTCGAGGACTGCTCAGAACTGTGCTCAGAACTATTTTCGAGCTGGCCAAATCACTTTTCCACCGGTCAGTAACGATATATTTCTTAAGTCACATCTTAAATTTGTTTATAACAATTAAAAATATTGTTTAATTCGGAGTTCTAATGATAGTTTTGTACAGAACTCTTCGAGGGCCACTCAAAACTCTACTCTATTGTTCGAGTTAAATAAATCACGTATTTGTTAATTACGAATTTTAAATTGTTTATAACAATTAAAAGTATTGTTTAATTAGGAGTTCTAATAATAGTTCTGTACAGAACTCTTCGAGGACTACTCAGAACTGTGCTCAGAACTATTTTCGAGCTGACCAAATCACATTTCCACCGGTCAGTAACGATATATTTCTTAAGTCACATCTTAAATTTGTTTATAACAATTAAAAATATTGTTTAATTAGGAGTTCTAATGATAGTTTTGTACAGAACTCTTCGAGGGCCACTCAGAACTCTACTCTATTGTTCGAGTTAAATAAATCACGTATTTCTTAATTACGAATTTTAAATTGTTTATAACAATTAAAAATATTGTTTAATTAGGAGTTCTAATAATAGTTCTGTACAGAACTCTTCGAGGACTACTCAGAACTGTGCTCAGAACTATTTTCGAGCTGACCAAATCACATTTCCACCGGTCAGTAACGATATATTTCTTTAGTCGCATTTTAAATTTGTTTATAGCAATTAAAAATATTGTTTAATTCGGAGTTCTAATAATAGTTCTGTACAGAACTCTTCGAGGACTACTCAGAACTGTGCTCAGAACTATTTTCGAGCTGACCAAATCACATTTCCACTGGTCAGTAACGATATTTCTTAAGTAACACTTTAACACTCCGGGTCCTGTTTAACGGTTTGTATGGAGGCATTAAGTCTATCAAAACACGCCTCCACTGTGTCTTGGGATCTGTTTATGACCTACGAGAAATTTTATAAACTTATTACTCAAATTGAATCACTTTTGACCTCCCACTGACCCACCGGTCAGTAACGATATTTCTTAAGTAACATTCTAAATTTGTTTATAACAATTAGAAATATTGTTTAATTAGGAGTTCTAATAATAGTTCTGTACAGAACTCTTCGAGGGCCACTCAGAACTCTACTCTATTGTTGGAGTTAAATAAATCACGTAATTCTTAATTACGAATTTTAAATTGTTTATAGCAATTAAAAGTATTGTTTAATATGAAGTTCTGTTAACAATTCTGCACAGAACTCTTTGAGGGCTACTCAGAACTGTGCTCAGAACTATTTTCGAGCTGGCCAGATCACATTTCCACCGGTCAGTAACGATATTTCTTAAGTAACATTTTTAATTTGTTTATAACAATTAAAAATATTGTTTAATTAGGAGTTCTAATAATAGTTCTGTACAGAACTTTTCGAGGACTGCTCAGAACTGTGCTCAGAACTACTTCGAGCTGACCAAATCACATTTCTACCGGTCAGGAACGATTTTTCTTAAGTAACACTTTTAATTTGTTTATAACATCTAAAATATTGTTTAATTAGAAGTTCTAATAATAGTTCTGTACAGAACTCTTCGAGGGCTACTCAGAACTGTGCTCAGAACTATTTTCGAGCTGACCAAATCACATTTCCAGCGGTCAGTAACGATATTTCTTGTCACATTTTAAATTTGTTTATAACAAAAAAAAAAATTGTTTAATTAGGAGTTCTAATGATAGTTTTGTACAGAACTCTTCGAGGGCCACTCAGAACTCTACTCTATTGTTCGAGTTAAATAAATCACGTATTTCTTAATTACGAATTTTAAATTGTTTATAACAATTAAAAGTATTGTTTAATTAGGAGTTCTAATAATAGTTCTGTACAGAACTCTTCGAGGACTGCTCAGAACTGTGCTCAGAACTATTGTCAAGCTGACCAAATCACATTTCCACCGGTCAGTAACGATATATTTCTTAAGTCATATTTTAAATTTGTTTATAACAATTAAAAATATTGTTTAATTCGGAGTTCTAATAATAGTTTTGAACAGAATTCTTCGAGGGCTACTCAGAACTGTGCCTAGAACAATTTTCGAGCTGGTCAAATCACATTTCCACCGGTCAGTAACGATATTTCTTAAGTAACACTTTAACCCTCCGGGTCCTGTTTAACGGTTTGTATGAAGGAGGCATTAAGTCTATCAAAACACGCTTCCACTGTGTCTTGGGATCTGTTTATGACCTACGAGAAATTTTATAAACTTATTACTCAAATTGAATCACTTTTGACCTCCCACTGACCCAACGGTCAGTAACGATATTTCTTAAGTAACATTCTAAATTTGTTTATAACAATTAGAAATATTGTTTAATTAGGAGTTCTAATAATAGTTCTGTACAGAACTCTTCGATGGCCACTCAGAACTCTACTCAATTGTTCGAGTTAAATAAATTACGTATTTCTTAATTACGAATTTTAAATTGTTTATAACAATTAAAATTATTGTTTAATTAGGAGTTCTAATAATAGTTCTGTACAGAACTCTTCGAGGACTGCTCAGAACTGTGCTCAGAACTATTTTCGAGCTGGCCAAATCACATTTCCACCGGTCAGTAACGATATATTTCTTAAGTCACATTTTAAATTTGTTTATAACAATTAAAAATATTGTTTAATTAGGAGTTTTAATAATAGTTCTGTACAGAACTCTTCGAGGGCCACTCAGAACTCTACTCTATTGTTGGAGTTAAATAAATCACGTAATTCTTAATTACGAATTTTAAATTGTTTATAGCAATTAAAAGTATTGTTTAATATGAAGTTCTGTTAACAATTCTGCACAGAACTCTTTGAGGGCTACTCAGAACTGTGCTCAGAACTATTTTCGAGCTGGCCAGATCACATTTCCACCGGTCAGTAACGATATTTCTTAAGTAACATTTTTAATTTGTTTATAACAATTAAAAATATTGTTTAATTAGGAGTTCTAATAATAGTTCTGTACAGAACTTTTCGAGGACTGCTCAGAACTGTGCTCAGAACTACTTCGAGCTGACCAAATCACATTTCCACCGGTCAGGAACGATTTTTCTTAAGTAACACTTTTAATTTGTTTATAACATCTAAAATATTGTTTAATTAGAAGTTCTAATAATAGTTCTGTACAGAACTCTTCGAGGGCTACTCAGAACTGTGCTCAGAACTATTTTCGAGCTGACCAAATCACATTTCCAGCGGTCAGTAACGATATTTCTTGTCACATTTTAAATTTGTTTATAACAAAAAAAAAATTGTTTAATTAGGAGTTCTAATGATAGTTTTGTACAGAACTCTTCGAGGGCCACTCAGAACTCTACTCTATTGTTCGAGTTAAATAAATCACGTATTTCTTAATTACGAATTTTAAATTGTTTATAACAATTAAAAGTATTGTTTAATTAGGAGTTCTAATAATAGTTCTGTACAGAACTCTTCGAGGACTGCTCAGAACTGTGCTCAGAACTATTGTCAAGCTGACCAAATCACATTTCCACCGGTCAGTAACGATATATTTCTTAAGTCATATTTTAAATTTGTTTATAACAATTAAAAAT
This sequence comes from Agrypnus murinus, assembly GCA_929113105.1. NCBI lineage: Eukaryota > Metazoa > Arthropoda > Insecta > Coleoptera > Elateridae > Agrypnus > Agrypnus murinus. The sequence goes on from OV816031.1 coordinate 114,612,241, forward strand.
ATTGTTTAATTCGGAGTTCTAATAATAGTTTTGAACAGAATTCTTCGAGGGCTACTCAGAACTGTGCCTAGAACAATTTTCGAGCTGGTCAAATCACATTTCCACCGGTCAGTAACGATATTTCTTAAGTAACACTTTAACCCTCCGGGTCCTGTTTAACGGTTTGTATGAAGGAGGCATTAAGTCTATCAAAACACGCTTCCACTGTGTCTTGGGATCTGTTTATGACCTACGAGAAATTTTATAAACTTATTACTCAAATTGAATCACTTTTGACCTCCCACTGACCCAACGGTCAGTAACGATATTTCTTAAGTAACATTCTAAATTTGTTTATAACAATTAGAAATATTGTTTAATTAGGAGTTCTAATAATAGTTCTGTACAGAACTCTTCGATGGCCACTCAGAACTCTACTCAATTGTTCGAGTTAAATAAATTACGTATTTCTTAATTACGAATTTTAAATTGTTTATAACAATTAAAATTATTGTTTAATTAGGAGTTCTAATAATAGTTCTGTACAGAACTCTTCGAGGACTGCTCAGAACTGTGCTCAGAACTATTTTCGAGCTGGCCAAATCACATTTCCACCGGTCAGTAACGATATATTTCTTAAGTCACATTTTAAATTTGTTTATAACAATTAAAAATATTGTTTAATTAGGAGTTTTAATAATAGTTCTGTACAGAACGCTTCGAGGGCCACTCAGAACTCTACTCTATTGTTCGAGTTAAATAAATCACGTAATTCTTAATTACGAATTTTAAATTGTTTATAGCAATTAAAAGTATTGTTTAATATGAAGTTCTGTTAACAATTCTGCACAGAACTCTTTGAGGGCTACTCAGAACTGTGCTCAGAACTATTTTCGAGCTGGCCAGATCACATTTCCACCGGTCAGGAACGATTTTTCTTAAGTAACACTTTTAATTTGTTTATAACAACAAAAAATATTGTTTAATTAGGAGTTCTAATATTAGTTCTGTACAGACCTCTTCGAGGGCTACTCAGAACTGTACTCAGAACTATTTTTGATCTGGCCAAATCACATTTCCACCGGTCAGGAACGATTTTTCTTAAGTAACACTTTTAATTTATTTATAACAACTAAAAATATTGGTTGATTAGGAGTTCTAATAATAGTTCTGTACAGAACTCTTCGAGGACTGCTCAGAACTGTGCTCAGAACTATTTTCGAGCTGCCAAATCACATTTCCACCGGTCAGTAACGATATTTCTTAAGTAACATTTTAAATTTGTTTATAACAATTAAAAATATTGTTTAATTAGGAGTTCTAATAGTAGTTCTGTACAGAACTCTTCGAGGGCCACTCAGAACTCTACTTTATTGTTCGAGTTAAATAAATCACGTAATTCTTAATTACGAATTTTAAATTGTTTATAACAATTAAAAGTATTGTTTAATTAGGAGTTCTAATAATAGTTCTGTACAGAACTATTCGAGGACTGCTCAGAACTGTGCTCAGAGCTATTTTCGAGCTGACCAAATCACATTTCCACCGGTCAGTAACGATATATTTCTTAAGTCATATTTTAAATTTGTTTATAACAACTAAAAATATTGTTTAATTAGGAGTTCTAATAATAGTTCTGTACAGAACTCTTCGAGGGCCACTCAGAACTCTACTCAATTGTTCGAATTAAATAAATTACGTATTTCTTAATTACGAATTTTAAATTGTTTATAACAATTAAAAGTATTGTTTAATTAGGAGTTCTAATAATAGTTCTGTACAGAACTCTTCGAGGACTGCTCAGAACTGTGCTCAGAACTATTTTCGAGCTGACCAAATCACTTTTCCACCGGTCAGTAACGATATATTTCTTAAGTCACATCTTAAATTTGTTTATAACAATTAAAAATATTGTTTAATTCGGAGTTCTAATGATAGTTTTGTACAGAACTCTTCGAGGGCCACTCAAAACTCTACTCTATTGTTCGAGTTAAATAAATCACGTATTTGTTAATTACGAATTTTAAATTGTTTATAACAATTAAAAGTATTGTTTAATTAGGAGTTCTAATAATAGTTCTGTACAGAACTCTTCGAGGACTACTCAGAACTGTGCTCAGAACTATTTTCGAGCTGACCAAATCACATTTCCACCGGTCAGTAACGATATATTTCTTAAGTCACATCTTAAATTTGTTTATAACAATTAAAAATATTGTTTAATTAGGAGTTCTAATGATAGTTTTGTACAGAACTCTTCGAGGGCCACTCAGAACTCTACTCTATTGTTCGAGTTAAATAAATCACGTATTTCTTAATTACGAATTTTAAATTGTTTATAACAATTAAAAATATTGTTTAATTAGGAGTTCTAATAATAGTTCTGTACAGAACTCTTCGAGGACTACTCAGAACTGTGCTCAGAACTATTTTCGAGCTGACCAAATCACATTTCCACCGGTCAGTAACGATATATTTCTTTAGTCACATTTTAAATTTGTTTATAGCAATTAAAAATATTGTTTAATTCGGAGTTCTAATAATAGTTCTGTACAGAACTCTTCGAGGACTACTCAGAACTGTGCTCAGAACTATTTTCGAGCTGACCAAATCACATTTCCACTGGTCAGTAACGATATTTCTTAAGTAACACTTTAACACTCCGGGTCCTGTTTAACGGTTTGTATGGAGGCATTAAGTCTATCAAAACACGCCTCCACTGTGTCTTGGGATCTGTTTATGACCTACGAGAAATTTTATAAACTTATTACTCAAATTGAATCACTTTTGACCTCCCACTGACCCACCGGTCAGTAACGATATTTCTTAAGTAACATTCTAAACTTGTTTATAACAATTAGAAATATTGTTTAATTAGGAGTTCTAATAATAGTTCTGTACAGAACTCTTCGAGGGCCACTCAGAACTCTACTCTATTGTTGGAGTTAAATAAATCACGTAATTCTTAATTACGAATTTTAAATTGTTTATAGCAATTAAAAGTATTGTTTAATATGAAGTTCTGTTAACAATTCTGCACAGAACTCTTTGAGGGCTACTCAGAACTGTGCTCAGAACTATTTTCGAGCTGGCCAGATCACATTTCCACCGGTCAGTAACGATATTTCTTAAGTAACATTTTTAATTTGTTTATAACAATTAAAAATATTGTTTAATTAGGAGTTCTAATAATAGTTCTGTACAGAACTTTTCGAGGACTGCTCAGAACTGTGCTCAGAACTACTTCGAGCTGACCAAATCACATTTCTACCGGTCAGGAACGATTTTTCTTAAGTAACACTTTTAATTTGTTTATAACAACGAAAAATATTGTTTAATTAGGAGTTCTAATAATAGTTCTGTACAGAACTCTTCGAGGGCTAATCAGAACTGTACTCAGAACTATTTTCGAGCTGGCCAAATCACATTTCCACCGGTCAGGAACGATTTTTCTTAAGTAACACTTTTAATTTGTTTATAACAACGAAAAATATTGTTTAATTAGGAGTTCTAATAATAGTTCTGTACAGAACTCTTCGAGGGCTACTCAGAGCTGTACTCAGAACTATTTTCGAGCTGGCCAAATCACATTTCCACCGGTCAGGAACGATTTTTCTTAAGTAACACTTTTAATTTGTTTATAACAACTAAAAATATTGGTTGATTAGGAGTTCTAATAATAGTTCTGTACAGAACTCTTCGAGGTCTACTCAGAACTGTGCTCAGAACTATTTTCGAACTGGCCAAATCACATTTCCACCGGTTAGTCACGATATTTCTTAAGTCACATTTTAAATTTGTTTATAACAATTAAAAATATTGTTTAATTAGGAGGTCTAATAATAGTTCTGTGCAGAACTCTTCGAGGGCCACTTAGAACTCTACTCTATTGTTCGAGTTAAATAAATCACGTATTTCTTAATTACGAATTTTAAATTGTTTATAACAATTAAAAGTATCGTTTAATTAGGAGTTCTAATAATAGTTCTGTACAGAACTCTTCGAGGACTGCTCAGAACTGTGCTCAGAACTATTTTCGAGCTGACCAAATCACATTTCCACCGGTCAGTAACGATATATTTCTTAAGTCATATTTTAAATTTGTTTATAACAATTAAAAATATTGTTTAATTCGGAGTTCTAATAATAGTTCTGAACAGAATTCTTCGTGGACTACTCAGAACTGTGCTCAGAACTATTTTCGAGCTGCCAAATCACATTTCCACCGGTCAGTAACGATATTTCTTAAGTAACATTTTAAATTTGTTTATAACAATTAAAAATATTGTTTAATTAGGAGTTCTAATAGTAGTTCTGTACAGAACTCTTCGAGGGCCACTCAGAACTCTACTTTATTGTTCGAGTTAAATAAATCACGTAATTCTTAATTACGAATTTTAAATTGTTTATAACAATTAAAAGTATTGTTTAATTAGGAGTTCTAATAATAGTTCTGTACAGAACTATTCGAGGACTGCTCAGAACTGTGCTCAGAGCTATTTTCGAGCTGACCAAATCACATTTCCACCGGTCAGTAACGATATATTTCTTAAGTCATATTTTAAATTTGTTTATAACAATTAAAAATATTGTTTAATTCGGAGTTCTAATAATAGTTCTGAACAGAATTCTTAGAGGACTACTCAGAACTGTGCTCAGAACTATTTTCGAGCTGGCCAAATCACATTTCCACCGGTCAGTAACGATATTTCTTAAGTAACATTTTAAATTTGTTTATAATAATTAAAACTATTGTTTAATTAGGAGTTCTAATAATAGTTTTGTACAGAACTCTTCGAGGGCCACTCAGAACTATTTTCGAGCTGGCCAGATCCCATTTCCACAGGTCAGGAACGATTTTTCTTAAGTAACACTTTTAATTTGTTTATAACATCTAAAATATTGTTTAATTAGAAGTTCCAATAATAGTTCTGTACAGAACTCTCCGAGGACTACTCAGAACTGTGCTCAGAACTATTTTCGAGCTAGCCAAATCACATTTCCACCGGTCAGGAACGATTTTTTTAAGTAACACTTTTAATTTGTTTATAACAACTAAAAATATTGTTTAGTTAGGAGTTCTAATAATAGTTCTGTACAGAACTCTTCGAGGACTACTTAAAACTGTGCTCAGAACTATTTTCGAGCTGGCCAAATCACATTTCCACCGGTCAGTAACGATATTTCTTAAGTAACATTTTAAATTTGTTTATAACAATTAAAACTATTGTTTAATAAGGATTTCTAATAATAGTTTTGTACAGAACTCTTCGAGGGCCACTCAGAACTGTGCTCAGAACTATTCTCGAGCTGGTCAGATCCCATTTCCACCGGTCACGAACGATTTTTCTTAAGTAACACTTTTAATTTGTTTATAACATCTAAAATATTGTTTAATTAGAAGTTCCAATAATAGTTCTGTACAGAACTCTTCGAGGACTACTCAAAACTGTGCTCAGAACTATTTTCGAGCTGGCCAAATCACATTTCCACCGGTCAGTAACGATATTTCTTAAGTCACATTTTAAATTTGTTGTATTGTTCGAGTTAAATAAATCACGTATTTCTTAATTACGAAGTTTAAATTGTTTATAACAATTAAAAATATTGTTTAATTAGGAGTTCTAATAATAGTTCTGTACAGAACTCTTCGAGGACTACTCAGAACTGTGCTCAGAACTATTTTCGAGCTGACCAAATCACATTTCCACCGGTCAGTAACGATATATTTCTTTAGTCACATTTTAAATTTGTTTATAGCAATTAAAAATATTGTTTAATTCGGAGTTCTAATAATAGTTTTGAACAGAATTCTTCGACGGCTACTCAGAACTGTGCCCAGAACTATTTTCGAGCTGGTCAAATCACATTTCCACCGGTCAGTAACGATATTTCTTAAGTAACACTTTAACCCTCCGGGTCCTGTTTAACGGTTTGTATGGAGGCATTAAGTCTATCAAAACACGCCTCCACTGTGTCTTGGGATCTGTTTATGACCTACGAGAAATTTTATAAACTTATTACTCAAATTGAATCACTTTTGACCTCCCACTGACCCACCGGTCAGTAACGATATTTCTTAAGTAACATTCTAAATTTGTTTATAACAATTAGAAATATTGTTTAATTAGGAGTTCTAATAATAGTTCTGTACAGAACTCTTCCAGGGCCACTCAGAACTCTACTCTATTGTTGGAGTTAAATAAATCACGTAATTCTTAATTACGAATTTTAAATTGTTTATAGCAATTAAAAGTATTGTTTAATATGAAGTTCTGTTAACAATTCTGCACAGAACTCTTTGAGGGCTACTCAGAACTGTGCTCAGAACTATTTTCGAGCTGGCCAGATCACATTTCCACCGGTCAGTAACGATATTTCTTAAGTAACATTTTAAATTTGTTTATAACAATTAAAAATATTGTTTAATTAGCAGTTCTAATAATAGTTCTGTAAAGAACTCTTCGATGGCCACTCAGAACTCTACTCAATTGTTCGAGTTAAATAAATTACGTATTTCTTAGTTACGAATTTTAAATTGTTTATAACAATTAAAATTATTGTTTAATTAGGAGTTCTAATAATAGTTCTGTACAGAACTCTTCGAGGACTGCTCAGAACTGTGCTCAGAACTATTTTCGAGCTGACCAAATCACATTTCCACCGGTCAGTAACGATATATTTCTTAAGTCACATTTTAAATTTGTTCATAACAATTAAAAATATTGTTTAATTAGGAGTTTTAATAATAGTTCTGTACAGAACTCTTCGAGGGCCACTCAGAACTCTACTCTATTGTTCGAGTTAAATAAATCACGTATTTCTTAATTACGACCTACGAGAAATTTTATAAACTTATTACTCAAATTGAATCACTTTTGACCTCCCACTGACCCACCGGTCAGTAACGATATTTCTTAAGTAACATTCTAAATTTGTTTATAACAATTAGAAATATTGTTTAATTAGGAGTTCTAATAATAGTTCTGTACAGAACGCTTCGAGGGCCACTCAGAACTCTACTCTATTGTTGGAGTTAAATAAATCACGTAATTCTTAATTACGAATTTTAAATTGTTTATAGCAATTAAAAGTATTGTTTAATATGAAGTTCTGTTAACAATTCTGCACAGAACTCTTTGAGGGCTACTCAGAACTGTGCTCAGAACTATTTTCGAGCTGGCCAGATCACATTTCCACCGGTCAGGAACGATTTTTCTTAAGTAACACTTTTAATTTGTTTATAACAATTAAAAATATTGTTTAATTAGGAGTTCTAATAATAGTTCTGTACAGACCTCTTCGAGGGCTACTCAGAACTGTACTCAGAACTATTTTTGAGCTGGCCAAATCACATTTCCACCGGTCAGGAACGATTTTTCTTAAGTAACACTTTTAATTTGTTTATAACAACTAAAAATATTGGTTGATTAGGAGTTCTAATAATAGTTCTGTACAGAACTCTTCGAGGACTGCTCAGAACTGTGCTCAGAACTATTTTCGAGCTGACCAAATCACATTTCCACCGGTCAGTAACGATATATTTCTTAAGTCATATTTTAAATTTGTTTATAACAATTAAAAATATTGTTTATTTCGGAGTTCTAATAATAGTTCTGAACAGAATTCTTCGAGGACTACTCAGAACTGTGCTCAGAACTATTTTCGAGCTGCCAAATCACATTTCCACCGGTCAGTAACGATATTTCTTAAGTAACATTTTAAATTTGTTTATAACAATTAAAAATATTGTTTAATTAGGAGTTCTAATAGTAGTCACTCAGCCACTCAGAACTCTACTTTATTGTTCGAGTTAAATAAATCACGTAATTCTTAATTACGAATTTTAAATTGTTTATAACAATTAAAAGTATTGTTTAATTAGGAGTTCTAATAATAGTTCTGTACAGAACTATTCGAGGACTGCTCAGAACTGTGCTCAGAGCTATTTTCGAGCTGACCAAATCACATTTCCACCGGTCAGTAACGATATATTTCTAAAGTCATATTTTAAATTTGTTTATAACAATTAAAAATATTGTTTAATTCGGAGTTCTAATAATAGTTCTGAACAGAATTCTTCGAGGACTACTCAGAACTGTGCTCAGAACTATTTTCGAGCTGGACAAATAACATTTCCACCGGTCAGTAACGATATTTCTTAAGTAACATTTTAAATTTGTTTATAACAATTAAAAATATTGTTTAATTAGGAGTTCTAATAGTAGTCACTCAGCCACTCAGAACTCTACTTTATTGTTCGAGTTAAATAAATCACGTAATTCTTAATTACGAATTTTAAATTGTTTATAACAATTAAAAGTATTGTTTAATTAGGAGTTCTAATAATAGTTCTGTACAGAACTATTCGAGGACTGCTCAGAACTGTGCTCAGAGCTATTTTCGAGCTGACCAAATCACATTTCCACCGGTCAGTAACGATATATTTCTAAAGTCATATTTTAAATTTGTTTATAACAATTAAAAATATTGTTTAATTCGGAGTTCTAATAATAGTTCTGAACAGAATTCTTCGAGGACTACTCAGAACTGTGCTCAGAACTATTTTCGAGCTGGCCAAATCACATTTCCACCGGTCAGTAACGATATTTCTTAAGTAACATTTTAAATTTGTTTATAATAATTAAAACTATTGTTTAATTAGGAGTTCTAATAATAGTTTTGTACAGAACTCTTCGAGGGCCACTCAGAACTGTGCTCAGAACTATTTTCGAGCTGGCCAGATCCCATTTCCACCGGTCACGAACGATTTTTCTTAAGTAACACTTTTAATTTGTTTATAATAATTAAAACTATTGTTTAATTAGGAGTTCTAATAATAGTTCTGTACAGAACTATTCGAGGACTGCTCAGAACTGTGCTCAGAGCTATTTTCGAGCTGACCAAATCACATTTCCACCGGTCATTAACGATATATTTCTAAAGTCATATTTTAAATTTGTTTATAACAATTAAAAATATTGTTTAATTCGGAGTTCTAATAATAGTTCTGAACAGAATTCTTCGAGGACTACTCAGAACTGTGCTCAGAACTATTTTCGAGCTGGCCAAATCACATTTCCACCGGTCAGTAACGATATTTCTTAAGTAACATTTTAAATTTGTTTATAATAATTAAAACTATTGTTTAATTAGGAGTTCTAATAATAGTTCTGTACAGAACTATTCGAGGACTGCTCAGAACTGTGCTCAGAGCTATTTTCGAGCTGACCAAATCACATTTCCACCGGTCAGTAACGATATATTTCTAAAGTCATATTTTAAATTTGTTTATAACAATTAAAAATATTGTTTAATTCGGAGTTCTAATAATAGTTCTGAACAGAATTCTTCGAGGACTACTCAGAACTGTGCTCAGAACTATTTTCGAGCTGGCCAAATCACATTTCCACCGGTCAGTAACGATATTTCTTAAGTAACATTTTAAATTTGTTTATAATAATTAAAACTATTGTTTAATTAGGAGTTCTAATAATAGTTTTGTACAGAACTCTTCGAGGGCCACTCAGAACTGTGCTCAGAACTATTTTCGAGCTGGCCAGATCCCATTTCCACCGGTCACGAACGATTTTTCTTAAGTAACACTTTTAATTTGTTTATAACATCTAAAATATTGTTTAATTAGAAGTTCCAATAATAGTTCTGTACAGAACTCTCCGAGGACTACTCAGAACTGTGCTCAGAACTATTTTCGAGCTGCCAAATCACATTTCCACCAGTCAGCAACGATATTTCTTAAGTAACACTTTAACCCTCCGGGTCCTGTTTAACGGTTTGTATGGAGGCATTAAGTCTATCAAAACACGCCTCCACTGTGTCTTGGGATCTGTTTATGACCTACGAGAAATTTTATAAACTTATTACTCAAATTGAATCACTTTTGACCTCCCACTGACCCACCGGTCAGTAACGATATTTCTTAAGTAACATTCTAAATTTGTTTATAACAATTAGAAATATTGTTTAATTAGGAGTTCTAATAATAGTTCTGTACAGAACTCTTCCAGGGCCACTCAGAACTCTACTCTATTGTTGGAGTTAAATAAATCACGTAATTCTTAATTACGAATTTTAAATTGTTTATAGCAATTAAAAGTATTGTTTAATATGAAGTTCTGTTAACAATTCTGCACAGAACTCTTTGAGGGCTACTCAGAACTGTGCTCAGAACTATTTTCGAGCTGGCCAGATCACATTTCCACCGGTCAGTAACGATATTTCTTAAGTAACATTTTTAATTTGTTTATAACAATTAAAAATATTGTTTAATTAGGAGTTCTAATAATAGTTCTGTACAGAACTCTTCGAGGACTGCTCAGAACTGTGCTCAGAACTATTTCGAGCTGACCAAATCACATTTCCACCGGTCAGGAACGATTTTTCTTAAGTAACACTTTTAATTTGTTTATAACAACGAAAAATATTGTTTAATTAGGAGTTCTAATAATAGTTCTGTACAGAACTCTTCGAGGGCTACTCAGAACTGTACTCAGAACTATTTTCGAGCTGGCCAAATCACATTTCCACCGGTCAGGAACGATTTTTCTTAAGTAACACTTTTAATTTCTTTATAACAACTAAAAATATTGGTTGATTAGGAGTTCTAATAATATTTCTGTCTTCGAGGACTACTCAGAACTGTGCTCAGAACTATTTTCGAACTGGCCAAATCACATTTCCACCGGTTAGTAACGATATTTCTTAAGTCACATTTTAAATTTGTTTATAACAATTAAAAATATTGTTTAATTATGAGTTCTAATAACAGTTCTGTACAGAACTCTTCGAGGACTGGTCAGAACTGTGCTCAGAACTATTTTCGAGCTGACCAAATCACATTTCCAGCGGTCAGTAACGATATATTCCTTAAGTCATATTTTAAATTTGTTTATAACAATTAAAAATATTGTTTAATTAGGAGTTCTAATAATAGTTCTGTACAGAACTCTTCGAGGGCTACTCAGAACTGTACTCAGAACTATTTTCGAGCTGGCCAAATCATATTTCCACCGGTCAGGAACGATTTTTCTTAAGTAACACTTTTAATTTATTTATAATAACTAAAAATATTGGTTGATTAGGAGTTCTAATAATAGTTCTGTACAGAACTCTTTGAGGGCTACTCGGAACTGTGCTCAGAACTATTTTCGAGCTGGCCAGATGACATTTCCACCGGTCAGGAACGATTTTTCTTAAGTAACACTTTTAATTTGTTTATAACAACGAAAAATATTGTTTAATTAGGAGTTCTAATAATAGTTCTGTACAGACCTCTTCGAGGGCTACTCAGAACTGTACTCAGAACTATTTTCGAGCTGGCCAAATCACATTTCCACCGGTCAGTAACGATATATTTCTTAAGTCATATTTTAAATTTGTTTATAACAATTAAAAATATTGTTTATTTCGGAGTTCTAATAATAGTTCTGAACAGAATTCTTCGAGGACTACTCAGAACTGTGCTCAGAACTATTTTCGAGCTGCCAAATCACATTTCCACCAGTCAGCAACGATATTTCTTAAGTCACATTTTAAATTTGTTTATAACAATTAAAAATATTGTTTAATTAGGAGTTCTAATGATAGTTTTGTACAGAACTCTTCGAGGGCCACTCAGAACTCTACTCTATTGTTCGAGTTAAATAAATCACGTATTTCTTAATTACGAATTTTAAATTGTTTATAACAATTAAAAATATTGTTTAATTAGGAGTTCTAATAATAGTTCTGTACAGAACTCTTCGACGGCTACTCAGAACTGTGCCCAGAACTATTTTCGAGCTGGTCAAATCACATTTCCACCGGTCAGTAACGATATTTCTTAAGTAACACTTTTAACCCTCCGGGTCCTGTTTAACGGTTTGTATGAGGGAGGCATTAAGTCTATCAAAACACGCCTCCACTGTGTCTTGGGATCTGTTTATGACCTACGAGAAATTTTATAAACTTATTACTCAAATTGAATCACTTTTGACCTCCCACTGACCCACCGGTCAGTAACGATATTTCTTAAGTAACATTCTAAACTTGTTTATAACAATTAGAAATATTGTTTAATTAGGAGTTCTAATAATAGTTCTGTACAGAACTCTTCGAGGGCCACTCAGAACTCTACTCTATTGTTGGAGTTAAATAAATCACGTAATTCTTAATTACGAATTTTAAATTGTTTATAGCAATTAAAAGTATTGTTTAATATGAAGTTCTGTTAACAATTCTGCACAGAACTCTTTGAGGGCTACTCAGAACTGTGCTCAGAACTATTTTCGAGCTGGCCAGATAACATTTCCACCGGTCAGTAACGATATGTCTTAAGTAACATTTTTAATTTGTTTATAACAATTAAAAATATTGTTTAATTAGGAGGTCTAATAATAGTTCTGTACAGAACTCTTCGTGGACTACTCAGAACTGTGCTCAGAACTATTTTCGAGCTGCCAAATCACATTTCCACCGGTCAGTAACGATATTTCTTAAGTAACATTTTAAATTTGTTTATAACAATTAAAAATATTGTTTAATTAGGAGTTCTAATAGTAGTTCTGTACAGAACTCTTCGAGGGCCACTCAGAACTCTACTTTATTGTTCGAGTTAAATAAATCACGTAATTCTTAATTACGAATTTTAAATTGTTTATAACAATTAAAAGTGTTGTTTAATTAGGAGTTCTAATAATAGTTCTGTACAGAACTCTTCGAGGACTGCTCAGAACTGTGCTCAGAACTATTTTCAAGCTGACCAAATCACATTTCCACCGGTCAGTAACGATATATTTCTTAAGTCATATTTTAAATTTGTTTATAACAATTAAAAATATTGTTTAATTCGGAGTTCTAATAATAGTTTTGAACAGAATTCTTCGAGGGCTACTCAGAACTGTGCCTAGAACAATTTTCGAGCTGGTCAAATCACATTTCCACCGGTCAGTAACGATATTTCTTAAGTAACACTTTAACCCTCCGGGTCCTGTTTAACGGTTTGTATGAAGGAGGCATTAAGTCTATCAAAACACGCTTCCACTGTGTCTTGGGATCTGTTTATGACCTACGAGAAATTTTATAAACTTATTACTAAAATTGAATCACTTTTGACCTCCCACTGACCCAACGGTCAGTAACGATATTTCTTAAGTAACATTCTAAATTTGTTTATAACAATTAGAAATATTGTTTAATTAGGAGTTCTAATAATAGTTCTGTACAGAACTCTTCGATGGCCACTCAGAACTCTACTCAATTGTTCGAGTTAAATAAATTACGTATTTCTTAATTACGAATTTTAAATTGTTTATAACAATTAAAATTATTGTTTAATTAGGAGTTCTAATAATAGTTCTGTACAGAACTCTTCGAGGACTGCTCAGAACTGTGCTCAGAACTATTTTCGAGCTGGCCAAATCACATTTCCACCGGTCAGTAACGATATATTTCTTAAGTCACATTTTAAATTTGTTTATAACAATTAAAAATATTGTTTAATTAGGAGTTTTAATAATAGTTCTGTACAGAACGCTTCGAGGGCCACTCAGAACTCTACTCTATTGTTCGAGTTAAATAAATCACGTAATTCTTAATTACGAATTTTAAATTGTTTATAGCAATTAAAAGTATTGTTTAATATGAAGTTCTGTTAACAATTCTGCACAGAACTCTTTGAGGGCTACTCAGAACTGTGCTCAGAACTATTTTCGAGCTGGCCAGATCACATTTCCACCGGTCAGGAACGATTTTTCTTAAGTAACACTTTTAATTTGTTTATAACAACAAAAAATATTGTTTAATTAGGAGTTCTAATATTAGTTCTGTACAGACCTCTTCGAGGGCTACTCAGAACTGTACTCAGAACTATTTTTGAGCTGGCCAAATCACATTTCCACCGGTCAGGAACGATTTTTCTTAAGTAACACTTTTAATTTATTTATAACAACTAAAAATATTGGTTGATTAGGAGTTCTAATAATAGTTCTGTACAGAACTCTTCGAGGACTGCTCAGAACTGTGCTCAGAACTATTTTCGAGCTGCCAAATCACATTTCCACCGGTCAGTAACGATATTTCTTAAGTAACATTTTAAATTTGTTTATAACAATTAAAAATATTGTTTAATTAGGAGTTCTAATAGTAGTCACTCAGCCACTCAGAACTCTACTTTATTGTTCGAGTTAAATAAATCACGTAATTCTTAATTACGAATTTTAAATTGTTTATAACAATTAAAAGTATTGTTTAATTAGGAGTTCTAATAATAGTTCTGTACAGAACTATTCGAGGACTGCTCAGAACTGTGCTCAGAGCTATTTTCGAGCTGACCAAATCACATTTCCACCGGTCAGTAACGATATTTCTTAAGTAACATTTTAAATTTGTTTATAATAATTAAAACTATTGTTTAATTAGGAGTTCTAATAATAGTTCTGTACAGAACTCTCCGAGGACTACTCAGAACTGTGCTCAGAACTATTTTCGAACTGCCAAATCACATTTCCACCAGTCAGCAACGATATTTCTTAAGTTACATTTTAAATTTGTTTATAACAATTAAAAATATTGTTTAATTAGGAGTTCTAATAGTAGTTCTGTACAGAACTCTTCGAGGGCCACTCAGAACTCTACTTTATTGTTCGAGTTAAATAAATCACGTAATTCTTAATTACGAATTTTAAATTGTTTATAACAATTAAAAGTATTGTTTAATTAGGAGTTCTAATAATAGTTCTGTACAGAACTATTCGAGGACTGCTCAGAACTGTGCTCAGAGCTATTTTCGAGCTGACCAAATCACATTTCCACCGGTCAGTAACGATATATTTCTTAAGTCATATTTTAAATTTGTTTATAACAACTAAAAATATTGTTTAATTAGGAGTTCTAATAATAGTTCTGTACAGAACTCTTCGAGGGCCACTCAGAACTCTACTCAATTGTTCGAATTAAATAAATTACGTATTTCTTAATTACGAATTTTAAATTGTTTATAACAATTAAAAGTATTGTTTAATTAGGAGTTCTAATAATAGTTCTGTACAGAACTCTTCGAGGACTGCTCAGAACTGTGCTCAGAACTATTTTCGAGCTGGCCAAATCACTTTTCCACCGGTCAGTAACGATATATTTCTTAAGTCACATCTTAAATTTGTTTATAACAATTAAAAATATTGTTTAATTCGGAGTTCTAATGATAGTTTTGTACAGAACTCTTCGAGGGCCACTCAAAACTCTACTCTATTGTTCGAGTTAAATAAATCACGTATTTCTTAATTACGAATTTTAAATTGTTTATAACAATTAAAAGTATTGTTTAATTAGGAGTTCTAATAATAGTTCTGTACAGAACTCTTCGAGGACTACTCAGAACTGTGCTCAGAACTATTTTCGAGCTGACCAAATCACATTTCCACCGGTCAGTAACGATATATTTCTTAAGTCACATCTTAAATTTGTTTATAACAATTAAAAATATTGTTTAATTAGGAGTTCTAATGATAGTTTTGTACAGAACTCTTCGAGGGCCACTCAGAACTCTACTCTATTGTTCGAGTTAAATAAATCACGTATTTCTTAATTACGAATTTTAAATTGTTTATAACAATTAAAAATATTGTTTAATTAGGAGTTCTAATAATAGTTCTGTACAGAACTCTTCGAGGACTACTCAGAACTGTGCTCAGAACTATTTTCGAGCTGACCAAATCACATTTCCACCGGTCAGTAACGATATATTTCTTTAGTCACATTTTAAATTTGTTTATAGCAATTAAAAATATTGTTTAATTCGGAGTTCTAATAATAGTTCTGTACAGAACTCTTCGAGGACTACTCAGAACTGTGCTCAGAACTATTTTCGAGCTGACCAAATCACATTTCCACCGGTCAGTAACGATATTTCTTAAGTAACACTTTAACACTCCGGGTCCTGTTTAACGGTTTGTATGGAGGCATTAAGTCTATCAAAACACGCCTCCACTGTGTCTTGGGATCTGTTTATGACCTACGAGAAATTTTATAAACTTATTACTCAAATTGAATCACTTTTGACCTCCCACTGACCCACCGGTCAGTAACGATATTTCTTAAGTAACATTCTAAACTTGTTTATAACAATTAGAAATATTGTTTAATTAGGAGTTCTAATAATAGTTCTGTACAGAACTCTTCGAGGGCCACTCAGAACTCTACTCTATTGTTGGAGTTAAATAAATCACGTAATTCTTAATTACGAATTTTAAATTGTTTATAGCAATTAAAAGTATTGTTTAATATGAAGTTCTGTTAACAATTCTGCACAGAACTCTTTGAGGGCTACTCAGAACTGTGCTCAGAACTATTTTTGAGCTGGCCAGATCACATTTCCACCGGTCAGTAACGATATTTCTTAAGTAACATTTTTAATTTGTTTATAACAATTAAAAATATTGTTTAATTAGGAGTTCTAATAATAGTTCTGTACAGAACTTTTCGAGGACTGCTCAGAACTGTGCTCAGAACTATTTCGAGCTGACCAAATCACATTTCTACCGGTCAGGAACGATTTTTCTTAAGTAACACTTTTAATTTGTTTATAACAACGAAAAATATTGTTTAATTAGGAGTTCTAATAATAGTTCTGTACAGAACTCTTCGAGGGCTAATCAGAACTGTACTCAGAACTATTTTCGAGCTGGCCAAATCACATTTCCACCGGTCAGGAACGATTTTTCTTAAGTAACACTTTTAATTTGTTTATAACAACGAAAAATATTGTTTAATTAGGAGTTCTAATAATAGTTCTGTACAGAACTCTTCGAGGGCTACTCAGAACTGTACTCAGAACTATTTTCGAGCTGGCCAAATCACATTTCCACCGGTCAGGAACGATTTTTCTTAAGTAACACTTTTAATTTGTTTATAACAACTAAAAATATTGGTTGATTAGGAGTTCTAATAATAGTTCTGTACAGAACTCTTCGAGGTCTACTCAGAACTGTGCTCAGAACTATTTTCGAACTGGCCAAATCACATTTCCACCGGTTAGTCACGATATTTCTTAAGTCACATTTTAAATTTGTTTATAACAATTAAAAATATTGTTTAATTAGGAGGTCTAATAATAGTTCTGTGCAGAACTCTTCGAGGGCCACTTAGAACTCTACTCTATTGTTCGAGTTAAATAAATCACGTATTTCTTAATTACGAATTTTAAATTGTTTATAACAATTAAAAGTATCGTTTAATTAGGAGTTCTAATAATAGTTCTGTACAGAACTCTTCGAGGACTGCTCAGAACTGTGCTCAGAACTATTTTCGAGCTGACCAAATCACATTTCCACCGGTCAGTAACGATATATTTCTTAAGTCATATTTTAAATTTGTTTATAACAATTAAAAATATTGTTTATTTCGGAGTTCTAATAATAGTTCTGAACAGAATTCTTCGTGGACTACTCAGAACTGTGCTCAGAACTATTTTCGAGCTGCCAAATCACATTTCCACCGGTCAGTAACGATATTTCTTAAGTAACATTTTAAATTTGTTTATAACAATTAAAAATATTGTTTAATTAGGAGTTCTAATAGTAGTTCTGTACAGAACTCTTCGAGGGCCACTCAGAACTCTACTTTATTGTTCGAGTTAAATAAATCACGTAATTCTTAATTACGAATTTTAAATTGTTTATAACAATTAAAAGTATTGTTTAATTAGGAGTTCTAATAATAGTTCTGTACAGAACTATTCGAGGACTGCTCAGAACTGTGCTCAGAGCTATTTTCGAGCTGACCAAATCACATTTCCACCGGTCAGTAACGATATATTTCTTAAGTCATATTTTAAATTTGTTTATAACAATTAAAAATATTGTTTAATTCGGAGTTCTAATAATAGTTCTGAACAGAATTCTTAGAGGACTACTCAGAACTGTGCTCAGAACTATTTTCGAGCTGGCCAAATCACATTTCCACCGGTCAGTAACGATATTTCTTAAGTAACATTTTAAATTTGTTTATAATAATTAAAACTATTGTTTAATTAGGAGTTCTAATAATAGTTTTGTACAGAACTCTTCGAGGGCCACTCAGAACTATTTTCGAGCTGGCCAGATCCCATTTCCACAGGTCAGGAACGATTTTTCTTAAGTAACACTTTTAATTTGTTTATAACATCTAAAATATTGTTTAATTAGAAGTTCCAATAATAGTTCTGTACAGAACTCTCCGAGGACTACTCAGAACTGTGCTCAGAACTATTTTCGAGCTAGCCAAATCACATTTCCACCGGTCAGGAACGATTTTTTTAAGTAACACTTTTAATTTGTTTATAACAACTAAAAATATTGTTTAGTTAGGAGTTCTAATAATAGTTCTGTACAGAACTCTTCGAGGACTACTTAAAACTGTGCTCAGAACTATTTTCGAGCTGGCCAAATCACATTTCCACCGGTCAGTAACGATATTTCTTAAGTAACATTTTAAATTTGTTTATAACAATTAAAACTATTGTTTAATAAGGATTTCTAATAATAGTTTTGTACAGAACTCTTCGAGGGCCACTCAGAACTGTGCTCAGAACTATTCTCGAGCTGGTCAGATCCCATTTCCACCGGTCACGAACGATTTTTCTTAAGTAACACTTTTAATTTGTTTATAACATCTAAAATATTGTTTAATTAGAAGTTCCAATAATAGTTCTGTACAGAACTCTTCGAGGACTACTCAAAACTGTGCTCAGAACTATTTTCGAGCTGGCCAAATCACATTTCCACCGGTCAGTAACGATATTTCTTAAGTCACATTTTAAATTTGTTGTATTGTTCGAGTTAAATAAATCACGTATTTCTTAATTACGAAGTTTAAATTGTTTATAACAATTAAAAATATTGTTTAATTAGGAGTTCTAATAATAGTTCTGTACAGAACTCTTCGAGGACTACTCAGAACTGTGCTCAGAACTATTTTCGAGCTGACCAAATCACATTTCCACCGGTCAGTAACGATATATTTCTTTAGTCACATTTTAAATTTGTTTATAGCAATTAAAAATATTGTTTAATTCGGAGTTCTAATAATAGTTCTGAACAGAATTCTTCGAGGACTACTCAGAACTGTGCTCAGAACTATTTTCGAGCTGGCCAAATCACATTTCCACCGGTCAGTAACGATATTTCTTAAGTAACATTTTAAATTTGTTTATAACAATTAAAAATATTGTTTAATTAGGAGTTCTAATAGTAGTCACTCAGCCACTCAGAACTCTACTTTATTGTTCGAGTTAAATAAATCACGTAATTCTTAATTACGAATTTTAAATTGTTTATAACAATTAAAAGTATTGTTTAATTAGGAGTTCTAATAATAGTTCTGTAGAGAACTATTCGAGGACTGCTCAGAACTGTGCTCAGAGCTATTTTCGAGCTGACCAAATCACATTTCCACCGGTCAGTAACGATATATTTCTAAAGTCATATTTTAAATTTGTTTATAACAATTAAAAATATTGTTTAATTCGTAGTTCTAATAATAGTTCTGAACAGAATTCTTCGAGGACTACTCAGAACTGTGCTCAGAACTATTTTCGAGCTGGCCAAATCACATTTCCACCGGTCAGTAACGATATTTCTTAAGTAACATTTTAAATTTGTTTATAATAATTAAAACTATTGTTTAATTAGGAGTTCTAATAATAGTTTTGTACAGAACTCTTCGAGGGCCACTCAGAACTGTGCTCAGAACTATTTTCGAGCTGGCCAGATCCCATTTCCACCGGTCACGAACGATTTTTCTTAAGTAACACTTTTAATTTGTTTATAATAATTAAAACTATTGTTTAATTAGGAGTTCTAATAATAGTTTTGTACAGAACTATTCGAGGACTGCTCAGAACTGTGCTCAGAGCTATTTTCGAGCTGACCAAATCACATTTCCACCGGTCAGTAACGATATATTTCTAAAGTCATATTTTAAATTTGTTTATAACAATTAAAAATATTGTTTAATTCGGAGTTCTAATAATAGTTCTGAACAGAATTCTTCGAGGACTACTCAGAACTGTGCTCAGAACTATTTTCGAGCTGGCCAAATCACATTTCCACCGGTCAGTAACGATATTTCTTAAGTAACATTTTAAATTTGTTTATAATAATTAAAACTATTGTTTAATTAGGAGTTCTAATAATAGTTCTGTACAGAACTATTCGAGGACTGCTCAGAACTGTGCTCAGAGCTATTTTCGAGCTGACCAAATCACATTTCCACCGGTCAGTAACGATATATTTCTAAAGTCATATTTTAAATTTGTTTATAACAATTAAAAATATTGTTTAATTCGGAGTTCTAACAATAGTTCTGAACAGAATTCTTCGAGGACTACTCAGAACTGTGCTCAGAACTATTTTCGAGCTGGCCAAATCACATTTCCACCGGTCAGTAACGATATTTCTTAAGTAACATTTTAAATTTGTTTATAATAATTAAAACTATTGTTTAATTAGGAGTTCTAATAATAGTTTTGTACAGAACTCTTCGAGGGCCACTCAGAACTGTGCTCAGAACTATTTTCGAGCTGGCCAGATCCCATTTCCACCGGTCACGAACGATTTTTCTTAAGTAACACTTTTAATTTGTTTATAACATCTAAAATATTGTTTAATTAGAAGTTCCAATAATAGTTCTGTACAGAACTCTCCGAGGACTACTCAGAACTGTGCTCAGAACTATTTTCGAGCTGCCAAATCACATTTCCACCAGTCAGCAACGATATTTCTTAAGTCACATTTTAAATTTGTTTATAACAATTAAAAATATTGTTTAATTAGGAGTTCTAATGATAGTTTTGTACAGAACTCTTCGAGGGCCACTCAAAACTCTACTCTATTGTTCGAGTTAAATAAATCACGTATTTCTTAATTACGAAGTTTAAATTGTTTATAACAATTAAAAATATTGTTTAATTAGGAGTTCTAATAATAGTTCTGTACAGAACTCTTCGAGGACTACTCAGAACTGTGCTCAGAACTATTTTCGAGCTGACCAAATCACATTTCCACCGGTCAGTAACGATATATTTCTTTAGTCACATTTTAAATTGGTTTATAGCAATTAAAAATATTGTTTAATTCGGAGTTCTAATAATAGTTTTGAACAGAATTCTTCGACGGCTACTCAGAACTGTGCCCAGAACTATTTTCGAGGTGGTCAAATCACATTTCCACCGGTCAGTAACGATATTTCTTAAGTAACACTTTAACCCTCCGGGTCCTGTTTAACGGTTTGTATGGAGGCATTAAGTCTATCAAAACACGCCTCCACTGTGTCTTGGGATCTGTTTATGACCTAGGAGAAATTTTATAAACTTATTACTCAAATTGAATCACTTTTGACCTCCCACTGACCCACCGGTCAGTAACGATATTTCTTAAGTAACATTCTAAATTTGTTTATAACAATTAGAAATATTGTTTAATTAGGAGTTCTAATAATAGTTCTGTACAGAACTCTTCCAGGGCCACTCAGAACTCTACTCTATTGTTGGAGTTAAATAAATCACGTAATTCTTAATTACGAATTTTAAATTGTTTATAGCAATTAAAAGTATTGTTTAATATGAAGTTCTGTTAACAATTCTGCACAGAACTCTTTGAGGGCTACTCAGAACTGTGCTCAGAACTATTTTCGAGCTGGCCAGATCACATTTCCACCGGTCAGTAACGATATTTCTTAAGTAACATTTTTAATTTGTTTATAACAATTAAAAATATTGTTTAATTAGGAGTTCTAATAATAGTTCTGTACAGAACTCTTCGAGGACTGCTCAGAACTGTGCTCAGAACTATTTCGAGCTGACCAAATCACATTTCCACCGGTCAGGAACGATTTTTCTTAAGTAACACTTTTAATTTGTTTATAACAACGAAAAATATTGTTTAATTAGGAGTTCTAATAATAGTTCTGTACAGAACTCTTCGAGGGCTACTCAGAACTGTACTCAGAACTATTTTCGAGCTGGCCAAATCACATTTCCACCGGTCAGGAACGATTTTTCTTAAGTAACACTTTTAATTTCTTTATAACAACTAAAAATATTGGTTGATTAGGAGTTCTAATAATATTTCTGTCTTCGAGGACTACTCAGAACTGTGCTCAGAACTATTTTCGAACTGGCCAAATCACATTTCCACCGGTTAGTAACGATATTTCTTAAGTCACATTTTAAATTTGTTTATAACAATTAAAAATATTGTTTAATTATGAGTTCTAATAACAGTTCTGTACAGAACTCTTCGAGGACTGGTCAGAACTGTGCTCAGAACTATTTTCGAGCTGACCAAATCACATTTCCAGTCATATTTTAAATTTGTTTATAACAATTAAAAATATTGTTTAATTAGGAGTTCTAATAATAGTTCTGTACAGAACTCTTCGAGGGCTACTCAGAACTGTACTCAGAACTATTTTCGAGCTGGCCAAATCATATTTCCACCGGTCAGGAACGATTTTTCTTAAGTAACACTTTTAATTTATTTATAATAACTAAAAATATTGGTTGATTAGGAGTTCTAATAATAGTTCTGTACAGAACTCTTTGAGGGCTACTCGGAACTGTGCTCAGAACTATTTTCGAGCTGGCCAGATCACATTTCCACCGGTCAGGAACGATTTTTCTTAAGTAACACTTTTAATTTGTTTATAACAACGAAAAATATTGTTTAATTAGGAGTTCTAATAATAGTTCTGTACAGACCTCTTCGAGGGCTACTCAGAACTGTACTCAGAACTATTTTCGAGCTGGCCAAATCACATTTCCACCGGTCAGTAACGATATATTTCTTAAGTCATATTTTAAATTTGTTTATAACAATTAAAAATATTGTTTATTTCGGAGTTCTAATAATAGTTCTGAACAGAATTCTTCGAGGACTACTCAGAACTGTGCTCAGAACTATTTTCGAGCTGCCAAATCACATTTCCACCAGTCAGCAACGATATTTCTTAAGTCACATTTTAAATTTGTTTATAACAATTAAAAATATTGTTTAATTAGGAGTTCTAATGATAGTTTTGTACAGAACTCTTCGAGGGCCACTCAGAACTCTACTCTATTGTTCGAGTTAAATAAATCACGTATTTCTTAATTACGAATTTTAAATTGTTTATAACAATTAAAAATATTGTTTAATTAGGAGTTCTAATAATAGTTCTGTACAGAACTCTTCGAGGACTACTCAGAACTGTGCTCAGAACTATTTTCGAGCTGACCAAATCACATTTCCACCGGTCAGTAACGATATATTTCTTAAGTAACACTTTTAACCCTCCGGGTCCTGTTTAACGGTTTGTATGAGGGAGGCATTAAGTCTATCAAAACACGCCTCCACTGTGTCTTGGGATCTGTTTATGACCTACGAGAAATTTTATAAACTTATTACTCAAATTGAATCACTTTTGACCTCCCACTGACCCACCGGTCAGTAACGATATTTCTTAAGTAACATTCTAAACTTGTTTATAACAATTAGAAATATTGTTTAATTAGGAGTTCTAATAATAGTTCTGTACAGAACTCTTCGAGGGCCACTCAGAACTCTACTCTATTGTTGGAGTTAAATAAATCACGTAATTCTTAATTACGAATTTTAAATTGTTTATAGCAATTAAAAGTATTGTTTAATATGAAGTTCTGTTAACAATTCTGCACAGAACTCTTTGAGGGCTACTCAGAACTGTGCTCAGAACTATTTTCGAGCTGGCCAGATAACATTTCCACCGGTCAGTAACGATATGTCTTAAGTAACATTTTTAATTTGTTTATAACAATTAAAAATATTGTTTAATTAGGAGGTCTAATAATAGTTCTGTACAGAACTCTTCGAGGACTGCTCAGAACTGTGCTCAGAACTATTTTCGAGCTGGCCAAATCACATTTCCACCGGTCAGTAACGATATATTTCTTAAGTCATATTTTAAATTTGTTTATAACAATTAAAAATATTGTTTATTTCGGAGTTCTAATAATAGTTCTGAACAGAATTCTTCGTGGACTACTCAGAACTGTGCTCAGAACTATTTTCGAGCTGCCAAATCACATTTCCACCGGTCAGTAACGATATTTCTTAAGTAACATTTTAAATTGTTTATAACAATTAAAAGTATTGTTTAATTATGAGTTCTAATAATAGTTCTGTACAGAACTATTCGAGGACTGCTCAGAACTGTGCTCAGAGCTATTTTCGAGCTGACCAAATCACATTTCCACCGGTCAGTAACGATATATTTCTTAAGTCATATTTTAAATTTGTTTATAACAATTAAAAATATTGTTTAATTCGGAGTTCTAATAATAGTTCTGAACAGAATTCTTAGAGGACTACTCAGAACTGTGCTCAGAACTATTTTCGAGCTGGCCAAATCACATTTCCACCGGTCAGTAACGATATTTCTTAAGTAACATTTTAAATTTGTTTATAACAATTAAAAGTATTGTTTAATTAGGAGTTCTAATAATAGTTTTGTACAGAACTCTTCGAGGGCCACTCAGAACTGTGCTCAGAACTATTTTCGAGCTGGCCAGATCCCATTTCCACCGGTCAGGAACGATTTTTCTTAAGTAACACTTTTAATTTGTTTATAACATCTAAAATATTGTTTAATTAGAAGTTCTAATAATAGTTCTGTACAGAACTCTTCGAGGGCTACTCAGAACTGTGCTCAGAACTATTTTCGAGCTGACCAAATCACATTTCCAGCGGTCAGTAACGATATTTCTTGTCACATTTTAAATTTGTTTATAACAAAAAAAAATATTGTTTAATTAGGAGTTCTAATGATAGTTTTGTACAGAACTCTTCGAGGGCCACTCAGAACTCTACTCTATTGTTCGAGTTAAATAAATCACGTATTTCTTAATTACGAATTTTAAATTGTTTATAACAATTAAAAGTATTGTTTAATTAGGAGTTCTAATAATAGTTCTGTACAGAACTCTTCGAGGACTGCTCAGAACTGTGCTCAGAACTATTGTCAAGCTGACCAAATCACATTTCCACCGGTCAGTAACGATATATTTCTTAAGTCATATTTTAAATTTGTTTATAACAATTAAAAATATTGTTTAATTCGGAGTTCTAATAATAGTTTTGAACAGAATTCTTCGAGGGCTACTCAGAACTGTGCCTAGAACAATTTTCGAGCTGGTCAAATCACATTTCCACCGGTCAGTAACGATATTTCTTAAGTAACACTTTAACCCTCCGGGTCCTGTTTAACGGTTTGTATGAAGGAGGCATTAAGTCTATCAAAACACGCTTCCACTGTGTCTTGGGATCTGTTTATGACCTACGAGAAATTTTATAAACTTATTACTCAAATTGAATCACTTTTGACCTCCCACTGACCCAACGGTCAGTAACGATATTTCTTAAGTAACATTCTAAATTTGTTTATAACAATTAGAAATATTGTTTAATTAGGAGTTCTAATAATAGTTCTGTACAGAACTCTTCGATGGCCACTCAGAACTCTACTCAATTGTTCGAGTTAAATAAATTACGTATTTCTTAATTACGAATTTTAAATTGTTTATAACAATTAAAATTATTGTTTAATTAGGAGTTCTAATAATAGTTCTGTACAGAACTCTTCGAGGACTGCTCAGAACTGTGCTCAGAACTATTTTCGAGCTGGCCAAATCACATTTCCACCGGTCAGTAACGATATATTTCTTAAGTCACATTTTAAATTTGTTTATAACAATTAAAAATATTGTTTAATTAGGAGTTTTAATAATAGTTCTGTACAGAACGCTTCGAGGGCCACTCAGAACTCTACTCTATTGTTCGAGTTAAATAAATCACGTAATTCTTAATTACGAATTTTAAATTGTTTATAGCAATTAAAAGTATTGTTTAATATGAAGTTCTGTTAACAATTCTGCACAGAACTCTTTGAGGGCTACTCAGAACTGTGCTCAGAACTATTTTCGAGCTGGCCAGATCACATTTCCACCGGTCAGGAACGATTTTTCTTAAGTAACACTTTTAATTTGTTTATAACAACAAAAAATATTGTTTAATTAGGAGTTCTAATATTAGTTCTGTACAGACCTCTTCGAGGGCTACTCAGAACTGTACTCAGAACTATTTTTGAGCTGGCCAAATCACATTTCCACCGGTCAGGAACGATTTTTCTTAAGTAACACTTTTAATTTATTTATAACAACTAAAAATATTGGTTGATTAGGAGTTCTAATAATAGTTCTGTACAGAACTCTTCGAGGACTGCTCAGAACTGTGCTCAGAACTATTTTCGAGCTGCCAAATCACATTTCCACCGGTCAGTAACGATATTTCTTAAGTAACATTTTAAATTTGTTTATAACAATTAAAAATATTGTTTAATTAGGAGTTCTAATAGTAGTCACTCAGCCACTCAGAACTCTACTTTATTGTTCGAGTTAAATAAATCACGTAATTCTTAATTACGAATTTTAAATTGTTTATAACAATTAAAAGTATTGTTTAATTAGGAGTTCTAATAATAGTTCTGTACAGAACTATTCGAGGACTGCTCAGAACTGTGCTCAGAGCTATTTTCGAGCTGACCAAATCACATTTCCACCGGTCAGTAACGATATTTCTTAAGTAACATTTTAAATTTGTTTATAATAATTAAAACTATTGTTTAATTAGGAGTTCTAATAATAGTTCTGTACAGAACTCTCCGAGGACTACTCAGAACTGTGCTCAGAACTATTTTCGAACTGCCAAATCACATTTCCACCAGTCAGCAACGATATTTCTTAAGTTACATTTTAAATTTGTTTATAACAATTAAAAATTTTTTTAATTAGGAGTTCTAATGATAGTTTTGTACAGAACTCTTCGAGGGCCACTCAGAACTCTACTCTATTGTTCGAGTTAAATAAATCACGTATTTCTTAATTACGAATTTTAAATTGTTTATAACAATTAAAAATATTGTTTAATTAGGAGTTCTAATAATAGTTCTGTACAGAACTCTTCTTGGACTACTCAGAACTGTGCTCAGAACTATTTTCGAGCTGACCAAATCACATTTCCACCGGTCAGTAACGATATATTTCTTTAGTCACATTTTAAATTTGTTTATAGCAATTAAAAATATTGTTTAATTAGGAGTTCTAATAATAGTTCTGTACAGAACTCTTCGAGGGCCACTCAGAACTCTACTCTATTGTTGGAGTTAAATAAATCACGTATTTCTTAATTACGAATTTTAAATTGTTTATAGCAATTAAAAGTATTGTTTAATATGAAGTTCTGTTAACAATTCTGCACAGAACTCTTTGAGGGCTACTCAGAACTGTGCTCAGAACTATTTTCGAGCTGGCCAGATCACATTTCCACCGGTCAGTAACGATATTTCTTAAGTAACATTTTTAATTTGTTTATAACAATTAAAAATATTGTTTAATTAGGAGTTCTAATAATAGTTCTGTACAGAACTCTTCGAGGACTGCTCAGAACTGTGCTCAGAACTATTTCGAGCTGACCAAATCACATTTCCACCGGTCAGGAACGATTTTTCTTAAGTAACACTTTTAATTTGTTTATAACAACGAAGAATATTGTTTAATTAGGAGTTCTAATAATAGTTCTGTACAGAACTCTTCGAGGGCTACTCAGAACTGTACTCAGAACTATTTTCGAGCTGGCCAAATCACATTTCCACCGGTCAGGAACGATTTTTCTTAAGTAACACTTTTAATTTGTTTATAACAACGAAAAATATTGTTTAATTAGGAGTTCTAATAATAGTTCTGTACAGAACTCTTCGAGGACTACTCAGAACTGTGCTCAGAACTATTTTCGAACTGGCCAAATCACATTTCCACCGGTTAGTCACGATATTTCTTAAGTCACATTTTAAATTTGTTTATAACAATTAAAAATATTGTTTAATTAGGAGGTCTAATAATAGTTCTGTGCAGAACTCTTCGAGGGCCACTTAGAACTCTACTCTATTGTTCGAGTTAAATAAATCACGTATTTCTTAATTACGAATTTTAAATTGTTTATAACAATTAAAAGTATCGTTTAATTAGGAGTTCTAATAACAGTTCTGTACAGAACTCTTCGAGGACTGCTCAGAACTGTGCTCAGAACTATTTTCGAGCTGACCAAATCACATTTCCAGCGGTCAGTAACGATATATTTCTTAAGTCATATTTTAAATTTGTTTATAACAATTAAAAATATTGTTTATTTCGGAGTTCTAATAATAGTTCTGAACAGAATTCTTCGTGGAGTACTCAGAACTGTGCTCAGAACTATTTTCGAGCTGCCAAATCACATTTCCACCGGTCAGTAACGATATTTCTTAAGTAACATTTTAAATTTGTTTATAACAATTAAAAATATTGTTTAATTAGGAGTTCTAATAGTAGTTCTGTACAGAACTCTTCGAGGGCCACTCAGAACTCTACTTTATTGTTCGAGTTAAATAAATCACGTAATTCTTAATTACGAATTTTAAATTGTTTATAACAATTAAAAGTATTGTTTAATTAGGAGTTCTAATAATAGTTCTGTACAGAACTATTCGAGGACTGCTCAGAACTGTGCTCAGAGCTATTTTCGAGCTGACCAAATCACATTTCCACCGGTCAGTAACGATATATTTCTTAAGTCATATTTTAAATTTGTTTATAACAATTAAAAATATTGTTTAATTCGGAGTTCTAATAATAGTTCTGAACATAATTCTTAGAGGACTACTCAGAACTGTGCTCAGAACTATTTTCGAGCTGGCCAAATCACATTTCCACCGGTCAGTAACGATATTTCTTAAGTAAAATTTTAAATTTGTTTATAATAATTAAAACTATTGTTTAATTAGGAGTTCTAATAATAGTTTTGTACAGAACTCTTCGAGGGCCACTCAGAACTGTGATCAGAACTATTTTCGAGCTGGCCAGATCCCATTTCCACCAGTCAGGAACGATTTTTCTTAAGTAACACTTTTAATTTGTTTATAACATCTAAAATATTGTTTAATTAGAAGTTCCAATAATAGTTCTGTACAGAACTCTCCGAGGACTACTCAGAACTGTGCTCAGAACTATTTTCGAGCTAGCCAAATCACATTTCCACCGGTCAGGAACGATTTTTTTAAGTAACACTTTTAATTTGTTTATAACAACTAAAAATATTGTTTAGTTAGGAGTTCTAATAATAGTTCTGTACAGAACTCTTCGAGGGCTACTCAGAACTGTACTCAGAACTATTTTCGAGCTGGCCAAATCATATTTCCACCGGTCAGGAACGATTTTTCTTAAGTAACACTTTTAATTTATTTATAATAACTAAAAATATTGGTTGATTAGGAGTTCTAATAATAGTTCTGTACAGAACTCTTCGAGGTCTACTCAGAACTGTGCTCAGAACTATTTTCGAACTGGCCAAATCACATTTCCATCGGTTAGTAACGATATTTCTTAAGTCACATTTTAAATTTGTTTATAACAATTAAAAATATTGTTTAATTAGGAGTTCTAATAACAGTTCTGTACAGAACTCTTCGAGGACTGCTCAGAACTGTGCTCAGAACTATTTTCGAGCTGACCTAATCACATTTCCAGCGGTCAGTAACGATATTTCTTAAGTCACATTTTAAATTTGTTTATAATAATTAAAAATATTGTTTAATTAGGAGTTCTAATGATAGTTTTGTACAGAACTCTTCGAGGGCCACTCAGAACTCTACTCTATTGTTCGAGTTAAATAAATCACGTATTTCTTAATTACGAATTTTAAATTGTTTATAACAATTAAAAGTATTGTTTAATTAGGAGTTCTAATAATAGTTCTGTACAGAACTCTTCGAGGACTGCTCAGAACTGTGCTCAGAACTATTTTCAAGCTGACCAAATCACATTTCCACCGGTCAGTAACGATATATTTCTTAAGTCATATTTTAAATTTGTTTATAACAATTAAAAATATTGTTTAATTCGGAGTTCTAATAATAGTTTTGAACAGAATTCTTCGAGGGCTACTCAGAACTGTGCCTAGAACAATTTTCGAGCTGGTGAAATCACATTTCCACCGGTCAGTAACGATATTTCTTAAGTAACACTTTAACCCTCCGGGTCCTGTTTAACGGTTTGTATGAAGGAGGCATTAAGTCTATCAAAACACGCATCCACTGTGTCTTGGGATCTGTTTATGACCTACGAGAAATTTTATAAACTTATTACTCAAATTGAATCACTTTTGACCTCCCACTGACCCAACGGTCAGTAACGATATTTCTTAAGTAACATTCTAAATTTGTTTATAACAATTAGAAATATTGTTTAATTAGGAGTTCTAATAATAGTTCTGTACAGAACTCTTCGAGGACTACTCAGAACTGTGCTCAGAACTATTTTCGAACTGGCCAAATCACATTTCCACCGGTTAGTAACGATATTTCTTAAGTCACATTTTAAATTTGTTTATAACAATTAAAAATATTGTTTAATTATGAGTTCTAATAACAGTTCTGTACAGAACTCTTCGAGGACTGGTCAGAACTGTGCTCAGAACTATTTTCGAGCTGACCAAATCACATTTCCAGCGGTCAGTAACGATATATTTCTTAAGTCATATTTTAAATTTGTTTATAACAATTAAAAATATTGTTTAATTAGGAGTTCTAATAATAGTTCTGTACAGAATTCTTCGAGGGCTACTCAGAACTGTACTCAGAACTATTTTCGAGCTGGCCAAATCATATTTCCACCGGTCAGGAACGATTTTTCTTAAGTAACACTTTTAATTTATTTATAATAACTAAAAATATTGGTTGATTAGGAGTTCTAATAATAGTTCTGTACAGAACTCTTCGAGGACTACTCAGAACTGTGCTCAGAACTATTTTCAAACTGGCCAAATCACATTTCCACCGGTCAGTAACGATATATTTATTAAGTCACATTTTAAATTTGTTTATAGCAATTAAAAATATTGTTTAATTCGGAGTTCTAATAATAGTTTTGAACAGAATTCTTCGACGGCTACTCAGAACTGTGCCCAGAACTATTTTCGAGCTGGTCAAATCACATTTCCACCGGTCAGTAACGATATTTCTTAAGTAACACTTTAACCCTCCGGGTCCTGTTTAACGGTTTGTATGAGGGAGGCATTAAGTCTATCAAAACACGCCTCCACTGTGTCTTGGGATCTGTTTATGACCTACGAGAAATTTTATAAACTTATTACTCAAATTGAATCACTTTTGACCTCCCGCTCATTAGAAATAAATTAGAATAAAACCGTTAAAAAAAATTGAGCTTCTTGTGGCAAGAACTGGACCACTTGTAAAATATTTAAGTTTTCGAGTTTTGCCGCATTCCCAGATCTGAGCATCAATTCCTATCCTATACAGAATTTAGTATTTTGTATTTACAAGATTTTTAAAAATGGTACGAAAATCCGAGTAGTTTCACCGGTTCCGAGATAACGCTCTTTTCTTGTCTAACGCTCCTCCACTATTTCTGATAAAATAAATCATATGACCGATTGTGACCCTACTAGAATTTAACTAAACCCGGGGAATTCCACCTTCAGAAGCAACTTTTAAGGTGCCAAAGATGGAATTGGCACGATGCCTACGGTTTTATAATTTTATCCTAGGAAAAGGCATGGTTGAGCTTCTCTTTGATATAAAAGGACCCGGCTGTACCAGGAATGTAACCTGCTACCATTCGATTTTGAAGTAAACATTGTTAAGGCCAAGATTCGCTATAGCCTGATATATTTTGCAACGAAGATCAAATAGTTAGAAGTGAGACACACATAGCTGACTAATAAATGCTGTATGTATTTGCAGATCTAACTTGCAAGCAAAATTTAATTGCTTCTAACGCGAATGAGTCACAACAAAGTTGAGACTGAAATATGATATACACTGTTACAATGGAATGTTCATTTGCTTTAATAATTCTGTGTATAAATAGTAATAATAATGCGTATCTATAGGATATTCGTGATAATGCACCTACTATTTAATTAAAAGAAAAGTAAAATATAATATTATCAAGTATCAGCGATATTGTTCATTTTCTTAATGTAATTAGTAATTATGATGTTATCGTCGTTTGCGATCATGGTTGAATTACTAAAACAAAATTTATTTGGTAGGTAATTACTTAAATAATTTGATATGATTTAACAAAATTTTCTTGCTACATATATTATCACTAGTTGGTGTTCTAAGTGAGCGTTGAAAAACTGCACTTTACCGAAAGTAGGGGAGAGCCGCCCAAATTGAACCTTTTTTTTAGAAAAAGTTGGTATTTCAGGTCATTGTCGGTTATTTAAATTAAAATTCACACTAAGGCATACTTTATAATGTTTATCATATATTCAATTAAAAAATATATTGAAAAAAACATAAATTCTCTATTAAAATAATAAATTGGAAAAATGTGGAATCAGTTCGATTTAGGGAACCAGTCGCCTAAATTGAACCAAGAGTTCCCTAATTTTAACGACTAGCAGATATTCAAATAAACATCGTTCTAAATAATAAAACCAAAAAAAACTTAATTATTTACTATGACACTGGGTAATATTATACTAGAAATCACAATAAACCTGTTAAGTCTAACGACTGGAAGATGGAAATCCTCATCTTCTACCCCAGCACATTCTTCGTAGGCCCACTATGCACTACTTAGGCACCGTGCATTCATTTTCAAGTGAATTCAGGTAGTTATATCCTTACAATAAAGACATGAAGCATCTTCTGTACACGACTTTGCCAAACCATCAGAAGAACTGTTTGCCATTTGTCTTTTCAATGAACCTAACCAGTTCAATTTAGGCAACTCATTCGTTTTATTCAATTTAACCTGAATCTTTTTTTTATCAAATTATAATCAGCGCCGAAATTGCGCGAGACTGTTTAAAATAGTATAACAAAATAATGGTATATACTGCCTTCCAGACATTTCCGAAATTTTCTGCACCAGTCTTTACGAAACATATGGAGAAAATTACATAAATGAAGGCATAAACATACAATTTGCAATTACATCGATAATCGCGGGAGCACTGTAGTCATATTGAAACTACAGCATTCTATAGTCCTCCTGTTACTATTTTGGACGATAGATGGCATTGCAATATAGTCTTTAATAGAGTCACTCTATATTACTTATAAGAGTTGGGCCAACGCGGGAATTGACGCTGATTGGTTGGATCCATTTGCACTAATGCCAATTTAAAAACACGAAGTTTGATAAAATTATGTAATAATACGACAGGTCTTTTCACTTCTCTCATAAATTTATGTGGAAGTTACTTACTATGGTTACAACTGTTTCTGCAATTGTATCCATAGGATAAATTGTATCCATAACAATTAACTGACAAATAAAGTTACAAGGTGGTGAAAAGATCGCCCTTAATTTGACAAATAATATGATGTTTAGTAAGAATTTTTATGTATTTCTCTAAGTTTTAAGAAATATAAATTGCAATTGAAGGGTTGATGTCAAACACGGCATTTGTCAAAAAACTGTAACCTTTAGGAGAACCAAAAAGTAATGTAAGGCCAAAGTTTTTATTATTTGGAACTATGTACAGTTTATGAAACATTCTTACACAATCCAAAAATCTGTGGTTTTTGACGAAAATTTGGCAAAACAGATTTGTTATTTTTTTATTAAACATAAGATACATTTTAATTAAATCGGTCTGGCAGATTTAAAAAAAATTAAAATAGGTATGTATATACTTTTTTAAACAAAAGATTCATATCTCTAGCATGAAAGAAAAAATATATGTAAGCACTGCTGTTGTCGTCCTCGACAATGTCACCTAGGTCTTCATTAGTGCCCAGAATATCATAGAAACCACGGTGTTCTCGATTAGATAATACTGCACAAAGGGCTTGAAGATCTTTTAGTTTTGCATGATTGATCTCGATAGGTACACGTTGTAATTCACTAGTAATATGGTCTTGCTTCTAATTATGCATTGTCTCTACGTTCCAGAACAGCTATCTCTTATTCTATAAATTTATTTATTTAACACAAAAATGTTATTGCCTGAATGTATGCCATACATTTGCGAAGACTTTAGTGGAATAGGTGGTCGACTATTCTTTACAAAAAACTTATCAGTCGACAGTTTGAAGTTAAAAATATGTTTCTTGGACGCCCCATTTGATAAAATATGCAAAATATGTTACTGAGTAATAACTCTGAAATAAAACGATTTAAAAAAGCAAAATATTTTCACTACTTTTCCAGTGTTTTTGTTACGGAAATAATTCAAATGGAAATTGACTTACTAGAGCACAAGAGACATTAACAGTTTTTTTTGTAGCTGAGAGTAGTTTCTTCTTTTCTCAATTTTGCAAATAATATGAATATATATATTACTCTATTTAGGAATTTTATTATATTAATCAATTCAAATAAACTATGGTAAATTATAATGAAATAAATGTCAGGTTATGAAACATTTGACATTTGCCAGGCAAACATAACCAATCATTTTTGCAATGTATATTTTTGGATCCAAAATGGCGGATTGACATTCGCGTTGGCTCAACTCTTATAGGTAATATAGAGTGACTCTAGTCTTTAAAAAGATAATTGACTGGTTCAATTTAGGAGGCGGTCCAATTGGGGCGACCCTCCCCTATATTGTCTATTAAAAGAAATACTTCTAGGGAATCCTTCGTTTTCGGCATTTTGTAAAAGGCACAATACCTTCTGTTCACATAAACCTACTATTATTGTAGACTTCTTGCAAACCCTATCGTAAATTTGTAAATTATCCCAAAGCCTGCTTTATTATACTATAGCGGTACTTGCGGTACGGGTCTAATAAAAATGACAAAGTCTCGGCAAAGATAACTACTTTATAATAATAGCGTTTAAAGATGCATTACATCAGAACTAGTCAAAAAGCAGCCTGTCCAGCCACTTTTAACTCAACCTTTAAAACAGAACATCGGAATGTAATTTTGTAATCGCAGTTTTACGAATCCGTTTGAAAAATTTGTTGAGCTTGGTTGTTGCATTTTTATGTACAGTTGATTTCAAAATAATCGAGTACAGCCTTTTTAAGTGGTATAAATCATGTTGTCACAATGACAAATAAAATGTCAAAGTTAGTTGTCAACTTATGTCACAAAACATAACCTAAATAAATAAAGATCATTTTACATTGTAAAAAATTTTCATAATCATGGACTACTGATTTATAAAGTGTATTCGATTTTTTTGAAACCAACTGTACCACAGACAACGAAATTTTTACATAAGTTTACAAATGTTTACCGTACTGCTATAGTTTTCGTGTTAGTACATAAGTACGCTTACATAAGTAAGCGTAGCAAGTATTAATATAGCATAGTGTAATTATCGTGTAGTGTATTCTAGTGTAACGTAGTGAAGTGTAACAAGTACTTATATACCATATTGTACGTGCAATTTATTTATGTAAGATTATGCCACGATTAACGGTATCAGCTAGAAGAAAGAGCATACGTCGAAGAATGCAAAACGTTTCTGGTTTTACAAGGTCTTCCCAAAAAGTACAATCAGCAGAATTTGTTTCTGTTGATTAACCTTTAATTTCATTAGATCAAACTTCATCTTCATAAGATCAACCTTCAACTTCAACAGGTCAACCTTCAACTTCATTTGATCAACTTTCAGCTCCAGCACATCAACTTTGTACTTCCACAAATAGTAGCCACAGCCCAGAAGAAATTCCACCTACTTATACTACTGACGTTGAAAATGAGGTGTTCAATGTTAAAAAAGAGCACGAAGATGTCAGTGGAAGGAGAATTGTGGAAATTCCTAATTTTTTAATGCAATTATACATTTTCCTCATGTTGGATTGTTTTCGCGTAGAAAGGAACATCTGAAAATGGTTTCTGAGCAAAGAATTGACCTGCAAAGTAAAATTGTTGTTCAATGTGAGATGTGCGGAGTTAACATTGTTATATCAACTGACTGTAATGATCAGGCAATGGATATTTAAACAAGGCAGCAGTTCTAAAAAGTATCGCAACCGGAATAGGATGTACTCACAATTGAAGAAAATGTTGGCTAATTGTGATATTCCTTGCATGGGCCCAAATCTTTATGCAAAAGCAGAACAACTTCTTGCTACTTATATTGAAGAAGCTGCATGGGAATATATGGAAAAAGCTGTTTTAGAAGAATCCCGTTTAGCAATTGAAGAAGGCCGAGTTGATTCAGACGGCATTACATTCATTACTGTTATTGCAGATGGATCCTGGAGTAAAAGATAATACAGAACCAACTATAATGCAGCTGTCGGAGTTGGCGTTATTGTTGGTAAAAAAAAACGAAAAAAAGGTGTTATTCTTAGGGATTACAAATAAATACTGTTGTATGTGTAACCATGGTAAATCAAAACATTCTGAAGCTCCCCCGCATAAATGTCTTAAGAATTGGAAGTTCGTCCGTATGGTAAAAAATCCAAGAATGTTTAACGTGGAGCACCTGTCGTTAGACTTAATCCCGACGTTCCTTCCAGAAGGAAGCAATTGAGTATGGACAGAAAGTAATTAAAAAAATCGAATGTCGTAACCATCTTCTACGAAATTTTTGTAGTAAATTAAGAGAACTGACCCAAAAAATAATCAGCAGCACAATGATAATTGTTTTTTGTTGTATAATATGAATAAGCTGAACAACTCTATCAAACGAATGAAGTCGGGTATACAAGGTGTCCTTCTTTTTTATATTACAAATGCAACTTTAACTCATTGTGAGAGAGTACAACAGCTGAGAAATGACATTTTGAACTGTTCTCATCATGTTTTTGGGGATCACAATAATTGCGCCACTTACTTTTGCAAGGACCCAAACGTGAAAATGAAAACAATTGGATTATTGACTTCAAAGACTCGGGATAATATCAAGACATAATGGTTGTTATTGACAGAGTAGCGCTTAATTCTGAAAGTTTTGCCATGAAATATGGACAATAACGCTGTCGAATGTTAAACTCTATAGTTGCAAAATATACAGGAGGTAAACGAATTACCTTTACGGGAAATAGTTCCTATAAAACACGATGCGAAGCAGCTGCTTTAACTTTCAATCTTGAACCAGGCCATATTTCGAACGTAATCCATAAAAAGGTAGTTGGCAAAAGTCCTGGACAATTTACAAAAACTACGTGAAAGCTGCGAAAACGAAATAAAAGTGGGTTACATGTCGAAAGAGACCGTTTAAGTGAAAAATCACAAAGAAGGAAGACTTACAAGTCGGTACCAGCCGATAGCGAATATGGAAAAGTAGAGGAAGAAAACATGCAGGTTATCGGCAGAAGAAGATTCTTTAAAAGAAATTTTACAAGTAATGAAAAAATTAAAGACGAATTACATCTGATACAGTTAGAAACAACTGGTCAGAATAATAACCTACTTTGGCGTCAAGAAAGATCATCGCGAATAACAGCTTCTAATTTTGGTAAGATTTGTAAAATGAAAAGCTTAACACATTGTTAAAAGAAACCATTAGAAATGAAGAGTTATGGAGAAGAACAAACCAAGCAGATATAAATATGGAGATAAGAAGGAGAAAGTATGGCTGGCTGGGGCTCACTCTGCGTAAAAATGGAAATGAAATTGGTAAGAAGATACTAAAATGGAATTCTGAAGGAAACAGAAAAAGGGGGCATCCAAAAGGAACCTGGAGAAATATAGCAGAAAAGGAAACGATGACGATTTCGGAGCTGGCACAAATAGCAGTAGACAAGAAGAGTTGGAAGGACTATATTAAAACCCTGTGTCCCTTAAGGGAATAATGGGACCTATTATTATTATTATTTATTATAACACATTGTAAAAATATAGTCAAAAATCTGTTGTATAGCACTTTTAAAGGAAATCTCGCTACACGATGGGGACAAGATCATGAAACAGTAGCACTTAGAGAAGTTCAAGAGAAATCTAATATCCAAATTCGACAATGCGGACTTTTTATTGATAAAGATGATTTCTTTTTGCATCACCAGACGGACTATTAAGCGATGACGGATTAATTGAAATCAAATGCCCTGCATCAGCTGCAAGGATAAAAGTTATAAGTGTTGTTAAAGAAAAGAAAATTAAATTTTTGGAAAACCGGGCTGGTGAAATCTCTTTAAAAAGAACTCATAATTATTACTTTCAAATACAAGGACAGTTACATATTACGAACCGCAATTATTGTATATTCGTTGTATGGACACCTCAAGCAATGATAAGTGAAAAAAACTGATATACCTTTTATTTAGTAGGACGTGTAATTTCCGACAGAAATTTGATTTTTGTTAAAATTGCAACTTAGTATACCCTTTTTGCAATCAACGTTTCAGTTAAATTAAGAAATAAGATTCAATTAAATTAAATTAAGGAATAAAATAAAATACCATAAATAATAATAGACCGCGCATAATATGAACTTATTTTAACAGTGTAGCCTGCATGAGTAATTAACCATCGAAAACTATTGCCATTGCGCCTGATAGTTAGGCAATTGTATTAAGAAAAAACCCGTATCTTATCATCGTAAATGTAAGATATTTTAAAAAGTAGAAGACATTATACGATGGGGTTTTTACTAAATGAAAGAAAAAACTTAAATTGAAGTACCTACGACGAGATTTATTTAATTATATGTTTATCAGGCCTGCTTTGATTAGTCGAAAATATACTAACTTTAGCAATTTTTTTCTAAAACAGATTAC
Organism: Agrypnus murinus; assembly: GCA_929113105.1. NCBI lineage: Eukaryota > Metazoa > Arthropoda > Insecta > Coleoptera > Elateridae > Agrypnus > Agrypnus murinus. Next base: position 114,650,961 of record OV816031.1, read on the forward strand.
GTTTTGTAAAGATATTCGAGTCGTAGGTACCTACAGAAAACCTATCTTAACAAATTGCTTTTTGTCCCGTGTCACTATTTACATAAATAAAAAAGTTATTTTGCAGATACGAACACATTACTTTTCTACTAGCGAATCTTCCCCTTAACCACTGCTCTATTGGAGTTGGCTTTTCTAATTTACTTTTTTAACAAAAAGTTTCATATTTTATTCCTACCATTGCATGAGTGTAATGGTTTATCGAATTAAATAGATAATACACATTGGTCTACTGTGCTACCATTTCATGTAGTCTGTTCCAGTGTAGCTGCACTAATCATAATGGCAACATGTTATTCTATATATTTTTTTAATAATTTAAACTTTTCATTATTCAAAAAATGCAAATCTATTAATATTGGAAACCTCACGCTTTTAATCTAACATACTTAAGATAAAATGATCTACTAAAAACTAATTAAATGGCTTTCAAGCATGAACTCTAGAACAATAAATCATTTCTTCATGCATTTGATATGATTAATAGAGCCTAGAAGGCGAAATTAGTACCACTTAATTGCATCTACTACTGGAAGAGTTCCAAAAATATGCAAGATACGCCTTTTCTGCACGGACAAATCGAGCAGTAATTTATTACATTATGATTAAATTCATTCCAGATAGGTAATTGAGCGTGTATTAAGGAGTAAGAATCGTAAATAGGGCTTTTATCTTGATGAGATGTTTTATCTTTTATACTCTACGCTAAATATATATAAATCTTATTCAGCGATATCGTTTATGATTCTGAAAAGACTCGATAATATTCTAAGCCCGACACGCAGTTTTTAGGATCAAGGGTTAAGGAGCTCGAACAGGGCTTTTAAATCTTAAGCGATTTAATTGAAAATGCATATAATTATTTAGAAAAGTATATCATCAGGTTGAAAGAAAGTAACTTGGCAATATTTCCTTCATGCCCAGAACTGTGAATTTAAACACAAACTTTGGATGAGTTACTGAAAATAACACATACATACATGGAAAATTTATTATTATTTTTCAATTTTTATTTAGAAAGTGCCAATTAAATCGACAATCATTCTAAAGTTCTACAAAAAACAAAACTTTTAATTCTTAAACATGTGACACCACTCGTCTATACAAAATTAATTAATTAAGGACAGCTGCTCCGTCTCGTGCATAAGGAAGCGTTGGTCGTGGGTCACCAACTTAGTTATGTTTACAATTCGATTTTTAACACAAATACATATACATTTAATACAAATCTAGATGTGTCTCTTAGTACCTATCTGAAAAATCTTCAAATATTCTCTCACACAAATAAGCGTAACATCTTGTATATATGTAAGAAGAATGTAAGTAGAATAGTTAATATTTACCTTAATATAATAATAATAATCTATAAGTATATAATAATAATAATATATACTTTACTTATATACCGTACTTACAGTATAGTATACTCTAAAAAAGGTGTGTACAAAACGCTAACACATATTCCTGAGACCAAAATAGAATGATTTAGCCAAACTTACCTCTACCCAAAAATGCTTGGTTAAGGCGCTATCGAATGTCAAAGATCTTCAAAAAAATTTATATTTTTCTAAATAACAAGAGATCGCTTTTAGCGATGGAGATGAACTCACAGTTGGGATGTGAGTCTGTACTGAAAAAGTAGTTTTTCGGCAATATTTTTTATAGTGGGTGTTACGTAGTTGGTCAAAATTTGATCATGCACATTTGAGAGACACAAAAGTCCATGCTTGCCCATCCAAACTTGCTCAAAAATGAAGAAATTAAAAATTTCAAAAGCCCATAAATATCGAAATAGTGAAGTTTTAAATTTAAAATATTTTAAACATAAACTATCCCTAATTGTGTACCTTCTTAGAGAAAATGAAACCTAAAACCTCACTTTTTCCTGGAAATGTGGTACTTTAAAACGCGGAAATCTTGCGAAAGCAGGTGTTAAACTTGGGGCTAAAAATGGCACCTAAAAAGAAGTATCTTAAAAAACTTTGGTTTAAAACAACAAATGTAGTTTGAAGTATGAACAATACAACGGTTTTCACCATAGTCCCTACGATCAACCGTTCTTGAGATATCGAAACCCCCCAATAAAATTTCATGAAACTGGGCAAGGAGTAAGGTGCAGCAGCAATACACTTCCACTCTAGCAACAAAAACAGCTACTTCGTAGACCAAAAGAAACATCTCGAGATAAAAATATCAACAAAATATATACAGGGTGTCTCGCCTGAAACGATTCACTCTAAATAACTTTTGATTTCGTCGAAAAACGCAAAAACCTGTCAAAAGCATATAAAGGGGAACATATTTTTGCATACTCGTACTTGACCTAACCCTCACCCTCACTCCCAATGTCAACTCTGGAACGCCCCGTATATTTTTGAATATACAGGTTAGAAATCTTTCAGTTTCCAAAAACAGTTTTACTTTTTGCAACCACAATACCAATAAATCTTTGTTGAACTTAGCATCCATAAATTGTTACGAACCTGGTCGATTTTTTCAATTTGTTGTTTGCAGATTTCTCATTAAGCTGGTAATGAATATATATCGCACGTAATTATCGCCTTAGTTATTCTGACGTTCATGATGCTTTAAGAAAATAACTTTTCGGAGGCCGTATTTGCTTTGCACCTAAAAATATGTTAAATCTAATAGTCGTCCGCGTCCTGATATATACATACCTACAACCTCTTTTTCGCATCCTTCTGATGATGATTTCGGCTTTAACTAATTTGTACTCTTATTTATCTAATTATTTAAACTTTCTATTTCTGTTTCAGACCAAGAAGTCACACCGAACAAGTATGTTACAGTTGGTATGGCCCAGGTGTTCACAGTTTTAATTTTTAATTTTGAGGTAAGTTGAGTGAGCATTACCTATTCAAAACTATTTGTAGACTGTTACTTAAGTTTTCATTTTATTTCTTTATTTTTTCTAGGATCTGATTGAACCTCAGACACTTTTATGTTTCAGCTTCCTGAAGAGTTGGTATGGACGTTTTCGGCATTCCGAATCTGAGTTATTTTTCTTTTAAAAATGGAAAGTCTGTCCGAGTTGCAGGTTGATGTCTGTTGGGAAGGTAAGTCCTTTTTTTCGGATTTGTTTCTATATCTAAGATTTTAACTTTTTAACTGCATTAAGTGGTTGGTCTAGAATGGCAACGTGTGCGTGAATATGGCTTAAGTCGATTGTCACTTAGATGCTTTGTCAAGGGTGTACCCAGCGAGGTGAAGAAAAAAAAGAATAAAGCCCTCTTCAAATTGATACGTCTGTGTGGCGGGGTAGATGCGAATTAGTACGCATTTTTTAGTGACTAATAAAAACGGTTTTGAATAGTTTTGCGTTTAATTTTGTAAAGAAATCGTCGTGTTTCACTTTACCCCCTCCCTTTAGTTGAGACCCTGGATACGCCCTTGAGTGGTAGTATTGTACTGAAAGAATTTTACCTGAATTTTGAATAAAGAATTTTTACATTTTTATTTACAAACATTCATTCATTATCCTCGAATATTAAAATGAATTTGTGGAAATTTAAAAAGAGTGAACTAATTTTTGGAACTATTTTATAGTAGTATTCTATTGAAATAATCTAACATCTAACTCATATTTTTAATTGCTAACCTTCATTCATTGTCCTCAAATATTAAAATGAATTTGTGGAAATTTAACACGAGTAAAATAATTCTTAGAACTATTTTATAGTAGTATTCTATTGAAGAAATCTAACCCACATTTTTAATTGCTAACCTTCATTCATTGTCCTCGAATATTAAAATGAATTTGTGGAAATTTAAAACGAGTAAAATAATTCTTGGAACTATTTTATAGTAGTATTCTATTGAAAAAATCTAACCCACATTTTTAATTGCTAACCTTCATTTATTGTTCTCGAATATTAAAATGAATTCGTAGAAATTTAAAAAGAGGGAAATAATTCTTGGAACAATTTCTTTTTCTGTTAAAAGATTTTACTATTTTATATTAGTATTCTATTGAAAGAATTTAACCTACATTGTCCTGGAATATTAAAATGAATTCGTGGAAATTTAAAAATGGTGAAATAATTCTTGGAACTATTTTATAGTAGTATTCTATTAAAAGAATTTAACACACATTTTTACTTACTAACCTTCATTCATTTTCCTCAAATATTAAAATGAATTCGTAGAATTTTAAAAAGAGGGAAATAATTCTTAGAACATTTTTTTCTATTAAAAGGTGTAACTATTTTATAGTAGTAGCAAGGGCGTGTCTAACGAGGGGCATGGCGACAGCTGCCCCTAGAAAAAAAGATAATAAAGCCCTCTTCAAATTGATGTCTATGTGTGGCGGCGGTGCGGGATGCGAATAATAAAAACAGTTTTGCAATAGTTTTGAGTTGTATTTTGTAAGAAATCGTCGTGTTTCACTTTGCCCCCCTTCCTCGAAACTTATGTGAGTTGCTCCTTTCTAGTTCAGATCCTGGGTACGCCCTTGGCTATGAAATAAACGTCCTGACAACTAGGTATTTCTTATGATGCATGACCAATATTTAATTCGATAGATAACCAATATTAAGATAAAATAACGCAATGAACTTTCAAATAATTCATATCTGAAGCCCATCAGCATGCAACAAATCTCTTCTGCAAAAAAATCAATATAAAACCAAATTATATAGGTTTTATCTAATTGCGTTAGTAGTATTTTTTCACATTTAGCGTAAGTGACAGCCTTTAAAAGCCTTTTTTTGGAAGAAAAAAAAGATGATTAGGTAATACGTTATTATTATTATGCCTCCTCCTGACCTGAACCTGACCCACATTTCTTATATATCTTGATCATTACGATGCGGTCAGCTGGATATTATCGATTCATTTTCATGATTTCCCTCTGACCACACCCACTAGAGATGTTTGTTTGAGTAAATTATCTATTTGTGTTCAGTAAATCCGCATATTATTGTATTTAAATGGTAATTAGTTCAATGAGATTTACATTATAACCACACTTTTTGGGTCCATTTAAAACTTAATGTAATACTTTCTATACGCACACTGCTTTGTCAGTCATTTTAATTTTTGTCCAGTATGTCTAACGTATACCTGATTGCAATCTGAGCAGCCGAGTTTGTAAACAACGTTAGATTGGTCTCTGGTTACAATTCGGTTTTTAAACATAGTAAAGAATGAATTAATGGTGAAAGGTATTGTATTTGATATTATAATATTATTTTTAAAAACATGTATTAATTAGAGGGGAAGATTTTCAATATAGGCATGGAAGGCAAAAAATAAATTATTTTTACTAGGTCGGTTGTTAACGTTAGTATGGTTGTTGTAGCTACCGTTGGTAACCGTTCTCAGTGTTTTTTAAATAATAGACAAATTAGTGTACTGTTATACAGCGAGATGACGCAGACTAATGTACTGTCATGTTATTTAACATGCTGAAAAGGAATTCACCCACACTATAATTTTAAATAAGCATATTTATGGAATTTCAAAGCGACACGTTAGATTGGTTGCATAACCTCAATTTTCAAAATAATAATTTTGAGTAATTTTTCTTTTATGAAGTAAAATATGGTTATTTATGATTAACATGCACACTAGTACACTGTAGTCTGGAAAATTGATTTTCATAAAATTTAGTTAATTTTCCATTTAATGAAGTTTAGACCAATTTTAATGTAAGATTTAACCTAAAACAGACAAGGTGTCTTGTAATGGGGAGGTCTATAAGTATTTACTATCTTACCTTATCAATTAATAGTTAGTTAGTAAATGTGTTTTCATGTTAACGAGATTACTGAGTTGCATAAGATTGTTGTATTACAAGATTTTATAGCACTAGGTTAAATAATTTTAGCGCAGGATTGTAAAACTGCTTCATTAACACAAAATTGCTACAATCTTAAATGTAGGGGCTGCTTTTTATTAATGATATCAGATAAACAACATATAATTATGTTGCGCCTTTGGATCGTTCAATGAAATACTGTAATTGGGTTATCATTTAAATTTGTTATCTAAAAATATGCAAATAATGTTATTAAGATCATATTGTTTAAAAATAAGTTTTCCGCTTCCCTGCATTATGATCCGAAAATCTCGACGCCCATAAAACTCTCCTGTCTTGATAAAAGGTAGATCAAAGGAAGTTTTGCTCTTTTACCCTCCCCCCACCCTTCTATGTTATACTGATATGCTAATGTCCCAAAACTATTTTATTTGCTGGTCTTGAGTAAAGGTTGAAGGTTAGGTTCGGTTGTTCAGGACACTTCCAAAAATAACCCCCACCCGCAATATGATCCTAAACTTTCGTGTATGTTTACCTCCTCTTTGACCTTGATTAACCCCCTCCCCCAGCACAATAGAGTATTAAATTATTCATACATAAATTGGGCATTGCGTATTAGTCTATTCAAGCGATACTTGATGCTTTTAATTACAGATGGCATAGTCCACCCAGTTAAGAGACCTGTGAGGGATGAATTTCTGTTAAGTTTTATGTTGAATCTTGAGAGAGTCGATCGGTGTAGCTCCTTTAGTTTATTCTTAGCACTTGCAAAATTAGCGACGTTGTCGCAGAAAATGACTGATTTATACCTCTGTGTTAAACGAAGCGTTTCAATGTCATGCAGCTTCAGAGGTGATTTCCAATGGACTGATCTACTGATCCAGCTTTACAGATCAGATCAGTTTAACAGAAAATAATAATTTTCCAATCGACCATCTTGGATCACAATTCTGACAAATCACAAAACCTAACCTGTAGGTGCAACAAAACAAACAACTTTTTCATTGTTGAGAGTGAGATTGTCATACAATGATGAATAATTTTAACGAAAATAAATATAAAAATATAATTTTTCTAACATCCACAACCAGCTAATATTACTTCTCCCAAGATAATTAAACATAATTCAAAAACTAAGTGCTTGAAGGACAAGGGTAGAGGTAATACATATCAAATTGGATCATCGAACTCCAGGGTCAATGAAACAACAAATAAGTGAACCAGGTGATCCTAGGTAACACTGAGTCAATAGATTACTCCATTAGAAAGCACCTCAGTGGATACGCTTGAGACCAGCTCGATGTGGACTGCCTTAGTGGGTGTATTTACAAAAAGGGCAATTTAACATTTTACAATGGGAGCTTTGCGAAGCATTAACTATTTAATGAGAAATTGATACCACAAGAAAAGAAATTGCTTATTGATCTCCGTTTGTTAGCTGAGTATACATTTATTTAAAGGTGTTTAAATTAGCTTATTCAATAATTGAATTATCAATATTAAAGTTTAATTATCGAAAAAATTTTAAACGCTACCGATGCGGTTACTATATTGAGATGATATCTTATCATTGGGTTGAAAATTTATCAATTTAATAAAACATAAGGGCTATTTTTACGATAGGTGTTCCGAAGCATCCAAATAATCAAATCATGTTTATATGACGTATTTATGCAAAAAAAAGAAAGACATGCTAGGATACTAATAGTTTCATTTATTGAAAAGGTTACATGCTAGGTTACAGATAGATTTATCAAGTTGAAGCAGAATTTATAGGAATACGATTCTCATGCAAATATAACCTCACTTTTATAAAAAGATTTGAAGTTTTTAAAAAAGATATAAGTTAATTATGTTGTTTTATAATAAAACATGTTTTATGTAACACAGGTTACAAGTTTAGGATAGTTTATCCACTTTCCTTGAATGTTTTATCTTCTCACTAGATTTGAGTTTCACGTTTGTTAACGCAGATAGTATTTTACCTCCTCCCACAAATCTAAGTCAGTTTCGGGTAGATATTTCACTGGAAATAGTTAAAACAGATCATTACGTTGATATATAGAAGGTTACAATTAACTTACGGATTCCTGTATATGGTAGAAATTATGTCATGTAAATGAAGATATCAGCTGTGTTGATATTCATTAATTTTTGCAAATTTTGATATAATCATGAGGTTTTGCACCTTTGTTTTGATTCAGTCTCCTGGAGTACGGTATTCTGGACGAGAGTGGGTAAGCTTTGATCCACTTATGTTGTTATTTACTTTGAACTTGCAGAAGCATCATTTTTGCTTTAAAACATAAGACCAGATATTTAAGTTAAGTTTTTCTTTATTATTTTGTGATGATTAGAATGACCTCCATATGAGTAAATTACCCAGAGTAACTCTGTAAATATTCCATATAGAATAGTAGAGATAGCTGGAAATTTATGTATTTTCAATGTAATTAAGTTTTAATGAGTTTTGTGACAGCTGATCGTTTTTATTGATTTTTCCTGTAAATATTGTTTTTAGACGATAAGTGTATGTTATATTATTTTGATTGTATTTTTGCCAGCTATCTTTTCATCTTTTTAGAATTAAGATCGGTGTTAATTCTTAACATATGTTTTTATTTGTGACGTCATGACAGATTCAATGTTCAGAATTTTAGTGCGATTTCGTTGTTTTTTCAAATGTTTTTCCGTAAACGTATAAAGGGCTTTCGAGCTTTCGGCTTCGCTTTTTAAAAGAACAAAGTCAGTCGATAAAAGCAATAGAGCGAGACCACGTCGGCTCCAGATTAAAATTTGAAAAATAAAATAAGATTAGAGTTGACTCACGTGTTCGATTTGTTTACAATAAACGTCAAACATATTTGAATTGGATATTTACCTGTAATATTTGGAATAAAAAAGATTTGTTTTCGTTTTCTTTTAATAGTCACACAGTTTGGTGAATGTTTGTTTTGGATTATAATTACACTATAAACAAGGTGGGTCGAATTTAAGATTTTGTTCTCTGATCAGAAACATTAACAAGTTAATCATAATTTAAATAAGTTTGTTCTCATTTTAATAAGTTCTTCATAGAACACATTTCTTCGTTTTTTTATTATTTATTTAAATTCTTCTTAAATTTCTTTAACGTTAGTTTATTTAAATGAATCTTATGGTGATACCTATGCCATATCATTCACAAATTAACAATTCATTTAAATAAATTAAAAAGAGTTTCTTCTCAATATAATTTTTGTGTTGGAATTTATATTTTCCTTTTTCTTAGTAATCTTAATTTGAATAAATAAAACCTGTGTTTTTATAATTTTAAATAATTCTTTTTATTATTCATGTGTGATGCAAGTATCAAATTTTATATACACAGTTAAAGTTTATTTCTCGTCCAGATGCAGGATTCCAGGTGTGGATTGTAGTAGGTTTTTCCTTCCAGGCACAGGAATTAATAAGATCAATATTTTTTTATCTCATGCTTAATCGAATTAAAACTGAATTAGCCTACTGGGAAAGAGAAAAGCTATTGGGTTGTTATATTTTAATTTTTATTAAAGCTAGCCAAATCAGATCAAATATTCATAGTGTTATTATTTCACCTCATAGTTTATTGTTCGCCCGAACGTGAGGCATTTCAAATGAAATTCTAATTATATTTATTTATTGAATATAACATCCCAAGGTGTAATGGCGCCGAACGTGGGGCTTGGCTCTGTGTACCAAGGATCTGTAAGCTGCTAGTTTATGTGAGTATGTGTTGGTTTTCTGTATATGGAAAATTTAAATAGATCGTGTGTCTTAATGTTGATAGTTTAGTCTAAGGAGTTAATAACCCTGTTTTGCTCTTTTGCTAAATTTATGGTTTGGTGGAGACTATTAATAAGAATTAAAAATTTAGTGATAACCTCAAGAGAACTATCAAAACAAGCTAAAATGTCATCAACATAACGAAACCAAAATATAATATGTTTAGAAAGGTTTAATTCAAATATTTGATCTTCTAAATTATCCGTAAACATGTTAGCTGACAGAGGACTGAGTGAATTTTCCATAGGCAAACCATCTTTTTGTAGATATGTTAAATTATTGAAGGTAATCTAATTTTGACTTATGCAAAGATTAAATAGTTGAAATAACTCTAACCGTTTAACTAATTCTATATTACTATTAATCAAGAAACTATCTAATAAAGGAATACATACTTGTGGAGGTATTCGGGAGAACATGCTACAAACATCAAAGCTAACAAGTTATGATTGTGGTGGAAAATGTATGTTTTGTAGCTTGTCTACTAATTCTAATGAAAAAACACAAACTCACCTTTTTGTCTAGTCATCTATTTTTTGTATATAATTTAGCGACGTGTTGGTTTTTATATTGATATTACTTTTGATAATGGCAGCTTAGCTGTTGAAACAATTGTCAGGTTGTAATTTAATAAATATTGTGAAACTTTTTATTAATCTTATAATTATGGAGTTCCACAAAGTAAGGCTCGAGACAGTAAACTCAACAAAACAAAAAGTGGAAAGATAGAGACAACTATTATTTATTCTGTACTGTACTTGTTCATTTGCAACTAATAGTTGCAAATTTTGTGAATGTAAACAAGTGTAACACATAATTATTCTTTCTATTTATAGCCAAAACTGTACTATATGAAACTTGGTATGTTAGCTTCAATCTTAATTTACACATGTTTAGCTTTTTGTTAACTGAAACCTTGAATATTCTTTATGCAATGCTGTTCTAGTCATTCCTGAGTGATTTCAGACATTTATATGAATTCGAATGGAAGTTAATTAAAGCTTTTTGTCGGGGCTCCTACATTCCCTTTCTCTTCTTTTTAAATGCTTACTTACTTCTCTGAGACGGTTTTTGTAAAATTTATTTTTGAATCTCGCAATTCTATTTCTTTATTATAATTTAAGATAACAAAAGCAGTTTTATGATGATAGTATTGTTGTAGTAGTTAAATGTTCTATGTAAAACAAAAGTAGTTATTTTTAGAAATGGTGGAGGAGCCAGAAACCGAGTCGGTAGATGCTAATTTACGCAATACAGATTTTAATTTATTTTATTTTTTACCACAAAGGAATGTCGAGTACAAAACTGCAACTTTGTTTTTGTATATATATTCTTCTTGGGGAAACACATTTTCTTTAAGTACAAGGCTGAATGAATAATTCAAAAGATACGCCAAACTTTAGGCCAAGTCAATTTAACTTTTTCGACTAGTAGTATACACTACGGTTGTAGTAACTGGTATGATTCAACATTTACGTATTGGCCAAGAAAAATAAACAAACTTACTATTAGCATTATTAGTATTTAGTAGTAGTAATAGCTATAGGGGTTCTAAAATTAAAACATGTAGAAAATTTATGAAATTCTGCAAAACGAAATTAATGATGCTTGCGAGTGTTTTGACAGAAAGTTGTATGCAGATGCAAAATTAAATTTACTGCCAGGGTATGCACTAGGTATGACTATTTCTAGGATTGGCATGAAATTGAGATAGCTTTTAACATTACAGTAATATTGGCAATTTTTGAGTTTTTTTTATGGGTTTAAAAATAAATCAGTGGGTAGAAAACTTGGAAGAGACAATTATTTTCTGTTCTTTTTACACAGTTAATTTAATTAATACCACTTACTACTGTTATTATTGTGCGTAACCAATTGTTTCCGCGAAGAATGCGAGTTGTAATGTCAGTCGGCACTATTTATGTGTAAGGTAACGACACAAATAACGTATCAGCCAACAATATAAGCTGCCAATGTGACAAACAAACAATTAATAGTTTTATTGACATTAAAGATCGGATCGGAATTGAGGTTTTTGGATTACTGATCCTTAAACAAGGAGAAATTATTTTGACCGCGAATTTTAAGCAAAACATGCACACACCAGGTGTTTAAGACAGCTAATCACGCTTAACTAACTATACAAGCAAAAATAGTACCTAGCATCTTTTTTTGAAAAAAAAAACGCAAATAATAGAAATACTTGTTCACGACTTATAAACTAGTGTTAACACGAGCTTTCTTAGCCGTCGTGTAAAAATCTGTTGAAAGGTAAAAACAATCGGAAAAGCATGGTGACAGATAAAGAAAAGACGTATATTTCTATTGTAATTGGCAAGGTGCAGGTCAGCAGAGCGGTGGGGACGAGGGTCATCTTAAAACGGTATCGTGGTGTTAGATCATCGTGCTTTGCAAAGGTCTTTAGGACGTCCAGTGCACCGGACACCACCGTGAGTTACTGCCAGAATATAGTGAATGTTTTCCTGGTTGATTGATACTATCGGTGACTTTTAGGATTAATTATAATGGATGACGAAGGTGGTGATTGGTTTGCTGATGCTGCCGACGAGCCAGCAAAGCCGGAAGTAGCTGAAGCTCCTAAAGAAAAAGCCAAGGCCGAAGCTCAAGCGGCAGCAGCAGCTGAAGAAGCCGCCCCTGCAGCTGCCGAAGCACCACTAGAAGCTGCAACCGAAGACTTTATAGATCCTGATAAGTTACTCGTTTTCAAACATTGGATTAGGTGAGAAATTTATTTAATTGAAAAGCAATCTTTTAAAAGGAATTTCTATTTTCAGGCCAAAATTCCTCCAATACAATTATTTATATAACTATAGACACAACTATTACGACGACGTAATCGACTACTTGGATAAACGACAGAAAGGTTATTCTCGAGATGTGCCAAGAGCACAAACCTGGCCCGAAAGAGTGCTTCGATCGTATAGAAAGACCCGTGAGGAATACCTCAGGAAATTGGATGATGATTATAAGTTTGTGTCAAAAACAAAACTTAGTGGAGCATTTTTCCATTATCATAGTAAACAGTACATTAATAGAAGATATTCTTCCCTACTCTATTAACTAACTTGTGTAGTTTAAAAGAAGTAGATTTGTTCACCGAAGTGCACTTTCCTCATCCATTGTAAATTTACATGTAACAATAGACCATTAAAATAATTTACCTCTATTAGTGCTTTGTATTATTTCTAGACCCATTATGGTAAGTGAATAACAAAACTGGTATTGCCAAAAAACCTTCTAACGTAGCCTCGAAATTTAACAGATTACTTTTTAGATGGACTGATTAAATAAAAATGGTGGATGTGCCAGAAACTAAATCACTCAAGCGAATTTATTTTGACGGGATATACATCAAGCTTCTTACTACTATTGTTTATTTTAAGCAAAATTTTTAGAATATCTCACTCTCGAATTTGTACAATCACCCTTGAGTGCTCATTCTATTTTCTAAGCTTTCAGGTTTGCTGCTGCTGTAATACACATGGGCAATGATTAATCTTAAAGTTTGTTGTGTTGATATTGTGTTTCGCTATCTCTAGGTGTGCTCCCTCCAATTTGTAGACATGTTTTGTAGTTGGATGAACAATGAAATTATCTACGACAGTATATAAGGCAATGATATATGACAGACATTACTCATCTACAATTAGAAAGCAGATAAATTGATATTGGGACATGAAATACAGCTTTAATAACAAGAACTATCGCGCTGGGAGTTTATAGTAAATAAAAGAAGGTTATTCACTCGTTTTATCGACTTAAGTGTCAATATTGTGAATTAATGTTGCTATTAATTAAAAATAAAATAACCCTTTAGAAAACAGGCGTAAAAAATTATTATTGATGGTAAATCTGTATAATAAAAGCAAATTATTAAAGAGGAGGAAGTTACACTTCTTCAATGATAAATAACGAAAACTTACTTTTTGTTAACAGTTCATGCTAGTTGCTGATCGCAAACAGCATTGAAAAGTAGCAGTAACTGAGATCCGAACGTTGATTGAGTAGTTGTTGCGTAACTACAACTAGATTTATGACTTTATAGGTTTAATTACTGTAGTTTGTAATATTTTAGTAATTATGCAGTTGATTCTACTATTGGAACTATGTAGTAGTATAGCTTTTAAAGTAAGTGAACGGTATTGCTACTTAATATAATTACTTTAAAGTAATGCGTTGCAAACTCAAAGTGGTATTATGATTGTAGCAATAACTTGCCCGAAGCTACTTTAAAGTTGTTAAAACAGAAAGTTTCAGTTCTACTTTGCTGAGGCCAAACATTCCCATCTGCGCTATAAAGTCACCATTTAACAGACTACTGGATTATCTAATGAATTAGCCTAATCGATCAAATAATGATGGTTTCTATGGACAAATATTCTCGGCGGCGCCACAAAAGCACCATTTGATTGGTAGTTGGATCTGCTGTAGGTTAGTTTGAAATTTGCAGATTAATTGTGTTTTTGCACTGGTAGTAGTTAACAAAACACATAACAAGGGTGAAGTATATTCTCCTTTTTTCTTTGGTTGCCACAACCTTAATATGCCATATCTAATTATTATGTAGTAGCAGTATAAAAAATATAATGCTCATGGTTAACGTGAGGTTAAACTTTGGTTTAAACTGAGGTTTTTAAAGTTCCCATGGGACATTAGGAACTGGAAAGTGGTTACGAAAACGTTGGCTTCGTTTTATAGAAAGAGTCGCTTAAAAGTTGCAGATTTTTTTTAACCTATTTTATACTTCGTGGTAACAACAACCCAGAAGTAGAATTTGCTAGTTCCCGGTACTATTAATTAAGTGACACTCACTTCACAGTGAATACTACTTTAAAGTGATTTGTCGTGAACTACTCCATATTTATGAAATAAATAAAGATTATTAAAAGTTTCACAGTTTTATTAAAATATAACCTGACAATATTGTTTCAACAGCTATGCTGTCATTATCAAAGGTAATATAATTATAAACAAACACGTCGCTAAGGTAGATACAAAATAGGTAACCTTAGCGACGTGTTTGTTTATAATTATATTACCTTTGATAATGACAGCATAGCTGTTGAAACAATATTGTCAGGTTATATTTTAATAAAACTGTGAAACTTTTAATAATCTTTATTTATTTCATGATTATGGAGTTCCACAAAATAAGGCTTGAAACAATAAACAAGATTACTCCATATTTACTTGTAAAATATTGGGGGCCATTGATCAATTTACAATTTTTATGATCGTTAATAGAAGCATTACTATAACCTTCAATAAAAGTAACAAATGGATGCCAAATTATTATGCCTTAGGAATAATATAAAAATGTGTTTAAAAATATTTATATCATGTTATATCAACTTATAAGTATTTTTGTCATACTTTATTAAAGACATTTTATTTAAAAATATATTTAAAAAAGGCGAGTTGTTATTTTTCAATCTACCTTCGTCACATTTAACAGAACAACAAGAAAAGTTGCGATGGTTTATAATTTTGATATACTGGAATGACAGAATAATTAAACATTTCATCTCTCTTTGTATTAATAAGTACATATTACAAATAAAATAGTAATACACTTTGTGACACAATGACAGTAGAATAATTTTTAAGTAGCAAGAGAAAAGCGCCACCACGCGACACGATGTGTCAAAGAGAAATTAAGTTCCACCAAAGTAGCGATTATTATGCCGGCACGTTCCCGCTATATAGCCTAAACGTAACCGAAACCTAGCTGAACAAGTCCCAGAGAGTTTACTGCAACGTATTTGCTACCTAAAAATTGTTTCCCATTTTGGTTCCAAGCACGTAATAAAACCGTAGCAATTACGTGCTTGTGACTAGTCACAAAAACTTAATAGTTCCACCAGTAGTTGCTAGTACGTAGCGACGACTAAAAATGCTGCTTGGGATAAGAACTAACAGATTTGGAATTAGAATCTGAAAAACGGATTTTTTTAAGTCCTCCGACACAAATTTCTCAGAGTTTGTAGCGATGTGACTTTCATATTTGACTCCAAGATTCATTTAAAGATAAAAGACAAAATTATTTCATTCAAGCCTGTCACTGTGAAAGAGTTAATTTCATTCTAACTGTAATTAGTTAACCCATTTCGTTCAGAGAACTTTACTGCTAAAATAATGGACTTTTTAAAAAATAAATGGGCAATTTGTGGTTGGAATAATCAACTTTAATTCCAATTAACAAATGGAAGAAAATTACAACTTTTCACTATTATGTAAAGCGAAATGTTTACTTTTTCACAATTTTTATACAGGAGGTAGAATCATTTCACGCACAATATAGTTTTATGTGCATTTTGTTTCCTCCAGGAAGCTCGAAACTTATCTTAGTATATACCAAGCAGTGGTAGTGCAGTCAAACAGCTCATCCTTACCAAGTGATTGGGCGTGATACATTGAGTACCTATCGTCAGAATCAGCTTGCATAGGGAAAGGGTCTTTAATTTATAATGTCCATCACTTCAAACAGTAGAGTATGTAAAATATTTTCTCAAGGGGCTTGACACTTGAGTAGTTTTGACAATATCTTCTTAGCAATCCAAATTAAATGACCGATACTACCTCCCATGTAAAGATTAATTGGCAGATTGGAATGGCAATTTATTCTCTTCACTATCATGGCTCAGCTATCTCATCTTCATTCCAGTTCCGGATTCCATCTCGTAGTTGCTTTGCATGAAACGGGATAATACGTGGATCATTACTTGCACAGCTCGTGTAGTCATGCATGTAAAAATGACATTCCATCTTTTCCGAGCTCTTTTGTTTACTGCCACAAACGGAATTATTTAGACTTGTAATAATTCATAATTCCGCAAGTCGCATTTGCACCAACTGGTGCAAATATCATCCAAAGTTAATACATTTCTTCGTAACATTATATAACGTTGGCTTAATGTTAACCACACACGCGATCCAGCTGCTCTCATTCGAAAAACCTCTAATCAGCCTACTTGCGATCGACCCACGGCAAAACACCGCTGCATGACAAACAAGGAAATACCAACGCATACTTGGAACCGTCCACTGCGCAGTACCCACGAAGTCACATTAATATGGTAATGACTTCCACAATATACAGTATATAAACCCGGCTGCTGCAAGTCCATATTCAGTCGTTTCATCGACTCCACCGAACCATGGACTTGGAGCAGGCCTGGTAAGAAACCTTTTTATTAATTAATTGTAGGGGATCTAGAATCTGGTGTCAGGGGTACTGATTACCTGATCCCTATTGTGCTTAGTTGCAGTATTTTAGGAGCCTAGAAGTTAGTACCCATTGGTACCGCTTACCTGGTTTCCTAACGCTTAGTTGTAGGAGATTGTTGCTAGTACAGGCTGGTTCCCACCACTCTCATGTGTAATATTAGTTGTAGCCGCCCTGCCCGTCTTCATATTTATGTTTGTAACCTATTGTATTGTGACTTGTTGTTTAGTATATAATTAATTTGTGACGTTTTGACTCGCAGAGATCCAAAGTAGTCCATGCCTGTATGATAAAATGGGGATGTAACTCTCCAAATCTGCAACTCCGGAACAACTACTTGGAAGTTTTCTTTCTTCGCATTTTGGTCAGTTAGTCTAACAGTCAATCATTCACGCCGTTTTTTAATTTCAGAAATGACACGTTCTTGTCGATGATGACCACTCGTTTCATGGAGCCACTTTATTAACAGTTTGGTGTAGGGATAAGCTGGATCAAGAAAGTTCTTCACATGGCAATAAACTTTAGGCAGCATCAATTCTTCCACCAAGGATGATTACGCCATTTTTATTTATGCATGGGGAAAAGTTGAGACAGTCGGCTATTCTTATCCAATTGTTGATCACTCATCAACACGTTCAATTCATTTAAAAATGACTCTCACTGGACACTCTTAATATATATTTGTTCTGCTTCTTTCATGTCTTCCAGGGTGAATTTCTCTCCATTTTCTTAATTGAGGGAAGGAACTAGGCAAATTCTGTAACATCAGTATTTACTTGAAAAATCGAGTTATTTTTTCTTTTAGTCAAGTATTCTTATCGATCCAACAACAAATGACACACTTCTTTATTCCGCAACATTCTAGGTCGCCTGATATTCTGAAATATCATGAGAACAGTTGCTTTGATAGTCAACGTTAACAGAGTCAAATAAAATAATTACAAAACTGGTAACGTTGTTTTATGTAGGATTTTGTTAATTTTCTTTTATTTCTTCGGGAATCTTATTGAAGTCAAGCTGAAATTTGAAATTGTCAGCTCAAGATTGCACCACAAACCCGGATTTTTTTTCAAAGCTAATATCTGACTTTAACATTATGCTTTGTTGTCGTTCAGCTCTCAACTTCTCAGGCAAAGAAAGTAAATAATTAGAAACTTTTCCGAGTTACTATTTCATTTAACTACATATTTCAAATTCTCCACTTGTTTGTCAGCCACCATACAAATTATTCATTATTGCTGAGAGTGCTGCTGAAAACTTACCCTTAAATGCTGAACACGGTGAAAAGTGAGCTCCGAGAAGTAATTGGTCTTGTAATAATAATAATAATAATAATCTTTATTAAAGTGTACATACATACATGTTAATTTAAAAAAAAAATTAAGAATGGTATATAAGAAAAAAAAAGAATGGTTTATTATTATATATAACATACAGATAATTATTTAATTAATTCTTGACACTAAATAATATTAATAAATTTTTGACAATATTCTAGACACTTTAATTAATCAGTATGACACCTTAATCACACGGCGAGGTTCAGTTGTAGGAGAATCCTAGTCCTGCTCTTCCACCTAAACCGCGAGTAATAGGTTAACTAAGATATGATCCGTACAAGAGGCACTTAAATATAATAAAGCAAAACTTTTTATTTACAAATTAAATATTTCTGTAGAAACAACGTGTAGCACTAGCTGTCTTTCTAATATATCAACGTTACTCAAATTTGAATGTAACAGACTTACTGAGCAGCGAAGAGTTCCTTACGAAGCTTAGCCTTGAATAACTGTAAGGTACATGATTTATAGCTCAATGGTAGATTGTTGTATAATGGGTATATTTGATACGTAAAAGATCGCTCAAAAATAGAAAGTTTATGAAATGGAGGAGATATGAGTCCTCTAAATCTAATAGATATATTATGTATGTCTGATCTAAATGTAATTTTATCGTATAAGTATGGCGGTTTTTTATTCAATAATATCTGATGATAAAGACTTAGCGACTGCAATATTCTGCGATTCTTCATTGTTAACCATTCAGCATCAACCAATTTGTGAAAAATGTGTTCGTGCTTTCTAATGCCATAGATGAATCTTAGGCAAGCATTTTGTATTTTTTGAATTCTATTAGTAGTAACGCTATCAATAGCTGAATTGTATATAGATGAACAGTAATTAAATTGAGACAACACAAATGCTTCACACAAACTTTTTTTACCTCGCTGCTTAAATAAGAACGATGCGGGTATAATTTCTTTAGATTGCCATAAGCCTGACAAATGTATTTGGTAACTTGATCTCTGTAGCGAAATGTATTATCTAGAATTAAACCAAGGCTTTCAGCTTTAGAGACAAAGGGAATTTTGACATTGTCTATGTTAATATTAATAACATTAACTAACGTATTACATCCTTTCTTATTTCCAAAAAGTAAGGCTGCTGATTTGGTTGGATTGATTTTAACGAATGCTGATTGGAAACGTCGGAGATATATTGCAAATCGAAGTTAATTTCATCAGTTGCTTTTCTCCATTCTGAAATGGGAAACGAGTGGTATATTTGAGTGTCGTCAGCATACATATGGACGTTTGTAAATTTGATCTGTTGTATGAAAACTGAGGTATAAATGGAATAGAGAAGGGGGGCGACAATGGAACCTTGCGGCACTCCTTGTTTTACAGGTAAGGCACTCGAAACTAGATCATCAAGTTTAACTGATTGTGTTCTATCAGTGAGATAACTGGTAATAAGTTGCGTAGCGGACTGACTTAATCCTAGATACTTTAAGATTCTTATCATAATTTTTCATGATTAACTGTATCGAATGCCTTACTGTAATCCAGCAGTACCAGAACCGATAGCTTGCCTTGGTCTGTAGCCCTTAAAATATCGTCTGTCACTTTAAGCATGGCAGTTGTACAACTGTGTTCTGGTCTAAATCCTGATTGAGTAGGAGGTAGGAAATTATGATTTATTATAAAATTACTTAATTGGTTATGAATAATTCTTTCTAAAATTTTCGACAATATAGGTAGAAGACTAATTGGGCGTAGATCCTTAAATTCTTTGGGTTGTTTGACTTTAGCTAATGGTTTAATAATAGCATGTTTCCACATTTGCGGGAAAACGTTTTGATCAATACAATAATTAACTATATGAGAAATGTAGGGGATAATAAATGGGCAACATAATCTTATCATGGTTATGTTAATATTGTCATTTCCACAAGCATTTGATTTGATTTTATCAATAATTTTAGAAATCATCTCGTTGTCTACCAAACAAAAGTTAAAGTTTAATCTTGATAAGTATTTTCATTATAAATGTTTAAATATGACGATTGTTGTCTGCTATTAATATTATGAGTACTATTTACAAAATAATCATTGATGACGTTGACGTTAGAGAGATTATCGGGAATGGCAATATTTTTATGTTTTTCGAGATCTAACTTTTTAATATGCTGCCAAATTGCCGTGAAGGGTAAATATATGATTAAAATATGCTCTTTTTTCGTATTTTAAAGTTAAGTTGGTTAGATTTCGAAGGGATTTGTAATAATCCCAATGCCTGGGCAAGTTAGATTTACGAAATCTTGGCCTTAGCTTTATTCCTAAGTGACATCAGATATTTCAGATTATCTGTAAGCCATGGAATACAGGGCTTGGGTGATCTATAAGTTTTTAGAGGGGCATGTTTATCAAATAATTGTAAAATTAAGGAATTAAGAAATTCCAACTTTTTGTTCACATCGCCTATACGAAACATGTAATGAAACGGCATTGCTTCTAGGTCTAACTGAAATGCATTAATATTAATGTTTTTGAAGTTTCGGAAAGTTTTAACTGTTGGTTCATTAGATTTCGCATCAGTGATGTCACAGAATTCTAGATCATGATCGGCCAGATGACAGTCAATTACGCCACTATCTGCAATTATTGAAGTGTCCGACACAAGGATCAGATCTATTAGTGAATATAATCTAGTCGGTTGATTGATTATTTGATGTAAACCAAAGGAATCAAGTGAATTTTGCATAAATTTTGTAGCAGTATCATCTGGTTGTAAAAAATTAATATTAAAATCACCCACGCAAACAATTTTGTCAGATGAAGATGTACAGGCCATAATCGAATTCTCGAATTGGTCAAGAAATGGTTTATAATCTTTACGGTAAGGGTTATAAATAACACCTAAAACCAACTTAGCTCTATATGCACTAATAGTGATCCAGATTTGTTCATAATTTACCTGTCCAGTATCGATAATCAAAAATGGAATCGTTTCTTTTATATAAAATGCAACTCCTCCTCCACCACGATTTAAGCGATCTTTACGTATAAAATTATAATTTTCAATTCCTACATTTAAATCTGATATATCTTCGTTTAACCACGTCTCGCTCACGCCCAGCACGTCAATTTCATTTTCAGTAATAAGAGTTTTTACCTCAGATAATTTAGGTAATAAAGAGCGAATGTTAATATGCGCTACTCTCAGGACACACCTATGAGCCATCAATACAATGTCCTCCTAAAAAAATGATTGAATTTCAGCATTAAATATACAGTTACTTAAGGCTTTACATAAGTAGAAAAGTTATATAATAATTAGGAAAAATCTAAGATGACATTACTTATTTTAAATTAGTACAAGTAGAGGTAGTGCTTTGTATTTGATAATGAGATAATTTGCTAAAGGATAAATAGAAGACAAATAGAAAACAAACTACTCTGAGGTTCCCAAAGACACAAAAGATAAAGTATTAGATATTGACAACTATAAGTAAATAAACGTAAATGTGGGCAAACCCAGATAAGTTAACTATTAAATTCTTATTGCTAAAATGTACGTATACCTACAACTAAAATAATAACTTATCTTTGTTTCTGATAAGAAAAAAAAAGTTTTGTTCGGAAGTATTAGTAGATTAGAATTAATGAACATAAACAATATCAGTCAGGAAATAATTTGATATACAAGACGTTCTATTCTTTTTTTTTTTAATTTAAACAATATTCCTTATATAAGTGATTTTGGTTAAAATTTCTGTACAATGTAAAAGAACTTAAATATGTCTTTATAGTGATAACTAAAGTGATTGCTGTTAACGTAAACATAAAGCTGCGAAATTTTTAATATTACAATTTGATGCATGTGACTATTCAAAGTCGGTTTTTTTGGTAATTTTCTTTACCCCATCCTTTGTTTTTATGTAGATGGAGCCTTCATTGGACCATACTTTGCCTCTGCCCATTTTTTCTTGAGCCAGCTTAAAGAGTTCGACACGTTGTTTGGTCAAATCTTCACGGATAAAAATCTTTGATCCTTTTAATTTACCCTTTGCTCGATAAATATGATTTTTTATATTTCTGGAACAGAATTTTATTATAATTGGTGGGTTACCATTACCATTCCCAGATAAACGATGACAAACATCAATTGCTTCTTTTTTTAATTCTATGTCCATTTTATCTCGGCACATTTCGATGACAATCTCATCAGTGTTTTCGTTTTGTGCTTGTTCAATACCATATATTCTTAAATTATTTCTTCGAGAATATTGTTCTTGCATCTCCAGTTTTATTTCCAGATTATGTATCTTCTCTTCTTGTTTAGCACATACATCATTAACCATAGTTTCCCATTTGCTTTTAATCGCTGTACAAATTTTATCCAAGATAAGATCGGACGTTAGAATTTTTTCCACTACTCGTTGTATTAGTGATTCTTCGTTACGTAATACTCTCTCGGTCATTATTAATTAGCGTTTTAAATCGTGATAAAGTAAGTAAAACCGGTAAATATTTAATACGAGTTAGAACAGACTTCACGTGGTAGATAAGATTCGCTCCGCTTTATACACACGTCTATTCAGTTCGGATGCACATGCTCGAAATTGTAGTATTTAAGAGGTGACTAATCTCGCTCAGAATAATTTTTTTGGCTGACCCAGTCCTTGGGATCTAACTTAACTTGATGAAACATTTTGTGTCTCCAGTGATCGTGATGGGATATGATCTGTATTTCATCAGTATATCAAATACTGAATTAAGCAGATTAGGTCCAACTAGTTAGTAAGAAAAATCACTCAATGATTTTCCATGCGACTTCGCTGCAGCATCGAAAACAAGACGAGGATTATAAGCGAAGAACCATAGAAGATGTCATTTTCTTTCACATTGTCAACTGAAACCAGGTAAGCGGCGCCCCAGGACGCTAGCTTCCTAAACCTCTGCCATTAAATAATATAAAAGGTACTTACCAGACTAGCCACGAGATCATGGTAGGATAGAGTCAAGAACTCGACTGGTTTATGTCTCGTAGCAAGTCTGTTTATATGCGGTATCCTTATGAATATCGCGAAAGTCGTTGATGCATAAATGAATATATTAACGTTTAAGACCGTATACATGAATATATTAACGTTTAGGACTGAATACATTATCATGTCAATGTTAATTCGTAGGGTCTGCTCGTGTTTATGGTTCCACGTATCCGTCTGTATTCCTTTGTTCAGCATGCAGGTGTTCCATGGCGTAGGTTGACATTGGAAAAGACTTGTGTAACATTGGTAATCATTTATGCTGGTTGGAATGCAACTTGAGACCTAAATGCCGTTTGTTCGGCATCTTTCATTTTGTCTTCTATCACTTTCCTAATTTTCGTCTATTATTCTGGTAGAAGTAACTTGAAGCATGCTGAAGGACAAATTGCTCTATAATTATCGCACTCCTTTTTTATGTATTGATTTAGTGAAATTAAATTCCCAGTCAACCGATAGTTTCTGCTCCCTCCATTTCGTTCCAAAATCCCGATAACCATTCGTTCCGTTCCTTTCCTATCCATTTTACCATTTCCGGTTTGACTTTTATGAGCAGTAGTTTTTCCATAGTTCCATATTTGTCTGACTATTTTTATGTTACTACTCCGATTTGTTTTCTTTAGTTTCCAGCTATTCTGTTCTATTTTATCCAGGACGCTCTTCCGTTTGTGTTATACTTTTCATTTGTTTCATTCCTCTTAATTTTTCCGTTTTGCTTCCTTTGCTGCTTTTTTTACTCGGTTTCTTCTTCATGTATCTTGTTGCATTCCAGTCGTTGCATATTTCTTTTAGGCTTTTTTCTTTTACCTGGTTTGTTCTTTTCCTGCATTTGATTATCTTATCATCTCACATATTTATTTCTGTCACTTTTCCATATACGGTTTAAAACTTTTCCATACCTTCCAGGATCCATTCCTATTTTTTTTAATTAGTGGAATTTCTTATCTGTTTCCTATTGGTATTTCTTCCTGTGTTCATCATTCTATAACTTGCTCATAGAATAACATCACCTGACAGGAAAAAGACAAGCCTAGATCCGGAGTGGTAAAAAGCGTTTCTAGCAACTTTGTTAGAAAGAGTGGTTTCAGCCAGAATAAGTTTTCTGTCAAAAGAAGGAGGCTTAGAAGTTACAGCCAGTAAAACTCAGTGCCCGAATCTACATTGTCTCAGATGACTCCTATTATCTTGTTATCAAACAGCGCTTCACTACTTTAATTATCTTCCTTACGCTGCCGCTGATCAGAATACTGTAAAATATGCTGGAAACGTACCTGCGGTGACATGTACCGCAAACCTGAATGCTCATTTGCAGCGCCAAAAATTGATTTCTCCGATGACGTTCTATGGATTCCTGGAGCAACTGATTGCTTGGCTTTCTTTTCGGTGAGTCTGTCGGCTGCCTGCCTGGGCTACTACAAATGGCTCTTCAGAATTCAAGTTGAATATCCTAAGCTTTTTCTACTGTATTTAACAGTATTGCGCCGATACCCACTGACATGCAGTTCTGCATTCCTTTCTTATAGTAGTCAACTTTTTGGTATTCGTAGCGACCAGTAAAAACTTGAAAGCCAATAAGCATTCCTTCTTTGTTGTTTAACGATATATAAACTACAGCAACACAGTCCTCGCCAGTCAACTTGAGTTTTAGTCAGTGATTCGAAATAGTGTCATACAATGTCCCAGCCGACGGCCATCCTGAAAATGAACTCTATGGGCAATTACAGAATAACTGTTGTAACATTCGTTTAATAGGTGAATTTTTTGTGTTCATAATCTGCGCTCTAAAACCCTGTATCACGACAATAGTTTTCACCAAATCGCGGCAAATGCAGAGGAAGAAAACACTGATTCCTCGTTAACTATTAAAAACTTTGGAAATGCACGTACCTTATTAAAAAAATACCGCTAAGAAAGAGAGGGGGAGGAGTGATACTTTTATGAAAATCTCAAATCAAGAAGAACCTCGAGAGAAGTTGTAGCTTTGCTTGCATTTTAGGGTAAGTATGCTACTTTTTAGATTATAAGTTTCTAAGATTACATTTCACTAAAATTCGAAGTTTCAGGATTTTAGAAATTCTCAGGTTCAAGATTTTAGGATTCTTAGATTTGAAGATTTTAAGCGTTTACTAGACTTATTAGCCTAATAATTCGAAATTGAGATGTAGTTAACTAGTTGCAAAACAAAATGAGTCTTTTAAGGCACTCGCCTTAATCGATATGGTTCTAGCTCTATTTAGGTTTAGTTCGGGCGAAGGACTATTCTTTTCAACCAGTTACACTTTGCCCACATGACCAGCCTGTAGATGCACCCGTTACTGGCTTTTGAAGTATCTATGTTTAGAACAAAATCGGTGCTGTTTCGGCATATGGTAATCTTTAGTATTGGTACAAAACTCCACGAAACCTAAACCGTCATGGTCAGTATTTCCCAATCGGGTAAAAATCCGATGTCAATATCTTGAAAAAATAACACCTTTGTAACAGTTGCACATTCAATGTCAAAATGTCAATGCAATTCCTCTAGCAAGCAGAATCTCACGGTATTTTAGTGACATGTTTGCCACTTTTTAAAGGGCAGCAGTTCCCATTCCGGAATCTGTAGGGAATCTCCACCAAATATCTGACTGGGTTGTATTAGGAATGTCAGAAATTACTTGTAATTTTATTGCTTTGACTTTCAAATATCTAGATTGCCAGAATTCCATAACTTTCCAAATGGACATATGCAACTCGCAGAGGACCTCCTTAATAGAGATGAAGAACTATACCATACAGTGTATATCGTACAATTTAACGCGCTTCCTGACAAATGATTGCCTTTAATCCAGGCTATTTCGCGAGGGTGGAGCTCCTCAAATCCCAAATGAGGCCAATGATTCCACGTTAGTCTTGTTTAGTTATGTAATATGTATTCCTCGTTTTTTTGCGGATATATTCAATCAGAAAGCTACTTCTGAATAAAATGACTACATTTTGCTGGTTGATGTGGATTTAATTTGGTGAACTTTTCGGAATTAAAAGAAATCTCTGAGAAGACCTGACTGCGTTTCCATGAAAACCCTATCGAAAAGATATAGCTATTTAAATGACAGAACCCATAAAAGATTATTTATCGTGAATTTGGGACGAGATTTTGTACGTTTTCGGATTATCAATATTATGTTTGACAATGGGCTACTGGACGTTATCACCCAATGGATCAGCAAGTTCCAAGAAGTGCGAGTTAAAGCGTATAACCGCAGACTAAATATACCCCGTCAACAAATCAATGGACAAAGATTCTTTTCAAGCATAATGCAACGTTCTTTTTAAATAATACAAAAAATGCTGTTTTGTTCGTCTATTAACAAAGAAATATTATTACTAACACTAATTACAAGCATTATAATTATAAAATGTTTACGAACTTAAACTAGATTATTTACAATATTTATCTTTAATATTTATCTCGTACTATACATTTATATTCTACTAATTTACGATGCGCGTATTCATTTAACTCGTTGACTAATGACTGCCCCCTAGATTTGCGTCGCGTTATATATCCCTACAGGACTGCTGGAACGCACTAGAATTATTCTCGTGCATTATGCGTCATACATTCTGGAATGCTGTAGAAAGCTGTCGATACGGCGAGAACTCTCGCGTGGTTTCCCCGTTCATTACAATAAAAACAAGTAATACTGCTTTCTGCTCTAAGATTGGTTGTTTTTTAGATATTTATGTAGGTGTGGCAAAATATAGACCGAGTGGAGTTACACGCGTTCTCCGGCGTTCTACTCATCGCTGGAGTGGAATGTCCACACAAAATCCTAGGTCACCACCTATGGTCAACGAGTCATCTTTCCTGTCAGGGTTCAGATTTGTGATTATTCTAAGCAAATATGCGGCATCGGAATTATTATTACGTGAATGAAAATTCACCAAACTGAAACTTCTGGATAATCCTCTTCACTGAATTAATTCACTAACAACAAAATCGATACGGTATACTACTAAAACTTGCTACGTTCTAACTGTACTGTAAATATGTGACAATTATATTACTTGCACGCGAAGGTAGAACCGAACGCAAGCGTTAGGGGCAACCCCCTAACTTTGGGCTTCAAGAGCCGCTGTCCGACTGCCTCGGAAATTCGAAAACTATCCAAACTTTGAAATAAAATTAAGAGAGGGATATTTAATATTTAATAATAACCACCACTCATATAAAAGCTGACGATAATAAAAACGGACTTGATAAACTAAATATTTTTATATTCTTATTACTAAGATACTGAACTATAGACTGCTTTTTCAACTAAAAACCCAAATGACACCCAAAATGATTTCTAATCGTGAGAATTTCATTTACTTATTTAAAAATGCAAAGAGAAAACATTTAATATCTAGACGCAACGAAATATTCTCCTAATATACAGGACAGTACTAAGATTATATTTATAAATTCATTTTCCAATTTATTAAAATAGATTCTAAAATTTTAACACGTTACATCGTGTCTACATGAAGACGAAGTCTGGGAGGTACGATCTCAAGTTTTTGACTTGCATAGACTCAACGAATCCAACCATACTGGCTGCCAACTAGTTATACTAGAGTTGTGAAGAGGCTCGTGAACGAAATCGGGGACAGCGCTGCATACAGCATTCGATCTTACTGAGCGCTATTTCGGATCTGGCAATGGTGTCACAATTGTGTCCTTTTACTAAACTATTATTTACAATGAAGTTACTAGGTTGGCAAATGGCTCTCACATGTACAATGCTACAGGTTGATGATGTGATCCGAGTACGGGTGTATACATACGCCCCACTCGCCGATGAAAGTGTTTATGGGACCTATTAGTCGTCATTGTTGCTCTCAAACTACACATAATGTGCAGAGAGTTACATCCGCGATGGATGGATAACGTTAGGTTGAGACGACCTTTTATTTACCGAAACTTAGCTCGGTGCACCTTGACTGGTCCTACGTGGAGAGGCGGCCACTGACTAAGTCTCTTTGAAATATTTCTTCTCTTAAAGACAAAGGTGACTCAAACAGAGGAAAGTGTAGAGTTTGTTAAAGAAGTTAAAACCTCTCGGTCAAAGTGTCAAATTCGTTGAGACTTTTGTTGCAAGCTCGGAAAATTATCGTCACAACTTGTACGAACTGCCATCAGAATATACCGATTAATCAATGTATGGTATGTACTCTGTTCTGTACTTTTCGTCTTCAATTGACTAATTTGATTTGCAACATGCCCAACACGTTGATACTACTGACATGTACGCTCCATGCTCTTATTTAGTACTGACGTCATTTTCCTTATTATGCTCCTAGGAACTACAGACATCATGCTTACTTCATGTTACCCTAATATAGACTACTTACTCTTCACATTCTCATTTTTAAACTACTGACTGAAGAGGTTCATTGTCCAAATGGATTGGTTTCAACGTTTCAATGTCAGCGGCATTTATTATAGCCTACAGAATCACAAAGGCTACTTTTATACAGATAAATACCAAACCTACCAAAATATAGCTGTGCTGGAAGTATCAGCTTGACCTAAATAACACTTCTTTAGTTTTTGCCGGCTAACCCCAATAAGTCAGAGAGGGGCGGGGTAATACAAGATAAGAAAAACAAGCGCCACTTCGTTTTCAAAACCAATTCTCATTACTAAAGCTTCAAACTTATTAGATAAACGAAGAAATAGATCTTTTACTAAAATATGGACAACTTCCACAATTTTGGTCGTACGGTGCATATACACTTACAGGTGACAAGCTGGAAAGCAAATATTAAAACCACAAAATAAATAAATAGTAATAAATAAAACACAAACATGTAGTGAAATGTAAACTTTCTAAGTAGGGCTTTATTGTTTATAGCAAATTGTAAACGTTCTTAATTATGTTGATTAAGGATTTTAACAAGTTTAGTAAAATCGACAGGCTGGTTATAAATCTTAAAAACTACCCTATGATAATTTCACTACTCGAGATCTCGTTTGAACCAATACTTAAACACTAACATGCATGAATAAATAAATTGTATAAACGTTTTACAAATACATAGACACATAGATAAAATGACACAATTTATATAAATACATACAGTTTCAAACAAGCATCCCACCATTCGATGACCCACGGATGATACGGTTTAAAAGCCTTGCTAGGGTTTTTTTGTTTCACCTCTTCCGGTATAATCTTGCGTTATGTACAACAACCCTGTAGGTATGTATGCAGGTACGAACCCAAAAAGGGAGACTTTTAAATTAAACCAAATCCAAGGTCAAAGTGCAAGAAGAGAAAAAACGAAAACCAAAAGAAAAGACCTAAAATATAACATACTCTGTATGTGGTATTAATTTTAAATATTTGAAAAGAATTTAACCTTTCGATAAACTGAAAGATCTTTTATTAAACGATTTCTTCAAGGCAAATGATAGGGACTTGTTACCTAAAATAGAATAAGATTTTAATGAGATTTTAGCACATGGTGGAAAATAATAAAAAAAAAAGGTTTACCTAAGTGGTTAACACCAGAGTCTAATCCGTCTAGTCGACGATCGACCAAATATAACCATTCAAGTGATCGATTTGATGGACGCGAGATTTTCTCCGCTAAAGCGAATTATACTAAACCAATTTCCTAATTCATCTCACAATAACCATCCTCTAATGAAAGCCCACCATTTTGTTATACTTAACGGACCATTGTGAATGCGCCAGCGCAAATTTACGATAAAGAGAGGGAGAGGAAAACCAGTGACAACCAAAACTAATGGAGAAGCTTGGTTTTAAGCAGTGATCATAAAACAATCAATAGGTTGTGAATTTCAACGTTATATTATCACAAAACCATTGACAGAAGTTGCACCTTTAAACTTGTGCAAAAACATGGCTTTCGATGAGAAAAGAAGGTGCTGAAAATTTGGGATAACTTAAAAACTTTGTATTGTAAAATTTCTGCAAAACTAATTTGCATTGACAATTGTCAGCAAATTAGTTATTGCACGTAAACTGTCAGACAAATTAAATGAGACTCGTATAGGTAGTTAGAAGATTAGCTGCGCTCACAGGTGATTGTTGAGTTGCCTAAATATATCAGGATCGATCTTTAAAAAATTAACTTAAAAAAATATTAACTATAAATACGCTAAGTAATAGAAATAATCTATAAAATTTATTATACCTTTAGATGATTTCTTTTCAAAATAAACGCCGAAAAGAGCGGAAAACTTGATTTTTCTTTTTTAGTTTGCCTCTTTATAGGTGATTTTATAATAAACATGTTTTTAATTAAATAAAATCCTAATTTTATTTATTAAAATTAAAAACCAAAAAGAACAAGATGTAATCACAAGAAGAGGTAGGTAAGATGATTGTAAGGACAAAACCAGTCTAGCTCATTGGTAAAAACACTGTCTTTCTGTGCAACTGATCACCGGTTCAAATCCCGACATTGCTTTGCTGCATAATTTAGGTTAGGAGGAGGTTTTTAAACAGTTTTTGGTACATCTGTTGACCCGTGTTCGATTCGCATTGACAATTGTCAATATGATTAGGGAATAACGGGTTCGGCAAAATATGTTTAATTCTGCATCTTTGATTTTAGTTTGTGTTATTCAATAGGTACTCAAATTACTATTGGAGATGACATGCACTTAAGATGTAGGTAAATGCTTAATAAAGTGATAAGTATATCAATTAAGTAGTTTATCGAGAAGTAGAATAATTTAATGCTGCATTGATTACATTATTGCCATAATACCGTAATTTTTACTGATTTTAATGATTTTAGAGTTTTTCTGTTACTGAAAGGTATTTTTGTAATATGTGAGCTCGTATAGTTTAAAACATTTAGTATAACTAGTTGGTAATTGTTTGATACTATTCCTAGTGAATCTCTGAGGCATATTGTAGTTTACATCTTATACAACTATAAATTGTTGAATTTACTCATATTAATAATATTTTCTGAATTAATGGTAAAAAGAGGTTGAAACTATGTCGTATTTTCGTTTTAGTAATGTTAAATTTCGTTTTCATAAAGAACTTTAATTAAAATAGTTAAGTATGCGCCTTAAAAACCTTAACGTAAGTAATAGCAGACAATTTCATCTCGAACGTCTGGACTCTAATGAAATCACGTAAATGATAATTACACAAAGTCGTAAACCATACCATAAATCACGTGCTTATGACATCATAAAATTTTATAAGAATTTTTGTAACTTCTTACAACGTCATTTAAAATGCAAATGTTCAGAGAAAGGGTAAACTTTAAAAATTTCATGCAAATTTTACTACACATAAAAACTTTTTCCAATTTCATTTGTTTGGGAATGAAATTTTTTTACTTCTTTTATTGAACTTATATTTATTTATATGTTTTTTGTCGGGATAAGTGTGAATATAAAGATAGAACCCGGATAATAATTAATATTAAATTCTCCACTTTGTATTAATCATTATTAGACTTCAATGAATATCCAAATTTATGGACTCGGTCAGGCATAACTATACGGGAAAATTTATGAACAAGCAAGCGTGGGACGATTCTAATAACGAAGGAATAAGTAATTGACTGTAATTTATTCATCAACCCTTCGCTTTATGTAAGGTATTGTTTATTACTGAAGTTGTAGTTGGTCGTTATTAGTCATTAGCTGTGCTAACAAACGCTTTGTCTAGTAACAGATTAGCTTTATCCGTTTATTAAAAATGTGTTTATTAACTTAGAAGTTACTATTCAGTCCAATAATGAAAATCGAACTGGAGAAAAATTACAAACAGCAAAACTTTCTTGACTGAGATATCGTAGCTAAGAGTAAGAGTTGTAATGCCCCGGTGTCCCCCCCACTAGACGATCTCGGCTCAAGTGATTCTACCCCCGTAAATCCCAAATATTTAACAAAACGGAAGTTAGCAGAACACTACCAACCTCACAAATGAGAAATGTTATGATGGTAAATATAGCAAAAAGAACAAACTGGATCCTACGTGGTCATTACTTTTTATAACATGTGACCATAGTTGATAGCTATTGATCCACTTAATACGGACGGAAGGAGAGAGATAAACACAAATAAAAGAACACTTAAATATGATTTTAGTATTTTATTCTTAATCTCGAGCGAGGATGGGCGGATTTAAACAGACACAAAATAAAAAGGCTAGTTCTGTAAAAACCTCCTTGAAAATATGCTAGCCCAGATTAAATACATAAACGCTTCACGTTCAATAGTAATCAAATTATTATTTAGTTGTATTACAATGATTTTTTTGATTACAATGGACAATACAGATCAATAAATCAATTTATCAATTTTATACAGTTGTGTGTTTATACAAGGTATTTATAAATAGTTCAAACGTAAATCTTTCATTGATATAAAACATCAAAAGCACGTGAAATTGAATCAAACATATGGAGTTAATATAAACTAGAAAAGGTAAACGTGCCAGTTTAAAATGAATAATGAATCATGGCAATACATTTATATTTATATAGATTAGACATATGAAATAAGAAATACCAGCAAACAAAATAATAGTTTGAGGGTTCTCTTACACGACCTATCATGGGTTTTTTACCACTGTGGAGATTAATACACTCTCAAATAAGAAAGAAGTTTGTACATAGGGAAATAACCTCTTAGTCACAAAGTATATCATTTAGTTAGGCTGGAAAATCAATCAAATCAATAAATACTGACTGTGAAACACATAAGACCAGGGATTGAAGAGAGAAATAATAACGGTCCGGGCCTCATAACTGTTTTAAATGCGAGATAATTGCTGTAAAAGAGTTATTTATGTAAAGAGGAATTACGTAAAAAATAAACATTCTGTTTCTTTTAAAATCCACTCGCAAACACTTTTTAAGTACATATATAGTATTATAGGGTTAAAAGTAAAACCTTTGGTGAAAAGTCTATCGCATTGTTTAAAATAGTAATAACTTTTTTTGTCTTTTTGTTTATGTATATAACACAAAATAGACTCAAGATCAAGAAGGAGTATATAATAACAAGCGAAGTATTTTAACACTCTTAATTCTCAGTTGAAATTTTACAAGTATTTAATCATTCTAATTCTGTTATAGACCTTTAATATCGCTCAATTTCGGGCTTTAAAACGATAACTGTTATTATAAATCTTCCCTTTTTGAAAGAGTTATGAAAGGAAAGAAATTTCTTTTTTCGGTTCTTTAATAACAGTTATGCAGATTTGAAATACAAATATTGGGCCTTCATAATTGTTTCATAAATGACCGATAAATAACTCTTTCAAACAGTTATTTTCGTTACAGTTTCAATCCCTGCATAAGACACATAAAACAGTAGTAGTATTTAAGGCACGAATAACATGTCCAGTTAAAAATGCTGTAATAAGACTATAAAGTTAATAAAACATTATTTTCTAGTGATATTTACACTTCAAAAAAGGACAGATTTGCAAATTATTATGAATTATCAAAACGGGTCTTTTAGAAATTGAATTACCATTTAGATTTTGGCTTATCTATAGTTTCAAACGATAGATTTGGGTTTTATATTAATTAAATAACATAAAATTCACATCACACAACTAGAATCAACATAAATAAAACAAATAAAAACAAACTTACATGAAGGAAATTACTGTAAAAGCAAAGACCAAAATGGCTACCTGCTTCTTATTACATTTTTTATAATCATTCTTGTTTAAAACAAAATAGCAACGTACCTAACAACAAAAATCAAATTACCAACTTTAAAGAAACTGTAATGAACATCCCTAAACATTTTATATTGAACCAAATAGTTGTTATTTTTAAAAATAAGTATATATTGTTCTTGTACCTGTTACATACAGGTACAAGATACAGGTACAAAATATCATTCTGATTACTATCGGGCTTCAAACCAACAATCGATTTCTATGAGTTTTAGGTTGTTTTCTACGTTATTCATTGTATCATTCGATTTGGAAACAAATTGCAAAATTTTATGATAAATATTCCGATTCCCAGTCGAAATCAATCCCAAATATCGATTTTAAGAGCTAGGGACAGCTTTCTTTCACCACCATGCTAAGGAAATGTGATGTATATACCATTTAATTTGCTAGCTCATTGCAGAACTTTATGAAAGATATCATTCTGATTGTGGGGTATTTCCGCAAATTCCACTGGTCAATTTTACAGGTTAACTTCACACTGGTCTGACCTGATATATTTCGACCAAAATCATTCCAGTACCCCATAAATAATAATAATTTACAAGTATTCCTAATATATTTACTAGCATAAATAAAATAGTTTGTTATACACATTTGCAGCGCTGCCGATTGGCGGATAATTTTCAGATTTGCGGATAAATTGAAGTACTCCGGGATAATTTTCTAACTCTCTCATTTATCGGATAATTTGTGGATATTTTGAATACTTCAGAAATAATAAAACTAAATTTCAATGTACTTTCTTTATAGTTTTATTAATTGAGAAATTCTTAACACTGACAAAATTTAATCTATTCTTGTTACCGCCAACATAGAAACTTGGCAACGTTCATTTCAGACGTAAAAAGTGATGATACTGTACAGGGTCAGTATATGCAAGTAGAACAAATATAACATAAAAATGGGCATTTTCAAGAAATATTCCAAAAGTGTAAACCAAAATAGTGTATTCCTGTGCAAGATCACATTCTAAACACTTTTTGATACTATGAGTTTTTCTCTAAAATCAACAGAAACGGCATAAATCGCATTCTTAATCTCAAATGCCGTTATTTTAGGACCGCCATTTTGAATTTTTCAATTTTCTCAATGGATTCATAATCAGCGACTCCAAGAACCCTCCCAATATAAATTTCGCTCAATTTGGTTGCGTTATTAAATTAGGGGTACAAAATGGTGGTTTCAACCACCAGGGGGGGGGGCATTTTAAACATATTACATTTTATACTGATCCAGTACTAAAGTCCATTATGAACAATCCGCCTTAGGTAATTGATATTTACGAAGTTCCGAACGGAATTCCAAAATGTGGTGGCGCACCATCCATTTGAAGCTACATGCCCCTTCATATTATTAACGTTACATCTCCCAAATAGGCTCCAATGAGTTTGTTCGTTTGATTAGACAAGTTCTAGGTGGTGATTTCAGGCAGCTTTTTTTCTGAATCATGGAGAGCCTTCAAAAATTAATAGCCTTGTATCTCCGAAACAATTAAACATCGACCTACCACTTTTGAGTTTTTTACACTCGGTATTGTACCTACTTTACTTACTTACAAGTTTGAACATAACAATGTGGAACACCTTGTATGTTTGTAAAAGCATTGTTGCCAGACCTCACCCTGTTCTAAGTCATATTCCAAATGAAGTAGAAAATAAAACTGCAATTATCAATTTCATTTAATACTACTTACATGATATTATTTATTATTTTAACTGATTCTGAGTGACAGAAATTCATTTTTTTTCTAGAAATAAGTGCAGAAACCTTTAATACCATCAGAAGCTGCATCAACAGATGCTATAATTACACTCATCAATAGATGCCCTAAAAGTAACTTGCAGCCATGCTTGTTATGCCAGTGGAGGAGGGTACATCGACTTCAGAATTGGTAAGATTTAATTAGTCTGCTTTTCTTCTTGATACAAGTCACCCCACAATTTTTAATGCGAATTTTTTGTCTGAAATGACTGTTTTTTGTTGCTAGAGGTGAAGTATTGCTTCTGCACCTATTGCATATGAAGTTTCATGAAATTATATCAGGGGGAGTTTCTGGGTACTTTTGTCAGACTACAGACTTAGAAGTGCCATAGAAGACTATAGACTATAGAAGAATAGTTTGCTCTAGCAATAAGAAACACCCATCTCGTAGATCAGACTGTCAAACACAAATGTACAGCTGATTTCAAATAAATTTAGGACATCTCCGATTCCATAGTGTAAATGTTGATTTTTATTTTCATTGATATTTAATAAATTTTATGTAGTTAACTATGAAAATATAATTTAAAGCCTGGTTCACACATTGTTAAAAACGCAAAAATCGCTCTCAAGACTTGTCCAGATTTTTTATCATGGTTTTTTTTACTGATTACACTGAATAAGTTACACAAGTATTATTCTATCAATCATCAAAAATGAACTAACTTGTCTTTATAATTTTTTTGTCAGATAGCGCTTGTGTCATTTTTGTCGTATAGCCCCTCTATGTTAAATAGTAGCGACATCGTGGAGCAAACCTGATACAAAGTTTAATAAACAAAAAATTACTACATGCATGGTGTTGCGGAATTTTAATAAAGAGTTATTCAAAAATTAGAATTACAGAAGTATATGTCATATTAATATGGTCGTTTTTACAGAACATGTATGTTCATTATCAAATTAATGTTAAACTATGAATATCTTTGAGCATTGATTATTATTAAACCTAAGATTTATTGTGACAGAATGTCAAATCTGGTAAGATTCAATGTCGCCAACGTGATTTTGCTCCAGCGGCGAGATCAATGGTTGTCGGCTACTATTTGAAAGTAAAGGGGCTATATTTTGTCGATTCCCAAGAGATCATATTGCTTTCTACAGTTTGTAGGCGTTTACGAAAATTGTATCGGATATATACCGATGTACTGAAAGCGTCCGGAAATTGTAACACTGGCGCTCTACCGGCGTTCGAAAATTAGTCGGTATATACCCGTTTCACTTACCGGATCCATGAATCGTGGATCGAAATTTATAGTCGGTAAATAGAAATCTACCAGTAAACATAACGTAAAATTCAGGTTATTTCATAGGTGTGTGTGGCTTTTTTACATACGTTTTCATTCTGCACAGTGAACATGAATAACGTGTCAGGGATATGTTTATCTGTGGTATACAAGCAAGCTTAAACACTATCGAAAAACACTTTAATAACAAACATATGGTTTTGTAGGTTAACGGCAATGAATATACCGGTTTCATCTGCCTTATGTATCAAACTCTTTACCACTGGGAAAGCGGTAGATACAGCACAATCGAATATAGGTATATAAACTCCTAGTGTCATAGTCTGTCACTGTTTCAAAAATCATGTTTTTTGAGTTGTGTCACTTTTGAAGCAAGAGTGCGATTTCTTTATTATGTTTGTTTTCGTACCTTTTTCATGACCATATGATGAGTTTTAGTTTAGTTACAGTTAGTATTACTGTTTTTGTCTACATAACATACCTTAAATGCGTATAAAATCTTGTTAATTATTAACTTTTTAGGTGTGTATTATCTTTTTGCAAAGATAATTGGTAAATCTATCAGAATAATTAAAAAAATGTAGGATGTTCGTAAGAAAAATTAAGCTGAAAATACCCACAGTTTAAACTGGAAGACGAATATTTTATTGAGTACTCTTAAAGTATTTATCATGTGAAAAATTCTTTCTTTAGACAATGTGGCATGAAAGTATGTATGCAAACATACTTTATCTCTGGAACGGCTTACACAATTGAGGCGAGTTTTGGAACACTCCATTTAGATAGATAATATGCTGGATTCAAAACTGATGTGGACAGTGTTGCCAAGATGTTAATTCTCTCATAAGCTTCATCAACTTTTGAATTCTAAATAGAATACCCTGTACATTTCTATTTTTTGAGTTTCTTGGATATTCTACACGTAATTTGTGTAGCATTCTCTATACCTAAGTTCAACCGTTTTCATGATATTTTAACATTTTTAGAATCATAGGTAACATTAAATTAGAACTTTTAATAAAGGTGTAGTAGTCCAAGCAGCGACCGCAAGATTTTGACCCATCATCGAATATACGGATAATTTATGAAAAATGTGGAAGTAGACAGTATAGAACACACAAAACCTCTTATAGGCCTATAAGCAAATCCTGGCACGACTGCAGTTAATGGCCTAATTAAAGTTAATGCATCAGTATTTCGCGTCCGTTACATAGCATCCAGGTGAAATTGACAGGATTTGTGGAGAAATACCGGTACTTCAAGAATATCTTTGTCAGCCTTACCACATCCTGGCAGAAGTGCCCAGTTGACCACCCCGAAGAGGTGGTTTTGCAGCATCTCTCGTCTGTTATGGAATATTTGTTTGCTTTGTTATTTTAGATTGAAGGTTAAGCTGCCCAAACAACAAAAAGTATTGTCAGCCTAAGCAAAACTTAGTATAAATATGCGGTAGGTACATCGGTTTTCTTAAGGTGCTGCAGAACTACTACTCCTTAAAAAGCACATTTCTACCTAAGTTTTGCTCAGACGACAAAACTTTTTGTTGTTTGGACAGCTTAATCTTCAATTTAAAAAACAAAGCAAGTGGATATTCCATCACCGACGAGAGATGCTGCAAAACCACCTCTTCGAGGTGGTCAACTGGACACTTCTGCTAGGATAGGGTGACAGACAAAGATATTCTTGAAGTATGGGTATTTCTCTACAAATCCTGTAAATTTCACCTGGATGTTATGTAACGGACGCGAAATGCTAACGGTTAGCCTTAATTAGGCCATTAACTCCAGTCGTGCCAGGATTTGCTTATAGGCCTATAAGAGGTTTTGTTTTACCTATACTTACCTACTTCCACATTTTCCATAAATTATCCGTATGTTAAAATGAAGTTAACAATGTTGAAATATCTTGAAAACGGTTGAACTTAGGTTTAAAGAACCTACACAAATTATGTGCAGAATTTCCGAGGGAACTCAAAACGATAGAAATATACAGGGTGTCCTATTTAGAATTCATGAGTTGGTGAAGCTTACAAAAGAACTAACATCTTGGCAGTACTATCCACATCAGTTTTAAATGTAGCTTATTATCTATCTAAATGTAGTGTTTTAAAACTCGCCTCGATTATGTAAGCCTTTCCAGAGATACTTAAAGGTTTGCATACATGCTTTTATGCCACATTGTGTATGTTTTTTCTGACATAATAAAGAAGCAATTCAACTGGGCTTAATTTATAATTTCTTGTTTTTTCTTGAACTATGTTGATTTTTCTGTTTTTTTCTTTGGTTCTGGAGTTCAATAAATGAAACGAGTAAGTTTTTTATTAAAAAATTACGTTTCGAGGGTAGATTTCCCTCTTTATCAAATTTTATTATATCTAAAACAATTTAAAAATATATATTATAAAATCTTAACAATATGTAGTAAATAACAAAAACAAAAAGGACATTACAGACTAACGAGAAGTATGTATGTTAATTTATAATCAAACTATATAATAACTTATTATGTAGGCTACCAGCTTTTATAGTAGTTTCTTCTATTATT
Source organism: Agrypnus murinus (assembly GCA_929113105.1). Lineage (NCBI taxonomy): Eukaryota > Metazoa > Arthropoda > Insecta > Coleoptera > Elateridae > Agrypnus > Agrypnus murinus. The sequence goes on from OV816031.1 coordinate 114,690,432, forward strand.
TCACTTTCCATGATGTAACTTTAACATTATACGCTTCTAAACTAATTAGTAATAATTAAGTTAATTTAGTAAAACTTATAACACAGGCCCACAAAATAAAAGAAAAGGGAGTGTATTATGTTCCTACCGGTAGGTAATAAATTTATGGAAAAAACTGTTCCTACCGTGTAACGGTCTTTTTTTACCAGCCTTGAATTAATGTAATTTTGTACTCATATTTACTGAAAAATCTTAATCCCGGCCCGACAAATCATGTCGGTATTTGGTACAAATAAACCTATAAAAACATCTTAAAAGATTGTTTTTCAAATTCTTCCAGACTAGTGGAGTTATTTCGTGTAATAAATTATTATCGCTTCCGTTATTATATTTATCCATGTGTGTGCCTGTTAAATGGTTTCGTTGCTAAAATTTTGAAAGTAGACAAAGAAGGTTGGCGTGTAAATTTAAATTTGTATATTTTCTCATATACATTGCAGTTTTCCGTTCTCTGAAAACATTATAAAAATCCATTTTGTTTAATAAAGAATACTTAGTACGTGTTAAATAACACATTTCGACTATTTACATTTGAGCTTAAAATATCATATGTCTGCAAAATTCGCTATAAAATATTATTGCGTTTCTATTTTTTCCTTTGTGAAAACAAGATCATTTAATATTTGAGTCTATTAGGGCTAAAATCCAATATTGGAGTTAATAAAAATCTCCTTATCGTCAACACGTGGATTGTAAATTTTGATTCGTTTAAAACTAAATCACGCGACCTTCCTATTGGTCCATATAAAATTGTATCCCCTAAGAACATCCCGATATAAGAAAAATACCCTCGGACTTGAAAAAAAAGAAAGTTAACGCCAAGCTTCGAGGTAGTACAGTTTACAGTCAGTGATGGGTCTCCATTGTTAAGATGGATTTTTGAATAATTAGTTGCCGTCTAGTTGAGTTCAAGTTTTTACGTCAAGCCTTGTGATCTGATGTATTGTTTTAAAGAATAAATACCTACCGTTCCAGTTGATAAATTGTGAATTTAAGTTAATAAAAATCTTGTGGTTTTTAAAATCTCTCGGATTCCTAGTTATTCAATTATGGGAAATGTTTTTTCTTATCGAGATTATCGTTCATTTTTAGATGAATCTACGACAAAGTTAATTCTCGTTCTACATTTTGATAATAATAATTAATTACCGATTTATGACTAAACTATCGAATGATAAATAATTTCGGATCGTTTAAAAGTTTAAAGAAATTAGGGTTAACTATCGAATGCAAGTTAACATAAAAATAATAAAGAACAGGATTGTTTTAATATCGACCTAATAATGAATGTTATTTAAGTTATGTGGTTGTACTGAAGTTTTGATTGCGGTGTATTGAATCACCAAAATTTCCATGATTTTCCATGGATTTTTTTTCCAAAAATCCAGCAACTGTCATCTTATAAGACTTCGTTCCAGTTTTTATTAGTTAGAAGTAATGGTTCCTGATGTTACAAAAGGCCAGATTGTGCAAGTTATTATTGGTTTTGTTTGAAACCTATCAAGGTGATCAAGGTACTGTAAAATATGATTTATTTGTTTTATTGTGTAATTTCTGAATAGTTATTTCAATTTTTATAATTATTGATTAGCTAGATGTTGTGGTATTTAAACGTTTATTACCGCAAAAGAGCTCTTCTGTTGGGTTTTAATATCAGGAGTTTAAGTTCAATAATATTGGAATCTTTTAAGTTCAATGAATGTATTTCTATGTTTTGTTTTTAAATCAGTTAATAAATATGTGTTCAAGTTTAACCAGTGAGCAAAATGGAACTATATAATTATGAACATCTTATATATCTTTCTCCATCCTAACTTTGATACTGATAAGTATAATTAATTTTTGATCAAAATCTAGTAGATCCGAGGTCATTTTCTGATTAGTGATCTCAATGTTCTTTTGTTTAATTATTGTTATTAAGTTTCATAATCAGATGGCGCCCTTTTAGTGTATTTTATTGAATTCTGAAACCTTTATCTATTTCTTTTATCAATTAGACAACTGTAGAATCAATACCTACGACCTGAAATTCAAATTTGTAAGAAAGAGCAAAATCTCAAGCCGTGGTAATCTTGAGCATCATACAAAACAATATTTTTGAAATAGTCAAATTACAATCTAACATAAATCCTAGGTACCTACTTAAATTCCGTCACAAATTCAATTCTACAATTATCAGCAATCAAATTTAACTGGTCAGTGTTAACCTGCTTAGTAGGGAAAAAATGAGAGTTCTGGAACCACCCCCCACTCCTGACCTTGACCTTGAACCTATCTCGCTCTAACACATGGTGACCTTGAATCTATCTCTGTCACCTAGACGTGGCAACACCGCATTCTCAAGGTCAACAAAATGGCAACACCGCATTCTCAAGGTCAACAATATGACAACACCGCATTCTCAAGGTCAATGATATGGCAACAATGCATTCAAGACCACTCTTCAAGGTCATCAAACACCATTCAAGGTCAAGCTTTAGATATATATAGCAGGTTGCATGTATGGGAAGAGTAAAGCGTTTGCAGTTGCAGTGTACAGTGCAGTGTTACAATGGAAAGCCTCGCTAAATCAATTGAGAATGCGAAAGCGCAAGCTCTAGAAAAGCAGTTGATGGTTCCAAACGAGCTTCCTAAGGATGCTAAATGGGCACCGCTAGTGAATCAATCAGTGTTTTATTTAAACAAATCAAAAAGTAAAGTTGTATTTGTTGGATTATGTGCTCATTTGGGATTCACTCCTGTAATAAAAGTAGCTGGAGTAAAGAATCAGTGCATGCTGTTTGATGAAACGGAGTGGAACGCGTTAATAACCAATGAAGGAGTCATTAATAAATACTTTAAAGCAGGAGAAGAGGTCGGGGTTCCTTTGAAAATGGGTACAAAAACTATCTCGTTTGAGCGTGTTAACAGAAATTACGATAAAACAAAAATCATAAAGATAACTGATGCAGGAGATGATGAATTGTATTTAGCGTGGGAGTCCTTATATGAGCTGTGGCAGTTAATACCGTTACTAACATATCGATTAAACCTTCTGAAGGGTTTGGAATTTTTCAATTTCTACCATAGCATAATAGATGGTGTTGTAGACATGCCGGGTGACTGCATAGTGAACATCACAAACATATTGGAACCATTAATGAAGATGCAAATCCCGAACGTGTTTGGAATGCTAGAAGTTGTGCATTATCTACCAGAAAAGGTAATAGTGGATGTGGAAGTCAAAAGGTGTATTGCGTAATGGAAGAATGAAGAGCGGAAAGGGTGGGGGGCGGGTGAATATAAGAACACATGGTCTAGGTGTAACGTAGTGAAATACAATGGAGACGCGTAACAGTGAAGACGTATCAAGCAAAGCTATTGATAAACTGAATGCTGTGGTGAAACTACGGTGTGAATTAGAAGCGCTAGAGGAGGATGCGGTACACGAAGCTGTTCATGGTACGGGGATATTCAGTCCAGAATATTGTCAAGAGTTAGCACAACGATATAGAAAAGGCGTGCAGTTGTGTCAAGACTTCATTAGAGGTGTGATTTGTGATGAGTGTTTGGTAAAAAAGCTCATTGCGCAACATCTAAGGGACTTTGCATATGACTTAATAGAGGACGGATTAAATGGGTGGTTTAGTGACATTTGATGAAAGTAAAAACAAAATACATTACATGTTAACATGGGAGTATGCACATCGTCAAGCACGCAGAAGTCAATGGGAGATAATAGCAAGGGATAGGGTACGATTTCAGAGACGAATAAGCTATGTGGAAAATGTAATCGCTCCAGTTTTGAAAGAAGAGTATAGAGAGGGTATCTATAATACACGTTTTAAAAGTGGTGGGGGTATAGTTTAAATAGTCACATCAGTCGCTTACCGTCAGTTACAAAAATGGGTTCAATCAAAGTGGGTTGGCAACATTACTGGGTTCTTGAAACAACAGATAAGGGTGAAATTAAATTTTCGCGTTATAAAACGCACAATACCGGGTTGTTAATCGAAAGAGCTAAACTATCGAACACTGTGGTTGTACGTAGTGAAAACGATTATCGACACACTTCGTGTGCAGGTGTAGAAGTCCATTATTTGTTAAAAAATGGTAAACTTATAAATATACAAAATTCCACATGTACAGAACAGGGGTTGCTCATACATCGTCATACTATTAACTTGTTGCCTGATAAATGTGATTTCATTCTTATCAAATGTAAATGTGTTACACCGTATAGTGAATGGATTGCTGCAACTGAACGTGCACGTGACAACCTTGCTGCTGTCGGTTTTCCTTCGGGTTTGGTGTGTTATCTGGATTGGGAATTAAAGGGTAGTAATTGTTATATATTCAATTGTGAATAGTTATATAAGTTTGTAATAGACAATGAATAGTTGTAATCATATGATGTTATCTGGATTGGGTATTAAAGTTTAGTAATTGTTATATTTAATCGTGAATAGTTATATAAGTTTGTAATAGACAATGAATAGTTGTAATCATATGATGTTATCTGGATTGGGTATTAAAGTTTAGTAATTGTTATATTTAATCGTGAATAGTTATATAAGTTGTAATAGACAATGAATAAATAGTTGTAATCTTATTATGTTGTTTTAATAAAACCATTATGAATATTTAAAAACTTTATTCTGAAAAATCCATTACATGAGTTTTATATAAGTAGTATACATTACTTAATGCACAATAGCACAGTGAATGATGATGATAAAAGCATGATGGAAGCATAGCCTGTAGAGCTGGTTCCTCTGGTAACTCCACCACCGGTTGTGATACGAAACGTCGAATGTAGTTGCTCTTTTCAGATCCCTTCACGTAAATGGTATCCGCCTGCTGAGTTAAGCGTTGCAGAATTACAGGGAGCATAAAGGGAGGTGTGAATCCTTCATTCCAATCCAGACAATGATGATTATGCATTAACCAAGTAGCTTGTTGACGAAACGTGGGTGGTAAGTTGCGAAAGGCGAATGGAGGTTTGAAAACGTAGTGAGACACACGATGTCCATCAAACACGGCTAATTCCTTGGGTGCAAAGTCTTTTTCTGAAGTCTTGAAACCTTGCACATCGATAACTAGCATGATCGAAGCGTGCGACTATACTAATAAAGGTAACAGGTCCTTGGACGTATATAACGATTTCCTTTACAGTTGACGTACTTGCTTTGTCAATGCATTATACGTAAATACACGATCGTGCAAAATGAGACAGTAAGCAGTAGTGTTCGCTGGAATGCTTTTGTGAGTTTCGAAAGTAACTCGAAGAACGACAGCTTTCCCTAGCAAGGAATCTTTCTGTCGCGAACAGTCGACGACGATTAGAGGTGTAAGTGCCTTAAATCTATCAGGAGTCAGTAGAGGTTCGTTGGGTTTATCATAGTAGGATCGTTGAAAGTTAGCATACATTTCGTATAAAGTAGCATATCGATTTTCACCATAATTAATATTTAATTGATCGTAAGGATATCTTTCCGTATTTAAAAATACCGTCACGTTTTGAATATCACAGGCGTCGAATGTGCTCATATCTTTCTGCAACTGACCATCACGATCGGTTTGAAACCCTATGATAACGTAACGGGGAGTTTCCAGAGTGGTCGATGTTTTAATAGACCAACTGTGCTTATCCGTTTGCGGTACAGCGGGATAAATATGTGTTTCCCAGCTTCTAAATGCCACTTGAGTGTCAATATTTTTCCCAATATATTTCGTTAATGATAATTCTTCAGCCAATCCCGGTTGAATATGTGGAACTTTCCAATGTATTTTTTGCAAGTTAACCTTAAGCTTTTCATTAGCATCGGTGGATATTAGGGCATCGACATCGGAATTGCTTCTAATTAATACCAATTCTTGACGAATATTCATAATAATCTTTCCATAGTCTTCAAAAATCCCCAACAGTGTTGATAAAGGTATGCAGGCGCAAAAATTACCTTTACTATCTAGCAAGGTGCTGGTACCATCCGGAAACCAACCAGCGTTTTGTAACTTAACGCTTTCATTCGAATTGTGGGAAAGGTAAGCTTTCATGGTGGTTGTTAGACCAACTTTTGTTACCGAATCCACCACAACTCCATTCATTTCGTACCGAATCTCACTAAAAAGATATGCAATACCATTGTTTATAAATTTACCACTCGCTGATGGTTTACCATCTTCTTTCAGTACAGTACCTTCTACATATAGATAACTACGCGAAGGCAAAGTGGACATATCCTCTTGAATAGGTATTCGAATTTCATCATTATTCTCAAAACGAGTGGTATAAGGTTGGTGAGTGTGAAATTCAGCTCCAACAATCGAGTTATCGACGAGCACTTTTTCGTTTACATTTAGCACATTCATTTTGGGATAATAAAACCTAAGGTTTGCAAGAATAAGCGGTTACCCCTTGTCAATTGAGTAGCGACCGATGCCTGACTAACCATTTTCCGCTTCCAACACGATCTTTTATAGCCAGAGCGATCAGTGCAACATCGAGGAGTGTTATATTTGAACACCATCATCCACGCTCTTCAAATGAAGTCCTATCGTCACGGTTTCCCCTTGGAAATTAACCAAATCCCCGTCTTGATCCAATATTTTAAGGGTAATGTTTGAAATAGTATTGACATTAATTGGTAAATAGGGTGCAGTCTCAGGTGCTTCGATTATTTTGAATCCAGGAGGAACACTGGGGAAGAACTGATGTATCACATGGGCAGGTGTACCATTAATATAATTTCCTGTTATTATATTACATTCTATCATTAGCGAGTTAACCTTGATAATTTTAACTGGAAAATCAGATATGTGACGTTCCTTAGCTTTTAAGATTCTATTCTTAAACCCTAACAATGTTCCGATAGAGTGTTCAACTGTAAAGTCAATGTCGTGATCGGCTTTTATAATCGATCTTAGGGTATTATGATTCGGATCGATGTTAACAGACTCACCGTTTACTTGAGAATTAATGTATTGAGCTATATCAGCAAGCTCATATGATCCAGTAGGTATCTTTATTATTCTTTCTCCCATTTTAAACACGTTGTTTTTATCCGTTACGTTCGGAACAGTATTGAACGTTTCGAAATTTGTCAAACGCATAACCCATTGTTTTGTAGGATCCAAATATATGGGAGGGTTAAAAGGAGAAGTTAAAACAGACGTTGTAGCGGAGAAGATAAATGTTTGAGACATCTCAACATTCCCAGTAAGACTGAGGAAATGTTAAGGAGTGTTTTCATATAAAAAGTTCAGCGCTAAATGTCCACAATTGTACGAATTTAGCTTCTGAAAAGCATCATAGTTGTAACTAATAACGTTTAAGCTACCATCACTTTTAAAGTAATGAACGAGTTCTAGTGGGGGTTTTAACTGTCCAATACTATCAAAGTATAATATATGTCGACCACGTTTAACATACGATGTCCAATGCGTACCTTCCCCATCTGTATCATCCAAATTCACAATTCCACATTCGTTTTTACGGATACGTTTCGGTAACCCGTTTCGCATAAAAATACCTCTGAAGTATGGAATTTTTAACTCGTTTACGTACTTTGACAGATCGATATTGGTCAGTGGTCGGTGTGGTAGCTTTAAGGGTAGTTTTTTGGAGGTCGTAAATACAATCCTAATCCTTTTTTGTACGGTTTCAAATATAATCCTTTTCCTACAGGCGCTTGCTCCATCGCTATATTGTGTCGTTTCGTTTCTTCGAGCGCTGATTTCGCTGCTTTTGCTTCATTCACTGCTTTGGCAACCGCAGCTGCTCCAGTTCCTAACGAGCCTATAGCTCCGAGAGCGGCAAATAAAGGAATCAGCGGTAGGAAACCACCTTGCTTGGGAATAGGTATAATCCGACCTTTGGGAGCAATGATACGTTTACGTTTCAAGGCCGCTAGGGCAAGACGAGCAGATCGTTTTAAAGATAACTTTTTTACTTTACCACCAATACGTTTTCTAGCTAATTTGATGGCGTTGTTGAACGTTAAAGTACCCCTTCTTTTCACCTTAGATCGCCGTCGAACACCCATACCCAATTTTCTTTTTCCAGACATAATGCCGGCCACAGTAAGTGCAGCCGCTCTCTCTCCAAAACGAGCGTCCTTAGAACGAAACCTAGTCCACGCCTTATGTCCTAATATACTATCGGCTTTATGACGTTCACCAAGATCGTTAGTTTTTGAATAGACTATGTCGTGCTCTTTACAAGCTTCATCCAACGGGTTTATTCCTTTGTCTCCACGAGCAAGCCTTTGATGTAAACGGGTGCCAGGTCCGCAGTAGTTATACCCTGGTAAATGTAATTCTAAGGGTAACTTATTAATGAGAGTGTTGATCACTCCCTTCCCCTTACGAGTTGATTGACGATTATCCGCTTTTCGCAGAGTACGTTTCATAACACATTACTCCTCCTATCACAGGTGAAGAGTGACTGTAAGTGACCCGTCTACATATATTTATATATATCACACACGTGTGCTCTTCCCTCACAACGTGTCCTACATGGAGCAGCTAAAGTTGGTGCATCAGAGACACAGATTACCGGTTGTAAATCGGGATAATTGTTCACCGACGCCACAAGTGTTTAAACATAGCGTATTGTTGGGTGCAGGATGCAAACGCGGTATAATAGTAGGCAGTTCCGGATGTGGTAAAACCAACCTAATGATAAGTTTACTAGAACATCCAAACGGTTTACGCTTCGAAAACGTATATGTTTATAGTAAATCTCTTTATCAACCGAAATACGCATATCTGCGCGACCTGTTTCGATCATTACCCATCGGTTATTTCGAATACGATTCTTCTGAAACTATATTACCGCCTAAGGATGCAAACCAAAACTCGGTTATTATCTTCGACGATGTAGTTTGCGATAGTCAAAGCACCATACGTGATTACTTCTGCTTCGGGAGACATAAACACATCGACTGTTTTTATTTATGTCAGACATATTCTGCGATACCTAAACAACTCGTAAGAGATAATTCAAATCTCATTGTCGTGTTTAAGCAGGATAATACTAACTTAAAACACATATTTAACGATCATGTTAGCGGGGATATGACTTTCGAAGCGTTTAAACACTTGTGTTTACACTGTTGGAAGGAGAAATATGGCTTTTTAGTAATCGACAAAGATTATCCACTTAATGGAGGACGTTATCGAAAAGGTTTCGACTGTTACTTCACCATAAATACCGAAGACACGAACTAAACGTTTTAGTAAACATGGATAAGCGTGTAGCAGAAGACTTGGTTAAAGCACGACGTCATGTTAAACAGAAATACAAAAGTCTCAAGTCTGAAATTGCACGGTCAGAAGTGGAACTACAACGCCGCTATCAACCTATCACTCAACCATTGCGTGAGTTTATAACCGGAGTTAAAACGGAATTATTAACTCCGAAAGAAGAACCCTTAAAAACGGAAGTGTCTTCTCCCATACCTACCTCGACCCCAAAAAAATTTTATAAACGACTTCCACCCGCAAGACGAATACCTCACGAACCATCACCTATCACCCAAAGAATGCGCACTACTAGCGTTCCCTCACCTGATATCTCAGTTTTTGAAACAGAAGTCCTGGAAGAATCTGGGGTCCCAACATTGGATCAATTGAAAGAACAACTTGCTGCTGTTGGATTCAGTCCGGAATTCCAAACTTACATAGATGAGACCTTTTCTGGTAGAGCTAAAATGTATATGGAAAACATGTTCAAGGATACTAAGAACGAGTTCGATCATCATTATGGAGTACGATTCCATCCGGAATCTCACCAGTACCTAATCGGAGACGCCGTACTCACTTTTGACGAGAACGACTTTATTATTAAAAAACCCTCAGGCACAATTTTTAAATATACAGGCACTCCTGGTTTTTACGAATTAGTATTTAAAAAAGCACCTATTGGATACACCCAATCAGACTTGCAGAAGTATAAGGACCTTCTTACACGTACCAATGCTACCAGAAGAGGTTACATTGAGGGTGCACAGCTACACGGAACCGGAAAGAAATATTCAAGTATAATTAGACCCCTTCTAACTACTCCTGGAGCAAGATTTCGAAGCGAGTCTACACCTACTACACCGGTCACGCGATCGAAAACTCGCACATTACCAAAACGTGGCGGTGGTGATATGCGCGTTCTCAACTATAATAATAAACAGGTGGAATTTATACCTTGGAAAGATCCTAATAAACTAGTGGACAGATTGAGACTCCTTTTAAGTTCAAAGTCGGCTGGCCACACCGGTCACACTAATGAAATCATATATATTATCGATGAATTGAGAGCTGCTAAAATTATCGAATAAATCATCACACGCGTATCGATCCGTTTCATAATATTGCTAACGTTAGTGCAATCATGACGCTCAATAAATTCGGGAAACATCTTCACAAAACCCCTCGACACTCGTTCGAAAGTGTACCTATTAGACGATATACCAAATGTAAGGTACACAACAATGATGCTATATCCGTCTACAGCCGTCCCATTTTACTTCGAAGCTGTTATTAGTCAGCCATATCATCATATATCGTCAGTACCTCACGACGATGACTCTGGATAAGTTCGGTAAACATCTTCATAAAACTCCTGTCCGAGTTAAACTCGACGCTCGTGCAAAAGTATTCTTTTTAGAAGACGTGTCTAATTTACACTACGAGACAATGTTGTATATGATGGGAATATACAACCATGAAAACGGTTATGCACTTTTGAACTCCACCAACTTCGAGTATGTCGTTCCTCTAACAAAAGGTATCATTAAACAAATCAAATACTATCCCACAGATGCGCAAATCTTTTTAAACGATACGTTATACGATGCCGAATCACTCATCGGAGTGTCATTGAAGAAAGGGGATAAGTTTAAGGTGAAGAAGCCTGGATCAAAGGACATATTTATTTTTGAAGCTGTTATTAGTGTTCCAGCATTTTCTAAATGAGTATAAAACGTCAAATAATTGAAGAATTGCATAAACCTGCTCGTAAACGATTTCAAAGAAGACGCGTAATCGTAAAAGACCTGAACGATTTGTACATGGCCGATCTTGTGGAAATGATTCCTTATGCTAAAATAAATAAAGGTTTTCGATATATTTTAGTATTGTTGAATATGTTTAGCAAGCGTGTTTGGGCGTGTCCACTTAAACGAAAAACCGGTGAAGACGTCACGAAAGCAATGAAAAAATTATTAACATCAACAGGAGGTACTCCCGACAATTTACAAACGGATATGGGGAAGGAATTTTACAACCAGCATTTTCGTAAGCTAATGCAAACGTTCAACATCAACCATTACAGCACCTTTTCTAGTATGAAAGCAAGTCCGGTAGAACGTGTAAACCGAACTCTTAAAAACAAGATGTGGAAGGAATTTTCCATGCAAGGGTCATATAAGTGGTTGCAGTTATTACCAAAGGTTGTTAACCAATACAACGATACCGTACACCGCACCACCGGCTACAAACCCATTGAAGTGAACCACAGCAACGCCAAGATTCTTTTAGAAACAGTTTACGATTTCCAGAAAACCACCGACCTGCGAAGTGCTAAATTCACAGTCGGTGATCACGTGCGAATCAGCAAGCATCGGGAAGCGTTTGCGAAAGGTTATACTCCCACATGGAGTACCGAAATCTTTCAAATTAAAAAGGTTAATCGAACCAATCCCATAACGTATATCTTGGAAGACACGAACGGGGAAGAGATACGTGGAGGCTTCTACACGGAGGAATTACAGATGGTTAAACATCCTGAAGTATTTTTAGTAGAGAAGGTGTTAAAAAAAAAGGGAGATCAAGTTTTAGTGAAGTGGTTGGGCTTTGATAATACCCACAACTCGTATATAGCAGCACGTGATATAGTGCATTAAGTAGTACAGTGCATTAAGTAGTACAGTGCATGCAGTGTATGTGTTGCAATGTTAATATATAACTATCATTTTATGTAAGCAGTAAACAATAATAAATCACTTTTTGATATCAATAGTGTGTTTTATTTCTTCTACCTTTACAGAAACACAGAGTATGATGTATATAATTTATTCACATTAATCAATATCATAATAAATACATGAAATATATACGGTAACAAACTACAAAGCATAAATACTATTTACAATAATTCATAACAAAGAAAAGGCTGTTGTCAACGTAGCCGGGGGCCTCTGCGATAATACTAATCAGTACCGTCGGTTCTACCAACAAACGAGTTCCAAAATTACATTTCGGCTTGCAGTAATTCTAACAGACGATCCAAATTCTGATAACTATCACGCCCCGGATGAATATCGCGGTGTCCCCATGCTAAAGTGTTGTGCGACCCGGGAATAATGTAACGTTTGTTATCGGCTGGTGATAACGCTACTTTATTCCGAAGTTCTGTGTACATAGCATGTAAACGTGATTTGAATATAAACATTTTTCGGAAGAGCACAACACCATCTTCCACAACCTGACGGTAGTCCTCAACGGTGAGATCGCGCTTAATTACCGCCCTTTTTACCCCTTTCGCCTTTTTAATCGCCATTTCACCGTCGCGGTCAAGCACGTTTACACAATACGTTTTAGCACCTGCACCGTAGAAACTGCAGAGGGGCACTCCACAATATTCATCTTTCATTTTACCAACCACCGAGGCCGTGCGCGGTATACCGTGAATGTTGTCAGGTGGGAATTTTGAGGTGTCAAATTTATCTAAGTGTTGCTTCATATCAGCATAAAAATTTTCAGTACGAATTTCTATAATGAAAGAGTCAGTATCTGTGTACAGCAAGCGCACGTTATCACCATATAAAGGTTTGAGAAAATCATAAAAAAATTCATACATTATCGTTTTAGAAAGATCCAAAATAGTAAAACCCACGTACACCGGTTTATTGTATGTAACCGACACTTTTTGTAACTCTATAGCGACCAAATTTTCCGAGAAGACAGCAACGCTTTTGAATTGAGGCTTTGCTACTAACGTCTCAGCCCCATGCTTTTTACCATGACGTTCCCAATGACTAACCAAACGAACGTCCACCCTTTTATCGACATTTTCCATTGTCTTGCCAAATAAACTGTTAACCATTAATTTAAAGAAGTCCCTGTCCGCTTCGTTAGTTGCCTGATTACGTAACGTGGTATTCAAATCAATATAGGAACGCAACCAGGGTGCCTGATGAAATTTTAACACGCGATGAATTTTGGTTAATTCTAAACCATGCTTAAGACACTGTTGTAAATTTCTATAGTGGATAACGTAACGCGTTTTATCGAACAAGTTTGGAATTAATTTTGGGTGACGCGCGTTTCCCGTAGGCGGCACCAGAGGTTCGGGGCAGAAAGGAAAGTCATTATGTAAATCGTGCAACCGCGTTGGGTAGTGTAGATCTACTTCCAGCACGTAACCCATATCGGCGTCTTCCGCCACGGAATTTAGATCGAACTGTTCAATTTCGTACGGACTAAGCCATTCAAAGTCGCGCTGCGGCAGATACTGTCGCATACTGTAACCGTAGAGATTGGTAGCATCGAGATACATAATAAAAGAATGGGGCTTGGACGCGTCATAATTTGGAAGAAACGTATTATTCGCGAAACACTTCCTGCCAACACAGGTACTGACACCTCCCCGAATACCTTTCTTAAAGAAATGGAGCATGTCCAGATCCGTGAGCAGCTCCAGTTCTACAGACGTGCGTTTCAACATAGCATCCCAACTTAAACCCGGTGCAGTAAAATACTGCGCCGGATCTAACTTGTAATTTTCAAGACATACACGTCTAAAGTTTTCAAAGACATCAGTCAAAAGTAAGACATCGGTTTTCAAATAGAGATCCGAATAGTCGCCCAAAGTCGTGCAACCAAACGTATTCCACACCTCCACAGCGCGAGCATACCGCGATCGAGAGACGTGTTCCCCTGTCAAACGATCGAAAAAGTCCTCATACGTCGGCAACGTGTCCTGTGCGAGTTTGGAGAAGCTGTCGACGTACGAATAGGGAAACACACCTTTCTGTCGCAGTAAGTCGAAGCTAACCCCATCTCCAAAATACTTTTTGATAGTCAAACACTGGTCGGAAGTTAGATTTTGAGATAACTTATCCAAACTAGAATTTAAAAATCGTAAACTGTCCAGAAAGCGCATTTTAAGACATACCTGTATTCGTTGGGACCCGTCCCTAATTTCATCTACCAAAAGCTGTTTCGAAAACGAAACGTATTTCTCTTTATTGAGCGCAATCACTTCGATTGCTTCTTTTTCTAATGCCAATTGCTTTATGAATAGATGTGAATCATATCCCGTCAAATTATGGAAAAATATCGGTATGAAGTCGGGAATTTGATACATTAAATTGCACCCGGAGTGAGCCGCTCCGCGGTACTCGCCGCTGAGGTGACAGTGATCTTTCACCTTAACGTCGTTTTCACCAAAGGGTTTGTCACAAATATGACACACGGTTGCATTATCATAGTTGAAAGTTTGTCGGCACGATAAAAGTCGCATGTCTTGAACATGTCTTAAATGATCCTTATACAACCTTCTAACATCTCCTTCTAAGCGCAGCATAAACTCACTTGCTGCATTCGGACCACGGTACAATTCAAATTTAGATAACGCGTCATCGTAGGAACACTTAATGTAATACGCAAACGAATGTGGTTCGTGTTCGTACGATGTCATGGTAAATTTTCCACTAGGATCCGGCTCAACCGTGTCCAAAGGTTTCAACACACTTTCAAAATCCGCGTAAACGACAAAAGGTACTGTAAGTTGCTTTTGAAAATTTTCAAACTTCAATAGATTACCCGGCTGGTCGTGCCCCCATTTATTGCATACGGGTTCGATAGTTGGTAACTTGGTGTAAACATGATTGCAATCAAAACGGGTATGTTGTTTTAATCTACTTTCACTTGGAAAATACTGCAAGCAGCCGTCACAAAAGTGTTTTTCTCCATTGTGAGCCGACAACTGTGACGATACCAAACGCGAAAAGTTTTTTATCCAACAGTAATGACTATTACCCTCCATATCAGAAATTAATAATAAATTTACATGTACTTCTTTCTTTTGCTTAGAGTAATGCAGAGGCCCTACAACTTCTTGTTTCATTTCTCCGTCTTTAAATACAGCTTCCAAACCATACACGTTAATAGATAAGCGTGGATTACGCGCTTCAAATTTCGAAATAGCATCCAGTTTGACAGGAAAGGTGATACCTTCAAAATCAAACAGTTGTGCAAAATTTGGATACGAAGTCGTCCTGTTGGAAGGTCCCCCCCTCGGCGGATACAAAGCGGACGCCAAGGCCCAACCAAAACAGCACTGATCGTTATTTTGCACGTTGATTACAGCCTTTTTATGTTGTATCGACGGCGGAAGTGGAACATAGGAGGAAGCACGGAGCGGGTTGTATTTATTGACGTTGACTTCTATAAATAACAGCTGCTCCAGTACCCAACCTGCAAGGACCCTACAATTAGCAATCGAATCGTAACCCGTAACTATTCATTACCTGAGTTCCGATCATTAAAGTCCGACATCTTCGTATCCAGCACCTCAACGAAATCATCATACAAATCGGTCAGATTCGAAGTCCCGGTCACAATCTCATTTTGCGTATTAAACGATTTAATTTCGTGCAAATTTTGACTTTCCAAAAAGTACATTCCGAATACTTCTAGATTGACTTTCACACTACGAAAGCGCTGAACGTTTCTTTCTAATAGTCTTAACACATTTTCGCGGGTCTCATCAGTAAATTCTCTGAGATTTATGTGATGATTTCTCACCGAGACTCGATAACTGGCTATACGCGACTTGAAAGCCGTCTCCAGGACCACCACTTCCTCCGACTGCACTGACGCGGTATTACGACGATTGTGGCGGTTGCTTCGTAGATGTCCAGCGTAGCCACGTCGTGGAACATCCAGCTCGCACACATCGCAATACACCGTCGCGGAGGTATTTCCTGAAACAATTGCACAGATCACTAACACTAAAGCCGTTAACAATGTGTACACGTACCTTGCGGGGAGGTTTTTTTCGCTTTCTTAGATGCAGGTCCTTCACCGGTATAACCTACAGCATCCGAAGCTCCCCCAGCTGTAATCAACAAAATACTCGTATCACATCATACAACTTCACAGGAATGGTTACTTACCGCTCGTGGATGGGTAGTCCAGCGGTCCACGGCAGCTTTCTCTTCGGTGACGGGCTAAGGCATCACGTCGGGTGAAGGACGCGCCACAGCTACACACATGCATATTCTTTGTAATCAGTAAACGGGAACGCACTGGCAAACGATAAAGCTTTTACATCAACTTTTACCACTAACGTTCGCGATACTGATTTCCAGTCGGGACGACGAGGACGTGTTATGCAAACCCGACCGGGATAGGAAGAGGACTGGGTTATTGTTAGTGGGAGGTCACAGTTATACCAACCGTTAACGTCGTTGATGACGCAAAGCTGACAAGTTTTCCGCTTCGGTTAAAAGTGCGAGGCGTTCGCTCTCACAGGACCCCAACTCCTCCATCACTTGTCGTAGCTGCTGCGTCTTGATACTCTTGATTTTGATCTCATATCTTTCCACAGCAGCTAAGAGCTCCGTTTTGCGTTGGAGGAGAGCGATGCGTTCACTCTCACACCCTCGCAAACCGGACGCCACTTCTCTTAACCGTCGTGTAATCCTTGTCTGCTGTGCGTCATCAACGACAGCAAGCGGTAAAGACTGCTTCTCGCATGGTACACCATCTATGAAGACCATCGCCGAAGTTGTGAAGTCTCTGATGCTGCCGGACAACTGTATGGACGCTGTGTCATCAGAAACCTCCATAAGTGTCGCTGTGTCTATGTCCAAATGGTCATGCACCCCGTCATCACAGGGGGTACCCGGAATGATTAACTCCTCATCGTCATCGTCAGGATCGCTTGCAATTGATGTGGAACAGTCCGACTCCGTTTCATCAACAATTACATTTGCACTTGCAGCAATCTCCATGGGCAGGTTCACTTCATCATCGGTTGCAGATGGTGATGCATCCCCCAAAAGGGACCCCCGAATTGAGATATCATACTCGCTGCCCGGTGGGCTATTCAACAATTGGGAGTCCCACTCACCCGAACATGGTGATGCCGCAGGTGCTTCCTGGACCGTCACGATGGGGATTCCTCTCATGTGCAAACTTCCAACAGCGTAAAACACATTTGTTGAAGTCAACAGCTCTCGCAGTAAAGGTTGTGAACGCCCGGAAAGCATGTCGTACTTCGGCTTCTCCACATTAACGGCTGCCGCCTTTACTACCACATTTTGTAGTACTATGATCTTCTTTGCGGCAGCAACTGGAGATGGTGTACGCTCGATAGTTGGCACAAGTACCGGGCACGCAGCAACTGGAGAAGGTGTACGCGGAACATGTACCGAGCACGCTGCAACTGGAGATGGTGCACGCTCGATAGTTGGTACAAGTACCGGGCACGCAGCAACTGGAGATGGTGTACGCGGCACATGTACCGGGCACGCTTTCTTCATCGATAATTTTGACCAGAAGGACAATGTCACACAACGACACTTATTCACTTCACCAACACTGGTAACACTACTAGATGATGTATCCATGATGAACGAAGACAGACTGACGCTCCGCTTCGTCGCCCTCCGGTTTTGTCGAACCACCCCCCACTCCCTAACCTTGAACCCCACTTTCACCCCCACTCCTTCACCTTGAACCCCTCCATCACCCCCACCACTTTACCGTGCATTCGCGCAAATACTTACATTTCCTCACGGTCAGTGGTGTATAGACAGAAACCTTGCATTTCCTCACGGTCATTGGTGTATAGATCGGTGTCTAGACAGAAACCTTACATTTTCTCAAGGGCATTGGTGTATAGGTACCTCAAGGTGTTCCACTTCCCACTCCCTCCGTGGGTGTTGTAACTTCGATATAATAGGGAGTGTTTTCCACACCAGGTAACACATCACAATGTCCGTCATCGCACCTCGCATACCACATTCCGTTGAAGGAGATACCGCGCCAGATGCGCAGAAATGGGATCGCTGGCTCAGCCTACGGGCTCAATCGTTACGCTGCATCGCTGCCTCCTTGGGTCCACATGTATCCATCGCCCGCCACCATCGAGAGCTGATGAATCCACAATCATCCATAGGTATAGGAATTGAACGCCTAGTGTTCGAACTATGGGTGATGTGGAAATGGTATTGGTATACAACCGCTAACTCCGAAAGACATTATGATGAAGACCGTTTCGGTGACCTGGAGGACCTTGATTGTGCAAACCGAACCCTACGGTTTCAACAGGTGGCTACGGTATTGCAGGGGTGCTTTACAGTGGCAGATCTCCCGTACTGTCTGTGGTGGTCATACTACACGTGGAAAGAGAAGCGTCTATGCAAGGGCTGCATACGCAGTGTGTGTAGTAAGGCCACCCTACCACAGCAATACCACACAACGGTGTCGAGATCGATTTCCCACGTAACATCCCATTGGTGTGATGGCTGCATGAAACGGATGCTGTACAACACCTTCGACCCAATTGCGTGTTGCGAACGGTTGCATATCCTCGGTCCGGTATCCCAGTTTGGAGGCAACGATGCGGATGAGTGTACCTGCGATGATAATTGTCACGGCAGCCTTTACTTTCAAATATTGAATGCACGGTTGGCGATGGAGATGGATCAGCAGTGATGTGTAATTGTAGACATTATAGACATTATAGTTAGTAATTTTGTTAATATTATTTAGTACTTTTGTTAATATTATTTAGTTAGGACCAACACATTTTAAATAAAAAATAGCATGAAATAATTCTTTTTCCTTTACAATTGATGATTTGATTGTATACAATAAAAGAAATTGTAGATATTATAACCGTAAACAAAAAGTCACTAAAACCGTCTGACCCATTACTCACTATGTTGTTTTAATTCAACAGTTTGTAGCAACCAGACAATACTCTCTGAAAAATATCCAAAATTTAAAAAAAAAAAAAAAAAAAAAAAAAAAAAAAAAAAAAAAAAAAAAAAAAAATTCCAAAAAAACCAAAATCCAAAAGTTTGTTGTAACCCGGAAATACTCTATGACCATTCAATTGTGGTCAACAGCATACCCGTGACGACCTTCATTTATCTCTACTTAGCAAATCGAGCAATCGAATTCTTGCCCTTCGTTAACCTTGAGAGCTAGAGCGCTGATTTTTCAATTTTCGTTCCCCCCCCGGCCCCAAATTCCCCCCCCCCAACCCACCACCCATCCCTCCCCATGCCTCCTCCCCCCCCCTGTTGTTTACCTCACCTTTACCTTGACACCCCTTAAAATTCATTTAAGGGGGTTACTATAGTATCAGCTTTGTTTTCTTTGTAGTATCTAGTTTTCAACTAACCTAACCTAACCTACCTTAACTTTTTTTTTTTTTTTTTTTTTTTTTTTTTTTTTTTTTTTTTTTTTTTTTTTTTTTTTTTTTTTTTTTTATTTTTTTTTTTTTTTTTTATTTTTTTTTTTTTTTTTTTTTTTTTAATTTTTTTTTTTTATTTTTTTTTTTTTTTTTTTTTTTTTTTTTTTTTTTTTTTTTTTATTTTTTTTTTTGATTTTTTTTTTGATTTTTTTTTGATTTTTTTTGGGGATTTTTTTGGGGGATTTTTTGGGGATTGTTTACACTCGCGCTGCACCTGCAAAACACGGGGTAAATTAAAACGTAATTTTATTACAATATACAAATTCTAACTCACTTATGTGCATGCCTCACACTTTTGGTGAGTGGCGGCGTACCTCACCGCGTCATAGTCCCGAGGGACGGTTATGTAGGTCTCCCTACATACGCAACACAGCACCAGCGTGCTAAACCGCCCCCGTACTAGTACGGGTCGCGACATCGCCACTAAAACGTTCTCCGGCTATAAACATTAAAATAAAAATATATGTCTCATATCTATGTGTTTTATTCAAAAGTAATTTTGTTAAATTGTTTAGTTAGTTACCAGCACTTGCATCGTTTCCTCCTTTTATTTAAAAGTAATTTTGTTAAAAGTATTTTTGTTAAAAGTAATTTTGTTAAATTATTTAGTTACTTACCAGCACTTCCATGGTTTCCTCCTGGTCTTCCACCTCGTCCAGGTCTTCCACCTCGTCCTCCATCTCCTCAGTCTCCTCCAGGTCCTCTACCTGCGCAACGTCGTTCACAACGAGGATCTCCGTATCCTCGCTCCACAGACTTGATCCCCGAGACGCTGGTCGGTCGACCTCCGGCGACGAACTCTCTACTCCACTTTCTACTCCACTTTCATTGTTCATTTCGTTGTTCATCTTCACTGTTGTAAATGTAACTGAGTGGTGAAGCTTGGAAGTTATAGATATATCTGTGCCCCCACTTCTTTCTGTGTAAATACAATCTCGTTGACCTTGTTTCATCTGTTCTCAACAAAGACTGCGGAATTTCTTTGTTTGCACATTTCTGACTGTCTGCTGTAGTTCTTACCCTTGAGGTAGTGTTGACCTTTCGTGTACATTTTTTTGTAAACATAACAACGTCTGCGGAATTTCTTTTGTTCTGCCTGCACATTCGTGCCTGTCTGGCCACTCCTTTCTGTGTAAATACAATCTCCTTAACCTTGTTTCACCTGTTCTCAACGATGTCTGTGGAATTTCTTTGTTTGCACATTCCTGACTGTCTGGTGTCGTTCTTACCTTGAGGTTGTGTTGATCTTTCCTCTGGATATTTTCATAGTTAAGTAAGAATCTAATTGAAATTAAAATGGTATGACATTTTTAAATCTTAGTTTCACTTTTGATTTAATCGTTAAACTAATCTCTAGAAGAGACGGAGATCGGTCTTAAATGAAACGATATAATGAGATAAATACGTGGTTTATTTAACTAAATACATATGCAATTTACCCGCTTGTATTTGTTTACAGAGTACATTTATCTTTTACAATTTACAATCTTGTATTTGTTTACAGAGTACAATTATTTCAATAATACATTAGTTAAGCCTCGGCGTACTTTTCACTAAATAATGCGCTGGCTGTTTCTGTGACTTTACAAAAACAACACAACACTTTAACTCTCCGCTATTAAGATGGTGAAACGACGCCAATGTTCTGTTCGAAACTTATCCGGCTTATACTAGTCTATAAACAGCACTTTAACTCTCCGCTATTAGTATGGTGAAACGACACAAATGTTCCGTTCGCAACTTATCGGTATTATACTCCTCTATACGTCTCATGATGGGAATTTTTATATTTGTATCGTACCATTCGTCTAACGGTTCTTCCAATTGTTTCGGCGCTGTCCCACTTTTTCCGTCAAACCATATCCTTTCCCCATTTAAGTCCATGGAATATGCAAACGTCACTAGCGCAAACACCAGATAACCAGCTTCAAGAACACTCTTCTCTTTGACGCGTTTAATGAATGCCTCTTTGTGGTGGTCTAAAGTTTTCTCGACGTTCCCACCATATAATTCTTCGTCTCGCATTTCATCCTCGTCGTCCTCGAAATCGAATGTTACTAAAACGGTTGCCTCTACCACGTTCATGATGCTGTACTGCTGAATTGTTCTTGTGTAGATGCTGTACTACTGAAGTGTTCTTGCGTATGCGTTTATATACACTGAGTTGACGGGTGGGATTCAAGGTCATGGTCTGAGTCGAGGGGTGGGATCCAAGGTCATGGTTTCAGTTGGCGGGTGGGAGCCAAGGTCATAGTCTTTAGTGGTAACGATAACGAGCGATACAATATGTTCCCATGCTTACACCAACTACTGCGATTAACAGGGTGCCCAAGGTCGCCACTGAAGCGTAACACGTTTCGCTGCTGACTTTACATTGTTCTACCGGACTATTCCCGAGGGTTTGCCACTCGCTATCCATGGTATATGTTGGGTACACGAATTTGACCCTGAATCGTACTTCTTGCGTTCTATTGCCGACCTCGTGTTTAAACATTCCCATGTGTTGCAACGTCACCGGTTGCATTCCATACCACACACTCGTATTGAAGTTGTATGAAATAAAAGCTGCTGTTGTGTCTGGAAGTTTTGCAACGTACACTACACCCTCGTACAAGGTTGCTAATAATATTACCGCCTTGATTGGTAACATCTTCCTTAGTGTTATATTCTATGTTGTATCTTCTTTTAACCGCAAACGTCTCTACCGCTTTCAACGTTTATGGGTGCTAACACGTTTGCAAACACGCAATGTGGTGACCATTTCAGGTGTTCTACGATTGGACTATCCGACGGTTCCCATTTGAAAATGTTCACTCGGCAATAAAAACATTCTACTCTATCTTCACGCCCCGTATACACAAATCCGGCCTCAGCTAAAGATTTTGGGGTTTGTATACCCTTCCAATTACGAAATGATAACACTCGTTCTGTCAGGCACGTATTCTGCAAGCTCGCTTCTACACACATTTTGCATTTTCAATACATGCGACCTGCTATATATATCTAAAGCTTGACCTTGAATGGTGTTTGATGACCTTGAAGAGTGGTCTTGAATGCATTGTTGCCATATCATTGGCCTTGAGAATGCGGTGTTGCCATATTGTTGACCTTGAGAATGCGGTGGTGCCATATTGGTGACCTTGAGAATGCGGTGTTGTCATATTGTTGACCTTGAGAATGCGGTGTTGCCATTTTGTTGACCTTGAGAATGCGGTGTTGCCACGTTAACATGACAGAGATAGATTCAAGGTCACCATGTGTTAGAGCGAGATAGGTTCAAGGTCAAGGTCAGGAGTGGGGGGTGGTTCCAGAACTCTCATTTTTTCCCTACTCTGCTTATATTTAAAGTTTGTAGTTAATAACATGGCTTTAGTTTTAGAAATATTGAGTTTTAATTTGTTTGTATTAAAATATGATACTATTGTTTCGAGGTAGTAATTCATTGTTGTCAATGCTTCAGCTAGATTATCGCTAGCAATTGATAATGGTGTGTCGTCAGCAAAAAGATTTATGAAATCATATTGATCATGGTAATTTATATCATTAATGTAAATGAGAAATAAAAGGGGCCCCAAAACACTACCTTGGGGCACACCATAATTATTAATAATTGCTGTAGAGAAAACATTATCAATTTTAGTTATCTGTTGGCGTTCATGAAGATAATCCTTAAACCATGCCAAGACCGCGCCTTTAATACCAATTGATTCCAATTTAGCAATAAGTATGTTTCTGTCAAGAGTTTCGAATGCTCTTTTTAAATCGAGAAATACAGCAACTACAAATTTGCCTTCATCAATAGAATTTCTCCATCTAGAAACTGTAAGCTGCAATGCAGATTCACAAGAATGTTGTGGTCTGAAGCCTGACTGATTTAACATCAATATATTATTTTGATTTAAGTAATTCAACAACTGATCATATACTATTAATTCAAGTAATTTCTCAACACAAGGAAGAGTATTAATTGGACGAAATTCTGAGGATTTGATTGTATTGGAAACTTTTTGGATAGGTACAATAATATATATATATATATATATATATATATATATATATATATATATATATATATATATATATATATAAATCAGCACTGCAGGCCTATTGGCCTATGGCTTGTATCTTCTTTTTCCATAACTTTCTGTTCTTGGCCATTGTTTTCCATTCCATTATTAGCTGAAACTGTTCTAGGTCCTCTTTTACGTCCGCCCACCATGTTTTTCTTGGCCTTCCTCTCCTGTTTCTTCCACTTATCTCCATTTTGTACATTTTCTTCGTTAGGTCTTCGTCTTTCAATCTTGTTATATGTCCCAACCATCTTAATCTATTTTGCTGTACAACTGTTTTGATACTCTTCTCCTGGTATATGTCTGCTAGCTCCGCATTCGTTCTTCTTCTCCATTCTCCGTTTTCTTTAATTCCTCCAAACATTGTTCTTAGTACCCTCCTCTCCCATATTTCCAACATGTTCCCAATTTCTTCTGTTAACACCCACGTCTCACTCGCGAATGTCACTATAGGTCTTATAACTGTTTTGTATATACGCACTTTCGTACTTCTTGATATGTTTTTATCACTTAGTATGTTCTTTAAAGCCCCGACACATCTCGAGCCCGCTGTTATTCTTCTCTGTATGTCACTTTTGTATTTACCCTCACTTGTAATCTCTGCCCCCAAATACACCACTTGATTTGTTATGCTCAGAATGTACTGCTTGTTCGTATCTAGTGCTCTAACTGTGAGATTTTGTGTTTCCTCCTGCTTCCTATTGCCTAAAATCATATATTTTGATTTCTCTTCATTTATCACCAACCCCACTTTTAGCGCTTGTAACTCTATCTTTTTGAACACTATTTTGAGCTCTTCCTTCGTTTTTGCAAATAACACTACATCATCGGCATATGCTAAACACTGCACTGAGTTCTTAAGTATATTTTTTTCTGTATTTAGCTCTCCTTTCCTAAGCACGTTTTCCAGCACTATGTTGAACAGCGTTGTAGATAACGGGTCTCCCTGTTTTAAACCTACATTGCTTTCCACTATTCTCGATTCCCATCCTTGAAATCGTATCTTAAATTTTGTATTTTGTAAGGTCATCCTTACCAGTGCTATTAGCTCTTTACTAAATCCTAATTCTTGCATAGCCTCGTAAATCTGTGGTCTTTTTATTTTGTCGAATGCTTGCTTAAAATCTATGAATAATGTATATAGTGGTTTATTCTTTCGCTCGCATTTCTCATGGATTTGTCTCAGTATAAAAATGTGATCAATTACGGATTTTCCTTTTCGAAAGCCTGCTTGGTATTGCCCAATTTTATTTCTAGCCTCTTCTTGGATTCTGCTGTTTATTATTGATGCCATTATTTTGTACATAACATTTAACAGTGAAATAGGGCGATAGTTCTCTGGTTGCTGCTTATTTCCTTTTTTATGTATGGGACATACTATAGCTGTGGACCACTCTTCCGGCATTATTTTCTTTTTCCATATTTCTTTAATCATGTAGTCTTTTCCCTAGTTTCTCGTCTGCTAGCTTAATCAGCTCTACTACTATTTTATCTGAACCTGGACTTTTGTTGTTCTTCATATTTTTTATCACTTCTGTAAACTCCTTCCATGTGGGCTCATCAGTGGTTTGTTCTTGGGTTTGGTTTTGTTCATTTTGCTGCACACTCTGATCTACAAACAATTTCTTGTAGTGATTTATCCATATTTCCAAACTTTTCTGTTCATCCAAACATAGTTCACCCTGATCATTCCTCATTCCCACTGTTTGTGATCTACTGCTTCTCGTTTCTTCCTTAAGGTTTCTATAAAAGGCTCTGGTATTTTGATTTCTAAATGTTTCTTCCAAGAATTTTATTCTCTTCTCCCTTTCTTCTCTTTTCTTTTTCCTGCATAGGCTTTGTACCTTGTTTCTAGTCTGTCTATAATTCTCATGTGATGCATTTGTTGGATCTTGTAGTACTCTCTGCCAGGCCTTCCTCCTTTCTTTCACTGCTTCTTCACATTCTGTGTCAAACCAGTCCTTCTTTTTCTCTTTTTTCTCTTCTTCAAATCTTTGTATGCTCTTTTCTAGTGTTCTTTTGAGGAAATTCCATTCCTCCTCCACACTTTTGTACTGTCCCTCTTTTCCTACAAGTTCTCTGGTTTCTCTAGCATATTCTTTTTGTATTTGTACCTTTCTTAAACAGTCTAAGTTCCACCTGTGTTTCTTTTTTTTGTGATAATTTATAATTTTAGGTACAGTTTGTTTCAGTTTGGCTTTTACTAAGAGATGGTCTGAGCCTATCACTGCACCTCTGTATGCTCTAACATTCTTTATATTTTTACTGTGAATTTTTTCTACAACTACGTGGTCTATTTGATTTTGTGTCTTCTTGTCCGGGCTTATCCATGTCACTTTGTGTATATTTTTATGTTTCAGCATTGTACTTTTTATCACCATTTTGTTTCTACCTGCAAAATCGATGAGTTTTTGTCCATTGTCATTTGTTTCTTCGTGCAGGCTTTCTTTACCTATAATTGAAATGTACCTATCTTCTTTTCCAATTTTTGCGTTCCAATCCCCTATTAGAATGTACATATCAAACTTTGGTAGTTTCTCCACTATCTCTTCCAACTTCTCATAGAACAGCAATTTTTTCTCTTCTTCTGTTTCTTTTGTCGGTGCATGTATATTTATTATGCTCAACTTCCTATACCTTCCTTTTATTCTTAGATAACTTATTCTGTCACTTATTATTTTATATTCAGTTACTATACTTTTTAAACTCTCACTTATTAGGAAACCTGTCCCCAATCTGTTCTTTTCACCACCTCCATTCAACCAGTAATAGCCTTCAATTTTCGCTTCTGTTACACCTTTTATATTCGTCTCTTGTACTGCCATTATATCTATTTCATATTTTTTTGTCTCTGTAATAAGTTGTTTTAATTTCCCTTCCCTATTTAACCCTTGCACGTTCCATGTACCTATTTCTATGTATTCACTTGTTTGGCGCCAATTCTTATCTCTTACTTTTTTTATTTCTTTTCTTTGTTTATACTCGTTCTCTCTTGTAGCATTCTTCTCAGTAGCCGTAATCTTTGCCGTTTTCGTCATCACTACTCGTTCCCCCTCTTCTTCTGCTAGTTTTTTGATTTCATTATTCCTTGTGTGTTCGGGTTCCAGTAATATTTCACCTCATTTATAATTATTTTCTGATGACCCATCTTGACTTTATTTCCTTTCTCCTTTTCTTCGTGCATAATCTTACGTAATTGAGCTTGGGTTCTTCTTTCTTCAAAAGTTAGGTCATTTTCTATCCAGATATTTGAGTCTTTTAGAAGGCCTTTCCTGTTCATAATGTCTTTTTTTTGTTCCCATGAATTCATCTCTAGTACTGCTATTTGCTTATCCTCCTTTGTTTTAATAATGTATCCTTTCTTAACTTTTGTAATTAGATTGAGCTTGTCCTTTAGAAATTGCTCAGCTTGTTCTTCAATCTGGTTTTCTTCCATTTTTACTCCCTTTATTACCACATTATTTTTTCGTTTTTCTCTCTCCTGTCTTTCCAACCTTTCCTCCAGCTTTTTTATTCTGTTTCCCATGTCAATTTTTTCCCATTTCCAATCTTCCGCCTTTTTTTCCCATTCCATTTTTGTTTTTTGAAACTCCTCGTTTATTTTTGTAATTTCGGCTTTCAAATCTGCGTGATTTTTATTAAATTCATCTTTTAGTTCGTTTTTCAGCTCGTCCAACTTTAGTAATATTGCCTCCATATTTTCTTCTTTTCCTGTAGTTTTTACTTCAGTTTGCGGCAGTACTTCAGGACTTTTCCTTGTGTTTTCACCCTGTTTTTTTGTTGGTGATCTGTGTATTTTTTTACTTTTTCTGAAAGCTAACACTCCAGTTTCCCACTCCTCGAATTCTTGCGGTGTTTCCTTTCTCTTTCTCTTGGCCTCTTGTAGCTGTACTTCCTTTATTGTTGTAACACTATTCTCTCGTCTTCTTTGGTTTTCCTTAAAACTTTTTCGCTGCTTGTTCTTGCACCAACCTCTATAGTTCGTAGTTTACTCTTAATACACTCTACACTCTAGTAGTTCGTTTGACTCTTGGTAGTTCTTTTGCTTTATTCCTGCCTGTAGTTCGTATGACTTTTAGTAGTTCTTTTGTCCCGTTTTCTTCTAATTATGACACTTCTAGCACACACGATTTTCACCTTACTGTTATCAGCTTACCTTCCTTTTACTCTAATTAATATTCCTTATCTTCTTGCGCTCACCCTTCCTTTATATCTTAATCCGGTTATACCGACTCTCTGCTTGCTTTCCTACACTTTTCACTATTAACTTTATTGTCTTAACACTCTATTTCTAACTAAACTGTTCACTGTTGGACACGCCCTACTTTTGGATACGTATCGCAACAAAACCTTCAGGTACAATAATACTAGGTTTTAACTGTTTAGGAAATTTACCACTAGTTAACGATGTGTTAATTAAATGCAATAGTAAATGGCCAATATTGCCAAAAAAATTTTTAATAAACCTACTATCCATTATTTCACTGGACAATTTATTTGGAATTTTATTGATTATTTTAGAAAGATGTGATAGTTCAATTGGATGAAATTCCGACCATTACCCATTATCCAAATACCCATAATCCTGGACTTCTGAACCTGGTCCAATAGAATTAACTATAGTCACAATACTATCAACAAAATAATGATTTAATGCATTTGCAATATCACTTAAGTTTGAAATTAATTTAGTTTGATCATTGATTTCGAATTCAATACCATTAGCAAAACAAGATCTTGAATTTTTAGTATCTATTAATGTCTTTAATTTTTTCCACATCTCACGAGGGTTACCTTTGTGTAAATCTATCTGATTCAAATAATATTGTTTTTTTTATCTTTCAGTAAATTGACATATTCGTTTCGTTCAGATTTAAAAGCATTCCAATTGGCTTCAGTCTTATCATTTATAAATATTTTATAGGCTTCATCTTTATTCCTTTAACTTTTAATTCATAGTCATACCATGGTAAACTATTCTCATTTAAAACATAATGTTTCACAGGAGCAATCCTGTTTACAATAGCTTCACATTTATTCCTAAAATCTGAATAAAACAAATCAACATCAACACAATTCAACAGAAATGAAGTATCAATTAATTCCAAATTAATAATGCGCAAATTATTTACATTTAAGTTTCTTATAAATCTTTTTATAGCATTTGTTGTGCAAGACACAGCAGATAATCTAGAAGCAGCTTGTCAGGGTGAAGTCAAACGTGAAAGAAGTAGAAGAAGAAGAATTTAATCATATGACAAGTGTCACTAGGTTGTTAATTGTTCAAAAAGTCTCGTCTTAAACTATTAATAAAAAGGAAAAGAATTTTTTAATACAAGTGACTCTGTAATAGTACAATTTTTTTAGTAAAATTTAGTTTTGTAACTGCTAAGATATTAAAATAGTCTATTAAAAACATAATATTATTGTTGAATCTTTTCTATAAAGATTTATTTGTGAAATTGTGTATAATAGTTATTTATTGCATAAGCGCTTTAGGAGACATTTTATAGAACGTCATTTGTAATAATAAAGTAATTTTATTCCATAAGTGAATAATATTTAGGTCCCATTATACAGTTTTAATGAGCATAATTATGGGCCAATTATAGAGTGGAAGTTACAAAAGTGCCAAAATTGAGATTTCGAGTTATTATATCACTTTTGTAACGAAATGCGTAAGGTACTTACCGGTGATTCCATCTTTAAATTAACTTATAAATCTTATTATTAGGACTGTCACATACTACCTTAGTCAGGATATAAAGCATGGCATTTATAACACCCTTTTACGACAATTCAAAATCACAAATTTGGAATTTATCAACTGAAATTTTCACTCTTAAATTACGAGTTGATTGTGGATAAAATAGAATTTCTAATTTAATTACTACAAATACTTATTATAAGTATTATTTTTAAAGAGAAAATTATGTTGTCGATATATTTATTGTTGTCTTTTTATGTATATTATGTTAATGCTTATTATTAAAACAAAATAATTATCGTACTTTATGTGCAATTTTTGTTTCGCTTGCAATTATTATATTATTATACAGTTTTACATATAAAAGGAAGTTGCGTTTCATTTCATCTATATTTTCTTAAAACCTTAAGGCATGCAAGTAAATTAAAAGTTGTAAAAGCCTTGCAAATTTTTGTTTTAAATCAATATCCTATTTGCAAGGCTTTTCACCAGTTCAAATCTTTGTTCATTATTTGCAAAGGTTATCACCAGTTTAATTTTTTTTTTCATTTGTTGAACTGGTGAAAAGCCTTGCAAATAGAAAATTGATTTAAAACTAATTTGCAAGACATTTCTCCAGTTCAAATCTTTGTTCATTATTTGCAAGGCTTTTTACCAGTTTATTATTTTTTTTCATTTGTTGAACTGATGAAAAGCCTTACAAATAGAAAATTGATTTAAAACAGATATTTGAAAGGCTTATCGCCAGTTCAAATTTTCTTTCACAGTAAATCTATTTCTCTTCATAACCTCCTGATACAAATATTTGTTTTAAATCAATATCCTATTTGCAAGGCATTAACATTAATTTGACTTTTAATATTTTCTTTCAACTACTGCAGTTTAAATTTTAAAATTCAAGTTATTATTAGTATAAGTCTCTTTAAGCAAATTCTCGTGTGCATGGAATAAACAATTTATGTCTCATTTAACTTTACTTTTAAGCTCTACTTATATTATGTACCTACGTGTTTTATTGTTTGCTGGCAACCACTTTCTGTGTTTTGGGTTACTGTTTAGCTTATTTCTAGCTTCAAGTATGTTTAAAATTCTTATTTGTTTAATGTGTTAGATTTCGCAATTTTATTTAGAAAATTATTGCGTACTAGCTTCATTCTTCTTTTATAATCTCCAAGTCATAATCACTTATAAAGGAAATCAAAGGAATGCTGGCGGGAAAATAGAAATAAATCAAAACTATACATTAGCAATTTTATTTTTGATATACATGTAGACAAGTATTGATATTTAAAACATAAGATCGTTCGAAACATCATCGGAAGATCAAGACAATCTCTGTGCATGCACATGTGTGACGGCCAATGGGCGGCCCGCTTCTGAACTGCCATTATCATCAATAGTATATTATTATTATTATTCCTTTTTAATTCTTCAATTTTATAATTTATTTTTTTTTTGTAATGATCGACTAGAGCTATTGCAAACATTACTGTTAGGCCTTCGTTTTTCATTTTTTTTTGTTTGATAAAGGATCAAAATTCGTAAAATTCAATTTTAATCAACGATATACAGTATAATGTAATGTGTATCATTATTGAACACATACAATGAAATTTGAATATAATAGTGCATGTTAATTATTATTTAATATAATAAATACAGAGTATGCCGAAAGTAATGACTCCAAATAAAATTTCAAACTAAAATGTTCTTGGTGATATTTATATTTATAATATTATATATACGATAGGTGAAAAGATGAAGCGCGCAATAGACTAGCCGGCTACCAAACTATTTATACGCTATATACGTAATTAATAACAATACTAGCTTTACACTACCGCCATTATTATAATGTTAGCCAGCAGTCATTGCGCAAATAATTTAAGCACCAATAACCACAAGATAAACGCTGGAACATCACAATAAATTAGACCATCAACATTCATTCTTAAATCACATAAATCTTTGAAAACAGTAACATTGAAATTGATAAAAGTATTTGTTTTTAAAGAGATTAGGACATTTTGAACAGTTCAAGACGTTATTAAATACAGATGATATTAAAACATGTTTTGTTTTCATTAAGAAGTAAATGTAGATATCTCGATTAAATAGTAGTAATAATTTTTTTTTGTTTTAACTTATTCATATTATTTTTATTAAATAATGGAAATTATAAATAGATTACAACTAATCTATGCGAGGGTGAGCATAACAATCCGCGGTTTGAATTAGAAAAGAAACAAAAGAAGAAATGATAAATTAACGTTTTTTTGTGATGTACAATTTGAAATGAACCGGGATGTCGGCGCGGAAGGTCCGCGATCACATAAGAATAAGTTAACTTAGAACTCATCGTTTCTGTCTTTGGCTACTGCGCCTGAGGATCACACTGCAGAAGTCGTACGATGGATGGGTCACTCTTAGCGCCTTCAATGAACTCTTCTAGGCTGAGCTTACCATCTTTATTCCTATCCATCTGCCGAAATATCTTATCGGTGCGCTTCTCCGGCGTACTCTCATCCTCTGGCATCTTCATAACAGAACCTACCATTTTGTAAATGGCCTGCAAGAAGAAAATTAAATTACATTGTAGTCTAAATGTTTAGAGTCGACGTTAGTCGGGGGTGTAAATGTCCTAGATGAGTGTACTTCTGTGTGAGTGGGGAACTTTAGTAGTGTGTAAGGCTCTAGTTTATTAACTTTTATACAAAGTAAATGAGAGTTAGGAGTGACACGATAGTAGCGTACCACCAGAGAGGTAACATTCTGCCCATTTTAGAATCAAGTATGCCGTTGCGTTGTAACTTTATTATTTCAAAGACTATTTCACTCAATGTTATACGAACCAATAAAAATTTATCCTGTGAACGAAATCATCTCTATTCCGGCGAGTAATTTTTGTTTATAAAATTTTCCAAACTTGTTCTACCAATGAAAACGTTCAAATAAGCAACCTACCCTTTATTTCACCGACAATTTTTTTGCTATAGTAACGATCCTACAAAAATAGTATACACAAACTGTACGTTTCATTGAAATAAATGTTAAATATTTTTATTCTTTGTGTTGTTTATTCGCGAAATAGTCATAACGAATAACATATGTGGTAAAATTTTGTCTTGGCAAAATTTTATTTTTGATTTACTCGTGTTTGTTGCCAATTCATCTCGTGACATTGATCAAAAACCACTCGACTGACGTCTCGTGGTTTTTAGTGACAATGTCACTCGAGAAATTGCTATGCAACAAACGCTCGTAACAATAAGAAAATTTTGCCGACAAAATTTTACCACTTATGGTATTATATATGAAAATAGTGGACTTAATTTTCGTCCCTAACGATTAATTTAATTCATATTCACCTTTTAAATATTTGAAAATTAAAGTACATACATATATAAAAAAGTTAACAATGATAAAATATCTCGGAGTAGTATTAATCAGCTGCAATAACCCCACCCCAAGAGATAAGAACATTTGTGTTTTATTGACTAGAAAAAGTGAACGCTTCAAATTCTTTTAAAATTTACCTGGAAAAATACCAGGCACTAATATTTCACTGAAAGCTAACAACACGGCAGTGTTGATCGGTTGCTATGCCATATGGTGTTGCAAACTGCGATGGATGAACTTGAAGAATGGTTTTGTACCTGGCATATTGATGTCAAATCAAAAAAGTTCGGCGATATTTATGACCAAACGGGGACACCGTTCCGAAGACAGCATCTCATTGTTTGGTCGATGGCAGATTCCATAGATGCTTGAGGTCAAGTATTTAGGACTAATTCTAATAATCTAGGACTATAGGACGCTATACAAGCGCACATTTTGCACTCCGCAAATTGTGCTAATGCGGTACAAGCACTCCTGTATATGCTTTGTAACCAGGAAGAAAACCTTAGTTATGAGAACAACCTCAGGTTATACAAGGCAATCGTCCAACTGACCGTAGACAACCAACGTGGAAATGGACGTGTAGTTTTGAATATAGGGCACTATTTGCCTTCTCCTTATCTAGCTTAACATCTTCCAATTTAGGTATATTTTATTACTACTACTTGTCAAGCAAAGTACTAACCTTTCACTCTAAACTAACTTTCTACCATAACATGATCATCGCATGATCTGACTAGTCATATACGACAACGTTGATTGTCGTAGGAAGGCGGTTGGCAACTACCGGCTTCATCAACAATCACCAATTCAATGCTGCTGCCGATTACAAACCAACAGAATCAATGTCCACAATCACTAAGTCACAACTGAGGGGTACAGCCAATCAATTTCTACGAACTGAAGAGGTTAAGATAGCTTATATTACTAACTTAGAGCGACTTATTTAGCACCAAACGACTTCATTTAATGTTTTTTTTGTTTTAAAATTCATGTACCTATTTATCGTCAACATATCTTCAAGAGCGTAGAGAGAAAAAATTTGTTTGTAAACCTAAAAAAAGTTTGTATACCTTAAATTTCAAATAATTCGTCATTAATTTCCCGACCTGTCTTCCCTTTACTAAAATTTCTCTAAATTTTTTAATGGTTTACATTCTAAGACATTCCCTGAAATTCTGTAAATTTCGAAACATTCTTCTAAACTTCAAAGCAATGTCTTATAAATTTCACGAAATTCTTCCGAAATTCCGGCCGCTGTTTTAAGATTCTTCAATTCATCTTAAATAACAAGAAAATCTATGCCAACACCCCATAGTGTTTTATGAATTCTCAAAAACTTTCCTATTCCTCATAAATAACCCCAATGTCTTCCCTATACCAAAATTGATCTAAATGGTTTTCTTAAGTTTTAAAAATTTCCGTAAATTTCGAAACATTATTCTAAAATTCACAACAACGCCTTATAAATTTCATGAAATTCCTCAAAAATAACGGCAGCTATTTTTAAATTTTCCGGATCATTTTAAATAACAAGAAAACTTCGCTAATCCCCTATAGTATTTTATGAATTCTAAAAAACTTTCCTAATTCCTCAAAAATAACCTGAAATACATTAAATTTCAAATAATTCATCGCTAATTTCCTAACACAAAGCCAATTCTTTCCTTTACCAAAATTCCTCTGAATGGTTTTCCTAAGTTTAAAATTTCCGTAAATTTCGAAACATTATTCTAAAATTCATAACAACGTCTTATAAATTTCATGAAATTCCTCAAAAATTACGGCAGCTATTTTTAAATTTTCCGGATCATTTTAAATAACAAGAAAACCTCGCTAATCCCTTATAGTGTTTTATGAATTCTCAAAAACTTTCCTAATTCCTCAGAAATAACCTGAAATACCTTAAACTTCAAATAATTCATCGCTAATTTCGTAACATAACCCCAATGTCTTCCTTTTACCAACATTTCTCTAAATAGTTTTCTTAAGTTTAAAAAAATTCCGTAAATTTCGAAACATTATTCTAAAATTCACAACAACGTCTTATAAATTTCTTGAAATTCCTTAGAAATTCCGGCAGCTATTTTAAAATTTTCCGGATCATTTTAAATAAGAAAACCTCGCTAATTCCCTATAGTGTTTTATGAATTCTCAAAAACTTTCCTAATTCCTCAGAAATAACCTGAAATACCTTAAATTTCAAATAATTCATCGCTAATTTCGTAACATAACCCCAATGTCTTCCCTTTACCAACATTTCTCTAAATAGTTTTCTTAAGTTTAGAAAAATTCCGTAAATTTCGAAACATTATTCTAAAATTCACAACGTCTTATAAATTTCATGAAATTCCTCAGAAATTCCGGCAGCTATTTTAAAATTTTCTACCTAACAAGAAAACTTCGCGAATCCCCTATAGTGTTTTATGAATTCTCAAAAATGTTTCCTAATTCCTCACATAATTCAAATAATTCTCGCTAATTTCCTAACATAACCCCAATGTCTCCCCTTTATCAAATTTTCTCGAAATGGTTTTCTTAAGTTTTAAAAAAATCTGTAAATTTCGAAACATTATTATAAAATTCACAACAACGTCTTATAAATTTCATGAAATTCCTCAGAAATTCCGGCAGCTATTTTAAAATTTTCCGGATGATTTTAAATTTCTAATAACCATCGCTAATTTCCTGACTTAATCCGAATGTCTTCCATTTACTAAAATTTCTCTAAATGGCTTAAGTTCTGAGAAATTCTCTGCAATTCTATAAACTTCGAAACATTCTTCTAAAACTCAACTCAATGTCTTATAAATTTCATGAAATTCTTCAGAAATTCCGGCAGCTGTTTTAAAATTCTCTGAATCATCTTAAATAGCTAGAAGATTCTCCAATCCCCAATAGCGTTTTATAAATTCTCAAAGACTTTTCTAGCTCCTCAAAACTAACCCGAAATACCTTAAATTTAAAATAATTCATCGATAATTTCGTGACATAACCACAATGTCTTCCCTTTACCAAAATGTTTCGAAACGACTTAAGTTCTGAAAAATTTCTTGAAAATCTGTAAATTTCAAAAATTTCTTCTAAAATTCAAAACAATGTATTATAAACTTCAAGAAATTCTTTAAAATGTTTTAAAATTCTGCAAATCATTCCTCTGTAATTTCCCATGAGTTATGAAGCTTTTTGGCAAATATAAGCAGTGCTTAATAGATTCTTCGTGAATTATTGTAATTTCTCAATAATAAACAACTAGAAAGTCCTAATAAATCTTCTGTAAAACCTTTAACTCCAAGGAATTTTACATAAATTCTTTCGGTAGCGCCCTCGTTTGAAATTACCAGAGATGGGTTATAAATCTGTTGGAATATTGGATAAGGATTGGGAAATCCGTGAAGTGCGTTAAATTCCGAAACTCCCTGAAAATGCTCAATACTGAGTTCTTAGGTAGAAAAATGTAGAATGAAACAAATTCTATCTCCAACTATTTAAATTTAAATATTTTAACATTACTTATTATTTCAAGTTATTTCAACTTAAAAAAGAACTTGTAAAATTAAAAATTTGAACTCTAAATCTTTAAAATTAACATTGCGTTAAATTTACTAATACGTCCAAAAATTAGGGATGAATTCTTTGAAATTTAAAGCATTGCACGATACTCTATGGAGACTAGACAGTCTTTGAAAATTCATGAAGCACTGCAGGAAATTAGTGAAGACTGTCCCGTTATTTAAGGTAATTTTGGAATCTAGAGTCCTGATTCTGAAAAGTTTCACGAAATTTATGACATTGCTGAAAATCTTATAGGAATTTTAAAGAATTTACGGAATTTCAGCATTTCGGAATGTTTTTGAAAAATTGGGAAAATTGTTGCAAAATTTATAAAGCATTTCAGGGAACTTAACGCTGAATTTGTAATTTAAGACATTTCGGATAATTTTTGGGCAGTTACTGGGATTCTTAAAGAATTTTATGCAATTTATAAGAAATTGCAAGAAATTTAAGAGAATATTTTCGAAATTAAATACATTTTAAAAAATCTCGCAGAAATTGGTGAGAATTTTTGGAAGATATTTTTGAATTTCTGATATTCGTAGAATAGTGTCCTTTAATTTTCTTTCATCCTATATCATGATCTTATTAATTATCCTGTCTATCATCCGATTGCGCATGTTGACATACAGCTTCTAGCAATTGGAATATCCTATCCATCTTCTTTTTTTGAAAATTAATTGAATATTTAAAAGCACTAAAGCTTGAAAGTTGTAACTACTTCAATATAGGAAAGCCTAGTACTGAAAATCTAAGACTTCGAAATTTTGTTTCAAAGCTTCAATCTTCAAAACTTGTAAACCTTTTTTGAAACAGGACCAACAATTTCAAACATTTTGGAAATTTTAATCTTGAAGATTTAGGAATCTGAAGCAGTATAATTCCTATAATATGTAGCTTTCTGGTCCTATAGTCTTAGAAACTTTCTTTGAACCTGTATATTGCGTTGATATCAAATCACCTCATTGTGAATTTTATTAACGATAGATCGGAAACGTAAAAACAAATATTTCACACATTAGATTTAAATTAAAAAAGGGACATGCTAAGTGATAGGCATAATTAATATAAAGGTTACACATAGGGTCACAGTTAGGCTCATCAATATTTAAATT
Source organism: Agrypnus murinus (assembly GCA_929113105.1). Classification (NCBI taxonomy): domain Eukaryota; kingdom Metazoa; phylum Arthropoda; class Insecta; order Coleoptera; family Elateridae; genus Agrypnus; species Agrypnus murinus. Next base: position 114,727,788 of record OV816031.1, read on the forward strand.
AGAAATCAAGAATAAAAATTTCATGCAAACATAACCTAAAAGTTGCATATAAAAAAGGTTTCATATTTTTAAAAAGGATATCAATCAGTTAGATTGTTTTCTCATAATACACGTTTATGCAACCCGAGTTACATATTGGGATGGGTTTTCCACTTGTAAAGAAGAAATATGGCCAGTTTCACAAAGCTTGATTAAACTCTGATTAACTTAATTGTGATTAAATTTGAAATCTAGAAATATGATTGGATAAAATTCAAGGTCTGTTAAATCTCAGCCAATGAAATTTCTGGATTTCAAATTTAATGGCAATTAAGTTAATCAGAACTTAATCAAGCTTTCTGAAACTGGCCAATAATCTTCTTATTTAAATTTAGAGGCTACGATCTTTAACATAGGATAAATTTTTCTACTTTCCAAGAGACCAACTCAGTTTCGCGCTGTTAGTTAACTGAAAACAGATAATTTAGGTCAATCTTGTTATGACTTATACAGTACAATTAGTTTTTAAACTTTATTATAAAAATTCTGACCAGTTTCATTATTTTTTATATTATATTTTTTTCAAGGTTTTAATCTTGTCGTATTGCTTCATTGTGACGATTATTGACTCTTATCCTATTTTTTCTCGCCATTGTTTTTATGTAAACACTTGGAGAACTGTATGCTGGACAATTTGATCATAAATTGATTTTATTTGAATTAATATTTAAGCTGGAACTTGTAAATGCATTAATTGGTTAATTCGATGGTTGTATCGGACTGTAAATCATGTTTTTTGTAAATTGTAAAGATGTTCCTGTGGAGAATTTATATGTATTAGTTGTATTGTGTAATTATGTATCTATTTTGTAAAGGATAAACCTGTTTTATTTCAATTTTGTATGTAATTAAGCTATAACGAGATTTGTACATTGTCAATCGTTTTCGTCTTGTATCTTCGTTACGATGCATTTTGGGATACAAGTGTGTTACATTGTTTTAATCCTTGTTTTAAGGGCTACAATCCTGTAATCATAGAATTAAGATTCGTGATAATTATGAACAGTTGTGCGGATCAGTGACGTCATCAACTTTACGTGATTTGTTTTTGTTTTGAAAATATGTCAGTGCAGGCTTTTGTTTCAACAAAATCTATATAAGTTGGAGCCAAATTTAACAAAGGCAGTCGTTTACGGCAAAATCTATGCCCGACTCCGGATAAAAATCTGTAATATAAAGTGAGGTTAGATGTTTGGACCATGTGATTGACGTAAACGTCATATATTAATGGAATTTGAATAAAGTTAAAGTGTTACCTGAATATTCTTATAAGTTTAAATAAGTTTTTATTGTTGTTCCACAATTATTTAAAGTGAACGTGATTATTTAAATAAATTCTAGAGAATTTATTTTTCTTCATCGATCTAAGTATTGATGTTTTAAAAACAGGAAATCAGCTGACAGGTTTTGTCACAGTGATACCAATTGAGGATTTATTTAAAGGAATTTATTTTTTATAATTTATACCAGGTTGGTCATAATAAAAGGGTTCTTTAATTTCATTGATAATATTAAACTTATAAAGTTTATCCTTAATAATTCAAATTTATTTTGTTTAGTTTTTAAGGTTCTTTTGAGAACTTATTTGCTTTCAAATAAATAAAACAATTCAATTTCTTTTATTTCAATTTATTTTTTTCATTAAGATAAACATTTTTATTAGTTTAAGAACTTATAAACATAACGAAAAATTATCATCTCTGACTGGGATTCGAACCCAGGACTCTCTGCTATCCAGGCAGATGCTCTACCAACTGAGCTACCTGAGACGACTCCCAATTGAAACGACAATTTTTCATATAAGATGGAAATAATGTTAACAAATGAAGTATACTAATTATTTGCTATGTATAAATTGGTTGTTCGCTAATCGCTCTCCTGGGTTCGAATCCCAGTCAGAGATGATAATTTTTCATTATGTTTATAAGTTCTTAAACTAATTTGCAATATTTCTGTGATTATCACAATTAATTTTCATTTACAAACATTTTTATTTGTAAACAATTTTTGATTTGTGTTGGTTTGTTCAAGCGAATGGCCCTATGGCTATTACAACTTTTAATCACATTTGAGCAAGCTTAGGAATTTATTTCCCAATTGTTAATTGTATTAATTTGAACAACATTTCTTGCCATTTACTTTTCATTTGAATTTTTATTTGTTCATTAGATAAAGTTTATGTGTTTTTAAATTTACTTATGTGTTTAATTGATGCATATACAAGTATTCAGTTTTCTTTCTTCTTGAATTTAGAGTTTAGCAGTCGTTGTCCAGTTTGCAGTAGCCCTAGTGCTTGCAATTTAAGTTTTTCTTCTTTTTCAGGCATAACAGTTAATAAGAGTCTCATAATTCAAATAATTTATGCTTTACCGAGTAACCCTGAGCTGGCTGATTGGAATAAAGAAAAATATCTGTGGTGTATTTTTATTTTAATCCACCGTATATAATTTATGTTTTATTTGGAACGGTGGGCATACTATATTTTATTTAAATATCACCGCAATATATTATCTTAGAACTTTGAACCTATGATCTTTGAAGTCTTGTACTTATGTCTGAAGAGTGTTAGTACTCTGATCTTTTTAATGTCTTGTTTAATCTAAATAGGTACTTTAAGGCTATTAAGCTTTAGGAATCTGAACACTAAACTTTGAAAACAAAACATTCTATACTACCCACCACAATTTGTTATTGTTTTTTTAGCGGAAATCGTTTAATAATTAACCATAAGAAGAAGACTCCATTACAGGAGTTGCTTTTACTTCAAAAGAGATTTGTAAAGATGCACTTTGGATGACACTCTGCTGTAGAAAAACCGCTCGATATCGCTATTTGTAAAGTTAGATAAGTCCGACATCTTTGCAAATACGTAAGCCCCACACTTCAACTATATTCCTTCAATCCGATGCAATGAATCAGAAAAGACTGGATGTTTCAGTCTGGTTGATGTGCAGATCAGCAAAGCAAGGTATTCATTAAGAGGTATTCTTACTCTGCGACCACCATGATCAACCATCAATACTTATTTACTAATAAGGTCCTGTTATATTTTGCTTCAATTTAAGTAATAAGTACATAAAAGTGGTCGAGCATTGAGATAACCAAAACAATGTGAAGTGGTACCAATGCAATATGTATTTTTGCCTGTCGAGTTGACAGGAAATTCCGAAGAGAAATATTGGTCAAGGCCAAGTCTTTGTAAACAATGACATCAATGTAAGCGTTCATGGTATCATAAACTGATTATGTTTATTATCAAACGTTTCTTTGATGGTGTTTTCTGTTTTAAGTAAAATTGATTAACAGTAAAAATCCTCCGCACTTCATTTAGCATTTTACTTAAACACGTATTTTAATTAAAAATCGCTATTTAATTTAAGATTAAAAGTAGGATTTATTCTTCTGTTTTATTTTCGAATGCCATTAAAGAACGTAAAATTGTTGTATGCACACTTCGGCTGTCTGATTTTATTGCAATAAAAATATATAGTCTAATAACCGCAACTATTTACACTAATGAAGATTAGGTATTCTTCACAAAAACCATAACTTATAAGTCAAAACGAAATATTTTATTTACAAGCATTGAGTATGAAAGATTGTTTAATACAAATTGCCATTATCAGCTCATAAACGGTACCTAGCGTTTGATGTTTCTTTATTTCATATGAAAGCTTCAGTTTTACTGAAAAGGATTACTGGAATCAAGTAATTATTTAGGTTGTAAACAATCTATTAACATCGCAGATTATAACTGGTACTGTAATTGGCTTATAAAGCTGAATGGTTTTTGTCTAAATTAAATTCAAAGCCGCCCATACTAATAAAAATGCCCTTTAATATAATTAACTTACCTTATTAGGAAATCAAACGCTCTATTTAAAAATTAGATACATATTTTTATTTTAAAGCTGTTATTAGACCATGAATTTATTTTAAAATAAATTCATAATTCTTAGTAATTCTGATTATGGAGCACAGACAAAATTGTGCTTTATTGGCAAATTATTTCAAGTTTATCGAACTACATTCCTCGGCATTATGCGACACAAGAAAAATGTCTATCAGAGTGCAGGACCGGATTCAAAACTTGAAATTTAAATAACTTAGAATGTAAACATGTTAAAAAAAGTTTTCTCTCCCTGGTTATATAATTATTCGTTATTATATTTTATTGTTGTTATATTGTTCTATGAGCTTTTGTTAAAAATTTAAGTTTTCTTACTTATAAAATACGTTTGTATTAAAAATTAATCTTTTTTATAAACTAAATAATTGTTTCAAATCAATAAAAATTAAATTACAATAATAATAAAATTGCATGAAATTGTAGTGTATATATTCTGTCTTTTTCTTCGACAATATTTTTTTTTGTTTAAGTTTTCTTACTTATAAAATACGTTTGTATTAAAAATTAATCTTTTTTATAAACTAAATAATTGTTTCAAATCAATAAAAATTAAATTACAATAATAATAAAATTGCATGAAATTGTAGTGTATATATTCTGTCTTTTTCTTCGACAATATTTTTTTAATATAAAGAAATAAAACAAAAAAATTCTTAAATTTAGAAAAGTTGTAATGTTTTTCATTTGGTGGTGGTCACTGGGATGCAGACCAAGTAACGTACCCTTAAATCCGGTCCTGCTATTTAGCTTTAATTAGATATTAGTTTACATTGGTATATATGGGAATGAGGCTATATTTAGGGTTAAATAGGGGTTATAAGATCGGTGCAAGCGATCATTAGTTACATAGAGGCTCTTTATTTGATTTAATTATTGTGTAACTATTTGTATGTATATTTGAAAGTTTATATATTTTTGAGTTTTATCGGCACTCTTATAAAGTAACAGTCTCAGATAACTTCCATGAGCAAATTCTATCACTCCTTTTCATTCTTTTGTGATATTTGTCAGTTTAATAAGCAGGTCTTAAATCATAATTCCAGAAAAATCCATATCCCACCACCGTTTCCCTGCTTTCTCTGCTTATTGAAATCCTTTCAAGTTCATTTTAAAGAAATATTTTATAAAGTTTATGATGCAAGTGATTTATGAGTGCTGTTGGAATCCAACCTTTAACGACGTGATTGGATATAGAGGAGTGCCTTTCTTTTGTATACACTGTATAGAGTTTCTGCAAACTGGCAGCGTTGTTTTTGAAGTAAACGTCTGCCACTGTCGGTCCCGCTGATCTGTCGATGCAATTGTGAAAATGTGCATTTCAGCACGATATGACAGGCGATGATATCACAGGCGATATGACTGACAAATAAACGCGCGCTGAGCGTCAGCGTGTATGTGAATAGTTCTCACACGAAGATAGCTCGATTATGCTTAGATCTTTTAAACCTTAATAATGACAATACTAGTTTGTTTTATATGTGATCACTAATCAGCAATATGCAGAGTGGAAGCAGATACGACGCGTTAATTTTAAGGGGTGATATAAGACATCAAGAGGATAAAAAAAGTCTTATACAACTTTGTTCTAGGGCGTACTACTTTTTCAAAAAAAAAAGTTGAAGACTAACTTCATTTTGCCGCGTTAATAATAGTAGTTTAATTATGGGACTTTGTCGGCATATGCATCACATCTAGCACAACATCAAACATTAATAACATTTTATCGTACAATCAATCGTTTTCGCGTAAAATTGAATTCTTTTTACAATTAAAAATTCATTTTACTCAATTAAGAAACGTGACAACCCTGTAAAGTTTGTAATAAAATCTACTAGACAAAAATGCTGATGTAGGATGTAGTTTGTTGAACTTGAAATAATTTGTCAATAAAGCACGAATTTGTTATAGTATTTAAAAAAACAAATAGGTCAAGAAATTTTGAAAATATTCTGGAAATTAATTAATAAATAATTCTTTAAATTAAAGAATGTGCACCGTCTCCAATGCAAATGTAGGTCAATTATTGTCTGATATTTACAGTTGGTTTGTTATGAATCCGCATGTTTATTAAGCACGTACTATTTTCTTTCTGAAGAACAGTGATGATTACAATTTTTGTAGAATTATTCACCAGACTAACCTGCTTCAGGTGTTTATTATTGTTAAACAACGGCTGTCATCATCGGTTTGGTTAGACCAATAAACGATCTGAATTCTAAAACAAGGTCAAAACCCAGCTGTAGCTTGCAATTATACTTAAGCAAGGTTGCCAGACATGGCCGTGGCTTTTTCTAAATTACTTGAAAGTTAATTAACATAGAAAAAAAATTATAGACTTTTTTGTTCCTTTTGATGTCTTCTTATCACCCCTTAAAATTAACGCGTCGTATCTGCTTCCACCCTGTATATAAAAAGTGATGTGGACAGAACATAAACACAAGACACTTTTAAATAATTCACTAGGATGATTTTGTTATATAATTATATGAATAAATACGTTATAATAAAAACTTACCGTTACAATTTCCAACATTTCTTGCCGCGATATGTAACCGTTTCCATCCAAATCGTACATAGAAAAGGCCCACTTAAGTTTCTGCTCTAATTTACCTCTAGAGGTAACTGAAAGGGCACATAAAAATTCCCGGAAGTCAATAGTACCGTCGCCGTTGGCGTCGAAAGTGCGAAACACGTGCTCCGCGAATTTGCTGGCATCGCCGTAGGGGAAGAAGTTACCGTATATTTTCTTGAATTCGTCTACGGATAGATGGCCGCTGGGGCAGTCCTTTAAAAAACCCTTATACCACTCTTGAATCTCTGCATCTGTAACAACAACAAATCGGGGTCGAGTGTAGTTAGTTTCATCATTTCAAAACGTAGCTACAGAGTAGAAAAGTCATACCTGAAAACTCAGTGTTCTGTTTGAGGTCCTCCAGTACCTCGGGTTTTAATTTACTGTTCTGCTTTCCCATGGCGTAAATCCGTTAATTTCGTCGCGGCGCTTTTATTGTCGCTCCCTGTATTGATAAATTGTCAAAAAAGAACAAGAAAGTAGGAATGGTCGATTCCAATCACCACCCCCTTAATCCCCATACATGTATGCAGCAACAACCAACATTCACCCATCATCAATCATAACCGAAAACAAATAAATAATATATTCGGCAATACGAATATCATTTAATAATCATAATATTTAGTGATAAAAAACGAAATAATGAGTATCTGCCATCAATAATAATTAATAATTAATTAATTGTGTGTTTGAATATTTTTCTAATAATTAGCTTGTAGCGTTCCTTGTCACCATTTTTTACTGACTTCATGTTATTAACTAAATTACACGATACAATGTGGAAAGGACAAGACTCCGAACAAATTTTAAGAATATCAAATCTGCCTGAAGAGAAAATCGAAAGGCAGAGGAATCTTGTGCTTTCCATTACCACAATTTTTCATCATCTTTATAATCTATTAATTAATTATAATAGACACCTATAGATTACCACAGATATATCTTACATTATGTGCAAGTAGAAAAATACTAATTAATAAATTAGCCAATATATCTTCTTTTTATGGAGTGATTATGCGGTATGATGCTTAAAAATATATATAAAATACAAATTTTAATAATAATAAAAAATTGTCAATTATTAATAAGACTTAATTAAGATGTTTAATAGCAAAATATTTAATATGTTATTGCGACTTAATGAAATTAAGTATAATACATACATAATAATGATAATAATACATAATATAACAAAAAAAGATGTTTTAATAATATATGTTAAATATAACACAGATATATAGTTGTATGAAATAGTATAGGTATAATGTGCGCTATATAGATACAGATATGTATACGAGAGGGGATAAAGCTTTAAGAAGAATGTAAGGATTCATAATATTCTTGATATGCCCTTCTAAAGGCGGTTTTCCAGAAATGTAATTAAATATGTGTAGGTATACAACTTTTCAAATTTGATCAATAAACTTCAAGTTTGCTGTTTTGAATTAATTCGGTAGATGAGCTCTATTTTAGTATTATTAGTATTATTTATAAAAGGACGAGTTTACATTTTGACATGAATAAAATGTTTTAAAAATACACATATATTATGAAAAAACACATTGAAAATTTATAATCGATAGAGAGATGATTGAACTGTACTTCCGTTGACGTCAAAATACGCGGATTGTGCACGCGAGCTTTAGCTTTGCATTAATGACGCTTAAATCCTAGTTACACTACATAATCGATTAACTTAATTTACTGCTTCAACGATTGCAATAGCACTAAAATTAATAATTCAACGCATTACTTTTGAGTATCAGCAATTTGTTAAATCACCTGTAATCTATTCTAATGATTGTTAAAAATTTCGCCGCGTCACTCAATCGGACATCGCACTCACATCAATATTATCAATCATGATAATGTATGTATGTATGTATATTATATATATAATTTTTTTTGCAATTGTAAATGCGTTAAAAATGCATGATGATTTTTGGAGATCCCTTTTTGTTTAAATATTAAAGTGCATTCTCAATCGATGCACACACATCTGCAAAAACATACACAAAATCCTTTTTTTTAATATGTATATAAATCTATCCAAGAGGTCACTGTAGCAAGGAGGCCTCTTTTTCATTTTTCTCAATTTTAATAATAATAATAATTATTTTTTATTTTAAATATAATATAAATGGCGTCTGTGCTACTAAACCTCACTAAATCTTAATATTAACGTTAATTTAAGGAGCCAACATTTTGGACAATTCTTCATCTTGCAAACATCCCTTGAGGAACTCTTCTTGCGTTAGTTGGCCGTCGTTGTTTTCATCCATTTTCGCAAATATATTCTTGGCCCTTTCTTCTGCCGTATCGGCTGGTCTATTGGACGAACACGCACCCAACATATCGTATATTGCCTGGGGAAACAAACTCATACAGAATAACAATCTCACTATGCGAGAGCAAACAAAATGTACACAAAAGACTCTATTTATTTTTCGGATTTATTTGTTCAGCTCGAACACGCACATTCTAGCACAAGATACACAATCTAACATTGTTTCTGCTGAATTTCATAAAAAAAAACTATAATTCCACTTTAAACTTTAGTTTGAGTATAGTTAAAAATTTATATTTTGTTTTCTATGCGTTCCTTCTTCACAAAACTTCCTTTAAATAAAATTGCACTCGTATTAATGGAAGAGGAAATCTGCGTCAATGTAAGTTTTAGTGCAGTTCGAGAACAAAGATTTTCACACAATAAAGGGGAAGTTGTTAGAAATCTTTGCTTTAGATCTTTAGAAAGAGGTTGAAGTGTAAAGAAACAACTTTTAGTAAATTAATGTCTTAGATTTTTTTCTAGGAACAAGAAAGGTAATAATTACGTATTAGATCGATTCTATACTTAAATTAATGAAAACGTTTTTATTAATTTGAAAAAAAAAATCAAATCTATTTTCTCTCTATATTATTAATCAACTCCGTAAAGATTGAATATTCAATCTAATCTACTTTAAAAGTATAACAAAATCACTCAAATTTTAATTTTTTTTAAAGAGAAACTCGTTAAAAAATTATCTAAATTGGTAAAAAGATAGTGTTCATGTTACTCTAGTTAGACTAAATAAAACGAATTGGCACCAATGTATACTTGACAGTGTATTTGACAAGAGAATCGTATGCGCACTAACGACATTCACAAAAACATGGCTGTCTGCTGTATTTGACTTCGACTACTTATAACTGTAAAGACTTTGCAATTTCAAAAGTTACTGTAGTTTACAAATATTTAAATAACTTAATGTAGCTGTACAATTTGAAACGTAATGAACAACTGAGCAAAAAAACAGGTATCTGTACATAAATAATAGAACCTACATTAAGTTTAGATTTGTAAAATCTAGAAAGAACCCCGTACAAATCTTATGGGAATTGGCTCCCGATCAAATTGGCTGAAATTTGGATATGTTGTTCGTTTCGGCATCCTGAGCAAAAGTCTCAATGGGCACAAAGCTCAATTTTGCGTATTTCGGCTCCTACGGAGCTCCAAAGCTCCACGGATTTAACATTATTTACTACTTAAAAAGGTAATCTTTTCAAAAGTTTAGTATTTGCTGCTTTAAAAAAAAGTACCCTCTTATGTTTTCGAGGTCGCTGCATTCAAATCTAATGCCAATATAATAATATTGGCAGTTGACAGCTGTCAACTAGCTGCCAAACAACAAGCAATAATCAAAATTAATAAAATCCACATGTAAATATATGTTTCTGAGATCGCTAAATTCAAAACTGAAGGTAAAAAAACGATATTTTAAAAACAACTGAAGCATGCTTGCTGCCACTTAATTATTACTATATCTTGACACATTATCATGCACATCAAATATTTAATTAACGATAGTACTCAACTGTCAATATCGTCTTTTTGGCATCAGATTTGAATTAAGCAACCTTAAAGACATATGCTTACATGTCAATTTTATCAATTTCGATTGTTACATGCTGTTTGACAGCTATTTGACAGCTGTCAACTGTCAATATCGATTTTTTAACATCAGTTTTGAACTCAGCAACCTCAAGAACATATATTTACATGTGGATTTTATCAATTTTGATTATTGCTTGTTGTTTGACAGCTAGTTGACAGCTGTCAACTGTCAATATTATTATATTGGCATTAGATTTGAATGCAGCGACCTCGAGAACATAAGAGGGTACTTTTTCTTAACGCAGCAAATACTAAACTTTTGAAAAGATTACCTTTTTAAGTAGTAAATAATGTTAAATCCGTGGAGCTTTGGAGCTCCGTAGGAGTCGAAATACGCAAAATTGAGCTTTGTGCCCATTGAGACTTTTGCACAGGATGCCGAAACGAACAACATATCCAAATTTCAGCCAATTTGACCGGGAGCCAATTCCCATCAGATTTGTGCGGGGTTCTTTCCGCTAATTTTAGTAACCTTTCAAATTTCAAAGATTTAACAGTTATAACTAGACACCTGTTAGTGCAAATATCTTCACGTCTTTTTATTGCGTGAGAACGTGAAACTTTGCAGTTTATTTTAATAAAATTAATTTAAGATAACTTAAAACAATTTTACATTTTAAGCATTTTATTAATACATGTATTACTTTATAATTTTAGTAATTAGTGTTACGATGAGTAAGACGGGAGTATTTGGAAACTTATAAGACATATTCAACAGTAAACTATTTAATATAGATATCCAAAAGAGTTGTACTTTTTTCACAATAATTCATATTCAGTGTTTTATTTTCAAATAATAAACAAAGGTATTAAGAAATTAGATAAGTAAAAGTAATCATTATACTTATATCTAATTCGCAAAACAAAAGAGTAATTACATCATAACTGTAGTAATTTCGCACTTTGGTAGAGTTCAAATCTCCTAATGGAAATTTCATGAGAGCTCAAGTAAAGATTCCGGGGTGCCCTTTATCCCAACTGGACTCATGTATATTTTCTTAGTATAACATATTACATATACTAAGAAAAACCAACAATTATAAAATAACATTTAAAACCAACAATTATAAAATAACATTTAAAACCAACACTAACACTTTTTCATTTTTATTTAATGCTAAAGACAGAACACATGATATCATGAAATCGGGCATTTACCGTTTAAATTGTTCTTTTTGTAGTTCGGTATATATTGGACAAACACTTCGAAATTTTGACATAAGATATAAAGAACACGTACGTCATTACAAAAATAAACATCCTGAAAAATCGAATTACGCCAAACACCTTTTAGAACAAAATCACACAATGACTCCTCAAAATAATATTAAATTCCTGCATTTTTGTAATAACAAACGCAAATTAGACATTTTAGAAGCCTTTGAGATATACAAACACAAACTCAGGGTACCTTTAATGAATGAACAACTTGAGCTCAGTAATTCTCCGTTACTGGAAGTATTAGATATTTAATTCTGATTATTATTATTATTTTATCTAGTTACCTATTTTTGTATCTACCTTAGCGACGTGTTTGTTTATAATTATATTACCTTAGATAATGACAGCATAGCTGTCGAAACAATATTGTCAGGTTGTATTTTAATAAAACTGTGAAACTTTATTCATTTCATAATAATTATTTAATTGTACTTTTCAATTATTTTTAATTATTCGTAATTATAACTTTTAATTATCTATTAACATTTACTTTCTAATTAAATAATATAAAATAAAAAATTAAAAAATAGAAAACTGGCAGTAGATATATAATTTTGTAAAAAAAAGTCGTAATGCAATAATTAATAAATTATTGTACTATCTTCAAAATAACACGTAATTTACGTAATTAACATTCTAAGTAATACTTTTTTTTTTAACTTGTAACAGTGAAATTTACAAAAATATATGAAGGGTATGGGGAAAGAATAAGGAATGTCACAATTTTGGAAAAAAATTAAAAAACAATCAAAATATCTCTAATTAAAGATGGTGTGACATTCCTCGTTTTTCCGCATACCCTTCATATGAATTTAAATAAAAATTTAAATTAGAGATGAATACTTCATCTTCGTAACAAAGATTTTAAGAACACCATGTATTTTTTTATTAAAAAAACTATCGTTGAAAAAATTCTCGAAATAGTCGCATATTTACGTGTGCAGTATGATTTTCTTCGACTCTTATGGATTTATTTGAAACTTGCTGGTGGATATTATTTGTTTATAAACATCTAAAACTTTTAAATGGTCTTCAAATTTCTATAAATAGTTTATTTTCTATAAATAATTGGTTCTCTGGGTAAAACTTATAATTTTTGTTTCTTACATCATTTCTAAGTACATAAATTATTATTATGCATTATTATTTGTATTGTTTATATGAATTTATATCGGCAATATATTTAATTAAATTGAAAAAAAAAGATTTTAAAATTACATATTTTTTAATAAAAAGGATTTTAAAACCGCTAGGATTTTACAGTTCTTTCGAGACCAAATAACTTTAATTTGCCTTACAAATTTTATATTAGAGAATCTATCAAAGATTTTGTCTTCTCTTAGTCTATATATTAGTAATACTTAAGAAATTATTATTTGATAAGAGATCAAAAGAAATAACTTGACAAAATGCTAAAAAGTGTTGTTTTATATAATTTAAAGTTTGTCTGAATATAAATTGAAATTTACTAATAAATACCGTTAATGACCAGCAGACACAAAATGCACTTTCCCATTAGCAAATATTTATACATCGTGGTTCTCTCCTAAATCTTTTTGAGAATTCAGTAATATGTTATATATTTTTCGTATTACAAAAACACTATTATTTGGCATATTAATTATTCTGTATCAGTCGCGGCAAATCACTATAAAATTTCCAATTTTATGTTCAAAAGGTTGGATATTAAGGTAGAAACTAACTATTAAATTCAAATAAAATCCTTTGATCATAAATATAATTAGATTAATTAACTTGTTTAGTTTAGCTTCGGTTTGGCTTCATAAAATCCCTATTTTATCATTTTTATTTAGTTTTCTGTTTCCATTTCAATATAGATAAGCTTTACATATCACAGTTGTGTTAGTTTCAATACATTTCAATAGTTCTCAGTCAAAACTTAAACTATAAAAGTACATAATTATTTTATAAATTACTATAACATTTAAAATAAAATGTCTCAATAATAAGTTTCTAAATTTATATTTTGGTATCTGGTAGGGTAATACGATTTAATTCTGTTAACGAATAAAATGAAAATCTTTTCAAAGTAATATTTTTAGCTCTCCTGAAAGCTTTTAATTTAGAAACGAAAGGAAATTTAACTTCATTTTAAACATCCTAAAATTCCAATTGAAAACATATTTAGAGAGCCATTAAGGTAATTAATTCAAAAGATGAAATGAAACAACTCCTTGAATAGGGTTTCTTTCAGTTCACGCAAGCAACTTGAGATGTTATTTATTTCATTTTTTGTCGAAAGAAATGAATACATAATAAATTTAAAGTCGTTGTAAAGAAAATTAAACGCATGGAAAACAAAATATAGATCTTATTTTTTATTTACTGAATCACATTGAAAGTATTTTAATTAATGTAGAGCTCTAAGCATTTCTATTAAAATATTCAAGAGGACTAATCAATATAATTAGCCTAAGGAGCTCACCTGTACAATCTTGGTCATTTCTTGAATGTCGATGACACCATTACCATCAACGTCGTACATTCGAAAGGCCCATTTTAGCTTCTCCTCCGGAGTCCCGCTTGACGTAACATCGATCGCAAGTAGAAACTCCTGTGTAGAAATGGACATATTAATAATTCAGACTTGCCCAAGGGTGTGTATACGTTTAGTGGAATACGGATTTTAAACTGTCCTCTGCGTTTTAAGATGGTTATTACACTCTCTCACGCACAGAGGAAGAGTATTCGATTGTTCTTATACAAAAAACCGCCATAATCGTGTTAGGAACTTTATTCAACTTGAAACTCAAATAAAAGTAACATTTTATTCAAGGATAAAACTGAAGTAATAATTAATGTTAGTGTGATCCGAATTTGTTGGATATTGTAACGGTATATTTTCTATCGGCCTTAAATATGTGTAATTTTGCATGTATATTTACCGAAAAATCTAAAGTTCGGTCCTGTCAATCTATATTCTATTTGTAGCTAAAATTTTGTTCGTATAAACATATTTACAGAGTAATGCTTTAAAAGATTGTTTTTGAACTTCTATAAAATTAGAGGACGTTGAGTAATAAATTATGTCTTTAGTGCTTTGCTTGTTTACGTGTACCCGCTGAAACGGTTGCGTTGTCAAAAAAAACCTTGATAAAATTTAGGGGGTATTTAAGTTCATATTGCTTTATATAAATATTCCAGTTTGCGTTCTGAGAAAGCATGGTAGAAATTAAACTTCCCCTTTTGTTTGGAAGGTGACATTTAACACGTGTTGACGAATTCAGTTTGTCCTCTCTGCGTTTTAACTTAAAAATTGCGTGATCTGCATGTCTAGCCTGCAGATGTTACACCTTCGATGACAGCGTCCTTGTACCCGCTCTCGCGCTACTCCAGTTCTATTTTTGTTCATTAGGACGAAAATCTCGTATAAAAAACTAATAAAATCCGCCTTAAGGAGTCCACGTGAACTAAGCTTGCCATAGTTTTGATTTGCTCCGACAGAATGATACAGGCTTTTGATTGGTCTGGTTCGATCTACATCTTCAGCGAAAAAACATAGTTCCTCCGCGTAAAACAGGGGTCCAAAATGTCAAAACACTTTTGATCCAGCTTTCAGAGAAGACAGTTGATCTCGGTCGATATTATAGAATTATCGTTTTACTTTTGTTAATTAGAATACAGTCCGGTTAAAGTTTTCGTTCGCCGTGCCTTGGGCCTCGGCAAGGTACAAATATACATCCCGTTAAGTGAATTTAATAATTTTCCGCTTGAGTATGTGTTAGTACCGTCCAATTTGTTTATTATAAAATAACAAATTAATTATTTGAAATGCCGTCTAGTTTTTCGAATTGTTCGAATAAAAAATATAGTTTTACAGTATAGTTTAATTACAGTTATTTTGTGATTCTTCATTTATTGAAGAATGCTTTAGTTGCCGGACATTTGTTAAGTAGAACTCAGTGTTAATTCCCATGTTTAAGAAAAGGGAATTTTCATACCGTTATATTGTTCTTGCCGAATCATAATAATTTTAACAATTATTTTGAGCAACATTCAAGTAACTTCGAGTATAGTTCCAGTCAGAAGAATAATTAAGAATTTATTATCTAAAGCATTTATTGCAAAAAGCAGTTGAGTTGAAGTTTAATGAACCTCGCTAATAATACTTAGTTCAAAATCCAAGAAGACTTCTCCCGCAACTTTATGCCCTGCAGTTTGTTATTGTAGCTTTTGTTTAAAGCTTTTAAGGTGTGTGATTGTCAAGAGTTCGTATCCTTCAATTTGTGAAAGGAATTCTGGTTAGAACACTACTGTGGACGATAAAAAGTGGCTAAGGTATTTAATTTTGTTAATATTGTAATGACAGATAAAATTTTTAATCATTTGGGATCCCGAAATCTTATTCATTTTTTTGAACAACAATTATTTTAAATTAATGGTTTTATATTTTGAATTTCTAAATTTAATGTGTAAGTAATTATTTTGATTTGTATTGTATGTACTATTTTCTTTTGTTTTAATATACAGATTTCAAATTTAATTGATTACTTGACATGGTTTGGCTAAACGGACTTCTGATGTTTTTTGTTTTCTTTGGCTAATTAATACCTTTTATTGTTTGATTAATGTTTTAACTAAATTAACTTCAAAATTAATAAGGAGGTTAGTTCCTTAGCTGATAACCTTCGCTTTTTCTAAATTTTATTTATGTTTTATGAAAAACATCCTCAGCTTTGGTGGCGCCCAAACATATTATTATTTATTACTGAATCCATTATTCAATCAGAAGCTTTTAGGGTTAACACCTGCGACCTGAAAATTTAAAATTTGTAAGAAAGAGCTAAATCTCAAGCCGTGGTAATTTTGAGCATCTTTGTTAAAGTAAGTATGATAATTTTATAAGTATTATTTCGTTTGTGGATTTTGAGGGTTATAAATTGGCGCCCTCCGCGGGGCCTATTGTTTTTGCCGCTATAAAATAAGTATCCGGGTCGAAGGACCGCAGATGACGTTGTTTTATAATACATAATAACAAGCATTGGTTTCCGAACAAGCAGAAGATAATGTTAATTTATGGTACAATTACTCGCTACTAAAGTACTGATGTTGCCATAAATGCATTCAATTATACAAAACTGTCTAGCCAAGTTAGTTACATTACTGCTTGAAATGAGAATAACTACTACCCCAGGTATTCCGTAAGATAACCAAAGAGCTCGACAGTTTTTACAGCTTTACGATAGTAATTAGAAGAACAAATTTGAACGTATAGAACATAGAACGTATCAAAGTTGCCAGTTTCCACCCAACTAACTCCCTAGCGATTCATCCTCAAAAGATCCCGGAAATCATCAATATTGTATCCACGATGCATGAATTAACAAGCATCCATTAGGGTAAAGTTTTGTTATAATTAATTTACGTTCACTACTAGTGCATGAATAGATAAACGTATGCACACGTAGGATATAGTATAAGCAGACTACTAGTTTAGAGAAACTTGGATAAACTTCTAACCCAGCCACATTAATGTTGTTGTGTGTGTTTGTTGCTGCTTGCTTAAGACATGTAATAAATTTACAGCCGCCGCAATTACTGACCTTTCATCTTCTTTGTTAGAGGTCACAAAGTGGTGGATTAATTAATTAAATATTATAACAAGCAAATTGGAAATTTAACAAAGTTGACGTCAAGTTTAACAACGTAAAATTAATCCTCTCTAAGCTTTAAGGAAAAAATCCAACTGGGTATTTCAAAATAGAAATTACAAAATTTCATAATAATAACGATGATGATGATGCTGAAAGGCATGTTTGAAAATCAATTAGTTGAAGTAATTAAAGGTTTTATTGAATATAATTATATTGAACCATCAACGAAATGAAGCATTAACAACACAAAGTAATCGAGAATTCGGCAGAGAGAACAATGCAGGAAATATTGAGGACACGCATTTGATATATTCAGTATTGAAGTTATAATTTGGACGATTTATACACAAAAGAAAGTTAATCACTCCATACAAATGTTTAATTAGTAGTCAGCTAGTGCTAGTGGCTGAGAATATTTCGTACGTCGGGCTCTAAGTGGATATAATAAGAAATTGTGTAAAACTTTAAGATAAGACCTGCATTCAATCGGCTGCACAGTGGGGCTGCTATTAAAAGCTGAGGGAATAACAGATTTAGTCAATATCGACTGCAGCAAGTTCGTTTTGAAACTCTCTGCTTGTGTCTGCGGTACTGTGTAACATCACGGTACTAATAACGATAGTGCACTGGATAAAGTCGATTACTCACTATACAATGTTGCAGTAAGTACACAGACAAAATACCTTAGAAATCAAAAACTTAAAGGATTGTAGCAAAAAAATAGTAAGATAAATTTTACTTAATGCAACATATTGTCATGATATAGGTATCCCGAATTACATGTATGCACGATGTGTTGCGTATCTTTCAGGCGAAAGAAGGATTTCACAATTTTTATTTTAAAACAATAAGATTTTGCATTAAATATGTTGAGGATACACACTACAACACTATGAGATGATAAGTGATAAATCATAACAGATTCTTTACTTAAATTTCACAAACTCAATTTTAAGATGAACGATTTTCTGTCGTTGATTGATATTTTGACATTTATATATTTTGAAGCCATTTTATGGCATGTTTTCACCTGAGAATTATTAAAGGCATAATTGAGAAGGTATACACAAGTATTTATTACTTCACTTACAGTTTTTATTATTGAATTTCAAGAAAATGTTCTATTTCTTTGACGATTCATAATTTTCCATAGTAGATGGATATTTTTGAATTTTATTTGAATTTGTAAGTAAAATATTTTACTGCAATATTGTTAACCAAGTTTTAGGTTGCACTTGACACTAGAATGTTAAAGTGGGGAACTTTTTATAGAGAAGGTTTAGGCCTTTGAAAAACCAAAATTGTAACGTTTCAGCATGGTCTGCAAGAATGTTAAAATTAAGTTTATATTTATAATCTTGGTGTCAAAATTTATGTAATCTT